>JADLZK010004716.1:0-1439663 GCA_015847255.1 Hyparrhenia diplandra
GAAACTAACCGTCTCTACTTGATCCCCAAGTGCCTCTAGATGCAAGAACTTGATGCAAATGCACTTGATCTCTTCTCTCAAGAATGAAGCCTCACAAGCAAGAATGAGAGATAGAGAGGCTTGTTGCTCAGCTCTAGGAAGTTAGGAGTGATTCAAATGACCAAGAGAGAGAGCAAGAGGCAGCCAAACATGTATATATAGCCCCATCACGAAATGTGGCCGTTGGGGGAAACATAAAAGCCAGCGACGGCCGGACCGCCGACCCGCCGGACTCACCAAAGAAGTCCCGTCGAAGGGTCCGGTCGAGGTCCAGTCACACCAGACAAGGAGACACGACACGCGGCGGCGTCCGTCCGAGGAAACATGGGTCGGTCGGGGATTTCGATTCCTGCGTCAAGGTCCGTCGATCTTCGATCAAGACCGAAAAACATGCTCTGGAACCCCGACGGAAGCACCGGCCCAGGACCGCCTCGTTGGATCCGCGTGCTTCGGTTGAGGGTCCGTCGCCGAAGTTCTGGTCACCTTCTCGAGCTGCGAATTTCCGTCGTTGTGTTGTCGTTTCTTCGCCTTTTGCTCCAACCGACTGGCCGTCACTTGATTCTTGTTCGGTTACACGCCGAAGAACACCGACACCATGTGTTAGCATTTTCAAAACCATTTTCGACAAGTGCGGAGTTAGCTCTTTAGGTTAGAATGCATGCATATGAATTTTGAACCTAAAGGCTTTGGAGGACCGATATGTATGATAAAGTTTCCCTCTTATAGTACGGCTTTATCGATCCTATAATCACTCACACCCTCTATGGTGTCTTGAGTGTAAAATCAAAAGGCCCTATGGTTATACCTTTGCCTTGGCCTCAAATGATCTCCAAACCCCTCCAACTTGGACACTTGATCATCATTTGGATCACCTCGATTCATCCTCCATGAACATGTGCTCCAATCTTGTCACAATCAATCTCCAATCTAGTCAAACACTTAGCATGTAGAGATTAGTCCCTAGGTGTCACTAATTATCCAAAAACCAAACTAGAAATCTTCAAGGGGCCACCCTCGGCGTTACCGGGCGCCACTCTCGCCCTCGGCGATGCCATCGATGATGACTCCGCCCTACTATCCTCGGTTGGGCGCGGTAGCGGCGTCGCCGAGTGGTGATGCACGGACGTCATCGACATCGCCGCCAACAACACCGTGGCACCAACCGCTCCTTCCTCTCCACCATCACCGCAACCGCGGGACTCTCCAAAGCCCGGCGACGATGGCGCCTAAGTGCGCGCCCGCCCATGCCGCCACGCCTTGGCGCCCATCCTGGGTCACCGGACCTAGCCCCCCTCTACGTCGTGCATCTTGAGGTCCCCAGTATGATGGCGTGACAACCCGACCTCTAGATACACAAGATGGGCTGTTGTTCGAGGTGAAGGGCGACATAGATCACGAAGTTCTACTCGTTATATATGCCGCCTTCCATCCGACAGTCCTATTTGATCACGGTTCCACATTTGTCCTGAGGAGGCCGTTGGTTGAGTGTTTACCCACCACGTGCGACGACCGGACCCCATCGTCCACCGACACCACCGGGGGAGTTCGTGTCTCCGCCTGAGGAGTGCAGGATGGACGACTACATTAACACTTTGAGGGTTATGCAGGTTCGCATGGACCTTGAGAGCAAGCTTCACCGCACGCCTCTTCGTCGGTGGCTTGCGCGACACGCCGCATGCGGTCTCAAGTGGTTGAGCCCACGCCGATGGAGGAGGCCACCCGACCTTGCACGCAGCGATTCTGACGATGAGCTGCCCGGCACAGCCCAATAGAGGACACCGATGACCACCGCCACCACAACATCGCCGATGCTAACATCGACATCGACACGGTCTTTGAGCAGAGCGGGCGCCAGGCCGCCAAAGACTTGGCTGCCGCAATAGAGGAATTGATGACTGACCGGGGCGACCTCCTCACCGAAGCCGCACCTAGGTACCTGGACGAACCAGGAGCTCGGCATCATTGCGGCGCCATCGAGCTTCGGACAACCGCCGGAGTGGAGCCTCTACAACGCATTGTTAGGTACTTCCACCGCTACTACATCCCCGGCTTTACGAGCTCCTCACCTCCTCCTTGAAGGGGGTATTCCCGCATGGCGTCCGGTGGGCTTCCATCTCGAGCTCATCCACGCGGGCAGTGTTCCCAAAGAAGCGTCTTTGTTGCTCATGGAACGCCCAAAGCGTCAAACTTCGAATTTTTATGGACGGTGCTCCTCGCCGGCGACAACGGCCGGGGAGTTCCTCAGCATCGATGGCGTCAACGTCGGCCGGGGGGCATCGAGGCACCCGTGTCGGGCCGCATGTCGGGCGCCAGCGACCTCCTCTACGGTCGCCTCTTCGCCTCACTTTGTCTCCGCCGTCTCTACTCGACATGCGTTCTGCGGGCCCATCCATGCCTAGGTAGGCGTGTCGTGCACATACTACTTCCGGCACTTTTGTACACCGCACGCCAGACATTGGAGCTGTGCGGCATTCTCAGCGCTTCGATGATGAGACGCGCGTGGATGGATCGCCCCTTCATGCAGCCCCCGTTGAGCTATAAGTTTAGCATCTACCGGCGGCCTCCACTTTGACTTCTCCTTCGGCGACAAGGATGCTACGATCCGGCAACGACGCCAATGACAATGTAGGTCCCCTCATCCTCAGCTACGGAACCGGCATGGCGACATATCTTCGATCGGCACCACATTCGCGCCAACATGGTGGGTTGGGGCGCACGTGACGCCACTGCCTCATCGAGCAGTGGTGGGGAGATGTCACGCGATGCGTATTTGGGCACGTTAGGATTGGGCTAGGGTAGCCCAACCGACAATGGCCGCCCACCAGTGGGGGGCGGCGCGACGTAGCGTGGTGTTGCCGCCACGTCATCATTATTTCCGTCTCGTCAATATGATAGGATTATCTTTGGACTTTTGGTGTGCAAAGGATATTCCAAATCTATAAATAGAATTTCTTGTAAAAGGTATTCCAATCATATAAGGAAACCTTTGGAGAGATGGCTTGGATTACAAGTCTCACTAGCCAAGCTATATAAGTAAGGGGTCCGTGAATCTCTTGGGAGACAAGCAATAAAGGAATCAATCTCGTGCTCTCTCTCTCTCTCTTTGCCGCCGCCGCCCCAGCCCGTGCGCCGCCGCCACCCGGCCACTCGACTCCACGCCGACCTCCTCCCCTACCGCTGCCCCCTCCCAACCGGCCACGGGACTAAGCGCCGCCGCCCCTACCGCTGCCTTGAAGTCGCGAGTCGACGTGTCACAACCGCCCAATCTAACCAGTATGTGACACGAGGGCTACCTTGTTTGGTGCTCGGCATAGAGTTTTCCAAAAAAAAAAAAATTTGCCAACAACTTTGCTAACTGGTTCTCGGCAAAGACATGGAGTTTGCCGAAGCCCACCGAGTCTCGGCGAAGACCGTTGTAACTGCCGTGAAGTTACAACGCCGTTAACGGTCACTTTTCTTCGCTGACGGCTGCGGTTGGTGCTCGGGAATGCTTCGCCGAGAGCTAGAGGTCAGGGTGCTCGGCTTAAGAACCAGTCTCCTGTAGTGCTCTTTGTATCTTTTTATTAGCAAAGAGTTGACTCTTTCTTGACCTATGTTAGCACAAAAGCATCGATATGGACCTTTTTGAACCATTTATCTTGTCTACACAACTATCATATAGTCTAGAAATAACGTGATGAAATGGGAAGAATATACGGAAACATGTCAGACCTTAAGCTAGTAAAATATCAAGCAACACCTAAAGGTTGACAGAGAACAAGAGTGGTTTTTTATTTTATATGAGATCTCTTCTAAATCATGCGCATGCACGCTAAACAATCCCTGCTCTTCACGTACTGATGTCGGTTTTGTGTTGAATTCAAAGATATATACAATTTCAGATTTCTTCTAAGCAAAAAAAAAAAAAAAAAAAAAAAATTGACCAAATAAACATTGGAAACGTTAATCCGTCTCTGCTATGACTTCGTCAACTGGTCACCACTCGACGACATATATTGAAATTGTTGAGAGTTATAATTATATGAAGTGCAAAAAGTAGTAAAGATGTTATACGAGGGTCTTACACTTTCACATTGTTGACTATTTCTTTTCCTTTTCTTTGTGAATTGACTGTTTCTATACCTATCTTAGTACAAGCATAGATTGTCAAATGAACCATTTTTCTTGTTTACGCAATGTCCACCAAATCAGCAATGCATGCGGTTGTACCAATGTCTTATCATGCATCTGCCTCAACGGTAGGAAATAGATGCCAAAGTATCCATTTTATCCGAATTTGGATCCACCATTAATGAATGTCCTCCATATTTTGGGGTTTTCTTCCCAAGGTTTTGAAATTTGGATCCCTATGTGATTACTAGAAATCTTCATTTTAAGGTTTATTTACTTCAAAACATTGTAATAAATTCATTCTTAAAAGGATAGTACGCTTAACACAGCCACCCAAAAAACACAAAGAGTACACTTTTGTAATGCTATGATGAAAGCAAAGAGACCATGCACGTTGCTTTTATTAATCGTATGGTGCGTGTGGAAATATTATTCAAAGCAAGGTAGGTTTGAAAAGTTGATATAAGCAGATAACTGTGTATTGTTTCATCAGCACGTGCGAGCTGCCACAGACTGTTTCTTCAGTGCGATAGACAGGTTCAACTCAAGACTTATTCAGTAATACGAACACGTCGCCACATATCCTCTATGCCAACGCTATATAACCTCACCATCCCCATGCCGAAAGCATCAACAAGACAGACACAAACACAACAAGCTAAGTGCAAATCCAAATGGCCGCCTCCGCATACTTCCTCCTCGTTGCTTTTTGTAGCATTGGCCATTTCTCAGGCCACTGCCTCTGATCCTAGCCCGCTCCAAGACTTCTGTGTTGCCGACAAGAACTCTCCAGGTATGCATCATTTGTTCATACAAACATCTATATTCAACAAGCATTTCTAGGTTTTGCCTGATGGCCTGTTCTCCATCTAATTATTCGCCTTCTTCTATTCTTACAGTCAAGGTGAATGGATTTGTTTGCAAGGACCCCATGGCTGTGAATGCAGATGACTTCTTCAAGGCAGCAAAAGCTAGACCAGCCTAGGGACACCATGAAGAGCAAAAGTCGGATCCAACGTTACTTTGATCAATGTCTTGCAGTTGCCTGGACTCAACACCCTAGGCATCTCGTTGGCTCGCATTGACTATGCACCATTAGGTGAGAATCCGCCACACACACACCCACGTGCCACAGAGATCCTCACTGTGCTCGAGGGTACACTCTATGTTGGATTTGTCACCTCCAACACAGACAATGGCAACAAGCTATTCGCCAAGGTTCTCAACAAGGGGGCGTATTTGTATTCCCGAAGGGCTCATACACTTCCAATTCAACCCAAACCATGACAAGCCAGCTGTCGCTATTGCAGCACTAAGTAGCCAGAACCCGGGGGTTATTACTATTGCCAACGCAGTCTTTGGATCAAAACCACCGATCTCGGATGATGTCTTGGCCAAGGCTTTCCAAGTGCAAAAGGGAACAATTGATTGGCTCCAAGCTCAGTTCTGGGAGAACAACCACTACTAAGTAAATTGAGACAGACCGTTTATGCGAAGATCGGTTTGTATATGCAATTTGAATACTCCTGTGTGTGTATTCAATTATTGCAGCCGAGATATACTAAAATAAATGGGTACTATTTGTAATCAATTATTGTTTTTGTGTCTCTACTACTAGGTATACCACAACATGTTCTTTTTTTGAATAGTTAAATTGAAGTGCTTGAGTTTCCTATATAATTTATTAAGTGTATATTGTTTGTACAAGATATTTCCGTAGACAATATTTTCAATTTGGGCATTAATATTGCATGGTGGATCCCTAGGGCACCATTGCCTATTGAACCACCTATACTAAGTCCGCCCGTCTCTTGGCAAAAACAGTATTGGTCGTTATCGCTTAGGCCATAGGCGATCTACATGCACGGGCTTAAGACCCAAGCTAAGCTACTACTCCCTCTGTCCCATGGAGTTTGTTGTTTTTTGACTTTTGAACTTACGGTTTTGACCATCCGTCTTATTCAAAATATTTTTGTAAATAATAAAATATATTAGTCAATATTTAAGTATCTTTATTGATAAAATATGTTATAATAAAATAAATTATATTTATGTAAAAAATATTGAATAGGGCCGAATCATTAAAAAAGCACGGATTCTAGGGTGACAAACTCAATGGGACGGAGAGAGTAGCATGCTCCCAGACTTTGGCCGCAACCCTGTCCCCTGGCCACCGCTGGCCTAGCCAGCCATTCGGGGTTTCCGGCCCACAAGGTTGAGACCTGGTATAGCCGACATGCTTGCTTGGGGCCGAGACACTTTCGCGCCAAATATAATCTTGGACCGGCGCATGGATCTAAGTGACACGCCCTTCTCACCAGCTATCTATGTGGCCTGGTGTTGGGCACCCAAACACGTGGCCACTATAGGAGGCTGCCACGTCATGGCAGTGTGGGGAACACATGGTGTGGGGCTAACTGTTTTGTGGCACAGAGAGAGCGGGGGGTGCGGCAGCACCTATCAGTTATATGTGCAGGGATGATTTATGATGGGGACACCGCCATAAATGCCCACCTCCGTAAATGATTTCACGTGGTGGACAATTTCGATTGTCTGAGTTACATATTTTTTGCCACGTCAGTTAAGTGATTCATCTAGGCCAAAAAAGTATAGCGTCTCCGTAAATAATATATCCACATCGGTAAAAGCATTTTGCATGACAGTGAAATGTGACCGCCTCCTTAAAAAAAGGTCTATGATTTTGATGTCTTTGGTTTCTCGGTTATTTTGCTAAATAGTCACATGATTCTTCGCTGCGGCAGTGGTGGGGACCTCTATACCTTTCCTCTAGCATTACTAAATAAATGATTTTGCAAGGCACTAACTAAACGTTAACCGATGCGGTCACAAAATCCAACAACTTGCCACCCCTTCGTGCCACCAGCAACGCAAGCTAGGTGCTAAGATCATCATTGGTCCCTTCACTAGGTCTTGGTTGGGCCCTTCACCGGCGACGAGCACCCCATGCCGCCCGTCGTGGGCCAACGACTCCAGCATCGCCATCCCACCCCCACTGTCTCAGCCTCGCTCATGCAGCCAAACTCGCCATCGTATGCGCAAGACGTTCTCGTCGCCCGCTGCCACTGCTCACCCCAGGTGCACTTTCGGCTTACTCCGGCCCGGCAGTTCGCCTCCCTCGTTCATGGGATCAGGGATTGCAAAATAACTTTTCTAATCATGTAGAAGGACGACAACAGATGATGGCTTGACCTTTGTAATGAAAGACAGAAGCTTCGTTTGAATTTCAAAAAAAAAAAAAAATCTTGTGTTACTCGTTTACAAGTTTGTACATAAGCTTCTGTCTTTCATTACAAGCCGCAATTGTATGTGTGTGATCATCGTCCCGCCACCACGGCTCGCCCCTTCTGCACCCTGCATGCACCGTTGTGGCAGCTCGCCTCTCCCTCGTTGATGGGATCAGAGGCAGAAAAATAACATTTTTTCTTAATCTGGTAGCAATAGCCGGCAACCAAATGGCTAAGCCTACCGTTAAAGCATGAACGACAGATCATGGCTTGGTCTGGTACTGGTAGACAGCTTCATCGGTAAACTCAAAAGTAAAGCGTGTGCAGTGGCTACCCGTTTACAAGTTCGTCCAGAGTTGCTATATATATATATGGAAGCATTCCACATCGATAAATTGATGTATGTTAGCTCACCCGAAAATATAGTGACCAAGTAAACACTGGAAACATGAGGAGATGACTCTTTCTATGCTTATAGGCGCACAAATGCATGGGTGCTCCGGTTGATCCAATATTCTTGTTTACACAACTATCACAGTCCACCCTACCATCTGCTACGTGCACCAGTGGAAAACCAATTAAGAAACCACACCGTCCAAAAGGACTCTGTCACAGTACAGGATCGGCCCGGCCTAGAGGGGAGCTGGGGCGCGTGGCGGAGGGGGCAGCCGCCGCCACCTCCCCGCCTCGATGTCATCATCGAATCAGATTAGGATTACGACTTTTTTGGTGTGAAGGAGATATTTCCAATCTATAAGTAAGTCTCCTATTAGGAAAAGAACAAGAGGTTGCTTGTAAAAGGTATTCCAAAAATATAAAGAAACCTTTGGAGATTGCTTGAGATAAAACTTCCATAGGAGAGGGCTATATAAACAAGGAGGATGTAATCTTTTGGGACAAGCAAGTAAAGGAAAATATTTCAGCTCTAGCTCTCTAGCCCCCAGCCGCCGCCGCCCTGCCCCGTGCGCGCCAAGACGCCCCCCCTCCCTGCGCCGCGCAGGCGCTGCCCTAGGTCCGCTGCCGCCATCGTGTTGCGGCCGCCCCTTGCCAGCGGCTGTGACAGACTCATTTACCTGTGTTAAAGTTTGGTTAAATATCGTAATTATCCTAGGAATGCCAATTTATGGTTGACTGTGACCGCCTCGGTTAATAAGAATGATAGCCTTTGTTAATCCTAGGCATTAAGCGAGGCGGTTTAAAAGCCTAACTGCCTCCGTTCGAAGCCATTTTTAAAAAAATCTCATAAAAGATTTTGTGTAGAAGTGGTACTGGACAGATCCATTCTCGTTAAACCAAGCAATCCCAAGCAAAAACCAGCATATGTTCCATCTCTTCCCTTCTAGAATTAAAAATTATGAAGCATATATCGTCTCCGCTCCTGCCTTAGCTTTAGACCACAACTATGCTTCTCCCAGCCTCGTCTTGTCCTTTCCCTGAGACTGCTCCGTCTGCTTTGTCAAAAAGAAGCAAAAGGTCTCCTGGGTGAGATAGAAACCCCGTAATCCACTTGAACTCGGCTTCGTGTGATGCCCCGCCCTAATCTCAACAATGACGCCCTATGGCTCCTTCAAGTCATGCACATGTGCCTCCCAGCCCTCTCCACTGATGCAGGCGGCCTGCCCTGTGCCCCTGCCCCTTCACAACGTGGACCTCCGTGTTACGCTATCCCGCATCCTGTTGCCACCGCCTCATGCCACCACCGATGCAAGCTTGGTGCTAAGGTCATCGTTGATCCCTTCACTAGGTCTTCGTTGGGCCCTTCACCGACGACGAACACACCCTATCCCGCCGCTGTGGCTAACGACTCCAGCATCACCATGCCGCCCATTGTCTCAGCCTGTGAACACTACGGCCACCGCGAGCTCATATCATGACCATGCAGCCCAAGTGCATCGTATACTACGCACGCACGTTCTCGTTGCCCCGGCGCGCCGCTCACCCCATGTGCACTCGGCCAGCTCCGGCCCGGCAGCTCTCCTCCCTCGTTTATGGAATGAGGGATACCAAAATAACATTTTTTTTTCTAATCATGTCGCAATAGCAGGCAACCGAACGGCTTCCCTCACTGTTAAATCCAGAAGGACAACAGATGTCGTATGTGCTACCGATCGTTTACTAGTTCGTCCAGACTTGGTACGGAACTTGACTGAGTCATGTATGTGAGCTCTCCCGTGAAAATAGTGACCAAGTAAAGAAGGAAAAATGAGGAGTTGACTATTTCAATGCGGATGTGAGCACATACGCATGGATATGGACCATTTCATCCATTATTCTTGTTTCATCTCTGCAGGTTATAGCAGCCAGAGACTATTTCGATCTTCCTTGGTAGGTTGAACTTGGACGTTTTCAGTCATTAAAACATTCAGATCGCCATACTTGCCGTTGTGGCAGCTATATAAACACACCGTCCCATGCCCAAGTATCCACAGAGACACACAAACTCGACAAGAAGCTCCTCTATAGCTGAGTTCGTAAAGCACAATTTTAAAAGCTATATTCTTGTAGTAAACTGAGGATCAAATAATAATCAATTTTCACAACAATAGACAGTTGTCCAAATGTTTTCTATTCTCTGGGCACCAATTTTACTTCGTCTTTGTATATGCTGTGAAGGTGAATGGATTTGTTTGCAAAGACCCCATGGCCGTGAACGCAGATGACTTTTTCAAGGCAGCAGACCTCGACAAGCCTAGGGACACAATGAAAAGCAAGGTCGGGTCCAATGTCACTTTGATCAATGTCATGCAGTTGCCTGGACTCAACACCTTGGGCATCTCGTTGGCTCGCATTGACTATACGCACCGTTAGGTGAGAATCCACCACACACACACCCACGGGCCACAGAAATCCTCACCGTTCTCGAGGGTACACTCTATGTTGGATTTGTCACCTCCAACACAGACAACGGTAACAAGCTGTTCGCCAAGGTTCTCAACAAGGGTGATGTGTTTGTATTCCCCAAAGGACTCATCCACTTCCAATTCAATCCGGTCCATGACAAGCCAGCAGCCGCGATCGCAGCACTAAGTAGCCAGAACCCAGGGGTTATTACTATTGCCAACGCAGTCTTTGGATCAAAGCCACCCATCTCAGATGATGTCTTGGCCAAGGCCTTCCAGGTGCAAAAGGGGACAATTGATTGGCTCCAAGCTCAGTTCTGGGAGAACAACCACTACTAAGTAAATTGATACTCATTAAATTGTACCAAGATAGGTTTAAATGCAGTTTGCATACTCTTGTATGTATTGTGGTGTGACATGCTACAACTGAGATATATATAATAGAATAATTGGGAATTATTTGTAGCCAATAGTCAATTGCTTTTGTGTCTCTGCTGCAAGCTTTACCACCACATGTTCCTTTTGAATATTTAAATTAAAGTAAGTGGTACAAAATTTATTGAATATTGGTTGTATATGGTATGCCGTTATTGCATGGATCGTAATTTGGAGATGAATATTGCATGGAGCCGCCCAAATTACAAGGCTAAACTGAACTATCAAACCGTAGATTAGCTTATAGCAAATTAATCGACCCAAAGAGGCAAGTTGCCTAGAGGATATCTCCGGCATTCGCTTTTGAGGACCAACAAGAGGATCCCCGGGCGGCGTCTCCGTCGCATCCCCGGACATCCGTTGTCCCGTCATGCAAGGAAGGTCGGGGTTAATGATTGTAACCGTGGTGATTACCTACGCGCGCGCCGCGGTTAATCGAGAAAAATTGAAAAAAACTCCAAGCCTAATGCCGGCACAAAGCGGCCCCGATCGCTACCGGCGGCGTGTCATCTGTAACGCTGAGTAGCCTCTAGTGGATGCCCTGCTCTTTGGATCTAGGCCGCATGGCCCTCACGCCGCGCGCCACAGCGGATCCATGCCCGCAAGTGCTGCCGGCAGGTCAAGGGGCCATGGAGGAAGAGGGGTGTGGGCGCAGCGGGGATGATGACCCCCACCACCTGGCGCCCGTTGCGGCCACGACATGGCCAAAGTTGCGCCCGGCCCGCCTCCTCCTCGGCGTGTGCACGAGATGAGCCAGCCTTCCTCCTTCCCACATGCGCTGCAGCTGCTGCTGCCCTAAGACGCTAGGGCCGCCGCCCGCCTCCGCTTGCCGCCACCATGGAGAGAGATAGGGAGTGGGAGAGGTGTGGAGGGATGGAGAGACGTAGAGGAGACCGCCAGTTATGTTTTGGTGGTGGAGAGGGAAAAAATGAGAGGATGGGGGAGAAAAACCCTAAAAACGCCACTATATATATGGTTGGATTGGGAGCTCGGTTCTGTCTTGGCTATGGGCCTTGTTTTTTTTTGTGCGGCGGGCCTTTTTAACGTGTCCCCATAGGAAAATGGATGCCTTTTCTGCCCGTGTTGACGGTAACCAACTACATAATTTAAACGTCAACATTCTACCAAAAGGGGAGTAAAACTATACCTTATCATGCTCATATACATTTACAACTAATATATTTCCACTTGTAGTGTGCAAATTATTATTGTGCGGATTTATATAAGAAACAAGTGGAAAATGTACCAAAAGGCGCCATCTGGGAAAGCGCATTCTTGAAGAACATCAAGCCCAATGGAGAAACCGACCAAACACACGAGAAATGGGCCGAGCCAACGCCGCCCTACAACTTTTCAGCCCGACACAGCCCACGCCAAAGCAAAGCCCCATGGGGGTGGGGACGGTGGTGCGGCCGAGACCCACTTTGGCACCGATCCGCCCAGCTTTGGCGAGGCGGTGCATTAAGTGTCAAAAACGTCGGTCTTGCCAAGCGTTGGTGGGTGTGTGCATTGCATCACGGACGCCCGGGAGATGGTCGGTTTGGGGGAAATTAGCACTTAGGCCCCTCTCCCACATGTATAAGTAGCTAGCCCCCCTCACCTCCCTCTCTCACACACACCACCACACAAGAGCCTCTCTTCCTCTTTTCTTCTTCTTCTTCTTTAGGTTAGTAGTAGAATAATAAGGAGGAAGGCCATGAGCTTACTTGGAGAGCTTGGACATCTTGTGTCTTTCGGTATGAATAATATCAAGAGTTCCATTTTGTTCTTGCTCTCATTTTATCAATATAGTCATGTTCTGGAATTGGAGCAAAGTTCTTTTGATATAATCTTGATTGATGAACTAGTCTATAGTTCCTATATCATGATCTTGTCTTATAGAACATCGTGCTTAATCTATCATACATACATGTTTAGACCAAGAGCTAGATCGATATGATGAGTTCTACCTAGAGTTAGACTTGGTTGATGTTGGGTTGCGGGATTGATAGTCGTTCCTTCGGGGGCGGCGCTCTAGTAGAAGGACCCCGGGGACGGGTAAGCCTTGTTAACACACTAGAGTGATAATCACTAGTGTAGACGTGGTGTCTAGACTAGGGGTTGCCTATCTTTTGTGGCGCACCCCACGGTTGAGGGGGTAGGCGGCTGGGTTGTGACAGCCTTGTCCGTCCCATGTAATCCCCCCACGTTCGGGTGTGGCGCAGTGCAATTGCCGGTCTCCATCCCGGTTTGGGCGATTGCCGGTGCGAAGTGATTCAAAGAGACCTTGGCTATCTTGACTTAGAATCTCTAACAAGAAAAACATGTGTGTATACGCTATCTTGACATGACTATCTAGGATATGCCTACTCCATATTAGACTTATTCTTTTATTCATTCTTTTACCTTTATCCTTGAGATTGGCTTGAGTGTGTGTGTCAAGTTATCCTACTACCTATCCTATTTTACCCCTATTATGAGCATTGATCTACTATACATTCGTGTTATCTTGACCATGTCTGAATTAGAGACTTCTACACCATGCCTTCCTTTGGGAAAAATATAAATAACGATACCCTGAATACTTCCGGGTGAAATGCTACAACGGTATTTTACGTGCGCTTGCGGACTTGTTTTGTAAACGTTGCAGAATACCAAAGACATATCTAAGCGTGATCGCCTTTTTGGTGATTGCGTTAAGAAATGACAACAAGCATTTCTGGCGCCGTTGCCGGGGAAGGCGTTGGTTAAAGGAATGATCTAATAGGACATGTTCATTATAATATGCATGTGTAGTGACCATTGCTCATCATAGGTTTATCTAAAAAAATCTTATAAATAAAAAGCAAGGACATGTTATCAAGTTAGTATGCACCTTCGGGTATTCTTGTCGCTAACCATTTCAGGTGGAGACTAAGAAGAACAAAGGGGCACGTGGACGCTTGAAAACATGGGGGCTACATCGATCAATAAAGAAAACTTTGATGCTCTTGCGCCGGAGGAACGCACTCAAAAAGGAGACCACGACCTTGCACACTTTCGACTTTTTCACGAAAGTCCAAGTGTGAGAGGGAGGGGCGGTGATAATATCAAGTTCCACGTACAAGGGGATCATATAAAAAGAGAAGTGAAAAAAAAAAAAAAAAAGAGAAGAGATTAGCCTCCCCTTGCTATAAAAAAAAAAAAGAAAAGAAGTTATTGAAAAAAAAAAGAAAGAGTTGAAAGAAAAAAAATATTTATATATAAAAAAAGGGAATATATTTAAAAAAAGAAAGAGAAAGGAAGGAACCTCCTCCTTGCACCTTTGTTGTCACAATGGCTCAAGGTCCATATACACTAGTTGTATGTCCGACCTAAGCCTAGTGGCGCTGAGATGAATCATCAAGCTACTACCGCTTAAAAAGCGCCAACGCTCTTGCCCTCATACTGCCGTCGGTATACACACTTTCGGGTATGCAAAGGAAGAGCCAAAAGCATGAAGTACAATTCCAATATATTGGCTTTGAGCTAGCTTGGGGGAGGGTCACAATAAGGTAATATGAATCTTTCACTCTCATCCTTTGTCCATTACCTTGCAAAAAAAAAAAAAGACACCTCTCAAAGTCCGCAACTCCTTTGGATGAATCTTGTTTTCAATTCATGCTTCCATTTTCTATGCCTTAGGTATGTTGCGGTTTTGGAAGTCGTGATCATTTAGCCGATGATCCTACTTCCATAGACTTTTTGAATTGAGCATGGTGCTTAGGTCAAAAAGTCTACCTTAATCAGATTAGACATGGAGTCAAGTTTGATTATTGAAACAAAACTGCTAGTGTAGAATTTGGTCGACCATATGGACTAACCCCCGCAGGAATTTATCAACATCATGAGGGTAAGTCCTAGAGATGAAAATGGAGATCAGAACTTGCTTGGTGAGCCAAAAAAAATTTAAATTAAATTAAATAAAACCTTTGAGACCCCAAGAATGGTTGTCCCGTTCTTCCAAGACCATCACAAGACAAGCTTGGGGGGAGTCTCCTGGCACGCTAAAAAGAAGATGTTAATCAAAGATCAATTCATGGCGTGCACAAGCTAGCAACAGTCCTAACCGAAGGTAAGTCAAAAGCTAGCTTGGGGAGGACTCCACAAAAAGGTAACTCGTATCTCACATTCCATTCAGTTATTTTCTTATCTTATAAAGAATGATGAGATATGAGAACAAAAAAAAAGGGGAAGAAAAGAAAAGAGAGAGGAAATTTATTCCACTCCACATATATGAGCCATGGAAATGTTTAGTTTAGTCCCCTTGTTGAAATGATGAATAGTTGCTCTGTCTTATGTTTTGCTTGTGCCTAGTTTATAACTTAAAATTCTCTAAAGTTTGGGTTTAGTGGCTAAGTATGATTCACCTTGAAAAGCCTGATTCATGTGGGTTGCATAAGCATTATCTGGTCTAAGTTGTTGCCGGTTATGATATGGTGAAATGAGCTTGCTATGACATTATTCTTAGAATGATTTGACATCCAGAGATTTCTTTTCAAAAATTCAAAATTCAAAGTTCCTCAATGATATGCACAATCCCACCAGAGCCATATGACATGATGTTATGAACATTCATGAAAAACCTTAGTCATATGATACTTGTTTTCATGGTGAGCCCTTTTCAAAAAGCCGTAACCCATGTTGAGATTCTTTTCATATGCCCATAATCAAGAAACACGTACATCCGGAAATAATCGCCGATTCTCACACCGAGGATTGCGCACAACATGCACCTTTCCATCCATAAAAAAACTCAGTCATTTTATCATGCTCTCTCGCAAAAATTCTTGTTGCAAAAAGGAGAAGTATGGGCTATGCTTAAAAAAGAGAAAGATGGACAAATGTCCCAATAAAGACGAGGAAGTCAAGTACTCGTCCAAAAAAAAAGGAAGAAATAAAGGTAGCCCATACCTTCTTCATTCAAAAAGCAAAGAGAGAGTCATGATACTTGGAGTCCACCAAAAATACAAAAATATATCCCACACACTTTGCACTTCTTGATCAAAGCATATGACTAGTCTCTCCTAGAGGTTTGGCCTTTGACGAGGGGCAACATGACATGATACAAGTATGCCACTCTTTTACCTACCCGAACTCCACAAAAAGCCTTATTAGTTGGTAGGCAAAAAGAAAGGCAACACTAAGCCTTTGGTGAGGATCAACCACTTACATACATTGAGCGATCAGTGGTCATTTGAGGAACTACTTTTATTTGCAAAAAATATTTCAAAACCTCCGGATTGATAGTCACTCGAAAAGAATAAAAGATAAGTGAGCCCGTCGAACCGTTCTATCCGGCAACCACCCAAGACTTCCGGAGACGGCTCAAAAGCCCCACAAACGATGAAAGGTAATAAAGGGTGGATAAACATGCCATTTTATTCAAACTCTAGAAAACTTTTTGTTATAACCCTCGCAAGTGTGAGATGTAATCGGCACAAGTAGCAACTCCCCGATCAACAACGAAGTATTTATCTTTTCCTCGAGGACGCGCAAAGGGTAAGCTTGGGGAGTTTGTTGACGGTAACCAACTACATAATTTAAACGTCAACATTCTACCAAAAGGGGGAGTAAAACTATACCTTATCAAACCCATATACATTTACAACTAATATATTTCCACTTGTAGTGTCCAAATTATTATTGTGCAGATTTATATAAGAAACAAGTGGAAAATGTACCAAAAGGCCATATCCGGGAAAGCACATTCTTGAAGAACATCAAGCCCAATGGAGAAACAGACCAAACATGCGAGAAATGGGCGAGCCAACGTCGCCCTACAACTTTTCAGGCCCGACACAACCCACTGCCAAAGCTCGGGCCCAGGGGGACGGGACGGTGGCCGCACCCTAAGGTGCGCAAGCACCCACTTTGGCACCGATCCGCCCAGCTTTGGCGAGGCGGTGCATTAAGTGTCAAAATGTCGGTGCGGCGCGTTGGTGGCAGGTGCACTGCATCACGGACGCCGGGGAGATGGTCGGTTTGGGGAAATTAGCACTTAGGCCCCTCTCCCACATGTATAAGTAGCCCCTCTCACCTCCTCTCTCACACACACCACACAAGAGCCTCTCTTCCTCTTTCTTCTTCTTCTTCTTTAGGTTAGTAGTAGAATAATAAGGAGGAAGGCCATGAGCTTACTTGGAGAGCTTGGACATCTTGTGTCTTTCGGTATGAATAATATCAAGAGTTCCATTTTGTTCTTGCTCTCATTTTATCAATATAGTCATGTTCTGGAATTAGAGCAAAGTTCTTTTGATATAATCTTGATTGATGAACTAGTCTATAGTTCCTATATCATGATCTTGTCTTATAGAACATTGTGCTTAATCTATCATACATACATGTTTAGACCAAGAGCTAGATCAATATGATGAGTTCTACCTAGAGTTAGACTTGGTTGATGTTGGGTTGCGGGATTGATAGTCGTTCCTTCGGGGCAGCGCTCTAGAAGAAGGACCCCGGGGACGGGTAAGCCTTGTTAACACACTAGAGTGATAATCACTAGTGTAGACGTGGTGTCTAGACTAGGGGTTGCCTATCTTTTTGTGGCGCACCCCACGGTTGAGGGGTAGGCGGCCGGGTTGTGACAGACCTTTGTCCGTCCTTTGTAATCCCCCACGTTCGGGTGTGGCGCTAAAGGCAATTGCCGGTCTCCATCCCGGTTTGGGCGATTCTTGCGGTGCCGAAGTGATTCAAGAGAGACCTTGGCTATCTTGACTTAGAATCTCTAACAAGAAAAACATGTGTGTGTATCGCTATTTTGACATGACTATCTAGGATATGCCTACTCCATATTAGACTTATTCTTTTATTCATTCTTTTACCTTTATCCTTGAGATTGGCTTGAGTGTGTGTGTTAAGTTATCCTACTACCTATCCTATTTTACCCCTATTATGAGCATTGATCTACTATACATTTGTGTTATCTTGACCATGTCTGAATTAGAGACTTTTACACCATGCCTTCCTTTGGGAAAAATATAAATAACGATACCCTGAATACTTCCGGGTGAAATGCTACAACGGTATTTCCATGCGCTTGCGGACTTGTTCAGAAAGCGTTGCGAGAATACCAATGAGACATATCTAAGCGTGATCGCTTTTTGGTGATTGCGTTAAGAAATGTCAACAGCCCGCCCACGATGAATCAGTTTTGCATGACCGGTCAATGTGCCCGCCATAGTAGATTAAAAAACTTGCGCCACCGTTATCGGGGTTATTAACTGTGGCGGGCAAACTTGACGCCCGCCATGGTTAAGTTTGGGTTGTGTCGTGTAAAATAATTTCTGTAGTTGTGAATATAGCCGTGCTCATGCGAATTGTTTCTATCTGAGGGTTTTCTGTCATTTCCTCTCCTTTCTTGTTTCCATTATACTACCTCCATATCACTATTCGAAGACGTTTAGAACATTGACACAGTCTCTAAAGCACAACTTTGACTTCTCTTTTCTATAAAAAATATTTATTCAAAGTTACATATGTATAGTTTTATGAAAGTAAGTTTCAAGACAAACCTCGATATAATTTTTACATTTCCAAACTTAACGAATTAAGAGTTAATAATGATTTTTGTTCCCAATGTTTGTGTCATAGTATAGGATTGGGATGGCCCCTGGGGGGGGGCAGCCCAGACGGCCTAACCGCGGCCACTAGGGGTGCGGGTGCACGCGACCAGGATGGGGCAGCCGCCGCTACCTCCCTGTCGCTCCACGTCATCGTCGAATTAGATTAAGATTAGGACTTTTTGGTGTGAATGAGATATTTCCAATCTATAAGGAAGTCTCATATTAGGAAAAGAATAAGAATTTGCTTTTTAAAAGGTATTTTAGAAATATAAGGAAACCTTTAGAGATTGTTTGAGATACAAGTCTCATAGGAGGACAATATAAACAAGGAGAATGTAATCTTTTAGGGACAAGCAAATAAAGGAAAATATTCCAGCTCTTGCCCTCAGCTTCCACCGCCGCCGCCCTTGTGGCGCATGCCGCTGTCCATCCTTTTCGCCAGGCGGCGCTGCGCTTAGGGCAGCAGACCTGCTGCCGGCGCCGCCCGACCGATGTCGCCGCCGCCCCTCCCGATCGTGGTTGTGACAGTTTGGCCCTTACATTTTCCAAAACGTCTTCTAATAGTGATACAGAGGTAGTATCTCTTTCACCAGTAAGAGTACGGAAAAACACCAAACTACATTTAGGTCATTTGAGAGATTCAGATGTAGTTTTGCCTGATAAGATGATTTCAAATCGAAAAGTTGGTAACTACAAAGATTTATAACTTTTTGAGATCTACACTTTTCATATACGAAGTTTTTCAAATGACCTCAACTGTTGAGCCGTGCGGACTCAGATGTGCCTCCACATGAACGAAAGCGCATCGTCAGGCTAACCTTAACTGATGAAACTAAAGAAACGATCTGAAAGCAAACACTAAAAATGACTCTGGAAAATGGATGACGGTGAGTTAGTGGGAGTAGATCATATCAATCGATCAACAGTTCATGGAGGAGATGGCGCCGAGCATGCGTTGAGCTCGAGTACAAGAGAAGCTACCGATTAAAAAAAATTCACTATCAGATAATGCTTTGTCGATTAAAAAGTCGCTATCAGATGAGCCGCACGTCAATCAAGTATGTATAATGTATGAAAAAAAAATCAAGGATCGCGCGTAGAAAAACAACAGTCTGCTAAACTCGTCGCACTAGCAGGTTTGCAGGCTTACCGAATGACCTCACTGGTAGTAAAGCTTGAAGGACAGCCGATGGTTTGGTCTTGTACAGATTGGTATCGAACGAAGCTTCACCTGATTGATTAACTCAAATGTGGTAGCTACCCTTTTACCAGTTCGTCCCCGACTTGGCACAAAAGCATAGATTTGGTAGCTGGAGACTATTAAATACGGAGTAGTTATATGATCAAGGTGTGTAAACGAGAGATATTATACATGCGTTGATATTTATAGGGATCGAGTCTTACCCACTGTTGACTCTTTGTATCTTTTATTAGCGAAGAGATGACTCTTTCTTGACCTATGTTAGCACAAAAGCATCGATGGACCTTTTGAAGCATTTCTCTTGTCTACCAAACTATCACAGTCAGAACTAATTAATGGTGATGAAATGGAAAGAAAATATCAAGCAACTAAAGGTTGACAAAGAAGATGTCTAATTATCCATTTTATCTGAATTTGGATCCACCGTTAGTGAATATCCTCCATTTTGAGGTTTTCTGCCAAAGGTTTTGAAATTTGGATCAGTAAGTGATTACTAGAAATTTTCATTTTAAGGTTCATGTACTTCAAAACATTCTAATAAATTGTTTTTTTTATAAGGATAGTACGCTTGAACACAGCGATCTAAAAACACAAAGGGTACCCGTAATGCTGTGCTGCAAGCAAAGAAACCATGCACGTTGATTTATTAATCTTATCGTGCGCGTGGAAATATTATAAAAAGCAAGGTAGGTTTGAAAAGTTAATATGGGCAGATAACTGTATTGTTTCATCAGCACGTACGAGCTGCCAGAGACCGTTTCTTCAGCCCTGCAGACAGGTTCAGCGCAAGACTTATTCAGTCACTAATACGTACACGTCGCCACATCCTCTGTGCCAAGGCTATATAACCTCGCCATCCCCATACCGAAAGCATCAACAAGACCAACACAAACCCAACAAGATAATAAGAAGCTCCTTATCCGAATTCAGAGAGCACACAAACATAAAAGCAAGTGCAAAACCAAATGGCTGCCTCCACATACTTCCTCCTCCTCATTGCTTTTGTAGCATTGGTCATTTCTCAGGCCACTGCCTCTGATCCTAGCCCGCTCCAAGACTTCTGTGTTGCCGACAAAAACTCTCCAGGTATGCATGCTCACGCTTTAGATCACGTTGTGTTCTTATACTAAATCACTAATCAAATTAGAATCATTTGCTCAAACAAACAACTACATTATTCAACATGCATTTCTATAGGTATAGCCTAATTATCTGTCCTCCATCTAACTATTTGTCGTCTTCTATGCATACAGTGAAGGTGAATGGATTTGCTTGCAAGGACCCCATGGTTGTGAACGCAGATGACTTCTTCAAGGCAGCAGAACTCGACAAGCCTAGGGACACCATGAAGAGCAAGGTCGGATCCAACGTTACTTTGATCAATGTCTTGCAGTTGCCTGGACTCAACACTCTGGGCATCTCATTGGCTCGCATTGACTATGCACCATTAGGTGAAAATCCACCACACACTCACCCACGTGCCACAGAGATTCTCACCGTGCTCGAGGGTACACTCTATGTTGGATTTGTCACCTCCAACACAGACAACGGTAACAAGCTATTCGCCAAGGTGCTCAACAAGGGTGACGTGTTTGTATTCCCCGAAGGGCTCATACACTTCCAATTCAACCCAAACCATGACAACCCGGGGGTTGTCGCAATTGCTGCACTAAGCAGCCAGAACCCCCGGGTTATTACTATTGCCAACGCAGTGTTTGGATCGAAACCTCCGATCTCAGATGATGTCTTGGCCAAGGCTTTCCAGGTGCAAAAGGGAACAATTGATTGGCTCCAAGCTCAGTTCTGGGAGAACAACCACTACTAAGTCAATTGGGACTCACCTCCTTGTACGAAGATAGGTTTATATATGCATTTTGCATACTCCTGTGTGTATTCATTTACGACATGCTACGGCTGATATATAATAAAATAAATGGGAAGTATTTTTAATAAATCACTGTTTTGTGTCTCTACCATAAGCTATACCACAACATATGCTCTTTTGGGATATTGCCATAAACAATATTTTCGGACCATAATTTGGAGATGAATATTGCATGATGGATCCCTAGGACACTGCTGCCTATGGAACCACACTTATACTAGATCTGCCTTCTACCGGCAAAATAGTAATGACCGTTAACGCATTGGTCATCGGCCGATCTGCATGCACGGGTGAAGACCCAGGCTAATTAAGCTTCGCATGCGTGTGGTTTTAGCCCACCTGCCCATTAGCCTAGGCCATTGTGGGCCCCGGCCATGGCTCGGTTCACCTAGTTGATACCCGGGCGTAGCCGACATGCTTGCTTAGGGCTGCAACACTCGGGCCGGATGTGATCCTACACCGAGCACGAGCATCCGAAAGGTGACACGCCCTTCTCACCCGGCGATCTATGGTGTGGCCGCGACCGTGTGGCCTGGTGTTGGGCAGCAAACATGTGGCCACTAGGAGGCTGCCACATCATGGCAGTGTTGGGGAACATGGTGTGGTGCCAGATGTTTTGTGGTGAGGATGGGCGGTGCCGTAGAACCTGTTAGGCCATCCGCAACAGTCCTAGCTAATTGGTCGAGTGGGACACGTTAGCCCACTACCTGCGATGCGACTTCGGACCCCCCATCACCACTGACACCACCGGGGAGTTCGCGCCTCCCGCTCAGGATGGCGGGCTGAACGACTACATCGACGACTTCGGGGGCTATGCGACTCGCATGGACCTCGAGAGCCGCTTCACCGCGGGCTTATGTGACATGCTTCGTACGGTGCTCGAGTGGTTCTAGCCACGCTTGATGGGAAGGCCATCGACCTTGCACGCCGCTATGATGATGAGTTGCCAAGACAACCAGCCGGAGGACGCCCGGCGACAACCATACCGACACGGTCGCTGATGCCGACACCGACATCGAGGCGGTACCGGCAGAGCGGGTGCGGGGCCGTCAGCGCTTGGACGCTGCCATGGAGGCAATCGATGACCAGACGCTGGGCGAC
This sequence comes from Hyparrhenia diplandra, assembly GCA_015847255.1. Classification (NCBI taxonomy): domain Eukaryota; kingdom Viridiplantae; phylum Streptophyta; class Magnoliopsida; order Poales; family Poaceae; genus Hyparrhenia; species Hyparrhenia diplandra. The sequence continues at coordinate 22,422 of JADLZK010004716.1, forward strand.
CTCCTGACCGAGCTGCATCTGGGCACCTCGACAAACCAGGAACTCGGCATCATTGCAAGCGTGATCGAGCCAGCGGCGCACTGTGTGGAGCCTCTACAACGGCATTGTGAGGTACTTCCACCGCTACTACATCCATGCAGCTTCGGAGCTCCTCCAGAGCCTTCTCCTTGAAGGTGGTGTCCCCCTGCATGGCGTCGCAGTGGGCTTCCACCTCCCGACTCGCCCGCACGAAGACTAGGCATTCCCGGCAACCGTCTTGCTGCTCATGGAGCGCCCGAACATCAAACTCAACGACATGACAGTGCTCCTCTTCGACGACAATGGCCAAGAGTTCCTCAGCATCGACAACATCATAGAACATTTTTACACTGACCCGAAACAAATTGTCGAATCTAGATGTATGTTGTCCACGTCGACATAGAGCTTTTTGAGCCAGCTATCGACTTAGGATGAAAGGCCATGGTAAGTGGGGTATTTTTCGAGGCGGTTGGCTGCCTGCCTAGGTTATGGAAATAAGCAACAAAAAAAAGACATGGAATAGCTGACGAGCCCATCCACGTGTCATCGTCGCCGTAGATGCTCACCGGTGATGCATCCTCGCCGGACCACCAGGATCTACACACTGACCACTAGATTTGGTTGCCCACCGTCGGATCTAGGCTCTGACCACCGGGATCTTTGTGCTTGTCGACAAATGGGACAACCAACCGCCCACTGCAGGATGTGAGGTAAGGGAGAAGAGGGGAGGAGCACCGCCGCCCACCCCCAACCACCACGCCGCCGCTGGTAGAGGATGAGAGAACTGTCACAGTGATTGGAATTGTCGTTGGAGAAGAGCGTGGCCATCTTCGTCGCTAACCGAATATGGCCACCCCGGCGCCAATCAGACCTTGCCGCCACAAGATTCAGCATTGGCCGCGCCAGTGGTCGCTTCTCCCATCCCGCCCGAGGAATGCCGCCAACGCCGGAGGAGCCCCACCTCGAGAGAGAGATAGACAAAGAGAGAAAAGAGGGAGAGAGGGGCGGGGAGCAGGTGGCCGGAGAGGGATGGAAGTGTGGCCTGTTGCTTGCTTGCTTGGGAGAGAGACGAAGGGAGCGAGGGTGCCGCTCGCTCGGGAGGGAGAAGAGAGGGAGCCGGTGTGGGATAAGTGAGGATCGAAACCCTGTCATGGTTTTATACTTGCCGCGCGTATTTGGCCTCGGTCTTATTAATCGATCAGACCATTTTTAAGACACCTTCCTCTGAAAATGGCCTGATTTTCTTGCGGACCTCTTATAAGAACTGTCTCGGTTAATTGATTTTAGAAGGCGGTTACTTTTTGGTAAATCAATTTTGTGAGGCGGTTGACTATAATCACCTTAATTAATAAAAGGATTGCCTCGGTTAATCCAGGCAATAAGTGAGGCGGTTTAAAAGCCGGCAACCAACTTCCTTGCCTCCCATGTGGGATAAAAAATAACAGTTTTCTCATCCTATGAAAAAAAATAACATATTTTTATCCTATGGCAATAGCAGGCAACCAAATGGCTTGCCTCATCGTTAAAGCCTGACGGACAACAGATGATGGTTTGGTCTTTGTACTGAAAGATTGAAGCTTCGTCTGGTAAGCGTGTGCGGTGGCTATCCGTTTACCACTTCGTCTGGTACCGAAGCATTCCACTCGATTAATTCGCGTATGTTAGCTCTCCCGAAAGAATTGTGACCAAGTAATTAAAAGCTGGAAACAAGGAGTTGACTATTTCTAAACGTACGTGAGCACGAACACATGGATTACTTGTTTACTCGACTACCACAGTCCACCATCAGCTACGTGGTTACTAGGAATGTCACAATCACCACTAAAAAAACAATTAACAAACAGCACTGTCGAAAACGACTCCTTTACCTGCGGATTAAAAAATTCACTATCAGATAATGCTTTCTCGATTCAAAAGTCACTATCAGATGAGCCGCACGTCAATGAAGTACGTATAATGTATGAAAAAATCAAGGATCGCGCGTAGAAAAATAACAGTTTGCTAAACTCGTCGCGGTAGCATGGTTTGCAGGCTTACGGAAGCATGAAGGACAGCTGATGGTTTGGTCTTGTACAGATTGGTATTGAACGAAGCTTCACTAGATCGATTAACTCAAAAGGGAGGAAAGCGCGTGTGGTAGCTACCCTTTTACCGGTTCGTAACCGACTTGGCACAAAAACATGGATTTGGTAGCTGGAGACTATTAAATACGGAGTAGTTATATGATCGAGGAGTGCAAAGGTTGATATAGCAATAAGATAATTGTCTTGTTTCATCAGCAGGTTGTAGCAGCCTGAGACTGTTTCTTCTTTGGTAGGTTTAACTTGGACTTTTTCTGTCATTAACACAGTCAAGTCGCCACACTTGCCGCTGCGGCAGCCTATATAAACACGCCATCCCCATGCCCAAAGCATCAACAGACAGACAAATACTCAACAAGAAGCTCTGATCCTCCTGCTGAGTGCGGAGAGCACAAGCATAAAAGCTAGCGAGCGGAAAACTAAACCAGATGGCTCCCGCCACCTACTTTCTCCTTGTTTTAGCACTGTTCACTTCTCAGGCCATTGCTTCTGACCCTAGCCCCCTCCAAGACTTCTGTGTAGCCGACAAAAACTCTCCAGGTATGTGTGGACTCACTTTAAGTCATGCTATATTCTTGTAGTAAACTGAGGATCAAATAATAATCATTTTTCATAGCAATAAACATTTGTCCAAATGTTTTCTGATCTCTGGGCACCAATTTTCCTTTTGTCTTTGTATATGCAGTGAAAGTGAATGGATTTGTTTGCAAGGACCCCATGGCCGTGAACGCAGATGACTTTTTCAAGGCAGCGGAACTCGACAAGCCTAGGGACACCATGAAGAGCAAGGTCGGATCCAACGTCACTTTGATCAATGTCTTGCAGTTGCCTGGACTCAACACCTTGGGCATCTCGTTGGCTCGCATTGACTATGCACCCGAGCACGAGGATCTAAGTGACACGCCCTTCTCACCGGCGATCTATGGTGTGGCGGCGATACGTGTGGCCTGGTGTTGGGCAGCAAACATGTGGCCATTAGGAGGCTGCCACATCATGGCGGTGTTGGGGGAACATGGTGTGGTGCGGATGTTTGTGGCACGAGAGGATGGGCGGTGCCGTGGAGAACCTGTTAGGCCATCCGCAAGCAGTCCTAGCTAATTGGTCGAGTGGGACACGTTAACCCACTACCTGCGTGCGACTTCGGACCCCGTCACCAGCGACACCACCGGGAGTTCGCGCCTCCCGCTCGGGAGGGCGGGCTGAGCGACTACATCGGCGCCGCCGGGGCTACGCGACTCGCATGGACCTCGAGCCAGCTTCACGCGTCCACCTCTTCGTCGGCGGCTTACGTGACACGCTTCGTACAGTGCTCAAGTTGTTCGAGCCACGCTTCGATGGAGAAGGCCATCGACCTTGCACGCCGCTACGATGATGATGAGTTGCCAGTGCAAGCAGCGGAGGACGCCGGCGACATCCACACCGACACGGTTGCTGACGCCGACACCGACATCGAGGCAGCATCGGCAGAGCGGGTGTGAGGCCGTCGGCGCTTGGACGCTACCATGGAGGAGATCGACGACCGGGCGTTGGAAGACCTCCTGACCGAGCTACATCTGGGCACCTCGACAAACCAGGAACTCGGCATCATTGCAAGCGTGATCGAGCTTGGCGATTGCACTGTGTGGAGCCTCTACAACGGCATTGTGAGGTACTTCCACCGCTACTACATCCCTGCAGCTTCGGAGCTCCTCCAAAGCCTTCTCCTTGAAGGTGGTGTCCCCTTGCATGGCGTCGCAGTGGGCTTTGTAACACCCTAGGTGTTAAGCACCTTGAAAGCCTGGTCATTTGCATAGCATAATCATCATTTCATGCATAATCATGTTGTTAGTAGCATTCACTTTGATTTGACCTCATTTCATGCTTGTTTGATCTAGCTACTATAAGATCTTTGCTATATTGTGGTTTTGGACCTAGATTGTGCCTAGATATATTTTTGACATAATTTAGGACCATGTTTGAACTTGAGTTTCAATTTACAAAATTTTTATAAATCTGCCCTAGAGCCTCAAACCTCTTTGAGTCATTTTGAAACTCTTTTCAAAAGTGCTTGATAGAGTTGTTTCTAGCAAAAGTTTTCTGTAGATGAAGTGTAGTACTTTTTATATAGATCAAAAAGTTCTTTATGAGTTTCTTGTGAAAAGGCTTGCAAATGGTTCAATTAGTGCCCAACAATTTGGGTCAAATTTGAGTTGAATTCAAACTCTGTTTTTGAGTGGATGAAGTTGACCTTGCTGTTTTTAATTTTTATCTCCAAATCTAGGCCGAATTTGAAAAATTTCATATTGAGTGTTTTGTAGCTTATGAAATTCTCTACAAAATCGCTGTTTTGAGTTTTTCCAAATTCTGCACGAATCTCAATGTACAGGCCAAAAACCAGCGCTGTGTCAGAAAAGCGGGGGGGGGACCTATCGGCCGGCTCCGGCCTACAGCAGCAGCCAAGGCGACGTGGACACGCCTCCCTAGCCTCACTCCCGAGCCGCCGCCACCCACTCTCCACGCCCAGAAGCAGCGCCGCCAAGCTTGCTCGCGCCAGCCGTCGCCGTCGCCGCCCGCGTTCCGCCGTCGTCACCGCGACCAATCCACCCCAAAACGAATCCCTAGTGCCGCAATGAGCTTCTCTACCTAAAGCCATCGTCGAGAGGAGGTAAAGGTCGAGGTATGGACCTCATTCCGCCTTCCCGACCGCTCTCGCCGGCGAGTCCGCCATGGCGCCCGTCGAGCCAAGCTCGAGTCCGAGCTTCGTAGATCGCGTTTAGGTCGTTCTTTTTCGTGTCCTAGCGTCGCCTAGAGATGCTTGAGCTCCCGAGCTAGATGGTTGAGTGAAGTACGCCGTCGTTTCGCCGGACGACGCGTCGTCGCCCGTCGCGATGCCGTGGCGCCACCGTGCATACGCGCGCACGGTTTGTCGCCGTCGTTGTTCCGTTAAGCCCGAAACCACCTTGCATGTCACTTTCGAGTCTAAGAGTCAAGAACGAGGTTTGGTTCACTTTCGGTCGAGCACCGAAACGGCCGGACCGCCGCCGTCCGTCGCGCCCATGACGCCGCTTCGCCCGTCACCGCCGTTTTCGTCCGTTTGAGCTCAAACCAAGTGCACCAACGGCGTCCGTCTCGTCGAGTAGAGTCGAATCGACTAGCTGGTTGCTTAGTTTGGTCACCGTCGGCGAAAAATCCGACGCCGATCCGCCGCCCGCACCGCCGTGCCCTGCTTTGGGCTGCCGACATGCGGGCCCCCCCGATTTTCTTTTTCTTTTTCTTTTTACGTTTTTCAGTTTTGTTTGAAAAGCTTAGAAAATTCATAACTTGGTCATTTTGAGGTGTTTTTGAGTGGAACAAATTTTGCCATGCTTGTTAGATGATAGGCTACAGCATAAAAATATGAAACCCTATTTTCTGATAACTTTTATATAGAGTTTTATTTATGGCCATAAATGCATGGAAAATGAGAAAAAGCGTATCTTTTAATTGGTGCAAGATAAAAATATGCTTCCTGTACAAAATGTTCTTGGTTTTGTAAGTAGAATCCAGGAAAAATATCATGCATGGTATGTTCTGTAGAAGAAATGTGATTTTCTATTTATGTGCCTTTTTCGGTGTGATCTTTGGAAATTCATAGGAAAATAATTACTAGGGTCTTGGATGTGAGACTTGGCATGGTTGGTTTTGATAGGTTTAGGTAGCTAGTCATACTCAGAAATCTGTTGTCGACACTTTTCATAATGCAAAGTATTTTCATGCATAGATTTAGTCCTAGCTTGTCTTTTTTTGTGTAGGGCTGTGTGTGCATGATCTTGCCATGAAATTTTCATGGTAGCTTTGTTAGACCAGTATGATGCTCCGGTAATTTCTGTAGATTTTTCTCAAGTAGTTATGTATTTACCATATTTATGTTGCATGGAAAATAGCCTAGAAATACATGTTATATTAATGTAATGTGTGTTGAAAATTTTATTGTATGTTCTTAGCATGAATAGGATCTATTGGTAGGCTTAGTTTGGATAAGCTTGGCAGTTTAGCAGATTTATTATTCCTAGCTTTTATATATTTATAGTGTGTATGTGTAGTGATTGCTAGGGCATATTAATTTATGTGCTTTATATTATCTTTTGAAATGTCCAGTAGGTGTATTTGGTAGTTTATAGCTTGCCATGCTTGCTGGAAAAATTTTAGATAAAGTGCATGCTTGAATAAGTTGTTTGGAATGCCCTAAGTGATGAGTTATGGGAAAACAGGGCCTCTGTTTTCTCTGTGTTTCGAGGCTGTTAATGTCAGAATCAGGTCAGGGTGGTATGGAATGTTTTGTAGGAAATTTCATTAGCTTTCCATAGAGTATTTGTTCACTGAATTTGGAGTTGTAGAACTCTCTGTAGGACTGTTTTTAGTGACAGCTTGTCTAGCTGCCATTTTCTAGTGATTAATGAGTTGGGATGTTTGCTTGATGTAGATCATTAGGGTGTTTTTGTGTGGGTTTAATTGTGTTTCTACGGAAGAGATATCCACTTACTAGTGACATACATCATGAAGCATTCATTCATCATTCACCTTTTATTTTGAAGCAAGTCGATGTTTATATAACCATAATAATCTTTTCTCCATCATATGCATCATCTCAGGATCGGGGGAAGTGATAGAGGAACTGATCGAGGAGCAGACAGGGGAGCTTCTTCATCTGGGGGTGCAGCCGGGAGAAGCCATCAAAGGAGAAGAGTTGACCGTCGAGTTAACTGAGTGCCCCGAGCACGTGCCAGCGACGTTCCTGCGAGGCAAGCCCCGAAGCATTCTGACTTTCCTACTTTCTCCAATCAATTTGACTTGAGTCTTTTATATGTTTCATGCATTAAGTTTAGGAAAATGATTGAAACCGTTGATGCATTGAGATCCTTGTCGAAAGTTGCCCTATCCTATTTACAGGTCTAGGTTAATGCTCAGTATCATGATTGCAGTAGTCAGTGATTCCGGTCACTTGAGGAAATGTCGTGAACAATCACATGGGTGATTGTCAAGCTGCTGCTAAGAACCTGACTAAATAAAACATGTAAGATTGGATGGATATTGGGGTCTTTCCATCTGATCAATTAAGGACTTACCCTTTGTCGCTACTGTGGTCGGAAGTTGAAAGTACCCGTTCATATAGTAGGCTCCGTGGGGTCGCGGAGTATGGCTCGTGGGAATGTTAGGGGGCGGCTTTGCACATTTGTATCGCTCCTCCTTTGGCGTGGTAGGTTGGGATTGATTGGGCGCAAAGAAGATGCGCACGAAGCGTCATCTTCGTTGCTCGCTCACTTGGTGGCCCGAGAAGGAGGGGTAGCCGGCGGGGACCGAGACTTTACGTCCCCTAACGCCCTGGGAGTGATTGGGTTTGCCTTTGCAAAGTAGACCTGGTTTATGATTGGGGTATTCGGTACTGGTTTGCAATCGATTCGAATCGCCATCTCTCCTAGATAGTGAGAACCCGGGATGCTTCCGCGACATCGTAGTCTTAATATTACAATATATGTTATTATCATGTTCTTCTTTGTTATAATTTTGATCAAGTTACTTATCTTTGTTATTTACTATCTTTGAGCAATGATTAATCTTGACTATACAGGATCTACGGTTATATTTTAATAAATAACCTTTTAACTTGGAAATATTCAAGTAGCATGTGTAGGCTCATTAATCAACCTTAATTGTGAAATTAATATGTGGGGGCAAATTTGAACCCCGGATAAAGCCTAGCATGATCCTTGGAGTCTTTTATTTTATTTTGGACGGGTAAGCCTAGCGAGTATTTTGTACTCAAGGTTTTATTCCCGTTGTTGCGGTGAGCATGTGTATCATCACGTTCTTGTAAGACTTGCTTGTTTTCTGTTGATGAGTAAGGCCGGGGCAAGGCATTTTTATATCCCCTGTCTTATCTTTGTTGCGGGGATGACTATCTTGGCACTATCTTATATTTTTTTCGCTAAAGACTATTTGGTTTGCCAAAACTACTATTTGTGTACTTGAACTTTGAGTTTGTAATAAATTATACATCGTGCTTTGTGATCTTTTATATATGTCGAATTTGGTTTGAAATACCGCGGATTTTACTACCGAGCTCAACGATCTGTTGTGTTGTTGATGAGTTTGAAATCACTCGAGATTTCGGAATACCGGGTTTATATGGACTCAAGTGTAGACTGCGATTGCTTCGGTGATTGCGAATTATACTTGATTTCTTATAAATTGATCGGCTCATCCTGAGGCTTCCACCTCCCGACTTCGCCCGTAGAAGACTAGGGCGTTCCCCGCAACCGTGTTGCTTCTCATGGAGCGCCGAACGTCAAACTCGACGGCGTGGCGCTGCTCCTCTTTGACGGCAACGGCCAAGAGTTCCTCAAAGCATCGACAACATCATAGAACATTTTTCGCTGACCGAAACTAATTGTCGAATCTAGATGTCCGTTGTCCACGTCGTCATAGAACTTTTTGAGCCAGCCTATCGACTTAGGATGAAAGGCCATGGTAAGTGGGGTATTTTTTCGAGGCGGTTGGCTGCGTGCCTAGGTTAACCAAATAAACAACAACAAAAATACATGGAATAGCCGACGAGCCCATCCGCGTGTCATCATCGCCGTAGATGCTCACCGGTGACGCATCTCGCCGGACCACCGGGATCTACCGCACGACCACTAGATTTGGTTGCCCACCGTTGGATCGGCCTCGACCACCAAGGTTTTTATACCGACCAGGACACTTCATACCCGGTCCGGAACGGTTTTACCGGTCCGTTCCGCGTAAACCGGCCGGTAACCGGACGGTTTGAAATTTGAATTCAACTCGAATTCAAACGGCGGCGGTAACGGTAAAAATCCGTAAACCGGCGGCAGTTTGGAATTTATACCGCCCGGTTTGAGCGGTTTACCGGCGGTTTGAGCGGTTTGAAGCGGTTTTTTCAAAATTCAAAATGTAATTTTTTTATAAAATGCTAAAAAAATTCCTAAAAATACTTCATGATTTGTAGAATCCAATGATGTCAAAATTACTTAAATTTGAGTGTGTTTAGTATGTTTTTCGACCTTCATGATTTAATGGGCCTTAATGGGCCTTGTGTGTATTTTTCTTTTTTTTTTTTTCAAACTTAGATTTGAAATTTTTTATACCAAACCAACTCCAATTTGACAAATTTTTATACCATTGGCTTCTATAAATCACGAACTATTTTACAGAATTTTTTCAACATTTTTTTCAAATTTTAAATTTTGAATTTGACTTCTTTTATACCGGCGGTCCGTGAACGGACCAGCCCGGTATAAACGGTAATCGCATGTTTACCGCGGTAAACCGTCCCGTATAAAAACGCAGGTGACCACCGGGATCTTTGTGCTTGTCGACAAATGGGACAATCAACCGCCCACTGCAGGATTTGAGGTAAGGGAGAAGAGGGCAGGAGCACCGCCGCCCACCCCCAACCACCACGCCGCCACTGGTAGAGGATGAGAGAACTATCATAGTGATTGGAATTGTCGTTGGAGAAGAGCGTGGCCATCTTCGCCGCTAACCGAATATGGCCACCCCGGGCGCCAAATCAGACCTTGCCGCCACAAGATTCGGCAATGGCCGCGCCGGTGGTCGCTTCTCCCATCCCGAGGAATGCCGCCTAACGCCGGAGGAGCCCCCGCCTCCTCGAGAGAGATAGACAAAGAGAGAAAGAGGCAGAGAGGGGCGGGGAGCAGGTGGCCGGAGAGGGATGGAAGTGTGGCCCGTTGCTTGCTTGCTTGGGAGAGAGATGACGGGAGCGAGGGTGCCGCTCTCTCAGGAGGGAGAAGAGAGGGAGCCGGTGTGGAATAAGTGAGGGTTCGAAACCCAGTCATGGTTTTATACTAGCCGCGCGTAGTTGGCCTCGGTCTTATTAATCGATACAGGCCATTTTAAGACACCTTCCTCTGAAAATGGCCTGATTTTCTAAGGCGGACCTCTTATAAGAACTGTCTCAGTTAATTGATTTTAGAAGGCGGTTACTTTTTGATCAACTCGGTAAATCAATTTTGTGAGGCGGTTGACTATAATCACCTTAATTAAAAATCAGGATTGCCTCGGTTAATCCAGGCAATAAGCGAGGCGGTTTAAAAGCCAGCAACCAACTTCCGTGCCTCCCTGTGGGATAAAAAATAACATTTTTTCTCATCCTATGAAAAAAAATAACATAATTTATCCTATGGCAATAGCAGGCAACCAAATGGCTTGCCTCATCGTTAAAGCCTGACGGACAACAGATGATGGTTTGGTCTTTGTACTGAAAGATTGAAGCTTCGTCTGGTAAGCGTGTGCGGTGGCTATCCGTTTACCACTTCGTCTGGTACCGAAGCATTCCACTCGATTAATTCGCGTATGTTAGCTCTCCCGAAAGAATTGTGACCAAGTAATTAAACGCTGGAAACAAGGACTTGACTATTTCTATACGTACGTGAGCACGAACACATGGATTACTTGTTTACTCGACTACCACAGTCCACCATCAGCTACGTGGTTACTAGGAATGTCACAATCACCACTAAAAAAACAATTAACAAACAACACTGTCGAAAACGACGCCTTTACCTGTGTTAAAATTTAGGTAAATATCGTCATTGCTAATTAAGGATATGCATTTTATGTTTTACTTCCTAATATTTAAGAATTTAAAAATAGGATAATAAGCATGGCCCTTCCACCAAAAAAACCAAGATGCAAAGAAAGAGTACACGTTCGGAAGAGATCACAATGGATTTGTTAGTGTAATGCGCGTGAACTGAAAATATTTAAAGCAAGGTAGGTTTGCAAAGGTTGATAATTGTCTTGTTTCATCAGCAGGTTGTAGCAGCCTGAGACTGTTTCTTCTTTGGTAGGTTTAACTTGGACTTTTTCTGTCATTAACACAGTCAAGTCGCCACACTTGCCGCTGCGGCAGCCTATATAAACACGCCATCCCCATGCCCAAAGCATCAACAGACAGACAAATACTCAACAAGAAGCTCTGATCCTCCTGCTGAGTGCGGAGAGCACAAGCATAAAAAGCTAGCGACCGGAAAACTAAACCAGATGGCTCCCGCCACCTACTTTCTCCTTGTTCTAGCACTGTTCACTTCTCAGGCCATTGCTTCTGACCCTAGCCCCCTCCAAGACTTCTGTGTAGCCGACAAAAACTCTCCAGGTATGTGTGGACTCACTTTAAGTCATGCTATATTCTTGTAGTAAACTGAGGATCAAATAATAATCATTTTTCATAGCAACAAACATTTGTCCAAATGTTTTCTGATCTCTGGGCACCAATTTTCCTTTGTCTTTGTATATGCAGTGAAGGTGAATGGATTTGTTTGCAAGGACCCCATGGCGTGAACGCAGATGACTTTTTCAAGGCAGCGGAACTCGACAAGCCTAAGGACACCATGAAGAGCAAGGTCGGATCCAACGTCACTTTGATCAATGTCTTGCGATTTGCCTGGACTCAACACTCTGGGCATCTCGTTGGCTCGCATTGACTACGCACCGTTAGGTGAGAATCCGCCACACACACACCCACGGGCCACGAAATCCTCACCGTTCTCGAGGGTACACTCTATGTTGGATTTGTCACCTCCAACACGGATAACGGTAACAAGCTATTCGCCAAGGTGCTCAACAAGGGTGACGTGTTTGTATTCCCCGAAGGGCTCATACACTTCAATTCAACCCAAACCATGACAAGCCAGGTATCGCGAATTGCTGCACTAAGCAGCCAGAACCCTGGGGTTATTACTATTGCCAACGCAGTCTTTGGATCGAAACCACCGATCTCGGATGATGTCTTGGCCAAGGCTTTCCAGGTGCAAAAGGGAACAATTGATTGGCTCCAAGCTCAGTTCTCGGGAGAACAACCACTACTAAGTCAATTGGGACTCACCTGGATTTGTGCGAAAGATAGGTTTATATATGCATTTTGCATACTCTGTGTGTATTCAATTACTTAAATGCTACGGCCGATATATAATAAAATAAATGGGAAGTATTTGTAATAAATCACTGTTTTTTGTGTCTCTACCGCAAGCTATACCACAACATATGCTCTTTTGGTATATTGCCGTAAAAAGAATATTTTCGGACCGTAATTTGGAGATGAATATTGCATGATGGATCCCTAGGACACCGCTGCCTACGGAACCACACTTATACTAGATCTGCCTTCTACCGCAAAATAGTAATGACCGTTAACGCATAGGTCATCGGCCGATCTGCATGCACGGGCTTAAGACCCAGGCTAATTAAGCTAGCATGCATGTGGTTTTGGCCGCAACCCCGTCCACCTGCCCACCGCTTAGCCTAGCCCGACCATTGTGGGCCTCCGCCATGGCTCGGTTCACTGGTTGATACCGGGCGTAGCTCACATGCTTGCTTAGGGCTGCGACACTTTCGGCCGGATGTGATCCTACACCGAGCACGAGGATCCGGCGTTATTACTATTGCCAAGGCAGTCTTTGGGTCAAAGCCATCCATCTCGGATGATGTCTTGGCCAAGGCCTTAAAGGTGCAAAAGGGGACAATTGATTGGCTTCAAGCTCAGTTCTGGGAAAACAACCACTACTGAGTAAATTGATACTTGATTAAATTGTTCCAAGATAGGTTTATATGCATTTTGCATACTCTTATATGTATTGTGGTATGATATGCTACAGCCGAGATATATATAATAGAATAAATGGGAAGTACTTGTAGCCAATAGTTAATTGCTTTTGTGTCTCTCCTGCAAGCTTTACCACCAGATGTTCCTTTTGAATATTAAATTAAAGTATGTGGTACAAGATTTATTGAATATTGGTTGTATATGCTATGCCGTTACATAATCAATTTCTCTGGATCGTAATTTGGAGATGAATATTGCATGGAGCCCTCCAAATTACAAGGCTAAACTGAACTATCAATCCGGTAAATTAGCTTAGATCAAATTAATCGACCCAGTAGGCAAGTTGCCTAGAGGATATCTCCGACATTCTGGATCTAAGGACCAACTAGAGGATCCCCATGCAAGGCGTCTCCTTCGCATCGCTCTCGAGTACGTGTAGTTTAGCGGAGACATCTGCGTCCACGTCGCCCCTACTAGGTTAACACAACCTGTTGAGTAATATAATTAGCCATAGCTCTGGAATAACTTGTGTGTCCGTGGTGATCATGATCACCCACTGAGAGGCGGTTATGGCGCCCTGGGCGGTCAACCGTTCCCGCAGCCCTGTAATTGTGTATATCACTCTCTAGGGCTCTCCAATGCAATCTGTTGGCTCTCTCATATTGACTCTACATGGTATCAGCCTAGATCCTACTTCTGTGTGCCCCCAACCAGCCGCCACCGCAGCGCTCCATAGCCGCCGGCGTTTCCGTCCCAACCAGCACCGCCACCAACGCGCAGCGTTCCATCTTCGATGTCCCATTCCATAACCGTTGGTGCCCTCTTCTCCCTCATACCCTCATGACGCCCCTTGACAAATATCCTCTCGTTAGATGCTGATCTCTCCGACGACGGCGCCCCGTCCCGTGCATCCTCCTCCAATTATCTTCCATGGACGACGTCTCTTACATTGACAGCTCCATGCCACTGTCTATCCCGGTCCTCCAGACATTGAACATCAAACACCATATACCTTTTGAACTTGATCTCGGTGAATCCAATTACGCCGAGTGGAAAACCTTCTTCAAAACCTTTGTTGGCAAATTCCATCTCCGATCCCACCTCACCACGCCACCCAACTCCGTGATCAGTTCCACGACAATTAAATGCTTGGCGCCGTCTACCTCAAAGCTGAGTTCCGCACCATGGTCAGGGAGACATGGACATCACGACGCATACCGGCAAGCCGAAGTGACTTCGCCGATGCATTGCGTGATGTGGATCAACCCGTGCGTGAGACCTCTCAGGTCCTCAACATGCTTTCGTGGCCTCTCCTCCAAGTACAAGCACGCCGTGCCGGTGATCACTGCCAAGCAACCATTGCACACCTTCCTCTTCACGTGTTCCTACTTGCTGTTGGAGGAAAAGTACAATGCGGAAAACACCAAGTCAGAGAAACAACACACCCTTCATGTAAGGAAGGTCACGGTTAATGATTGTAACTATGGAGATTACCTGTACCCGCCACGGTTAACCGAGAAAATTCAAAAAAAAATCTAGTCCAATGCCAGCACATATGGGCCCGGTTCCGCAGCCGCCGTCGATATGCCACCGCGACCGCGGCATCTGCTCCTGGAGCAACCGCCAGTGGATACCCCGCTAGCGGATCTGGGCCACATGAGCCTCGTGGCACTGCCGCCGTGAATCCACGCCCGCGCGGCTATGCCGGGAGGTCGAGGGGGCTGTGGAGGAGGAAGAGGGGTGTGGACGCAGCAGGGATCGCCCGGCCCAACCACGCCGGCGCCCGTCGCCGGGCTATGACATGGTCGAAGATGCACTGGCCCACCTCCTCCTCGCGTGTGTGCCTGAGATGCGCCGACCCTCCTCCTTCCCACATGCGCCTGCGTGCTGCTGCCCTGCACGCTTGGCCTGCCGCCACTATGGAGAGAGAGAGAGAGGGAGGGAGGAGAGAGAGAGAGAGAGGTGTGGAGGGACGGAGAGAGACGAGAGGAGACCGCAAATTAAGTTTTGGTGGTGGACGGGGAAAAATGAGAGGGTGCGGAGAAAAACCCTAAAAACGCGACTATATATATGGCTGGATTGGGAGCCTAGTTCTATCTTGGCTATGGGCCTCGGGGTTTTTTTTTGCGTGGCGGGCCTTTTTAACGTGTGTCCCCATAGGAAAATGGATGCATTTTACGCCCGCCACGGTTAATCAGTTTTTCATGACTAGCAAATGTGCCCGCCACGGTAGATAAAAACGCAGCGCCACCATTATCGGGGTTATTAATTGTGGCGGGCAAACTTGACGCCCGCCACGGTTAAGTTTGGGTTGTGTCTTGTAAAAATAATTTCTGTAGTAGTGAATATAGCCGTTCTCATGCGAATTGTTTCTATCAGGGTTTTCTACCATTTCCTCTCCTTTCTTGTTTCCATTATACTCCGTCCATATCACTATTCAAAGACATTTAGAACATTGACACGATCTCTAAAGCACAGCTTTGACATGTCTTTTCTATAACAAATATTTATTGGAAAGTTATATATGTATAGTTTTATGAAAGTAATTTTCAAGACAAATATATTGATATGATTTTTACATTTCTAAACTCAATGTATTAAAAGTTAATAATGATTTATGTTCCAAATGTTTGACTCATACATTTTTCCAAAACGTCCTCTAATAGTGATCTGAGAGATAGTATCTCGTTCACTATTAAGAGTACCGAAAACACCAAACTACCCGTGTCCTTAATAGAACAGAGCTGGAATTAATCGTTCACTCAGGCGAATGAATGCGACAATCATAAGCATGCAGCAGCCACCCTGGCCGAGAAGTTTACGTTGTTGGCTACCTCCTCCACCCACACCGCTTCTCCGCCATGTGCCGCACAGTGCATCCTGCTGCTAACGCTCAACATCACTACCAGATTTCTTGGCTTTGCCGAGTGCCTAATACACTCGCAAAGGCCCAAATACACTCAGCAAAGCCTTTGTCGATTGTTGCACTCGACAAAGAACACTCAGCAAACAGAGTGACGGCGTAGGCCTCTTTGCCAAGTCTTTTTTATCGGGCACTCGGCAAAGGCTTTGCCAAGTATCGGAAAAACACTCGATAAAAGGGAAAATGTGAAAAACTCCAAAAATAATAGCAAAAAAAATTGTGGGAGGCCCCACCGGCAAGCCACTCCACGAACTTATATATCTACAGCATTTTACACGATTGTGCAACTGGCCGAATTCAAACCTGCAACCTCTCTCTCACGCATCTCTTGCCTTACCTCTACACTACGTTATTATTTGTGTCTAGATTTCATATTAGTTCCTTATATGTTATACTAAATCGGGTCTAAATTGCTTGTTTGAGGCCCTAAACGAATTTAAATAAAAAAGTTGTAAACTACAAGGTTTCATAACTTTTCAAGATCTACAATTTTCATTCAGAAAGTTTTTCCATTCGAGGTCATTTGAAAATTTCAAATTTCAAATTTAAGAGATTCAGATGTAGTTTTGCATGATAAAATGATTTTAAATCAAAAAGTTGGTAACTACAAAGATTCATAACTTTTTGAGATCTACACTTTTCATTTACGAAGTTTTTCGAATGACCTCAACTGTTGAGCCGTGCCGGACTCAGATGTGCCACCACACGAACGAAGCGCATGCGTCAGGCTAACCTTAACTGACGAAACTGAAGAAACGTTCTGAAAGCAAACACTGAAAATGACTCTGCAAAAAGGATGACGGTGAGTCAGTAGGAGTAGATCATATCAATCGGTCAACAGTTCATGCAGGAGATGGGCGCCGAGCAGGCGTTGAGCTCTAGTACGAGAGAAGCTACCGATTAAAAATTCACTATCAGATAATGCTTTGTCGATTAAAAAGTCACTATCAGATGAGCCACACGTCAATCAAGTATGTATAATTATAATGTATGAAAAAAAATCAAGGATCGCGCGTAGAAAAACAACAGTTTGCTAAACTCGTCGCAGTAGCAGGTTTGCAGGCTTACCGAATGACCTCACTGGTAGTAAAGCATGAAGGACAGCTGATGGTTTGGTCTTGCACAGATTGGTATCGAACGAAGCTTCACCTGATCGATTAACTCAAAAGGGAGGAAAGCGTGTGTGGTAGCTACCCTTTTACCAGTTCGTCCCCGACTTGGCACAAAAGCATGGATTTGGTAGCTGGAGAATATTAAATACGGAGTAGTTATATGATCAAGGTGTGTAAACGAGAGATATTATACATGCGTGGATATTTATAGAGATCAAGTCTTACCCACTGTTTACTCTTTGTAACTTTTATTAGCGAACTAATTAATGGTGATGAAATGGAAAGAAAATATCAAGCAACTAAAAGGTTGACAAAGAAAAACTGGTTTTATGAATTGACTCTTTCTATTCCTATGTTAGCACGAGCATAGATAGTCAAA
Source organism: Hyparrhenia diplandra (assembly GCA_015847255.1). Taxonomy (NCBI): domain Eukaryota; kingdom Viridiplantae; phylum Streptophyta; class Magnoliopsida; order Poales; family Poaceae; genus Hyparrhenia; species Hyparrhenia diplandra. Next base: position 39,535 of record JADLZK010004716.1, read on the forward strand.
TGAACCATTTTCCTTGTTTACGCAATGTCCACCAAATCAGCATGCATTGTACCAATGTCTTATCATGCATCTACTTCAAGGGTAGGAAGAAGATGTCTAATTATCCATTTTATCTGAATTCAGATCCACTGTTAGTGAATATCCTCCATTTTGGGGTTTTCTGCCAAAGGTTTTGAAATTTGGATCAGTAAGTGATTACTAGAAATTTTCATTTTACGGTTCATGTACTTCAAAACATTCTAATAAATTGGTTTTTATAAGGATAGTGCGGCTTGAACACAGCGACCTAAAAACACAAAGGGTACACTTCCGTAATGCTGTGCTGCAAGCAAAGAAACCATGCACGTTGATTTATTAGGCCCTGTTTGGTTTAGGGACTATTTGGAACTAAAAGTAGCAATTGAGACTAAAATGTAAAAGACCCTATTAGGCGTCTTTTTGGGACTTTTTTCCTTCTCTTCCCAGACCCGCTCGCGTCGTTCGCCTCTCGCGCCGCGCCCGATGGCCGCTCGCGGTGCCACCGCCCCATCGCCGATCCGCTGCGGTAGGCTGCGTCGCAGTGGTCATCGCCGCCGCTAGGGTTAGTCGCCGGTGCTGAGCAAACCACCGTCACCACTAACACCACCGGGGAGTTCGCGCCTCCGCTCGGGGCGGGCTGAGCGACTACATCGGCGTCTTCGGGGCTATGAGACTCGCATGGACCTCGAGAGCGGCTTCATCGCGTCCGCCTCTTCGTCGGTGGCTTACGTGACATGCCGTCACGGTGCTCGAGTGGTTCGAGCCCGCTCGATGGGAAGGCCATCGAGCTTGCGCGCGCTATGATGATGAGTTGACGGCACAACCACCGGAGGGCGCTGCGACAACCATACGAAACCGCGGTCGGCAGCGCCAACACCCGACATCGAGGGGGCGACCGGCCGGTGAAGCGGGTCGCGAGCCGTCGGCGCTTGACGCGCTGCCATGGAGGCGTCGGCGACCGGACATTGGGCGACCTCTGGCCGAGCTACATCTGGGCACCTCGACAAACCAGGAACTCGGCATCATTGCAAGCGTGATCAAGCTTCCGGCGAGTGCACCTGTGTGGAGCCTCTACAACGGCATTGTGAGGTACTTCCACCGCTACTACATCCCCTGCATCTTCGGAGCTCCTCGAGCCTTCTCCTTGAAGGTGGTGTCCCCTACATGGCGTCCACGGTGGCCATTGTTGGCATTTGTTAAGTGCTAAAAAGAATATGAAGGATTCGCAGCGCACAAAACACCTACCATTGTAGCTTTTCCTAGGATGAGTATTCTAGAGTATCGTATCCACGAGGGAAGCTTTGGCTAAAGAATTCTAGTAAGTCACAATCATATATCTACTAACTTAGCAAACCACTAAACTATAGTGAGGAGGTAATTGTTAAAGGATAATTAAATATCAAAGCATAAAATAATAACCTACCTAAGGTATCAAAGAATAATTAAACTAATCAAGAGGTCAAAGGGAGAGATCAAGGTTCCTAGATACTTCTCTATTACTTAGGTTCTATGATAGCAATTATACCATAACACTTCGGGACACCAAAGCACTAACCACGGAAAGGGATGAGAAGGGGGCTAGGAAGGTTTGGCAAGGTCCTACAATCACCAACCCGAACGTGGTGGAATACATCGACCATCGTGGCTGTCACCACACAGGGCTACCACAAACTATCCGTGGGGTTGGGTGCAATCTCGGGTAACCTCTAGTCTAGACACCATGTCTACACTATTAATTACTACTCTAGCTACGATGAATAACTAGAGTCCTCAATACGACGGAGATCCCATGCAATAGCATAATAACTATACTTAACCATATATGTAAAACATGGAAGTAAATAGAGAAGATAAATATGTGAATCATAAGTCTTGTAGAGAAGATACAAAGACATACCATACTCTGAAGACATCTCCAGAACAGTAGCATAGCTCCTCTCTCCTTTTACTCTGATTAGGTCTAAGTTAGATCTAATCTAGTTCTAATTACATGTCTAATCTATTTCTAATTACATTGCTAATCTTCTTCTAATCTACTTCTAATTCACTAATCCCGAGAGAGAGGTTATCCTTACATTTGGGACACCTCTACAACCGAGAGATAATGAATAGAATGAGATAGAATGAATTAGGGTTCCACTCACGGGGTCGGGGGTCTTCTTATATAGGCCTTGGCGATGAATGATAGCCCTTGGATCAAACCGACCTTGGCAGCGGTGTAGATACAAACCTCAATGTCGGTGGTAAACCGCCATAGAAAGGAGAGGATGACGGGGAGGACCCACGGCGGCCGGCCTAAATGGCTCTGGCGGCCGCCCGGGGTCCGAAGCTTTCTCGGCCGTGTTTCTTCCGGTGTCCTCTCGGTACCTTCTAGAATGTTTTAGTCCACTTTTTCGGTCGAGTTACTTCACGGTTAAGTCTTGTCACCGTATGGGATGTATATTAGGAACTTTCTCCATTCTTCTCTGCATTTATCTATTAAGTCCCTGAAATTATATAAATCACCAAAACTCGTGGAATTATGATAGTTAAACCCCTAGACTTATGTTGATATTCATTTTAAGCCCTTATCCAAGTTTAGTTGACTAGTAATATTATGCTATAACAGGTGTCAACAAGTTCCCCCAAGCTTACCCTTTGCTAGTCCCTAGCAAAGACAAACTTAGCAATGGATCAAGAGTAGTCAGAACAGCTTTCACACCTCAAAAGTACACATGCTTTCAAACAAAATTTCTCTCCGGATAAAGATAAACTTTTTAAAACTTTAACTTACCCATATTACCTCTTAATTTGGGGCTTATATCTCTTTTCTTTAATCTTGGGTAATTGAAAGATAGAAACAGTCAAGTCAAACACTATATCTCAAACTCTTTTGATCAAGCTGTCCTTCGGAGTTTTTTTTTGATTTTCAAATAAAACTCAAAGTTCCTTAGTATGACTCTCTCTAATCTCTCATTTGTGATATTTGTGGATCCTCTCTAAGGCAATAAGGTAGTGTTGCCTTTCTCTCATGATATGTAGTATTTTTGGCTAAGGGTGGCACACTATGCCTTCTTCTCTCTCACCCTATATCTAAGGCTTATATGTGGAGTTCATAGGTGGAAGAAGATTAAATCTACTTACTAAGCATATATTGTAAATTCAAGCAATGGATCCAAAGTTACAAATCACACTTGATCAAGTGGTGCATGTGTATGGTGGATAGAATATAGATAGTAGGGAATATAGTAAGGTGTATAGAATAGATGATGGGAAATCTTACTTTTGCTCCTTGAGGAATCTTCTCTCTTTTGGATTTGGAAACTTTATAGAGAACACGGGTTGTATATTTTTTCTTTCTTTCTTTATTTTCTTTTATTTAGAGAGGTGGGCTCTGCTCACCCTAGACTTTGTCTTTTATTTCCTCTCTTTAAAGATGTGGGTTCTACTCACCCTCGGACACTTGTCCATTTTTCATCTTTATTATTTTTTTTCTTTTTCTTAGGGAAGTAGGCTCTACTCGCCAGTAGGACTTTTGTCCATTTTTATCTCCCTTTCTTTTTTTTTTTTTCTTAGGGAGGTAGGCTCTACTCGCCCAGTAGGACTTTTTGTCCATTTTTCATCTCCTTTTTTTTTTTTTAATCTACAACCCGGATATCTTTTGTAATAACTTGTGAGAGGTAAATAAATGTAATGGAGCTTTTGTAAGATATTGGCCAGCAATGAATGAGTGGATGGGTATAGTGAATATTTTTGGTTGCTCTCTCCTAGGATAGGAGTAGAACATTTTTAGTGGATATTTGGTGGATGCTTTGTGGATGCGTACTTCTAGGGTAGAAGTAGCATAAATGCAAGTGGAATAGAGTGTGGTGGAGTGGATTGTGCATGATCAGCATGACAAGTTTCTAAGGGTCGACAAAGATTGAACAAACTCAATGCAAAGCAAGCAGCCTATATATATATCAAAGGGTTTTTCTAATCTAGGGAGCATGTATATATGGCTGTGGTAGGAGGTTCAACACTCTTGTCACAGGGAACTTATCATGTGCACTTTAATTTTCAAAAGATAAATCTCCGTAAATCTAGTATCACTAGGAGTAAGATAAATAGTAGCTCGGACTTTCATATATCATATCCATCAATTACCTAGACTTTAGAGCAAGCATTTGCTACCCACAGGTTTTAGGTTGAGCAATCTCAAGTCAAAGTAATTGCATTAAAAGCTCGAGAGAAATTAAGCTTGAAAGATAGGTACTTGAAAGGAATTACGACGGAGCAACTATTCATCATCTTCAAGGCTAGAGATTATCTTCAGAGTTTATTTATCACACTCTAATAAAGACTCTTTAATAAAGACTAGATAGACTCTATTTATTTGGATTCCTTAGTTATGCATCTTTTTATTTCTTTCTAAAGCAAATACATCTAGCTAATAAGATAGAAGGATACTTATCTCGGATACATGGGGGTTGCCCTCCCCAAAATTTGGATGTTGACATAGTCTTGATGTTCTTGATGGTTAGAAGTAGAGGTAGATAGTGATGGTGGGTGATTGATCTTCTTTAACTTATTTGGACACCATGTGTGTCATGTCTCTCTTCCTTGGGATCCTGCTGAACTCAAATAGACAACAGGGGCTAGTGGAACTTGATTAAGCATTAGGGGTTAGCCATGTTGCTTCTTGTTGCCAAAGATTAAGATTATTCTTTTTAAGGCAGTAGTCCAGCGGCATTAATATATATTTTTTGGATTTTCTATGCAAAATAAAGAATGATGATGCATGCATATTTATTTTATTTTTATGCCACCACAGTAAATATCCTTGTGAGTTGTTACACACCACAAAATTACTCACATGGGGCTTAGAGTTTTTCAAAGTATATGCAACAAACAAAAATTTATTTTCTTTTCTAATGCAAGGCTAGTGCTATAATGTAAATATGCTAAAGGAAAATAATTATGCGGTGCAAGGAAATAAATATGGATAACTACCGATCTTACTTTTCGGCGAGGGTTCGGTGTTTTAAGTCCTCGAGCAGACTTCTTACCTTGTTGTTTCCTTGAGTGTATTATCGATCTTGATGATCGTGCTCCTTGAGATGGTGAAAGATGACGTCACCCATGTTCTTTGCTGGTCTTATGAGTTGGAGTGAAGCGTAAGCGACTTCTTGTTTAGTGTGTTTGCTTGTAGGACATTCACTTGTTGAATTTTGGAGAGACTGATAGGCTTCTCCACCTTTTTGACCAAAGTGTGTCTGTTTGCAAAGTCAAGGTAGAGATCAAGTGCATGGGCTCTGTTGGTGGGAAAACACCAAAGAACCAAAACTTCATTCATTCTTCTCTAACCATAGGCACATCAAACAAGATAGAGTTGATTATACATTTCTTAAACCTAACTTGGGTAACAAGATCGAGAAGATTGAGCATGATTGTTTGTGGTTAAAAACTTTTCGACGAGATCAAATCAAGCTCATTGACTCTTGGAGGGTTTTCTTATCTAAATACCAAAAGCATGATTATGATTATGTTCTTTCAAAACAAGGTAAGCAATATTCGGCTTATAAGATGAGGACTAAGAGATCAAGAGAATGGTGGTGGGAACAACTAAAGAAACATGTTGAGCTAATGAAGTTGGATTAGGCAAAGGTGTTGCTCTAACATGTTTGGCTATTTGTTTATAAACACGCCATAGTTGAAGAAAAGATTATTTGTTGACAACTTACCTCAAGATGTTACCTTAATTGTTAGAGCATGCACGCACTGTAACACCTCGTGGTGGATCTTTCCATTTGCTTGAAGTTTTTCCTTATTTGGCCTCTTGTGTATCTGTTCTTCTCTTGTCTCCTTTATTGCATCGTCCCTTTCTTTCTTGTCTTTAAATTGTGTTTAGACCTTTTTGCTCCTCTCATGATTTTATTCTGTAATATTAGTTGACAAATGAGATACCCGAAGGAATACAAGTAGCAGTAAACAAGGGTAGAACTGTCATGGAGCTTAAGGTTGCTTTTATGCCAGTCAAAGTTTTGGTTAGAAATTTTACTTAGCATATGCTCACCATTACTTTCTCTCTAATTGGAAATTTTATGATGTCATAAGTTTGATTTTGATGTATGACATTTATGACCATTCAAACTTAGAGACAAAGCAATGGTGAGTAAAGGGATTGCAAAACGGCATGTCGAGTGACGGGAGCTTGAGTAGAGGAAGAGTAATGTCGGGATGATCTTTAGAGGAGTCGACCTTCCTTCCCCATGCTTGAGCCTTCTCCTGTTTTCGGCACTTTAAGTGTGAATCTTTGGACCGCCCCTAATCGTGTGTTGCAATCACCATGTCCTTAGACGTTGTTCATTCTTTGTTTCTCGCAAGTTTAGTGACCAAGAATACCCGAAGGGAACTTGTCCTAGGAACATGCTTCTTTTACCATGAGCCTTCATATGCTCGGATATATATTATTATTATATATTTTTTTTCTTTAAAACATAAGACAAAAATTGTATACAAATATGTGATTAATATTCACTTACCTGTCTTTGATGTTCTTATGGTCCTGTTGCTTTGTCCATCCACTTCTTTTGAGTGATTACTTGTCTATATCGTGTTGTATGGCACTCTTCTTCATCGAATAGACATAGCATAGACCTTTCTGCAAAATGTTAATGGACACATACCCGAGGGAATATACAACATATGGTTGAAGCGAGGGGGTTGTTGTCCAAAGTTCATAAGATCTCATCTATGCTAATAGAAAAGGTGGTTCTTTGATTACTCTTAGCACAGATTTTATTTCTCATGTCTTATAGCAAACTTTATTTATATGGATGGCACTCTAGCATGTGGATCAAGGCAAAGGTAACTTGTAGCAAAAAGACAGAGTGAATGATATTTAATACTTACAATTCTTCCACAATGATGAATGAGTTTGTGTCTTTTGCACAAGGTTGGAGTTCATCGGATGCCTTGCTTCATCTACTCGACGAGTTCATCTCTTGACTTACCCAAATTGGTATTTGAGAATTTTCTGCAGGGGTTAGTCCAACAAAATATCCAATGTCTACACAAGCAATTTTTAGTTCAATAACCAAACTAGACTCCATGTCTAATTCAATTAAGGAAGGCTATTTAACCTAAGCACCACGCTTAATTTAAAAGCCTTTAGAAATACCCTTAGCAAAAGTATTTTCAAACCAAAGCATACTATAGCAAACAAAGGTAGCATCAAAGCACTATAGAGATTTATCCAATTAGAGATGAAAGAGCATGATCATGGTGAGGATTTTTTTATTTTATTTTAAATGCAAAATACATGGATGGATATATGCAAAGGAACTAATCATGCAATGGATCTACTATGAGAAAATATAAACTAAAGCGGAGTGAATGCATGAGTTGATCAAGTAAACATGCAATGCAATGCAAGAAATTAAATGATAACTACTCAATCAATTTATAGTCCATGAGCAAGACATTCTCACCTTTTTAATCATACTTACCACGATATATATGTAGCTTCTATGTACGTCACTTGAGATATGTTCATTGAATTCTTGTGACGGCGACTTCTTTTCCAATTTATATATAGTTAGATTAATATATATAATTAAATGCATACCTTGAGATAGCAGGGTTCCAACGGTGATGAATCTTGAATGATCAGGCACCCGGGTTCTTCAATCTTTCTTCTTTCCTTATCTTGTGGAATCTTGTCGGAAGATCATAGCGACATCTTTTGTCTGTCTATTCCACAACTCAAAGAACAAGGGTAATCCTACTAAAGCTAGTGATACACTAAATTAGCAGACATCAAGATCATCATTAGAATCTTTAGGCCAATTGCTTCCCCGGCAATGGCGCCAAAAAACTTGTTGGCATTTGTTAAGTGCTAAAAGAATATGAAGGATTACGCAGCGCCACAGAACACCTACCATTGTAGCTTTTCCCTAGGATGAGTATTCTAGAGTATTGTATCCACAGGAAAGCTTTGGCTAAAGAATTCTAGTAAGTCACAATCATATATCTACTAACTTAGCAAACCACTAAACTATAGTGAGGAGGTAATTGTTAAAGGATAATTAAATATCAAAGCATAAAATAATAACCTACCTAAGGTATCAAAGAATAATTAAACTAATCAAGAGGTCAAAGGGAGAGATCAAGGTTCCTAGATACTTCCCTATTACTTAGGTTCTATGATAGCAATTATACCATAACACTTCGGGACACCAAAGCACTAACCACGGAAAGGGATGAGAAGGGGGCTAGGAAGGTTTGGCAAGGTCTTACAATCACTAACCCGAAGCGTGGTGGAATACATCGACCATCGGGGCTGTCACCACACAGGGCTACCACAAACTATCCGTGGGGTTGGGTGCAATCTCGGGTAACCTCTAGTCTAGACACCATGTCTACACTATTAATTACTACTCTAGCTATGATGAATAACTAGAGTCCTCAATACGGCGGAGATCTCATGCAATAGCATAACAACTATACTTAACCGTGTCGCCAGGGTCCAGAAGCTTCCTAGCCGTGTTTCTTCCGGTGTCCTCCGGTACCTTCTAGAATGTTTTAGTCCACTTTTCGGTCGAGTTACTTCACGTTTAAATCTTGTCATCGTATGGGATGTATATTCCGGAACTTTCTCCATTCTTCTCTGCATTTATCTATTAAGTCCCTGAAATTATATAAATCACCAAAACTCGTGGAATTATGTTAGTTAAACCCCTAGACTTATGTTAATATTTATTTTAAGCCCTTATCCAAGTTTAGTTGACTAGTAATATTATGCTATAACAGGTGTCAACAGCCATCCACCTCCCGACTTCGCCAGCGAAGATTACGCAGCGTTCCGGCAACCGTGTTGCTGCTCATGGAGCGCCGAACATCAAACTTCGACGGCGTGACGGTGCTCCTCTTCGGCGACAATGGCAAAGAGTTCCTCGGCATCGACAACATCATAGAACATTTTTAGGCTGACCGAAACTAATTGTCGAATCTAGATGTCTGTTGTCCACGTCGACATAGAACTTTTTGAGCTAGCTATCGACTTAGGATGAAAGGCCTTGGTAAGTGGGGTATTTTTTGAGGCGGTTAGCTGCCTGCCTAGGTTATGCAAATAAACAAAAAAAAATACATGGAATAGTTGGCGAGCCCATCCACGTGTCATTGTCGCCGTATATGCTCACCGGTGACGCATCCTCGCCAGACCACCGGGATCTACACGCTGCCCACTAGATTTTTGGTTGCCCACCGTCGGATCTAGCCTCGACCACCGGGATCTTTGTGCTTGTCGACAAATGGGACAACCAACCGCCCACCTGCAGGATCAGAGGTAAGGGAGAAGGGGGAGGAGCACCGCCCGCCCACCCCCAACCACCACGCCGCCATCGGTAGAGGATGAGAGAACTGTCACAATGATTGGAATTGTCTTTGGAGAAGGCGTGGCCATCTTCGCCGCTAACCGAAGATGGCCACCTCGGGCCAATCAGACCTTGCTGCCACAAGATTCAGCACGGCGCGCCCGGTGGTGGCTTCTCCCATCCGCCCGCCGCCCAATGCCGAAGGAGCCCCACCTCCTCGAGAGAGATAGACAAAGAGAGAAAGAGGGAGAGAGGGGCGGGGAGCAGGTGGCCGGAGAGGGATGGAAGTGTGGCCCGTTGCTTGCTTGCTTGGGAAAGAGACGAAGGGAGCGAGGGTGCCGCTCGCTCAGGAGGGAGAAGAGAGGGAGCCGGTGTGGGATAAGTGACGGATCGAAACCTTGTCATGGTTTTATACTTGCCGCGCGTATTTGGCCTCGGTCTTATTAATCGATACAGACCATTTTAAGACACCTTCCTCTGAAAATGGCCTGATTTTCTAAGGCGGACCTCTTATAAGAACTGTCTCGGTTAATTGATTTCAGAAGGCGGTTACTTTTTGGTAAATCAATTTTGTGAGGCGGTTGACTATAATCACCTTAATTAATAAAAAGGATTGCCTCGGTTAATCCAGGCAATAAGCGAGGCGGTTTAAAAGCCGGCAACCAACTTCCTTGCCTCCCATGTGGGATAAAAAATAACAGTTTTTCTCATCCTATGAAAAAAAATAACATATTTTTATCCTATGGCAATAGCAGGCAACCAAATGGCTTGCCTCATCGTTAAAGCCTGACGGACAACAGATGATGGTTTGGTCTTTGTACTGAAAGATTGAAGCTTCGTCTGGTAAGCGTGTGCGGTGGCTATCCGTTTACCACTTCGTCTGGTACCGAAGCATTCCACTCGATTAATTCGCGTATGTTAGCTCTCCCGAAAGAATTGTGACCAAGTAATTAAACGCTGGAAACAAGGAGTTGACTATTTCTATACGTACGTGAGCACGAACACATGGATTACTTGTTTACTCGATTACCACAGTCCACCATCAGCTACGTGGTTACTAGGAATGTCACAATCACCACTAAAAAAACAATTAACAAACAGCACTGTCGAAAACGACTCCTTTACCTGCCGATTAAAAAATTCACTATCAGATAATGCTTTCTCGATTCAAAAGTCACTATCAGATGAGCCGCACGTCAATGAAGTACGTATAATGTATGAAAAAATCAAGGATCGCGCGTAGAAAAATAACAGTTTGCTAAACTCGTCGCGGTAGCATGGTTTGCAGGCTTACGGAAGCATGAAGGACAGCTGATGGTTTGGTCTTGTACAGATTGGTATTGAACGAAGCTTCACTAGATCGATTAACTCAAAAGGGAGGAAAGCGCGTGTGGTAGCTACCCTCTTACCAGTTCGTCCCCGACTTGGCAAAAAACCATGGATTTGGTAGCTGGAGACTATTAAATACGCAGTAGTTATATGATCAAGGTGTGCAAAGGTTGATAGAGTAATAAGATAATTGTCTTGTTTCATCGCAGGTTGTAGCAGCCTGAGACTGTTTCTTCTTTGGTAGGTTTAACTTGGACTTTTTCTGTCATTAACACAGTCAAGTCGCCACACTTGCCGCTGCGGCAGCCTATATAAACACGCCATCCCCATGCCCAAAGCATCAACAGACAGACAAATACTCAACAAGAAGCTCTGATCCTCCTGCTGAGTGCGGAGAGCACAAGCATAAAAGCTAGCGAGCGGAAAACTAAACCAGATGGCTCCCGCCACCTACTTTCTCCTTGTTCTAGCACTGTTCACTTCTCAGGCCATTGCTTCTGACCCTAGCCCCCTCCAAGACTTCTGTGTAGCCGACAAAAACTCTCCAGGTATGTGTGGACTCACATTAAGTCATGCTATATTCTTGTAGTAAACTGAGGATCAAATAATAATCATTTTTCATAGCAACAAACATTTGTCGACATGTTTTTTCTGATCTCTGGGCACCAATTTTCCTTTGTCTTTGTATATGCAGTCAAGGTGAATGGATTTGTTTGCAAGGACCCCATGGCGTGAACGCCAGATGACTTTTTCAAGGCAGCAGAACTTCGACAAGCCTAGAGACACCATGAAGAGCAAGGTCGGATCCAACGTCACTTTGATCAATGTCTTGCGGTTGCCTGGACTCAACACCTTGGGCATCTCGTTGGCTCGCATTGACTACGCACCGTTAGGTGAGAATCCGCCACACACACACCCACGGGCCCACGAAATCCTCACCGTTCTCGAGGGTACACTCTATGTTGGATTTGTCACCTCCAACACGGATAACGGTAACAAGCTATTCGCCAAGGTGCTCAACAAAGGGTGACGTGTTTGTATTCCCCGAAAGGGCTCATACACTTCAATTCAACCCAAACCATGACAAGCCCGGCTGCCGCAATTCTTTGCACTAAGCGGCCCGAACCCTGGGGTTATTACTATTGCCAACGCAGTGTTTGGATCGAAAACCACCGATCTCGGATGATGTCTTGGCCAAGGCTTTCCAGGTGCAAAAGGGAACAATTGATTGGCTCCAAGCTCGGTTCGGGAGAACAACCACTACTGAGAGTAAATTGATACTGATTAAATTGTACCAAGATAGGTTTATATGCATTTTGCATACTCTTATATGTATTGTGGTATGAAATGCTACAGCCGAGATATATATAATAGAATAGAATAAATGGCAAGTACTTGTAGCCAATAGTCAATTGGTTTTGTGCTCTCCTGCAAGCTTTACCACCACATGTTCCTTTTGAATATTAAATTAAAGTATGTGGTACAAGATTTATTGAATATTGGTTGTATATGGGATGCCGTTACATAATCAATTTCTCTGGATCGTAATTTGGAGATGAATATTTCATGGAGCCCTCCAAATTACAAGGCTAAACTGAACTACCAATCCGATTGGATTAGCTTAGATCAAATTATTGAACCAGTAGGCAAGTTGCCTAGAGGATATCTCCGACATTCTGGATCTCAGGACCAATGAGAGGACCCCCCATGCAAGGCATCTCCTTCGCATCGCTCTCGAGTACGTAGCTTAGCGGAGACATCTGCGTCCACGTCGCCCCTACTAGGTTAACACAACTGGAATAACTTGCATGTCTGCATGTCCATGGTGACCACCATCACCCAAGAGGCGGTTACGACACCCTGCGCGGTCAACCGTTCCCGCAGCCCTGTAATTGCGTATATCACCCATAAGGGCTCTACAATGTAGTCTGTTGGCTCTCGCATATTGTCTCTACATGGTATCAGCGTAGATCCTACTTCTGTGTGCCCCCAACCAGCCGCCACTGCAGCGCTCCATAGCCGTCGGCCTTTCCCTCCCAACCAGCACCGCCACCGTCGCACGCTTTCCATCTTCGTTGTCGCATTCCATCACCGCTGGTGCCCTCTTCTCCCTCATACCCTCATGACGCCCCTTCACAAATATCCTCTATTAGATGCTGATCTCTTTGACGACAGCGCCCCATCCCGTGCATCCTCCTCCAATTATCTTCCATCGACGACATCTCTTACATTGACAACTCCTTGCCACCGTCTATCACGGTCCTCCAGACTGTGAACATCAAACACCATATTCCTTTTGAACTTGATCTCGGTGAATCCAATTACGCCGAGTGGAAAACCTTCTTCAAAACTTTCATCGGCAAATTCTAACTCCGATCCCACCTCACCCGCCACCCACCTTCGCCAAGCGGTTGTGATCCCAAGCGGGTCATGATTGACCGGTGCATCCTCGGTGGCTCTACAATACCATCTCAGGATATGCGTGCCATCGCCCGCGCAAGCCCAAGGCATCTCGCCTCACGACATTTGGTGTGCCCTCCGTGATCGTTCCGCGACAATTAAATGCTTTGCGCCATCTACCTCAAAGCTGAGTTCCGCACCATGGTCAGGCGATATAGACATCCGACGCGTACCGGCAAGCTCAAGTGCCTCACCGATGCATTGCGTGGCGTGGATCAACCCGTGTGTGAGACCTCTCGGGTTCTCAACATGCTTCGTGGACTCTCCTCCAACACAGGCACGATGTGCGGTGATCGCTGCCAACAACCATTGCACACCTTCCTCTGCGTGTTCCTACTTAACTTTGTTGGAGGAAAAGTACGATGCGGAAAACACCAAGTCGAGAAACAACACACCCGTCATGTAAGGAAGGTTAGGGTTAATGGTTTAGCGTGGCGATTACCACTTGTACCCGCCACGGTTAACCGAGAAAAATTCAAAAAATCAAGCCCAATGCCGGCACATACTGGCTGGTTCCGACCGCGACATCTGCACTGGAGCAGCCGCCGGTGGACACCCCGCTACGGATCTAGGCGCATGGGCCTCGTGGCACTCGTCGTCGTGGATCCACGCCCGTGGCGCTTGCCCGGGGAGGTCGAGGGGGCCGTGGAAGGAAGAGGGGCGTGGGGCTATAACGGAGGATCGCCGCCCAACCACGCTTGGCGCCCGATGCCGGCCATGACATGGTCGAAGATGCGCCGCCCACCTCCTCCTCGCGTGTGTGCGAGATGCGCCGACCCACCTCCTTCCCACATGTGCTGCTGGCTCTTTGCCCTGCACGCTTGACGCTGCCGCCGCTCTGCTTGCCACCACCATGGAGAGAGAGAGGGAGTGAGAGAGAGAGAGGTGTGGAGGGACAGAGAGAGACGTAGAGGAGACCGCCAATTAAGTTTTGTGGGTGGAGAGAAAAAATGATAGGGTGGGGGAGAAAAACCCTAAAAACGCCACTATATATATATGGCTGGATTGGGAGCCCGGTTCTATCTTGGCTATGGGCCTCGGGTTTTTTTTTTTTGCATGGAAGGCCTTTTTAACGTGTCCCCATAGGAAAATGGATGCATTTTGTACCCACCACGGTTAATCAGTTTTCCATGACCAGCAAATGTGCCCGCCATGGTAGATAAAAACGCGCGCCACCGTTATCGGGGTTATTAATTGTGGCGGGCAAACTTGACTTCTTCACGGTTAAGTTTGGGTTGTGTCTTGTAAAATAATTTCGTAGTAGTGAATATAGCCATTCTCATGCGAATTGTTTCTATCCAGAGGGTTTTCTACCATTTCCTCTCCTTTCTTGTTTCCATTATACTCCGTCCATATCACTATTCAAAGACATTTAGAACATTGACACAGTCTCTAAAGCACAACTTTGACATGTCTTTTCTATAACAAATATTTATTGGAAAGTTATATATGTATAGTTTTATGAAAGTAATTTTCAAGACAAACCTATTGATATGATTTTTACATTTCTAAACTCAATGAATTAAAAGTTAATAATGATTTATGTTCCAAATGTTTGACTCATACATTTTCCAAAACGTCCTCTAATAGTGATACGGAGATAGTATCTTGTTTACTATTAAGAGTACGTGAGAAAAACACCAAACTACCCGTGTCCTTAATAGAAGAGAGCTAGAATCGTTCACTTTCGGGTGAATGATCTGCGACAATGATAAGCATGCAGCAGCCACCCCGGCGAGAAGTTTTGTTGTTGGCCACCTCCTCCATGCAGCCCGCTTGTCGGCCATGTGCCGCCACAGTGCATCCTGCTGCTAACGCCGATATCACTACGAGTTCTTGGCTTTGCCGATTGCCTAATACGATCGCAAAGGCCCAAATACACTCGGGAAAGCCTTTGTCGATTGTTGCACTCAACAAAGCACACTTAGCAAACAAAGTGACGGCGAATGCCTCTTTGCCAAGTGTTTATTATCGGGCACTCGGCAAAGGCCTTGCCAAGTGTCGGAAAACACTCGACAAAGAGAAAATGAGAAATACTCCAAAAATAATAGCAAAAAAAATTGTGGGAGGCCCCACCGGCAAGCCACTCCACCTAACGTATATATCTACAACATTTTACGAATGTGCAACCGACCGAATTCAAACCTGCAACCTCTCTCTCACGCATCTCTTGCCTTACCTCTACACTACGTTATTATTTGTGTCTAGATTTCGTATTAGTTCCTTATATATTATACTAAATCGGGTCTAAATTGCTTGTTTGAGGCCCTAAACGAATTTAAATCAAAAAGTTGTCAACTACAAGGTTTCATAACTTTTCGAGATCTACAATTTTCATTCAAAAAAGTTTTTCCATTCAAGGTCATTTGAAAATTTCAAATTTCAAATTTAAGAGATTCAGATGTAGTTTTGCATGATAGGATGATTTCAAATCAAAAGGTTGGTAACTATAAAGATTCATAACTTTTTGAGATCTACACTTTTCATTTACGAAGTTTTTCAAATGACGTCAACTGTTGAGCCGTGCTGGACTCAGATGTGCCTCCACACGAACGAAAGCGCATGCGTCAAGCTAACCTTAACTGAAGAAACGTTCTGAAAGCAAACACTGAAAATGACTCGACGGAAAAGGATGACGGTGAGTCAGTAGGAGTAGATCATATCAATTGGTCAACATTTCATGCAGGAGATGGCCGCCGAGCAGGCGTTGAGCTCAACTACAAGAGAAGCTACCGATTAAAAAATTTACCATCAGATAATGCTTTGTCGATTAACAAGTCACTGTCAGATGTGCCATGTCAATCAAGTATGTGTAATGTATGAAAAAAAAATCAAGGATCACGCGTAGAAAAACAACAGTTTGCTAAACTCATCGCAGTAGCAGATTTGCAGGATTACCGAATGACCTCACTGGTAGTAAAGCATGAAGGACAGCTGATGGTTTGGTCTTGCACAGATTGGTATCGAACGAAGCTTCACCTGATCGATTAACTCAAAAGGGAGGAAAGCGTGTGTGGTAGCTACCCTTTTACCAGTTCGTCCCCGACTTGGCACAAAAGCATGGATTTGGTAGCTGGAGACTATTAAATACGGAGTAGTTAAATACGGAGTAGTTATATGACTCTTTGTATCTTTTATTAGGAAAGAGTTGACTCTTTCTTGACCAATGTTAGCACAAAAGCATCGATGGACCTTTTGAACCATATATTTATCTTGTCTACGCAACTATCATGTAGTCTAGAAATAAGGTGATGAAATGGGAAGAATATATGTCAGACCTTAAGCTAGTAAAATATCAAGCAACAGCTAAAGGTTGACAGAGAACAAGAGTGGTTTTTATTTTATATGAGATCTCTTCTAAATCATGCGCATGCACGCTAAACAATCCCTGTTCTTCACGTACTGATGTCGGTTTTTGTGTTAAATTCAAAGATACATACAATTTCAGAGTTCTTCTAAGCAAAAAAAAAAGGCCAAATAAACATTGGAAACATTAATCCGTCTGCTATGACTCCTCAACTGGTCACCACTGACGACATATATAATATATTGAAATTGTTGGAGAGTTACGTGCTGTTTGGTTGCATTATGTAAACGTTAATGCAAACAGTAACGGAAGACGTCTCAAACGGAAACAAATTAAACAATTACCGATTTTGTTTGGTTTCTGACCGTAAACGTAATGGTAAGTGGAAACACCAGGGAGATGCACTCGAGGCAAGCGGCGGCGGCGGTATCGCTGATAGCGCTCTGGGATGGGCGGGATCGGGAATGAATGGGCTGTAATTGGATTACAGGGTACCTAATACCGGAGTAGGCCCAACCAAACATCAGTATTGATATCTGTTACCTTATGTAATCCGATTACGTTACATCCCGGTGAACCAAACAGCTCGTTATAATTATATGAAGTGCAAAAAAGTAATAAAAAGATATACGCGGGTCTTGCACTTTCACATTGTTGACTACTTCTTTTCCTTTTCTTCGTGAATTGACTGTTTCTATACCTATCTTAGCACAAGCATAGATTGTCAAATGAACCATTTTTCTTGTTTATGCAATGTCCACCAAATCAGCAATGCATGCGGTTGTACCAATGTCTTATCATGCATCTGCCTCAGCGGTAGGAAATAATGAATATCCTCCATATTTTGGGTGTTTTTTCCCAAGGTTTTGAAATTTAGATCCCTATGTGATTACTAGAAATCTTCATTTTAAGGTTTATTTACTTCAAAACATTGTAATAAATTCATTCTTAAAAGGATAGTACGCTTAACACAGCCACCCAAAAACACAAAGAGTACACTTTTGTAATGCTATGCTGCAAGCAAAGAGACCATGCACGTTGCTTTTATTAATCATATGGTGCGTGTGGAAATATTATTCAAAGCAAGGTAGGTTTGAAAAGTTGATATAAGCAGATAACTGTGTATTGTTTCATCAGCACGTGCGAGCTGCCACAGACTGTTTCTTCAGTGCGGCAGACAGGTTCAACTCAAGACTTATTCAGTTATACGAACACGTCGCCACATATCCTCTATGCCAACGCTATATAAACTCACCATCCCCATGCCGAAAGCATCAACAAGACAGACACAAACACAACAAGCTAAGTGCAAATCCAAATGGCTGCCTCTGCATACTTCCTCCTCGTTGCTTTTGTAGCATTGGCCATTTCTCAGGCCACTGCCTCTGATCCTAGCCCGCTCCAAGACTTCTGTGTTGCCGACGAAAACTCCCCAGGTATGCATGCTCAAGCTTTAGATCACGTTGTGTTCTTATACTAAATCACTAATCAAATAAGAATCATTTGCTCAAACAAACAACTACATTATTCAACAAGCATTTCTATAGGTATAGCCTAATTACCTGTCCTCCATCTAACCATTTGCCGTCTTCTATGCATACAGTGAAGGTGAATGGATTTGCTTGCAAGGACCCCATGGCTGTGAACGCAGATGACTTCTTCAAGGCAGCAGAACTTCGACAAGCCTAGGGACACCATGAAGAGCAAGGTCGGATCCAACGTTACTTTGATCAATGTCTTGCGGTTGCCTGGACTCAACACTCTCTGGGCATCTCATTGGCTCGCATTGACTATGCACCATTAGGTGAAAATCCACCACACACTCACCCACGTGCCACAGAGATTCTCACCGTGCTCGAGGGTACACTCTATGTTGGATTTGTCACCTCCAACACAGACAACGGTAACAAGCTATTCGCCAAGGTGCTCAACAAGGGTGGCGTGTTTGTATTCCCGAAGGGCTCATACACTTCAATTCAACCCAAACCATGACAAGCCAGCTGTCGCAATTGCTGCACTAAGCAGCCGAACCCTGGCGTTATTACTATTGCCAACGCGGTGTTTGGATCGAAACCTCCGATCTCGGATGATGTCTTGGCCAAGGCTTTCCAGTGCAAAAGGGAACAATTGATTGGCTCCAAGCTCAGTTCGGGAGAACAACCACTACTAAGTCAATTGGGACTCACCTCGTTGTACGAAGATTGGTTTATATATGCATTTTGCATACTTGTGTATTCGATTCACGACATGCTACGGCTGATATATAATAAAATAAATGGGAAGTATTTTTAATAAATCATAGTTTTTGTGTCTCTACCGCAAGCTATACCACAACATATGCTCTTTTGGGATATTGCCGTAAACAATATTTTCGGACCGTAATTTGGAGATGAATATTGCATGATGGATCCCTAGGACACTGCTGCCTATGGAACCACACTTATACTAGATCTGCCTTCTACCGGCAAAATAGTAATGACCGTTAACGCATTGGTCATCGGCCGATCTGCATGCACGGGCGAAGACCCAGGCTAATTAATCTAGCATGCGTGTGGTTTTGGCCGCAACCCCGTCCACCTGCCCACCGCTTAGCCTAGCCGACCATTGTGGGCCTCCGCCATGGCTCTCGGTTCACTGGTTGATACGGCGTAGGCGACATGCTTGCTTAGGGCTGCGACACTCGGGCGGATGTGATCCTACACCGAGCACGAGGATCTAAGTGACACGCCCTTCTCACCGGCGATCTATGGTGTGGCGGCGATCTGTGTGGCCTGGTGTTGGGCAGCAAACATGTGGCCACTGGGAGGCTGCCACATCATGGCAGTGTTGGGGAACATGGTGTGGTGCCCGATGTTTTGTGGCACAGAGGATGGGCGGTGCCGTAGAACCTGTTAGGCCATCCGCAACAGTCCTAGCTAATTGGTCGAGTGGGACACGTTAACCCACTACCTGCGACACGACTTCGGACCCCCCGTCACCACTGACACCACCGGGGAGTTCGCGCCTCCCGCTCACGAGGGCGGGCTGAACGACTACATCGACGCCTGCGGGGGCTATGCGACTCGCATGGACCTCGAGCCAGCTTCATGGCGTCCTCCTCTTCGTCGGCGACTTTACGTGACGCCGCCGTCACGGTGCTTTCGAGTGGTTCGAGCCACGCTTCGATGGAGAAGGCCATCGACCTTGCACGCCGCTATGATGATGAGTTGCCGCCACAACCAGCGGAGGACGCCCGGCGACAACCATACCGACACGGTTCTTGGCCGCCGCCGACGACATCGGCGGCACCGGCGAGGAAGCGGGTGCGAGGCCGTCGGCGCAGACGCCGCCATGGAGGCGATCAACGACCGGGCGTTGGGCGACCTCGACCGAAACTACATCTGGGCACCTCGACAAACCGGGAACTCAGCATCATTACAACCGTGATCGAGCTTCGGCGACCGCACTGTGTGGAGCCTCTACAACGGCATTGTGAGGTACTTCCACCGCTACTACATCCCTCTGGAGTTTCGGAGCTCCTCGAGCCTTCACCTTGAAGGTGGTGTCCCCCTGCATGGCGTCATGGGTGGGCTTCCACCTCCCGACTTCGCCAGCGAAGACCGGGCGTGGCAACCGTGTTGCTGCTCATGGGCGCCGAACATCAAACTCGACGATGTGGCGAGTGCTCCTCTTCGATGAAACGGCCAAGAGTTCCTCGGCATTGACAACATCATAGAACATTTTTAGGCTGACCCGAAACTAATTGTCGAATCTAGATGTCTATTGTCCACGTCGACATAGAACTTTTTGAGCCAGCTATCGACTTAGGATGAAAGGCCATGGTAAGTGGGGTATTTTCTGAGGCGGTTGGCTGCCTGCCTAGGTTATGCAAATAAACAACAAAAAAAAATACATGGAATAGCTGACGAGCCCATCCACGTGTCATCGCCGCCGTAGATGCTCACCGGTGACGCATCCTCGCCGGACCACCAGGATCTACACGCTGACCACTAGATTTGGTTGCCCACCGTCGGATCTAGCCTCTAACCACCGGGATCTTTGTGCTTGTCGACAAATGGGACAACCAACCGCCCGCGCAGGATGTGAGGTAAGGGAGAAGAGGGGAGGAGCACCGCCGCCCACCCCAACCACCACGCCGCCGCTAGTAGAGGATGAGAGAACTGTCACAGTGATTGGAATTGTCGCTGGAGAAGAGCGTGGCCATCTTCGTCGCTAACCGAATATGGCCAACCCAGCGCCAAATCAGACCTTGCCGCCAAAAGATTCAGCACTGGCCGCGCCAGTGCCGCTTCTCCCATCCGCCCCGCCCAACGCCGAAGGAGCCCCACCTCCTCGAGAGAGATAGACAAAGAGAGAAAAGGGAGAGAGGGGCGGGGAGCAGGTGGCCGGAGAGGGATGGAAGTGTGGCCCGTTGCTTGCTTGCTTGGGAAAGAGACGAAGGGAGCGAGGGTGCCGCTCGCTCAGGAGGGAGAAGAGAGGGAGCCGGTGTGGGATAAGTGACGGATCGAAACCTTGTCATGGTTTTATACTTGCCGCGCGTATTTGGCCTCAGTCTTATTAATCGATACAGACCATTTTAAGACACCTTCCTCTGAAAATGGCCTGATTTTCTAAGGCGGACCTCTTATAAGAACTGTCTCGGTTAATTGATTTTAGAAGGCGGTTACTTTTTTGGTAAATCAATTTTGTGAGGCGGTTGACTATAATCACCTTAATTAATAAAAAGGATTGCCTCGGTTAATCCAGGCAATAAGCGAGGCGGTTTAAAAGCCGGCAACCAACTTCCTTGCCTCCCATGTGGGATAAAAATAACAGTTTTTCTCATCCTATGAAAAAAATAACATATTTTTATCCTATGGCAATAGCAGGCAACCAAATGGCTTGCCTCATCGTTAAAGCCTGACGGACAACAGATGATGGTTTGGTCTTTGTACTGAAAGATTGAAGCTTCGTCTGGTAAGCGTGTGCGGTGGCTATCCGTTTACCACTTCGTCTGGTACCGAAGCATTCCACTCGATTAATTCGCGTATGTTAGCTCTCCCGAAAGAATTGTGACCAAGTAATTAAACGCTGGAAACAAGGAGTTGACTATTTCTATACGTACGTGAGCACGAACACATGGATTACTTGTTTACTCGATTACCACAGTCCACCATCAGCTACGTGGTTACTAGGAATGTCACAATCACCACTAAAAACAATTAACAAACAGCACTGTCGAAAACGACGCCTTTACCTGCCGATTAAAAATTCACTATCAGATAATGCTTTCTCGATTCAAAAGTCACTATCAGATGAGCCGCACGTCAATGTATGAAAAAATCAAGGATCGCGCGTAGAAAAATAACAGTTTGCTAAACTCGTCGCGGTAGCATGGTTTGCAGGCTTACGGAAGCATGAAGGACAGCTGATGGTTTGGTCTTGTACAGATTGGTATTGAACGAAGCTTCACTAGATCGATTAACTCAAAAGGGAGGAAAGCGCGTGTGGTAGCTACCCTCTTACCAGTTCGTCCCCGACTTGGCAAAAACCATGGATTTGGTAGCTGGAGACTATTAAATACGCAGTAGTTATATATGATCAAGGTGTGCAAAGGTTGATAGAGTAATAAGATAATTGTCTTGTTTCATCAGCAGGTTGTAGCAGCCTGAGACTGTTTCTTCTTTGGTAGGTTTAACTTGGACTTTTTCTGTCATTAACACATTCAAGTCGCCACACTTGCCGCTGCGGCAGCCTATATAAACACGCCATCCCCATGCCCAAAGCATCAACAGACAGACAAATACTCAACAAGAAGCTCTGATCCTCCTGCTGAGTGCGGAGAGCACAAGCATAAAAGCTAGCGACCGGAAAACTAAACCAGATGGCTCCCGCCACCTACTTTCTCCTTGTTCTAGCACTGTTCACTTCTCAGGCCATTGCTTCTGACCCTAGCCCCCTCCAAGACTTCTGTGTAGCCGACAAAAACTCTCCAGGTATGTGTGGACTCACTTTAAGTCATGCTATATTCTTGTAGTAAACTGAGGATCAAATAATAATCATTTTTCATAGCAACAAACATTTGTCCACATGTTTTTTGATTTCTGGGCACCAATTTTCCTTTGTCTTTGTATATGCAGTCAAGGTGAATGGATTTGTTTGCAAGGACCTCATGGCCGTGAGCGCAGATGACTTTTTCATGGCAGCAGAACTTGACAAGCCTAGGGACACAATGAAGAGCAAGGTCGGATCCAACGTCACTTTGATCAATGTCTTGCAGTTGCCTGGACTCAACACTCTGGGCATCTCGTTGGCTCGCATTGACTACGCACCGTTAGGTGAGAATCCGCCACACACACACCCACGGGCCACGAGAAATCCTCACCGTTCTCGAGGGTACACTCTATGTTGGATTTGTCACCTCCAACACAGATAACGGTAACAAGCTATTCGCCAAGGTGCTCAACAAGGGTGACGTGTTTGTATTCCCCGAAGGGCTCATACACTTCAATTCAACCCAAACCATGACAAGCCAGCTGTCGCAATTGCTGCACTAAGCAGCCGAGAACCCTGGGGTTATTACTATTGCCAACGCAGGTGTTTGGATCGAAACCACCGATCTCAGATGATGTCTTGGCCAAGGCTTTCCAGGTGCAAAAGGGAACAATTGATTGGCTCCAAGCTCAGTTCTGGGAGAACAACCACTACCGAGTAAATTGATACTGATTAAATTGTACCAAGATAGGTTTATATATGCATTTTGCATACTCCTGTGTGTATTCAATTACGACATGCTACGGCCGATATATAATAAAATAAATGGGAAGTATTTGTAATAAATCACTGTTTTTGTGTCTCTACCGCAAGCTATACCACAACATATGCTCTTTTGGTATATTGCCATAAACAATATTTTCGGACCGTAATTTGGAGATGAATATTGCATGATGGATCCCTAGGACACTGCTGCCTACGCAACCACACTTATACTTGATTCAGGTCGATTCCGGCTAGATTGGGCGGAATTGACATGTCGATGGCGATCTTGATGGCGGCGGTGATGGCGCGCGGCGGTGGTGATGACGGCGATTGGCGGCAGGTGATGTAGATTGATGACGCCAACGAGGTAGCGGGGGGAGAGAGGGGAAGAGAGGGGCGGCGTGGCTAGTGGAGGGTGGTGGCGCGGCGGCGGTTGGGCGGGCAGCGCGCGGCGGCGTGGCCGCGTGGGCGGCGGCGGCGGCGGGCGCGCACGCGGCTTGGGGGAGAGAGAGAGAGAGCCTAGAGCTGGAGAGCTGTTGGGAGTTACCCCTTTAATTTATTTCTTCTTGATTCAACCGATTACAAGTCCCTCGTATTTATAGTCCGGGGAAGACTTGCATCTAAAGAAATCTCTCGATTGGATTTCCTATTTTATTCCTATTTTATTTCCTAAATAATCATTACTTAATGGCGAAGCGATGACGTGATCACGGTGGGCGGTGGCGGCGCCGCCACCGGGGCGCGCCGCGGCAGGCCTTGGGCCCCTGGCGGCGGCGGCTGCCCTCCATTACGGTCATGACATTTCTCATTTCTCCCTTTTGCTGACGGCGGCGTCCCGTCTTTGTCGTTCTGCACCTTGTTGTCGTTGTTGATGTGCCGGGCGAAGATGGAGACGCCGACCTTTGCTTGGTTGCGGAACACCCCTGTAGTACCTTTGATAAGGCCGTGGACGTAGGAGCGATGTTTGCCGAGGAAGGCGATCTCCATTGTTGGCATCCAAGCCGTTGCTCTCTGGTTGGAGCTTGATGGTTCCATGATCGCGAAGTAGGTTGTCGCCAATTCGTGTTGCCATTTGATGAAGGATGGGAGCCTCAGGGTAGTGACGAAGCCGTCGAGGTAGCAGGTTGATGTGGGTGGTATGTACCTCTTGTCGTCGTCGGTGAAGCTCACAAGTCGAGGCTTGTCGAAGATGGAAGCGTCGAAGTCTTGGGCGCAGGTGGATCGCCGTTTTTTCGTGTAGGGTGCCTCCCGGTGTATTGCAGCCCACGGCTTGTTGGCGAAGTCGTCATCGGACATAGATGTCGTTGAGGAACAAAGGGAGCCAACTGGTATGGCTCGTCGTCCCTCGCCGCCAAAGTCGCGTAGTCGGCGTGGCGATGGTTGTTGGTGTCGCCGATTGAAGGACGTCCCAAAACCAAGAGTGGGGCAACATGATATGTTGTCTCCGTTCTCCCGTGGCGCCTTGGTGATGCGGAGGAGCCAAAGAAAGAGGAGTGCCGTTGTCGTCGGTTTGGCGGCCGTGTACCGATGTTACGCTTGCGTGGTAATGCGATGATGTCGCCTTTCTTTGAGCTGCAACTTGATTGATGGTGTTCTCCACCATTGTCGATGTCGGTCGAATGTCCGGCAGGTGTAGTAGGTTGTCGGCGAAGGTCGGTGAGTGAGCGACCATCTCCTTGGTGGCGCTGGGGGCGTCGGTGTTCTCATCGGCCGTGGGCCCATGTGTGGAACGTCGTGGTTGCCAATGTCGAGGTTGGCCGCGAGGATGTCGCCGTGGTTCATGCCATTGTAGTTGTTGTCGATGGTAGGCATGGTGAAGATGTAGTCGACATCGGGGAGTGTCATTGGCATTGGCATCCTTGAGGACATCGTTGCCGTTCATGGTACCCATGGTAGCGTCCTTGTCGTTGTCGATGTCGTCGATGCCGCAAGCATTGTGGCTAGCGGCGTTTATGGCGATGTCGGGGATGTCGTTGGCGCTCGGGGGTGTCGTTGTTTCGTCGATGATGCCGGGTCGAAGGCGTCTTGGTTGACGACGTCGGCGACATCGTTGGGGCATGGGTGATAGAGGTAGAAGCTCCTTGTTGAATGGGATGTACTTGCCTGGTGACTATGGAGCGTGTGATGTCCCGTCGGGCCGAAGGTGTTGTCCGGGATGCTAGGATCAGCGACGTAGATGTTGGCGTCGGTTGGCGTCGATGTGTCACCCATAGTGACGTTGGTGTTGTCGTTGATGCCGGGCGTCAAGGTTGGCTATGTCGTGGTCGTTCTTGATGTTGTTGGGGCCGCCCTTGGAGGTATTGTCGATGTCGAGGGCGCCGGGGTTGAGACCGGCGATGTCGGTGTTGACGTCGGGCGGCGTCATTGAGTCGCCCTTGTTGGCACTCGGATGTTCCCAATGTCAAAGATGATGTTGGTAGTGATCGGGGGAACTTATCTCGTGCCATTGTAATAGCCGTGAGACGTTGGCCTAGTTGGGTAGGCTTTTTCGCCGAACAACCGGTGGACGTCGGTGGTAGCCTCCGGTTTCGATCGATCCGGATAGCAACAACGGGGGCGCTCATGGGGTTGCGTGGGCGGTGCTCGCCGTGGAGGGGGACGACGCCGGGGCGCCTGGGAACACACCATTGTTGTTGGTGGCGTCCCGTGGTAGTAGCGTCGTCCGGGGAGTCGCCTAGTGGCGTGATCGCGAAGGCTGCGGCGTTGCCTGTGAGCGTGTCGTCGATGTTGGCATCGCCGTAGGGTTGTCGCCCTTGGTGGTCGTCGTAGCGGCCGGTCGAGCCTCTCTGGGAGGCGGTGAAGTTGGCTTGCATCTCCCTCATGAGACAAGCAAGCTCGCGGAACCCCATCGGAGCTCGGCGATCTTGTGGCTGTCCATCCGATCTTGGCGTTGGTGGTGGTGGGTGGGGGCCGCCGGTGGTGGGAATCGTCCCGGTCTCCGGATACCACCGCCGATTCGACTAGATTGGGCCGAATTGACATATCGACGGCGATCTTGACGACGGCGGTGATGGCGGCGGTGGTGATGACGACGACGATTGGCGAGGTGGCGTAGATTGATGACGGCGGCAGGTAGCGGGAGAGAGAGGAAAGAGAGGGGTGGGCGTGGGTGGTGGTGGTGGTCGCGCAAGGGCGGCGGTTAGCGGCGGCGCTGGCGTGCGCACGCGGGCGGTGGCGTGGCGGCGTGCCCCGGCGGCGGCGCGGCAAGGATTGGTGGCGACGCGGCGTGAGGGGAGGAGAGAGAGAGAGAGCCTAGAGCTGGAGAGCATTTGGGAGTTACCCCTTTAATTTATTTCTTCTTGATTCAACCGATTACAAGTCCTCGTATTTATAGTCCGGGAAGACTTGCATCTAAAGAAATCTCGATTGGATTTCCTATTTTATTTCTATTTTATTTCTAAATAATCATTACTTAATGGCGAAGCGAGATGGCGTGATCGGTGGGGCGGCGGCGGCGGGTTACCATCAGCTACAAGGCGCTTGGGCCTTGGGCCCCCAGCGGCGGCGGCCCCTCCATTACGGGTCATGACATCCGCCTTCTACCGCAAAAATAGTAATGACCGTTAACGCATAGGTCATCGGCCGATTCGCATGCAGGGCGAAGACCAAGGCTAATTAAGCTAGCATGCATGTGGTTTTGGCCGCAACCGTCCGCCCACCGCCCACCACTTAGCCCTAGCCAGCCATTGTGGGCCTCCGACCATGGCTCGGTTTTACGGTTGATACCGGGCGTAGGCGACATGCTTGCTTAGGGCTGCGACACTCGGCTAGATGTGATCCTACACCGAGCACGAGGATCTTAGTGACACGCCCTTCTCACCGGTGATCAATGGTGTTGTGGCGATCTGTGTGGCCTGGTGTTGGGCAGCAAACATGTCGCCACTAGGAGGCTGCCACATCATGGCAGTGTTGGGGAACATGGTGTGGTGCCGGCTGTTACGCGGGCGCGAGGATGAGCGTGCCGTAGAACCTGTTAGGCCAAGGTCGAGTGGGACACATTAACCCACTACCTGCGACGCGACTTCGGACCCCCATCATCACTGACACCACCGGGGAGTTCGCGCCTCCCGCTCAGGAGGGCGGGCTGAACGACTACATCGACGCCTCGGGGCTATGCGACTCGCATGGACCTCGAGATCCAGCTTCACCGCGTCCGCCTGTTCGTCGGTGGCTTGCGTGACACGCTTCGTACAATGCTCGAGTGGTTCGAGCCACGCTCAATGGAGAAGGCCATTGACCTTGCACGCCGCTACGTTGATGAGTTGCCGGCACAAGCAGCGGAGGACGCCGGCGACAACCATACCGACACGATCGCTGACGCCGACACCGACATCGAGGCGATGCCGGCAGAGCTGGTGCGGGCCGTCGGCGCTTGGACGGCGCCATGGAGGCGATCGGCGACGGGCGCTGGGCGACCTCGACCGAGCTACATCCGGGCACCTCGACAAACTAGGAACTCGGCATCATTGCAAGCGTGATCGAGCTTGGGCGACTGCACTGTGTGGAGCCTCTACAACGGCATTGTGAGGTACTTCCACGCTACTACATCCCTACAGCTTCGAGCTCCTCGAGCCTTCTCCTTGAAGGTGGTGTTCCCCCCGCATGGCGTCGCGCAGTGGGCTTCCACCTCCCGACTCGTAGCGAAGACCAGGGCGTTCCCGCAACCGTGTTGCTTCTCATGGGAGCGCCCGAACATCAAACTTCGGCGGCGTGGCGGTGCTCCTCTTCGACGACAATGGCGGGAGTTCCTCGGCATCGACAACATCATAGAACATTTTTCGGCTGACCGAAACTAATTGTCGAATCTAGATGTCTGTTGTCCACGTCGTCATAGAACTTTTGAGCCGACTATCGACTTAGGATGAAAGGCCATGGTAAGTGGGGTATTTTCGAGGCGGTTGGCTGCGTGCCTAGGTTAACCAAATAAACAACAACAAAAAATACATGGAATAGCCGACGAGCCCATCCACGTGTCATCGTCGCCGTAGATGCTCACCGGTGACGCATCCTCGCCGGACCACCGGGATCTACACGCCGACCACTAGATTTGGTTGCCCACCGTTGGATCGGCCTCGACCACCGGGATCTTTGTGCTTGTCGACAAATGGGACAATCAACCGCCTTTGCAGGATTTGAGGTAAGGGAGAAGAGGGGGAGCACCGCCGCCCACCCCCAACCACCACGCCGCCAGCGGTAGAGGATGAGAGAACTATCATAGTGATTGGAATTGTCGTTGGAGAAGAGCGTGGCCATCTTCGCCGCTAACGAATAGGGCCACCCCTCGGCGCCAAATCAGACCTTGCCGCCACAAGATTCAGCAATGGCCGCGCCGGTGGTCGCTTCTCCCATCCCGCCCAGGAATGCCGCCCAACGCCGGGAGGAGCCCGCCTCCTCGAGAGAGATAGACAAAGAGAGAAAGAGGGGAGAGGGCGGGGAGCAGGTGGCGGAGAGGGATGGAAGTGTGGCCCGTTGCTTGCTTGCTTGGGAGAGAGATGACGGGAGCGAGGGTGCCGCTCTCAGGGGGAGGGAGGGAGAAGAGAGGGAGCCGGTGTGGAATAAGTGAGGGTTCGAAACCCAGTCATGGTTTTATACTAGCCGCGTAGTTGGCCTCGGTCTTATTAATCGATACAGGCCATTTTAAGACACCTTCCTCTGAAAATGGCCTGATTTTCTAAGGCGGACCTCTTATAAGAACTGTCTCAGTTAATTGATTTTAGAAGGCGGTTACTTTTTGATCAACTCGGTAAATCAATTTTGTGAGGCGGTTGACTATAATCACCTTAATTAAAAATCAGGATTGCCTCGGTTAATCCAGGCAATAAGCGAGGCGGTTTAAAAGCCAGCAACCAACTTCCGTGCCTCCCTGTGGGATAAAAATAACATTTTTTCTCATCCTATGAAAAAAATAACATAATTTATCCTATGGCAATAGCAGGCAACCAAATGGCTTGCCTCATCGTTAAAGCCTGACGGACAACAGATGATGGTTTTGGTCTTTGTACTGAAAGATTGAAGCTTCGTCTGGTAAGCGTGTGCGGTGGCTATCCGTTTACCACTTCGTCTGGTACCGAAGCATTCCACTCGATTAATTCGCGTATGTTAGCTCTCCCGAAAGAATTGTGACCAAGTAATTAAACGCTGGAAACAAGGACTTGACTATTTCTATACGTACGTGAGCACGAACACATGGATTACTTGTTTACTCGACTACCACAGTCCACCATCAGCTACGTGGTTACTAGGAATGTCACAATCACCACTAAAAACAATTAACAAACAACACTGTCGAAAACGACGCCTTTACCTGTGTTAAAATTTAGGTAAATATCGTCATTGCTAATTAAGGATATGCATTTTATGTTTTACTTCCTAATATTTAAGAATTTAAAAATAGGATAATAAGCATGGCCCTTCCACCAAAAACCAAGATGCAAAGAAAGAGTACACGTTCGGAAGAGATCACAATGGATTTGTTAGTGTAATGCGCGTGAACTGAAAATATTTAAAGCAAGGTAGGTTTGCAAAGGTTGATAATTGTCTTGTTTCATCAGCAGGTTGTAGCAGCCTGAGACTGTTTCTTCTTTGGTAGGTTTAACTTGGACTTTTTCTGTCATTAACACAGTCAAGTCGCCACACTTGCCGCTGCGGCAGCCTATATAAACACGCCATCCCCATGCCCAAAGCATCAACAGACAGACAAATACGTACTCAACAAGAAGCTCTGATCCTCCTGCTGAGTGCGGAGAGCACAAGCATAAAAGCTAGCGACCGGAAAACTAAACCAGATGGCTCCCGCCACCTACTTTCTCCTTGTTCTAGCACTGTTCACTTCTCAGGCCATTGCTTCTGACCCTAGCCCCCTCAAGACTTCTGTGTAGCCGACAAAAACTCTCCAGGTATGTGTGGACTCACTTTAAGTCATGCTATATTCTTGTAGTAAACTGAGGATCAAATAATAATCATTTTTCATAGCAACAAACATTTGTCCAAATGTTTTCTGATCTCTGGGCACCAATTTTCCTTTGTCTTTGTATATGCAGTGAAGGTGAATGGATTTGTTTGCAAGGACCCCATGGCCGTGAACGCAGATGACTTTTTCAAGGCAGCGGAACTCGACAAGCCTAAGGACACCATGAAGAGCAAGGTCGGATCCAACGTCACTTTGATCAATGTCTTGCAGTTGCCTGGACTCAACACTCACGGGCATCTCGTTGGCTCGCATTGACTACGCACCATTAGGTGAGAATCCGCCACACACACACCCACGGACCCACGAAATCCTCACCGTTCTCGAGGGTACACTCTATGTTGGATTTGTCACCTCCAACACGGATAACGGTAACAAGCTATTCGCCAAGGTGCTCAACAAGGGTGGCGTGTTTGTATTCCCCGAAGGGCTCATACACTTCAATTCAACCCAAACCATGACAAGCCGGTATGCGCGCAATTGCTGCACTAAGCGGGTAGAACCACAGGGTTATTACTATTGCCAACGCAGGTGTTTGGATCGAAACCACCGATCTCGGATGATGTCTTGGCCAAGGCTTTCCAGGTGCAAAAGGGAACAATTGATTGGCTCCAAGCTCAGTTCTGGGAGAACAACCACTACTAAGTCAATTGGGACTCACCTCGTTGTAATGCGAAGATAGGTTTATATATGCATTTTGCATACTCCTGTGTGTATTCAATTACGAAATGATACGGCCCGATATATAATAAAATAAATGGGAAGTATTTGTAATAAATCACTGTTTTTTGTGTCTCTACCGCATAAAGCTATACCACAACATATGCTTTTTTGGTATACTTGCCGTAAACAATATTTTCGGACCGTAATTTGGAGATGAATATTGCATGATGGATCCCTAGGACACCGCTGCCCTACGGAACCACACTTATACTAGATGCGCCTTCTACCCGGCAAAATAGTAATGACCGTTAACGATAGGTCATCGGCCCGATCTACATGCACGAGGCGAAGACCCGAGGCTAATTAAGCTAGCATGCATGTGGTTTTGGCCGCAACCCCGTCCACACCGCCCACCGCTTAGCCTAGCCCGGCCATTGTGGGCCTCCACCCATGGCTCGGTTCACTGGTTGATACCGGGCGTAGCTGACATGCTTGCTTAGGGCTCACGACACTCGAGGCGGATGTGATCCTACACCGAGAGCACGAGGATCTTAGTGACACGCCCTTCTCACCGGGCGATCAATGGTGTGGTGGCGATCTGTGTGGCCTGGTGTTGGGCAGCAAACATGTCGCCACTAGGAGGCTGCCACATCATGGTAGTGTTGGGGAACATGGCGTGGTGCCGGCTTTTTTGTGGCACGAGAGGATGAGCGGTGCCGTAGAACCTCGTTAGGCCATCCGCAACAGTCC
Source organism: Hyparrhenia diplandra (assembly GCA_015847255.1). Taxonomy (NCBI): domain Eukaryota; kingdom Viridiplantae; phylum Streptophyta; class Magnoliopsida; order Poales; family Poaceae; genus Hyparrhenia; species Hyparrhenia diplandra. Next base: position 71,102 of record JADLZK010004716.1, read on the forward strand.
TAGCTAATTGGTCGAGTGGGACACATTAACCCACTACCGCGATCGACTTTGGACCCCCATCATCACCGACACCACCGGGAGTTCGCGCCTTCCGCGGGAGGGCGGGCTGAACGACTACATCGACGCTTCGGGGGCTATGCGACTCGCATGGACCTCGAGATCCGCCTTCAAGCGCCCGCCTCTTCGCCGGGCGGCTTACGTGACACGCTTCGTGACAGTTCTCGAGTGGTTCGAGCCACGCCGATGGAGAGGGCCATCGACCTTGCATGCCGCTACGATGATGAGTTGCCGCGACAACCAACGGAGGGGCGCCGGCGACAACCATACCGACACCGTCGCCGACGCCGACACCGACATCGAGGCAGCATCGGTAGGCGGGTCGCGAAGGCCGTCGGCGGCGGGCGCTGCCTTGGGGCGATCGATGACCGGCGTTGAAGCGACCTCCGACCGAGCTACATGACCGGGCACCTCGACAAAACCGGGAACTTCGGCATCATTGCAAGCATGATCGAGCTTCAGGCGACCGCACCGTGTGGAGCCTCTACAGCGGCATTGTGAGGTACTTCCACCGCTACTACATCCTGCAGCCTTGAGCTCCTCCAAAGCCTTCTCCTTGAAGGTGGTGTCCCCTTGCATGGCGTCGCAGTGGGCTTTGTAACACCCTAGGTGTTATGCACCTTGAAAGCATGGTCATTTGCATAGCATAATCATCATTTCATGCATAATCATGTTGTTAGTAGCATTCACTTTGATTTGACCTCATTTCATGCTTGTTTGATCTAGCTACTATAAGATCTTTGCTATATTGTGGTTTTGGACCTAGATTGTGCCTAGATATATTTTTTGACATAATTTAGGACCATGTTTGAACTTGAGTTTCAATTTACAAAATTTTTATAAATCTGCCCTAGAGCCTCAAACCTCTTTGAGTCATTTTGAAACTCTTTTCAAAAGTGCTTGATAGAGTTGTTTCTAGCAGAAGTTTTTCTGTAGATGAAGTGTAGTACTTTTTATATAGATCAAAAAGTTCTTTATGAGTTTCTTGTGAAAAGGCTTGCAAATGGTTCAATTAGTGCCCAACAATTTGGGTCAAATTTGAGTTGAATTCAAACTCTGTTTTTTGAGTGGATGAAGTTGACCTTGCTGTTTTTAATTTTTATCTCCAAATCTAGGCCGAATTTGAAAAATTTCATATTGAGTGTTTTGTAGCTTATGAAATTCTCTACAAAATCGCTGTTTTGAGTTTTCTAAATTCATACGAATCTCAATGTACGGGCCAAAAACCAGCGCCGTGTCGAAAAAGGGGAGGGGACCTATCGGCCGGCTCTCGGTACGGCCCACACAAGGCGTGACGTGGACACGCCTCCTAGCCTCACTCCCGAGCCGCCGCCACCCACTCTCCACGCCCGTAAAAGCGGCCGCCAAGCTCGCTCCGCCCGCCGTCCGCCGTCGCCACCGCGTTCGCCCGTCCGTCGCGCACCAATCCACCCCAAAAGCGAATCCCTAGCGCCGCAATGAGCTTCTCTACCTAAAGCCATCGTCGAGAGGAGGTAAAAGGTCGAGGTATGGACCTCATTCCGCCTTCCGACTGCTCACCGGCCGGCGAGTGCGCCGCCATGGCCGCCGTCGAGCCAAGCTCGAGTCCGAGCTTCGTGAGATCGCGTTTAGGTCGTTCTTTTCGCGTGTCCTAGCGTCGCCTAGAGATGCTTGAGCTCCGAGCTAGATGGTTGAGTGAAGTACGCCGTCGTTTCGCCGGGACGCGTCGTCGCCCGTCGCGATGCCCGTGGCGCCACCGTGCATGCGCACGCGGTTTGTCGCCGTCGTTGTTCCGTTAAGCCCGAAACCACCTTGCATGTCACTTTCGAGTCTAAGAGAGTCAAGAACGAGGTTTGGTTCGCTCAATCGAGCACCGGAACGGCCGGACCGCCGCCGTCCGTCCGTAGCCGCGCCGAAGCCGCTTCGCCGTCGCCGCCGTTTTCGTCCGTTTGAGCTCAAACCAAGTGCACCAACGCAGCGTCCGTCTCGCCGAGTAGAGTCGAATCGACTAGCCGGGTTGCTTAGTTTGGTCACCGTCGGCGAAAATCCGACGCCGATCCGCCGCCGCACCGCCGTGCCCTGCTTTTGGGCTGCCGACATGCGGGCCCGCCCCGATTTTCTTTTTCTTTTTCTTTTTACGTTTTCCGTTTTTTTGTTTGAAAGCTTAGAAAATTCATAACTTGGTCATTTTGAGGTGTTTTTGAGTGGAACAAATTTTGCCATGCTTGTTAGATGATAGGCTACAGCATAAAAATATGAAACCCTATTTTCTGATAACTTTTATATAGAGTTTTATTTATGGCCATAAATGCATGGAAAATGAGAAAAATCTGTATCTTTTAATTGGTGCAAGATAAAAATATGCTTCCTGTACAAAATGTTCTTGGTTTTGTAAGTAGAATCCAGGAAAAAATATCATGCATGGTATGTTCTGTAGAAGAAATGTGATTTTCTATTTATGTGCCTTTTTCAGGTGTGATCTTTGGAAATTCATAGGAAAATAATTACTAGGGTCTTGGATGTGAGACTTGGCATGGTTGGTTTTGATAGGTTTAGGTAGCTAGTCATACTCAGAAATCTGTTGTCTGACACTTTTCATAATGCAAAGTATTTTCATGCATAGATTTAGTCCTAGCTTGTATTTTTTGTGTAGGGCTGTGTGTGCATGATCTTGCCATGAAATTTTCATGGTAGCTTTGTTAGACCAGTATGATGCTCCGGTAATTTCTGTAGATTTTTCTCAAGTAGTTATGTATTTACCATATTTATGTTGCATGGAAAATAGCCTAGAAATACATGTTATATTAATGTAATGTGTGTTGAAAATTTTATTGTATGTTCTTAGCATGAATAGGATCTATTGGTAGGCTTAGTTTGATAAGCTTGGCAGTTTGGCAGATTTATTATTCCTAGCTTTTATATATTTATAGTGTGTATGTGTAGTGATTGCTAGGGCATATTAATTTATGTGCTTTATATTATCTTTTGAAATGTCCAGTAGGTGTATTTGGTAGTTTATAGCTTGCCATGCTTGCTGGAAAAAATTTTAGATAAAGTGCATGCTTGAATAAGTTGTTTGGAATGCCCTAAGTGATGAGTTGTGGGAAAACAGGGCCTCTGTTTTCTCTGTTTTCGAGGCTGTTAATGTCAGAATCAGGTCAGGGTGGTATGGAATGTTTTGTAGGAAATTTCATTAGCTTTCCATAGAGTATTTGTTCACTGAATTTGGAGTTGTAGAACTCTACGTAGGACTGTTTTAGTGACAGCATGTCTAGCTGCCATTTTCTAGTGATTAATGAGTTGGGATGTTTGCTTGATGTAGATCATTAGGGTGTTTTGTGTGGGTTTAATTGTGTTTCTACGGAAGAGATATCCACTTACTAGTGACATACATCATGAAGCATTCATTCATCATTCACCTTTTATTTTGAAGCAAGTCGATGTTTATATAACCATAATAATCTTTTCTCCATCATATGCATCATCTCGGGATCGGGGAAGTGATAGAGGAACTGATCGAGGAGCGCATGGGGGAGCTTCTTCATCCGGGGGTGCAGCCGGGAGAAGCCATCAAAGGAGAAGAGTTGACCGTCGAGTTAACTGAGTGCCCCGAGCACGCGTGCGGCGGCGTTCTGCGAGGCAAGCCCCGAAGCATTCCGACTTTCCTACTTTCTCCAATCAATTTGACTTGAGTCTTTTATATGTTTCATGCATTAAGTTTAGGAAAATGATTGAAACCGTTGATGCATTGAGATCCTTGTCGAAAGTTGCCCTATCCTATTTACAGGTCTAGGTTAATGCTCAGTATCATGATTGCAGTAGTCAGTGATTCCGGTCACTTGAGGAAATGTCGTGAACAATCACATGGGTGATTGTCAAGCTGCTGCTAAGAACCTGACTAAATAAAACATGTAAGATTGGATGGATATTGGGGTCTTTCCATCGATCAATTAAGGACTTACCCTTTGCACATTTGTAGACGCTCCTCCTTTGGCGTGGTAGGTTGGGATTGATTGGGCGCAAGAAGATGCGCACGAAGCGTCATCTTCGTTGCTCGCTCACTTGGTGGCCCGAGAAGGAGGGGGTAGCCGGCAGGACCGAGACTTTACGTCCCCTAACGCCCGGGAGTGATTGGGTTTGCCTTTGCAAAGTAGACCCGGTTTATGACGGGGTATTCGGGTGGGTTTGCAATCGATTCGAATCGCCATCTCTCCTAGATAGTGAGAACCCGGGATGCTTCAGCGACATCGTAGTCTTAATATTACAATATATGTTATTATCATGTTCTTTCTTTGTTATAATTTTGATCAAGTTACTTATCTTTGTTATTTACTATTTGAGCAATGATTAATCTTGACTATATTGGGATCTACGGTTATATTTTAATAAATAACCTTTTAACTTGGAAATATTCAAGTAGCATGTGTAGGCTCATTAATCAACCTTAATTGTGAAATTAATATGTGGGGCGGTGAACCCCGAGATAAAGCCTAGCATGATCCTTGGAGTCTTTTATTTTATTTTGGGACGGGTAAGCCTAGCTGAGTATTTTGTACTCAAGGTTTTATTCCGTTATTTGCAGGTGAGCATGTGTATCACGGTTCTTGTAAGACTTGCTTGTTTCTCGTTGATGAGGAGTAAGGCGAGGGCAAGGCATTTCTATATCCCCTGTCTTATCTTTATTTGCGGGGATGACTATCTCTTGGCACTATCTTATATTTTTTTTCGCTAAAGACTATTTGGTTTGCCAAAACTACTGCTTCCATACTTGAACCTGAGTTTGTAATAAATTATACATCGCACTGTGATCTTTTATATATGTCGAATTTGGTTTGAAATACCTGCGGATTTTACTACCGAGCTCAACGATCCTGTTGTGTTGTTGATGAGTTTGAAATCACTCTGAGATTTCCGGAATACCGGGTTTATATGGACTCAAGTGTAGATCTGCGATTGCTTCGGTGATTGCGAATTATACTTGATTTCTTATAAATCGATCGGCTCTGTCACAGGCTTCCACCTCCCGACTCGCCCGCGCGAAGACTAGGCGTTCCCCGCAACCGTGTTGCTTCTCATGGAGCGCCCGAACGTCAAACTCGACGGCGTGACAGTGCTCCTCTTTGACGGCAACGGCCAAGAGTTCCTCGGCATCGACAACATCATAGAACATTTTTCGGCTGACCGAAACTAATTGTCGAATCTAGATGTCTTTGTCCACGTCGCCATAGAACTTTTTGAGCGGCCTATCGACTTCGGATGAAAGGCCATGGTAAGTGGGGTATTTTCTGAGGAAGGTTGGCTGCGTGCCTAGGTTAACCAAATAAACAACAACAAAAATACATGGAATAGGCGACGAGCCCATCCACGTGTCATCGCCGCCGTAGATGCTCACGGTGACGCATCCTCGCCGGACCACCCGGGATCTACACGCCGACCACTAGATTTGGTTGCCCACCGTTGGATCTGGCCTCGACCACGGGATCTTTGTGCTTGTCGACAAATGGGACAATCAACCGCCCACTGCAGGATTTGAGGTAAGGGAGAAGAGGGCAGGAGCACCGCCGCCCACCCCCAACCACCACGCCGCCACTTGGTAGAGGATGAGAGAACTATCATAGTGATTGGAATTGTCGTTGGAGAAGAGCGTGGCCATCTTCGTCGCTAACGAATAGGGCCACCCTGGCGCCAAATCAGACCTTGCCGCCACAAGATTCAGCAATGGCCGCGCCAGTGGTCGCTTCTCCCATCCCGCCCGAGGAATGCCGCCCAACGCCGGAGGAGCCCCGCCTCCTCGAGAGAGATAGACAAAGAGAGAAAGAGGGAGAGAGGGGCGGGGCAGGTGGCGGAGAGGGATGGAAGTGTGGCCCGTTGTTTTGCTTGCTTGGGAGAGAGATGACGGGAGCGAGGGTGCCGCTCTCCTCAGGGAGGGAGAAGAGAGGGAGCCGGTGTGGAATAAGTGAGGGTTCAAACCCAGTCATGGTTTTATACTAGCCGTAGCGTAGTTGGCCTCGGTCTTATTAATCGATACTGAGGCCATTTTAAGACACCTTCCTCTGAAAATGGCCTGATTTTCTAAAAGGCGGACCTCTTATAAGAACTGTCTCAGTTAATTGATTTTAGAAGGCGGTTACTTTTTGATCAACTCGGTAAATCAATTTTGTGAGGCGGTTGACTATAATCACCTTAATTAAAATCAGGATTGCCTCGGTTAATCCAGGCAATAAGCGAGGCGGTTTAAAAGCCAGCAACCAACTTCCGTGCCTCCCTGTGGGATAAAAATAACATTTTTCTCATCCTATGAAAAAAATAACATAATTTATCCTATGGCAATAGCAGGCAACCAAATGGCTTGCCTCATCGTTAAAGCCTGACGGACAACAGATGATGGTTTGGTCTTTGTACTGAAAGATTGAAGCTTCGTCTGGTAAGCGTGTGCGGTGGCTATCCGTTTACCACTTCGTCTGGTACCGAAGCATTCCACTCGATTAATTCGCGTATGTTAGCTCTCCCGAAAGAATTGTGACCAAGTAATTAAACGCTGGAAACAAGGACTTGACTATTTCTATACGTACGTGAGCACGAACACATGGATTACTTGTTTACTCGACTACCACAGTCCACCATCAGCTACGTGGTTACTAGGAATGTCACAATCACCACTAAAAAACAATTAACAAACAACACTGTCGAAAAACGACGCCTTTACCTGTGTTAAAATTTAGGTAAATATCGTCATTGCTAATTAAGGATATGCATTTTATGTTTTACTTCCTAATATTTAAGAATTTAAAAATAGGATAATAAGCATGGCCCTTCCACCAAAAACCAAGATGCAAAGAAAGAGTACACGTTCGGAAGAGATCACAATGGATTTGTTAGTGTAATGCGCGTGAACTGAAAATATTTAAAGCAAGGTAGGTTTGCAAAGGTTGATAATTGTCTTGTTTCATCAGCAGGTTGTAGCAGCCTGAGACTGTTTCTTCTTTGGTAGGTTTAACTTGGACTTTTTCTGTCATTAACACAGTCAAGTCGCCACACTTGCCGCTGCGGCAGCCTATATAAACACGCCATCCCCATGCCCAAAGCATCAACAGACAGACAAATACGTACTCAACAAGAAGCTCTGATCCTCCTGCTGAGTGCGGAGAGCACAAGCATAAAAGCTAGCGACCGGAAAACTAAACCAGATGGCTCCCGCCACCTACTTTCTCCTTGTTCTAGCACTGTTCACTTCTCAGGCCATTGCTTCTGACCCTAGCCCCTCCAAGACTTCTGTGTAGCCGACAAAAACTCTCCAGGTATGTGTGGACTCACTTTAAGTCATGCTATATTCTTGTAGTAAACTGAGGATCAAATAATAATCATTTTTCATAGCAACAAACATTTGTCCAAATGTTTTCTGATCTCTGGGCACCAATTTTCCTTTGTCTTTGTATATGCAGTGAAGGTGAATGGATTTGTTTGCAAGGACCCCATGGCCGACCGCGGCATCTCGTTCACTATTAAGAGTACCGAAAAACACCAAACTACCCATGTCCTTAATAGAACAGAGCTGGAATTAATCGTTCACTCAGGCGAATGAATGCGACAATCATAAGCATGCAGCAGCCACCCTGGCCAGAAGTTTCTGTTGTTGGCTACCTCCTCCACCCAGCCTGCTTCTCCGCCATGTGCCGCACAGTGCATCCTGCTGCTAACGCTCAACATCACTACCAGATTTCTTGGCTTTGCCGAGTGCCTAATACACTCGCAAAGGCCCAAATACACTCAGCAAAGCCTTTGTCGATTGTTGCACTCGACAAAAGAACACTCAACAAACAAAGTGGACGGCGTAGGCCTCTTTGCCAAGTCTTTTTATCGGGCACTTTCGGCAAAGGCTTTGCCAAGTATCGAGGAAAACACTTCGATAAAGGGAAAATGTGAAAAACTCCAAAAATAATAGCAAAAAAAAATTGTGGGAGGCCCCACCGGCAAGCCACTCCACGAACTTATATATCTACAGCATTTTACACCGAATGTGCAACTGGCGAATTCAAACCTGCAACCTCTCTCTCACGCATCTCTTGCCTTACTTCTACACTACGTTATTATTTGTGTCTAGATTTCATATTAGTTCCTTATATGTTATACTAAATCGGGTCTAAATTGCTTGTTTGAGGCCCTAAACGAATTTAAATAAAAAGTTGTAAACTACAAGGTTTCATAACTTTTCAAGATCTACAATTTTCATTCAGAAAGTTTTTTTTCCATTCGAGGTCATTTGAAAATTTCAAATTTCAAATTTAAGAGATTCAGATGTAGTTTTGCATGATAAAATGATTTTAAATCAAAAAGTTGGTAACTACAAAGATTCATAACTTTTTGAGATCTACACTTTTCATTTACGAAGTTTTTCGAATGACCTCAACTGTTGAGCCGTGCCGGACTCAGATGTGCCACCACACGAACGAAGCGCATGCGTCAGGCTAACCTTAACTGACGAAACTGAAGAAACGTTCTGAAAGCAAACACTGAAAATGACTCTGCAAAAAGGATGACGGTGAGTCAGTAGGAGTAGATCATATCAATCGGTCAACAGTTCATGCAGGAGATGGGCGCCGAGCAGGCGTTGAGCTCTAGTACGAGAGAAGCTACCGATTAAAAATTCACTATCAGATAATGCTTTGTCGATTAAAAGTCACTATCAGATGAGCCACACGTCAATCAAGTATGTATAATTATAATGTATGAAAAAAAAATCAAGGATCGCGCGTAGAAAAACAACAGTTTGCTAAACTCGTCGCAGTAGCAGGTTTGCAGGCTTACCGAATGACCTCACTGGTAGTAAAGCATGAAGGACAGCTGATGGTTTGGTCTTGCACAGATTGGTATCGAACGAAGCTTCACCTGATCGATTAACTCAAAAGGGAGGAAAGCGTGTGTGGTAGCTACCCTTTTACCAGTTCGTCCCCGACTTGGCACAAAAGCATGGATTTGGTAGCTGGAGAATATTAAATACGGAGTAGTTATATGATCAAGGTGTGTAAACGAGAGATATTATACATGCGTGGATATTTATAGAGATCAAGTCTTACCCACTGTTTACTCTTTGTAACTTTTATTAGCGAACTAATTAATGGTGATGAAATGGAAAGAAAATATCAAGCAACTAAAGGTTGACAAAAGAAAAACTGGTTTTATCTTTATTTTTTTTTTTTTTTTTGAAACGAACGGCGTAAGAGCTGCCCGCTATATTAAAAGGAGGAGAAGCCAAGAAGGCCAAGTACAAAACTTGAAACACAAGGCAAAACAAAAAGAAAGCAAAAAAAAAAAAAAAAACGCCCGGTTGGATTGGGACATCAACACGGGTTACTACTCAACTATACTCAATGGCGGTTGGATTGGGGCATCAACACGGCCAAAACACACTACACATGGCGGCGAAAGAGGGACGGAGCACAACCGCAGTTCCACCCAACATCCGCACACTTGCAAGCATCGAAAACCTCGAAATGATCCAAGCGTTGATACGGGAACAAAAGGGTGGACATCACCACACCGAAAAAGGCCACCGCCCGCGGGACCCTTCGCCCGCGGTGTTGCTGCACCAAATCAAGTCACCCGGCGGAATGAAAACACCGAGCCGAGCAAACCAAGCGCCAGCGGGGCCCCGCCCTCATCCGCCGTTGGACACACTCCTCGTGTCGCGGGGACACCACCGCCACACGGCTGCCCACGCTCGCACTTCGTTTCTTGAATTGCGTCAAAGTAGCGAGATGAGATGCCCCACCCCAAAGGTCGTACCAAACGCCAAAACCACCACCTTGGCTCGAAAACCTCATGTTGCTTCCCCTAGCGCGAAGTCACCACCATCAAGCCGATAGATCAAGGATATGCGCTGCGCCGTCTTCCGACATTGTACCACACCGGGTTGGTCAGCCATCGACCAACCCGCCATGATCAGCCGCAGGCCAAGTCATCACCCCGTTGCCCGTGCCAATCGCCGTCCTCGGACGATGTCCCACACCGCGACCGGGCGATTGCCAAAGCAACACCAGCGCCCGTGGTCCGCTGCGAAGAAGCCGAGCAAAGAAAAACAACGACCCATGGCCACCAACCGAGAGTAGATGCCTTGGCGAGAGGTAGACAACCCCCCCGTCGCATGCCGTCACGGCGGGATTGCCACCACCCGGCGGAACGACCATAAGCAATAGGACAGCCACGACACCGATCGAAAGGGGCCTCTAGAGGCAGCGCCTCCAAGGGGAGGTCACGACGCCGAAAGTGGCGTCGCCGTCCGTCCAAGATTTTGGGCGGGGTTTTTCACCGAGAGGCCACGTCGCGGCATGGTTCTAGCTCAAAGAATGGCGCCGCCGGCGGGGAAAGCCACGTCCGAGGACGCCGCCATCCCACCGAAGGATACGGTGAGGGCTTTCGCCTCGAGCATCTAAAACCTCGCCGCACGCTCGACACAGCTAGCGCATCACTATCGCAGCCATCCTACCGAGGCTCCACCGCCGCAATTCCCGCGACCGACCCAAGCTCCGCATCTCGGTCGCCGTCCTCTCCCCGATTCCTCGCCCCAGAACGCCCCGTGCAAGAGTATCGCCATCACCAACCGACTCCTGCGCGCGCCGCCCAAAGATAAACCGTCGCAGCCGCCATCCCCTTCACCGGGCGCTACGAGCGCCACCTCGGGCACGGATCCACCGCTGCCGCCGTCGCCCGTCGCCGTCGCCCCGTCGCCCGTTACGCGGCTTGACCAACGCCGGCGGCTGCATCAAGGCAGACTCCACCGACGGATTGCCTGTAGCGCTGCCAACCCACGCGCCGCCGACGCCGATTGAGGCCGCGCCGTCTCAGCCGGCCCGCCTCCGTCCGTCGATGGAGCCGAGCTGCCTTTGCCGCCCGACGCCCCCACCACCTCAAGTCGCGGATCCGGCATGGGAGGGCGGATCCGGCCTTAGGGGCGCCGGATGGCGCCGCCGCGCCGCCGTCGTCACCATTGCGGGCGGGGTCATCTCCTCATACGGAGCTTGCGCCGGCTGTTGCCGAATGGCTGCCGCCGCCTTCCTTGGAGCCAGCAGCGGATTCCCGGCGGATCCCTCCGCGGCGGCGGGGAGGAGGGGGGGGGGGATTCCTGGCGGCGGCGGGGTCGCCGCCCGAGTCACCAGAAGCGGGGCGACGCGGGGCGGAGCGGGTGCTTCCAAAAGTTCTAACCCCTATTTCACTGACAGTTCAGCGCTTTGCTTTTATCTTATATATGAGATCTCTTCTAAATCATGCGCATGCACGCTAAACAATCCCTGTTCTTCACATACTGATGTCAGTTTTTGTGTGGAATTTAAAAGATATGTATAATTCCACACGTACTGACGACATATATTGAAATTGTTGATTAGTTATAATTATATGAAGTGCCAAAAGTAATAAAGGTTTTGTACGAGGGTCTTGCACTTTCACATTGTTGATTATTTCTTTTTTTTTTTTTTTTTGTGAATTGACTCTTTCTATTCCTATGTTAGCACGAGCATAGATAGTCAAATGAACCATTTTCCTTGTTTACGCAATGTCCACCAAATCAGCATGCATTGTACCAATGTCTTATCATGCATCTACTTCAAGGGTAGGAAGAAGATGTCTAATTATCCATTTTATCTGAATTCAGATCCACTGTTAGTGAATATCCTCCATTTTGGGGTTTTTCTGCCAAAGGTTTTGAAATTTGGATCGGTAAGTGATTACTAGAAATTTTCATTTTAAGGTTCATGTACTTCAAAACATTCTAATAAATTGGTTTTTATAAGGATAGTACGCTTGAACACAGCGACCTAAAAACACAAAGGGTACACTTCCGTAATGCTGTGCTGCAAGCAAAGAAACCATGCACGTTGATTTATTAGGCCCTGTTTGGTTTAGGGACTTTTTAGTCTCTAAGTAACCAAACAGCGGGACTATTGGAACTAAAGTAGCAATTGAGACTAAAATGTAAAAGACCCTATTAGAGAGTCTTTTTGGGACTTTTTTCCTTCTCTTCCCATACCCGCTTCGGCGTCGTTAAGCCTCTCTCGCGGCGCCCGATGGCCTTCGCGAGTGGCCACCGCCCCTATCGCCCGTCCGCTGCGGTAGGCCTGCGTCGCAGTGGTCGTGCCGCCGCCGCTAGGGGTTAGTCGCCGGTGCTGAGCAAACCACCGTAGAAAGCGTCTTCGATGGCGCCCGGGCGACCCCCTGGCGAAGTGGCGTCGGCGCGACCCACGGCCGCCTCGCTGATTCCTCGGCGTGCTGCGGAGGAAGCAGGGAGGGGGCGGCGTGGGAAGGGAGCCGGTGGCGAGCAGCGCCCGGATGGCTCAGCGAGTGGGTGGCGAGGCGAGGGGGATACGGTCGGCGCTTCCCACGCCATGGGCGGCTGGCAAAGTTCGCTGCCACTGCTGCCTCGCTGCTTTGGTCGCCCGTCGCATCAATCCATAGAGCAGCAGCGTGGAGGAAAAGCGCCTGCGTCGCCGTCGCCCGCTTGTCGCTGCGTCGCGTCCCTCTCGGCTGGCGGCGGCCAACGAGCAACAACGGCGGTGCCTCTCCGTGGCAGCATGGACTCCAGCGGCGGCCTGGTGGCAACCTCCCATCATCCCATGGCGGGCCCGGCGCTCCCAGGCGGCCCCAGCTGGCTCGCGGCGGAGCCAAGGCCCAATTTGGGCAGATTGGGCAGCGGTAGCAAGCTGGGACTAGAAAAAAAAGTTCTAGGTACTTTTTAGTCCCTGTAACCAAACATGTAGGGACTAAAATTTTTTAGTCCCAACTGAAAAAAGTTCTAGTCCTAGCAAACCAAACAGGATTGAAAAGTTAATATGGGCAGATAACTGTATTGTTTCATCAGCACGTACGAGCTGCCAGAGACCGTTTCTTCAGCCCTGCAGACAGGTTCAGCGCAAGACTTATTCAGTCACTAATACGTACACGTCGCCACATCCTCTGTGCCAAGGCTATATAACCTCGCCATCCCCATACCGAAAGCATCAACAAGACCGACACAAACCCAACAAGATAATAAGAAACTCCTTATCCGAATTCAGAGAGCACACAAACATAAAAGCAAGTGCAAAACCAAATGGCTGCCTCCGCATACTTCCTCCTCATTGCTTTTGTAGCATTGGTCATTTCTCAGGCCACTGCCTCTGATCCTAGCCCGCTCCAAGACTTCTGTGTTGCCGACAAAAACTCTCCAGGTATGCATGCTCACGCTTTAGATCACGTTGTGTTCTTATACTAAATCACTAATCAAATAAGAATCATTTGCTCAAACAAACAACTACATTATTCAACCAGCATTTCTATATGTATAGCCTAATTACCTGTCCTCCATCTAACTATTTGCCGTCTTCTATGCATACAGTGAAGGTGAATGGATTTGCTTGCAAGGACCCCATGGCTGTGAGCGCAGATGACTTCTTCAAGGCAGCAGAACTCGACAAGCCTAGGGACACCATGAAGAGCAAGGTCGGATCAAGCGTTACTTTGATCAATGTCTTGCAGTTGCCTGGACTCAACACTCTGGGCATCTCATTGGCTCGCATTGACTATGCACCATTAGGTGAAAATCCACCACACACTCACCCACGTGCCACAGAGATTCTCACCGTGCTCGAGGGTACACTCTATGTTGGATTTGTCACCTCCAACACGAACAACGGTAACAAGCTATTTGCCAAGGTGCTCAACAAGGGTGGCGTGTTTGTATTCCCGAAGGGCTCATACACTTCAATTCAACCCAAACCATGACAAGCCGGTATCGCCAATTGCTGCACTAAGCAGCCAGAACCTAAGGGGGTTATTACTATTGCCAAGCGGTGTTTGGATCGAAACCTCCGATCTCAGATGATGTCTTGGCCAAGGCTTTCCAGGTGCAAGAGGGAACGATTGATTGGCTCAAGCTCAGTTCTGGGAGAACAACCACTACTAAGTCAATTGGGACTCACCTCCTTATGCGAAGATAGGTTTATATGTGCATTTTGCATACTCCTGTGTGTATTCAATTCACGACATGCTACGGCTGATATATAATAAAATAAATGGGAAGTATTTTTAATAAAACACTGCTTTTTTGTGTCTCTACCGCAAGCTATACCACAACATATGCTCTTTTGGGATATTGCCGTAAACAATATTTTCGGACCGTAATTTGGGGATGAATATTGAATGATGGATCCCCAATACAATATTTCAGAATAATATGTCAGTGAGAATATAGGCCAGTGAGAGTCTTGGTCTTTTATCCATATAGTAAACCTGTGCAGCTGCATGATATTATTATCAAGTGTATATCCAAAAGCACACACACTCACAACTGTCTATTTGTTAGCTTGCTATGGCAATCTTGTTCAGGTGTGCTGCAATTTTTTTTTTTTGAACCTTGCAATTTGTTGCTGTTGTGCTGATTTAGATCAAAGTCCTGTTTGGATGAGTCGATAGCTCTGAAAATTCAAGAAACCATCTAGGTGTTGGCTAGTAATCTTGATATATGATATGATTAGACTTTCTATGTATTGTCAGGTCTCTTGCATCGTTAGCTGCATCTAGTCCATTCTCAAATCTCAGTGGCATGCTAGCTATTTCAGAACTGCGAATTGTTGAACTTGGCAATGGCCGCTAGTGACTTCATTGTTTTGTTTTTTGTTTGCTAGACTGCTGGCTGGAACTTGGCAATGGCTGCTGGTGGGCTGGAACTTGGTGCAGGAACTTGATGCTTCGTATTGGCTATAACTTTAGAGCTAGATTCTAGAATTTGTTTAGTTGGCTAGATCATTTTCTTTTCATGTTTTGTTGTACTTCAGTATAAAACATGTATTCCAAGGGGTGACGTGTTTGTATTCCCGAAGGGCCTCATACACTTCAATTCAACCCAAACCATGACAAGCCAGTATGCGCAATTGCTGCACTAAGCAGCCAGAACCCAGGGTTATTACTATTGCCAACGCGGTGTTTGGATCGAAACCTCCGATCTCAGATGATGTCTTGGCCAAGGCTTTCCAGGTGCAAAGGGAACAATTGATTGGCTCCAAGCTCAGTTCTGGGGGAAAACAACCACTACTAAGTCAATTGGGACTCACCTCCTTGTACGAAGATAGGTTTATATATGCATTTTGCATACTCCTGTGTGTATTCAATTCACGACATGCTACGGCTGATATATAATAAAATAAATGGGAAGTATTTTTAATAAATCATAGTTTTTATGTCTCTACCGTAAGCTATACCACAACATATGCTCTTTTTGGGATATTGCCGTAAACAATATCTTGGGACCGTAATTTGGAGATGAATATTGCATGATGGATCCCTAGGACACTGCCGCCTATGGAACCACACTTATACTAGATCTGCCTTCTACCGGCAAAATAGTAATGACCGTCAGCGCATTGGTCATCGGCCGATCTGCATGCGGGCAGGGCCGGGCTAATTAAGCTAGCATGCGTGTGGTTTTGGCCGCAACCCCATCCACCTGCCCACCGCTTAGCCTAGCCAGCCATTGTGGGCCTCCGGCCATGGCTCGGTTCACCTGGTTGATACCAGGCGTAGCTAGCATGCTTGCTTAGGGCTGCGACATTCAGGGCGGATGTGATCCTACACCGAGCACGAGGATCCCGAGTAACACCCTTCTCACCGGCGATTTATGGTGTGGTGGCGTCTGTGTGGCCTGGTGTTGGGCAGCAAACATGTGGCCACTAGGGAGGCTGCCACATCATGGCGTGTTGGGGAACATGGTGTGGTGCCGGATGTTTTTGTGGCACCGAGAGGATGGGCGGTGCCGTGGGAACTGTTAGGCCATCCACAACAGTCCTAGCTAATTGGTCGAAAGTGGGACCGTTAACCCACTACCGCGGCGCCGCGACCGGACCCCGTCACCACTAACACCACCGGGGAGTTCGCGCCTCCCCCACGCCTGAGGGCGGGCTGAACGACTACATCGGCGTGCCGGGGGCTATGAGACTTCGCATGGACCTCGAAGCGAGCTTCATCGCGTCCGCCTCTTCGTGGTGGCTTACGTGACATGCTTCGATGCGATTGCTCGAGTGGTTCAAGCCACGCTTCGATGGAGAAGGCCATCGACCTTACCACGCCGCTATGATGATGAGTTGACGGCACAACCACGGAGGACGCCGCGCGACAACCATACCGACACGGATTCGACGCCTTAACACCGACATCGAGGCGGGCACGGCCCGAGCCCGGGTGCGAGCCGTCGGCGCTTGACGCTGCCATGGAGGCGATCGGCGACCCGGGCGTTGGGCGACCTCACGGCGAGCTACATCACGGGCACCTCGACAAACCAGAACTCGGCATCATTGCAAGCGTGATCAAGCTTCCGGCGAGTGCACTGGCAGGAGCCTCTACAACGGCATTGTGAGGTACTTCCACCGCTACTACATCCCTGCATCTTGAGCTCCTCGAGCCTTCTCCTTGAAGGTGGTGTCCCCCTACATGGCGTCACAGTGGCCATTGTTGGCATTTGTTAAGTGCTAAAAGAATATGAAGGATTCTGCAAGCGCACAAAACACCTACCATTGTAGCTTTTCCCTAGGATGAGTATTCTAGAGTATCGTATCCACAGGGAAGCTTTGGCTAAAGAATTCTAGTAAGTCACAATCATATATCTACTAACTTAGCAAACCACTAAACTATAGTGAGGAGGTAATTGTTAAAGGATAATTAAATATCAAAGCATAAAATAATAACCTACCTAAGGTATCAAAGAATAATTAAACTAATCAAGAGGTCAAAGGGAGAGATCAAGGTTCTAGATACTTCTCTATTACTTAGGTTCTATGATAGCAATTATACCATAACACTTCGGGACACCAAAGCACTAACCACGAAAGGGATGAGAAGGGGGCTAGGAAGGTTTGGCAAAGGTCCTACAATCACCAACCCGAGCGTGGTGGAATACATCGGCCATCGGGGCTGTCACCACACAGGGCTACCACAAACTATCCGTGGGGTTGGGTGCAATCTCGGGTAACCTCTAGTCTAGACACCATGTCTACACTATTAATTACTACTCTAGCTACCATGAATAACTAGAGTCCTCAATACGGCGGAGATCCCATGCAATAGCATAATAACTATACTTAACCATATATGTAAAACATGGAAGTAAATAGAGAAGATAAATATGTGAATCATAAGTCTTGTAGAAGATACAAAGACATACCATACTCTGAAGACATCTCGAACAGGAGCATAGCTCCTCTCTCCTTTACTCCCTGATTAGGTCTAAGTTAGATCTAATCTAGTTCTAATTACATGTCTAATCTATTTCTAATTACATTGCTAATCTTCTTCTAATCTACTTCTAATTCACTAATCCCAGAGAGAGGTTATCCTTACATTGGGACACCTCTACAACTGAGAGATAATGAATAGAATGAGATAGAATGAATTAGGGTTCCACTAAAGGGGTCAGGGGGTCTTCTTATATAGGCCTTGGCGATGAATGATAGCCCTTGGATCAAACCGACCTTGGCAGCGGTGTAGATACAACCTCAATGTCGATTGGTAAACCGCCATAGAAAGGGAGAGGATGACCGGGGAGGATTTTGGCGGCCGGCCTAAATGGCTCTGGCGGCCGTAGGTCCGAGCTTCCCGGCTTCGTGTTTCTTCCGGTGTCCTCCGGTACCTTCTAGAATGTTTTAGTCCACTTTTCGGGTCGAGTTATTCACGGTTAAGTCTTGTCATCGTATGGGATGTATATTCCGGAACTTTCTCCATTCTTCTCTGCATTTATCTATTAAGTCCCACGAAATTATATAAATCACCAAAACTCGTGGAATTATGATAGTTAAACCCTAGACTTATGTTGATATTCATTTTAAGCCCTTATCCAAGTTTAGTTGACTAGTAATATTATGCTATAACAGGTGTCAACAAGTTCCCCAAGCTTACCCTTTGCTAGTCCCTAGCAAAGACAAACTTAGCAATGGATCGAGGAGTAGCTGCAACGCTTTCACACCTCAAAAGTACACATGCTTTCAAACAAAATTTCTCTCCAGATAAAGATAAACTTTTTAAAACTTTAACTTACCCATATTACCTCTTAGCTGTTGGGGCTTATATCTCTTTTCTTTAATCTTGGGTAATTGAAAGATAGAACAGTCAAGTCGAACACTATATCTCAAACTCTTTTGATCAACTGTCCTTCTAGAGTTTTTGCTGATTTTCAAATAAAACTCAAAGTTTCTTAGTATGACTCTCTCTAATCTCTCATTTGTGATATTTGTGGATCCTCTCTAAGGCAATAAGGTAGTGTTGCCTTTCTCTCATGATATGTAGTATTTTTTGGCTAAAAGGCAGTGGCACACTATACATTCTTCTCTCTCACCCTATATCTAAAGGCTTATATGTGGAGTTCATAGGTGGAAGAAGATTAAATCTACTTACTAAGCATATATTGTAAATTCAAGCAATGGATCCAAAGTTACAAATCACACTGATCAAGTGGTGTATGTGTATGGTGGATAGAATATAGATAGTAGGGAATATAGTAAGGTGTATAGAATAGATGATGGGAAATCTTACTTTTGCTCCTTGAGGAATCTTCTCTCTTTTGGATTTGGAAACTTTATAGAGAACCTGGGTTGTATATTTTTTTTTCTTTCTTTATTTTTCTTTTTATTTAGAGAGGTGGGCTCTGCTCACCCTAGACTTTGTCTTTTATTTCCTCTCTTTAAAGATGTGGGTTCTACTCACCCTCGGACACTTGTTCCATTTTTCATCATCTTTATTATTTTTTTTCTTTTTCTTAGGGAAGTAGGCTCTACTGCCGTAGGACTTTTGTCCATTTTTCATCTCCCTTTCTTTTTTTTTTTTTCTTAGGGAGGTAGGCTCTACTAGCCTGTAGGACTTTTGTCCATTTTTCATCTCTTTTTTTTTTAATCTACAACCTAGATATCTTTTGTAATAACTTGTGAGAGGTAAATAAATGTAATGGAGCTTTTGTAAGATATTGGCTAGCAATGAATGAGTGGATGGGTATAGTGAATATTTTTGGTTGCTCTCTCCTAGGATAGGAGTAGAACATTTTAGTGGATATTTGGTGGATGCTTTGTGGATGCATTGCTTCTAGGGTAGAAGTAGCATAAATGCAAGTGGAATAGAGTGTGGTGGAGTGGATTGTGCATGATCAGCATGACAAGTTTCTAAGGGTCGACAAAGATTGAACAAACTCAATGCAAAAGCAAGCAGCCTATATATATATCAAAGGGTTTTTCTAATCTAGCGAGCATGTATATATGGGCTGTGGTAGGAGGTTCAACACTCTTGTCACACAGGAACTTATCATGTGCACTTTAATTTTCAAAAGATAAATCTCCAGAAATCTAGTATCACTAGGAGTAAGATAAATAGTAGCTCGGACTTTCATATATCATATCCATCAATTACCTAGACTTTAGAGCAAGCATTTGCTACCCACAGTTTTAGGTTGAGCAATCTCAAGTCAAAGTAATTGCATTAAAAGCTCGAGAGAAATTAAGCTTGAAAGATAGGTACTTGAAAGGAATTACGACGGAGCAACTATTCATCATTTTCAAGGCTAGAGATTATCTTCAGAGTTTATTTATCACACTCTAATAAAGACTCTTTAATAAAGACTAGATAGACTCTATTTATTTGGATTCCTTAGTTATGCATCTTTTTTATTTCTTTTTAAAGCAAATAAATCTAGCTAATAAGATAGAAGGATACTTATCTGGATACATGGGGGTTGCCCTCCCCCAAGCTGGATGTTGACATAGTCTTCGATGTTCTTGATGGTTAGAAGTAGAGGTAGATAGTGATGGTGGCTGATTGATCTTCTTTAATATTTGGACACCATGTGTGTCATGTCTCTCTTCCTTGGGATCTGCTGAACTCAAATAGACAACAAAGCTAGTGGAACTTGATTAAGCATTAGGGGTTAGCCATGTTGCTTCTTGTTGCCAAAGATTAAGATTATTCCTTTTAAGACAGTAGTCCAGCAGCATTAATTTATTTTTTGGATTTTCTATGCAAAATAAAGAATGATGATGCATGCATATTTATTTTATTTTTATGCCACCACAGTAAATATCCTTGTGAGTTGTTACACACCACAAAATTACTCACATGGGTCTTAGAGTTTTTCAAAGTATATGCAACAAACAAAAATTTATTTTCTTTTCTAATGCAAGGCTAGTGCTATAATGTAAATATGCTAAAGGAAAATAATTATAAAGTGCAAAGGAAATAAATATGGATAACTACCGATCTTACCTTTTTTCGGTGAGGGGTTAGGTGTTTTAAGTCCTCTGAACAGACTTCTTACCTTGTTGTTTCCTTGAGTGTATTATCCGATCTTGATAGTCGTGCTCCTTGAGATGGTGAAAGATGGCGTCACCCATGTTCTTTCTTTGGTCTTATGAGTTGGAGTGAAGCGTAAGCGACTTCTTGTTTAGTGTGTTTGCTTGTAGGACATTCACTTGTTGAATTTTGGAGAGACTGGATAGGCTTCTCCACCTTTTTGCCCAAAGTGTGTCCTGCTTGCAAAGTCAAGGTAGAGATCAAGTGCATGGGGCTCATTTGGTGGGAAAACACCAAATGAACCAAAAACTTCATTCATTCTTCTCTAACCATAGGCACATCAAACAAGATAGAGTTGATTATACATTTCTTAAACCTAACTTGGGTAACAAGATCGAAGATTGAGCATGATTGTTTGTGGTTAAAACTTTCGACAGATCAAATCAAGCTCATTGACTCTTGGAGGGTTTTCTTATCTAAATACCAAAAGCATGATTATGATTATGTTCTTTCAAAACAAGGTAAGCAATATTCTGGCTTATAAGATGAGGACTAAGAGATCAAGAGAATGGTGGTAGGAACAACTAAAGAAACATGTTGAGCTAATGAAGTTGGATTAGGCAAAGGTGTTGCTCTAACATGTTTGGCTATTTGTTTATAAACACGCCATAGTTGAAGGAAAAGATTATTTGTTGACAACTTACCTCAAGATGTTACCTTAATTATTTAGAGCATGCCTCGCACCGTAACACCTCGTGGTGGATCTTTCCATTTGCTTGAAGTTTTCCTTATTTGGCCTCTTGTGTATCTGTTCTTCTCTTGTCTCCTTTATTGCATCGTCCTTTCTTTCTTGTCTTTAAATTGTGTTTAGACCTTTTTGCTCCTCTCATGATTTTATTCTGTAATATTAGTTGACAATGAGATACCCGAAGGAATACAAGTAATTGTAAACAAGGGTAGAATTGTCATGGAGCTTAAAGGTTGCTTTTTATGCCGATCAAAGTTTTGGTTAGAAATTTTACTTAGCATATGCTCACCATTACTTTTCTCTCTAATTGGAAATTTTATGATGTCATAAGTTTGATTTTGATGTATGACATTTATGACCATTCAAACTTAGAGAGACAAAGCAATGGTGAGTAAAGGGATTGCAAACCAGCATGTCAGAGTGACGGGAGCTTGAGTAGAGGAAGAGTAATGTCGGATGATCTTTTAGAGGAGTCGACCTTCCTTCCCCATGCTTGAGCCTTCCTGTATTTTCGGCACTTTAAGTGTGAATCTTTGGACCGTCCCTAATCGTGTGTTGCAATCACCATGTCCTTAGACGTTGTTCATTCTTTGTTCCTCGCAAGTTTAGTGACCAAAAATACCCGAAGGGAACTTGTCCTAGGAACATGCTTCTTTTACCATGAGCCTTCATGTGCTCGGATATATATTATTATTATATATTTTTTTTTCTTTAGAACATAAGACAAAAATTGTATACAAATATGTGATTAATATTCACTTACCTGTCTTTTGATGTTCTTATGGTCCTGTTGCTTTGTCCATCCACTTCTTTTGAGTGATTGCTTGTCTATATCGTGTTGTATGGCACTCTTCTTCATCGAATAGACATAGCATAGACCTTTTTCTGCAAAATGTTAATGGACACATACCCGAGGGAATATACAACATATGGTTGAAAGCGAGGGTTGTTGTCCAAAGTTCATAAGATCTCATCTATGCTAATAGAAAAGGTGGTTCTTTGATTACTCTTAGCACAGATTTTATTTCTCATGTCTTATAGCAAACTTTATTTTATACTGCACTCTAGCATGTGGATCAAGGCAAAGGTAACTTGTAGCAAAAGACAGAGTGAATGATATTTAATACTTACAATTCTTCCACAATGATGAATGAGCTGTGTCTTTGGCACAAGGTTGGAGTTCATCGGATGCCTTGCTTCATCTCTCGATCTGAGTTCATCTCTTGACTTACCCAAATTGGTATTTGAGAATTTTTCTGCGAGGGGGTTAGTCCAACAAAATATCCAATGTCTACACAAGCAATTTTTTAGTTCAATAACCAAACTAGACTCCATGTCTAATTCAATTAAGGAAGGCTATTTAACCTAAGCACCACGCTTAATTTAAAAGCCTTTGGAAATACCCTTAGCAGTATTTATTTTCAAACCAAAGCATACTATAGCAAACAAAGGTAGCATCAAAGCACTATAGAGATTTATCCAATTAGAGATGAAAGAGCATGATCATGGTGAGGAATTTTTTATTTTATTTTTTAAATGCAAAATACATGGATGGATATATGCAAAGGAACTAATCATGCAATGGATCTACTATGAGAAAATATAAACTAAGCGGAGTGAATGCATGAGTTGATCAAGTAAACATGCAATGCAATGCAAGAAATTAAATGATAACTACTCAATCAATTTATAGTCCATGAGCAAGACATTCTCACCTTTTTTTAATCATACTTACCACGATATGCAGCTTCTATATGCGTCACTTGAGATATGTTCATTGAATTCTTGTGGCGACTTCTTTTCCAATTTATATATGGTTAGATTAATATATATAATTAAATACATACCTTGAGATAGCAGCGTTCCAACGGTGATGAATCTTGAATGATCAGGCACCACAGGTTCTTCAATCTTTCTTCTTTCCTTATCTTGTGGAATCTTGTCCGGAAGATCGCAACGACATCTTTTTTGTCTGTCTATTCCACAACTCAATGAACAAGGGTAATCCTACTAAAGCTAGTGATACACTAAATTAGCGGACATCAAGATAATCATTAGAATCTTTTAGGCCAATTGCTTCCCGGCAATGGCGCCAAAAAACTTGTTGGCATTTGTTAAGTGCTAAAAAGAATATGAAGAATTCTGCAGTTTACAGAACACCTACCATTGTAGCTTTTCCCTAGGATGAGTATTCTAGAGTATCGTATCCACAGGAAAGCTTTGGCTAAAGAATTCTAGTAAGTCACAATCATATATCTACTAACTTAGCAAACCACTAAACTATAGTGAGGAGGTAATTGTTAAAGGATAATTAAATATCAAAGCATAAAATAATAACCTACCTAAGGTATCAAAGAATAATTAAACTAATCAAGAGGTCAAAGGGAGAGATCAAGGTTCCTAGATACTTCTCTATTACTTAGGTTCTATGATAGCAATTATACCATAACGCCGGGACACCAAAGCACTAACCACGGAAAGGGATGAGAAGGGGGCTAGGAAGGTTTGGCAAGGTCCTACAATCACTAACCCGAACGTGGTGGAATACATCGGCCATCAGGGCTGTCACCACCTGGGGCTACCACAAACTATCCGTGGGGTTGGGTGCAATCTCAGGTAACCTCTAGTCTAGACACCATGTCTACACTATTAATTACTACTCTAGCTACGATGAATAACTAGAGTCCTCAATACGAGCGGAGATCCCATGCAATAGCATAACAACTATACTTAACCGTGTCGCCAAGGTCCAGAAGCTTCCTGGCTTCGTGTTTCTTCTGGTGTCCTCTGGTACCTTCTAGAATGTTTTAGTCCACTTTTCGGGTCGAGTTACTTCACGGTTAAATCTTGTCATCGTATGGGATGTATATTCCGGAACTTTCTCCATTCTTCTCTGCATTTATCTATTAAGTCCCTAAAATTATATAAATCACCAAAACTCGTGGAATTATGTTAGTTAAACCCCTAGACTTATGTTGATATTTATTTTAAGCCCTTATCCAAGTTTAGTTGACTAGTAATATTATGCTATAACAGGTGTCAACAGCCATCCACCTCCCGACTTCGCCCGCGAAGATTACAGCGTTCGGCAACCGTGTTCTTTGCTCATGGAGCGCCCGAACATCAAACTTCGGCGACGTGGCGGTGCTCCTCTTCGACGACAATGGCAAAGAGTGCCAAAGATCGACAACATCATAGAACATTTTTAATTTGACCGAAACTAATTGTCGAATCTAGATAATATGCATTGTCCACGCCGACATAGAACTTTTTGAGCTAGCTATCGACTTAGGATGAAAGGCCTTGGTAAGTGGGGTATTTTTTTGAGGCGGTTAGCTGCCCTGCCTAGGTTATGCAAATAAACAACAAAAAAATACATGGAATAGTTGGCGAGCCCATCCACGTGTCATTGTGCCCGTATATATGCTCACCGGTGACGATCCTCGCATGAACCAGGAGGATCTACACGCTGACCACTAGATTTGGTTGCCCACCGTCGGATCTAGCCTCGACCACCGGGATCTTTGTGCTTGTCGACAAATGGGACAACCAACCGCCCACCGCAGGATCGGAGGTAAGGGGGAGAAGGGGGAGGAGCACCGCCGCCCACCCCCAACCACCACGCCGCGGGCCTGGTAGAGGATGAGAGAACTGTCACAATGATTGAATTGTCATCGGAGAAGAGCGTGGCCATCTTCGCCGCTAACCGAAGATGGCCACCCTCGGGGCCAATCGAACCTTGCCGCCACAAGATTCAAGACTGGCGCGCCGGTAGTCGCTTCTCCCATCCGCCCCGCCGCCCAATGCCGAAGGAGCCCCACCTCCTCGAGAGATAGACAAAGAGAAAAAGAGTGGAGAGAGGGGCGGGCGCAGGTGGCCGGAGAGGGATGGAAGTGTGGCCCGTTGCTTGCTTGCTTGGGAAAGAGGCGAAGGGAGCGAGGGTGCCTTTCGCTCAGGAGGGAAGAAGAGGGAGCCTGTGTGTGGGATAAGTGACGGATCGAAACCTTGTCATGGTTTTATACTTGCGTAGCGTATTTGGCCTCGGTCTTATTAATCGTCTGGGACCATTTTAAGACACCTTCCTCTGAAAATGGCCTGATTTTCTAAGGCGGACCTCTTATAAGAACTGTCTCGGTTAATTGATTTTAGAAGGCGGTTACTTTTGGTAAATCAATTTTGTGAGGCGGTTGACTATAATCACCTTAATTAATAAAAAGGATTGCCTCGGTTAATCCAGGCAATAAAGCGAGGCGGTTTAAAAGCCGGCAACCAACTTCCTTGCCTCCCATGTGGGATAAAAATAACAGCTTTTTTCTCATCCTATGAAAAAAAAATAACATATTTTTTATCCTATGGCAATAGCAGGCAACCAAATGGCTTGCCTCATCGTTAAAGCCTGACGGACAACAGATGATGGTTTGGTCTTTGTACTGAAAGATTGAAGCTTCGTCTGGTAAGCGTGTGCGGTGGCTATCCGTTTACCACTTCGTCTGGTACCGAAGCATTCCACTCGATTAATTCGCGTATGTTAGCTCTCCCGAAAGAATTGTGACCAAGTAATTAAACGCTGGAAACAAGGACTCCTTTACCTGCCGATTAAAAAATTCACTATCAGATAATGCTTTCTCGATTCAAAAGTCACTATCAGATGAGCCGCACGTCAATGTATGAAAAAATCAAGGATCGCGCGTAGAAAAATAACAGTTTGCTAAACTCGTCGCGGTAGCATGGTTTGCAGGCTTACGGAAGCATGAAGGACAGCTGATGGTTTGGTCTTGTACAGATTGGTATTGAACGAAGCTTCACTAGATCGATTAACTCAAAAGGGAGGAAAGCGCGTGTGGTAGCTACCCTCTTACCAGTTCGTCCCCGACTTGGCAAAAAACCATGGATTTGGTAGCTGGAGACTATTAAATACGCAGTAGTTATATGATCAAGGTGTGCAAAGGTTGATAGAGTAATAAGATAATTGTCTTGTTTCATCGCAGGTTGTAGCAGCCTGAGACTGTTTCTTCTTTGGTAGGTTTAACTTGGACTTTTTCTGTCATTAACACATTCAAGTCGCCACACTTGCCGCTGCGGCAGCCTATATAAACACACCATCCCCATGCCCAAAGCATCAACAGACAGACAAATACTCAACAAGAAGCTCTGATCCTCCTGCTGAGTGCGGAGAGCACAAGCATAAAAAGCTAGCGAGCGGAAAACTAAACCAGATGGCTCTCGCCACCTACTTTCTCCTGGTTCTAGCACTGTTCACTTCTCAGGCCATTGCTTCTGACCCTAGCCCCTCCAAGACTTCTGTGTAGCTGACAAAAACTCTCCAGGTATGTGTGGACTCACTTTAAGTCATGCTATATTCTTGTAGTAAACTGAGGATCAAATAATAATCATTTTTCATAGCAACAAACATTTGTCCACATGTTTTCTGATCTCTGGGCACCAATTTTCCTTTGTCTTTGTATATGCAGTGAAGGTGAATGGATTTGTTTGCAAGGACCCCATGGCCGTGAACGCAGATGACTTTTCAAGGCAGCAGAACTCGACAAGCCTAGGGACACCATGAAGAGCAAGGTCGGATCCAACGTCACTTTGATCAATGTCTTGCAGTTGCCTGGACTCAACACTGGGCATCTCGTTGGCTCGCATTGACTTTGCACCGTTAGGGTGAGAATCCGCCACACACACACCCACGGGCCACAGAAATCCTCACCGTTCTCGAGGGTACACTCTATGTTGGATTTGTCACCTCCAACACAGATAACGGTAACAAGCTCTTCGCCAAGGTGCTCAACAAGGGTGACGTGTTTGTATTCCCCGAAGGGCTCATACACTTCAATTCAACCCAAACCATGACAAGCCGGCTCGCCGCGCAATTGCTGCACTAAGCAGCCAGAACCCTGGGGTTATTACTATTGCCAACGCAGTGTTTGGATCGAAACCACCGATCTCAGATGATGTCTTGGCCAAGGCTTTCCAGGTGCAAAAGGGAACAATTGATTGGCTCCAAGCTCAGTTCTGGGAGAACAACCACTACTGAGTAAATTGATACTGATTAAATTGTACCAAGATAGGTTTATATGCATTTTGCATACTCTTATATGTATTGTGGTATGAAATGCTACAGCCGAGATATATATAATAGAATAGAATAAATGGCAAGTACTTGTAGCCAATAGTCAATTGGTTTTGTGCTCTCCTGCAAGCTTTACCACCACATGTTCCTTTTGAATATTAAATTAAAGTATGTGGTACAAGATTTATTGAATATTGGTTGTATATGGTATGCCGTTACATAATCAATTTCTCTGGATCGTAATTTGGAGATGAATATTTCATGGAGCCCTCCAAATTACAAGGCTAAACTGAACTATCAATCCGGTGGATTAGCTTAGATCAAATTATTCGAACCAGTAGGCAAGTTGCCTAGAGGATATCTCCGACATTCTGGATCTCAGGACCAATGAGAGGACCCCCCCATGCAAGGCATCTCCTTCGCATCGCTCTCGAGTACGTAGCTTAGCAGAGACATCTGCGTCCACGTCGCCCCTACTAGGTTAACACAACTGGAATAACTTGCATGTCTGCATGTCCATGGTGACCACCATCACCCAAGAGGCGGTTACGACACCCCGCGTGGTCAACCGCTTCCGCAGCCCTGTAATTGCGTATATCACCCAAAAGGGCTCTCCAATGTAGTCGGTTGGCTCTCGCATATTGTCTCTACATGGTATCGGCGTAGATCCTACGTATTGCCCCCAACCAGCCGCCACTGCAGCGCTCCATAGCCGTCGGCCTTTCCCTCCCAACTAGCACCGCCACCGCCGAGACGCTTTCCATCTTCGTTGTCGCATTCCATCACCGCCGGTGCCCTCTTCTCCCTCATACCCTCATGACGCCCCTTCACAAATATCCTCTATTAGATGCTGATCTCTTTGACGACCGCGCCCCATCCCGTGCATCCTCCTCCAATTATCTTCCATCGACGACATCTCTTACATTGACAACTCCATGCCACCGTCTATCACGGTCCTCCAGACTGTGAACATCAAACACCATATTCCTTTTGAACTTGATCTCGGTGAATCCAATTACGCCGAGTGGAAAACCTTCTTCAAAACTTTCATCAGCAAATTCCAACTCCGATCCCACCTCACCACGCCACCCACCTTCGCCAACGGTTGTGATCCCAATTGGGTCATGATTGACCAGTGCATCCTCAGCTGGCTCTACAATACCATCTCCAAGGATGTACGTGCCATCGCCCGCAAGCCCAAGGCATCTGCCTACGACATTTGG
Organism: Hyparrhenia diplandra; assembly: GCA_015847255.1. Taxonomy (NCBI): domain Eukaryota; kingdom Viridiplantae; phylum Streptophyta; class Magnoliopsida; order Poales; family Poaceae; genus Hyparrhenia; species Hyparrhenia diplandra. The sequence continues at coordinate 99,471 of JADLZK010004716.1, forward strand.
TGTGCCCTCCGTGATCAGTTCCATGACAATTAAATGCTCTGCGCCGTCTACCTCAAAGCTGAGTTCCGCACCATGGTCCAGGGCGATATAGACATCACGACGTACACCGGCAAGCTCAAGTGCCTCGCCGATGCATTGCGTGACGTGGATCAACCCGTGTGTGAGACCTCTCAGGTTCTCAACATGTTTCGTGGACTCTCCTCCAAGCACAGGCATGATGTGCCGGTGATCACTGCCAAGCAACCATTGCACACCTTCCTCTCTGCGTGTTCCTACTTGGCATTTGGAGGAAAAGCACGATCGCGCGGAAAACACCAAGTCAGAGAAACAACACACCCGTCATGTAAGGAAGGTTAGGGTTAATGGTTGTTACTGTGGCGATTACCCTGTACCCGCCACGGTTAACCGAGAAAATTCAAAAAAAATCAAGCCCAATGCCAGCACATGCGGCTCGGTTCGCCCGCGGCATCCGCACTTTGGGAGCGCCCCCGGTGGACACCCGCTACCGGATCTAGGCCGCATGGGCCTCGTGGCACTTCCGCCGTGGATCCACGCCCGTGAGCGCTGCCAGGAGGTCGAGGGGGCCGTGGAGAGGAAGAGGGGCGTGGACGCAACAGGATGCGCCGGCCCAACCACGCTGAGCGCCCGATGCCGGCCATGACATGGTCGAAGATGCGCCGGCCCACCTCCTCCTCGCGTGTGTGCGAGATGCGCCGACCCACCTCCTTCCCACATGTGCTGGCTACGGCCGCCCTTGCGCTTGACTTTGCCGCGCCGCTCGCCGCCACCACCATGGAGAGAGAGAGGGAGGGAGAGAGAGAGAGAGGTGTGGAGGGACAGAGAGAGACATAGAGGAGACCGCCAATTAAGTTTTGTGGGTGGAGAGAAAAAATGATAGGGTGGGGAGAAAAACCTAAAAACGCCACTATATATATATGGTTTGGATTGGGAGCCCGGTTCTATCTTGGCTATGGGCCCGGGGTTTTTCTTTTTTGCATGGAAGGCCTTTTTAATGTGTCCCCTAGGAAAATGGATGCATTTTCTACCCACCACGGTTAATCGTTTTCCATGACAGCAAATGTGCCCGCCATGGTAGATAAAAAAAACGCGCCACCGTTATCGGGGTTATTAATTGTATGGCAAACTTGACGCCCGCTTTACGGTTAAGTTTGGGTTGTGTCTTGTAAAATAATTTCGTAGTAGTGAATATAGCCGTTTCTCATGCTAATTGTTTCTATCCGAGGGTTTTCTACCATTTCCTCTCCTTTCTTGTTTCCATTATACTCCGTCCATATCACTATTCAAAGACATTTAGAACATTGACACAGATCTCTAAAGCACAACTTTGACATGTCTTTTCTATAACAAATATTTATTGGAAAGTTATATATGTATAGTTTTATGAAAGTAATTTTCAAGACAAACCTATTGATATGATTTATACATTTCTAAACTCAATGAATTAAAAGTTAATAATGATTTATGTTCCAAATGTTTGACTCATACATTTTCCAAAACGTCCCTCTAATAGTGATACGGAGATAGTATCTTGTTCACTATTAAGAGTACGTAAAACCACCAAACTATCCGTGTCCTTAATAGAAGAGAGCTAGAATCGTTCACTCAGGTGAATGACTGCGACAATGATAAGCATGCAGCAGCCACCCCGGCCGTTTTTTCGTTGTTGGCCACCTCCTCCATGCAGCCCGCTTTGTCGGCCATGTGCCGCACAGTGCATCCCTTGCCGCTAACACTCGATATCACTACCAGAGTTCTTGGCTTTGCCGATTGCCTAATACGATCGCAAAGGCCCAAATACACTCGGGGAAAGCCTTTGTCGATTGTTGCACTCAACAAAGCACACTTAGCAAACAAAGTTACGGCGAATGCCTCTTTGCCAAGTGTTTATTATCGGGCACTCGGCAAAGGCTTTGCCAAGTGTCGGAAAACACTCGACAAAGAGAAAATGAGAAATACTCCAAAAATAATAGCAAAAAAAATTGTGGGAGGCCCCACCGGCAAGCCACTCCACCTAACGTATATATCTACAACATTTTACACGAATGTGCAACCGACCGAATTCAAACCTGCAACCCTCTCTCTCACGCATCTCTTGCCTTACCTCTACACTACGTTATTATTTGTGTCTAGATTTCGTATTAGTTCCTTATATATTATACTAAATTGGGTCTAAATTGCTTGTTTGAGGCCCTAAACGAATTTAAATCAAAAAGTTGTCAACTACAAGGTTTCATAACTTTTCGAGATCTACAATTTTCATTCAGAAAGTTTTTCCATTCAAGGTCATTTGAAAATTTCAAATTTCAAATTTAAGAGATTCAGATGTAGTTTTGCATGATAGGATGATTTCAAATCAAAAGTTTGGAACTATAAAGATTCATAACTTTTTGAGATCTACACTTTTCATTTACGAAGTTTTTCAAATGACGTCAACTGTTGAGCCGTGCTGGACTCAGATGTGCCTCCAGACGAACGGAAGCGCATGCGTCAAGCTAACCTTAACTGAAGAAACGTTCTGAAAGCAAACACTGAAAATGACTCTGGAAAAAGGATGACGGTGAGTCAGTAGGAGTAGATCATATCAATTGGTCAACATTTCATGCAGGAGATGGCCGCCGAGCAGGCGTTGAGCTCAACTACAAGAGAAGCTACCGATTAAAAAAAAATTTACCATCAGATAATGCTTTGTCGATTAACAAGTCACTGTCAGATGTGCCATGTCAATCAAGTATGTGTAATGTATGAAAAAAATCAAGGATCACGCGTAGAAAAACAACAGTTTGCTAAACTCATCGCAGTAGCAGATTTGCAGGATTACCGAATGACCTCACTGGTAGTAAAGCATGAAGGACAGCTGATGGTTTGGTCTTGCACAGATTGGTATCGAACGAAGCTTCACCTGATCGATTAACTCAAAAGGGAGGAAAGCGTGTGTGGTAGCTACCCTTTTACCAGTTCGTCCCCGACTTGGCACAAAAGCATGGATTTGGTAGCTGGAGACTATTAAATACGGAGTAGTTAAATACGGAGTAGTTATATGACTCTTTGTATCTTTTATTAGGAAAGAGTTGACTCTTTCTTGACCAATGTTAGCACAAAAGCATCGATGGACCTTTTGAACCATATATTTATCTTGTCTACGCAACTATCATGTAGTCTAGAAATAAGGTGATGAAATGGGAAGAATATATGTCAGACCTTAAGCTAGTAAAATATCAAGCAACAGCTAAAGGTTGACAGAGAACAAGAGTGGTTTTTATTTTATATGAGATCTCTTCTAAATCATGCGCATGCACGCTAAACAATCCCTGTTCTTCACGTACTGATGTCGGTTTTTGTGTTAAATTCAAAGATACATACAATTTCAGAGTTCTTCTAAGCAAAAAAAAGGCCAAATAAACATTGGAAACATTAATCCGTCTGCTATGACTCCTCAACTGGTCACCACTGACGACATATATAATATATTGAAATTGTTGGAGAGTTACGTGCTGTTTGGTTGCATTATGTAAACGTTAACGCAAACAGTAACGGAAGACGTCTCAAACGGAAACAAATTAAACAATTACCGATTTTGTTTGGTTTCTGACCGTAAACGTAATGGTAAGTGGAAACACCAGGGAGATGCACTCGAGGCAAGCGGCGGCGGCGGTATCGCTGATAGCGCTCTGGGATGGGCGGGATCGGGAATGAATGGGCTGTAATTGGATTACAGGGTACCTAATACCGGAGTAGGCCCAACCAAACATCAGTATTGATATCTGTTACCTTATGTAATCCGATTACGTTACATCCCGGTGAACCAAACAGCTCGTTATAATTATATGAAGTGCAAAAAGTAATAAAGATATACGCGGGTCTTGCACTTTCACATTGTTGACTACTTCTTTTCCTTTTCTTCGTGAATTGACTGTTTCTATACCTATCTTAGCACAAGCATAGATTGTCAAATGAACCATTTTTCTTGTTTATGCAATGTCCACCAAATCAGCAATGCATGCGGTTGTACCAATGTCTTATCATGCATCTGCCTCAGCGGTAGGAAATAATGAATATCCTCCATATTTTGGGTGTTTTTTTCCCAAGGTTTTGAAATTTAGATCCCTATGTGATTACTAGAAATCTTCATTTTAAGGTTTATTTACTTCAAAACATTGTAATAAATTCATTCTTAAAAGGATAGTACGCTTAACACAGCCACCCAAAAACACAAAGAGTACACTTTTGTAATGCTATGCTGCAAGCAAAGAGACCATGCACGTTGCTTTTATTAATCATATGGTGCGTGTGGAAATATTATTCAAAGCAAGGTAGGTTTGAAAAGTTGATATAAGCAGATAACTGTGTATTGTTTCATCAGCACGTGCGAGCTGCCACAGACTGTTTCTTCAGTGCGGCAGACAGGTTCAACTCAAGACTTATTCAGTTATACGAACACGTCGCCACATATCCTCTATGCCAACGCTATATAAACTCACCATCCCCATGCCGAAAGCATCAACAAGACAGACACAAACACAACAAGCTAACTGCAAATCCAAATGGCTGCCTCTGCATACTTCCTCCTCGTTGCTTTTTGTAGCATTGGCCATTTCTCAGGCCACTGCCTCTGATCCTAGCCCGCTCCAAGACTTCTGTGTTGCCGACGAAAACTCCCCAGGTATGCATGCTCAAGCTTTAGATCACGTTGTGTTCTTATACTAAATCACTAATCAAATAAGAATCATTTGCTCAAACAAACAACTGCATTATTCAACAAGCATTTCTATAGGTATAGCCTAATTACCTGTCCTCCATCTAACCATTTGCCGTCTTCTATGCATACAGTGAAGGTGAATGGATTTGCTTGCAAGGACCCCATGGCTGTGAACGCAGATGACTTCTTCAAGGCAGCAGAACTCGACAAGCCTAGGGACACCATGAAGAGCAAGGTCGGATCCAACGTTACTTTGATCAATGTCTTGCAGTTGCCTGGACTCAACACTCTGGGCATCTCATTGGCTCGCATTGACTATGCACCATTAGGTGAAAATCCACCACACACTCACCCACGTGCCACAGAGATTCTCACCGTGCTCGAGGGTACACTCTATGTTGGATTTGTCACCTCCAACACAGACAACGGTAACAAGCTATTCGCCAAGGTGCTCAACAAGGGTGACGTGTTTGTATTCCCCGAAGGGCTCATACACTTCCAATTCAACCCAAACCATGACAAGCCAGCTGTCGCAATTGCTGCACTAAGCAGCCAGAACCCTGGCGTTATTACTATTGCCAACGCAGTGTTTGGATCGAAACCTCCGATCTCAGATGATGTCTTGGCCAAGGCTTTCCAGGTGCAAAAGGGAACAATTGATTGGCTCCAAGCTCAGTTCTGGGAGAACAACCACTACTAAGTCAATTGGGACTCACCTCGTTGTACGAAGATTGGTTTATATATGCATTTTGCATACTTGTGTATTCAGTTACGACATGCTACGGCTGATATATAATAAAATAAATGGGAAGTATTTTTAATAAATCATAGTTTTTGTGTCTCTACCGCAAGCTATACCACAACATATGCTCTTTTGGGATATTGCCGTAAACAATATTTTCGGACCGTAATTTGGAGATGAATATTGCATGATGGATCCCTAGGACACTGCTGCCTATGGAACCACACTTATACTAGATCTGCCTTCTATGCAAAATAGTAATGACCGTTAACGCATTGGTCATCGGGCCGATCTGCATGCACGAGCGAAGACCCAGGCTAATTAATCTAGCATGCGTGTGGTTTTGGCCGCAAGGATCCACCTGCCCACCGCTTAACCTAGCCAGCCATTGTGGGCCTCCGCCATGGCTCGGTTCAATGGTTGATACGGGTATAATGACATGCTTGCTTAGGGCTGCGACAATTGAGGCCAGATGTGATCCTACACCGAGCACGAGGATCTAAGTGACACGCCCTTCTCACCGGGCGATCTATGGTGTGGCGGCGACCAGGTGGCAAGTTTGGTGTTGGGCAGCAAACATGTGGCCTCGGGAGGCTGCCACATCATGGCCAAGTGTTGGGGAACATGGTGTGGTGCCCGATGTTTTGTGGCACGTAGGATGGGCGGGGATATGTAGAACCCGGCCTTAGGCCATCCTCAACAGTCCCTAGCTAATTGGTCGAAAGTGGGACATGGTTAACCCACTACCGCGACAACGGAATAAAACCCCCGTCACCACCGACACCACCGGGGAGTTACCCGCCTCCCGCCAAAAGGGCGGGCTGAACGGATCATCAACGCTTTAACGGGGCTTAGCGACTCGCATGGACCTTGAGTGAGCCTATACGGGCGTCCTCCTCCAAGTTAAAAGGGTTATTTATTGACATACATAACCATAAATCCTGTCGAGTGGTTCGAGCCACGCCGATGGAGAAGGCCATCGACCTTGCACGCCGCTATGATGATGAGTTGCCGCCACATATATTGGAGGATTAAGGCGACAACCATACCGACACGGTTGCTGACGCCGACACCGACATCGAGGCGGCACCGGCAGAGCGCATTTGCAAGGCCGTCGGCGCTTGGACGCCGCCATGGAGGCGATCAACGACCGGGCGTTAGGCGACCTCCCGACCGGGAGCTACATTGCGGGCACCTCGACAAACCAGGAACTCGGCATCATTACAACCGTGATCGAGCTTCAGCGATGGCGCACTGTGTGGAGCCTCTACAACGGCATTGTGAGGTACTTCCACCGCTACTACATCCCTGCAGGTTCGGAGCTCCTCCGCAGCCTTCACCTTGAAGGTGGTGTCCCCCCGCATGGCGTCACGGTGGGCTTCCACCTCCCGACTTCGCCCCGCGCCAAGACCGACGCGTGGCAACCGTGTTGCTGCTCATGGAAGGACCCGAACATCAAACTTCTCACGATGTGACAAGCTCCTCTTCGTTCGAAAACGGCCAAGAGTTCCTCAATCACGACAACATCATAGAACATTTTTAGGCTGACCGGAAACTAATTGTCGAATCTAGATGTCTATTGTCCACGTCGACATAGAACTTTTTGAGCCACTATCGACTTAGGATGAAAGGCCATGGTAAGTGGGGTATTTTCTCAAGGCGGTTTCAACCATTGCCTAGGTTATGCAAATAAACAACAAAAAAAAATATATGGAATAGCCGACGAGCCCATCCACGTGTCATCGCCGCCGTAGATGCTCACCGGTGACGCATCCTCGCCGGACCACCGGGATCTACACGCCGACCACTAGATTTGGTTGCCCACCGCCGGATCTAGCCTCTAACCACCGGGATCTTTGTGCTTGTCGACAAATGGGACAACCAACCGCCCTTGTGAGGATGTGAGGTATGGGAGAAGAGGGAGGAGCACCGCCGCCCACCCCAACCACCACGCCGCCGCTGGTAGAGGATGAGAGAACTGCTTCATGATTGGAATTGTCGCTTGGAGAAGAGTGGCCATCTTCGCCGCTAACCGAATATGGCCAACCCAGCGCCAAATCAGACCTTGCCGCCACAAGATTCAGCATGACGGCCGCCGCTGTCACTTCTCCCATCCCGCCCGCCGCCCAACGCCGAAGGAGCCCCACCTCCTCGAGAGAGATAGACAAAGAGAGAAAGAGGGAGAGAGGGGCGGGAGCAGGTGGCCGGAGAGGGATGGAAGTGTGGCCCGTTGCTTGCTTGCTTGGGAAAGAGACGAAGGGAGCGAGGGTGCCGTTTTCGCTCGGGAGGGAGAAGAGAGGGAGCCGGGTGTGGGATAAGTGACGGATCGAAACCTTGTCATGGTTTTATACTTGCAAGTAAATTTGGCCTCGGTCTTATTAATCGATACAGACCATTTTAAGACACCTTCCTCTGAAAATGGCCTGATTTTCTAAGGCGGACCTCTTATAAGAACTGTCTCGGTTAATTGATTTTAGAAGGCGGTTACTTTTGGTAAATCAATTTTGTGACCAGGGTTGACTATAATCACCTTAATTAATAAAAGGATTGCCTCGGTTAATCCAGGCACCCCATCTTAGGCGGTTTAAAAGCCGGCAACCAACTTCCTTGCCTCCCATGTGGGATAAAAAAATAACAGTTTTTCTCATCCTATGAAAAAAAATAACATATTTTTATCCTATGGCAATAGCAGGCAACCAAATGGCTTGCCTCATCGTTAAAGCCTGACGGACAACAGATGATGGTTTGGTCTTTGTACTGAAAGATTGAAGCTTCGTCTGGTAAGCGTGTGCGGTGGCTATCCGTTTACCACTTCGTCTGGTACCGAAGCATTCCACTCGATTAATTCGCGTATGTTAGCTCTCCCGAAAGAATTGTGACCAAGTAATTAAACGCTGGAAACAAGGACTCCTTTACCTGCCGATTAAAAATTCACTATCAGATAATGCTTTCTCGATTCAAAAGTCACTATCAGATGAGCCGCACGTCAATGTATGAAAAAAATCAAGGATCGCGCGTACCAAAAAAAATAACAGTTTGCTAAACTCGTCGCGGTAGCATGGTTTGCAGGCTTACGGAAGCATGAAAGACAGCTGATGGTTTGGTCTTGTACAGATTGGTATTGAACGAAGCTTCACTAGATCGATTAACTCAAAAGGGAGGAAAGCGCGTGTGGTAGCTACCCTGTTACCAGTTCGTCCCCGAGAAAAAAAAAAAAACCATGGATTTGGTAGCTGGAGACTATTAAATACGCAGTAGTTATATGATCAAGGTGTGCAAAGGTTGATAGAGTAATAAGATAATTGTCTTGTTTCATCGCAGGTTGTAGCAGCCTGAGACTGTTTCTTCTTTGGTAGGTTTAACTTGGACTTTTTCTGTCATTAACACATTCAAGTCGCCACACTTGCCGCTGCGGCAGCCTTAATAAACACACCATCCCCATGCCCAAAGCATCAACAGACAGACAAATACTCAACAAGAAGCTCTGATCCTCCTGCTGAGTGCGGAGAGCACAAGCATAAAAGCTAGCGAGCGGAAAACTAAACCAGATGGCTCTCGCCACCTACTTTCTCCTGGTTCTAGCACTGTTCACTTCTCAGGCCATTGCTTCTGACCCTAGCCCCCTCCAAGACTTCTGTGTAGCTGACAAAAACTCTCCAGGTATGTGTGGACTCACTTTAAGTCATGCTATATTCTTGTAGTAAACTGAGGATCAAATAATAATCATTTTTCATAGCAACAAACATTTGTCCACATGTTTTCTGATCTCTGGGCACCAATTTTCCTTTGTCTTTGTATATGCAGTGAAGGTGAATGGATTTGTTTGCAAGGACCCCATGGCCGTGAACGCAGATGACTTTTTCAAGGCAGCAGAACTCGACAAACCTAGGGACACCATGAAGAGCAAGGTCGGATCCAACGTCACTTTGATCAATGTCTTGCAGTTGCCTGGACTCAACACTCTGGGCATCTCGTTGGCTCGCATTGACTTTGCACCGTTAGGTGAGAATCCGCCACACACACACCCACGGGCCACAGAAATCCTCACCGTTCTCGAGGGTACACTCTATGTTGGATTTGTCACCTCCAACACAGATAACGGTAACAAGCTCTTCGCCAAGGTGCTCAACAAGGGTGACGTGTTTGTATTCCCCCGAAGGGGCTCATACACTTCCAATTCAACCCAAACCATGACAAGCCAGCTGTCGCAATTGCTGCACTAAGCAGCCGTAACCCCGGGTTATTACTATTCCCAACGCAGTTGTTTGGATCGAAACCACCGATCTCGGATGATGTCTTAGCCAAGGCTTTCCAGGTGCAAAAAGGGAACAATTGATTGGCTCCAAGCTGGACCCAAACTGGGAGAACAACCACTTTGAGTAAATTGATATTGATTAAATTGTACCAAGATAGGTTTATATGCATTTTGCATACTATTATATGTATTGTGGTATGATATGCTACAGCCGAGATATATATAATAGAATAAATGGGAAGTACTTGTAGCCAATAGTCAATTGGTTGCAAGCTTTACCACCACATGTTCCTTTTGAATATTAAATTAAAGTATGTCGTACAAGATTTATTGAATATTGGTTGTATATGGTATGCCCTTACATAATCAATTTATCTGGATCGTAATTTGGAGATGAATATTTCATGGAGCCCTCCAAATTACAAGGCTAACCGAACTATCAATCCGGTGGATTAGCTTAGATCAAATTAATGAATGAAGTAGGCAAGTTGCCTAGAGGATATCTCCGACATTCCGGATCTGAGGACCAATGAGAGGATCCCCATGCAAGGCGTCTCCTTCGCATCGCTCTCGAGTACGTAGCTTAGCGGAGACATCTGCGTCCACGTCGCCCCTACTAGGTTAACCAACTGGAATAACTTGCATGTCTGCATGTCCATAGTGACCACGATCACCCAAGAGGCGGTTACGACGCCCTGCGCGGTCAACCGTTCCCGCAGCCCTGTAATTGTGTATATCACCCGCAAGGGCTCTCCAATGCAATTTGTTGGCTCTCGCATATTGTCTCTACATGGTATCAGCCTAGATCCTACTTCTGTGTGCCCCCAACCAGCCGCCACCGCAGCGCTCCACAGCCGTCGGTGTTTCCCTCCCAACCAGCACCGCCACCGTCACGTGCGTTCCATCTTCATTGTCGCATTCCATCACCGCTGGTGCCCTCTTCTCCCTCATACCCTCATGACGCCCCTTCACAAACATCCTCTGTTAGATGCTGATCTCTCTGACGACAGCGCCCCGTCCCGTGCATCCTCCTCCAATTATCTTCCATTGACGACATCTCTTACATTGACAAATCCATGCCACCGTCTATCACAGTCCTCCAGACCGTGAACATCAAACACCATATTCCTTTTGAACTTGATCTCGGTGAATCCAATTACGCCGAGTGGAAAACCTTCTTCAAAACTTTCGACGGCAAATTCCAACTCCGATCCCACCTCACCACGCCACCCACCTTCGCCAACGGTTGTGATCCCAATTGGGTCATGATTGACCAATGCATCCTCAGCTGGCTCTACAATACCATCTCCAAGGATGTACGTGCCATCGCCCGCAAGCCCAAGGCATCCGCCTACGAAATTTGGTGTGCCCTCCGTGATCAGTTCCACGACAATTAAATGCTTTGCGCCATCGACCTCAAAGCTGAGTTCCGCACCATGGTCCAGGGCGACATAGACATCACGACGTACACCGGCAAGCTCAAGTGCCTCGCCGATGCATTGCGTGACGTGGATCAACACGTGTGTGAGACCTCTCAGGTTCTCAACATGCTTCGTGGCCTCTCCTCCAAGCACAGGCACGCTGTGCCGGTGATCACTACCAAGCAACCATTGCACACCTTCCTCTCTGCGTGTTCCTACTTGCTGTTGGAGGAAAAGTATGATGCGGAAAACACCAAGTCAGAGAAACAACACACCCGTCATGTAAGGAAGGTTAGGGTTAATGATTGTAACTGTGGCGATTACCCTGTACCCGCCACGGTTAACCGAGAAAATTCAAAAAAAAAATCAAGCCCAGTGCCAGCACATACAGGCCCGGTTCCGCAGCCGCCGCCGATATGCCACCGCGGCCGCAGCATCTGCGCACTGGAGCAGCCACCGGTGGACACCTCGCTACGGATCTAGGCCGCATGGGCCTCGTGGCACATCCGCCGTGGATCCACGCCCGTGAGCGCTGCCGGGAGGTCGAGGGGGCCGTGGAGAGGAAGAGGGGCGTGGACGCAACAGGATGCGCCGGCCCAACCACGCTGAGCGCCCGATGCCGGCCATGACATGGTCGAAGATGCGCCGGCCCACCTCTTCCTCGCGTGTATCTGAGATGCGCCGACCCTCCTCCTTCCCACATGTGCCTGCGCGCTGCTGCCCTGCACGCTTGGCCTGCCGCCGCTCTGCCTGCCACCACCATGGAGAGAGAGAGAGAGAGAGAGAGAGGGAGGGAGTGAGAGAGAGAGGTGTGGAGGGACAGAGAGAGACGTAGAGGAGACTGCCAATTGAGTTTTGGTGGTGGAGAGAAAAAAAATGATAGGGTGGGGGAGAAAAACCCTAAAAACGCCACTATATATATGGCTGGATTGGGAGCCCGGTTCTATCTTGGCTATGGGCCACGGGGTTTTTCTTTTTTGCATGGCAGGCCTTTTTAACGTGTCCCCATAGGAAAATGGATGCATTTTCTACCCACCACGGTTAATCAGTTTTCCATGACCGGCAATTGTGCCCGCCATGGTAGATAAAAAACGCGCGCCACCGTTATCAGGGTTATTAATTGTGGCGGGCAAACTTGACGCCCGCTATGGTTAAGTTTGGGTTGTGTCTTGTAAAATAATTTCTGTAGTAGTGAATATAGCCGTTCTCATGCGAATTGTTTCTATCCGAGGGTTTTCTACCATTTCCTCTCCTTTCTTGTTTCCATTATACTCCGTCCATATCACTATTCAAAGACATTTAGAACATTGACACAGTCTCTAAAGCACAACTTTGACATGTCTTTTCTATAACAAATATTTATTGGATAGTTATATATGTATAGTTTTATGAAAGTAATTTGCAAGACAAACCTATTGATATGATTTTTACATTTCTAAACTCAATGAATTAAAAGTTAATAATGATTTATGTTCCAAATGTTTGACTCATACATTTTCCAAAACGCCCCTCTAATAGTGATACGGAGATAGTATCTTGTTCACTATTAAGAGTACGTAAAAACACCAAACTACCCGTGTCCTTAATAGAAGAGAGCTAGAATCGTTCACTCAGGCGAATGATCTGCGACAATGATAAGCATGCAGCAGCCACCCCGGCCGAAGTTTTCGTTGTTGGCCACCTCCTCCATGCAGCCCGCTTGTCGGCCATGTGCCGCACAGTGCATCCTGCCGCTAACGCCGATATCACTACCAGAGTTCTTGGCTTTGCCGATTGCCTAATACGATCGCAAAGGCCCAAAATACACTCGCAAAGCCTTTGTCGATTGTTGCACTCGACAAAGCACACTTAGCAAACAAAGTGACGGCGAAGGCCTCTTTGCCAAGTGTTTATTATCGGGCACTCGGCAAAGGCTTTGCCAAGTGTCGAAAAACACTCGACAAAGAGAAAATGAGAAATACTCCAAAAAAATAATAAAAAAAAATTGTGGGAGGCCCCACCGGCAAGCCACTCCACGAATGTATATATCTACAACATTTTACACGAATGTGCAACCGACCAATTCAAACCTGCAACCCTCTCTCTCACGCATCTCTTGCCTTACCTCTACACTACGTTATTATTTGTGTCTAGATTTCGTATTAGTTCCTTATATATTATACCAAATCGGGTCTAAATTGCTTGTTTGAGGCCCTTAAATGAATTCAAATCAAAAAGTTGTCAACTACAAGGTTTCATAACTTTTCGAGATCTACAATTTTCATTCAGAAAGTTTTTCCATTCAAGGTCATTTGAAAATTTCAAATTTCAAATTTAAGAGATTCAGATGTAGTTTTGCATGATAGGATGATTTCAAATCAAAAAGTTGGCAACTATAAAGATTCATAACTTTTTGAGATCTACACTTTTCATTTACGAAGTTTTTCAAATGACCTCAACTGTTGAGCCGTGCTGGACTCAGATGTGCCTCCACACGAACGAAGCGCATGCGTCAAGCTAACCTTAACTGAAGAAACGTTCTGAAAGCAAACACTGAAATGGATGACGGTGAGTCAGTAGGAGTAGATCGTATCAATTTGTCAACATTTCATGCAGGAGATGGGCGCCGAGCAGGCGTTGAGCTCGAGTACAAGAGAAGCTACCGATTAAAAAATTTACTATCAGATAATGCTTTGTCGATTAACAAGTCACTATCAGATGAGCCATGTCAATCAAGTATGATGTGTAATGTATGAAAAAAAAAACAAGGATCACGCGTAGAAAAACAACAGTTTGCTAAACTCATCGCAGTAGCAGATTTGCAGGATTACCGAATGACCTCACTGGTAGTAAAGCATGAAGGACAGCTGATGGTTTGGTCTTGCACAGATTGGTATCGAACGAAGCTTCACCTGATCGATTAACTCAAAAGGGAGGAAAGCGTGTGTGGTAGGTAGCTACCCTTTTACCAGTTCGTCCCCGACTTGGCACAAAAGCATGGATTTGGTAGCTGGAGACTATTAAATGCGGAGTAGTTATATGATCAAGGTGTGTAAACGAGAGATAATATACATGCGTTGATATTTATAGAGATCGAGTCTTACCCACTGTTGGCTCTTTGTATCTTTTATTAGCGAAGAGATGACTCTTTCTTGACCTATGTTAGCACAGAAGCATCGATGGACCTTTTGAAGCATTTCTCTTGTCTACCAAACTATCACAGTCAGAACTAATTAATGCTGATGAAATGGAAAGAAAATATCAAGCAACTAAAGGTTGACAGAGAAAAAACTGGTTTTTATCTTATATATGAGATCTCTTCTAAATCATGCGCATGCACGCTAAACAATCCCTGTTCTTCACATACTGATGTCAGTTTTTGTGTGGAATTTTAAAGATATGTATAATTCCACACGTACTGACGACATATATTGAAATTGTTGATTAGTTATAATTATATGAAGTGCCAAAAGTAATAAAAGGTTTTGTACGAGGGTCTTGCACTTTCACATTGTTGACTATTTCTTTTTCTTTTTTTGTGAATTGACTCTTTCTATACCTATGTTAGCACGAGCATAGATAGTCAAATGAACCATTTTCCTTGTTTACGCAATGTCCACCAAATCAGCATGCATTGTACCAATGTCTTATATATCTTGCATCTACTTCAAGGGTAGGAAGAAGATGTCTAATTATCCATTTTATCTGAATTCGGATCCACTGTTAGTGAATATCCTCCATTTTGGGGTTTTCTGCCAAAGGTTTTGAAATTTGGATCAGTAAGTGATTAGTAGAAATTTTCATTTTAAGGTTCATGTACTTCAAAACATTCTAATAAATTGGTTTTTATAAGGATAGTACGCTTGAACACAGCGACCTAAAAACACAAAGGGTACACTTCCGTAATGCTGTGCTGCAAGCAAAGAAACCATGCACGTTGATTTATTAATCTTATCGTGCGTGTGGAAATATTATTAAAAGCAAGGTAGGTTTGAAAAGTTAATATGGGCAGATAACTGTATTGTTTCATCAGCACGTACGAGCTGCCAGAGACCGTTTCTTTCAGCCCTGCAGACAGGTTCAGCGCAAGACTTATTCAGTCACTAATACGTACACGTCGCCACATCCTCTGTGCCAAGGCTATATAACCTCGCCATCCCCATACCGAAAGCATCAACAAGACCGACACAAACCCAACAAGATAATAAGAAGCTCCTTATCCGAATTCAGAGAGCACACAAACATAAAAGCAAGTGCAAAACCAAATGGCTGCCTCGGCATACTTCCTCCTCATTGCTTTTGTAGCATTGGTCATTTCTCAGGCCACTGCCTCTGATCCTAGCCCGCTCCAAGACTTCTGTGTTGCCGACAAAAACTCTCCAGGTATGCATGCTCACGCTTTAGATCACGTTGTGTTCTTATATTAAATCACTAATCAAATAAGAATCATTTGCTCAAACAAACAACTACATTATTCAACTAGCATTTCTATAGGTATAGCCTAATTACCTGTCCTCCATCTAACTATTTGCCGTCTTCTATGCATACAGTGAAGGTGAATGGATTTGCTTGCAAGGACCCCATGGCTGTGAATGCAGATGACTTCTTCAAGGCAGCAGAACTCGACAAGCCTAGGGACACCATGAAGAGCAAGGTCGGATCCAACGTTACTTTGATCAATGTCTTGCAGTTGCCTGGACTCAACACTCTGGGCATCTCATTGGCTCGCATTGACTATGCACCATTAGGTGAAAATCCACCACACACTCACCCACGTGCCACAGAGATTCTCACCGTGCTCGAGGGTACACTCTATGTTGGATTTGTCACCTCCAACACGCATAACGGTAACAAGCTATTCGCCAAGGTGCTCAACAAGGGTGACGTGTTTGTATTCCCCGAAGGGCTCATACACTTCCAATTCAACCCAAACCATGACAAGCCAGCTGTCGCAATTGCTGCACTAAGCAGCCAGAACCCTGGGGTTATTACTATTGCCAACGCAGTGTTTGGATCGAAACCACCGATCTCAGATGATGTCTTGGCCAAGGCTTTCCAGGTGCAAAAGGGAACAATTGATTGGCTTCAAGCTCAGTTCTGGGAGAACAACCACTACTAAGTCAATTGGGACTCACCTCGTTGTACGAAGATAGGTTTATATATTGATTTCTCTGTTTTTTGTTTCTTTCTTTGTCTCTTGAACTTGTACTCCTTCATGCCCCATGTTTCTCTTCTTCTTTGTTACTTGCACTTCTAGTTGTCTTTCTAATAAAATACTGTAGGGGCTATGGCCCCTCCAGATTTAAAAAAAAAAAAAAAAATACTCTTTGTATATCCTGTGTGTATTCAGTTACAATTATGGATGGAACAGCTGAGATATAATAGAATAAATGAGAAGTATTTGTAACCAATCACTGTTTTTATGTCTCGGCAGCAAGCTATACCACCTTGTCCTTTTCAAATATTTAAATTGAAGTACGTGAGGATCCTACAAAATGTATTGAATATTGTTTGTATATGGTATGCCGTCGCATAGAAATTTTTTTGGACGGTAATTTGGAGATGAATATTGCACGGAGATGCCTAAATTACTAAGAAAACATTTTCTAGACGGTAATTTGGAGCTGAATATTGCATGGCGATTCCCAAATTACTAAGGTAAACAGAACTATCAACAGGAAGATCAGCTAAGAATAAATTAATCGACCCGGTATAGTCCTTGGAGCCACATGACCAATGTGTTCTAGAAGCATATAGTAACGGAAGTCAAGAATCATACGTGGTCACACACATCCAAGTCCAACAATGTAAAGACTAGTCAAATTCGAATTCACTTCACAAATGCAACACAAAAAGTCCATTTTGTTCATTCAGGTTTGATTGTATCGTAGTTCTATAGTTGGAATTTGGTTTATTGTTGGATGAAGTCTAACAGCCCAAACACGGTAGTTTAAGGGGGAAAATATCTAGTGGAAAACCACATCTTAGGTGGAAAAATGGAAACTAATTCAAAACGTTATATCTTGGCTGTTTCAAAAATTCTGAAATTTTGCACACCCATAGTGCATAAGGATATGTACTCATATAGAAAAGTCGGCATGTAAACTCAAACCAGAAAAATTCATACAAAAATAAAAAATTTCAGGCACTTGTGCACTAAAAGACAAAATTTTAATTTTTTTGTGTTTTTTAGTGCACATGTACCTGAAATTTGTCATTTTTGTGTGAATTTCTTAAAAGTGAGTTTGCATCTCAACTTTTCCATATGAGTACATATCTGTATGCACTATGGATGTGCAAATTTTCAGAATTTTTGAAACAGCCATGATATAACTTTTTGAATTGGTTTCCATGTTTCCACCTAAGATGTGGTTTCCACCATATATTTTCAGTTTTTAAGGCACTATGCCAAAAAGCACTATTGAAATGAAATTAACACAAGTCAGAGACACCTAAGATTAGTGACGTGGATAAACAGAACACATCAAGTTGAAAACAAATCCTTGTATTTCTTAGATCCGTTCTTGTTTGTGTAAACTCTCCTTTGTATCTATAATTTGTTAACAAATTGATTTCTCAAATGGATGAAACATGACTGATGTATATAGGACCATAGTAGAGTTTAGTTTTGTTCTATTATTGTAAGTCATAATCAAAGATGTGCTTAGCCAAAATGCTCGGTGATGTGATCCACATCAGCGTCGAACCGGAGATGGGATTAGTCCTGCGCCATATTATAAATACAAGAGTGGAATATAATGGAGAGTTCGCAACAACATAAGACGATGTTGACAACTAAATGTTTTTAGTTTTCTCGTCGACGACAGCGCAGGTGGGCCAGCTCCGCCGACAGTCTACGAAGGACGTGTCAATGGTAATCGTCGAGGCCGCCTCGGAGGACGAGGACGAGGACTGTGGCCGTGACCGGTTGTTAGCGCCATGGCACCATCGCCAACAGCCCCAAGGTCCTCCCTTTCACCAGACGCGGCTCATCGGGCCAGTTTCAGGCGGGCACTCCAAGCACCGCCGATGGGCGGATCATGACAGCGACTTGTCTGATGACGTGCAACCCTCGTCCTACCTGAATGCCACCTATCGCCCGCTGAAGCCTACCTCTGCACCTTGGGTGCAGCCACATGCAAGTCCAGCTGAGGCTTCCGGCCACGGTAGAGAAGCTGCTTGATGGCGCGAGCCTCGGCGAAGCCGGAGGGATCACAGCCGGCCACATCCCCAAATGGTGAGCAGAATTCCGGCTCGGCCAGTCGATGGTCGTGTTCCTGCCCGGCAGTGCCTCGGACGCTGAGGGAGATTGTCTGTCCCAACGTCGACGAGTGGTGTGACATCCTTCCCCTCCAGGAGTCGCGTCCCATGAGGGCTATAGCTGGGCCTCACTTGTGGCAAAGACCACTTACCCAGAAGGTCCCTACGGAGCTTTGTGACATGTGTTCCAACTGTCTGTCCTACTCACACCGTGTAGCAACTTGTCGGCTGCCACAACACTATCTGCGCTATCGTGGCCTCCACCACATTGCTAGGGATTGCAGGATGACCAAGGCTGCTACAAGGTCTACGTCGAAAGGGGTCAACCCATCAAGACAGCCTACCATTGGCACTACAGGAATCCGCTTCTTTGCCGAGTGCAAACAATTTTGCCGAGAGGCAAAAGTCGGGCACTCGGCAAAGAGCATCTTTGACGAAGTGTTAACCGAGCACTCGGCAAAGACATCTTTGCCGAGTGCCAGGTCGTCGGCGGTGTTCAACACTGAAAGAATATCTTTGCCGAGTGCGTAGCCGTCGCAAAAAAAGAATACACTCGGCAAAGGGATAACAGGACCAAACGGCCACTTTTTCCGTCACCTTTGCCGAGTGTGCAACGTTAGACACTCGGCAAACTAGGTGTCCTTTGCCGAGTGCCGCACGTATAAGCACTCGCCAAGTCGGGTCTTTGCCGAGTGCCCAACTGGCACTCGTCAAACTATGCATTTTTGTTTTTTTTGCCCCATTTTTTTTTGTGTGGCCTTGATACGGTAATTACATGTCATGTTCAAAATTTGGGACAATTTCAAGTTGTTTTGCTATATTTCATGAATTATTTCTATTTTCTTGCATTTTTACGAACCATTCCAAATTTGAACTGCAGGTACATGAAATAATGGAATGCGCTCAATCAAAAATATTATTCATGATGTTTTGAAGCATGTTTAGGCTCAATCAATCGAGGGGACTTCAGCTTGAAATTACGAACATTTATGTGTCGGAACATGGCGAGTTACATGCGGGAAAAGTGTTTTTAATAAATTCTATAAAATCAAAGCGAAGTTTAAAAATCCGCGAAACTTGGCGAGGTGTCTTGTAATCTCATGAGGGCCTGTGCTAAAAATTTGAAAATGTTTTAGAGCAAGTTGTGACGTCGGATGGCTAAAACTCAAACATCCCCACACTTGATCACATGTGGAGAGTGTGGGATGTTTGAGTTTGAGGCATCCGACGTCACAACTTTCTCAAAACTTTTTCAAATTTTTACCACAGGCTCCTCATGAGATGACAAGACACCTCGCCAAGTTTCGTGATTTTTAAACTTCGCTTGGATTTTATAGAATTTAAAAACACTTTTTCCCCGCATGTAACTCGTCATGTTCCGACACATAAATGTTCGTAATTTCGCGCGAGTCCCCGGATTGAGCCTAAACATGCGCCAAACATCATGAATAACATTTTTTGAATGAGCGCATTCCATTATTTCATGTACCTGCAGCTCAAATTTGGAGTGGTCCGAAAATGCAAGAAAATAGAAATAATTCATGAAATATAGTAAAACAACTTGAAATTGTCCCAAATTTTGAACATGAGATGTAACTACTGTACTAATGCCACACAAAAAAAAATATGGGACGAAAAAACAAAAATTAATGGTTTGCCGAGTGCCAAGCGGCGCACTCGAAGAAAGGGTTCTTTGCCGAAAGTGCCTAAACGCTGCGGCACTCGGCAAAGGGTATTTTTAAAAAAAATAAGGTCAGTTCCTTTGCCGAGTGCCACTTTTTCTGGCACTCGGCAAAAGCCACATAAATATCCTGGGGCCGAACAAGGCCATTTCAGTTCATTCGCCCGCCCGCGCCCATCCCGCCCCCGCCGCGCGCCACCAAGGCTCGCCGACCCCGGCCGCCGGACCCCGCCCGCCCGGCAGCCTCCCGGACCGCGGGCGAGCCGCCGGCGGCGCCCGCCGGCCGCAGCGTCGATCCGGCGGCTGGCGGGCCCGCGCCGCCCCGGGCCGGCGTGCCCGCATCGCCGCCGGCGTCCCCGGCCAGCCGGCCCCCTCCCCGCCTCGCCCGCTCCCTGTCGGCAGGCCCCCGTCCCACCCCCTCTCTCCGTCGGCAGAGAGTGAGGAAGGAAGGAAAGAAGAGGAAGAGGGAGGAAGGGAAGGGAAGAAGAGGAAGAGGGAGGAAGGGAAGAAGAGGAAGGGGAGGAGGAAGAAGAGGGAGGAAGGGAAGAAGAGGAAAGAGAGGAGGGAAGAAGGGGAAGGGGAGGAGGAAGAAGGGGAAGGGGAGGAGGAGGAAGAAAGTGCCTCTCGGACCGGGATGCCGCCGCCGTCGCCGACCGATTCTTCGCTGCGGTGATCGACGCCGTCGTTGCCGACCGTTGCTCTTGCCGTTTCCGCGGCCAAGGTAATCCCTATCCTTCTAGTATTGGTTAGTAGTAGTGGTTAGTACTAGTAGTTAGTAGGGTTAGTAGTAGTAGTTAGTAAATAGTTTAGTAGCTCTTAGTATTAGTAGTGTTAGTAGTTAAGTAGTTGCTAGTAGTAGTTGTAGGGTTACTAGTAATGTGGTTGTTATATCGGTGGTTGGTGGCCTTCGTGCCCATATTGGTGGTTGGTGGCCTTCGTGCCCATATTTGGTATATGCATGTGGTTGTTGGCCTTCGTTCCATGTTTTTGCAAACATTCGGATGCCGTGTCCCCGCAAGCAAATGTAAGAACAAGAAAAAGAAACAGCCGGTACTTGGATGGCCAACCGCGATCAACCCGCCCCTCGTTCACAGGCCGAGCGAGATTCGCTCAAGGAGCACGACCTCCACCGACATCCCCATAGCACCTCGGCAGCCAGAGCTCCACGCAGATGATGCAGGAGTTTCAGGTAATTTCAGTTTCATTCGTCGTTCACTAGTTTTACACATGTCCGCTGCCTATGCATTGTTTCAACGTTACGGGTGTAATATTGCAGGCCCGGATGACAGAGTTGGAGGCTAGCGGGCGGCCTAGGCGGCAGAGTTTGAGGCCAGGCAGGCGGCCCAGGCAGAGGCCCATCGGCGGAGTTGGAGCCATACCGGCAATACTTTCAAGGCACGCCACCGCAGGACGTGGCGGGCTACTTCCCGTGGCCTCCAAATCCGGGTGTGACCCCCGCCTCCGTTGCCTAGCTCGCTGTTCGCTCCACCCCCGTTTCCCCGTTCCTCCTCCTGTAGGGACCCGGTGAGTATATGTTGTTGTTTATTTATTTGGCTAGTGCGGCTCACCCTGCAGGTACTAATGAGATCGCCTCTCCTTTGTGCAGCCACGGTCGGCGGGTTCGAACCCGACTCCTCCGGTGGCCCTTCTCCACCCCATCCGGTCGGCCCGACTCCACGGTACACGTGGCCGGGTGGCGTTCCTCCTCCCGGCACCAGCGCAGCCACACTACGGGCTTCCACACGTCCCTCCTACACACCACGGGTGGACGTACCAATCGGCGCCGCAGCATGGGTGGTATCCGGGGCAAGGCGAGGGCCCCTCACACTCTTCGCACCAGGGAGGCCACGGGTCGGGGCAGTGAAGTTGAGTTGGTGGTGATTAGGTTCGACCTGTTGCACTGTGACGGATTTCTTTTAGATGTTGGATATGTTGCCTTTGTGATGGATCTCGTTTAGATGTTGGACATGTTAGATTTCGTTTGGTTGTTGGACATGTTGGATTTCGTTTGGATGTTGGACTATATGTGTGAATTTGTGATATATGTGGATTATATATGTGAATTTGTGATATATGTAGATTATATATGTGAATTGGTGATATATGTGGTTTATGTGTATATATGAATGCTTATGGTATATGTATATGTTAATTTGCAAGCAACAATAAACGTAAAAACAGACAAAAAAAAATAAAACTCCCAGCTTTTGCGAGTGCCGGCTTTTTCGGCAAAGCCGGGCACCCTCGCATTTGGAATGGCAGATTTGCCGAGGTGTGCCACGATTTGCCGAGTGCAGAGGTGGCACTCGGCAAAATCTGCCATAACTTTGCCGAGTGTTTTCTAATCCCGGCACTCGGCAAACTTCTTTATTTTTTTAAATTTATAATTTGCCGAAATACTCGACTTGGCACTCGGCAAAAGGGTTTTAATTCAAATCTTTGCCGAGTGCCGACGTTTGGCACTTCGGCAAAGGGGCGTCCATTTCTAACGGGCGACGTTTCCATTGCCGGTAATCGACATGGCACTCGGCGACGCCTTTGCCAAGTGCCCGACATTTGGCACTCGGCAAAGAATGGTTTGCCGAGTCATTCTTTGCCGGTCGCGTTTCGCCGAAGTTTGGCACTCGGCAAAGGCTTCGCCGAGTGCGTAGAAGCCTTTGCCGAGTGCGCTCCGCACTCGCAAAGCAGCCGATTCCTGTAGTGTGGGTTTCCCTACTAGCGTCCCAGAGCGCGTCCCGCAGCGCTACAATGACATTGGTTGGGACCGCACGGGGTGCCACGGGGGTGTCGGCAGGCCTCGGTGATGGCGTTGGCAGCATCGAAGTCAACCGGCAGCGGTCATCAACATGGGTGTGACAGTCAACTGCAGCGTAGAAGGTGTGACCTCCGGTCAGAGGCTCGGGTTGTCCCTTCACCAGGCTTCAGTGCAGAAGGTGTGGTGGGCTTGGCCAGGCCGTGCCGTGCACGGATGGGAGCGGCGGTGAAGGACGACGACAACATCGATGCCGCCACAAACAACAACGGTGGAGGCACCACGGTCATTCGGCCGAGGCCACCCAGGCAGGACACGATGTCACATCTATTGCTACTGATGCCTAGGCTGGGCACGGCGAGCCAACCATTATGATGATCCTCGTTGAGGTCGACTGCAGCGCAGCAGGTGTGGCCTCGGGTCGGAGCCTCGTGTTGTCCCTTCACCGGGCTTCAGCGCAAAAGGAATGATGGGCTTGGCCAGGCCGTGTCGTGCGCCGATGGGAGCAGCGGTGAAGGACGACGACAACGACGTCGATGCCGCCGCAAACAACAACAACGGAGGCGCCGCCTTCATTCGGCCGAGGCCACCTAGGCATCACACGATGTCACATCTATTGCTACTGACGCCCAGCCTGGGCACGGCGAGCCAACTGGCGCGATGATCCTCGCTGAGGTCAACCCGTTGTCGCTGACCATGTGCATGGACGCCGCAACTGTTTGTGACATTACGGAAGACCCGATGCTAATGGAGCTCGTGGCTTCACTCAACAGTAGTCAGATTATCCTGTGTGGCCCCAACGGTTACACAGCGGGAGCCCAGGCCCCACCGGTGGTTACCTATGGTTGCATGCAGGCTACGTCCCAGCATGGCTTGATGCTACAGACCCTGCGTCACAGCTCGCCTCTAGTGTTGCCTCAGAAAGGGCAGCTACCGCAGACCCAGGAGGCAGCCATAGTCGCGCGAAGTAGTAGCCACACGGAGGAGAAGGAGGAACCAGACCTACCATGCCGGAGTCTGCCCTCGCCCTCGCCTTCAGATCCAGTTCGCGACCTGCGCGGGCATGGCATCCATCCATCCCTGGGGCGGCCTAGAGAATGGCGCGAGGCATGGGTGGAGGAAGAGAGGGAGGGAGCGGAAAGGAGCGGATCGGGGATGTGGTGGACTGGTGTCACGGGTTCAATGCGTGCCGGGGGTCGTGGTCGATTGGTTGGCCGCGTCCGGCTTTGTTACTTGTTGGGCCGATCGATTTTCAGGCCCGTAAAAAGGGCGTCCATCCGTCATAGTAAATAAATACTTACGGAAAAAAAATAATGAGCTTTGTGTGAGTAGTAGACTCTTTCTATAAGTAGGACAATCAGGGATGGACCTTTTCAACCATTTCTCTTGTTTACGCAACTACCTGTCAGAACCATGGTGACGAAAATTGAGGGGTGAAGGGGGAGGGGGGTGTTTACCTGTCAGACAATATAATCAAACTAAAATATCAAAAGCAACAGAAGATTGACAGGCGAAAACTGGTATTTACTTTATAAGAGTTTTCTTCTAAATTATGCACGCTAAATTATCCCTGTTTTCACATATTAGTGAAAGCTACTAAGAAGCAATCAAGTGCTTGATCTAGTAAAGCGTGTACACAGATATTGGTTTGGTGTTGACAGGTATTTAATTCCACAGTTCGCGATCACACAAGCAAAAAGAAAAAGGTGGTGACCAAATAAGATCGGAAACGTTAATATGACTGGTCAACTGGTCACCAATGATAGTATATCTGGAAATTTTTGGGTAGTTATACTAGTTATATGAACTGCAAAAACTAATGAAGACCATCACTATCTGATCAAGTTATACTGGTCATGCACTTTCGAATTGTTGACTATTTCTACATTTTTTGTCAGCCGACTCTTTCTATACCTATGTTAGCACAAGCATAGATCATCCAATGAACTATTTTTCTTGTTCACGCGACCATCACTATCCACCATGTGCCACACGATTATACCAATGTCTTAGCGTGCATCTGTCTTGTTGCTGCAAGCAAAGAGACCACGCACATATGGTACGGATGGAAATATTATTAAAATCAACGGATTGTTTCTTGAGCAGGTTCAAGCTGCCTGAGACTGTTTCTTCAGTTCTGCTGATAGGTTCAACTTTTCAGACATTAATACGTACACGTCGCAACATGCTCAGTGGCAGGCTATATAACCTCCCCATCCCCATGCCAAAAGCACCAACAAGACAGACACAAACACAACAAGCAAAGAAGAAGCTCCATACCTGAATTCAGAGAGCACAAACACAAAAGCGAGTGCACAGCCAAATGGCTGCCTCCACCTACTTCCTCCTCGTGGCTTTTGTAGCATTGGTCATTTCTCAGGCCACTGCCTCTGACCCTAGCCCGCTCCAAGATTTTTGTGTTGCCGACAAAAACTCTCCAGGTGTGTGCATGCTCATGCAGATCACGTTGTGTTCTTATACTAAATCACTAATCAAATAAGAATCATTTGTTCAAGCAAACATCTACATTCAACACGCATTTCTAGGTATCGCCTAATGACATGTTCTCCATCTAACTATTTGCCTTCTCCTATGCATACAGTGAAGGTAAATGGATTTGCTTGCAAGGACCCCTTGGCTGTGAACGCAGATGACTTCTTCAAGGCAGCAAAACTGGACCAGCCTAGGGACACCAAGAAGAGCAAGGTCGGATCCAACGTTACTTTGATCAATGTCATGCAGCTGCCTGGACTCAACACCCTGGGCATCTCGTTGGCTCGCATTGACTACGCACCATTAGGTCAGAATCCGCCACACACTCACCCACGTGCCACAGAGATCCTCACCGTGCTCGAGGGTACACTCTATGTTGGATTTGTCACCTCCAACTCAGACAACGGCAACAAGCTATTCGCCAAGGTCCTAAACAAAGGTGATGTGTTTGTATTCCCCCAAGGACTCATCCACTTCCAATTCAATCCAGTCCATGACAAGCCAGCAGTCGCGATCGCGGCACTAAGTAGCCAGAACCCCGGGGCTATTACTATTGCCAACGCAGTCTTTGGATCAAAGCCACCGATCTCAGATGACGTCTTGGCCAAGGCCTTCAGGTGCAGAAGGGGACAATTGATTGGCTTCAAGCTCAGTTCTGGGGAGAACAACCACTACTAGATAAATCATGTTTAGGCATTGTATGAGTTACGGGACAATTTGAATGGGAAAGTTGGGCTTTATTAGATTTTTCATACTACTCTATGTATTTACTATTTGTTTCCTACAACTGATAATAAAATAAATGGTTAGTATTTCTCTACTATAATTGTAATTGTGTCCATATTGAGGCCCTACCACCGTGGCCTTCATAAAAAAAAATTAAAGTAATCTATATGACACTCAGGAGATGGTCATATAGTAAATCAAATCAAGAATCTCTATAGTCACTAATCAAAAGCGATTTTCTGCACGAAAAACGTGCACTTTACGGCTGCTGGGACACGGACCCATCACCTTAGACTCAGCATGTTCACCTTCTAACTACTCCACCCGTAAGACACTTGTGTACATTTGGGATATTAGTCGTTCCTCTTCTAGTTTTTGAATGACAATTTTGGACCCTGAATGGATTCAAATGAAAAGTTATCAACTACAAGTTAATTACCTTTTGAGACCTATAACTTTGATTGTCGTTGTTTCACCATCTCGAGGTAGGTTGAAGAATTTGAATTTCAAATATGAGTAAATTCAAATGTTGTTTTCCTAGGGCAGATGAAAACACTACATAGTTGCATACATTTTTTAGATCTATAACTTTTGTTTTGGTCATTCCTCTATCCAAGATTCCTCTATAACTTTTGTTTTGGTCATGAATGGATTGCTTGGATATGTAGTTTGCCATACACATCTTATATTGATTACTAGCAATTGGATTGCTTGGGTGGTTGTGGGTCTTGAATGATATACAAATATTGGGTTGTATGGAATTGGCCACCTAGCAAGATCAAAGAGGTTGTGACATAAATGCAGATGTCATGAAGGTTATGGTGTGTCCATAATCAATGTCATAATGTTATGACATGAACACTTAAAATGTCACAAGTTGTCATTATAGGCGCTCATCTTTTGACATTTGATTTTCGTCAACCTAGTGTCATAAATGGTGACATGTGACATACTTTACTGGTATTATGACATAAATGTCAAAAGATGACCAGTGTGTTCCACTACATGCATATAGCAACAGAAGTCAGGTATCATACGTGGTCACATCCAAATTCCAACAATGTAAAGATTAGTTAAATTCACTTCACAAATGCAACACAAAATAAAGTTCACCCACATGAGAAGTCTAACAGACCAAACACGGTAGTTTAAGGTAGTATGCCAAGACAGCACAAAGGAGACACCTTAATTAGTGATGAAATGAAGGTAGTGATGCGGATAAATGGAACGCATCACTAATTTGTTGTCATTCAAGGCCAAAGAAAAAAAACAAACCCTTGTATTTCTTGGATCCCTTCTTGTTTGTGTAAACTCTCCTTGTATCTAGAATTTGTTAAGAAATTGATTGCTGAAATGGATGAAATATGACTGATGTATATAAGACTATAGTAGAGATTTTTTTTCTATTACCGTAAATCATAATCAAAGACGTGTTTAGCAAGATACTCGGAGACTTAATTAGTGAACAGAAATTGATTCACTTTACAAATGCAGCACAAGGCGGCGTTGGCTAGAATGGACGACGGGCAGCCACTCGAGTGGGCCTGATGAAAAGTAAGACAAATTTTAGGTCTAATATAGGAGTATAGATTTGAGCGAATTACATTCTTTTGAATGAGGAACTTCTTGAGCAAATTACACTTTTGAGGAAATCTGAAAATTCCTCGACTTCTTGGGCAAATTACATTCTTTTGAAAGAGGAC
Source organism: Hyparrhenia diplandra (assembly GCA_015847255.1). Classification (NCBI taxonomy): domain Eukaryota; kingdom Viridiplantae; phylum Streptophyta; class Magnoliopsida; order Poales; family Poaceae; genus Hyparrhenia; species Hyparrhenia diplandra. The sequence goes on from JADLZK010004716.1 coordinate 127,200, forward strand.
CTTCTGAGCAAATTACATTCTTTTGAAAGAGGACCTTCTGAGCAAATTACATTCTTTTGAATGAGGAAATCATCGTTGTTTTACTTCCTGAGTAGCAGCATCATCTTTAGGCACTCAAATTCTTGATATCCTTTTTTACTTCTCATCAAACTAATAGCATCTTCTTCTAGAAATCCTAAGCTATTCTTAGCATGAAATTAGCAAATTTTTCTAGAAATCCTTTCTTAACATGATTTTTTTTTTTTTTTTTTTGAAATTCTTAACATGATATTAGCAAGGCAGAAGACACAAGTCGGTGGCACACAGGACTCAACACCCATGCGATAACACTCCAGAAAACACTACAACATACATAAATGTCAAAGATTTTGCAGTAGCAGAAGACACGGTACAAAACATGCAAAGACAAATAAAACATTCGGTGACAATAGATCGTTTTGGCTTAAGGCTATTCTGACATGGAATATACCCATAAGCTCAGTGATACCAGGCGCTCAGAATCTGAGTACTACGAATCATGTCTGTATAACTAATCCAGGCTTGCATCCGAAACTCATCTTACAACTCATAAATATGCCCACATCAATCGCTGCACCCAAATGACAGTAGCCTCACTGGATCTCACTGCACAGGATGGCAACAATTTGTCAGGTACTTGCTAATATACATGCAGAGTATGAAGACACGTAGATAAAAAAAAAAGTCAAAATACCAAAATCCAGCAGAAACAAGGTCGATGCTCCACTTTTACTAAATTATAGTGAAGAACATATCTTCAAAAACTTAATTAAAAATATACAATCTTCTATCTTCAGTTATATTGAAAAAGTTTAGAGCAATAACAGTTTAAATTTGCCTATCCCTGTGTCCTCAACTCGTCTATGTTTATCTGTTTATTCAAAAAAAAAAAAAAATAGAAATCCTCAAACTTGTAGAAAGAACAATATCTAAATATAGGACCTGAAACTATAATATGGCCTTTTATGGCATCATTACTTACATGAGATCCAATACAAATTAGCCAACTCTGAATAGTAAGTTACACAGAGTCTAGTGACAAATTGCTATAGAATATATGATAAGACAATCAAGTAGCAAAAAAAACTCACCTGTTGCTGCTGTGGTTGCTGCGCTACTGGTTGCTGTTGGTAATTTGGATAGCCAGTATAAGCTCCAGCTCCATAACTATACATATTATTAGGGTCCTGAGACTGAGGATACCCATAGGCCTCATAGCCTTGACCATAGCCATAATATCCAGCATTAGCTCCAGCCCACTGGTTAGAATCCTGTTGAGGCTGGAATAGTATATAAACACATAAGCTTCAATCGACGGTGGGGAAAAAAAGTAAAGTCCATATGTGCCACAGCAAGAGATTACCTGGGTTTGTTTGTTTGAAGGGCTGCGACCCCATGAAAGCCTCACATTCTGCCCTCCAACCAAGGTGCCTTGCAGAATTACCAACGCCTCCTCTGCAGAAGATCTGAACGCATAGTAACAGAAGTGATTACAAGAGTGAATGTGTTGAATACTTTGAAGTGAATGTATATTTACAATCCACCCAGGCAACAAATAAGGGACCATCAGCCAACCTGCTAGCATATTGAACAAAACCACATCTTTTGCCAACAGGGATTTTAACATGGACCACTTCCCCACAAGGGGCAAAAACTTGTTTCAACATATCTTCAGTGACATTGGGGTCGAGACCACCAACAAAAATCTGTGCTCAACAACAACAAAGACAGGTCGTCAATAGCTAGATAAGAATAATTACTTGAACACTAGGACGTAGCAAAAAAGAACGCACGGTTGTATTGTTAGGATCATTGTCAGATTGAACTCCCAGAGCACTTGGTACTGTAAATAAAACAAAAATAAAGAAGGCATAATGTAAGACAATGAACATTGATGAAAATAATGTGCATGAATGCTTATCACAAACATGGAACATCAAAAATGCCATTCATTTGAGAAAAGCAATAATGTATATGCAGATACCATATGCAATACGCCAATACTGTGGCATAAGGGCATGCTTTGGACATTCTGATCCGCAATAACTAGATCACAAGATATTAAGCACAACATGCGTTATTAGGATGGGGCAGGGTGGCTTAGGGTGGGGTGAGGGCCTCCAAAGCAAATATTTTAACTCTACCAGCTAACGGATAACTTTGTTCCTAGGTACCTCCATTCAACTATTCTTTGAATGGAATTAAAGCTTCAATAAATCCACATCACGCTGCATTAACAATGACCACCAAGCAATCAATGTATCCATCAGTACATTTTTCCACAAGTGTGTTTATTTAGACACAGGTCGTAAGCATGGGGTTGCACACATAGCTTTATGCATTGAATTCCAATTGAAAACAAATATCAGAAGGCAAGAAGACCAACCATACTAGTTTCACAAAGATAATTAGTTGGCACTAGAACAGCAAGTCAGCAACCAACTATTTTCGAAGTCATCATATACTGGGAGATCTAAAATAGATCTACCAGCTCAATGCCAGCAAAACATAAAGGCACACAAAAGGATTCACACCTTGACATAAGCAGGTAATCAAGTTTTCATTTTTCAGATGGTAACATGAAATCCATCATCTTGAACATGACACCAATCTCAGGTTTACTAAGTGAAACAAAATAACTAGTGTCAATGAGCAAGTAACAATTATGAAAATAAACAAGGCAAGGAAGGTCTGCAAACAAATTGTTGCCACACTAACTCTTTTCCCTTAAGCTACTTTCTTAGAAAAGCTAGAAGAAATGGCCTAAACCTAATTAAATTGAAGTCCGCAACTACCTAGGAGGTTTAAGCTATAAGACCTGTCCTCGAAGGTTTAAGCTATTCTTCCAAAAAAAAAAGTTACAAAATGGAAAATGTAAAACTGGAAGGATAGAAAATGGAAAATGAGAACTTATATTAAAAAAAGGCTCTCAATAGTACTACTAAGGAAAGGTATATACACATTCCACTGGCGGCTTTTTGAATGGTAAAGGCAAAGGTTCTTCACCTTGAGAAATAGCTTTAAATGAACAGTAGAAATAAATGGATTGTGGCAGGAAGGAAATAAGAGGCAAAGCTTCTTCACCTCAGGTAATAGATTTCATAATGATGCGGAAGGAAATAATTGAATTGTGGCAGGATGGGGAAGAACTTTGAAATAAAGTAGGTACTGAAAGAACCAAGATCATAGGACATAAACAATTAACACTGACCTAACAGAGGTCATGCATTACACAAGACACGCATCGCAGCTCAAGTCCTATATGAAGAGCCTGTTGGTATCCTGCTTCAAGACAACAGCAGTTTTACGAGTATTTCAGAACCTCCTGTATCAAATGATTCCAAATTAACGAACGAAATGCTGTGGAGCTACTGACTTCTTCAAGGACTGCAACCAAGCTTCAATACATTTGGAATTTGGAACAGGTAGAGATAACAAACCAACAAAAAGGAACTGACTGAAGTTGCAAGTGACATCGAACCCAACGGTTTACATAACAGAACAGACATGAAATAAACTAGAAATCAAATGCAATTATGCAAATGCAATAAATGCAGTCACAACAAAGTAAATTCAACTTCCTTTCAGCTATTCCTTACCTTTCTCTTGAACACCAGTAGCTTTCTTGTTTGCAGCAGGCCCAATACGCATAGGCCTAGAAGAACATAGCATGCCATTCATCTCAGTCATTGCACGGGCTTGCTCATTAGGATCACCAAACTTCACAAAACCATAACCCTTTGAGCGCATTGTCAGCTTGTCTGTCACAACTTTTGCACCCTTCACAGAAGGGTAATGTGCCCTAAATGTCTCTTGTAATATGTAATCTGTAACATCAGCAGCCAAGTCACCAACAAATATTGTGTAGTCAGGGGTGTCATCACGTTTTTCACCAGCACTGGCCCAATTCAACCGGAATGGTAACTCAACATTTGGCATCATTGTCCCATTGTAAGTCTGAAGAACTCTCTCAGCAGCAGCACGGCTTATGAATTCAATAAAACCATAGCCCTGAAGTTGTCCAGTATGCTTGTCACGAATCAGCTTCACATTTTGCACCTACGAATTCATGAACAAAGAGAAAATCAGCATCCTGTACACAGAAGCCAAAAATACATGGTGTGAAATATGCAATTGTAACCATCAGGTAGGGTGACAACACAAACATTCTAGGATTTAACTAACAAACCCATTAGTTAATATAAATCGCCAACCAGCAAGAAACTAGGGCAAAAATAAACCTGAAAACAATCATAAATACATCTGCAGCGGAATCTCATAAAAAAAATACCAAAACGGTACCCAGCTACTCCAGACAAGCTGCCAAGACACTGCCCACCTTTATAGATGGTCAGACCATTATAAATGTACTATTAAAACACTCCCACCAGGCTGGTCTGTTAGGCGATACAATTAGGAATATTAGCAATACGGATACCGATATGTGTGTGCTCAGAGATACCAAGATTAGGAGTAACTCAGTGAATTTATGTGTTCATGGGTGGAGTCCTGCAACCCATGCTGACCCACCACATTGGAATCGAATTTGCATGCAGCGCCTATTGATTGCTAATCAATTGCTGCCATGCCATCGATCAGGCTAGTAAACTCCGCGCCGTTGCCAGCACCAATGCAAAACATTATGCCACGGTATATTCTACCGCCTAATATATCAGACCGCTTTGTAAATAATCGGATGCCTAACAAAATGGTCACCAGCCAAAGGGAGTAACTTAGACATCATAATTCGATTTTAATGCATCTGGCTCTAATGGATCTGGATTCGCTTTTAATGCATCTGAATCCACTCTTCGTGCAGTACTTTATTATTATACTATAATCACACTCCATCGATGAGACGAGCAAACTGAAATCTACAGCAAGCAACATAAGAAGTCCATACACATGAGCGTTGAACCCTGCACCGATTCGATAGGGACGGATCGCAGCGACCCACAGGGCAGCAGATTCGTACAGCGTAGGGCACGGCACATGTGAACCGAATGCGTGTGCGTACCTCCCCAGTGGATGCGAAGCACCCGTAGATGTAGTTCTCGTCCATCCAGTACTGCAGATCCCCGATCCAGAGCGTCCTGACCTCGCTGGGCCCGACAGGCGCCGCGGCCATCGCCGGGGAGCCTGCGCCGGTGCGGCCCCGTAGTAGGCGGCCTGTTGCGGGGAGGCACCTGGCCGTACGCGGCGGCCTGGGGTGGCGGTGGCGCCTGGCCGTACGCGGGCTGGGGTTGCGGGGGGCGCCTGGCCGTACGCGGCCTGGGGCGGGGGCGGAGGCGCCTGGCCCCACATCTGCGGCGGGGCGGGGCCTGCTGCGTCGGTGGTGGCGCGTACTGGTGCTGAGGGGCCATGGGCGGCGGGATGCCGCCCCAGTGCGGCGGCGCGCCGGGGGCGGCCTGGGGTGGAGGCGGGGCCACGCCGGGCTGCTGCTGCGGCATCATGGTGGCGGCGGCGGCGGCGGCGGCGGACGGGGAGCGAAACCTAGGTGAGGAGGCGATGGAGGTGTGGACGAGGGAAGGAGACGGTGTGTTGTGGATTGAGACGTCTCTGTGCGTCTCTGCGCGTGTGGGGGCTAGATTAGATATTTTTGCCTCCTCCACTGGCCAATAGGTGGGGTCCACGGCGGGACGCGGTAGAATAGAAGCGCCTGGAAGCATATGGCCGGTCTTGGCAGAACATGTCTCTTTTTTTTTTCTTGTTTGATGATGACAACAAAAATATATCAAAATTAGATTTGGGATTTGCTAGGCTGTGTTTAGTTGCTAGGTTTTTACCAAAATTTTCAAAATTCCCATCACATTAAAGCATTAAATGTACCGACGTATGTCCGAAGTATGAAATGAAATGTAGGTAAACAAAAAAAACTAATTGCACAGTTTAGATATACATCATGGAGACAATTCTTTTCGGCTACTACTTACCCCATGATAGGATAATATTTACCACAAACAAACGAAAACGTGCTAGTGCTTTTCTATTCGCTACCGTGCTTTTCTTACAGATCTAAACACAACCTAACATAATCGCCTGATTTTTCTCAACTACTCAGGCGACGTGCACTTTCCCACATCTAGCTCCGCACGACGTCCACCTGGTAAGAAAAAAGGCATCGCCTGAAGCCAATCAGGCGACTGGTTATGGATAGATTTTTCATCATATTATTAACCAGTTACTAAGCAGGTTTTGTAACTGTCAAAGGTGCATAATAGATTTCACCATTGTGTTTCTCCCACCGAGACAACAGAAAAACATGTATGAATGAAACATTGATTTGGAGTTCAAACGAAAGAAAATATAACTTGAAGAAAATCTAACCAACAGGCTAAGCTAGTTTTCAAAACTTCTCTAAATTGAAGAATGAACTTTAGCGCAAGATGATTGAAAAGCAAATATGGAATGTCCAAGTCTAATTTAGAGTATGGATACTCAAAAGATTCGCCACTGGTTAACTAGTTATATCACTTGTTCGTCCCTCAATTTGTAACCCCATATAAGGCAACCTCCTCCTTGTAAGTAGGGATTTCACGACCTATCGTTGTATCCAATTATTGATAAAAAATTCAAATGTACCTTACTTTTGCACCTTCAAACCCTAATTTCTTACAACCCCCATATATTTTGGTGTTCGTTGTTCTACGCTTCTCTTGGTGAGATGCATGGACATCTTAGGTGGCCTTGTCAACCGATGTGTGTCTCTCGCGATGAGTCCTCTCTCCGGTGGTGTTTGAGGGTTCTTCGTTCAGTAAATCAAGAAAAATCATCTCGGGACGATTTAAATTAGAACCAACCCAAGCCGACTTTGTTATGTCTTGTTGTGTGGTCGCCCATTTGCAGGACATCCAATCTAGCGCTCATGGTGTGTCATTATTATAGCGTCAACCACTTTTTGGTTGCTCTATTTATGAAGATTAAAGAAATCTACTACAATGGTCTAGAAGAAGGGCAATAACACATTTTTTTGACAAAATCGAAGAACATTGCCAAAGCCTTCGGTTGCCAAGAGATTCACATATGTTGGAGGAAAGGACCAAAGCCCAAGTTCTTGTTGATCTAGAGTATTCTCTTACATATTTCGGTAAAACGGTGTTGAGCATCTTGTAAGTCAAGGAAGTCTATGAGGTAACGACTAGTATAAGTAATCTTGGCCCTTCCTATATGATGTATTAATTAATATGATACATGTGTGTCATAGTCGTTTAATCCCGACTAAGATTGTGTAATTGTTTGAAAACTTGGTTATAGGAAATCTTATTCATCAATCATCTTAGCCATGTACTTGCCCTAGAAAAATAAATGTGACCTCGGCATACTTCCGAGCAAATTGCTCCATCTATATCTTAGGTGTTCTTGCAGAAATATCCAATAGACATAACACTTCCGCAACGTAGCTTGACCGGCAATGGTGCTATATCACTACTGAATTGTGGTTGTAGCCGGCAATGATAGACACCATCATTGTCAAGTGATTAACTTCCCATCAATTTTCTAAATCCTCGCCTTATCAACCGACAATGACGCTTCTCGCAATGATTGTTTGTTACGTAATAGCTAGTGCACCCCTCCCTCTCTCGGGCATCTTGGTCCTTTTCGGACAATCTTCGCATGAGAGACTAATGAATATTCATCGAACTTTGTCTCCGCCGCTATTTGCATACAATATGCTTGTTAATTCTTCATTTCATGAAATTAATCTTAGACTCAATTCCTACTCACATATCATTGGCCTCATCTGAGCTAATTAACTTAATAACTAACTTAATTAGGGATAAGCACCTGCATATCATCTCATCAACTTTTCTTTGGTCCTTTAATCGTGTGTTGTTATTAATCCACCAAAACCCACTTAGGACCTAGATGCAATTTCAAATATGCAACCTTCCCGACTCTCCTAGCGATAGGATGGGGACTAAGCTCCAACAACGATAATCCCCACCGCCTCCTAGAAAAGCCAAGTTTCCCATGAAATCCTTTGAACTCCTCGGAAAGCTAGGTTTTGTACATCTTTTCATTTTGAAGGAATTGGGACTACTTTATGGACTAGACTATTTGGTTTGGAATTTTACATTATACAACTTTCCAAAGTTTCGATGTAAGCATGTCTTAAGTTCATGGGATAACAAAGAGAGATTGATTCCATATATCTCCATGATATGTTTCTACTCTACAATTTATAGCATATTTTTCGGCTCACTCTCCTACAACATAAGTGAAGTACATAAGTGTCTCCCACATGCAGCAGTATTAACTTAATTGAGACTTAATTATGTTTGTTACAATGAATTTCAATATTTCAAGGATCAAGCAACCTCCACAAAATTCTCACCCAAGCAATGTTTTTTGAACTCGAGTTTCATTAATTAATTATGTTATAGTGCGTACGCTATGGACTTGAATTTGAACTAATACAGCCCATCACTTGATGCATGGGCTGCACACGCGGATTTCCACAGGCAGGTCGGCCCAAGACACGGGACAAGGTCCATGAGACGCTACTATGCAATTATATTTTGTGTTTCTCAAAAAAAAAAAAAAAAAAAAAAATGCAATCATATTGTGTCATTGTCATGGTATAATGACGCGTGCAAAATTGAATTATCGTAGTGTTTTTTCACTTGACTACAAAACATCCCATGTGTGTTTTTTTATTCTCCCATTGTAATGCATGGCCAATCACCTAGTTTTTTTTAATAAATATTGTAATGCATGCATGGGCAATCACTTTTTTTTTTTCTACTAAATCAAGCAGGGAATCCTTCTAAATTTTTTAAGGTGCTATGGAGTATTGTTCTAGCCTGGGTTAGGTGCTATCTATTGGAGCACAACGATTCTGCGAAGAAAGGAAGGGTTGGTTAAGCCGTGCCAGCTATTAGGGTTAGGAGCTATAAAGTTCTTAGCGTCCATAGCTGACACTCTAGGTTTCATATTGGCCAATTCTGTTAAACACTCTTTTATTTTAAATCCAAACTTAATTATATTTGTAATATTTTGTAGATTATTGACGTCTCTTGTTTGAAGAGAGATAGATGACATTTTTAAGGTGTATTTGGTTGGTGGTATTGTTTTAGCCTAGGTTAGGTGGAGAAGCCAGGCTAGCTTTAGCCATGCCTTTGCAATGCAAATGACCGGGTGTGTTTGGTTGGTCGTATTGTTCTAGCCTGGGTTAGGGGGAGAAGCCAGGCTTGCTTTACCCAAGCCTTTGTAATGCAAACCGGGTGTGTTTGGTTGGTGGTTTTATTCAGGTCGGGCCAAACTGAGGTTGTGTTTGGTTGACTGCATTGTCAAGATAGAATCACCACCTCTATGAACAGGTAAGGGCAAGAGCAATGTGTGTGCAGCCATAGCAATAAGGGTAGGACCCACTAGTATTGAGCAACAACTAAAACATAAGTGCACAATATTTAGGGCCCCTTTGGCTTACGGGGAATACCCGAAGGGCAAAGCGTAGGAATCGAATGCCGGGCAGGAAACATTCCGTCGGATCGCGGTTGATTCGGAGGAAAGCGTTCGTCGTCGTGGCCCGGATCTCTCTCGCTCTATCTCTCACGCGCGTGGCCAACTCTCTTTTCTCTCGCGGGCGGACCGCTCTCTCTCTCTCTCTCCAGGCACGGCCGGCTCCCGGTGGACGGTGACCCGCGCCTCCTTTCCCTCCCCCACGCTCCACCGCCTCCCTGCGCCCGGCCATGGCGGAGCCGCGGATCCCGCACCGGCGGGCACAAATCTGATGGCGTGGAGGTCAGAACCGCGGGGGGCGGCGCGGCCGCCTCATCTTCCTCCTCACGGTGTGGCGGCGTGGTGGGCTTCACCGGCGGCGGCTCGGGGATCCGGGGCCTCGGCGGTGGCGGCAAAGAACAAGATGCGGGGCCCCGGAGCATCAACGGGGCCATCGAGGTGCTCAGCGCACGGTGTCGGCCTCGGTCTTCGCAAAAAAACAAGAGCTCCGGGTGGATGGATTCTTTCCTGCGTTTTTATGAGAGCAAACGAATCCGGAGGAACGAATCCTGCGTTTCTCCTACGCCTTCCAAAGGGATGATGACGTCATCAATCCAGTAGGATTCCTTTCCTTTGTTTCTCCCGCGTTTGGCCTCGTGATCCAAAGGGGGCCTTAGTGTCGTTTTGAGCATAAGGTGGGTCCCGCTTTTAGTAAAAAAATCCAATCCCAACCCTCGTGAGATCTCCTACCCACGTGAGGAACCAGGCCAACCCTCTCATCCGCCAAAAAAGAATAGTATCATAGTACAAAAGTAATGTATTTTATTTGCTTATGGCCGCACCACAAGCTTGTGGTCTTTTGTTGCCCGGCATTTAAAGAGTAAATTGGTTGTGGAGAAAACCCGGCCTCACGCTATCCACGTCGGCGGAATTATTTTGGGCCGATTCGATTCTCAATCCAACGGTGGAGCTGCCTCCTCTACCTCATATATATAATCATTTGGAACCCTAATCCCGCCCTCGCCTCTCCCGAGCCATAGCCGCCTTCTCCCTCTCCCTCCTCTCTCCCTCTGCGTGGCGGCCCCGGGCCGGCAGGTGGCCGCGCCAAGGCGGGCGGCCGGAGCGGCACGGCGGCGGCGCTTGAGGGCGGCGGCGGGCGCGGCGGCCGGCGGCTGCTGGCGGCGGCGCGGTGACCCCTCCCTTTCTCCTCTCTCTCTGTCTCCGTCTTCTAGCCATGTGACCCCCATGGCCGGATCCGGCCGTCCCGCCATCCGATGCGTGCGAGCACCGGACACGGCCGTTGGAGGGGGAGTCGGTGGCATGGTGGGGTGGCTCGCCGCACAAGGCCGCCGCCCGTCCGCAGCGGCACGTCTACAACATGGTGAGTCATCGCCTCCCTTCTCTCCCAACTCTTCCCCTACGCGTGTCTGCGCAGGTGGGAGGCATGGGTTCTAAGTTCCCCAATCAGTTTTATGATTGGTGACTGATTTTTTTTTTTTTGTCCAGCAAGATGTGAAATACGTGTGCTGCAGTGGGAGACATGGGTACTAATTTCCCCAATTTTGCATATACATGGACCTCACTTCTATGATTCGTGACTGTTTTTTTTTTGTTTTTTGTCCAGCAAGATGTGAACTGCATCCCATGTGCTCGATGGAATGCCCATATGAGATGTGGTAATACATACTATCATTTTTATAGCCTGCATTTCATCTGCAGAGGTAGCTGGAAGCTACTCCAACAAAGGTGTATAGTTTTCCAAATCTGAACTCTAAATTACTCAAGAAATTATTTATTTGCAGATCATCTTCTAGCTGTGGATATCTTTGGAAGCCATCTTACAATGGTTAGTTGCAGTGATTGGAACCATGGGACAGCTCTTTCATCCTCTTCCATATATTGTTTTGGTAAGGTAGACTTGATTAATTGGCATCGTTCACTTTCTAAGTCTAATATATCATATGTGCACGATGAGATTATTTCTCCCATAATGGAGTGAATGAATAATGCCAGTATACATGGAATGGATATTCTAGCTACATGGTAATTTTGTTGTTGTTTTGAAATAAATTGGTTGCTCTATCGTCCACCCTTGAGTTTTGTTTGATTCTTGATCAAAAGCTTTCTTTTGAACTGTAGGCTAAATTCTGTAAGCCCCAGCTACACTTTTGCCAGACGAGGCCGCCGCCGTCCGTCTAGCGGCACATCTGCAAGCATGGTGAGTAAACATCAAGGTGTTTTCCTTCTATACCAGTATGCTGTTTTTATCCATATATATAAAGCCTTGATTTTTCAGTGTCATACGGTTTCAGATCATAGTTTAAAGGTGTTTTCCTTGTACCATTGTGCTAAATTTTGATGGCTTCAGCATGTTCTTTTTGTTACTACATTGCTAAATCTGGGTTTCTGTAATGTTGTAAGCACCTATGATGCTTCTTGATGGCATGTTATGTCCAATTCTTCTTTTCCTAGCCTTTTAGTCTAATGGTTCTTTTTGTTAGGTTCTTATCAGTTGGAACCCTCGTGCATTAAAATAAAATACCTTTCGATCTGTTGTCGGTGCCCCGAGAAAATTAGCTTTGAAGTTTCAGTGGTGTTGGCAATAACAATGCCTGTAGATGAGGCAGTCAGATCAAGGTACCATTCATGTTCCCTCTTTTCGTCTAATTGACACAGGTACAAGCTAAGATTACTATGTTAATTGCTGGAAGAAAAAAATGTTTCTTTGTTAATGCCAAGTATATAGATTTATAGTTGCCCATCTTTGCAAGATAAACACAAATCTTGTATTGATTCTCTTAATTTATATGCAGGGATGAACTTCACAAGACCAAGCACTCCAATGCTTTCTAGAATGAAACAAAGAGCTCAACCTCTGCAGTTCCTGTTAGAAAGAACTGAATTAATGGTATGCATTTGGTTCCATATCATCTCCCCCTTTCTTTGCTAACAAATTTGTTGATTGTCTTTTTTCTATTTCATTCGGTTCTATAGCGCTGGTTGATTCATCTTGTGCGGTGCTCTCTTAATCTCGGATGATTCAGCAAGGTTTCTATGTTCCTTCGTGCTTGATTTGTCAAAATAATTTAATTCCTTATATTTTTCTAATTACAGGTCAGGCTGATTCGTTGGCTCATGAGTCTTGCTGCATTGCGAACCACAGGAACACACACTGCAAAGATGGTATATGGTTCCTAACCTTTTCTTTGGCTCCTGAGTCTTGCAAAGATGTTATATTGATTTGTTGGCTCATGAGTCTTGCAAAGCATTGTTTCATGCCAATGGTAACTATCCTATTGATCCATATGTTGCTCCATGGAACCTGCGCCTGAGGCTTCTCCTACATCCGAAGTCCTTTTTGCCACACAATTTAAGCCTATACATCACTCCTTATCTGTCAGACCTGGAAAACGTAAAAAAAAAAAAAAAGTTCAGCACAGACCAATCAGAATATAATTAATGATTCCTCTTATCATGCACCAAAGTAATGTAAAGACTACTAGATCGTGATCTATTTGAGGAACCATATATTTGGAGTTCTGTTGAAGGTTGGACCTTCCTTTGTCATGCAAGGGCAATGCAGATGAAGCCATTGGGATTTTTGAACAATCTGATCCGGATGGAGGATCAGGTAAACTCGAGGCCATGGCTTGGGTTTATTCAATTTTTGTAAGCATTCTCCGGGAACATCTAGGAATGCATGATTAGTCCTGATCTGGTAATTCAACATATTTGTCCATCTACCCATCTTACCATACTTTTATACTAATTGGATATTTAATGATGAAATCGATTTGAGTTACTATACATATATGCTGACCAAAAGAATGCCAATCCCTGCACGAGCAAGCTGGCTCTTCTTGTGCAACTACTATATGTTGTCCAATGTTGAGGGTACCAGTTGCTCGAGTTCCATGGATCAACACAACAACTTTTTGAAACTGAATGTTAGGCTATTTTCAGGTTTCAGTAAACCAATGAACCAGTTGCCATGTGAATGATGATTTATGAATGACATTTGCTTTCCAATATATAGTTAAAGTTATTCACATGTAGTCTGGTGCACCCGGTTCTGGTACAAGGGGTTTGATTGTGACGTATCCAAATCTCTGTTTGTTCAACCTTTTTTTACCGGTGTATTAAAAACTCTACCTTAGCCATGCTATTTAATTTTTCTTTTCAGATTATTCTCGCAGACATGAGAAAAATGTTGGCAAAAAAAAATTCAGCATATGATTATTTTTCTGAATCCATGTTGAATGCTATTTTTGTGAAACAAACTAAATTGAATAAACTGTATGCTTCAAATCAGATTCTTGGTTTGTACCTCGATATATTTCTATTTATTGCTTCATTTATAGAATTATAGGTCAGACATCAACAAAAGAATTGAGTGTTAGTCTGCTGTTTTATATTACTAACATATCATAGCCATTGTTCTCTTATACATAGGCACTGAAGCATATGGCTGGCCAAGATATTATGGCAGCATCTTCATCAACAAGCGTTCAAGCACGCACCAGCAACAAAGCTAGAGGCTATTGTCCCCAGTGAGCAGCTTTGAGTCGATCGAAGTTGGAAACTTCATTAGCGGCGCTAGAGATCAGAGGCACCACAGAAACTAATGCCAATTTTCTACTCTGACTTTTACTATGTGAAGTATGTTGTGGTGTGCCATCTCATAATAAACTGCCTCCTTCGTGTTTTATCCTAAGATTGTTTTGTTTAAAATTATGTACTATTTGGATAATTACCGTCCCATTGTGGGGCTGTTTCTAATGTAAGAAATTGGATGCCCTCTATATCTCATGTCTGAACCTGTCATTCATTCTTTGTTAGCATGCTGTGGCCATGACTCCGGCGCATGGGTACGCAAATCACTAGTTAGCTATGGTTGTAGGCCACAATGTTTGTTGTCTATTCCTGTAGCAGTATTTAATGCTTAGTACCACCTTTTTAGACACATTGTGGCTGCCCTAAGTTCACCCTATTGAAACATTTCATTGAACACCTAGGATGCACGTCGTTCCTCCTTCGCCTGCTCTTGCTCATCGGATGCACAACCATGGCGCAATTGTTGCGGTGAGCTGGCCTACTCCACCTCCAATGCAGCAAGATCGCTCGAGCCCATGGTAGCACCTTGACACCTTATAAAATGGGGATTTTGCATATGCGGCTCTGACTCGAGCACGTCTACTTCTATAGAAAGATACATTGGGGCCATACTCCCTTTTTCTTTAAAAAAAAACATGCAACTTTTAAGCCTAACAATTCAGATTTAGATTTAATTAGATACATATAAACGATCACTCTCATTTTATAATACTGAATAAGTATATTACTTCACAACAAAATCAGCGATTCAGCGTATAGGGCCTTCACAACAAGATTTAATTAGATATATATATAAAAGATGGGGAGTTTGGAGATTCAAACCCTTATTTTAAGCCTTAATGGTGATTTTACTCTTGTTTTATTACTTTACGTTTTTACCTAGTTTTTTTTTCAATGAAACCTCCGTCTACCCTCATTTTTTAACACCATCGGTTCTCTTTATATTAAATAGCAAACAAAATAAATAAGAAAAAAAGAAAAGAGAGGTGGACAAGAAGACTAAAATACCCCATTAGTCTTTTCTCCTTCTCTTACCGTGTTGAGCCTGACCCGCGTTGGTCTTTCCCCATCACGAGGCTAAGCCACGTCTTTCCCCGTCACGCGACTTAGCGTGGGCGGCATCCAGTCGCCCTCCTCCCGGTGCCCTCCCTCTCCTCCCCTTCAGCCTCCTCCCCACCACCCTCCTCTCGGTGGCTACATCATGAAGGGCAGGGTTAGAGTTTCAGGCGGCGCCCCCGACGGCACGACTCCATGCCGTGGAGCTCCCTCTCTGAGCCGCCTTCGCCCTCTCCTCGACTCCCTCAACTTCCCTCTCCTTCTCCTAGCCTACGCCGTAGGCCATCAATGGTGTACGCCGGCGCGCATGGGACGAGGCTGCGAGCGGATGTGATGTAGAGAAGGCGGAGAGGGGAGGTCCGCCATGGCTCGTCCTGTGGCTGGGTCGCGGCCTGCTCGGTCGCTCGGTCATGGATCAGAGCTAGAGGTTGGGGATGACCCTGACAGGTGGGTCCCACCTAGCAGTGACCTATATTAGCTTACTTTTACTCTGATGTAAAACAAGCGTAAAAACGCATGACCAAAGTTTTCCTCTTTGACACCGTAAGAGGTACTTGACACAATAGGGGTAGACTCTCCCTTTGTTTTAAAAAAGTGAGGGTAAAAATGTAAAGTTAAAAAACGAGGGTAAATTCATCATTAGGGCTAAAAACAAGGGTTAGAAATGCCAAAGGCCCTAAAAAATTACTCTTATTTTCATGTGGATGGCCATACGGGATAGATGTTGGACAACGGATGTCCGCTATCCCAATTCCCAACCAAATTGTAAACTTTGGCGAAAGGGAACTTGCCCTATATCCAAACCTATTTCTGTTTTTTTTTTTTTTTTTCTCAATCAGATGAAACCATCCGACACCTACTGACTTCCGTGTATTTGCACGCAAGTTTTGGTTCTAGGACCTGGCATCACTTGGTCTCCAACATAGAGTGCCAAGCTTAAACAAGTAGAATTTTGCAGAATGGTGAAGGGCAAGTAACTGCAACCCAGAGGACAAGAGGAAATGATTCAATTCACTTGTAGTCATGTGCACATATATAGTTGACTAGTAGAATGGCGCGCCTTTGCGCGTCGATATGGAAGCTGATCGAAGGTTCAGAACATTACATGTCCATAGGTAGAGCATGCATAGACGTAGTGTTTAACGATGGAGTAAATGTTAGCTGTGTATGTACATAGAGTATCTGTGATGGCATTTGTACACTTAGAAGGAACATAAATAATTATACATGGTCTGGTAACGTCTGGAGATAGCGTGCTGCATCTCATGGGTCAGGTGAAGTAGCTGGTGCTGCTCCTTGATCTCGAAGGTTGTCTGATGATTTTAGCCGAATCCATCGACTTGGTTTGGCGGTCGGTGATTCAGTTTGTGCATGAATGGAGAAGTACTCAGTGCCTGCGAGAGTGATTCATGTGTATATAAGAAGGAATGATATATGATTAATGAGGCATTTTTTTTCCAGAACAACCTTATGTGTAATAAAAAAATATGTAAACAAAAAAAATGATTCAAAGGATCAGAGACATAGTCAAAATAAATATTGTATGAAGACCAAGCAAGGTAAGGGAGGATAAAGTAGAGCAGAACATGCATTTAGGTTGTAACTAAGATAAGAGGTGACCATATATAACAACAAGGTACATGACTTATATGAGTCTACATAGGCAGCTAACATATCCAAATGCATGTATAAGCCCAAAAATAATTGAGGAAAAAGTTGTTTTGATCTAACAATGGAAAAAGGAGAACGTAGTTTATCCGCAAGCATACCTGACAGTAAGCTACATATAAGACACACAAGGTTACATGGCACTAACTAATAAGGTGTGGTGTGCTCCTCTGTACTACTGAAAATCAAATTCGGAATAGAATCATTATCATTGATGAAAACTGTTTGCTTACTCTTACTCTTACATCTCGATGCAATTTCTTTATAACCTTTATAACTTTTAGTTAATCCTAGCATTCATGGGTTTTCAGAAAACTGCAGTTGACAGAGGCAGCAGTAAAGTACAGGGACCATCATATGCACTAAAAAGGTGTAAACATGTGTCTATACATGTTCAGAGCAACTTACAGAAATAGCTTGCAAAAAAAATATATGCACTTGCACAGGCTTCATAGAGACCTGCATTAAAAATCTATGTTCATCAACTGGATATTATCAAGGGTTCGCCATTCTGCATAAGCAATTGAAGCATGGAAAAAACCTTAACCGCATATGGATTTAAATAATGTTTCTATGTACAAAGTTAATGGAAATTTTTAAAAAACCAGGAGCCAATTGAAGAATTGAGTACATCCGGGATTTTAGATAACCTCATTACACAATGAGAGAATCAAGATCAGAAACCAGTGCTGCCAACATGCCCTGTTCTGTAGTAGTATGTCGGAAAAGAACATGTTGGAAAAGGATGAAAATAACACACAAAAAGCAGAGCTGAAAATGACTCATTAAAAATTTAGAATTGTCTTGAACTATGGATAGCTCACATAAGTTGATTATGTTGGGTAAGAAACTATGGAAACTGGACCCGGGAAAATTTGGGTTCAGTACCTTGGGTCATTGGTATGTCTGGTAAAGAATGGTACCTTGTTTGAAGTTCGATGGAGTTGTATATGCTTGCAGCAAATCAGAGGCTGCTTCTTGTCAGTTCAAAGTTAGGAGCATTGGAGTAACCTGTGGCATAAAGTTAGCTCAATATGCTAAGACAACAGCAATAAGCGCATGTATGACATATAAGAAACCGTAGTCAGGTGTTCAGTAGCACGGGACAACAATTAGTACATGTTTCACAAGCTTCCACCTTGCAAAATTAAAACATAGGAAAAATGTGACTTTTGTTTTCTTTGGTATAAACTTGATTTAAGAAGGTGCAGCGGTGACTCTTGGTAGATTAAAGCTGGATCAACGGGAACTCGTCTTTAGTCTAACACATATTAGCGGCAACTCATCTTTAGTCTAACACATATTAAAGGTTACTGGGAACTCTTGGCAGATTAAAGTTGGATACAGCCTTCCTTCTGCACATAACAAAGCTATTAGTTCTAGTAAAGCACTAAGGATTTGGGAATTCTACTTCAAACTCTAAATTCACTGAAGAAAAATGTAGTCCATGAGTCTAATAGCTGGCATAAATCACAGAAGGAAAAAAAAAAGACATAAGAAAGCATTGACCTTGCATTCCAACCAAATGCCAAGGCGCTGCAGAGCAACGAAAACCAGGTAGCTATAAATTAGAATCAGCTACAGTGGACAAAACATTGAAAAAGGGATAAATTAGTAGATATTTGAGATAGTTTTCTGAATAATACAGGACTTTATGCCAGGACTTTAAGTTGAGCAAACAGATTCGTTTTTCTCTTATTTTGAGAGGCCAAAAATGGGATATGCAAATTTTCAAGAGGAGACTACCCTAGGCGTTAAAGATAAATAACTAACTCTAATGCGACAGCGAAAGCCATGTAAGGTCTGCAGTTCCAGCTAGCTATGCAGGCTATACAACATGTCAC
The DNA here is from genome assembly GCA_015847255.1 of Hyparrhenia diplandra. NCBI lineage: Eukaryota > Viridiplantae > Streptophyta > Magnoliopsida > Poales > Poaceae > Hyparrhenia > Hyparrhenia diplandra. The sequence goes on from JADLZK010004716.1 coordinate 145,841, forward strand.
TTCTTTATATATTATTAGTAGTATTAGTAGTATTATTTACAAAGGCCAGATAACATCTATTTTGATTTGTTCTCAATAGGTCTCTGGTAAGCAGACTGTCACACGACTTCAGATAAAACAGGCTACGCACCTGACTGTAGGAGGAAGAACAAATGTGTTAGGCAATAAAATCCCTTGAATTTCCTTGCTTCTTCTCCTGTTGTAATGCAAAAAGTGAGAACCAGCACTACATTCACACAATAGAACTAAGCAAGTTTATGTTACTAAAAGACTCTGACGGTGTATGGAAAAGCAACTACCTCTCTATGCAAAAAGTTTAAACAAATAAAAGGTAACATGGGGTGATGTCAACCGAGGCTCATGCTTTCTATTTTAGATAACAGTCATAATCTGGTAATAGACATAAAGGGTGGCCTTTTCTATTTCAGATACTTACAGGAAGCCACTCTAGTTCGCATGAGCTGAGGTTTCAGAAAAACTTATTAGTTTGTTCCAAACTTATTAGGACAGAAACATGTTCCAAATAGTGAACCTATTTAAATTATGTACTCTACTGAGTTAGTACACCTTGTTCTCTGTCCCCCCGCCGCTCCCCACGCTGGCGGCACGGGGCGAAACCCTAGCCGCCGCCCGCGCGCCCCCCCCCCTCACCTCCCCGGCCGCCGCCGCCGGAGCAGGAAGCCGGCACGGCCGCGCGGCCGCCGCCGGGATGGCGGCGGCGGGCTCCCCTCCCGGTGGTGTGGTGGCGCGCTCGACGCGACCCGGCGCGGCGCCGTCTCGTTGGAGCGCGTGGAGCCGGCGGGAGCGCGTGGCGCGGCCGCGGCGGCGCCGGCCAGTGGCCCGGCGAGGTCTGAGGGTGGCGACGACGGCGACGGGGGGCTCTCTTCTCTCCGTCGCCCCCACCTTTCCCCGCTTTCGGTGGCTCCGGCGGGCCGGCCCAGGCTCCCCGGGAGCCTTGGCGGCTGGATCGCGGCCATGGCGGCCGGATATGGCGACCCCATCTTTGGGGGACGGCCCCGGCGGCGCCCGCCATGGTGGGCGGTCTGTACGGGCTTTGAGGCCCGGTTTTCTTCGGGATCTCAGGGCCTTGGCTTTGAGTGCGGCGCCCAAGCCGGGCGGACACGCAGCGTGCCATGGAGTATGGTCGGTGCTTCGGGCAGTCATCCGGTTGGCGGGTGGCTTTCACGCAGCTGCGGTCGCTTTTGCGTGGCCGGCGCATTGGTGCCCTTGGGCGAGGTTCCTGCAGGTTGGCCGGCAGCGGCGACGGTGGTTACAAGCTGGGATTCGCATCCGGGCCGGCGCCGATCTTTGTGGTTTTCGGGCGAAAGCGGCGGCGACGGCGACGCTGCGGGCGCCGTTTTCCTGTTGGGGGGCGTTGTGGCTGCAGCATTCTCCACGGGTGAAAACCCGGTCCTTCTTGGACGGCGACGGCGGCGCTTGGACGCCGCAACCTTCCCGAAGGCGTCGTTGTGGAGATCGACTCGGGCGATGTCTCTTTTCGGTTTCATTATAGATGGGTCGTCGTTTACTTTGTTGTGTGTGCGTGGTGACTTTCACCCCCTGTAGCGGTCTGCTGCAGGGGGGGCGCGCTTCCTTTGCGCGGGTGGTTGTAAACTCTATTCGCTTCTTTCACTTAATGATATCCAGGCGAAAGTGTTGGACTGTTTCAAAAAATAAATTATGTACTCTGCTTTGATGACTCAACCTAAACAAATATTAGTTTGTTAAGAAACAATTAGATCTGTTATGTTAACAAAAAATGAGGGACTATATTAAAAAGGACCACCACTGTTCTGAGAGGACATCATACCTTTTATGGATAAGGGGGCTGAAAATCATAAGCTATTTGTCTTTTGCTTAGAAAAAGCATGCTTAGATTCAGAACGGGCGAACGGCAGAACTGTAAAGTTAAAATTGATGGTCTTGAGAAGCACTTTCATTTAGTTGATTCACAAATAATCTGGTAAGCACAACCTGCAGTGGGTAAATTAATAGGGCACACCATTACATTGAGAGCCTTTTTGGTAATCTTCACATTCTATTGTGAAGCCTCATCACAGTCTGTCATCATCATTTTCTTTTGTTGCATAAACAGTCTTCTTATCGATGGATAAGGCACAAGGCATCTTTCATAGACTATTCTTAGGCTAATTAAGTATATATATTAACCAAGATGCAGAAGACAAACTTACCAATGCAAAGTACCAAAATAGAGTGGAGGCATTTAGTAAGATGCTTAAAATATCCAACCACACAAACCTGACTGTAACAAGAAACTGTCGTACTACAGGCATTGCTTTCTATAGGTTTGCTTTCTTAAAAATAAAAACCATCATAGGACAAGCATTCTGTAGCTTGTAACAATATCTAGGTTCAGTTCATCATATCGTATAGAGAGGCTAGAATATTGTCATTTCTAGTATACAAAGTTGGGCTGTACACAAATTTAGAAATCTAACTACTACATAAGAGAATCAGAAACCAGAAAAAAAAAAAAAGGGTACTGAATGAGAGGTTACGGGATAATCTAGTGGTATTGCTAAAAAATTAAATACACTGAAGACAAGCACTATTCAATTAGCATTTGCTTGATTAGACGCATGGAGCTGTTCTCCTTGGACCGGGAATAGTTCTTGAAAAAAAATTAGAACAAACATAGCATCATGAGAATCTTTCCTACTGCTCAAAATAGGATTGTTCCACTAAGAAAATATTTTGTGCAACTTAAAAAATAAGAAAAAAAGCATCTCTCATTTTTTTAGAAAAAAAGAGAGGCATCATCTATGGTGATGGCACCATACTGATTCAAGCAAACCATGGACTGTACCATTCACAGTGAAGCAAAGGCAAGCATAAATTTCTAAAGTGAAACTAAATAGGCCAACACTATCTGAGACAACACACCAATTCGCTTTATCTCTAGCTTCCAAACATACAACCAATATGTTAAGCCATGTCAAGGGCAGCAAAATACGTGTCTTTCGATAGAGTATTCATGTAATGCACAACGACATTAAAGGGGGAGCCTACAGTGGCTTCAAATCATAAAAATCTATTTAAAGGCATAATTTAAGCAGGTATGTAGGTACCACAAAGTGGAATTTAAAAGAAGCAAGAGCAGTACCATGGTTGTTAAGTAACGTCAATTGCTTATTTAAAGGCTTAGTTTAAGCAGTAATATAGGTATAACAAAGTGGGAATCTAAAATAAGAGAAATCAGTACCATGGTTATTCAATAATGTCAATTGCTTCGCCTATGTTGGCCTTGCTGGTGTACAGGAACAATCAACCTTCAAATAAAACTACAAAAATAGTACAGGATTAAGGTATAAAAAAATTATAGCTATAATCATCAGCACTAATTTCAGGGTTTAAGCAGTTATATAACAACAACAAAGTGGAATCTAAAAGAAGCAAAATCAGTACCATGGTTATTCAGTAGTGTCAATTGCTTCACCTATGTTGGCCATGCTGGTGTACAGGAACAATCAACCTTCAAATAAACTACAAACATAGTAAAAGATTGAGGCATTAAAAAAATTTTCTAGCTATAATCGTCAGCATTAATTTCAGGGAGAGGTAAATTTGTTTGGAACCTAAAACAACAACAAAACTCACCTGGCACCATCCTTGGAACCACATCCGGCCGCTGAGGTGAACCGCTGGCGCTGCTGACGGGATGCGGGCTCGCCTGGCACCATCTTTGGAGCCACATCCACTGCCGCGACCTCTAGCACAGGCGGCTAGGGTTTCTGTAGCACCGTAGCAGCACACGGACCAACCAAATCGTCGGCCCGGCACGCCGTGATGGCGAGAGCGAGCAGGAGGAGGAGGAGGAGGAGGAGGAGGGAGGGAGGGAGGGGAGGGAGGGCCGCCGGGGCACGCCCTCTCCTGTGCCGCCCACCGCCTTGGCGTCGGGATGGGGAGGGGAGAGACCGACGGGGAAGAGAGAGCGTGGGGGAGAGAGAAAGAAAAGGACGGGAGAGAGGGACGGATTTTTTTGCTGATGAGGAGAGGGAGAGCCGGTATATATTCGGTAGGTGGAGAGGAGGGGTTTTCTAGAAAACAGCCAGGCGGGCGGGTAAATGCAAAATCACCTACTTAATCGAATTTCGTCTTCTTCGAGCGTAGGATCTTCATAACACAGGGACTTTTATGTAAAATCATCCTAGACACAGGAACAGTGAAAGAGGCTCCTAGCTGGACCTGAGAGCGATTTCAAGGGAACGTATGGTCTTTTATGAAAAAAAATCTGAACCAATCAAATTAATTGGGGCGACGTGGATAGGCTGCCTGGGGCGGTAGGATTTGGCCCTTACGGTTTTGTAATTTGGAACACAGGAATGCCTGCGTCATTGAGGGTGCCAGCCCCAACATGAGTGACCGACTGCATGCCATTGAGGCTTTGACGATGAACACCACTTGTGGTGTCTTGCAGGGGCACGGAAGATTGATACCTTAGGTCCAGCTCTTGCGACAAAGGTAGGTAGGCGGCTAGAGTGTTGGTCATGTCTCACTTTGTTTGGATGTAAGTGTATTCACCTAGTTACACTTCGATCCACTCAAACACATGTGGATTGAGATGAAAACAATTACATCCAAACAAGGCCTTAGTGTGTGTTCTTATCATAGAGACAAACTATGTTTCAGGCCCTCCTACAACAAGGTCTGGGGAATTCTGAATCTAAAATGAATCTTATCATTCTAGTGACAAGTTGTTCTGAACAACTGCCTTTTGTCTCGGTGCTAAAAAACTACCTTTTGTCTCAAGGTATGCCCCTAGCAGGGGCCTACTCCCTGCTTCCCGAGGATTGCATCTAGGGCTGCACAAAACTTCCAAGATTACATTTAAGAGAAACGTATCATGTGCACACCAGGCTTATATGCACACGTGCACACAAGCGATATGAGCGCCTGATTTGGATCCGGTGTCCGGGGAGCGAGCACAGGAATTTTTCAATTTACCGCCCGCACTTTTCGCTTTGGGTTTTGAAAAAAAAACCAGCGCAGCGCCCCGAGGCTTCTCCAGTCTCCACCGCGCCCGGCCCGCTTTCGCGAAGAAAACCGGCGAGACCTAGCTCCTGTTCGCGCGGAAAACGGGTGCCGCCGGCTATGGCACCCGGGAGGATCCGCGCCGAGGACCGCACGCGAGGCATCCGGAGCCTCCCTCCGCCGGAATCCTCTCCTCGTTGCGCACCGGGAGGTTCCACGCCGCCGCCTGCAGGTTACCCTCCGCCCAGCCCAGGTGAGACCAGCGATGCCGTTGCGGCCGGGCGTGGTGAGCTCGGCTGCCCCATCGCTGGGGAGAAGCCGCCCGGCGTGCTTCGATGGGGGGACAACCGCGGGCGGCGGCGTGCCTCGCTTCGATGGGGGAATCGCGGGCGCCAGGTGCCTCTTTCGATGTGGAATCGCGGGCGCTGGGTGCTGGAGGAGTCGCTCGGGTTTTTTTTTTTTTTTTTGCAAAAGCCAAGCGTGTGCGGGCGTGTTTTCGTAAAAATAGTTGTGCTCGCTCCCTGGACACCGGATCCGAAATCAAGCGCCGAGATCGCTTGTGTGCACGTGTGCATATAAGGCTAGTGTGCGGATACGTTCTCTACATTTAAGCACCTAAAATAAATACTCCTATAAAAAACATGGGATGTCCCTCCCTCTGCCTCACTAGATAGACTGTAGATGGCAGTACTGTATGAACAACTACCTGGCCTCTTTCGGTATTCTTGGGAATTCTATTCTTAGATGTTTCAAGTTCCAATTACTCATCAGTTAAAGGCAGTCACAGGGCAAAGGAAAATGTTTAAGAATTAGAGGCGTTGTTGCATATGAACTCTCTCTCTCTCTTCTCTCTCTCTCCATGCATGTGTAATAACAAACAAGCAGGGAGAGTAAAGAAGTTAATTCTGTGTGGCGTAAATGCAAATCAGCTGGTAAATTCGCTTGGAACTTAAGGCCATTGTCGTCGGTCATTGTAACAACTAACAAGTTGTCTCCCAATTTTCTTTTTGGATTGAATTATAATTTGGGGTAGGGGAGTACATAACCATGGTATAATGGTTTTCAACAAACCAACATCAACCGACTTATTTATTATCAACATATTATCAACCGCAAAAAAAAAAAAAAAAAAAAAAAAAAATCTGCCGAACATAACATTATATCATTTTCAGAAAAAAAAAAACCTTGATATCATAGTCATAAAAACTCATGTAGTAACATAGTAATAAAATATATAAGTAGATATAAAAAAATAAAACAACTTACAAAGGGGGTGTTTAGTTAATGAAATATTTTGGGTTCGGCTATCTGTAACACTTTTCATTTATATTTGGTAATTATTGTCCCACACTGGACTAAGTAGACTCAAAAGATTCATTCGTCTTTCCAGCTAAATTGTGAAATTAGTTATTTTTTAACTACATTTAGTGCTTTATACATACGTAATAGATTCGACGTGACGAGCATCGCAGTACTTTTTTTCTCTACAACATAAAAAAGAATGAAAGTAAGACTTCCTAATGATGCGATAATCTTTGGTTTGTCCGCCTGCTCTCCCCGCATGTGAACCGCGCGCCTCCCCGCCGTATTTTAGGAATCGTGCGATCAGCGTCGTGGCCACAAAAAAAAAAAAAAAAAAAAAAAAAAAATTTACGTCGTGCAAGGAAAGCGCCCACCCCGAAAGGAAACAGTTCAAGTTTTTGCAAAGGAAAAATCTTAGTATCATGGCCGGTAAAAATCTTTACGTCGTGCGAGGAAAGCGCGCATCATCCTTCCGATTTAGAAGGTGCCCATCCTCTCCTCTTCTCCGCCGTGGTCGTCGCCGTGGAACGCTGCAACGAGGATCCATCGTCTTCGTCCTTGGTCGTCGAGCTGTGATCGGAGGTCCGATGATCTCGTCGTCCACATCGCTCCTCGTGCGGCGGCGGCGCGCTGGCTGCCCGTGATGGCCGCGTCAATCCTGTCGGCGACGGCACGGCGGTATGCAGGAATGATCCGTGTGCCGCCCTGATGATGCTCGCTCTCCCTAACGCTCGAATCGTGTGTCCTCTCCCCGTGATCAACCCCTAGGGTGGATGGTGCGGCACATGAGTGGGAGTAGGACACAGAGAGCACGCACCGGCCCTGCGGACGCGGACAACACGGCGACGCGGCTGGGGGTTTTCGCGGTCGCCGCCGCGCCGGTCCCGCCCTGTGCCTCCGTCTGCTCCGACGAATGGGTGAGCTAGGCCCCTACTCACTTCCCTCCCCGTCCTCCTTCTCTTCCTCCCGTCGTCATGCATCACCCGCTCATCCTCCTCTCTAGGATTAGGGAACGTATGGTTTGATGGTGACATTGCTTATACTGACCTAATGTGTTATTCGTATTTTTAGATGATTAAACATATATTTACTTCCAACAATTCAATCTCTTGCAAGAGGCCTGCATATTCTATACGATTGAAAGTGCATTTGCCCTTACAGTATCTTTTCTCATCAACATATCTATCAGTGTTGTTTGTGGTTCAGGTAATTTGAACCTAGAAGATCAGGCGAACTGCAGTGATCTGAACCTAAACAAAGGTTGGTTAAGAAGTTTCAGTCTCCTTGTCAAATTCATAATAGATTTTTGTGCTAGAACTTCAATTTTTACTCAGGATTATTTGTCTTCCCGTCTATTTTCTGGACATGAACAGGAGAGTATTAAGGCAGAAAGATAGAAACTATATATAAAAACAACTCATAGTCAAAAAGCATTTCTGACACCAACTAGGTAGATAGCTTTACATAGAGTTTATCCATCAGTTTTAAAATGTTCTTTATGAAATCAATAATTTCTGTAGATATTCTGATTTGACATTGCATTTTCTTTAATGCTCTTTAGAATGTCCTTGGAAACTGGAGCTCAAAGTTGTTTGCAGTTGCCTTGTTGGCCTATGGTCAGATTTCTGCAATTATGGGGACCTATGCTGGACAATATGCCATGCAGGTTTGTGGACATTATATTTCAGTCCTAGCTCGCAAGTTGAATAGCAGGTTATTTCGTGATGCATACAACTTGAGAGGCTTTGAGAGGTTTGTGGAGCTTGTACTTTATCTAAGAGATAACCAAGCGTTTGCTTGCTTGCAACATTAGTTTGTTTAGCTGTTAGATATGAAAAGTGCAGAAAATAATATTAGTACATGTACATAACACTTAGATTTGCATCATCAATTCACTCTTCTGGGCGAGCATGATCCCTTCGTGTGCCACGTACTGTGCATGCTAAAAATTAGTAAAATTTGCTGATAATGCTTGGGCTGTCATTTATGACATCTATGGCAATGACCTTGCGGCAAAATTTGAGTCGGTTAATAAGTGATTGCTTTTGAAAAGGCATTACTCTTCCCATTTAGTTTTTCTTCCACCATGCTAGAGTTATGGAGACTAAAAGGTGCCGTCTGTTTTTCAGAATGCAGAGTTGCGGACATATACGAGGATACTCAGGACTATTGTGGTGCTGAACTGCTGATACTGAAAAACTGATGAATGGCCGAATGGATGAGTTCTTGTGCATTTGCATGCCCTCTACAATGATTATGGGTGAATTCTTTTGCCTCTTGCTGCTGGATCTGCTTTGGTATATATGCCATAATCTTTTTTCCTGTTTGTACAGCTACTCCCAAAATAACAATTGTGAACAAATTTTGAACTTTGGAAGAAAGAAATATGCCATTTTGGTTTGATAGTTACGAGATGATACTTGGCATGGCTACTAAATAGTAAAGGAAACCTCCTAGGAAGTAACTATTGTTCATCAATATAGAACTTCAATAGATAGATAGGCCACCACCGTTGCAATACAATATGTCCTATATTGGGCAGTCTGCATGCCATACAACTCATCTATTTTTATTGTGTATTATTTTTTCTTAATAGCAAAACAAGGGTATTACTGCAATTGGGAGAGCAGATTGTAGGAGGCCAATATTATTGTTTAGTTTCACAATATTATTATCTTATCATGCGATCTGTGTATTTTATATAAAATTTAGCTATCCCGTAGCAACGCGACGGGCGCGATACTAGTACTACATACTACATAAAAGGCCGAAAAGGAAGACTACCTAATGATGCGATAATTTTTGGTTTGTCCGTGCGCCCTCACCTCATGCGACCCCCCTCCCCCTCCGCTCGTAATCCTCCTCCCCGTGCCATCCCCCTACCCGTTATGGTAACAATATGTCCACTTCCCCTAATTTCGCTCCTCCCAAATTCCGCGCCCTTCCCCTTGCTCCTCCCAAATCCGCGCTCTTCCCCAAAACTGGAACTGCGCCCGTCTCGCCGGACGAGTCAGACGAACCCAGTCGGTCTCGCTCGCCGAAGCGCGCCTACATCGCCATCGCCGGATCGCACCATCGCCAGAACGCCCACCGCGGGCGCGCCCGCCGCGGGCGTCTTTGCAGCGGCGATCCACCGACGAACGCCGGGTAACTTAGCGCCGCCGCCGCCACGGCGAGGACGAGCGCGCGAACACCAGCGCGGCAGGCGGGGATAGCGCCCGCGGGCGGTACGCGGACAACTACGGCGGCGAGGGACGAGCGTCATCGACGAACGCTTCGCCAACGGCGCCCGCCGCGTAATGGCGACGGGACGAGCGCGCCAGAACACCGACGCGACGAGCGGGGACGAGCGCCCGCGGCGGGTGCGACAACTACTGCGGCAGGGGCGGCGGCGGGCGGATTCATCATCGGCTTCAACAAGGCACCATCGTCGTAGCCCTACCCCTCTGCACCATCATCTCCGCCTCCGCACCACGCCACACGCCACGCTCCTGTCGTCCACGGCGTGGTCGTGGCCAATCTTGTCCTGGCTACGTCTTGCCATGTTGATATTTTTTGCCTAATGATGAATATTCATTTGAAGTTCTCCATTACTGAAGATAATTTTGGCAGAGGCTTGCTCCTCTCAGGCCAATTACAGGCCAAATCCAAATCAGTGAGGGACTGTGGGTTTTGTATTTGTGTTGCAGAGTAGCAACAAATTCTAGCAAGTTCAGGTTCTGTTCAGATTTCTCGGTTTTTGAAAGTTCGATCCTCATTCTTTCAGGATTGTTGAAACAGTCTATCTCTGGCTTTGGTGCCGCTACTGCTGCTTCTAATCAGGTCGGCAGGATGGAAAGGGGGCAGTGGACCTCGCAAGGCCAGGGGATGCAGCTCTAGCTCCTCTATGTGACTGCCGGTAACAACTTGTTTTATAAACTACAAGATTTTTTTTCTGGCCATGATCATTACTTCAGTTAGAGAGTATCCACCACATTTTTCCTGCATCCCCTGGCCTTGTGTCAATGGACATTCATTCTTTGATATCTGCAACATGGGATATACTAGATGTTACAGACGTTCAGTCTTTGGGTTGAAAGCCTTTCATCATCAGTAATAGCTTAAGCTCAAGTCTGAACACCTTAGTTTTTTTTTTTATCTCAACACCTCGGTTTTATGATAGAATAGTAAATATTATTGATGATTTAGCCAAAAAACAACTCCCTGGCAATTTGAATCCCATGCTGATTGATAAACACGCCCTAGCTACCAAATTATATGCCTGTGTCCTGTTCAATTCCTTGAGAATTTTAAAACCCGAAAAGTAACCTATATTGAAGGAATAAAAACAACCCCTTTTGTATTTTAAATTTGTGGGAAGAGTGAGAACTGCAGTGTCTTTAGTTCACTACCATTGTTAGATAAATCAAAATTCCTAATAGAAGTATATTTTCAGTGACTGTTTTAAAAGAACAGAATGCTCTGCACTATTGTATTGACAATGCTTCTCAGAGTTCTAATTAGCACCAACTGGCCTTGAGCTCCTATTTATTTGTGATCCTACCAAATATCATGTGGTCAAGTACTTACTGTCTTTCAAAGCACATGGGATTAACAATGAGGTGGATGCCCTCATGAGTAGTTGCTTATATTTGTAAGGATGAAATTAGTTTTTAATCATAAGGTGCTCAATTTATATTTTTCTAATTGATATGGAAAAAAATGTGTTATAAACTGATATGAGTCTTAGTTTGTAAACTAATACGTTCAAATACTTCTGCATTGTTTACAAACTGACAGTAATCTAATGACTGCAACTTCCATGTACCAGGAAACAATTCTGCGTGCACACCACCTCCAATTAAAGCTATTTTGAATTGTTTGCACAAGGTAGTTAAGTGTCTCAGACTTGTTCTTCACTGCACTATAAAGAACTAAAGGATGGAATCCAAAGGTGAAAGATATGGATTTCGCCTTTTTACATTATGTAGTACCTCTTTGCATGATAAAACTATAGCAGTCCGACAATTGCAAAACTGAATGCAGGTGATACTTGTTTGCAAGAAAAAAACTGAAAACAGATGCTATTCCTATCTCTATTTTCTCCATAGTACAATTGTAAAGAGATCCTACTGTTCCACTTAATTATCTTTGATTCCTGAGCCCTCTTTTTTTTTTGAAAGTAACTGATGAGCCCTCTTTTACCTATATAGAATTTTTAGTGCACTGCATATCCACAAAAAAATCTTGTGGAAATAACCTGTGGACTGCATTGGCATATTCATATGTAGTGACTTTCGTCAGTTAAGGTTGTAGTTAGCAAGACACGTGAGTGGAGCGGAGCCGAGCGGCGCATGCGAACCGCGCACCAGGCAAAAACTGCATCGCGAGACCAACCATCTGATGGGGAGCTTGGACACGTGGCTTCCATCTACAGGAGGGTGCACCCAGGCGCCAGTGAGCCCTGGCCCCACCCAAGTTTTTTTTCCCAAGTCTGAGTCCTACACTGCATGTCTGTAGCTTGCATGTCATGCTAATTTAATAGAGACCTAAGAACTTGCATATTGATTTTGAACATTAGAGACACTACCCACTATTTGTTTTTAATCTTGAGCATGACAACAGATTTTATATACAATGTGTGGTATGTTTTGGGGACATGTTAAATATTAAACGGCATGGTTCATATTATTTGAGTGAACTAGATCTCAATCAAACCTGCTATGCAACCTTTGGGTATAATAAATTAAGAACAATTTTTTTGGTGAACTGTTATTCTAATTGATTGTAAACACATGTTTTAATCAGACCACATAAAGAGGCTAGAAAGGATCGGAAGAGCTAATTTCCAACTCTAAAAATTGTTTCTTCTGATCGAAGGTAATTTTTATCCTATTCAGTCTATCCTGAATGTGTTTTCTTTGAAGCTTTGATTTCGTTAATGTTTTGCATTTCTACTATGATGGAGTATGTCCAATGTCCATAGATGAGTCTGGTGTTTAGATGTGGGTTTAGCCCCAATAGAGAAAAATACTCCAGGAAGTCCGGTCAGATTTGGTAGGGGTTTAGCCCAATAGAGAATTAGATATATCTGGAAAGTTATCTATTATATATTGGGAAGCATATCAAAAGAAAGGAAGAGGGGTCCAAAGAAGTGAAAATACCTAATCAATTGTATACTTTAACTCAATAAATGATGTCAATACGTGCTGCAGCTCATTTGAATTTGACATCAATAGTAAGGAGCTACCAAATCTCTGGCTTCAAAGTCACAAATATCTTATCCCCGAAGTTAATAACTTTTTGAGAAACATTATATAATTACAATGGTGGACATGTATTATATGCTTGCTAACTAGGGATTAATTTTTGGATCAGTTTCATCGTAATGGAACCTATGCAAAATAATGAAGGCCGTACACCATTTGGAGACTTGACAAACAACATCAATGGAGGTAATTAATTGCTTGTCCATTTGGACTTTCAATTGTATAGGTCGGGGAAAATAAAAAGAATGCATCAAGTAAAAAAGGTAAGGATAAAAAGACGCCAGCAGTTGATGGAATTTTTCACGAAGAATATTGTATGGAAGGAGGTTCGACACAATAAGCAAGTTAATTAAAGATTAGTAACACATATAATGTATTTGTATTTCATTCTATATTGTGAAATATTATTTAACTAACGCCAATGTTCGTTGATATTCCTAGGTACTTCTAAATGGTCTATCGACACTACGTGGAGACGTTATATATATAATACATGAATGTAAAATCATATGTATATGTTATATTTTCAACGCTTGATGCATGGTGTATCACCGTTTATCGACTACTTCTACATGGCATATATCCCGACGCTTGTGCATGGTGCATATCTATTTGCTTGGTTTTGTTTTTAAGAACATAAGACAATCATAAGATTTCCGTTTAATAATCACGTGGAAGAAAAAAAATGTTACTTTAATATTATTGTTTATTTTCATAGTATTGTTATCGTATCGTCGCGATTCATAATTTTATATAAAATTTAAATTATCCCAGAAGACGCAGGCATTTAACTAGTAGCTTTTACAATTTGTAACCAATCAGAAAAATATACCAGGTAGGACGAGTACGACAACACGTGGTCGTCATAAATGCCAATTTCCTTACAGACCCCTAAAGAAATGAGAAATGGACCTCTTTCCTTCCTTCGCTCCCCTTAATTCTCTGCTGCTCGGCTTCCAACGTCTCTCACTCTCTCCCCTCTCCGGCCGAACACCGCCGCCGGAACCCTACCCCAGGTCCCACAGCCAAATGCCGCCGGCTTCCCGCCCCGCCTCCGCCGCCTCCTCCGCTCCACGCGCGCCGCCCCGCCGCCTCCGAAGCCGCCGCCCGCTCAAATCCACACCACCCACCGCCGCCGCCGCTTCCACCGGCGCTGCCCGCCGCGGCGGTCCCGAGACCCCGCATCTCCGTTGGGCCGCGCCTGGCGGCGAGGCCAATGCCGGCGCGGAGAGGCCGCGCGGAGACCCGCCGTCCTCCTCCTCCGTCAGGCGCCTGGCCGCGGCGGTCTGGCGGCTGCGGCCACCCGAGGAGACACCCGCCGCCGGGCCCGGCCAGCGTGACGCCGCCTCCCGTGTCGGCCTCGAGGTACGCGCCCCTCCCACCCCGTGCTCGCCCGTTAGAAGAAAACGATGAACTTCGAATTTTTAGCTGCTCCCGCTCGAATGTCGCTGGATTCGGCGTACGGGGAGGCGAATCCAGGACGGCGGGCCGCGGGCGACGGCGCCCTCCTCTCACTCATCAGGCCGCCGTACTCGCCTGCCTGCTCACCGTACCAGTCCGCTCTCCCTCCGTTCCAGCTCGTGGCGGCAAGCAGTTACTAGCCGTTGCGGCGGCGTCGCACGGCGGCGGAATCGCAGCCCAGATCCCCATTTATGGCGCCGCCCCTTCTCTCTCATTACCTCTCTCTATTTCTTTTATATAATCGCGCGTGGCGGCGGGTGACATTTATTGCTCAGGCCATGGGCGCGTTCCTTGTGATGCACACAGGCACACAGCCCAGCCCCCGCTCATGTGATCTGCATCTGCCTCATTGAATCATCGGTGTGCCGTGCAATTATGCACGCACGGATGTACCTCGCTAGGGTTCTTGATGTGAGAGTAACCGGCCTGTCTCCTCCAGCTACCCTGCTTGTGGTGCGTGGGTACCTTGGCTATTTACTGGAGTCACTACGCTACCTTGCCAAGTGATATTCGGTGTAAACTCAGTCCTGTGTTCACTTGAGTGAGTTACCCTTCTTGGTTGCAATGCCAGTATGCCATGGCATGAGCAATAGATCCTGGTTTCAGAAGATGGTATGGGCGTTTCATACAACTCTTTCGTTTGCTATTCATCCTATTTGCTCATAGGATCTGAATGATCCACTCCCCCAGATTTATATGTGCAATAACGAGATCAATTCATCTTGTTCTGATGTCTCCTTTTCTTCAGATCTTTGCTTTGTCATTCATTTTTGAAGAAACTACTTTAGGCTGTAACTCTGAGGGTAAATCTGAGGGCGCTATCAAATCGTTATCCATGTTTTAATGTCTTGTTGCTAGTTAGAGATGGAGAAAAGTGTTTTTGTTTCTGCTTTGTTGCAGTCGATTGATCATTCATATTAACTTGTTGATTTCACTTATATGACAGCATATACCGAGACATCTGCAAGCTCATCTTCTGAGCAAGAATTCTCTTAGTTGCCACCATAGTCTGAAAAAAGACATTTCAAGCCCCAACTCTGTCCTGGAGCCACATAGTGGAGAGCTGCACAAGGTATAACCAGAAACTGCTTGCACCTAAATTGCTTCTATCCTTTTGGTTCCATACTGCAAACTAATTCAGTGGATTTAACCATGCAGGTACATCTTCGTCTTTCCTCTGGTGTGGAGGGTGCAACAAAATGGGAGCCTATGAACATAAAGAGCATAGAACCAGATGGTGCCTATGTGATTGCTAGCCAACTAAATCTCGTTGAGGAACAGCAAGGGGGCAGCTATGTTGCTAGCCTTGAGTTGGAGCTTCAGCAGGCGCGGGATAGGGTGAGCAAGCTAGAAGCTGAGCGGCTTTCAGCCAAGAAGCAACTTGATCACTTGTTCAAGAAACTCGCAGAGGAGAAAGCAGCTTGGCGGAACAGAGAGCACAAGAAAGTTCGAGCTATTCTTGAAGATATGAAGGCTGATCTGGAGCATGAGAAAAAGAACAGGAGGCAGTTGGAGACTATTAACTTCAAGCTTGTTGATGAGCTGAAAGAGGTAAAAATGGCCGCCAAGCAGCTATTGCAGGAGTATGACAATGAGCAGAAGACGCGGGGGGAACTCACGGAGGAGGTGTGCAACAAGCAAGTGAGGGAGATAGAGGAACATAAATCAGAGATCGAAGCCTTGAAACAGGATTCTGTCAAACTGCGGGGGGTGAGCTGGATGAGGATAGGAAATTGCTGCAGATGGCTGAGGTGTGGCGTGAGGAGCGAGTGCAAATGAAACTTGTGGATGCCAAGCTCACTCTTGAGGCCAAATATGAACAGTTGAGCAAACTGCAGGAGGATGTGGAAGCTTTCATTTCGACTTTCAGCTCTTCCAAAGGAGACAGCACAATTGTTGAAGCAGCACACAACATTGTACAGGCCATTGGGTCAGCCAGAGACCAAGAGGTTGAATTCACGTATGAGCCACCAAGAGCATCAGAAGATATACTGGCCATCTTTGAAGAGCTACGCCCAAGCGAAGAGACAGAGACAAAGGAATCTGAACCATGCCCAAAGCAAGAAATCCAAGAAGCTAGCCCAACAGCTGATATATTTCTGGAAAATCGAGACAGATTGTTCCCAGATGGAATCCATTCTGATGAGAGCGATACAGAAGATGGAAGCAGCTGGGAGACCATGAGCCATGAAGAGATGCAAGGCTCAAGCCACTCACCATATGGAAGCGAACCTTCAATCAACAAGATCTTTGACAGAATCTCATGGACCAGTGGAAACGATTCTGAGGATGAGCAGATCAACAAACTGTGTGATGACTTGAGCAATGTGTACCTGACGGACATGAAACAGTCCAAGAAGAAAGAGTGTGCCATATCAAAGCTGTGGAAGTCATCTCCACTGAAAAACTGTGAACTCCATACAAAAGATGTTCCGGAGATGATGAATGGGAGATTATCAAGTGCAAGTCTTCCTAATGGTGTGTACTCTACTGCCAAAGGCTCAAATCTGGATATGGGAGACAGCACCCCTAGCACAGCGCAATGGAGCTCACCGGACTCGATGAACAGCCAGCTCAACCGGGGTTTCAGAGGCTGCATGGAGATGGTTCAGAGGCAGAGCCTGAAGGCAAAGCTCCTAGAAGCTCGGATGGAGAGCCAGAAGATTCAGCTTCGTCATGTGCTCAACCAGAAAACTTAAGTTAGAACCTCACTCTGCGTCAAGAAATAAAATTCCAAGCATTGGATCTATTTCATTTCCCTTGTCCATTGTAGTATGTAGCCTAGTCTCATGTGCTTCTGCTTCATATCATAGAACTATATAGCTAGATGTAGCCTTGTAGGCTGACCCGGCCATGGTTGATGCATCTGTCTAATAGCGGCCGTCATTTGACAGGTTATAGTGTCTGTCGTTATGTGTAATGTAGCAGTAAACAAGAAGCATCGCTCAGACTAACTGTATCAGTAATGTAGCAGCAAACAAGAAGCATTGTTCAGACAAAATGTACCATTGACAGTGAAGAATTGTAAAACCGCTGAGGATGTGTTTTCATTTGAAACGAACAGGATACTCAGAAACCTCGGCAGAAACTGCTGTCACGGAGGCGATAGGAATTCTGATTATTTATAAATGAAATTTATGCTATATCCAGTTGCGATGTCAAAACACAAAACGTGTCACTTTTTGTTGCAATTGGCACAACAGATTCTCTGTGATGCAACACACAAACTAACTCGCATGAAGTCACTGGAGCTTTGATTTTGGAGACATTATGTTCCAGAATTGTTAGTCAAGTACATACTTTGTTAACACAACTATTGTCAACAGCTCGATTGCATTGCGAGTACAAGGTTTCATACAAGTAGTTATTATAAGTTCAGTACAGCTATGATCACACGTTGCTTTGCTTGTAGAGCTTCGTGTCCAACACTTGCTTCCCACACATTGCGCACACTCCTGGAAAAAATCAAAACTATGATTAGAATAAGGAGTTACCTAATTTCAGAAGCATTTTGTTAAGTCATGAACTATGATAGTGATACTTCGGAATCGGATGTGTAAATGCACGTATTGTCAAGTAAATAAGCAATACCATGTTCCCTTTCTAGTGCGTTTCTTACCTTTTGAGTAAGCACAGGTGTGGCAGTATTTTGCGTCTTGGTGCACCTGTTGCTTGCAGATTATACATTTGGTGTTTCCATATGGAGTCCACCTGTGATTAAAGAGAAGTGTGTCGAATTAGACCACAATCACAATAATAATACCTTCAGTGGACAACAGATATCATTTGAATATTAGTATTAAGTTACAAAAAGAACATACTGTGATTTAAATAGACAACAAAAACATATAGCTTGTTTTGGAAAATATCCAACGAGGCTAAAGAATCCGTAGATACAGAAAACTCAGTTAAAAATTTTAAGCAACATATTTAGAAGGAACAGATCTTGAAACCTGGACGAAACAAACAGGATATCAGCCACAGTGGTGACACATGTATTTCCATGGAAATTAAAGAGCACCTTGCTTGAATATAAGGATCAAATAAATATGAATTTTCATTAAAGATGCCTAAATCAAAACTTAAAACCCTTATCCCCTACCACCCCATATCCATATGAAACCCTAGCTAGCACCTGTTTTCATACCTTAACATCAGAACTCATATTCCTTCTCACCTTTTCTATCTTCCCTGTGTATTCCCAACACTAGTAATGAAACATTCATTAATTTGGAAGGTGGTTTATTCATATTATTCCTATGTTAACCGAGACAAGTCAATATAACAGTTTGCACGATACAACCAAAGTTTATCAATTATAGAAAGATATCCTTGTGGAACATGTGCCTTGTTGTCGCCCAGATCCGTGACTCTCTTCCAAGAAAATACTTCACTATCTATTCAGTTAAGAACTATGGCCCTGTATTGAATTGAAGAGAGATAAACTTTGAGGTGTCATTAGGTTACCATGCTACCACCATCGTGGTACCAAACTGTCAAGAACAAGAGCTTGTAGCCTTGTAAAACCAACATACTATCAGTCTGATTCAGTTGAAGGTTTTAAGGAGGGGGGATGAGAATTGAGAGCTAACACAATTTTCTAAATAAAATGATTTAGGTGGCTCAAAAAAAAAAAAATCAAGAAATCACATAAAGTCTACCAGCCTGCCCATTGAGTTGGACCAGCCAACAATTTGTTCGATTGATTGGTTACTGACTTACTGTATGCTACCTTCATGACAAGTTCGAGCCATTAACTCTGGTGATTCGCCTCTTTTGTTAAATATAAACCAAGCCCGTACCCTGATCTGCTATCGCGCTCAACTTGGGATCAGGGCTCAACTTGAAGAACGATTTTCGAGTTGAAGGTACCCCAGAAAACGAAATTGGGATCCCAAGAAACAGGCATCAGCTATTCGCGCGTGATTTCAGTCTAACCCTGACCTCAGAAACTAGTAGTAGCAGGGGGAGAAGAAGGCTCGACAAGGGCTGGGGAAGGGAGGAGAGGATGAGGGGAGAGCTGACCTGTTCTTCTTGGAGAGGAGCTTGTTCTCGTTGATCTTGCGGCCGCCGCTCTCGTTGGTGTTGCTGGCGCCCTCCTTCCACTTGTCAGGCACGATCACCTTCCCGAGCTTCTTCTCGCCTGCATCCCAAATTCCACAAACCCTTCTTATTATCATCTTGTACACATATAAGCAAGAACAGGGGGAAAAGGGGTACAGATCCCATCACGAGTCCTCTAGGGCAAAACGGAATCGGGGATGCACACCATCTTTGACTGGGAGGGAGGAAGGAAGGGAGGGGTAATCTTACACTTAGCGCACACCATCGCCGCCGCCGCCGCCGATTCTTGCTGTTCTTGCGGTTGGGGATCCGAGAGGAAGGGAAACAAACAAGGAAGTGGTGGCTGGCTGAGGAATGCGCTGGGGTTCGGTTCGGGTCCGTTAAGCGAACCAGATCCGTTTACCCGAACCCGGACTTTTCGATGGGCCAGGCTCAAAGCCCGGATAGTTCTGGGCCCGATTTAGACCGAATCTGGGCTCAGCTTGAAAATTGGGCGAATGTGGTTTTTGGGGCAGATCCGGAAAAAATGAAAGAGCAACATTTGTTTAAATTTGGGTTGGAGTTCTGCAGTTAGAGTGGAGAATAATGTCCTTATGATAGTATAACTGTATGAATTCATATTAGTATACTATACAACTTGTTTTACACTCATACTCCTTCCGTTCCAAATTATATGTTTTGACTTTTCGAGATTTATAACTTTTTGTTGTGCACCTAGATATATGCTATGTCTAGATAAGGAAAAAACTACGAATCTAAAAATGTCAAAACATCTTATAATTTAGAATGGAAAAAGTACATTGACTTTTTAAAAAAGACATAATTGTACCTTGATACTCGTACACATGTATGTCCACTCACTCAATCAAACCCAAACAAAAATATGGTACAAATATGGTACATGTTTATTATGTAAAGCTTCAAGTCATTATATATTATGACTTAAAAAAGTTAAAACAGTTGGTACAAATATGGTACAAACGGCAACGTAAGTTACTTCTAAGAGCATATCTAAAGTTCACAAAACAAAACATCAATAGTTTTTCTTGGTAAAAAAAAAGTAGGGAGCATATTTGTTGGCTTTGAGATAGAAGGCAATTTTTTTCACCAGAAATCTTACTATCTTCACTCTACATTGAGTAAAATGCACCGCTAGGTCCCTCAAACTATTGGCTTCTTCCGTCACGCCCCCAAACTATTAAACCAACTATCTAGGTCATCGATCTATTCATGCAGTGCATTCATGGTCCAAAAGAAGCCACGCATGCCAACGAATCTGACGTGGCGTGCCAAAGTGGCAAACAAATGCTCGGTCATACCAATTTAAGCGAAAAGCCCCTCAATTTCTCGTCGGGGCAGACCATGGACGTGCTCCTCACCGCGTCCGCCGCTGCCACTCAGTCCGCCTTGGCCATCGCCGTCGCGCCCTACACCAACAAGGTCGGCACGTTCGACAACACCACTGCCACCGTCATCCAAAGGTTCAAGGGCAAGACGGGTGGTGGTCAATTACGGCGGCGCGGCGATGAAGTTCACCGGAGCTGCAGGCGTCGGTGATCCGCGACCAGGTCCTGCTGCTCTGCGTCGGCCTCCGCCCCGTGCTCGTCCACGGCGGTGGTCCCGAGATCAACTCGTGTCTGGCGCCGTCGGCGTGGAGCCGCAATTCCGCAACGGCCTCCGCGTCACGGACGCAGCCACCATGGAGGTCGTGGAGATGGTGCTCGTGGGCAAGGTCAAGTGGTCAACAAGCAGCTCGTCTCCCTCATCAACCTCGCGAGGGCCACCGCCGTCGGGCTGTGCGGCAAGGACGCGCGCGTCCTCACCGCGCGACCCTCCCCTGACACCGCCTCCCTGGGCTTCGTCGGCGAAGTGACGCGCGTGGACCCCGCCGTCCTCCACCCCATCGTCGCGCCCGGGCATGTCCCGGTCATCGCCACCGTGGCGGCCGACGAGGCCGGGCAGGCCTACAACATCAATGCCGACACGGCAGCCGGGGAGATCGCCGCGGCGGTGGGAGCCGAGAAGCTTCTGCTGTTCACGGACGGGCAAGGACGAGGTGCAGCAGCCCAACGCGTCGGCGGCGTTGAACGCGCTACAGGCCTCGAGCGTTTATTGGTCGCCGAGGCGCGGCGCGGGCAGCAAGCGACAAGCACGGTGATCGGTTATCGGTGATGTATTTTTCACAAAAAAAAACAGAGTTTGTTTATTATGATCCGCAAAATGCGCCAGGATCGGTTCCTCCTATCCTATCTTATGCGTGAGATCCATAAAAGGACGAGTCAAGATCGCATCACAAGTCACAACACCGCCGACGTACGAGACCATGACGCCGACGACGATGACGATGGGCGGCGATGACTGCTTGTCGTCCACGCCGCCAACGCGGCGCTCGACGCCGCCGAGTCCCCCGTCAGGGCCGTCACAACGCTCACTCTGCTCGTGGAGTCCAGCGACGGGGAAACCACCATCCAGCGGTTACTCTGCTACTGCAGAGATGGCTGGCGCACATACGATGCCAATGTGATCGGCGTTCTAGACTCCCACCAGGCGGTGCGCCGCGTTGAGGAGCTCCGCGTCGTGCAAGGACGAGCTGCAGCAGCCCAACGCGTCCGCGCAGTCCGGCTTTTGACCATGGTGAGAGAGTGTGGCTGGAGTTGAAAGTGAGGAAGAAATTGGGGGGCTCTTCTGTTAAATTGGCATGACAGAGGACTTTCCTTGCCACTCTGGCGCAACCACATCGGATTATGTTGCACGTGTGGCTTATTTTGGACGTGGGTGCATCACAGGAATAGATCAGGAACCTAGATAGTTGGTTCAATAGTTTGGGGATGTAGATGGGAATGCGCCAATAGTTTGGGGACCTACGGTGCATTTTACTCCTCTACATTTGTATTGGGATCCTGTATTGATATACATGTAGATATTTGCACATGATTGGATCAATTTTCCCAAGCGTAGAGATTGCAGTTGAGATGGGGAGCTGAATTAAATTTTCAGCTCCCGATCAAGCTAAAAAAAATTCGCCCTCCAAGTTCTTGTGCACTAACAAGATCAAACAGAGGGAGATAAGAACCAAACATGAACCAAACATATGGCTTTACAGGAAACATTACAACCATCCGAAAAAAGAATGTTCCATAAAGACACCAAAATGTCAAGACGAATCCTAATGGGCCTGAGAGCATAACAGCATAAGCAATTTTTTCACAAAGAAAAGCATAGAAAGCATTTACACCATGCTCTACACGACTGTGAAACAGAAATTTGTAACCAAACAGCAGGCAAACCCTGTTCCTCAATCAGCAGTTCCTGCCTCCTCCTATGGCTTTTATTTCACACTTTATTTATGGGGCTGAATCGACAAATGCCCTCCAGAGGCATCGCAAAAGGCCCTCCATTGGCATCGCAAAGTCTCTACAATATGGAGCCTGCCACTGTCATTGTGGGTGAAATGGTGTGTGGCCCGCCTTAGTTCTGTGCACCAGCCAAGTTGCGGATGACATAGGGGAGGATGCCCCCATGGTTGAAGTACGCCAGCTCCACCTACAGTGAACCAAGAATTTGTGATTGCTTAGTTCAATGACAATGCAAATGGCATAACTGCTAGAAAGATTAAAAGACGTCTTCTGAAATTGCATATACCTCAGTGTCAAAGCGAAGGGTGCAGGTGAAAGATTTCCCATTGTCGGTGGTAACAGTAACATCCTGTCCGGGACGGATCTCACTGAGGTTGGCAGGGAGATCGATGCTGTACCGCTCATGTCCAGTGAGGCCAAGCGAATCAGCATCCTCACCAGCTTTGAAGCAGAGAGGAATGATTCCCATCCCCACCAAGTTGCTTCTGTGGATACGCTCAAAGCTCTTGGAAATCACAGCTTTAACTCCCTGTAAACAAGGCATACCTCATCAATCAGTGCTATGGTTTTCCCATACAAGCTATAATTAAATTGAGAGCACTCAATAGAACTTGCCAGGAGCATCGGACCCTTGGCAGCCCAATCACGAGAACTGCCGCTTCCATACTCAGCACCAGCGAGAATTATAGTAGCATGGCCCTCAGATTTGTATCTCTGCAGTAGGGACCATGGCATTAGGAAGTAATGTTGATAGAAATGAAGAGATAAAACCTCACAATACATACCATGGCTGCATCAAAAACGGAGAGCTTCTCCCCAGTAGGGACATGAATGGTCTTGGGTCCAACTTCTCCGTTCAAAAACTTGTTCACGATCCTAATGTTTGCAAATGTTCCTCTTGCCATTATTTCATCATTACCACGACGACTACCATATGAGTTGAAGTCCTTCCGGTCCACACCACGTTCAATCAAGTACTTGGCAGCAGGACTGTCTTTGTGTATGCTTCCTGCAGGTGAAATGTGATCTGTAGTAATGCTGTCCCCAAAGTTCAGCAAGCAGTAGGCATCTTTCACCGCAGAGGGGCCAGGTGGGGACATGGTCATGTCCTTAAAGTACGGGGGCTCATGAATGTAAGTGGATTTGGGATCCCATGAATAGAGTGAGGCTTCTGGGACAGTTAACTGGTTCCACATTGGGTTGCCTTTTGTGATAGCCTCATAGGTGCCCTTGAACATGTCAGGCAACACACTGGATTGGACAACCTGTTGGGTACCATTTTAGCAACAATTATTATTATAGCTACAAAGATAGTGGAGACATAAACATCTCCAATATGAGTGAATGGTACAATAGCAACTGAAAGACAACAAAGTTTCAGTAAAGAATATACCTGTGCAATTTCTTCCGTTGAGGGCCATATATCCCTGAAGTAGACTTCCTTGCCATCCTTTCCAAGTCCAATGGGCTCTTTCTCAAAATCAATATCAACCTGAAAAGTACGACTTCTAATATTAACTACTTCCCTGGAACCAGAAGCACAGATGTACTGAAGTTTATTGACCATGCTAGCCCTACAATCAGTTATGTGGGAGAGCACACAAACTTACAGTTCCAGCGAGTGCATAAGCAACAACAAGAGGTGGCGAAGCAAGATAGTTAGCCCGAGTTAAAGGGTGCACACGACCCTCAAAGTTACGGTTACCCGACAAAACAGCAGCAGCAACAACATCTGTGCAAAAAGAGGTGATCCATAAGCCAATTGTACAGGAAAAAGAAACTGAAATTTGTTACATCTAAATGTCAATCATCTAAGAATTAACTTACCATTTTCTGTAATGGCAGCTGACACAGATTCATCAAGATCACCAGAGTTTCCAATGCAAGTAGTACAGCCATAGCCAACAATATGAAATCCTTGCTTGTTCAAGTATTCTTGAAGGCCACTGTAAATAGAAGCCACCAGATTTGATTAAAGCATGCCATCTGATACACACTGAAATTCTATGTTTCACTGTTTTTTATTAAACAATGACAAGATACCTCTGAAGCAAGTACTTCGTGACAACTCCTGACCCAGGGGCAAGGCTTGTCTTCACCCATGGTTTAACCTGAAAACAAGTGCTATCTCACGTCAGCAGAAAGCACAGAAAGGCACTCAGCATAACAGCCCATGATTACATTACAAGAGGACTAACCTCAAGACCCAACTCACAGGCTTTCTTAGCTACAAGACCAGCACCAAGCATAACACTAGGATTTGAGGTGTTTGTGCAGCTAGTTATTGCTGCTATAACAACACTACCATGCTTGATTTCGGCTGGCTGCCCGTGAAAGTCAAATTTGATAACCTTATCCTGATGCTCCTTTGGCACTGCAAAACCCTGGAATTTCATACATGTATTAGGTTAGTAACATCAGATGAAGCAAAAGCATATGGTATACAGCCAAGCAGTTACCTTGAACCCAACTTTGTTGTCCAGGCAAGCATGCCAATCTGATTTCATTTCCTTCAAAGGGACACGATCATGAGGCCTACGAGTTCAGAAACACAGTAAGACCCAGTATACACACACACCTCACCCCCAAAAAAAAAAAAAAAAAAAAAAAAAGAACTGCAGTACTACTGTCCAATCAGAAGAAGACTCGGGATCTCACCTCTTTGGGCCAGACATGCTGGGCTCCACCTCATCAAGGTTCAGCTCAAGATAAGATGAGTATATTCTCTCTGTTGGAGGCTGCCAACATATGCAAATATGCTTATATTTTGCACACAAAATAATATGAGACTTTAGTGCTGCAATGAGAAAAGAGAGTTACCTCATTGTAGTCCACAAACATTTTGTTGGCTCTCAGGTATGCTTCAATCATTGACACCTAAATAAACATGGAAGGTTTCACTTAAAAAATGGAGCACATGATGAATTCATCTTACATAATGTTCTATAATTGAGATTAAGGGGCTGTTTGGTTCCCATGGGACTAGGGACTAGGGAGTAATTTTTAGTCCTATTTTGGTACGGCCAAGGGATCGAAGCGCGAGCGGTGAGAGACCGGTGGCCGTGGCTTGAATTCACGGCGGCGCGGTGCTGAAGGCCTAGTCGGGCGCCAGCACAAAGCAGCGAGAGAGAGAGAGATTAGATGGGAACGTGACTTTGGCCAGGGGCCAAGGGGAGATTAAATCTCAATCCCGGCTGATCTCTTTCGTTGATAGGTGATCGGTACATATATAGCCTGGACTCGACTCCAACCGACGTATCCCTAACAAACTCAATAATCCTAACAAACTCTAACAGACTCGATCAAACCAACCTGACAGACTCAATTATCCAAACCAAACCTAGTGCAAACCGACTCCTTAACCTGACCAGCTAGCCACCGGCCTGGACCTGCAGCCATAGACCTTGCCGGTCATAGCCATCCATAACACATTTAGTCTCTAAATTAACAAACATTAGGACTAGGGACTAATTTTTTTATCCCAATTAGTCCCTATTTCAATAGACTCTTGGGAGAGACTATGGACTAATTTTTAGTCCCATTTAGTCCCTAGTCCCTAGTCCCATGAACCAAACAGGCCCTAAGACGCTGAATAGAAATGGTTGTATGGATGACAATGACAACAGGACATGGGGAATTGGGAGAGATTATTTTGTATCCTTTTAAGTTTAACAAGTCACTTTCAGGAACAAATATGGAACAGTTCCTACTGAACAAAGCCAACTAGAGAAGCTTGAATCCACATCCCCACAAGGGAAATGCCAAGATATGCATGCATTGACAAATATTTCATGGTTATATTTGCCACAAAATACCAATTGAATAGTAACAAAAAAAAAATTTGCAGGCAAGAAAACATACTGTTTCATCACTCCGGCCTGTCAGTTTAAGGTAATCCAATGTCACATGATCCACAGGAAAGAAGCCCATGGTAGCTCCATATTCTGGTGACATGTTCGCAATTGTGGCCCTGTCAGCCAAAGACAGCTTACCCATACCTTCACCTGCACAGAAAAGAGAAAGGAAAATATGTCAATAACATATAGTTGAACTGCATCAGGACAGCATACTACTAGCATCAAGGACTTACCATAGAATTCAACAAATTTGCCAACAACCCCATGTTTCCTTAGCATTTGTGTCACTGTAAGAACAAGATCAGTGGCCGTCACACCACTCCGTAACTTCCCAGTTAACTTGAAGCCAACGACACCAGGCAAAACCATGCTCATTGGCTGCATAAGGCAATAACTAACAGGTCAGGTGGACCTAGCTCAAAACCATGTAATAATATACTGTAAACACGTTTATGAGTTTGATGCTTAACTAAATCCCATGTATAATCAACATAGAAAAGGACAGAAAGTAAATAAGACATTCAATA
Organism: Hyparrhenia diplandra; assembly: GCA_015847255.1. Taxonomy (NCBI): domain Eukaryota; kingdom Viridiplantae; phylum Streptophyta; class Magnoliopsida; order Poales; family Poaceae; genus Hyparrhenia; species Hyparrhenia diplandra. The sequence continues at coordinate 172,648 of JADLZK010004716.1, forward strand.
ATTTGGGGTGTGGGAAAAAGATGTCACAAGTGCAATTTTCTCCTTAGCAAAAAAAGGCATCGAGTATCAATCTGTCATTAAAGGAGAAGTGGCCCCATGAGATTTACCTGACCAAGCATTGTAGCCTCAGCTTCTATACCACCAACACCCCAACCAGCAACACCCAAACCATCAATCATGGTAGTGTGCGAGTCAGTACCAACTACGCTGTCAGGATAGAGAATGCCATCTGTGTTGAAAACAACTCTGCCAAGATACTCAAGATTGACCTGATATTTGTATACAAAGAACAAAGATGGAATTACACAAATAGAAGACATGATAGCACTGCAGAAATTTGCCACTAGTCCAAAGGATTTACCTGGTGCACAATACCAGAACCAGGGGAACAACCAGCATATTTTGGAAAGCACTAGAACCCCATTTAAGAAAACCAAATCTTTCCTTGTTGCGACTAAATTCAAGTTCCATGTTTGCTTGTACAGCATTCTGCGACCTTGCTACATCCACCTGCACTGAGTGATCAATAACAAGATCCACAGGGACCTGCAGTCCAAACAAAAATGTGCACATCAGAAAAATAAAATGTTGCCAAGACAATGAAAACAAGTGATTCATCAGAAATATAGGGCATAATATAAACTTCTGGTTTTCTGCCCTATTTCAAATATATATTTTTCTAAAATTACAGGTGGTTCAGCACAAATTGTTGAAATTTACAGTTCAGATAACAATGAGAAAAGATGAATGTACCAATAGGTTAATCTTGTTGGCATCACTTCCCAACTTCGCCATCGCATCACGCATAGCTGCAAGATCAACGACTGCTGGAACTCCAGTGAAGTCCTAAAAGTTCAATGTCAATGGATGAGCAAAGGGCATTTAGAAAAATAGGCGATCATGTGTGATGTTACCAGTTCAAACCTGAAGAAGAACTCGTGCTGGTTTGAATGGTATCTCAGCCAGCTTTGGAGATGTGTTTTCCCAGTCAATTATTTTCTCAACATCATTCTTGGTAACTTGGAAGTTATCACAGTTACGGATAGCTGACTCAAGAAGAATACGGATGGAGTAGGGCAGCTTATCTGGTAGATCACAAAATATATGCTTATTCAGAAACAGCAATAAAAGATATATATACATTCAGTTACAACAATGGAAGATATAATACTGTACAATTTTAAGTGTTACAAACTAAAGAATTGATAGAAATACAAAAGGTATGAGTAGGGAGATACGACTATATATGAACAGTGATATGTTCTCATGTATAAAGTTAATTAACCAGTCCAAATTTAACATGAAATATACAGGTATCTTAAGGAAGGAATGTTGTAGAACTGTGCCAACATTTCATTTCCATTTAGCATGGATTGTTGAGTGATAGGAAAAAAAACCAATAAATCATCATGTTCACTGTAAGTGAGGAACTTCAGTAAAGTAATATTACAAGCGCAGCATTATATATTTTTCCTCAGTTTAGGGTACTAAAGTCACACGGAACATACACGACCCAATTGACAGTGTAAATTAGCAACTGCCAAAGTAAAGGGAAGACAATTTCAAATGGAAGCAGCACAATTACCAATCCTTGGATCATTTAGTGCAGGAAGACTGTAGAACTTTCCATATTCACCGCCTCCAGGCTTAGGGAGGCTGGTCAGAATATCCTTGAAGGCATGCTCAGTAGCTGCAAACAAAGTAAGGCGACATGATTAGCCACTGGGACAAAGAAAGGCCTCTGCATTAACATATCCCACTAATAAATTTGTGCTGAGGCACGTAATATTCAACGAGATGCACAACATTCAAAGTCAACTAAGTGAGTCATCAAGTTTGGTAGCCCCTTGAAAACCAGTCAATTATAGGAATCCTTATATATATCCATATGGGAATAGGGAAAGCAAGATAATAAATTAGTGATAAGCGCTTAAAAATATCCATATGGGAATAGGGAAAGCAAGGTAATAAATAAATTAGTGATCAGCGCACAATCATCCTGTACAAACAACAGTAGGTCAACAGATCATGCACTACCTTATGTAGAGTACTTAAGGTCCCACAACAGCTTATTGCCACAGTTATGGCATTGATTCACAAATAGCCACGATGTTATATCAAAGCCAAATTAAATGAGCTTCATTACATTGTTAATGGAAATGGGGTGGGACGTGGGAGCCTCATCTTAAAAATAGCCAACTGGCAATCACATGAACATGATCCAATCCTTATAGTACATACAGATATCACTGAAGGCATCTATCTATCTACGATTCATAGAAAGTCTACAACAAGGAAGCATAGTCTCAACCACCAGGGAACCAAAAGAAGCATGACATCAATGCAACTACCAGCTCCTAATCTAATCACTTGATCAGTATCCCCCGACTAAATCACCAGTGACCCGAATAAGACAACTGCATGTCGGTTGTAACTTGTAACTACTGATCACAAACCATCACAATCACATCCTGAGATCAAGCTCTGTTTCCGCTTGCAGAATGACAGCAAAAACAAAAGCACTAGCTTAAGATGCAATCTAAGCTGAGTGCAAACAGTCGCGTGCTTCAATGAAATCCCAAGTCAAATCAACTCAAAACGCGAACCGAACAAGCAGCGAAATACCCATCTCGACTGTGTAATGTCCGAATATCCAAAAGTAAAAGGAGCGAAGAACTAGGAATCTATTCGCCCCGATTTCCAAACCCCCAGCCGAATCCAGCATAAGTATCTCCGTCCCACACATCAATCAAACGAACCCACGCGCCAACACAGGAAATGGCCAGTTGGCGCCAAAGGATCCAGAACGCATCTGGATCACATCCCTTCATCATTCAGTTGAAAAGGCCGAGTGAAACGGTAGCGATCGAGCCCATCTACTCCTCAACCCCCACCGAGGAGACAAAAGTCGACACGAAGCGACGAACACCGCGTCACGTCATCACATAATTCGAACTCGGGAATCCGGGTAGGAGGATAAGCCCGTCGTTGATCGACCAAAATCCCAGACCAAAGCGAGCGAGCACACAGCGAAGGAAGCGGCGGCGGCGAGCAAAACGAGGCGAGGCGAGGCGCACGCGTCACCATCACCGTCACTCAGATCGCCCCGTGACAAGCACACACGATCCCCACGCACGCGCGAACGGGGCGGGGCGTGACGGACGAAGACAAGCGCACGCACGAACGCACCTTGGGTTGCCATCCTGCGCTGGAACCGCTCGACGGCGGGGAGGGCCCCGACCCCGATCTGCGCCTGGCGGCGGCGAAGCGCGGCCGGGTTCCGGACCACCGGACGCTGCTGCGGCCGACCCACGCGCCGCCGCACGGCCGCGAGAGCGCGAGTTGACGGCGGGCTGAGGAGGCGGCGGCGAGGCGCGGGTTGGAGGCTGACGCGGCTGAGTTGGAGGAGAGGGATCTGAGGAGGAGGAAGCGGGCGTTGGCGGCTTTATACATGGATGGATGGAGATGGAGGCCGCAGGCGCAGCGCAGCCCAACGCAGGCAGGTGGGCGGGGGCCGTGGGGAGATCGATCAGTCGGAAGCCAGGAGCGGAGCGGGGGTTGGTGGCGATGCACAGATGGGATTTGGATTTGGCCGTTTGTTTGGGCTGGGTGGGGTTAGCGAATATCCCACGAACCACGGGGTCTGGTTAAGGGTCTGACCCTGGTTAGTTCGTGTCCATCTGGCCCGTCCCTTGGGTTATTACGGACGACTCACGGCACGGGTTCGCGGCGCACGGCCGCCGGGACATGTGGCCTGAGGGGGCGTGGCGGCCACGGGGCCGGCTGGTTGGCTCACTGCCAGGTGGGGCTGTCAGTGGTTTCGCTGCTCAGCCTAAAAGTCAGGTGCTCGGCTGTGGGCTGTGGTCCGACTGATGTTGATTTGCAAGGCCAGCTGGAATGGAAAATCATAACGCTAGTTAATGATTGATTACATGATTTTTTGAAGCAATAGAGATCAACAAACAAATCAAGGTCCTTTTGAGAGGCACATTTCAAAAGCCAGTTATATATTTAATTGTAAATCAACTTTTGTGAGAAGCAATAAAGTTTCTTCCTAATTGTTATGGAGGTTAATTTTATTTAAAATTGAATTCTAGATATTTAGGTCTTGCAACACTAGCCTCCTTTTCTCTAGAATTACGTTTTTCAGTTGGAAGCGATACATGTGTCTATTTAGGCGCCATTTGGCATCATGACCCTAGCTGCGAGATCGAAGTCAAGTCTATAGTTTGTAGATAGAATTCATGTGATATAGATATTTATATGTAATCCAGGTTCCAACCCTAGATCTTGGATTGCCTAGAGCTACAAATATCTAGATATAACCAGAAAACACAATCATGGTGTCAAGTTGTCATCTTCATCTATAGACATGTGCTACATTGCATCCGATGGTGGTTGGTGGATCTATGGAAATCCTATGCAAAACATATTCACCTTTTACGTTTAACAAGTATTTGTAGACATGGTATCTATTTTTTAAGTTGATTTTAAAGTATTTCATTTAGGTACAACTATAGCATCTGCTCATGAACGAACATATGACCATATACACCACACGTGCACAATTAAAACCTACAGATATAAGATCAGTAGACTGCATACTTCTAGAAATCGCTGAAACTATATGTGGTCCCTAGTCAACAGGCATGTTATATCCCTCTTGTTATTTAACGTGAGAGGCTACATATAGTATTATGAGCAGTGTCGTTCCGCGAATCAAACTCAGGTAGCAGCGCATGCATCAACGGTAGCCTCTTGAGCACTACTTCCTAACGTTCTAAATTGTAAGTCGCTTGATTTTTGTTCATCCATTTTACTATGTATCTAGACATATTATTATATCTAAATACACAGCAAAATGGATACACAAAAAAAAAAAAATCAAAGTGACTTGCAATTTGCAATTTAGAATGAAGGGAGTAGTTCGAAGACATTGGATAGTTACAGTATATACAAATATACAAGAAAGTAAGACTGAGGAGCAGAGCACTTGTGGTCAAAAAAAGAGAGGAAAAAATATCCAATCGTAATCGAACTTGTGGTTAGTTCATCCGTCAACAGCTGGCTATCCAGTTTAATTTGAGAGTATTGGACTATAGTATAAGGACAGTGATGATATTATTATTTATGGCCCCTCACAGCACACGTAAAAACCTAGTACCGCTCACCATTGGCACACGTACGTCAGACTTACTAGAAGCAGCGACAGCTTGGGCTGAACACAATTCCGTTACGGCACCACGTGCATGATCGTTCCTGCGCGCGGCGATGAACTAAACTGATCATGATCCTATCGCGGTGGGCACTGGGATTGCGACCGTCGTGGCGCCCCGTCACGTAACGACCGACCATCGTCATTGACTCATTCATCTGCAGTAGCAGTAGCAGCAAGCAAACGAACAAAAAAAGGCAACAAGCGAGCCCACTAGCGCCAACGATAGGAGCAGGTTGTTGATAAGGGCGGCCGGCCGAGCAGGGACGAGACGCAACGGATAGCGGGGAGCCGTGCGGCTCACTGTCGCTGCCCGCGCCGCTGCCCATGCCATTGCGGGCAAACGCGACGACGGGGCGGAGTGGTGGTGGTTGTGCCGTGGAAGAAAACCGCAGGATGGCTGGGATTGGGCTGCGCGGCCGGGACCTGTTCTGCCCACACGATACGAACGAATATACTAGGGGAATTAGGAATTTGACCGTGGAAAAAAGTTGTTTTAGGATTTTTTTAAAAAAATAGGTAAATACCATGCGTTGCAACAGAAATAAAAATAATGTCATAAAAATTTAATTCAAACATTTGTTATTACAAAAAAAGTTTTAATTTAAACATGTAATATTCTAATTAAAAAATCTTTGAATGCGATGAGATTGTCATTCCACTCTTGCAAGTTACAAGTACTGAAAAATATCATGAACTGGTGTTATTTCAGATTTTCTACGTATTATGCATTAAGTGGTAGGTAACGCCCCCGTCGACAGCGGAGAGGCGTCTGTGGTGACCGTGAACTTCAAGATTTGCGGCCAGTGATCTCGAATGTGCTCATAGGGGTAGGGTTCGGTCACGTGTGCTCATAGGGGTGAGTGCGTGTGTGCGTGTTGGCGTCTGGGTTGTACTTGTGTAATCTAAAAAAAAAATTACATTCCAATGCTTTCCTGTATGGATTACGGTACATCGCATCTCAGACTAACTACCATACAACTTTAACCTCTAAACTTTCGGCATGTACGGTCATCACAAGTCTTCTTATGCACTGGTCTGAAACAAGCACAATATCTGACAGCATTCTCATTGCTAAAGTTAACAGTAGGTAAGATGAATGGATGCTAGAAATACTGAACACTGAAAAAGGATTGGACCCCCTCCCGCATTGTGAAGGTTTTCCACGTTTATAACAGTTTTCGGACATCTATTGTATCAAAAATCTATCTAGTTTTCTATGCTTGACTCCTTTCAGTCGTTGAAGTATTCCCTCCGTCCCATGGAGTTCGCCGATTTTTGACTTTTTAAACTTCATGTTTGACCATCCGTCTTATTCAAAATATTTATGCAAACCATAAAATAAATTAATCAAGATTCAAGTATCTTCATTGATAAAATAAGTCGTAATAAAATAAATTATATTTGTGTAAAAATTTGAATAAGACGAAGATCGAATAAGATAATACGGAATCCGGTGACAAACTCAATTGGGACGGAGGGTATATATAAAACAGAACAGTGACAAGAGTGCCTTCCTATCCTTGGCGTCACTCACAAGTCACAACCACACAGACGGATGAAGCCGCCGACAGTGGGCTCACGGCCTCACTGTTGGAGTCTTTTTTTTTATAACTCACTGTTGAAGTCTTCTTGGAAACGAAGTAGAGCAGACACGGTGAACACTATTTTTGGGTGAAGATAAAACAGCTACTTTCAAGGTTTGACGAGCGTGGGCCTTTATACGTCCATTTTGGGCCACAGCCACGGGTAATTTGGCCCAATGAAAGCCTGTGCTCCTTTATTATTCTTGCATGTGATATGTGGCCCAACAAAGTGAACTATGCACCCTGCTCAGCCTAGGCGTTCCATTTAAACGGTTTATTCAGTTTTTCAAAAAATTTGAATTGGAATTCATGATCGTGATCTGCCTCACGGGCGACCTCACGGCGCCCACCCGACTGAAGCCGGTGACCCACCAGCGGAGGACCGCCACGTCACGCCGTGAACACCTCTGGAAAGAAGCCGCCTAAATACAATCGCCCAATGTTCTTGGTGGAGAAACCCGATGCGACGGCAGCGGCCCTTGCCATGGAGTCCCGACACTAACTTTTCTTTAGACCATCAGTTCCACAATTTTTTTAGAAAGCCTGACATCGTCAGAGTTGGGATCATTACCTTGCAATGCCCCTCGGCTTTGACAAGTTGATCCACCTGAGAACCTAACCTGCTTTGCCTCTGCGATGAACTCCGGCATCGAGGGCGTCGAGGGTTCATCCTCATCGTCAGAAGATTCGTCGTCACCCGGCTTCACCCAAAACTTGGAGTCAATGGCACCTTCTTGATCGCGAACTGCATGAACCGGCTTGGGACGTTGGATCGACTTCGGCCGCGGACGCCGCCGCCAAAGAAAAAAACACTCCGACCTTCCTTGCAAAGGACGCTTCATCTTCCACAACGACGGTGGCATCTACCAAAGAGAGTGGAGCCGGACAAATTGCCCGCAACGTAGATGGGACGAGTGATATTTGTCTCCTCGTTGAGTGACACTTGGATCTTGGATTTCGCCCGTTGCCGGATGTGCTACAGTGTTGCGGCCGGGCGCAGACCGGGATGGACGCCGATGAGGAAGGGAAGGAGGTTGCCAGCGAGGGAGGGAAGGAGGTTGCTGGCGAGGGACGGTCGGGGGGCTCCCAGGGAGCGCCCTCGGCGTCGTCACTCATGAGAACCCCATTTTCGGAGATGAATTTTGAGATCGTGGTTGACTCTATGGTTGCTGGGTGTCGATGTTTTGAGGATACCCTCTCAACACCCCAAGAAAACCTTCATGCAAAGTTTGGTTTCAATCTGACTCTATTTGAATCAAATTTAAAATTCTAAAGAAAATTCCTGCACACTTATTCATACCGGAGCTGTCTAGTTTGCATGCCATACATGTTCGGTATTTTTGTCTGTTGAATTTTGAGAAGATTTGTGTGGAGTTCCTCTTGCTTCCCAACCTTTGGTTAAAATTTCACAATTTTTGGAGACTGGTTGGCCATGTTTACCTTTTTCCCCTAATTAAAGTTACGTATGATGTTCTAGTCATGTTCAGTATGCATAGTTCAAACCGAATAAGAAGTGTGGAAATTAGCGTTTTAGGATTAGAGGGAACTTGACCTCGATATATATGAAAAAAAAACCAAGAAACCGAGTTCCTTGGCATAGGACTATTTAGGGTTTTGGAGAAAACTCGATCGAAAAAGAATTAGGAGCTCGAAAATGAGGAGGAAAGAGAGGGGGGCATCAAGCTAGGATTTAACCAAGAATTGAAATCTCAGTTACTTCGAGCAATAGATAAATAGAGTATTTTGGCTAGGGTTTTGGCATGACAAGAATTTGGAGGCCGTTAGAGTTTTTGGAATTTGGATTAGGGCATTAGTTTCGTGGTTGACAGGACTAGATTCATGAATGGCATTGGTCAACAATATAGAAAAGATAAGTACAATGTGGGGACAAGATTGAGGTTTCCAACCTCGCAATAAAATGATTAAGGTTTCCAAAAAAAATCTCGACGAGGTTTTCAAAAACTAGGGGTTTAGAGACTTCACATTAGATTTTGGAAGATGTGATTTTGAGTCAAATCCTAGGCGCTTTCAAAAACATTTAAATGTATTTTCCACACATAAAGTCTATGCATATGGATGAATGCAACAAACCATCAAATTAAATTAAACTACAAAATAATTTAGAACCTCAATTTTCCTGCCATGTAACTTGACAACAATTTAACTAAGCAAAGGTTTGGAATTTCTAGAAAAACAATAAACCTTTTTCCTTTATGTAACTATAAATTTTATGGTGCGATAGCCAGAGAGGGACGCCATACCTGCCTCTGGAAATCTAAAATGACCGCCTTTGAAAATGATTACGGTAATGGTGCAAGTGCTACAAATATTTTATATTTATTGCCACTATCCATATACTCAAATTTTGATTCGAGAAATACTATAGATATTGATCGTATCCATATATAGGTATAAATAAGTTCATATTGGATACGTTTACAACCCTATTTATACCTACTTGTTGCAGTAAATTGTCTGTATGCATGCAGGGACCCAGTCTTCAGGGGGACATACATGAGCGTTTTTTTTTTCGGAGCCACCGAAGACAACGACAGACAAAAATGGGGCTACAACTCTTAAGGAAAGCGCCATGAGAACATCGCTTGGATGGCACAAAATGCCTAATTGGACCGTGTTCCTGTAGTTTTCGTTCCTTGGTTGTTGTCTCCGTCTCTTCACATATAGAAGACAATAGATATGATGTCATATCTTTCCTGTGCAAACGTACCCGTGCGCGTGTGCCATTATACTGAGTTTGTTTCGTGCCAAGCGCAATACTGTAAAAGTATATTTATGCTTGGTAGTTAGGTTTGTAATCAGGGAGGCGTCAAACTTGGCCTATGTATTATATATGTACCTTCCGATAGGCATAGGCTCAGTACAATGACATCCGGTCTCCGCGCCTTTAACCTTCCAAGCCAGATTACAGCAAGCACCAACTATGAAGGTCCTGCGGCTTCCTTTTGTATTGTACCAAAATCTCATCATCGTCCTCCTCATCCTACTAGAGCAGCCTCATTTGTTCATGGCCACTGGTGCCCCAACCAACCAGCTCATAATCGGATCCTCAATGACATCCACTGAATACCTGACTAGCTCCTCAGGCACCTTCATGTTTGGCTTGTGCAACATCGATCCCAGCAGCACGGAGCATTTCCTCCTCGCAATCTGGTTCAACTTGGGTGACGCACATGACACCACGAAGAACAAGACGGTGGTGTGGTTCGCGAGAGACTCGGCCACGAACCGCACCGTCACTGCCACGAAGCAGTCTATCCTCAAGTTCGCCGACACTGGCCGGGTCTCCCTCGTCGACGGCCAGAGCGAGCTATGGAGGCCTGCCCAACCATTCGGCTCCGCTCTAGTCCTGCAGGACTCCGGCAACCTCCAGCTCGTGGCCAAAGATGGCGTGAAGTGGGAGAGCTTCGCTAACCCTACCGACACCCTCCTCCCGGGCCAAAACATGAGCAACGGGCCAGGAAGATATCTCCAGTCAAGGAGCACAGGCACGGACTTCTCTCCTGGGCGTTTCACTCTGAACGTCCAAGACGATGGCAACATCGTGCTGTACATGAAGCAGCTGGAGGTTCCCAGTGAATTAGGCGCTCCATACTGGGCTACTATGACCTTAGGAACGGGCAAGCTACCAACTCTCTTCTTCAACGACTCCGGCAGCCTCTACTACAGCTTCAGCGGCAACGAGTCCAGCTTCAACCTGACCACGACGCAGCCGCTGGACTCCGCGACGTTCTACCACTACGCAGCGCTGGATCCGGACGGCACCGTTCGTGTCTACGCCCTCAAGAAGAGCACCACCACCGGCACCGATGGAGGAGGCTCGCGCTCGTGGGACGTGTTGAGCCACTTCCCGGGCGACGGCTGCAGCAGGAGAACCAACTTCGGTCTGCAGGGCATGTGCGGCCCGAATGCGTACTGCACGGTGCACTCCAAGGACAAAGAGGAGCGCCTCGACTGCGAGTGCCCGTATGGGTACGTGTTCGTGGACGAACAGCATAGATACAAAGGTTGCAGGCCCGGCTTCGTGCCTCAGGCCTGCGACGACGGAGAGACAACAGCTCTGGGAGCGGGTTCCAGACAGTGCAGGTGCCTTACACTTCGTGGAGCAACCAGTCGACTTACAAGAAGTTTGTGTTGACATCCACGACCACGTTGGAGCACTGCAATGCGTCCTGCCTCAACGACTGCTTGTGCGCAGCCATATTGATCGATTCGACTAGCTGCATGTTTGTGGGGATGCTGACGGCCGGGAAGGTTACACAGGACACCAGCATGACCGCGCTGATCAAAGTCCGGGCGAACATGCCGGACACATCCCATACACATTCAAGGAGAAGCATGTGGCTCTACATAACCATAGGTATCGCAATTTTATTTGGTGCCTTTGTCATGTGTGTCATAGGGCAACGCTACAGCAGCAACAAGGCTAAAAGGAACCTGCTAGGTCTGAGAGTTTTCACCAGCAAGGAGCTAAAGAGAGCAACTAGAAACTTCCAAGACAAACTGGGCAATGGAAGCTTTGGGGATGTATACAAAGGGGAATTGAGCCACACGCGACCACCTCAGGTCGCAGTAAAAAGCTTACTGGATCAAAGGCATTCAACGAAAAGGATTTCGAAAACGAGGTGAGATCGATCGGCCAGATCCACCACCACAACCTGGTGCGCATGATTGGGTACTGCAAAGAAGCGGTGCACCGGATGCTGGTGTTCGAGTACATGTCAGGTGGCACCCTAGCCAGTTTCATCTTCGGGCCACAGCGGCCGCGCTGGAGCTTGATCGTCAAGGCCGCAATAGACATTGCCAAAGGGCTGGAGTACCTACACGAAGGCTGCCAGCCAAAGATCATCCACTGTGACATCAAGCCTGACAACATACTGTTTGATGACGAGCATGTCGCAAAGATAACAGACTTTGGCATCGCCAAGCTTCTTAGGGGCCAAAACACGCAGGAATTGTTCCCCAACACAATTTTTGGTACAAAGCCGTATGCAGCACCTGAATTGTTTCAAAGCGGTAACACTGTGGGTCGCAAGGTGGACGTCTACAGCTTTGGTGTCGTACTGTTAGAGATGATATGCTGTAAAAAGAGCCAGCGAAGAGTCACCGACGCCGCCTCCTGCCGACCAGGCTCCCAACGACATGTTCTGGTTGAGATCCTGGGCGGAGGGTTTGCTAGGGAGTGGAAGGGCTGAGGAGCTAGTGCAGGGAGATAGCGAGGCACTGGCCGACATGGAGAGCGTAACGAGATTTGCACAAGTGGCAATCTGGTGCCTGCAGAAGGATCCATCGATGCGGCCCAGGATGCGCAAGGTGGTGCAGATGCTAGAAGGCATTGTGAAAGTCGACCCTTTGCCTGACCCTCGGAGACCTCAAGCGTCTCCCGTACGCTCCCAAGCAGCAATGAGTCCAGCAGTTCTGTTGATACTAGCATCCAGATTGAGTGATAAGATTCACCACTAGAAACTGTAGTCATTGTGTGCTTGGATATAGTTGGATATGTCGATTTACCTTTTTCTCCTTTTTCTCCATGAGAGCTGATTTCTTTTTTATATAGAGGAAGGTTGTTCTATTAATCTAAATTCACAGTCATAACATCGGGTTGACACACTAATTATAAATTCACTTCTGGAAGTTTCACCTTTTTCTTTAGTGGGCTGGAACCGTTTACTAATGCAAAATCTTTTACAAAGCTATTGTACGGTTGGACAAATTTTAAGTTGTTATTCTCCTGTTTACCTTTTTTTAGATAAAAGATATTTTTCAATCCGGCCTCTATATCCATATAGCCAAAACGTTACAAGAGTTCTTAGACTCTAAACACCAGTACACAAATGACATACAATACTTGTTAAGTAACCCCCCTTTAGCCCCGGTACCCCAACCGGTATTGCTCATCCGGCACTAAATGTCCCCTTTAGTCCCAGTTTGGGCAACGGGATTAAAGGTGAACTTCTTGTCGGTTCATATCTGAACCGGGACTAAATGATTTGCATGTCGGACCTCCATATCCACATTTCTGTTTTGATTTTAATTTTTTAATATTTGTTTTTTCTTATTTCAGTTGTTGTCTCTTTGAAATTAGAAAGTTTACACCGCCAATTCACGAGGTAGATACACACATAATAATAGTATATATATAAGAAAGTCATTACACACAAGACATGTCCGCCTCCAAAGTCTATATACAAACAAAGTCATTACAAATAAGTTTTAAACAACTAAGAACACTTTTATTACAACTAATAACTACAAGACTAACTCAAACTCCTAAAACTTCATGACGCCGTACTGCGTACTCCGAGAAGTGTACGTCATTGATTTCATACAAGGGAACACAACTGATGTAGTTCAAGGTATTTATTAGTGCACTCTCCTTAGCTTCACAAATCCGTTCACAAGGTCTACTCACTACAATGAGCAATGGTCCAGAAGTTCCTTTAGTCACTAATTTTTTCTTGGATTCCCTCTGTAGTGAGAACAGTTTCATCATATTGCCATGTAAAAACCACCCAATTGATAAAAGGCTTGGTTTAGAATGGCTTCATAACTACAACATGCGTATGTTAAGTTATGTGCCACACTCTGCAGATGTTGAAAAAAGTGGCATAAATAGATAAACATATAAATGAATCAAAATTTGGACGATATAAGTCATGAAACTAACCACATCATTTATGTTGTTCACATAAATAGTTTCACAAAATGTACCAACATTATGGTGAAGGCCCACTTCAAACCACCGATTCTAGTGGAGGAGTATGTTGGAATATTGTACCCAATCCTATCAAGTGTCTTCAGACATTCTTTCACAGCATATTTTTGTATGCTAATAAGGTGAAATTGGCCAGTGCCCATCCGTGAGATGTATAGGATTTGACCCTGTTGGTTACCAGCCTTAGATAGAATGGCGAAACTAATTCTACCTTTGAAATGAGCATTCTCCAAAGGGATTATGTCAACTTGAATGTCTTGAACCCCAAAATGTTGAAGTGTCTCTCTCAACCATGGTATAGGTTAAATTGTCAACATTTAACAAGTATATATCAGAACAAAAATATGCTTGGATATCAGTACAAAATGTTAAAGTATCTCTGTAAACTATGTTATAGATAGTTATTTTCTACTATGCTTGGGTATGGGAAGTTTGCCCTCGGCAATGTTGGTTCGAAGCCCAACTCAAATGCATAGTTATTTGGCACAACCGGTGTAGGTAAGTTTCCAGCCATCTTAACATAGAAAGCAATTTAAACCTTATCAACAATCAGTTCAAATAAATAAGAAAGCAAGCATCAGTTTATTTTGATGTCATTTATAACAAAGAAATAACAGAACGTGGAATTCTCTACAAACTTTTTGATGTCATTTCTTACAATGTGCAATCGCTCTACAAAATGTGGACTAGTATCTCTATGATATTAGCTTAGTAATAAAAGAAATGGTGTGTTTTGAATATCATTACCTCTGCTGGTATTTGGAGTTTATGGAGTGGATGGCGCGGAGAGGACCTTATCTGTGCGGAAGAGAGGAGGGCGACGGCGTGGCGGGCGGTGGATGGCGCAGTGTGTGTGATGGCGTGGAGGGCATGGTCCCCCCGAGGAGGGACGACGGCTTGGATGCGTGGAGGGGCAACGACGGCGCTGGATGGCGGCAACGACGCGGAGGACGACGGCGGCGAGGAGAGCGGACGGCGTGGAGGACGGACGACGGCGAGGAGGAGAGCGGACAACGCGGTGGGCGCAGAGGGCGATGACTTGGCTTGAGTATCGAGGAAGAGAAGATGGCGGCGGCACGGGTAGAGATTTGGATGTCGAATGAGGCACAATTTATATTTTTTTTTGGCTTTTGTACTGGGTTGCAATACAACCAGGGACTAGATAGCCTTTTAGTCCCGGGTTCGAGACAACCCGGGACTAATACCTATCCTTTAGTCCCGTGTTGGAGATAATGTAACACCCGTGTTTTTGCATCATTTTAAAAATCACTAAAAAATTAAACTTTTCGAATTACAACTAAAACTTGACTTACTTTCCGCTAAACCGAAACCCGTTTCCGAAAAACCGTGCATCAAAATTCACCATGTAGAAGTTGGGCCTTGTTTGATTGCTTGATTGTTGCTAGAATTTATTTTGGGCATTAAATAATAAATCCCTTGACCATCCCTTACCCAAATACTCTCCTCTGCCAAATAACCCTTTGGACCTTCTCCTTGAATTATCCATCATCAAACCACCCCTACATCCAACACTACCCAAAACCCAAACTCCTTCAATTGAACTTAGTTTATTTATTTCTGGGAAATCAAAATCACTCCGTATACGGCTATACACACGTGTATATATATTCATAGCAAAAAGGGTATATGAATATATACATATACACATATGTGTGTGTATGGGGAAAAGAAGATTGAAGTCGTCCCGCCAATATACCTACACTACCGTAAACTGGACATTTAGGTGAGAGTGCAAAAAGTCACGAAAAACGGTTTTACTCTCACGAAAACAATGCGTGAGAGTACCATCACGCATCACCTCTCACGGTATTAGACTCACGAAATACACATTTTCATGAGAGTTCACCGCCACGGATTATTTTCATGAGAGTTCTCTGTGACGGCCACTCTCATGAGAATAACGTTGCCACCGGATTTGCATCCCGATATTTTTCATGGCGGTTTTTAGTTGTATTTTCGTGAGAGTTCACCATCATGAAATCATTTCATTTGAGAGGAAGGGTATTTCATAAGAGCTCACCGTCATGAAGTTAATTCGTGAGAGTTGATGTATTTTCGTGAGAGCTCACCATCATGAAATCATTTCGTGAGAGGAAGGATATTTCGTGGGATCTCGTCATGAAACTATTTCATGAGTATCAAATATATTATTTCGTGAGAAAACACCACCACGGAAAAAGATATTTCATGAGAGTATAAACCACGATGAAAATTACCAATGGAGCTGAGGAATAAATTTTGCACATATATAAAGCCAAATCTCATTCCAACACATGAGTAATTTCCATGTGTTACATTTAAAAGGATAATGTCATTGTCATGTGTACAAACATACACATATACTAAGTCTCGTGCTCCACATCCACTAAAGTTGTGAACAAACGTACACCTATACTTGGTCCTCCTGCTTCTATTCCACGCATGATGACACCTCCCACCACACAACAACAATGACTCTTAGTTCCTGCATGCTTGTCCGCACGACGCCAGCTTTCAACTCCTAGCTCCTCATCCCTGTAAGATGAAAAATTAGATGAGAATTAGCCAAGCATTGATGTCAGCATGTTGAAGTATAATTTAGCAATTTAACCAACTAAACTATACTAAGGAGAATAAGGGCTCATGCTGACCGATCAATCCCCAGCCGAGCTTGGTTCATGTGACGGGGAGAGGGGAAATTAGTTGCAAGATACTGCTACTTAAAATTGAAGACACATCACATTGGTGCAGTCTGCAGTGCATATAACAGAAAGGTCATTGAGTGAATCATCAAAAGATGGATGCTCTGCAACAGCTTAAAACTGTAGCATACACTTTGTATCCAGTGAATAGCATACACTTCTGGTAGTAACTGTTTGCAGCACATGGATAGAACAAAGACAATAGAATATGACAGCAAAAGACATGATGATGTAAGTAGTTAACAGAGCAAAACTGATGCAGATTTTTTTTATGTTCACTTAGCTATTTTACATGATCAATCAACTGATGTGCATATCTGTTAAAAATATGTCAAGAGAACATCTTACATGACAACCCAATCAGCACAAGTTCATCATTCAGCAGGTTTAGGGTTGAAGTAAATATGTAGCATACACTTCTGGTAGTAACCCATTATGGCCTGCTGAGCCCATTACTATGAAGGCCAATAGCCCAACATGAATGGTCATGCTCTAATCGTGCACTCCAAGCACAAGAACCATCCATCTGATAGCACATTATAGGCATGGCTAATTCCACCAGCAGCAGCAAACATCAATCACTTGTGAGTAAAACTATAAATTTTTTGTTCGTGTACCTTGATGGCAAGCATTTGATGCAGAACCCTCACAACCTGCTTACCTGCACGTCGGCGAAGTGACTGACAAAATGCACCAGGTTGTGCCCGTCCGGCGTGCACTGGTAGATATCTAATTGAACCGAGAAATTTCCACCTAAATGGTCCTAGAGGCAGATATCTATTGGGCACCAAAAAAAGATATATATCAAAGCCACGTCGGCACCAAAATTAGTTCCACAATTATATATTAGCTATACACGTCAAGCCTCCACAATTATACAAGTCAAGCCTGACAAAAAAAATGATCACTATCAGGCAATTTGTTGTAGATATATTAGCTGAACACTGACAGGAGTAACAATTCAATACTAAGGTTCGAAAATCGATTAACTGCGCCTTCTTTTCTGAAGCTGACTTTTCGTTGCTATGGCTTGCAAATTGGGAACTTTATTATTTTGTCAGGCTTGACATGTATAATTGTGGAGGATTGATTACTGCAGCTAGAAGGAATAAGAAATGCAGAGAAGGTTATTAGCTTCCCATCCAAACAACAGGGGGGGGGGAAACAAGTCTACTAAATAAACACTGATTGCTTCTGCCAAGACAATTGGAAATGCAGAGATTATCACATCATCACAACTGACCTCGCCGGATGCACGGTCTCGAGCGCACTCACGTCCTTGGTGACGGGCTTGAGGAGCACCTCTGACGGCCTCACCCGGGAAAGCAGCTTCAGCCCGAAGCTGCAACACAAGAGAAAAAACAGACAGCGCATATATAAGCCCAACAACCGACCCAGCATCATATCGCCATCTCCAAACCAGGGTCCTGCTCCAAACCAAATCAATCCCAGCCGAGCCTTGAACTCACCTATGGATCCGGCTCTTCATCGACCCCTCCGGCGCGCTCCCGAACCCGATCCACTTCCTGTTCATCTGCACATCCAAAACAAATCCATCAGAAAACCCCGAGTGCCGGTGACCCGCGCGAGCGTGGCCGTGGGGTGGGGCTGGGCACCTTGTCAGCGACGAAGTCGACGACGGCCTCAGCCTTCTCCGGCGCCGTGCGACCCCGGAGGAGATGCCGCGCCAGAGGTCCCTCAGAGTCGTCGGCGGCGGCGGAAGGGCGCCCATCGGCAGCGGACGCCGCGGCCGAGGCGCGCGGGAGGGCGAAGCACCACGCGCGGCCCTTGACGGGGAAGACGACGACGCGGGCCTGCATCGCTTCGCTCCCCTCCCGACGGTGGCTGGATAGATAGAGAAGGAAGAGAAAGTGAGAAGGGCGAGACTTGGGGAAGAGGGGATAAGTCACGGGTCAGCCAGCGCGCCTGTAGGATACAAAATTTCAGTCTGGGCGCCGTGCCCAGCCCCTTCTGGCGCTCCTCCAAAATTTCACCTAATTTTCATCACCACCATTGATCTGATCATCCAACGGTGGAGATGAAAATAAGCTTACTGGGCCTTGGGCCATAAGTTGTGCACAGCTAGTTTACCTCAATATTTGACATTATTTATTATTTATTAATTTCTATTTAATTTTGATTTAGATAATTTTTAGAGTAGCAAATGATTTCAAATGAAAAGTCATGAATACGAGTTTTGTAGAACTCTTTCAAATCTACATTTGGTATTAGAGTCAACTTTTCATTTCTCGAACTTTTAACGCATCGAAATTTGAAATTTAAAATATCTACGGCTCGAAACGGGTTTTCGAGGCCCTAGACGGTCTCCCGCTTGGAAAGTCACGAATACCAAAAATTAATAACTCATCAAGATCTACATTTGTTATTCGGGTAATTTTTGCATTTGAGAAAGCGTTCGAAATTATAGTTCAAAATGGATAACTCATTTCATAGAGTTTCATAAACTCTTTCTTGAGAACCTTCGCTTTGTGAGTAGTGTTTACTAACACTTTCTCAAACGGAAAAATAATCCATATAAAAAGTGTAGATTTTGATGAGTTCTAACACCCTTGTGTTCAAAAGTTTTCGAGCGAGGTGATTTAGTGCTCCGTTTGGACGAGAGGTTTGACCAAGTCAAACCTTGATTATTTTAAAATGGCATCTTCGAGCGGTTTTTTGAAGCCCTAGCTGGTCTCAAATCGAAAAGTCATGAATACGAGTTTTGTAGAGCTCCTCAAGATCTATATTTGGTATTAGAGTCAACTTTTCATTTTTTGAACTTTTGACGCCGAAATTTGAATTTTGAATTTTTTACGGCTCGGAACGGACTTTCGAGGCCCTAGGCGGTCTCTAGGAAAAGTCCACGAATACCAAAAGTTCATAACGCATCAAGATCTACATTTGTTATTCAAGTCATTTTTTTGTGTTTGAGAAAGCGTTAGGAAAGTGTAGTTCAAAATGGACAAGTCACTCACAGAGTTCCATAGACTCTCTCTGAGAACCTTGGTTTTTGTGAGTAGTGTTTCTTCGACCCTTTCTCAAACAGAAAAAATGACCCATATAAAAAAAGTGTAGATCTTGATGAGTTCTAACACCCTTGTATTCAAAAATTTTTTCAACGGAGGTCATTTAGTGCTCCGTTTGACCAAGGTTTGACCAAGTCAAACTCGATTATTTTAAAAATGGTGCCTTCGAGCCGGTTTTCGAAACTCTAGATGGATTCAAATCGGTGTTAGTAACATTCCATTTGATAGAGCATGATTTTAGAAACATTTAGAAAAAGAATCACTACATTTGGAGTTAGTATGTGAGAGAAAGACTTGTTGCAAAATTTCATTGCGTGATTAAAATGAAAAAAAAGCTTTTGGTTCATGTTCTTGATTTTCTAGCATTTTAAGCAATTATTTTTCTATTGAAAAATATCAAGTCATATTTCAATCGGTGTTTTCATGAGTGCTTTTTTATTGGTATTTCGTGGAGAGTAAGCCTTCACGTATGGATTTCGTGGAGAGTATGCTATTTTCATGAGAGTTTGCCTTCACGCAGTGGATGTTGCCACTAGGTTTGGATCGATGTTTTCATGACTTTTTTTTTGTGGTATTTCGTGGGAGTAAACCTTCACGAATGGATTTCATGAGAGTTTGATATTTACGTGAGAGTTCACCTTCATGAGTGAATGTTGCCATCATGTTAGCGATAGTGTTTTCATGAGTGTTTTTATGGTTTTTCGTGAGAGTAAACCTTAACGAATAGATTTCGTGTGAGTTTGCTATTTTTATGAGAGTTCACCTTCACGAGTAGATGTTGGCACCGGTTTCTATGGATGTTTTCATGACGGTTATTATGGCATTTCGTGAGTGTAGGCCTTCACGAATAGAATTCGTGAGAGTCGGTAGTTCCAGGTGAGAGTAAACCTTCACGAAAAGAGGTTATTTTCTTGATGTTATGTGGAGTACTCTCATGAAAAAACGTTTTCGTGGCGGGATTTACATCACTCTCATGAAAACATTAATTTCATGAGAGTTTATTTTCCACTCTCATGAAAAATCGCTCCTCTCACGAAATGTCCAGGCCGGTAGTGCTATATACATATATGTAACGTATAAGCTATATGAAATATAGCTATATATATATAAAAGGATGCATATGCGTATATAAGTGTAAAAGTATCCAAATACATATATGTATGGGTGTGAACATGAGATGGAAGAGGAAAAGGGAAATACTAAAAGGAAAAACGCTCATGGGCTCTATCTCCTATTCTCTAGCCAGCTAGCACGAGGCCGGCCCAACCTGGCCGTTCAGTCAATCCTGGGCGTAGCCAGTAGGAGCAACAGCAGCAGCCCAGCACCCATCCTTTCCCTCTCCTCCTCTCCTACAAGTGGGACCTGCATGTCATATGTTTCTTCCCCAACATGTCGACACGGGCACTGTAGGTGACGACGAGGAAATAGCAGCGTCGTAGACCTCCTGAGCAGCCCCGCCTCGCTCGGTTGTCGATACCGGGAAATATCTCCTCACCTCGAAGGAACCGCGTCGCCTCCGCACGTCGGACACGCCGGTGACAGCTCACCACCCGCCGTGCTCCGCATCGATATGTTTCCCGTACTGTCGACACCGGGAATGTAGAGGGCGACCATGGCACAGCCGCCCTGCTGACCTCCATGAATGCACGCCGTCCCCGTGGCCGATTGGTCACATCACTACAGTCACCATGGCCGCTGTTCTCCGTACCGAAGATGGCCACGTGCAGCACGCCGGCGACAGCTCGCTGCCGACCTCGCCGTCGCGTCACATCACCGAGGTCGTCGAGACCGCTGTGCAGCGCCAACATCGCCGCTGTGTCCCATCAACTCGATGAGCGCCAGCTCACGCACAGCGCGTCCGAGCCGTCCCATCCTGCCGGCAAAAATCTCCGCTGCCGGAAAATATCGCGGCCGTCGAGCTCCTTGCCGTGGCTATAAATAGGCCACCGCGGCCGCCAGGGAGCCTCGCCTCCAGCCTGAGCACGGGGGAGACGAACGGAGGACGGAGCTTGCGCGGACGACGCGATCCTGCTTCGCCTCCCTCGCGCCCTGCGCTCCGCCGCTGAAGCCGAGGCCACGCCGTAGGCACCGGCATCAAGCCGCCGGGACGCTGCAATGGAGCCCGACGCGGCGGATGCACGGAAGCCGGGAACGCCGCCGTCAAGGCCGGACTCGCCGCGCCGCCATGAACTGCACGCGCTGCGGCCACGCCGCGCTCGCCGTAGTCGCGACGGCCGTGGATGCCGTGCCGCGCTTAGCGCGCGCGCGCACCACGCCACCGAGGCCACCGCCGGTGCACCGCACAGCCGTAGCCGCGCTCACTGCAGCCCAGCGCCGCCGCACCGGGCCACCCCATCCGCTCTCATCACGTGCTGCTCGCCGTTGCGGAAGCCGCTGCGCGCACCACCGCCCCAGCCGCCATGCCAATCTCGCCGCCGCAGCACATCCTCTCCTTTACATTGCGCTGCTGTACGGGATTGGAAGAGGAGCGCGAGCCTGTTGACTCACGTAGAGAGGCAAAGCACCACCCGTGAGTCCCATCCGTCATGGGCATGCACCCTCTCCCTTTTCTCATGTGCGCTCGGTGTACAGGAATGAAGGGAAAACCAGCAGCCCTAGATCGGCTCACGATGGGCAGGACCGAGTCCATGGTACAGTACCGGCCAGCCCCACCGCGGACGTGGACCCACGCGTCAGCCCACTGTAAATTACTACGGCCACACGGTGGAGTGTACACGACGGAGTAAAAATATATTTTTCATGTATCCGAAAATTCCCAGAAAATTTGTAAATAAACTAGGTATACTCTAAACCCCATCTCACCTTTCCAATCCCAGTTTCCATATTCCCAAAATTCCAGAAAATATTTCCAAAGTTTATTCTATTTATAATATTCATATTTAAACTTTGGAAAATCATATCTCCTTCGTCCCAACTCCAAATCACCCCATTCCAGTTCCTAAATTCTTCTAAAATCATGCTCTATTTATTCATGCCATTGCTCCATTATTTGATGCCCATTTAAATTCTAGCTTATGTGTGCCCTTTAATATTTAATCCCGCGTCGTAGTTCTACATCGAACCGATTAGGAGCTTCCGTCAGGAGTAAGCTAGAGACGTTCGACGCCATGCCGATTCGTAAGAACCTCCCAGGCAAGTCCTTTACCCCCCTTAACCTGACCTAATTTTCCCATAAATATTAATAAGATGGTAAGATAAGTATAACGTGAGAGGGCAAGCCGTGCGGGAGTACTCATGGGCTATGTGCGTGAGGCTTCGCTTAGGTTTTTTGTCGTTAATATAACCTTGTTAATAAAATGAACCATGTCAACAAAAAGGTAAGTGGTGATAGTCTACATGGAGGTGGACTAAGCACAATCGGGGATGAATCCCGCGGAGAGATACTCGCCTCCCTAAGGACCGGTTCATAGACCTTCTACCTAGTGTAATATTACGTCTGACCACACGCCGATATGGGGCTGCTTGATTCACACCCGTTGGGTTGAGGTATAATTGGGAGCCAAGGCGGGTAGGAGTAGGCAAACGACCTATCGAGGGAGCGGAGACATGGGGAGAGTGGCCCCATGGTAGGTTGGCGTGGATGCCGAGTGATCTTCCACGTAAGTGTTTGGGCTAGCTTGATGGGCAAAGGCTAGGTGCACATATTTATGATTAATGATTGGGTGTGTTGCGTGACAAAGATAGGTTGGGTAATAAGGTATTACTTGTAAAGCCGTGGGTGATTTGGTATCACCGTATTGTCTAGGATGATCGTCATCCTTCCAACCCCCGAGAAGTCGTGGTAAAGATTATACCAATACACCTAGGGTAGCACCAAGCGGGTACGGATCTCGTTAGGCTGCCGAACCATAGGCCATGGTGTAGACAACGCCTATCGTGTGGGGAAAGTGTACAACCTCTCGCAGCGAGTTATTTAAATCTATTCGAATAGCCACGTCCTTGGAATGGGCAAGTGCTAGGCAGGAACATCTATGATTAGATACTCTTTGATGATGACTAACTTTTGTGGTGTCATGACAAATGATGACATAAGATAACCCAGGAAACTAGCAAGAGCGGTTTTTAGAGACTCGCTAGGGCCCAAACCCTTAATAATTACAACCCCTGTTGGGACTTGCCGAAAGTACGTTTGTACTCACCCCTCTATTTTTACGTATATCGGCACATGTGAAAGGTAAGATTGACGACAAGGTAGAGGATAGCGTATCGTAGGAGTCCGCAAGGTGTTTGCTTAGGAGAAGGACGTTGAAGCCAGATTTCATCCATGCACAAGTCCGCTCGCGGAGTACGGGCGTTGTCATAGTTAATCCACCGCTTCGGTTGGCCAACTCGATATGGTAACCCGACTTGGTGACCCTTCGTCGCCACTCTTGTGAAGCCCCTTTCCATCCTATATTTCTATAGCTCGGTTTACTATTAATTACATTTTACCATCATCTCATTTACTAATAGACGTGTTTGTGGCATGATCCCCGTGCAAACACGTGTGATTAACGACCCATTAAAAGTGGGGCGTGATGGATAACAGGGACTAAGCTAAATATTTTGCGCTCCCCAAACCCACCTATTTTTCTTTTGTTTCGGACTATGTATTTTTCATTTCCTTCGTTTTTTTATTTGACATCATTTCACACCCCCCCTAAAAAAATAGAGGTTTTGGTTTCTAAAAATCCGAAAAAGACTTTAAAAAATAGATGCACTTTGATGTAAACAAAATGTCATTTATGATAAAGCGCCACAATAAATTACATATACATCCGAGCGAAGACTTTTAAGAAAATTACATATTTGATAACAAAGCCTTTATAAGAATAGGTGAATGTTATCATCAAAGTGTACAAACACATTAAAAATAAATCATCTCGGTAGAACTCTTCTAGCATCTAACTATAAAAGTTACAGAGGCGACCACGGGACGAGAGTCACTTGTAGAGAGGAGTTGGTCGACCGGGCACACCGAGGAGTTCCGCCGGGCCGATTCGAATTATCTCCAAAGAAGTTCATTAGTTCTTTTCGCTTAAAAAGAACTAATGTTCTTCTAGGAAGTTCATTAGTTCTTTTTAGAAGTTTATTAATAAACTTCTTTGGAGTTTTCAGCGTGTCTCTATGTTCATTAGAACTCTTCTAGCATCTATTGTGTGCACCACTTTGGTGAACTACAAGTCGCGTAACGATATTTGTACGTGCAGAGCTTTCCCCACAGAGTGGCCATATCTCGTATACATAAAAGATTGACAAATAAATTATATATAATAATTAAATAATGACATATATGATAACAAAGATATTTATGATAACCAAAAATCTTAAACAAAAATTACATATATGATATCGAAGACCTTGAAAAAAGTTACATATATGATAACGAAGACGTTTATAACATAGGTCAATGTTATTATCAAAGTGTACAAACACATTAAAATAAACCACCTCGGTAGATCTCTTGTAGCATCCGGCTACAAAGAAAAAAGTGCGAGGAGGTCAATTTGAGCGTCGCCGAAGGCTATGACATCATCTAACAAGGCCACGCACTGTCTCCGAGGGGGTTATGGCATCGAATTATTGATGTCCTTTGCCATTGCGATTTTGACGCCCATCGGTGCCCAACGATTGGAGAGCAAAGCTGTAGGATCCACATCCACATCCAGCGTCCAACATCACTCCAAAGGAGACACACATATCTCTACTTGGAGGATGCCATATCTCTTATGAAATGTAAATCCGAGTCCACACTCCACAGCCTACAACACCGGATGGCTTTGCCAATCTAATGACTTTTCTAACCTTCGGCGTTGCTCTATAATCGGTAGAACTGTTCTAGCATCTATTGTGTGCACCATTATGGTGGACTACGACACATAACGATATCTACACATGGAGGGCTTTCTCCCAAACGAGAGGTCATATCTATGTGTACAAAACATTGACAAACATAGAAAATGTGTCAAAATATATTACAACCATCATATTTAATGTGTCTAGATAATGTGTAAAGATACATACATGAATACTAAATAATGTATAATAAACAAAAAAAACAACGTGGAATCGACCACAAATTTATGTCTATGAATAGAATATGGAATGATCTACACATTTAGCATTGAAAGATTGGAAGATGAAGTAGCAAACCTTCACAATATGTAGATGATGCCTTGAGCAAGAACTTCTTCTGTCCCTCACCGATGAACACACGCGAGCAGCCCCCGAGTAATAATTGAGTTGTGTTTGGCCGTTGGGGGAGCGGTCGGGGGATAATATAGGGCAAAATTTCAGTCCTGGTTGGTCTTTATACCCAGGTACTAAATGATGGAGCACTAGTCCCGGGTTCATCCACAACCCGAGACAAACAATCCTAGTCACGGTTTGAAACAATAACCAGGATTAAAATTATACCACTAATTCCAGTTCGAACCACCCACCGGGACTAAAGGTCCCCGCTCTCGAAAATCCCGCTTCCCTATCCGTTGGGCAAGAGTGGAGGGGATTTTAGTCCCGGTTGGAGATATCAATAGGGACTAGTTCCTTCTTTTAGTCCCGGGCCAAAAATGGCGGGACTAAAGCTCTTGGATGGAAAGTCTGTTCTCTTCTAGTGAAACCTCAAATGAGGGATTACACAAAACAAGAAAAAAAGCCAAAAAGCAAAAAAAAAAGAAAACTACAAGACTAAGCTTCAAACTTCTTCTTTGCTCTTGCTCCAATCTTGCAATAACTTTGTGCAAACACCAATCCATTACATCACTAGTCTACTTGGAAACTTGATGATGTTCGGATCATCCGTCATCTGTCAGCTCTCTTCATCCCTCCACACTGACCAAGATCGCCACTGACCAAAATGACCCTCGCAAGGACTCTATAGCGATGCCCCACAGGCAACATCAAGATGTCGTTGTGGCCCGAGCCACTCATGAACCAGTCAGCCACCAACAAGTGTTGTCGGGCACATCCGGTCATCGGGGAAGAGAAACTGAAGCCTACGGCTGCACATTTGCCCCCTCCATGGCCACCGGCACCACAGGCCGCCCGATCCGTGCCACCTTAGGAGAAGCGACTAGAACCTTTCGTCCCTGGTCGGCGCGCCAGCCCCGAACTCGAGACGATGTCACTTAGTTCACCGAGCAACAACCGCGTGCATGCCATTTCCCGCCGCCATGCCGATGCCCATGAGGTCGTGAGGCCAAACAACCAAGCGGCCGGAGGCGGAAGCCCAGCTGAGCCAAGCGCACGGTCACAGCCCAACGTGTCACGCCGCCCCGAGGCCCCCACGCAAATACCGCCGTGAGGTGATGAATCCCCACGCTAGGCACCTGATCCGTGACTCCGGGCACCGGATCTGGCGCTCTCGGGCACTAGAACCCACCCCCCGCCCACCGGAGCCAAGGAGGCCGACCCAACCATGTTGGGCCGGAACGCAGGGAGGAGGAGAAACAAGGTGGAAGAGGAGTGGGAGCCTCGTCGCCGCCGTCCTCGCACGGGCGCCCTTGGCCGTGTGCTCGAGAGGGTGGCGAGGGCGGGGAAGCCGGCGACGCGGAGCCACCCGTGACGCCCCAAAGAGAGGAACGACGCGGGGGCCTTTTTGACTTCTGGCCAAGCTTTCCATTCTCCTGTTTACTTGCTAGATAGATGTGTTATTGGTTTAGCAAGTATACACTAGCAGCGCGAGCCAGGATTCCAAAACTTGGGTATTCCTACTTTCACATCAATGAAAAAATAAGGTATTTTTAACAAGTAAAAATACTACAAAATATGGTGGAGCCAAAACTGTTTTTCACTGTTTTAGGCTGCGATGAGTGAAAATACTACAAAATATGACACTATTTATATACATATATAAGTACATACATAGATACATATATATGTAAAAGCATATCAAAAGAGTTGGGTATTGGGGAAAATGAGGAATACCCTCTGTATCCGCCCATGTAGACTATTACCTAAAAATAATATCAAAATTTTGGACTAACAACAGCCTTTCCAGTAAGTATTGAAAAGGAAAAAAAATAATCCATCAACAAAATACATGATGGATTGCGAATATGATCGTGATATCTTGGTTGCCGTTTCAAGATTATTTTTTAAAACTAGTTTTTTTTTTACCTTACATACAACTACCGTTTCAAGATCCTTTGGAAGTTCCAGTTCCAAGGCTAAGCCATTTCCACTTTCCTGGGCCAATGGCTGTTGGCGTGGTCATGCTCAAGTGAATGGTCAAGGTGGGCACAAAGAGCCTGGCCCGGTTGCCCATTGCTCATGGATCACATGCATACTATTCTCATAGGTCCACAACTGAATTGTGGCCCGTGTGTTGCTCTGGAAGTAGTGGGCTACAAATAAGGGTTTGAAATTAGATTAGACTTTTGCTTGTAAAGAGGATATTCGAAAATCTTCTATTAGAAAATAAATAAGGTCTCGTTTCTAAAAAGGTATTCCAATCTATAAGGAAACCTCTAGAGATTACTTGGATTACAAGTCCCCTAGGCGGACTACAAATACTAGGGAGATGTAACCTCATGAGGCAAGCAATAAAGAAAATATTCCCTACTCTTGCCTTCGGGCTCCCCCCTCTCACTCCCCCACGCGTGTGCCGCCGCCCCTCCCAGCCATGTTGCCGGCTGCCCTAGCGCTGCCGCCAGCCCGCTGTCGCTGCCGCCTCACGTCGCGGTTGTGACACATACTATCCCTAACATCTCGGTGGCCAATCATAGCCATTTGCTATGGTTTTGTAAAATAGCAAGTCTCATTCTTGGATCTCTTTTCTTGAGAAGCTTTCTATCTTACAAAATGGCTAAACAATAAAATTTAGCTATTAAATTTAGCCAAGCTCTCGGAGTTTGCGGATCTCTTTTTTAGAGTAGCTTTCTATCTTACAAAATGGCTAAACAATAAAATTTAGCTATTAAATTTAGCCAAGCTCTCAGAGTTGCTGTTAATCTATGTACTCTTAGGCTAGTCTTAGTGGATATTCGGATGTTATGCATTAATAGAATCTCACATAAGCACTTTTTATTATGTGACAACGTTTTTCACATAGAGAGAAAAAATCGAGTCGAGGTTGAAACTCTATTGGCTTCATTTTGAACTCTAGTTAAATGAGTGATGAGATTAACTACTAAAGTGAAACTATACATTAAATATACTTATTTTATCTATATTTTATTGCATCTTACCTAACGTGATTGCAAAATAACGTTAGAAAATTCTTCAATCATTAGAGTAACCGTGGAGTTGTTGCTGATGTAAGACATGTCTACGTAGTGGTGAATGAGGGGGGGGGGTGTGGAATTAAGCAAAACCCTCCATAAGAACGCAACCATGCAGCTTATTTTACTTGTGGCGTGTTTGGCTGCCGCCAGAGCTGTGGCCACGCCGGTGGACAAAATAGCCCCCTGACAATTGGCGTGCAAGTTGCGCAATTTGCACTACCATGTGCGACGCATGCCAAGACTGCGGCAAACTACGGCGGTGGCGATGCCACCTGTGCGGTGCGATGGCCTATGGCGTGGTTTGGAAGCCATGTGGGCGATGTGGGCGCGGTTTGGAAGCCATCCAAATTCCTTTTCAAGTTTAGATTAACAGATAATAAAACTAAGAATTCCTAAATTAACCAAACATTTTTTGATAATTAGTCTATTGTCACATGTCAGGAGATAGGTCCGCGCCCAGCCGCCGGCGCCCAGGGGGCCGCGGCTGCCACTCTCGCTGCCTTCCCGCGACTTTTTTCAGTAATTAATGCAATAAATAAAGTAAGAGTTTGGCTAGGAATATCTTTAGGACTTTTTCGTGTGCAAGAGATATTCCAAATCTATAAGGAAATCACTTATTAGAAAATAAGTAAGGTTGCTTCTAAAAGGTATTCTAATCTATAAGGAAACCTTTAGTGATTGCTTGGATTATAAGTCCCTTAGTAGGGCAATATAAATAGAGAGTATGTAATCTCTCCGGAGGCAAGCAATAAAGATCAATTTTCCCTTCTCCCTGCCCTGTGCGCCGCCGCCTCCTCTCCCACGCACGCCGCCAACACCGCCGCCCCCGACGCACTGCCATTGCCGCGCACGCGCCACCCGCCGCCCGTCGCGCCGCCCTCCCCAGGCGCCGGCCACGTGTCACGCCGGGATCCATCCGGTTTGTGACGGCTGGTATCTAGAGATCACCGATCCATCCACCACCATGGACGTCGAGAAGAAGAAGATGCTCACCGAAATGACCAAGCACTTCTCCACCTTCACCGCCCCGCCCGCCTCGACATGCTCGCCGATCAAGTCGCCGCCCTCTCCGGTAGCAATCCGGCGAGGAACGCAAGATCAAGCTGTACAGGAGAGGCCGAGACGGACATGAAGTTGGCCATGAAGACCTCCGGGCGTGCCTTTATCAAGGCCTACACGGAGAAGGGCAAGACATCGGCCGAACCGAGATCGCAGCAGAGTTGGAGAAGAGGCTAACCACCATCTTCGACCCAGCACCGGCGCCAGAGGCCACGGCGCCCAAGGCGGCGCCCGCGCCCCCTTCCCCACCCCCTGCAGATCACTTTCTGGGACTCGCACCTCGCCTGCACAAGCTGTCCTTCCCGACCTATGACAGCAAGGATGATCCCCTTCCATGGCTCAACCGCTGCGAGCAATTCTTCAGGGGACAAGGTATGCTAGCCATGGAGCAAGTCTGGTACGCATCTTACCATCTCACAGAAGGAGCACAACAATGGCACATGCGCCTGTTCCAGAGAAGGCATTGACAGACGGGCATGCTTTGCCCGAAGACGCCAACGCTTCGCCCAAAGAACTCGGTGCAATCCTTTGGGCAACCGGTATCGCCGCAAGACCGCACCGATTGACGAGTGCACGGAGCGTTCTGGCGCATGTCGCCGCCGACCGGGCACCTCGACGACCAGCAGCAAGTCAACATTTACATAGCGGGACTTGGGGAACCGCCCGGAACCGACGCCGAGTCGCAAGATCCCAAGGACATGGAGACGGCCATGTCGCCGCCCGAGGCGCACGAGCGCCGCCTCACCATCCTCTACAATTCCGGCAGAAGACAACACAAAGAACGGGGCAAGCCCCCATGCCTCGTCCCGACTCACGCGGCCAAAGATCCCCAACACCGACGGCGCCGCGAAATCGACCCGACCGTTCAAGCGGGCCGACACCGAGGAGATGACCGAAGCAACGCAAAAGGCCGGCGGTGCTTCAACCGTGATGAGCCATTTTCCCGGGGTCACAAGTGCAAGCACCTTTCAACATCGTCTTCAACGACTACGACGGCGACAAGGAGGACGCCCCTTGAGGGCGCCACCCCGACGCCGCCGACCTCGGGGTCCTATTCGGGATCCCAACTCCCCGGTATGTGGTGCACACTCTCTACCTCGTCGGCATGATTTCAGCACGAGGAGTCGGCAGATCGCCGCCGACCGAGGGCCACACACAACTACAACGATCCCCGTGTGGTGACCACAGCAGGACCGTGGTAACAGCCAGTACGGGTGATGATCACCGCTGGCACCGGTGCTACCTTGACTTGCCGAGCGGCTACCTATGAGGTCTCGATCCGCATCGACGCAGACACCTTCGACATCGACGCCTACGTGCTGCACGTCAGCAACGACGTCGACATCATCCTCGGCATGCCCTAGCTAGCAAGCCTAGGAAGGGTGACATGGGACTTCGCCTCCAACGAGCTGGAGTACTACCACGACGGACAAAGCCGGGACGCCGTGCGGCGCCTCCCACGCGGCGACACAGAGCGCCTGTGCTCGGTCCCCTCAAGTCCGCCTATTGGTCGGCATCCGTGACTCTCGCACCAATGTTGGGCAAATGCCCACGGCATGCTAGCGCCTTGGACCTCTACGACAAATCCACGGTGTCTTCATGCAGCTCCGACAGGCGACACTGGAGGAGCAACATCTGCAGCGGATCGCCCTCGACGTCACCACAGGTGCCGCAGCACCGGCCTGGATGCTGGAGGACGGCTTCGTCCTCTTCGACGACCGTTTCTACCTCCCGGGCTCCTCGCCACTCCTGCCGGACTGTTGGACGCTGACGCTATAGGGAGGAGTTCGCCGGACGAACTACCTCGCTATATGGCGCCTACGGCGCGCCACCGACGACCGCCGCGCCAACGTCCATCCTACTTGGCGGCATGTGGCCACGGCGCCACCACGTGGGACCTGCTCGCGTTGTCTTCCTCGATGACATGGATCGTCTGTTCCTCACCATCGACAACATCTACATCAACTATGATAAGGAACAGGGAACACATCAGCTCTCTCCATCAATGTTCGACATCAGCTCCTTCATATGCGATGCGATCTTTGAACCCGGTTGCATTACCTCGACACTCGGCCGACATCACCATCTAGCGCCTCATGCCCCTCTTCATCATCCCTCCGGCCAATGATCGCTTTTACGTTTCTGGAGAGTCCCCCTCGCGACATGATACATCAACATCCGAAGGTGGGGTTCCAAGGAGCTATTGCTCGCAACACGTCGCCATCGCAACACGGCGAGCACGCGCCATCCACCCGATACATCTACCACGGCTACATCGACAACCTCCACTACCTCCGGAGTTTGCACCATTACGCACTTCGGAGAAGAATAATTCTAAGGAACCCGGTGCATGGGAAATTGATTCTCTGTGTGGAGCTCATCATGCCACGCACCCGATCTTCCTCCGGGTGTAAATGTATGGACTTTCATCCAAAGACGAGGACGCGCTGCCGGGAGAAGAGGGGGAGATGTCACATGCCGGGAGATAGGGGCCGTGGATGGGGGCCCAAGAGGCCCAGCGCCCGGTCGCCCCCCAAGGGCCAGCGCACCGACACGCGCCGCCACCCTCGCTGCCTTCCCGCGACTTCTTCGGTAATTAATGCAATAAATAAAGTAAGAGTTTGGCTAGAATTATCTTTAGGATGTGTGCAAGGGCTATTCCAACTCTATAAGGAAATCTCTTATTAGGAAACTAGGAGAATTCCCGTCGCGTTGTCGCGGGTATGAAGGAGAAATATAATTGAGTTAAATGTTAATCACTAAGAATTAGAAGATGATTGCCCAAAGAGTTGTTGCGAATTTGCATGAACCATCATTGTATAGGAAGTGCACAACATATAGAGGAATTAAAGAATGGTGATACCTGGCGCGTTGCCACGGGAATTTTGTAGCATTGTACCTGAGAAGAATTTATGGAAGGAACATTGTGTGTTGGTGTGGGATTTGAATTCTACTTATTCACCTTGTAAAGAACCACCGGACAAACTTTTCTTGACTTTGCTAAGGAAATAGAAACTTTGGGAAATTAAAAGTGCGTTTATGAAGTAAACATTACATTGATTCTGTCATTCCCTTTTATCAGCATAGGGAATACAAGTCCACAACATGTGAATGATCTTGTCCAAATTGCCAAGTTCGGCATTGAAAAGTTAAGACAATTTCATTATGCATAATAGTTTGAGAGCACCGAAATCCTGCAGGGGTGATATCATAGAGAAGACAACATTCGAGTAGATGGCGGCCAATCGAGAAGAGTACCAAGTCTAGTAGTCTACTCCAAGTCTCCAAGGCATCGGATACTTGGCGAGTCCCGGCGGATCAAGGCGCCGACGGCTTTGGCGTGGTCTTTGCGCGCCACCCCTCTCCGTCCCACCACCTCCTCCATTGCCTGTCCGAGCTCCTCCGACGAGTTGGTTGGCCGGCCGGTCGGCCGGGCGTATGATCTACGCCGACGGCCTCTCCCCTCCGGCTGGGCTTCGCAAGGACCTATGGCCTGTTTGCCGTCGTGTCGGATCCGTGCGATAGCTATCTAAGGCAATCACAATGGGATCCCCGTGCCCCCCCCTCTGATCCTGAGGGCTAGGCTCCTGGTGGGCACGGATCCGGCACACCGCAGCACCGAGTCCATGGGTGCCAATTCTCAGCGCGCCTCCTCCTGGGTCGGCGGCCTGCGCAACTAGCATGGGTCCTCCCGGAGCCTAGTCGATTGATGTTCAACAACTGGGTGAAAACCTAGTCTGGGCCGACGGTATTGGCGCAGTAGGCGCTTCGTCGAGGGTTCTTGTTCGCCGGGGCGGTCTTGGTCGAAAGACCTTTCGTGCTTCTTCCAGCAGTGATGGCGTCTGCGGATGTCCGGTTTCCTTCCGAAGGCATCATTTGGAGCACTTCCTTGCCACCGCCTTTGTATGGAGTCGGCTCGTTCTTTGTGTCTCGCCGGCTATCTTCGGGGGAACAGCTGCGGTGTTTGAGCGAGCCAAGAGCACACTCTCCTTGATGAGCAATACAACGATCAAATGGAGGGTGGAAGCATATATTTCATTTGCTTTAGTTCTTTTGTCCATCTTAGGGACTGGTTCTGCTCTTTTTATCTTTTTATGCTTTATTCAATCTCTCTGTAATAATTGGCTGTATACGTCCATGGACGTAGAGGCGGATGTTCTCGTCCATTATTAAAAAAAAATTCAGATACTTGGCGAAGAGGCCGGGGCACCCCTTGCTTGGCTCCTAGGCTTGTGGAACAGTCACAGATGCTAGCCTGGCGTTCCAAGGCTGGTCCTGCATTAACTTCATCACTGAGATTTTGTTGCTACAGAGTCATTAATTAGGTCAATTAAGTGGGTAGTTGCTGATTTGGGTCATCCATGTTCCATGCTGTGAGATGCAATATCCAATTACAATCCAAGTTAGGCACCCTATAGAAACAAATGCAAATGAACTCGTGATCGAGACTTCTCAAAATATGCATTATCCTGACATTTCTTCTGCAAAGGACAGTAGCCTCCTCGGGAATGACAATATTTCGTTCCCCGCTTCTCGTACCTGCTTCCAAAGCATCGTTTGTCGCACATGGAAGGGGGTCGGATAAACTACAAAATGTGTTCCTACATCTATACCAACATTATCCCCTTCACTACCCAGTGAACAATAATTACTGCCGGTTCAGGTTGTTTTAATCCTCCACTGAGCAATTGCTGTGATAGTCTTCGCCTTTCACTGTTGGTTTCTCACCCAACAGCGTTGTCTATTTTCACAAAAAGAAAATAAAAACATCCGATAGCGCTGGATCCACCTCATACCCACACGGCGGATGAGGGCCTCTGCCTGCGCCTAGCATATAGATTCACCATATATCGATTCATCACAAAAAGAGGAGAATTGTTAACACATTGCAGATCGATTCGCATCACATCACAAAGAACGATATTCAAAATAAAATAGATCAATTCATCAAATCACAAATCGAGATACAACACATGACAGAGATAATTGACTTATTAACACAACCTATTCATCCACACATCACCTCCGTTGGACCGTTTCCTGTGTTGGGGACCTCCAACAGCCATGCACGCAGACGATAGCACCACCGGAGAGGCCCTCTGCTAGAACCCGCTTCCCCACGCATGCCAACCGTGGAGTCTGTTTTGGGAACCGATTGTGTGTGGGGTAGTGAGAGGGACAGAGAAGGAATAGAGAGAGAGGTTCGAGAGTTATAGGCAGGTGTGAAAACATGTCCACTACGCCCTCGTTTGGCTCTCGCTCCCCTTTTTATATGAGCATGTGCTTGGATGTTGTAATGAATGGGAAGGGGATCGAACACAGGAAACTATCAAACCACTACGTGGATGTGTTAATGGCAACTAATGGGAAGGTTGAGGGCGAAGGGAAGCAGACACGGCAAGTGGCATGCATTTTCTCTTTGTGCGCAAGGCCGCAAGTGGAGGGCAGGAGCAGTGGAGCACTACCGGATGAGAGAATGGGGTGGGGCTGATGAGGTGGCATACTTACATGTCAAGAGAAATCCGCTAGTCGGGGTTTCTCATATAGGTGTAGTAGATAAATAAGATTCCTTGTAAAAGGTATTCCAATCTATAAGGAAACCTTTAGAGAATGCTTGGATTACAAGTCCCAAAGGAGGGCAATATAAATAGGAGTCCGATGTCGGGCGGGGTGGGGTTCGGGGTTTTTCAGGATCCGGTGAGAAGATCTTCCTCTTAATACCGGTGGGACGTCGTCCCCCCCAGGTCCTGGTAATTTCTTTGGGGGCAAGCAATAAAGATCAATTTTCCCTACTCCCTGCCCTTGTGCGCCGCCGCCTCCTCTCCCCTGCATGCCACCAACGCTGCCCTCCCGGTACTCATGATGGATTAATTAGGCTTAACCGATTCATCTCATTAATTACTATACGGTGGCGAAATTAGTTTTGTAATTAGCTCATGTTGTTTCTTCTAATTAACATCCAAATATTTAATATAACGGGTGAACTAATTTTAGTCACCTCAATCCAAACACAGCCTAGCATGGCACACACGGAACCAATTCAAATACTTGAAGCTATGAAAGGAAAGCTTGAATTTCCACACACCCTACTGCTCAAACAAGTAACACGACATTTTACATCACAAGTAGTAATAAAGTTTAGTATATTAGAGTAATTTACAAAATAGAGTCGTTTGTTTTGGATGCCGACAATATTGCCAACCAATTAACCTGGCATGTGTAAGATAGCGTGACACTTTCTCCATGAACTAACCGAGGGCAAGCACCCACGCAAAAACAGAACCGGACACATTACAGTGAAGCATAAAAATCCACACAAACATACGTGGAAGATTCTAGAACATGTGAATGTACATGCAAGCAACACCGGTACTCAACACGTCACCCAACACAGCTGTGCAACTAGGAGACCCACAGTTGGACATGCAAAACATTGGACCCACAAGGCGACACTTCCAGCTTTTTATACAGGACCACCACACTTCATCACATTTAAAACAAGGCGTGAAAGAAAGAACAAATTTTGTTTTGTTTAAATGGACAGAAGGGAGTCATTACCAGAGAGAAGAGAAGAGAAGAGAAGAGAAGAGAAGAGAGAGAGAGAGGTGTTGAGCTATTCATTTGCGCCTTGTAAATTAATTCCAGTTCAGACTTGAGAGAGGATGAGAAGCGAGAGAGGTGCGCTGCGGGGGAGTGGTTCTTGTGAGGTTTAGGAGTTCTTTACTATTTTTAGAAATGGAGATGGCCTTACGGTCGCAAAGCCCTCTCTGCCTTCGAAGCGGGCCGGTGCTCATTGTCCGGCCAATCGCCGCTGGCGGCCGGACCACTCAGGTATGGCGGCGCTTAATCCCACGTTCTTGAATTCTTGATTCTACAAGTATTGGTTCGCATGCGTGATCTCCTTCGATGTCATTTATAGAAGACCGCGTTACTGCTCGTCTGGATCCTCGATCTATATTTGTTTATTGGTGAGTTGCGGCTGGTTTACACAATCTTCCCTTCTGGGGATCATGGGGATCAGGGCGGATTCAGTGTGATGGAGAAAGAATTAGATATTAATTTGGGGAATTGTATTAGTAATAATGTAGTATTCATTAGTCATCACCATATGCAATCCGATACTGAACTTTTGAGATTAATCACATAGTGATTTGGGGGAACTCGTATGTAGTATATTAATTACCATAAGAAATACCTTAAGCTGCAGAACTTATCTTTTTCCGTTCTATTGGTATTTTCAGTCTTTGTTGAGGACTACCAGATTTGTGAGAAGAAGGATCATTCAACGTGTTGTAGCAACTCCAGGTTTGTGGAACAGTTTTGTTGAATGCTTATTTGGTCTACTTTCTGCTCTATTGATATCCTACTTTTTAATATTGCGATATGCAGGATGTCCTAATAGGAAATCAAGGGCGATGTCTCCTAACGTGAAAGTAGCTGCTTTTAGCAACTATGCCCCAAGACTCCTTGTTGAGTCAAGCTCCAAGACACACCATGATAGCAGACGCCATGAAGAAACTATTGATACATTCAATGGGTTGTCTGATATAGCAGAGTCAAGTAATAGAGATGTAGAAATTGAAGTGGATTTGCAGCACAATGCTTCAAGCAATTCAACATCTCAGGAAGTGTATTTGGCAGAAGAAGTTGATCCGAATATGTCTGAGGAGAAACTGCCAGGAAATGTATTGATTAATATATCATCAGGGGAAATGGAAACAATGGATGATGCTGAGGTTGAGGAGGATGAGTTTGAGCTAAAGTTTTCAGGAATTCTATTGAGAAATGCAGCAGTTTGGGAACTGAATCCAAAGGATGAACATAAGTCTAAAGAAGACGTATCTATGGTAGATTCGTCAGTAACTTCACTAGATAATGATGCAGTGGAGGAAGTGGTAGATGAAGCTGAGGTTGAAGAGGATATGGTTGATGTGGATATCTCGGGACTTGCCTTCAATGATGTAACAACGGAGGCAATGGATTTGATAGATGAAGAAGAAGATTTACAGGAGAATTTTGATTCCGATTCACCAGGCAATGCTTCAAGTGGTGGAATGTATGGGGTTGTGGATGAGTTGGGTGAACTTCCTTCAACATCCATGGATGGTATCACCATTATTGAAACATGTAGAAGTTTGAAACCTGAGTCCTTGCCAATTGTCAGTACCGGGACCAAGAAAAATAGTTTTAAGCATTGTTGAGGAAGAAGGGTTAATTATTGGTTCATGTGAACAAGGCCAACCTGTGGTAGATTACCATAAGCAAGAGGAAAACTCTACCACATTTGATGAACGAAGCAATTAAGTGGACGGATTCCCCTGAACAAGGCATATATATTGTTCAGTTCCGGCGAAACAATGATATTGTTGGTTCCCCAAAATTCTTGGAGCAAAAACAAGAATTTGTTGGTTCCTATAAACAAGATCGATCAATCATTGGATTACATGAACAAGATCAGCCCACTTTGTTGGTTCACATGGACAAGATAAATCAATTGTTGTTGTGCCTCGTAAAAATCCAGTATATTGATCAATCTATTGCTGGTTCTCATACACAAGATGAATCAATTGCGGTGCACGAGCAA
The DNA here is from genome assembly GCA_015847255.1 of Hyparrhenia diplandra. NCBI lineage: Eukaryota > Viridiplantae > Streptophyta > Magnoliopsida > Poales > Poaceae > Hyparrhenia > Hyparrhenia diplandra. The sequence goes on from JADLZK010004716.1 coordinate 210,777, forward strand.
AATCAATCTGTTGTTGGCTATATAAAACCAAATCAATCTATTGTTGGTTCTTATAGACAACATGAATCGATTATTGTTGCTTTGAGAAAATCCAATCCATCATCGAGTTACAATGAAATAGATCAATCTATTGTTGGTTCTCACAAACAAGACAAATCTGTTGTTAGTGTGCCCGAGCAAACCCAATCCATTGTTAGTTACTGACAAACTAAATCAATCTCTGTTGATTCTTATAGACAAGCTGAACCAATTATTGGTGTGCACGAGAAAATCCAATCCATCATCGAGTTACAATAAACTAGATCAATCTATTGTTGGTTCTCTTAAACAAGACGAGTCTATTGTTAGTGTGCACGAGAAAATCCAATCCATTGTCGGTTACACTAAACCAAATCAATCTATTGTTGGCTTGCCCAAAAGCAAGCAACAATCAATTGTTCATATCGATGAGCGAAAACAATCCATAGTTGGTTTCCCTAAACAAGATGTATCAATCGTTGGTACTTCCAAGGAGGCTCAAACAAAGCGGTGGCTACTGCTGGGACTCATGATGGATTGCTTATGAAGGTAGTGGAAGATAAGGAGACATCTCAAAAGACTGAAGGGGATACACTTCAGGCAAAGTTCGATCTTGACAACTTGGCACGAAAACATAAGGCAGGCTTTACTAAAGAAGCAGACGAAATAACAATTATTGAGAAAATTAATGATGAAGATCTTATGATTATTGAAGAGCAGGAAAACATAAGAATGGTCGAAGAACGCAGGCGATTGTTCTTGAGGAAGACATTCAATGGCTAAGGTTGAGATAGGATTTGACAAGGCCAAATTTTTACATCCGCTTTCGAAGAAGAGAGTTCATGGGATGCAAATGAAATGGGGATAATTGAGGATGAAGAACAGTATGAAGTCGATGAGACATCTATGTCCTTGAACAAGATATCCCGGAGTCACCTAAAGATAATTTAGTGGATCCACAAGCACTCTGAGAGGATGCTTCAAGAGCTTCTTTGAAAAAAATTATTATTTGGGAAACAAATTGTTTACTTATCGAGGTATTGAAAGCTGATTCAACAATTGATCTCTATTTCAATCGTGATGTATCAGCTGTGGCCAATGAGCCTGACGTACTCATCAAAGGAGCATTCAATGGCTGGAAGTGGAGGTTTTTCACTGAAAAATTGCACAAGAGCGAATTTGGGAAATTTGGTGGTCTTTGCAAACTAGACATTCCCAAGCGAGGCATACGAGAATGGACTTTGTGTTCTTTAATGGGACGACGTTATATGAAAATAACGACAATAATGATTTTGTGATACAAATACAAAGCACCATGGATGAAAATTTATTTGAGGATTTCTTGGCTGAAGAAAAGCAAAAGAACTGGAGAAACTTGCAAATGAGGAAGTTGAAAGGAGGAGGCGATCGACGAGCTTGGCGGGAAGAAGGGAGGAAGAAAGGGCCGCGAGATAAAGGCGACGAGGGGGCACAAGCCAAGGTTGAAGTAGAAACGAAGAAGAATAAATTGCAAAAAGTATTGGGTTCAGCCGAGCTTCGTTGATAATTTGTGGTACATTGAGCCCATTGCAACTGGAAAGGGGGCTCTTGTCGGATTGTATTATAATATAAACTCAAGACCTCTAGTTCACAAGATTGAGATATGGATGCATGGTGGCTATAACAATTGGATTGATGGACTCTTTTTTCTGAAAGACTTGTTCATCATAATGACAAAAGATTCCGATTGGTGGTTTTGCAGATGGTATGTCATCTAACACTTATCTACAAATTGTATCTTATGACATCTTAACAAACTCTACTGTTAGCATGGTACTCCTTATATAAAGCATGGCATTACGTATTTTGATAGTCCAAAGATAACACGGCCTTTTATGTATAGTTGTGTTACCTGAAAGAACATATGTCTTTGGACTGGGTTTTATTTGACGGGTTGCCAGGGAATGCAAGGAATTATGACAACAATGGAGGACATGATTTTCATGCTACCCTTCGAATAACATGACTGAGGAAGAATATTGGATGGAAGAAGAACAAAGGATCTATATAAGGCTTCAACAAGAGAGGAGGGAAAGGGAGGAGGTTATTAAAAGGAAGGTCAGATGCAGCCCTTTGTTACGTTTTAAAAAAGATGCAGCCCTTTGTGGTTCTGTGTTGTTGTTCGAACCTTTAGCTTGACCAATTGTAAATCTGAAATCAAGTTACAACATCATAAATGATTGAACTAGCCCATAAACAGTCATTTTGAGTAGTTAAAAACATTCATCTCTTCTTGATTTTTTTCACCATTAAACTTAAACATGTCATTTTAAAAAGCTGATCCATATATTCACTAGTCTGTTAAGGCAACAGAGCTAAACTGGCCATTTGAATAATTCACCACTTCAGCCTTGCAAGTTAATTGCAAACCAGTTTAACCATTAACAGCATACCTTCAGAGTATCATTTTCTTGCTATATATTATAAAAAAATGGAGCACTTCTTTCTATAGGGTATATACCAAATTCTCAAAATTTTTTGACATATATGGTGAGGATTCTTTTAGTTGACTTCTGCTTCCTTTTTGATTGAGTAGGCTGAGAGAAATGCAAAAATGAAAGCTGAGATGAAGGAAAAGACCATGAGAATGTTCCTGGTTTCTCAGAAACACATTGTTTACACCGAACCACTTGAAATACGTGCTGGAACTACTGTTGATGTGCTTTATAATCCTTCTAATACCGTGCTAAGTGGAAAGCCAGAGGTTTGGTTTCGATGTTCCTTTAACCGCTGGATGTATCCTGGTGGGGTGTTGCCACCTCAGAAGATGGTACAAGCAGAAAATATGGTTCACACTTAAAAGCAACAGGTTCTAAATTTCTATGTTACTGTTCTTAATATTAATACCTTTTCCAGTGGTTCATTTTTGTGCAATTAATATAGTCAAGAACTTATAATTGTATTGTAGACTGTGATGTCTAAGCCATATATAGACATGATATAATCTTTTACTCATGAAACTGAAAAAAATGGCACAACTAAATTATTTTAGAGGATCTAGTTAATTTAATGTCATAAGAGATATGCTATTAGTTTTTTATTGTAGTTTTCAGAAAGGTTGTAACTGAGCGAATGTAGCTACTAGAAAGCATTGCGAATGTAGCTACTAGAAAGCCCTATTTTGCATTAGAATCTTATTGTTGCAGCCAGAAAGAGTTTGAACTGCTGCATTTTCCTAGGATAATTGTGGCGCCTTTTCATCCATATCAGATCAAATTCATGTTGAATCCTGTCTGCTTTTTTTATATACTATTTTTGGAACATTGTTTTTATATTCATGCAGTGAGATATTACTCCTTGAGTTCCTTTCTAATAATTAGATTTAGCACAGAAATGCATAAAAATATTTTCTATTCCCCTTATTTGTTCAAGTTCTCAAGTAGAGTTCCTTCTCCAGTTTATGTTCCGCAAGATGCCTATATGATGGACTTTGTTTTCTCGGAGTCAGAAGAAGGTGGAATTTATGATAACAGGAATGGTTTAGACTATCATATTCCTGTTTTCGGTTCAATTGCGAAGGAACCACCTATGCACATTGTCCACATTGCTGTTGAGATGGCACCAATTGCAAAGGTTATTCATATTTCTGAGTTAAATTTATACTATTAGCACAAGAGTGACAACTTACATCACTGTTTCTCTTTATTTGTTGCATAACACAAATAGTACTCTGTCTGACCATTGCTATTACAGGTTGGAGGTCTTGGTGATGTTGTTACTAGTCTTTCACGTGCTGTGCAAGATTTAGGACACAATGTGGAGGTTATTCTTCCAAAGCACGATTGCTTGAATCTAAGCAATGTAAGTTTAAAGTGCCCTACAACATCCCTTGCTCCTGTTCTCCTGTGACAAGTGTAGTGCTTTGTAGCAAGGACTGAAGTTGACATCTCTACGTTAGGAGCCGCTTGGTCTACTGCTCTACTCTATATATATGTGCTTCCTCATAGTTCAGCCACTCATTCCTCGTGTAGTTGGATAGCTTATGTTAAGTATGAGGAATGCCTTGAAATTGTTGATGTGTAGCTTATTAGTATACCAAGTAAAATTATTTTTTATTTCTTTTGGACCATTTGAGTTATATGGAATAATTGAGGCAAACACAACTCTTATTGGGTGACGTAAAGAAACAGATATTGGGTATATGACAAATTTTATCTCTCATTAATTAATATGCATCCATTTCAATGCAGGTCAAGAATTTACATATCCATCAAAGTTTTTTTCTTGGGGTGGTTCTGAAATAAAAGTATGGCGTGGACTAGTCGAAGGCCTTTGTGTTTACTTCTTAGAACCTCAAAATGGGTATGTAGCAGCATCTTTTTTTTACAGAACCTTAGTATCCATTTTTAACTAAGCTCGAAGTCCTAGAACCTTGTACTGGTTTGTAAGTGGCAATGTAGATTTGTTAAACTGCTTTGATGAAATATAGATGTTCATATAACTACTATCATCATGGAGAACTGAAACAGAAGCCTGTCAATAGATTATGTTTTGCTGCATTAAACACCGATTGACTCCAAGATGGTTAAAAATATGTTGGCTTGGTCTCATTTGGGCTGGATAATGAGTTTGATAAGTAATTTGGCACTTACCTTTTCAGGATGTTTGGAGTTGGATGTGTATATGGAAGGAACGATGACCGCCGGTTTGGCTTCTTCTGTCATTCTGCTCTAGAGTTTCTCCTCCAGAGTAGATCTTCTCCAGTAAGTATCATTCACTGCAGTAGGGTTATAATGTTTTATTTTTGAAGTGTCAAGGGGGGGGGGAAGCCTTCCCCACCTGAATTTTTGTTTCTTTTGCCCAAAATGGCCTGATAAGGTAGTGTCGATGATATTTACAACAGTCCTGGACAGAGGACCAGGAAAACCGCAGAATTTACATGAGCAACAGCTCGAAGGCGGCTACCTGTGCTTAGCCATTTCAAAAATTTGACACCACTTTTCTGCGATTGGTTTTTCTCGAAGGTGTTATAATGTTTTAACTGTTACCTTCTTTAATATTTAATATTTGCCTTTGCTGTTGGACCTTTTTACTATTTGACGGGCCTGCAGCTCATCATTGAAAAACTTTCTTAACACACAGTAGTGCTACACACACAACACACTCTTTTCCCAACCATTTAGCACATGTCCTTGAAAAAAAGGCATTTAGCACGCTGTGATAAAACAAAATTATATTAGTCATTATATTTTCAATTCCTTCACTATTTTAGTTATCTTTATTAGCTTTCCATTTTTTAAAAATTAATGTATTCTGACTTGCAGAGAAGTTGCCTTATTTGCTTATTTTGTTGGCTTCTCATTGAAACTGCTGACGTTTTATCCTCCTTATAGAACATAATACATTGCCATGATTGGTCAAGTGCTCCTGTTGCCTGGCTATACAAGGAAAACTATGCAGAGTCTAGTTTGGCAAATGCACGGGTGGTATTCACCATCCACAATCTTGAATTTGGAGCACATTACATTGGCAAAGCAATGAGATATTGTGATAAAGCCACAACTGTGAGTGATTTACTTTACATAATTCAGTATTGTGTAACTGTGTTTGACACACTTGCATCACTGAAATAAACTATCTTGTTATGCTGTAGGATTATGTTCTTTTCACGTTTATCCATTCACATATATACATCCATTCTTCGCAGGTCTCTAATTCATATTCAAGGGAAGTGTCAGGTCATAGTGCCATCGTTCCTCATCTTGGAAAATTCTATGGCATTCTCAATGGAATTGATCCGGATATATGGGATCCATACAGTGACGACTTTATCCCGGTATTACTTTATTCATAACATTTTGCTTTTATTGTGATCTATTTATTCCACTCTACTTGGACTTAGTAAATAAATGAAACAAAGAGCTGCAATATGAACACAGCTTTTTTCCCCTAAATGACACTTAAGTTATATGCATGTGATGGTTGCTTAGATGGACACTTAAGTTATTGTACATGCTCAGGTTGAACAGTCGCTTCAAGTAATATGCTGTGTATGTGATGGTTTTCTTATTCTGCATCTCTTAATCTTTGGTTCAAAAATGCTAATAAATGCTAATTCCTGTTTAAATGTTTGTTCCAATGAATTTCAGGTCCACTACACTTCTGAGAATGTCATTGAAGGCAAGAGGGCTGCTAAGAAGGCATTGCAGCAGAAGTTTGGGTTACAGCAAATTGATGTGCCCATCGTAGGAATCGTCACTCGCCTGACAGCCCAAAAGGGAATCCACCTCATCAAGCATGCGATTCATCGAACACTTGAACGGAATGGACAGGTCCTTCGATCTCTTTGCATGGCAGATAAAACTTCAAACAATCTTTATTTTCTTAATTTGTGTCTTTGTTATCTTCAAACTGAGAATGATGTATGATCTGTTTGTTTTTCAGGTGGTTTTGCTTGGTTCGGCGCCAGACCCTCGAATCCAAGCTGATTTTGCCAACTTGGCGAATAAGCTCCATGGCGTAAACCATGGGCAAGTGAGGCTGTCCTTAACCTACGATGAGCCTCTTTCGCATCTGGTGAGCTGACGAAACACCTGATGACCCCCCTCAATCTTTCATCGAAGTAACTCTGAATCTGGCTAATATAGTTCATCCCATGATCCTCTTCTGCTGCAGATATACGCTGGCTCTGACTTCATTCTGGTTCCTTCTATATTTGAGCCTTGTGGCTTAACTCAGCTCGTTGCCATGCGCTATGGAACCATCCCTATTGTCCGTAAAACAGGAGGTACGTATACGTGCAGAAGTTGTTGAGTGTCAACCATTCTCCATTTACCATCAAACTGCCCTCCTCTGCAATCTGCATAGTGTGGGTTGAAGTGAACACAACACAAGGTCTGATGTCTCGTGCTGCTCACCAGGGCTCTTCGACACTGTCTTCGATGTGGACAACGACAAGGAACGAGCCCGAGCTCGAGGCCTTGAACCCAACGGGTTTAGCTTTGATGGAGCTGATAGTAACGGTGTTGATTATGCCCTGAACAGGCAAGCACAGTCTCACAGAGCTGCCTGCAGGTTCACTGAACCCTGCAATTCTTACTCATCGTGCTGTTGGCATGTTCCATTTTCAGGGCGATCTCTGCTTGGTTCGATGCCCGGAGCTGGTTCCACTCCCTTTGCAAGAGAGTCATGGAGCAGGACTGGTCATGGAACCGGCCTGCCCTCGACTACATCGAGCTCTACCATTCAGCGTCCAAATTTTGACGATCCAACCAACGGCCAATGTAATGTGTTGTCCGATCTCAGATGCAGTCATCAGATTTTGCAGGTTCGTGGGCATTTCTGTACAGTCTCCTTGTCTTCAGTTAGCTCCATTCTCCGAAGAGCATAGTGAAAAGAGGGAGCCCACTAATGTAACATGGTTTCCTAAGTGCATATATAGATTGTTTCATAAGAATGGTTTCTTCGGGCATGTATGTTTCTTTCCTGTGTTGTTGAATTCAGATCTTCAGTATTACAGGAATTCTACAGGAAATGGAATCAATCCTTTGGCCTACCTGCTCATGAGGCCTTTCAAATGTAAAGACTATTATGTAATGTAGTATATATAGATCATAGAATTGGCCTCGTGGTTTCTCGAGAAAAAAGAACACAATCCCTTTTCTTGTCATATGCTTATTTAAGTTTATTCTACAGAGACTTTGAGAACCTCTATCTAGCCTAGAGTGAAATATTGAAACTTCCAAAACACACACGCTCACACCACACATGGGCAGTAGGCGCTCACCCACACACACCCCAACATGTCATGTATCGTTTGAATTTTACCCTTGAAAGATTTGTCGGTAAAATATTTAACCCTCCAAGTATACGGCTAGTTAAGGGATCACATGCCATATTCATGATCATTTTTATTTTTAATAATTTAAATGACAATACAAGCACTATGACTAATATTTTTGTAAAGGAGATATGCGCTCTACTAGATCCTAGTGATGCAAGATAAACAAACCGTGTTCGTGATACCAAAGAGGAGAGGAGGGGGAGGAGGGGGGGGAGGGATTAAGCAACTTAAAATTTATTTAGCCTCTAATTTACTTATCAAAGCCTATGCCAGATATCTGTTTGGATGTGCATTGTGGTTTTTGTAGAGTGTTTCGGGTTTAGGATTTAGGGTATTTACTTATCAAAGCCTATACGAAAAATACCCGAAACACCCTAGACTAGAAAAGATAATGCACACAACCAAAAGTTTAAATGAGTAAGAGAATGCAAACACTCAATGCCGGTATCTTTAGTCCTCGTTGGAGTGCTTTGCAAGGGACAAACTTCCAATCGAATAAATCTATGGAAAGCCCATAAGCCTTCCCCTCGTGCAAGTAGATCAAGTCTGTGTACCTGGACCGCTCTCCGTCGCCTCCTCTATTGAGCTTCCTGCACCAACACTAATACAAAATTGTCCATCACTGCGGGCTCCAACCCCTTCCTTTGCCAAAAAAACTGAAGCCGGCAGAACCATAGCGGTAGTGATGTGGGGTTCAAACACTACCGGGTCAAAACACCGGCGGTGATTTGAAGAGAGACTGCCGGTTTGCTATCAAACCGGCGGCAAGATCGTCACCGAACACTATCGGGTGATCCATGCACCGGCAGCATTTTGGATCAAAACAATGCCGGTTCGGAAGTCAGCCGATAGAGTTAACACTGAGAGCACTGTCGGGCTTTAACGAACCGATAGAACTGAGGAGATAACACTATCGGGTTAGATTGAGCCGACAGTGTATCGAAGAGCTAGCAATGTCGGTTTACTTTGGACCCGTTAGTGAACTTTTACGTGAACACCTTGTCGCTGATTTCAACCCGGCGGCGTTATTAGAGTGGAGACTATCGGTTGATTAATGCAGCCGACATTGATGTTTTACGTCATAGAAGGCGGTTTGTAATTCAAACCGATAGTGTTTGGTGTAGTTACACTACCGGTTTGTTTCTCATTCACCGTCGGGCCCATGCCACCCGACGTTTTTGTTTTAAATTTTTTAAATTTTTGAATTTATTCGTGGAAATTAGCTATTTTAAACCCATAAAAGCATCATAGATACATTAAAATCGACAAAACATTACATGGTTTAAAGGCTACATACAACTAACTCCACCTAATGTTCTACGAAATTGAGCCTAGGACATCAACTTCCAAATAAGAAAAACAATGACAATAGCCATAACTGAAATTAAGACATCTTTCATAGGCCAAGTCGCAATTCTCCTAATCTTCATATCTATGGAGAGAGGCTTCTCATCAATCTCGGGGCTGGATGATAGTCAAAGTTTTCACCATAGTAGGCCCCGAAAGCTTCAGCTTCCGTCTTATATTTTTGTAACAATTACGGGGTAGCCAAAGACTTGAGCACGCCAGTCTTCCCAGGTTCGATAGATCCGTGGCACTTGACCAACATGCACTACATACCACGCCATGGTTTGCCTATACATGCAACCAAAATAGGATGTTAATGCTATGTCGTTCAGAAATGTTGTACAGTAGGATTTTTAACACCACAAAACTCATGAATTTCAACATCTATCTCATTGCAATCACACTTCGAGCATTAGTATGTCTTGAGTCATCCGAAACTGTTTGAAAGCAAAATCTAAATAGAAAAGGAAAATAGCAGGTTGGATTTATTAACACGGGCATTTCAACGAACAACTCAAAGGTGGTGACCGACGCACTCACCGAGCTTCCGTGCGGTTCGCGCGCTCCTGTCTTGTCTCGGCGGTGCGAGACGCAGCGCCCTAGAAGGGAAGGGAGAGGGCGCGGGATGGGGCGTTGCTCGGCGGAATCGAGGAGTTCGAGGTCGCGGCATAGGTATGACGTCCGGGCCTAGACGGGGACGGCATGAGGGCTGCGCAGACGACGGAGCGGTGTAGCGGCGGCCCCCATCGGCGTGGAGGAAGAACAAGCGGCGAGGCGAGGCAAGAACAACGGCGAATTAGGTCTCATTCTCATAGGCAAAATCTCGAAGAACTAAATGCATGGCTAATTAGTTCTCACCGTGGAAGGGCGCGGGGGGGCCGGCGCGGCGTTGGGGAACGTCGGAGAAGAAGAAGAACGGCGGGGGCGCAGTGAGGGGGCGATGGACGACTGCGGCGTGTGTGGTGGTGGTGCTCCGTCGGTGACGCTGGTGGGAACGAATGGGGCGCGGGGTTGAAATGACCTGGGAAAATTTCAGCTCGCCGCGCCAGCCAATGTATATCGTCGAGGCTGGAAAGAATGGCGTAGGATTCAAATGACTTGTGAAATTTTCACCTCACGTGCCCATATCTATAGTTAATCACTGCCGGTTGAGCATTGGCACCGGCAGTGTTATATTAAAGGTTCACTGCCGGGTCTAAACGTCGGCTGACCCGATAGTGATCAGACACTGTTGCCACCTACCATCGCTCACGGTGATAAGATCACACTGTTGCCACCTACCACCGCTCAATCCTACCTACCACCGCCTATAAAAACAGCCCCGCGCAGAGAGCCATGTATGGCGAACCGTGCGCTGGCTGACCTCTTCTGTTATTTGCCCATTTTCCTATCCACATATATGGCCTCTATTTGGGAGAAGGCCCTCCACATAAATATTTTATTATGGGTAGACAGTGTATACAATAGGTACTAGAAGGGTGTTTCTAAAGATTAAGCTACAATGTTGCTTACAGAAGCTGGGTGTGATGATCGTGCAACGCCATTATTGCACGGACCTCCGAAAGACGGAAAGCAGGAGCCAAGTAGCATGCATTCTTGTGCTTCGTCGCCGGGAGATGAGAGCCCCGTCTCCTGTCAGGCCTTTGCCGACACGGAGAGACATTGGTTCTTCATAGAGGTCCCATCCGCCTTAATTAGAGTAAGCATAACGTGTAGCATTGTAACCACCTCGGGCACATGTGCTAGAAGGGTGTTTTTAAGGTGGTTATTTCTTAATGTGTTTGTACACTTTGCTTATTGTACCGTGTTGAACTATCAATTAATTGTAATGCTTTTGTGAAGTATGTATAATCCCAGTTCAACCTGTAATTACTCGATGTCGTCGCGTAGAAATTTTGGCACCACTCTGGCTCTGTTAGTGGGTAACCCCAGTTCAACCTGTAATTACTCGGAGTCGTCGCGTAGAAATTCAATTTAATTGAAAAAAATATCAAATCTTACCCAAAAGATCTCAAACATCGTATTTCCTTCACACATGGCATGTGCGCGTCTAAGAAAAAGTTTGAGGCCGAGACCACACTAGAACGAAGATGACCCAACATAGCTTATGGATGTAATTGTCGGTCATGCTTCGATGAAAGGGGTCATGTACCTTTGTGAAGCATGTATACTCTCACAATGTATAAATATCTTGAATTTTTTTACAACCATGTACACCTAAATTATGCCCTCACACAAGATCTTAGGTTTTTTCGATCGATATTTTTATTATTAGATTTTCCTAGGTGATAAACACGATAGAAGGAGGTTAATTACAACTTGTAAACTTATGAATTTTGCAGCAACTTAGACACCTTTGAATTGCCTCCTAAGACACATGAGACCATGTGGAAAATTTTGGCACCACTTTGGCGGCTCTGTTAGTGGGTAACGCCGATTCAACTGTAATTACTCGGGGTCGTCGCGTAGAAATTCAATTTAATTGAAAAAAATACCAAACCTGATCCGAAAAATCTCAAACGTCGTGGTTCCTTCACACATGGCATGTGCACGTCTAAGAAAAAGTTTGAGGTCGAGACCACACCGGAGCGAAGATGACCCAACATAGCTTATGGATGTAGTTGTCGGTCATGCTTTCGATGAAAGGGGTCATGTACCTTTGTGAAGCATGTATACTCCCACAACGTAGAAATGTATTGAATTTTTTTTACAACCATGTACACCCAAATTATGCCCCACACAAGATCTTAGGTTTTTCTGATTGATATTTTTATTATTAGATTTTCCTAGGTGATAAACGCGATAGAAGGAGGTTAACTACAACTTGCAAACTTATGAATTTTGCAAAGAAACCTACACACCGAATTGCCTCCTAGGACACATGAGACCATGTGAAAAATTTTGGCACCACTGCGGCTCGTTAGTGGGTAACGCCGAGTTCAACTGTAGGTACTCGGGGTCATCGCGTAGAAATTCAATTTAATTGAAAAAAATACCAAAACGATCCGAAAAATCTCAAACGTCGTGGTTCCTTCACACATGGCATGTGCACGTCTAAGAAAAAGTTTGAGGTCGAGACCACACCGGAACGAAGATGACCCAACATAGCTTATGGATGTAGTTGTCGGTCATGCTTCCGATGAAAGGGGTCATGTACCTTTGTGAAGCATGTATACTCCCACAACGTAGAAATGTCTTGAATTTTTTTACAACCATGTACACCCAAATTATGCCCCACACAAGATCTTAGGTTTTTTTCGATTGATATTTTTATTATTAGATTTTCCTAGGTGATAAACGCGATTGAAGGAGGTTAACTACAACTTGCAAACTTATGAATTTTGCAAAACAACCTACACACCTTTGAATTGCCTCCTAGGACACATGAGACCATGTGAAAAATTTTGGCACCACTGGCTCATAGTGGTGGGTAACCCCGAGTTCAACCTTGTAATTACCGGGGGTCGTCACGTAGAAATTCAATTTAATTAAAAAATACCAAACCTTATCCGAAAAATCTCAAACATCGTGGTTCCTTCACACATGGCATGTGCACGTCTAAGAAAAAGTTTGAGGCCGAAAAATCTCAAACCGTGGTTTCTAAATCCTAGGAGATAAACACGATAGAAGGCTCATAACTATCGGTTTCATATTTACAAACCCGGTAGTGTAGTCTCTTTCACTGCTTAGGTGCTCTATTAAAACCCGACAGGTGATATATTTCAAACCGACAGTTTAATCTCTTTCACCGCCGTGAGATTAATTCTCGGGACCTTTCTTTTTCACTTAGTTGTGTGTTTGAATGATGTTTACCAACTTTTCGGTTAGTACATGGAGCATTTATATATTTATGCTCGTCCATGAAAAATAAGAAGTGCGTTGAAAAAAAAATAAGAACTGCGCCCGTATGATATATAAATGCAAACATCCATCGGAAAAGGAACACGATACTTTTATTATATATATATATATATATATATATATATTATATTATATTATATTATATATATATATATATATATATATATATATATATATATATATATATATATATATATATATATATCAAAAAATATCCCGCTTGCACCCATGTTTTTATCCTCATAGGGTGTTCGATGCCCCTCCATAAAAAAATAGCAAGCAGTCCCTGCTCACATAAACGGGACCAGCCATCCCTTTCCCAAATTAGCCCAACCAAAAGTGACCAACTGGACCCCTCGTGTTCCTTATTCAGCCGACTCGACACTGTAGCATCACGTGATTCGAAAAATCGCAGGCCTCTCCCGTATGCGTGGTGACGCTGGTAGGCATGTTTCTCTCACAAGCCAACACTTTTTTTTTTCTTGTGGTAATTCTTTCCGGGTGACCGTACCTGCAAACATACAAGCAGGCACAGCTGGCTTCTCGCACAGCTAGCTTCTCGTGAAAGGCAACACAATGCATTGGCCCAATGCATTCAAATCTGCTCACCCCTCTCCACACACGTCAGATGGGAACCATTCTGCATCCTCCAGACACTCGAACGACGCAAGCCCGAGTCCACTCGAAATCTTTGCTTATATTACAAAATCACTAATTCTTTCTAGAGATTAAAATAAAGAGATTAAAGTAGCAACACATATTCATCCAAAAAATTCCACTGATCTCGCATCCATGCGGTTTGCGGTGCATGCAGCACTGCCGCCTCTGGGTGCGACCACGCGGGGTCACGCCACCTCCAGGAAGTCCACGCGGGCAGCGCCACCTCCGGCGGGGAGCGTCCACGTGGTGCGAGTGCCGCCGCCGCCGGGCTCCATGAGCTGCCGCCGCCGTCTCCAATCGACGCCGCGCGGGATCCAGCTGCGCACGCGGGCCTGGTAAAGATTGCGCAGCAAATCTCCCGCCAGGCTTGCGCTATTTTTCCCGCACTTGCGCAGCTTGGCCAGAAGCCGCCACTTTCCTCTCCCGCAATTTGTCCTGAAATGGCGTCAGGTTTGAAGCGGAAGCCTCGAAGAGCAAAGAGACCGCGGCGGCGGCGGCGGCGGCAGCGTCGAGGGGACTTCCTCGCGGAAGCAGCTCCGCCTCTGCACCCACCCGCACTGCCGCGGCAACAACTTCCATCGGACGTGGAAGCGGGCTCAGCCCCAGCACCGAACCACTCCGTTCACGTCAACGGCATGGCGGCAGCAGCTTCGATTCATCCCCAATCCCTGGCAGTTGACATCGACTCTTCACCAGTCCATGGCAGACGAGGCTACCCGGTCGGCCCTGGCTATTCGCATGGTGCGTTGGCTTCCTCGATGGGAGGATTTGGTGCTGTTGGCTCTTCACAGGGTAGATGCGGCAGTCCAATTTCACCTCAATTTGGGCATTATTCAAGTTGGGATACATCACGGTAATTTCCCAAAACGTGTCATTCTCTTTAATATATTTGTTGATTCGTAAGTTTAGATGCGTTGCTGCTTGCTTGTGTTGATTCGTAAGTTTTTTTTTTTTCCAAATCATAAGCTATTTATTGTCACCATTTAGTTATACAGATTCACATTCAGTAAGTAATTTAGTTTAGAATTTACTCCATACACATTCAGTCAGAAATTCTGCTAGTTAGAAATCCTTGTTCAGTTAGGGTCTTTTCCGGTTCAGTTAGTGTCTTTTCCAGTTAGAAATTCTGCTAGTTAGAAATCCTTGCTCAGTTATTGTCTTTTCCATACACATTCAGTTAGAATTTCCTAAACCTTCTTCATATAGTAGTATGCTTCGTTTCCTAATTGCTTGCTATCATCAATATTGCAGGGATAACAACTCGCATCCCCTGGTGGCCAACGTTATGTCTAGTATTCGTGCGGTGTTGATGGCCTGATGGCCAATGCCTCCCAGGTTCAGTATCTATACTAGGCAATCTTTCACTTAAACCATGTACGGACCTGCTGTGTTTTTTTTTTTTTTTGAATGTATGGAAATTGATGTTATATGGATTTGTTTTGCATCAATTAGCAACACAATGGTTGGTGGTTGCCATACATCCCTTGCCGTTGAACGCTGCCATCGTCAATCTCAGCATGGCCAACCCGTACATGTGTCCCACTCCTCTCTCTCTCCCTCTCATATTTCTCTCACATTCTCACTCTCACTTCACTTTTCAACATTCATTAAATCATCATAAGCATGCAAGCTTTAAGCGATATTATTTCCTAAACCACATAACTATTTTTCATTTTATTTACATGAAATTATTTGTATTAATTTTATCTACAAAATAAGACCCATATCAACTATTTTGTATAATAAAGAAATAAGTAGTATATGGGCCCTACATATAAAAAATTTGCTAAAACATAGCCTTGATATATCTCATTTTGTTCGGCACAATATTTCCACCAATAATCATTTTAACAATTTGGACCTATGTTTGTGAGATGCAGTATTTCGAAAGTACTAGAAAAATAAGTGACCGGTTCTCAAAAAAAAAAAAAAAAAAAATAAGTGACCGAGAGAGATGAGAGAAGTCTAGCAGCACTGCAATAATAGCATCCTCAGTCTCAAACAAAAGAGCCCAGCTCACACTGCTACTGCTTTTCGTTGTGGTCCATATACGTGGCAGCAGATTTTTCTTTTTGACAGAAGTGGCAGCAGAATTTGAAAAGCGTCAAGCAACGTACTACATGGTGTGATCGTCTTCTTCCAAGAAGAAACACGAAGCACGTACATGGTGTGGCCTCCTCCATCGGTGAGATGGTGTGAGCGTCAAGCAACGACATGGAGCCTGGGGGCGCCGCGGCAGCCGCACCGGCGTGGGGCGAGCAGAGGTCCATGCGGCCGAGCTTGGAGCCGTGACGAGCACGCCGGCGAGCAGAGGATGCCGCGGCCACTACTCCCGTCTTCCACGGCTATAGCCCAGCGTTCATTCTCCCTGGATCGACGTTGCAATTAACTTCTGTAAGCGAGTTGTTTGCTGCTCTTAATTATTGTCTAGAGACCGGTCCTGGGTGAATATGAGCAACATGATTCAGGTACTGATGCAACAGTCCAGAGACCGGTCCGTGGTTTTTCGAACTTAAAAGGACTTTTTTATTGTGGTTGTGCATTGGCCAGATAGGACAAGTAGGCTTGGCCAAGCTAAAGAAGTCCAGCGAACGCAAACCAACATGCTTTGGGTGAGCAGACCTGCAAACATACACGCAGAGCTAGCTTCTCGTGAACTACGGGAGTGTACCCTGACCCTGCAACCAACACAGAAGGCACTCACATTTCTCTCGCCTCTCGCCATAGACATCACTTTCATTTCCAAAATAAAGACGATGCGGATTGTTACAGAGGCAAGAGATAAGTGCGGCTGGCGTTTATTGATGCCCAACACTTTTGCTGTTCGGCACCTCCACTACACTTCTGCTGTGTGTTGGAGTACCGGGTTGGTTTACAGCCTCACACGGCACCCTACAAACAAAAGAGCCAAGCTAGCTAGGAGTATGCGGTTTATATTCTGTGGTCCATCGATGTGGCAGCAGACTCCAAAAAGGTCTGAGCAACTCTCACACTGTTGCAACCATCTCCTCTCTTCTCTCATCTCCTCCTCCTCGATCTCACTCACGGGCGACCCATGCGCGCTAGCCATGCATGTGTCCCTACGTAGTACTAGTACTCAGCTTCGCAGCAGACGATGACGTACAATACACCCGAGAAGATGGTGCTACGAAATCAACAGTGTGCATCTAGCCCGGGTCTGGGGAGGCATCACAAGCGCCGCTATGAAGAGTAGCACAGAGCTCCGGGGCGAGGAGCAACACATGGAGAAGCGGCCACCGCTTCAGCAACAGTTCGTCTCTGCGGCACCATCCGGACGCACCCCACACCACGCTACACTAGAGTTAAGTGAGTTTAGTGGCAGTGTCGTATTATACGAATATATGAAATATACGGAGTGCTACTTCTATTGCTGAGCGAGAGACTTTCTCAAATCTATCCGCATCCAAATTTTATGCTTGGCTTGTCATTCAAACCAACCTTTTCACATGTACATACGCGTGGGTGCCCGTGACCAAACCAACCAGGCCTAAGCTGGACCACACCTGATCGCTGCAGCCTCTAGCAGAAGTCACAAAGCTAGTACTAGTATTTCACAGGAGTCATGGGCGTGATGCGTGCTTACTGCTTTGTGAAGAGCAGCACAAAGTTGGGTCGGCGATGACAACAACGGCACATTAAGAAATTACACCATAAAGGGTCGAACCTACACGTCGTAAACCAAGGAGCTTGAGGCTCCTCAAAATTTTGGCACCACCGTGATTGAATTTGTCTCTACTATTTCATCAAATTTAGGATCTATATGTTATTTTCTTCAACTAAATATGATTATGTGGGATTTTGTTTTATAGAGAAAATTATAAGTAAGTACATGTCACTATATTACGTTCTAGCTAGTACTCATCTCCCACACCTGGAGTAGATGTGTACATGTCACAAAATTAGGCTGTCTCCAACAGCAGACTTATAATTTAGGACGCATACGAGAATTTAAGGGGCGCAAAGTAAAAAAATCCATCACCCATAATCTCGCCTCTCCAACAGCAGAGGCAGCGCATACTCCCTTTCCTCGCGAACCCCGTCCAGCGCGGGCGGACGCGCGTTCCCTTCCCCTGCCGCTTGCTTCTCCATGGCCGGCCACGGACGTTATCTTCCCTACCCGGCGCGGGTCCGGCGGCGCGAGCTCCTCTCTACTTGCTTCGATTCTCCATGGGCGGGCATGGCCTCCGGTGGCGGCGGCGCAGGGATGTGCTGCGGCGGCGGCACGGAACAGGGAGACGGGCTTGAGCAGGATGTGCAAAGAGCGGCTTCGCCGCGCCGGGGATGGAGCATGCGCGCCGGCCGTCCGGATAGCGCCGCCCGGCCGTCTCTGCGGGCTCCATTGCGACGCGGCTCCCTTCGTCCGCCCCCGCGCGGCCGGGCGCTTGAGGCCCTCTCCTCCCGTCGCTCGATCCGGTCATTCTTCCCTCATCTCGATTGGCGGCGGCACCGGCGGCATGGCCCTCTCCTCCCCTCGCCACGGCGAGCAGCTGCAAGGAGACACTGCGGCGGGAAGGAGCGGCACCAGCACCAGACACGCGTCGACCATAGCAGCAGCACGAGAGATGCGTCCGCCGAGAGAGAGAACCTTTATTTGCCTGCTCGATGGAGTGGTTGGCAAAATGACGAGGGTGGATGCATCTTCCGTTGGAGGCAAGTTTTTGGAGGCAAAAATACTGTGCACGCTGTATTTTGAGTCTGCCTCCTTTGTTGGAGATAGCCTTAGATGTGTAGTAGTAGGTTCCAGACGTACTCACCGCCCGCACCGAGCATGTGTTACCCTCCCAGACTGGCAATGGTATGTTGGGCCAAACCACATCTATAGGAATTCACATGCAAAGCCAAGCCATGTCAGTCTATTGGAAACAGCTCGGAATTCAGATAGCAAAAGTGTACTTTTCAGTCCAAAAATGTCAATGCAACAGCTGTTCATGCCTCCACCCGCCCATGCTGCATAAGACAGATGGCGTAGGCAAGCAGCAGCTCCAGCGCGAAGATTGTTTCTGCTCTGAATTCGGCTTTCGTCTGCTGGTTACCTATTTGAATTTAAATCTACACTAGCACTGACCAAGTAGCGTACTTACCTGACTTTGGTTTTATGTATGTAAGTGCTCGACACGAGAATCTTCACCTAGTTTAGTGATAATCCCACCATAACAATTGATTTGGATGAAGCCTTTCGATTAAGCCAACAAGGGGTGGCGTTAGCTGCTGGCCTGCAGCAATAGGCTTGAACAGAGTAGGGATAGCTAGCAATGCAACTGAAAGCGACGCAGAGTAGGCCTGAATCGAGTAAAACAACAAACAAACACATTCCCAAACATACTTATTTTCTTGTTCATCATAAAAAGCACCGATCAACCATTTGTCCACCCGCGTGGCTACTACCGGTTGCTGCCAGCCTGCACAAGGAGGTCCACCCGCCAGCGACCATGGTCACTCCCATATACTGTACTCGCCCGTGAAGAGAACATGCTGTTCAGTACATATATACAGGTGAGAAAGATGGTGCACAGCGAATGGGCACCACAGGAGCATGGGGCAGGAGATGCGCTAAGTTGGCCGACGGCAAGAGGCCAAGATGGTCATGCAGCTCGTCGTCCTCCTCCATGTAAAGTCTACCAGCTACCACTTACCAGCAAGCTTCAATTATTTAGATAAGCAGCAAGCTTCAATTGGTGTCCAACGATTACATGAGCCCTTGAGCAACCGTGACGCTCTTCAGACCGAAATAGTGCAAGTCTGCAAAAGAGGTGAGGATGATGACATATCTGGACACCAGTCCTGCAAGAGAGGTTAGGCGGAAACTAGCTAGTGCCGGTACGCGGTAGTGGGTACTACACAAAAGAAAAAAATGATGAGCAACCTCTTCCTGACTGTGCCCCAGAACCCTTATTAGTTTTTTTTCAATGAAATCCTTATTGGTCCCATGTCATCCAAATTTTGTCTAGTGAAAAGTTCAATTCAGTTTCAAATTTTTGTCTTGGCTGGTACATCTACTTCCAACTCTCCAAGGCTCCAACAGATACGCCACATGCCCAACGCAGCATGCTGCAAGCTGTGAGCCAGCAGATGTATGTGAAACCCCCAAATCATGGAGATAACAGAAAAAGTAAAACAAGTTTTCTGTAGATGTGCAGTATATTACGCTCTAGTACTCATCTCCCACATCTAGAGTGAGAAAACCAAAAAGGAAAACAGTCATTTTTGTAGAAGTGCAGTAATAGGTTCCAGGCTCGCAATGGATGCTGAGCCAAACCACATCTACCACATCTGTAGGAATTGCACATGCAAAGGCAAAAGTGTACATGTTAGCTTGTCAGTTACTTTCTGAATTCGAGAAACACGCCAGCTTGTGCACTTGTCAGTTACAGCTACTACTCCTATTTTTCACTTGTAAAAGCACCATGCACTTGCATTTAATATAGATTACTGAAATGCCAGGCTTCAGAATGCACTTGTCAGGCTTCAGAATGTAATCTGAAATGCAGTAGTCCCCCAATGGCCGGCATGGTTTACAACAAGAACCACCTTACCTGGAGCCTCTTCTGAGAGGTCAAAAACCTGAAAGTAGGAATAGGAACTACAACAGGACAGGGTGGCGCATCATCAAGTACTTGTTGGGCGCCTGGCTTCAGAATGTAATCTGAAATGCAATAGTCCTCCAATGGCCAGCATGGTTTACAACAAGAACCAACCACGGTCTCTGCCTCCCATTCCACCCTGCAAAATCATTCTTCCCAAATCAATAGTACTACTCCCACCATTTGTAAGCACAAGGCACATTTTTTATTAGGTACTATAGAGTCTTGGAATGATTTCTCTTAACAGAATCAACACCATCCTAAATGCCCTCTTGATAAAGAATCTATTGATGCAACATTTTGTCCACGAAGCATGCATAATAATTTAACCAAACATGGAGAGCCAAATAAAAACTTAAAATGAAGAAACCACATTTTTGCCGAGCCTGAGCTTATCTGTAAGTTGTGAGCCCTGCCTCATCCATTTTGGTCCCCAAAAATGTCGCAAGAAAGCAACATTAGCACACTGCTATATCTTCACACCTCTCTGAATAACAGCAGCAAAATTTACCACTTCAGTATTCATTTTATATTCCTAGGTAAAAATGCCATGTGGAGCCCGAATGAAACCTGACAGCAGCAATTCATCAATCTCCACCGCGCACATGACAGCCCCTCCTCAGGAATTTCACAAACCAATGATGCATAGGGTAAACAACAACGAAATCACACACGATGCGCAGCTGCTGAGAACAAAAACAACGGAAGCAACTCGATGAAATCAGACCACCACACCACACTGTAGGCCTAAATAGGCAGGAAGGGTAACAAAGCAGTTAGGGGAAAGAATCTCACTCTGGAAACAACACCTCTCTCTATCGTTGGCCACCGTGCTCCATAGAGCACATTGAAAAAAAAAAGGCATCAGCAACAATGGGAGAGAAAAAATGGGAGGAACACACAAAAGGCAAAACGAGGACCTATTAGAGAACTCAGGTCCGTTCACCAAGATTTCAAAGACAAATCAAGATAGCGACCTCAGGTCTGTTCACAAAGAATCCAAATGACAAATTAAGATAGCTAGTAATTTGATCCCAAGCTAGACTCACAAATATGAAAAATCATGAACACTGCCAAAATCAGGATGAATCGATTATTAAATCAAGGTTCACAAAGACGACCATGCTGTGAGCCGAATCCTTAAATACAAATCAAGCTGTGGTCTAGAAATTACAAGATTAGGGGATCCATTATGGGCACACAGAAATTACAGACTAGAGGGGTCGATTGGGCACACAAAGATGGAGGGAAATAGATTTCAAGTACAGGATACGAAATAGAAGTATAGGGATTCAATGAAGAGCGGACGAATGACGCAAAAGAAAATAGATTTATAGAATAATCAAAGTTTACGGAATCAGTTTCCTAAACTCCTTATGCAATAGAGCAGCACGCAGCCAATGAATACGTGGGATTTTGTCAGCTATACTCACCTCAGTAGCTAGCTTCATCCATAGATCTGTGGAGATGTGGCCGGATCGCACAAGCACCAGGCCCTGCAGCAGCTGCGAAGACATTGCCCGCCGGTGGATGGAAACAGGACAATGGCCGTGGATGATTCATAATCAGAGGCAAACGGCAGCGACTACTGTAGGGTTATGAGGCCACGGTGGGATCGGGGTGAGGATGGGCGGCGTGCACGTGGTGGAGATGAGGCCGCGCATGAGCTGCAACCTGTGGGGGAGGAGGCACCGTCGTGACGCTGGTAGGGTTGCCGCCGCTGGTGGTGAAGGAGGAGGAGCCGCCTCCATGTAGCAGGAGGAGCCGATGGGGGCGGACGGAGAGACCACTGCAGGGCTGCCTCCCGATGGATCCGCGAGATCCGCCAACAAGGGAGCTAGAGAGGCCGAACGGCCGCTGAGGTGGGGAAGAGGAACCGCAGCCGAGACGGGGAAGGGCCGTCGTGAGGACCGTCGGGGTGGGGAGGGCCGCCGCAGTCGCCGTCAGAGTAGGGAGCCGCCGCTCAGATCCAAGCGAGGTAGGCTCTGTCGTTGTGTGGGGTGCCGCTCGCCGCCACCGTGTAAATCGAGAGCTGAGGAGGGAGAAATTAGTGAAAATGAATGAAAATGAGAGAGATGTTCAAAACGGTGAAAACTCGCTGTGCCCTTGCGGTCCCAAGCGTGAACTCTCCGGTGGTCCTTCCACGTCCTAAAAAGCACAGACACGGGAAACCCCATGTCGCACTTACCGGAATGGGTCAATCCAAAATCTGCCCGTCCACACCAACACGTGGCAGAAATCGAAAGCGTGGTATACAAAGAACCCCTATGTGGATAGAAAACATGGGTGTAAGAAAATTCACTCTAATATATATATATATATATATATATAGAGAGAGAGAGAGAGAGAGGAGCAAATAGAAACATAACTACAATATCCGATTACATATATGATAACAAAGACCTTTCCACGAATAGATCAATGTATCAATGTTACCATCAAAGTGTACAAACACATTTAAAATAAAAAAAACACCGAAGATTATGTGATTCTTGCCGATGAAATGCCGATGGGATTTTGAAGGCCCATCGACGCCTGTTGATGTTCCATCGGTGCTCGCGTGAGGTTTCTTGTGCTCGATCTTACAAGGAGGGCATGACTCGGATTTACATTTAATCCACAAAGCAAGGCCGGAAGAGACATGCCAAGCACTTTTTCTTTGCTTAGCCAAGCTGTGGTTTAGTCCAAAGACAACATGGATAGGCATTCACAGGGAGAAGATCATGTTAATCTATGAAAATCTTCTTTGATCACCAAAGGAGATTTTCATGGATTGAAGCGTATTTTTATAAATCGCTATGATCTTCTCGGGAGGATGCCATGTCTCTCATATGGACATGTAAATCCAGGTTGTCCACCCTCTCAAGCACACAAAAGCGGATGGCTCCGTGAATCTCACGGCGGTTCTAACCTTCGTATTTGCTCAATCTTGAGAAGACTCTTGTAGCACCTCTTGTGTGTGAACAATTTTGATGGCCTAAGATGCATAAGAATGATATCTATACGTGGAGGGCTTTCTCCCATAGCGAGGCCATAGATATGTATGTGGAGAGTAGCAAAGAAGATCGAAGAAGAAGAACAGGCAACTGAATCAAGAGTATCAAGAAAGAGGACCAAGAGAACTGTACATTGGAGAGTCTAGCCCTAATTCTCTAGTGGAGAGGTTGTCCTCACATCGGGACACCTCAATGACCAACAGGTCAAGAGATAAATGATTAGAATGAAATAGGATTTTGCCCTGGGGTCAGGGGGTCTGCTTATATAGACCTTGGCGATGAAGCGATGACCCTTGGATCAAACCGACCTTGAGCAACGGCGTAGATACAACCTCAATGTCGGTTAGAAACCGACCTCCAAAGTGGGCTGGATTTGGGCTCAGGACACTAGCGATCGCCAGAGACATTCCCCGTGATCGCCAGGACTTTTTGCACAATGACATCTGGTTTCTCCTGGTGTCTTCTGGTGTCTTCTAGAATGTTTTAGTCCACTTTTCAGATCAAGTTGTCTCACGGTCAAGTCTTGTCATCGTATGGGATGCAAACTCTGGGTTTCTACCTGCTTTTATCTGTTTAATTCCTGTAAAGATATAAATCACCAAAGCTCGTGAAAATATGTTAGTTGGACCCCTAGACTTATGTTGATATTCATTTTAAGCCCTTATTTCATGTTTAGTTGACTAGTAATATTAGGCTATAAACAGGTGTCAACATCGTCCACACCACGCATTGGGCCGAGCCCCTACATCCTACTCTTGGGCCAAACTGCGTGCCAACGGCCCATCGGCCACTCAATCAATCCTGGCAACAGAAAGACAATAACCGGATACACAACAGTAAACCCAATCAGCCACTGTACGTCTTCTTCGTGACAGGCACGCGCGACAGCCTGTTTCGTGGCACGAAAATGCATACTTTTCACGGGCGATCCTAAGGTAGGTGTAGGGAGTAGGTACCACCACAGTAATAATAGGACGCATAAATAAAACCAAGGCCATGTTTAGTTTGCTAGAAAGTTGGAAAAAACATTGTTCCAACTCTTGAAGATTTTCGTTTGTATTTGGTAAATATATTGTTTCAATCATGGACTAACTAAGTTCTCAAAAAAAAATTCGTCTCGTGATGTACAACAAAACTTTATAATTAGTTATTTTTTATCGACATTTACTGCTCCGAACATGTATTTTGGTGTATTTAATGTGATGTGATGGAGAGAGTCTAGAAACTTGGAATTTGAAGGGGGAACTAAACGAGGCCAAACTGGGAGCTTTCTGGCCAGTAACCTGTTCGACAAGATGCACGCAACGCAGAAGTAACCGACAACGCACACATCGATCGGCATGTGGACTCGAGTACTCGACCTCGACCTCGCAACACCGTTGGTGGTAGGTAGCTAGTAGGAGATGAGAGAAATCGTACACACACGCGCAACGCGTGGGCACACGGGCACAGACGACGAGATCGAGATTCGCATGGCACAGCATATCGAGTCAAGACGAAGTACCGGGACCCCCTTATATCGCCAACTGTGAGTTCCCGGCGTTTTGCCTGCCAGGCCAAGTGGCCAACTGGGCAGGGACTGGTGCTCCGCACTGGCCGGGAAATGGTTTTGTTCGTTTGCATGTATGGGCCGGCACCGGCGCCACCGTCCGTTTTTCATTTTTACTTTTGATAATTTAAATGACAATACAAGCATAGGACTAATATTTTTGTAAATGAGATATGCTCTCTACTAGATCCTAGTGATGCAAGATAAACAAACCGTGTTCGTGATACCAAACAGGAGAGGAGAGGAGAGGGGGAGGAGGGGAGGGGCTTAAGCAACTTAAAAGAGTGGAGTCCATGGCCGGTTCTCAAACTTGTATGGATGAGTCATTCCGGTCCCTAAAATCATAAAGTGTGTCATTTCGGTCCTTAATCTCTGATTGGGTCTCATATTCATCTAAACGGGCATGGCCCCATGTGTCAGTTCTATCTTTACCTCTCATCTCTCTCACACAGCCACGGTCATGTACGTGTAGCTGGCTCCTGCTCGCCGGCGCTTGGCGCCACTGTGCCCAATGTTATGCTGTTGTTCGTGCCTAAGAAGCCGTTCCATGGAGCTCTCATCTCTCTCACAGCCATGGGAAGCTCACGATCGAGCTGGTAGGAATAGTTCATGTTCGACCTTGCGCTCACCGTCGTCGTCGACATCTTTGACAATAGCGACTTCTCCTTAGCCAGCCGCACGAGCAGTCGTACACATTGCATTCACGCGCTGGTCCCTTGCTGACTCTGGGGAACCGCAACTTGCATCCAGGTGTTCATGGGTGACGACATCACCTCAAAGGACGAACGGGTGCATGTGTTGCTGGAGAAGAGGGACGGCCATGGCGTGCACCAGCCCCGCCACCCGCTACCCACGCCGGCAACCACGGCGTCGTGCCCGCCTTCGGCATGGCACAGCCGCTCCATGTCCACTAGGGCATGCTCAGGTTCCCCAGCGCCACCCTCCGCCACCGGCCATGGGAGAGCGACGGGATGAGAGGAAGAAAGACGACTTGTTTCAAAACAATCCCTCCTAGAGTTTATAAATATTGATGTATTTTTTTTTGTGTCAAGGAAATTTTATATGTAGCCCCCGCTAATCTTCTATTTCATTCAATCAAGTATTGTCTTGGTACGCAGGCACGGATCCATATCCGTTTGGATGAATATGAAATCCGAACAAAGTTTATGGACCAAAATGACAGACTTTTTAAGTTTAAGGACTGGGATGACACACCCAGACAAATTTAGGGACCGGCCATGGACTTTACTCAACTTAAAATTTATTTAGCCTCTAATTTACTTATCAAAGCCTATGCGAGATATCTATTTGAATGTGCATCGTGGTTTTTGTAAAGTGTTTCGGGTTTGGGATTTAGGGTATTTACTTATCAAAGCCTATGCGAAAAATACCCAAAACACCGTAGACTAGAAAGGATAATGCACACAACCAAAAGTTTAAATGAGTAAGAGAATGCAAACACTCAATGATGATATTTCTCGAGATATCAAGAAGCTCACGCTTCCCCTAGTCCTTATTGGAGCCCTTTGCAAGAGACTAACTTCCAGTCAAGTAAATCTATGGAAAGCCCATAAGCCTTTCCCTCGTGCAAGTAGATCAAGTCTGTGTACCCTGGACCGCTCTCCGTCGCTTCCTCTTTTGAGCTTCCTGCACCAACGAAGGCCACGCCACAAACATAGTTGGTGTGATCTTGAACATTTCCAAGTCCCTTGGGTACACTAATGGTGTGCAAGCACCGTGTAGCAAAGTATGCAAACTTCAATAAGCACTAGGCATAAACTAGAACAAACGTTAAAAAAGCGGCCTCTAACTAGCCTAAACACTTTCCTTGAAAACAAACTAGCCTAAGCACTTTATAAAGTACTAATGTTAATTGCATAATCTTTCTCAAACACTTGAGTTGATAGAGCACATGGAATAGCTAGTCTCAGCTAGCTCGATCTTCTACTAGTTAAGCACACTCACTCTAGCACTCAAGTGGGCGTTGTGGGAGATATATATAGCCCCAGCATGCAAATCACTAGTATACAAAAAAGCTTCCGTCGTTTTGTTTTTAATTTCCTGTGGCGGTTTTCATAAGCACAACGAAGCAAAGGTCACGATTTACGTGGCAGTTTCTTGACCACCGTGGTTAATCGATTAACTGTGGCGGTTTTTTAATGGCAACCGCCATGAGTCGAGTCGCACAGAACCTAGTATCCATCGTTTACGGGTAGGACTACTGGGGTCTCTAATTGCATTTGCTCCCCTAGCTTTCGTCTCTTAGTGTCATGCAGTGTCGGCCCAGCAAAGTGCTTTTGTCGTTGGTGTTCTTTCCGATCTCAATGCATTTCACCGCTCCACCGAAAATTCCCTCTGCCCCTACCATACTCCAGCTTGGTAGTTTCCACCGCCTGTCTAGGGTTGAGCCCTGGGATTTGATGGCGGACTTGAAAAACCACCAACATACGCTTTATGCCCAATCATTACGGATAACGCTTGCATCTTTTATCTTACCGCGGCTGTGTCAGTTTTTGTTAAATATCCGCCACGGTTATGTTTCTCCAGATTAATAAAAAAAACAATTCAAAAAACATTATAAAATTATATAATATGATAAAACAGAGAATATATGCATATAAAATGATAAAATCGTAGAATATTTGCATAAATCATAAACATGCATCACATTTGCACATTGATATGACGTGTTTACAAACTCGTAACACTTAGTTCATATTACAAAACACAACACCGTACCGCTTCAAAAGTTTAAGTTACAAATATGGGGAGGGCCAACATCTAGATGTCCAAACACGTAGTCGTGCATGTTACATCCTCCGGTTGTGTATTCTCTCTAACTCTAGGTCCGTTGCAAGTTCACTCATTTTTCGTCGAAGAAGTGACCTCCATATTCCGCAACGTCGTCATTGACGGCCCTACAAATGTCGGACACTAGTTTGTTGAAGGTAAGGTCTATTGGTCTGTCTCCCCATCTCCTTTTGGATCTCTTCTTGAGCTCCCACCACCTGCCACCAATAATGACTTGAATTCGTAACACCAATAATATGCGAACACCCATGACAAATGGAGGACTTGAACTTGGATGGGCATGCAGAATCCACCACAAGGAATCTAACCAACTGATCTATGATTTATTCGCTTAATATAATGGTATACTCGATGATATATGGTCGATACGTGATAGGTTCGAGTCCGACTGACTCGAATACTAGTAAATGTATGGATTTTAGAAATTTTATCATCATCTATTTTTTGAAATTTCATTTCGATCTATTTTGTCAATATTATTTTTAAAAAAATTGTATATATATTTTCATATAGAGATGGCAATGGGACCATCCAATTCCCCATAATTCTCTTATTAGGAAACAGTGAATGCCGGTAGATTGTTCCCCATAGGATTCATAGGTAGAAATTATATCTCCGTCACGGCCGGCGGAGGCAGGAGTGTTTCAAGGACTGCAGTTTTTTCTATATTTTTAAGAGCTAGGGCACTACCGTTAAAGGAGAAAAATATTTAGTCTCTCTATTCTAAAACAAGTGCATACCTCAAAGCCAATCAATCTCAAGTTTAACTAGATTTATAAAAACAATGTTCTAAATAAATTTATTAAATATATGACGTGATTGTATAATCTAACAGTATCTATCTGGTTTCATAAACATTAATTAATAATTAATATATTTGTGTATACGTTCGGTTAAGCGTAGAATTGACTGACTTCTCGTGTGCACCTATTTTGAAAAAATAGAGTGTTATGAGTTACATCATCCAATTTCAAATATGTTTCGCCACGCATTACACCGCACGTTCATATGGCAGGTAGTATACAAGAGGACAAATTCAAATCGTGTATATGTCATAGGCCACCATCATATGTACTCCATCAATACTCATAAAACTTAACGTTTTGGACAAAGTTTGAGCCAAACATTGGGAATATAAATCATCAATAACTTTTTAAGTTGCTGAGTTTGCAAATCTAAAAATTATATATGAATAGATTTGTGTTGAAAAATACATTCATAAAAGTATACATATAGAACTTTTCCATAAATACTATTATAAAACAAGAGGTCAAATTTGTGTTTTGAAGACCGTATACATTTGTCTTAAACATTAAGTTTTATGAGCATGTAGGGAGTATACTCCTGCATAATCTTTTAGCTCTAAAATCCACATAAACTAAAAGTTAGTTATCCCCAAGTTAAAAAAAAAATACAATTACTCACGATAGGATGAGGGAGAGTCAGATTATTAAAGATGTGTAAAAATGGAGCGGATTGATATTTTTGGCGCCAGTGCAGTTTGGCGTGCTTGTTGTGGTATAATGTTTGGGTTTTGAATCCAAAATAATGCAATGTATGTGTAACTGTAGAAAAGTTGATGTGACAGATGTGTTTTGTTTATTGTAAAAAAGCATCTGCCTTTTGAACCCAAAAAGATGAGGACTTGTCCATTCTAAAGGCGAGTGGTGGTTGTACTACTCTTCTTATAGCGATGTCAGGTTTGTCACTAGCTCCTTAATCCTGGAGCCAAACTTCAAAACGACTAACTAAAAGGGACGGACGGAGTATCTTTTATCTGATGTGGCAAACTACGAGCTAGTTAGTTGATTTAATTGTTGAGGGGGTGTTTAGT
This sequence comes from Hyparrhenia diplandra, assembly GCA_015847255.1. Lineage (NCBI taxonomy): Eukaryota > Viridiplantae > Streptophyta > Magnoliopsida > Poales > Poaceae > Hyparrhenia > Hyparrhenia diplandra. The sequence goes on from JADLZK010004716.1 coordinate 240,277, forward strand.
TGGTGAAATATATTGGATTAAATTCTATTGAGCACTTTTCGTTTGTATCCGGTAGTTATTATTCTACCATAGACTAACTAGACTCAAAAAGATTCGTCTTGTACTTTTCAGCCAAACTATGAAATTAGTTTTTTATTTACCTACATTTAATGCTCCGTTTATGCGCCAAAAAAGATTTGATATGGCGGGTCTTTTTGTAGAACTTTTTGGGTGCACTTTTCACCAACTAAACACCCCTTGAGGGTGCTCTGTAGGCGATTTGCTAGCCGGTAGGTCATGAAGTCGCCTTTCGTTGCCACCATCGTCATGGCCCCCTCGACTCCACCACCAGTGAGAGTAAGTTTTTTTGAGCAAAACCGTAGGGAAAAAGCCTCCCGACGATGAGGAAATAAATTGAAGAACCAACAAAAGTTTTACAAGAGGACTTAAGAGAGAAGCCGAACCAGAGGTTTGGCAAAGACAAAGAAGAAAATCTAATTAAGCTAATTAGCATATAAACAAACTATTAGACGGAGAGGAAAAAACGAAAATTGTACAGACACTAAACTACAAGGCCCGAAGCTACTCCAAGATAGAATGGTGGAGACTCGGTTTGATTCTGATGAGGTGATCAGTAACTTTTTTTTCGAATATGCAAAAGGTTTGCATATCTTTTCATTAAGTAGAAGAAGTTTTACATTACACGGACCAGGTGGGGGATTAAATTTTACAAGTCGCGCTGCCTCCCCACTATACCTTAGCGGACTACTCCCTCGGGCTGGTATTAGAAGTCGTTTTAGACAAGGTTTGGGTCAAACATCGGGAATATAAATCATCAATAACTTTTAAGTTGTTGATTTTGTAAATGTAAAAGTTATATGAGTAGATTTGTCTTAAAAAATATTTTAATAAAAGTATACATATATCACATTTCTATAAATATTTTTATAATAGTAAGAGGTCAAAATTGTGTTTTGGAGACCATATCATTTTGCCCTAAACGACTTCTAATACCATCCTAGAGGGAGTACTTCTTTTGAAACTTTCTTTCCAAGTCCCGAGACTAGGGACCTTGTTATTGAAAATGAAGTTGTTTCGCTCATTCCATAGACACCAAGCACCCACCAAAAAGATATCCATCAAGAAAGGATGAGAGAACCCTTTTTAGCAATGTACAACTTATGGTGGATATCTGCATTTTCATCCCAAGTGAGACCCAGGGAGAACCACCTGCAAGCAGCCGAGGGGCAATCAAAGAATAAATGTTCAACAATTTCCTCAACTCCATCTTGGCATAGAACACAATTATAAGTTGGGGGAGAAGGGGTGGAACAAATCCGTAATTTGGTATGGTAAATGGGCAGATTTAAATCCGGGTTAGATCAATTCGCCGAGGACCATTCTTTAACCGAACATCTATTTTAGCATGAACCGGATTCAAAACTAGCTAGGCTAAATCAATCCGTCCAGAATGGAGCCAATCGAGCTAACCAAACAAGGCCTAAATAAGTCTCAATCCTCGATATTGATACTATCTTGTATAAACTTAGTTAAATCTGAGATTGGTTGACTTTTAAAATTCGAGACAAAGGCTCCCCCTTATTTAGAGACAAAATAGTACGTACAGGCCATAGTATATATATTCAACGGTGTCTCTACAAGGTCTGTTTGGATGTCCATTTATTTGCCTTAATCTAGACGTGGTGAACCAAGTGGGGTTGGAACGCACTTAAACTAAATCCTACTTACTCTGATCCACTGACACAAATGTTGATACATGTTGCTTTACTCTGATTGATCCACTCAAACACACGTTGCTTGGAGGTAAATCCAAACGGTGGGACAAAATGCTGGGTCGGATCGAGAGGCACGCGTGACAGCCTGTTTCGTGGCACGAAAATGCATATTGTGGACAACGCAGAAATCGATTCGACAACATGCATGCAACGCAACGCAGTAATAATAAGCCTAGTTTTTTGAACCGGACCGGTAATCGAACCGGTGAGGCCGTCGGTTCAATGGTTCATTGGTCCAACCGGTTAGAACCGTTTGAACATTTGGTCTGGTCGATAATTATGGACCGTTTTGTCGAACCCGCCCAATTTTTTTTTTTGAACGGTATATATATATATATATATATATAAATTAAATTGACATTCAAGCAATATATATATATAATTATATATAATTCTATAATTGACAAATGCAGAACATAATTGAATTGTACTACACTACTACGGCTCACACTCATAGTAGATAGTACACAGAATCACCATTGCAAAACTATCTCCAATTCTAAAATAGAGAGTCCCATTGTGAAGAGCTCGTTGTGGTAATCAAAGATATATTATTTATCTGATTTGTAGCTCATTTTAAAAAAGTTATATAATTTTGAAATTAAAAAGGTAATGCTGACATCAGCCGACGCTAGCACTACCAAATGCAGCACCAGTGCACCACTACCCATGCAATATTATTCAATTCAATTCAAACTCCAAACTTCTGTCAAAAAAAAAAAAAATCAAACTCCAAACAGAGTAGCAGTGTACGTACAGAGTAGCACTGTACTCCTACCACTGGCGGGCCACCAGGTGCATGCCGTCCTGCACTCCACCAGCGTCGAGTTCCAAGAAACGTGCAGCTGCCAGGTGGCCCCGTCAATGCCAGGTGCATGCACTCACGCTGCACAGCAGGACTGCAGCTGCAGGTTATACAGACCGGGGCGGTTCGAACAAAACCGGCCGGTTCACCGGTTCCTCAAAAACCGGCCGGTTCAACCGGTTTTTCCGGTCTGATTGCATGGCCGATCTTTTAAGTGAACCGGACCGGTGTAGGCTCTGGTTCGGTCTTTTAGCGGTCGAACCGCCGGTCCGGTCCGGTTCAAAAACTAGGTAATAAGGTAGGTGTAGGTACCACCACAGTAATAATAAGACGGATAAATAAAACCAAGACCTCGCAACACCGTTGGTGGTAGGTAGCTAGTAGGAGATTTGAGAAATCGTACACACACGCGCAACGCGTGCGCACATGGGCAGTCCGTCCCGTCCGGCACCGGCACCGGCACTGACGACGGAGACGACGACATCGAGATTCGCATGGCACTGGCCAAGTGGGGGTCCGGCCTTGTATGGCCAACTGTGAGTTCCCGTCGTTTTGCCTGCCAGGCCAAGTGGCCAACTGGTGACTGGCACTGGCCGGGAAATGGTTTTGTTCGTTTGCATGTGGACCGGCACCGGCACCGGCGCCTGTACCGCCGCACGTCAAATGGATCGGAGACACTGCACGCACATCACGGGTCGTAGTGAAAATGCACTACTACTACTTGTGATGGATCCGTCCTTTGCTTAATTACTGTAAGGCCTTGTTTAGATGGTAAATATTTGGAACCGAATGTCACATCGCATAATCGTAAGACGTTTTTTTTGTTAGTGGTAAATATCATCCTACCATGAAAGAATCCAGCTCCAAAAGAATCGTCTCGCAATGTACATCTAAACTGTGTAATTAGTTATTTTTTACCTAAATTTATCTTTCCAAACATACGCCTTTTGGTGTATTTAATGTGATGTGATGGAGAGAAAGTGAAAAAAAGGTTAGAAATTTTAGCCATCTAAACAAGGCCTAAGTCTGAAAGATTCGTCCAGCGCTGATGGACACCATTACCAAGCATGGCACGTGGCTCGTGGTGGTCCAGACATCCAAGCACATCGTGTATCACGCACGCACGTGCTACGCGACGATCGATGATGTCTAGTACTCCCTCCATCCCTAAATTACAGTCGCGGAAGCTACAATACCCTTTCCTTAATACATGTCGTTGCCTACGAACCGCTAGGCCGGTACAGCTACGAGCGCAGCAGTCTAATCTTGTCCCTAGCAGCCTCTTGCCCACCAGAGGCCACCACCACCGCACAAAATTGGGGATTAAAAAAAGAAAAATCAATCCAACCTTTATCCCTCCGACCTCCACATTGTGCCCTTGGGAGAACGCGCCTGGAGCCGCCGCGCCTCGCTCAACACCGCGCCCACCTCGCCCACCACCCGCGCCGCCCTCCACGGCGCCGCCTCTCCGCTCACCACGCGCCACCCTCCCACCGCCCGCCCGCCCTCGCCCTTGGCGGCCGACGCCCAGCGCCATTGCCCATCCCACCCGCGCCAACCTTCACCACCACCACCACGCCGCCCAGCGCTCTCACATTCTTCGCGTGGCGGCCTCCCCGGCGTGGTGGCGCCGACAGCCTCTTTCCTCCCCTTCTCTCTCCGTGGTGGCGGCGGCCGAGACTTCGCGTCGCGTGGCAGCGGCGGCCCTTGCGCCCCCCTCTGCGCGGCGCCGGCGGCATCTCTATCCCGAGCCGCTCTCACCGAGGTTCACGCGGAGGCGCCATGGTAGCTTCGAGTTCTCCTGAGCCGCCCGGCCATAGTGGGATCTGCCGGAGGCAAGGCGAAGCCGCGGGCACTATGCCGCCGCTTCTAGCCCTCTCCGGCCCGAAAGCCGGTCCGACCTCGGCGTCGCCGACCATCCTCCATGGGACACCGCCGACTCGCCGAGGCTACTAGTATTCCATGACCGCATTACAACCGCCGAAGCGGTGAACAAAAGCGTGGGCGACTTCAACACCGCAGAACACAATGATTGTTATCTAGGGGTGTTTTGGTCTTTAGCCGCTTGTCTTAATTCTTGTGCCCACCCCCAACGACAAGTAAAAAGGGATGGAGGGAGTACTTGCACGGTCAAACCAAGAAGTGGTGCAGCAGCTGCACCAAGTAAGTCGATCGATCGTTCTCACTAGCTCGGCGGGAGTATATGCATATGCGTGCCAAAAGCACTGTTGGAACTCTTGTAGCACATTTGTAAGACGTTTTTCGTTTGTTTATGATAAATATTATCCAATCATAGACTAACTAGTATCAAAAGATTCGTTTAGTGATGTACAATAGAACTGTGTAATTAGTTTCTTTTTTACTTACATTTACTTCTCCGAACATATGTCTTTTGATGTATTTAATGTGATGTGATAGGCTTAAAAGATTAGATCTCGTGATGTACAATAGAACGTGTAATTAGTTTCTTTTTTACTTACATTTACTTCTCCGAACATATATCTTTTTGGTGTATTTAATGTGATGTGATGGGGAGAGAGTCTAAAAGCTTGGAAGTTTTTGGCGAAAAATTGCCATCTAAACGAGGCCCCATTAACGTAACCCTGAGCCCTCTCGCTTGCCTTCCTTCCTTCATTACTGGTGCAGCTGCTGCACCACTTTTTGGTTTGATTTCATTTTGATTTCTTCGTGTGGAGGAGGCTTTGCATAGACGTATTTCAATCTGTCAGACTTTTAAAATGTAACCTAGTACAAAAGGGACATGTGTGTTGGACTACCACGCCATCAGTGATATCTTCACATCAGAGGCCAAAGGATGCTGGGTTCGGTTGGTTACCCCCCAACCAACCTAACACTCCTGAGGCACCCCTCAGGTCCTGAGTAAGAATCCCGGTGCGAGCGAATTTAGGCTGAGGGTAATAAAAATCCTGAGCCCTCTCGCTTTCCTTCCTTCATTATTGGTGCAGCTGCTGCACCACTTTTTGGTTCATTTCATTGTGATTTCTTCGGTGTGGAGGAGGCTTGTATAGATGTATTTAAATCTGTCAGACTTTTAAAATGTAACCTAGTACAAAAGGGACCTGTGTGTTGGACTCACCATGAAATGAAGTTCAAGGACAGGAGGCTTTTCAGCTCCGCCACAATATATGCCAGTGCACTAAAACTCAGTAGACATTCGAGTAAACAACACTGTTTTTGCACATCACTGTGACACGTCTTCTCAGTACGCGTCGCTGGTAGCTCATGTCAGTGATGCGTCGCCACTAGTATCTCACATCAGTGATCTCTTCACATTACAGACACAACATCCCGCTTTTTTGTGTCACTGATGACCCTGATCTGGACTCGTCACTAATTAGCATTTCTGGCATAGTGAGCTTGAACCACAGCCATATGCTCTATTTAACAGGTTTTTGGGAGAGATTGGTTTGCATCTTGATATCTAGAACCAGGATCGCATCAACATTAGTTTTTTTTTGTTGCTAATGTCTTGCTTTTGAGTTTGACTCAGGATGGCACGAGGTGTGGTCCATCCATACATTGATGCATACACTCTCGTGTATCACGATTCACGCCCGGATATCGGACGCCCCGTCCCGGCCTTGAGCTACGCTACCATCCATGTACGGCGACGTAAGTCGTTCTCACTCAATATGATTAGATTGAGTATGTGGACCAAGAAGTGTGGACGCGTACTCTAGATTTTCCAACTCCAAAATTATTAGGGTCGTACACGTAACGTTACTACTCCACCAGGACGCATATCTCTATCATGTAGGAGTACGTACGTGCTAGTATATATTTCTATTGGCATGCACGTAGGTAATATCTCAAAAGTTAAAATCACTGATCGGGGAAGAATACAATTCCACACATATGTAATGTCGAGTTAAAATCATTTTGGATTCGACTAAGTACGTTTATATAGAAAACATTAATTTGATCTAAAGTATTTTAGATTTATGATAAACAACATTACTAATTGTCACTACAAGAAATGTGCAGGTTTATGACAAAACATGTGTTATAAACCAAACCATGCGCCTTTATTCCACGGTTCGTGACGTTTACATGTTGTCATAAACCAACACATTTCTAGTTCATGCATATTGATACTTTTTGGGTGCCAATTAACTATTACTGTTGTGTCGTCCTGGACATATTTATTATTTCTAACACCAATTTAAGTGAAAAGTTTTACTGTGACACAGTTACAACGTCAACTTTTATGTTGGTCACCTTGACAATGAGTTTCATTGTCTATGAGACTCCACTCTTCATAATTAGCCTGCCAAGTGAGCAAATTTTTATATAAAACTCATCTACGAAACTCTTGCGGCCGAGATGTGGTCACGAATTTGAACAGGAGCACGTCTTCAAATTTTTTTATATAAAACTCATCTACGAGATGTGGTTACGAAATTTGAACGGCAGCACGATCTTTCCACAGATTCTCTGGCTCTCCCGCCGTACGTACGTTCGCGGCAATTCGATCATGGCAAGTGTACGCGCTCCCTGTTTAAATTCCCTCTCGCTCTATACCCTACTTGCAGCCGCCCAATTGCAGACTTGCATTGTGGTTAGTACAAACGAAATACGTACGTACAAGTACCGTAACTTGCACTGTATGAGCACTCTGGTTGTGACGGATACAGAAACCACTAGGACAGGTACGAGCACTCGACGGACGGAGCACCTTGCGTCTGTGTAAAGAGCACCCTAGACAGCCCTAGTGTAATTGCAATTTCACCATGTCCCGAAAAGGCTCTATAAATACCCATGGGCTATGATTCTATGAAGGAGGATGGATAAATTAATGGTCATCTAACATGTACCCTTATTTTCGTAGACCTTAATGGGTCCGTCACCCTCACAGTCTATTGTTGTTGTAACAGTGAGTCAAACACTGTTCTGGTAACACTACCGGATCCGGATCCGAACAGTAACTGGTCAATGAACATTACCAACCCATAAGCAAACACCTTCCTAATGTCTGATCCAGCCCTTGGGCATCGCGACCGTCCACATCGCAAACGTCCTCTCCCTCGCGAAGCTTCTCGTGCGTCCCTCATCAAAATTTTCACCACCGCCGCATGTGTCCTGCGCTCCAGCGTTATGCTTACTCGAATTAAGGCGGATGGGAGACCTCTGTGAAGAACCAATATATCTCTCCATGTCGGCAAAGGGCCGACGGGAGACGATCTACGAGATGAGGGGCCTCATCTTCCAACGAGGAAGCACAAGAATGCATGCTACTTGGCTCCTGCTTTCCGTCTTCCGGAGGTCCGTGTAACAATGGAGTTGCATGAGCATCACACCCAGCTTCTATAAGCAACGTTGTAGCTTAATCTTCAAAAATACCCTTCTAGTACCTACTGTATACACTGTCTACCCATAATAAAATATTTATGTGGAGGGCTTTCTTCCAAATAGAGGCCATATATGTGGATAGAAAAATAGGCAAATAATAGAAGAGATCGGTCGGCGCACGGTTCGCCATACATGACTCTCTGGCGTGGGGCTTTTTTATAGGTGGTGGTAGGTGGATTGAGTGGCCACCATGAGCCATGGTAGGTGGCAGCGGTGTCTTATCCTTTGTCGGGTCAACCGGCGTTTAGACCCTGCGGTGAACCTTTAATGTAACATTGTCGGTGCTACTACGCTAAACCGGCAAAGTGATTAACTATAGTTATGGGCGGCGAGGTGAAAATTTCACAACTCATTTGAACCCTGCGCCATTCGTTCTAGCCTCGGCGATATATATTGGTGGCGCGCGAGCTGAAATTTTCGCGGTCATTTCAACCCCGCACCATCGTTCCCCACCGGCGTCGCCGACGGAGCACCACCACCACACCCGTCGCGGTCGTCCGTCGCCCTCTCTTGTGCCCCCGCCCTTCTTTTCTTCTTTGGCGTTCCCAACACCGGCGCGGCGTCCTGCGCCCTTCCCACGGTGAGAACTAATTAGCCATTTAGTTCTTCAAGATTTTGCCTATGAGAATGAGACCTAATTCGCCGTTGTTCTTGCCCTCGCCTCGCCCGCTTGTTCTTCCTCCTCCATATCGACGGGGGACCGCCGCTACACCGCACCGCCGTCTGACCTCACGCCGTCCTCGTCTTGGCCCTACTATTTTGTACTGCCGCGACCTCGAATGTAACACCCGAAATTTTGCATGATTTTTAAAATAGAAAATTTGATTTTATTTAAGCATTTTATGTGAAGCATTGAATTTAGGAATAATAATTTTTAAGAAAATTAAAATCCATCATAAGGCTAGATACATGTTTGTGCACTCATGCTCTTTGCATTGTTATTTTTGTATTGCTTGGATTTGATCAAATTTGCAAAAGAATTCAAATTGATTTGAAAAGCATTTGAAAATGGTTCAAATAAAAGAAAAAGGTTTTCTTCCCCATCACTCTTTCTCGGCAATTTTGGCCGTCGGCCTGTTGTCGTTGATCCTTCGACCTCTTGGCCATTTTCTCATTTTTGGCTGAAGGCTCGGTCTCCCTCTTCCTCGGCACACCTTTATTTCTACGATTAAATTCCTTGTTTATCTGTCCAAGCTTTCATTGGAAGCTCCATAGAATCTTTTCTTTGCAATCCAAATCGGTACTTTCCTCCGTCAATCAATCTCTAGAAACTTTTCAAGAATCTCCGTGACTTTTTCTTGAACTTGTTTCCACATGTTGGTGACCATAATCTATTTTGTTTTAGATGCTCCAAATTATTCTATCATGAGCTCCAAATACTTTGTTTGAGTTTCTCATGTTCTATATTGTCTCTGAGAATTTTTCCTAAATCTTGAGCTCTCAGAGCATTCTTCGCAGCTTAAATAATAATTACGGACTTTTCTAGAATTATTTTATCAATGAAATTAATTAATTTCGAAAATAATAAAATATCTCACTCTTTCATTAGGCCTATGTATTTATTTATCAATGGGCTTAATGATTATTTAAGGCCCATTAGTAAAGGTGGAGCCTGTAACATCAATTAGTACCATATCGCTAGTTGATGTAGCACGGAAGTTTTTCTTCCTATAAATACCTTCCTACGCTAGAGGCTGTTGTTGCATCATCCAAGGTTGTCATCAACGTATGGCTTCTGTGCAATCTGGTCTGTTTCAACTACATGGTTGTCGTGCTTTGGTCTCTGTCCATGTACGTGACATATCTCATCTATCAACGTAACTTGCTAATCTCCTTGTCGCGGCAGGTCCGTAATGCTTGCACGATCCAAACCATCGCGATCGTGCCAAGATCAGCCTGTTGCCATCGACGTGCACGACGTCTGTTGTCGCTGCTGCTTATCTTGTGCCGCGGTCTTCACGTCAAGGTACGGTGATAAAGCTTTGAAAGCGTTTCCTTGTTTCATTTGGCTCTCTGTTCCTTTCTTAGCTGCTGAAGTTTGCAGGCAAGTCGTGTTGCCGTCCGTTGCCATCAAGCCCTAGATTGTCTTGCCACTCAGTTGCCATAATTGGCATCCCGTACAAGCTAGTCTTCCTGTCTTGCCTTGGCTTGATTCAGTGTCTATACCAAGCAAGCTAACTGTTCATCGATCGATCCCTATACCCTGCTGCTCATCCTCATCAGGTTGTCTAACTCTAGCACCATGCGCCATGCTCAGAAATTCCAACATCCGGTACGTGCATAATCAGAACACCTAACCTACTCATTTTGCCTATAGTCTTTGCTATCTACCGTATGGTCTTTTCTTTAAATAATTAGCCATCAGCATATACGTGTGTATGCAGCTTGCTAGTGCTCATTCCGCATGCTCAACCGTGTCGTATCATGCTAGCAATTTCTAGCTGGTCCGATTCATCATATTGCTAGCTTGATGACATCACATGCCATCATGTATATGGTTTGTTGCCGTTTTCCTATACAAAAATAAATCTAGCAATACAAGGCAAATACACAAGTCATCGATTGTTCAAGCATGGTCTAGATTTAACCATATCCCTTCATCTAAATTTTGCTAAAAGAAACCATGAGCTCCTCAATATCTATCTCGTAGTCCATCAAGCATTCAAAATCAGATTTAATTATTTTATTTTGAAAATCAAGTTTCATGTATTTACCACTGCCACCGATCATGTTTTGCCATTCAAATTCAAATGTTCATAATTTTTCCGTTTTAAATCCAAATTGATCCGTTCAAGTTGTGTTACATTCGTAATTCCGTAATCTACATGTTAATCTTACTGTTAGTCAGGTTTTCAACCTTTTAAATTCTGACTTTATAAAAAGCTTATTATTTTGTTAATATTAATCTTGTAAAATTCATATCTAAGCCGTTTTAGCTCGATTTACGTGAACTTGGCGTCTATGTGATCGTAGTGATGCGTACTTGTGTTTAAAAGTGTTTTAAATTTATTTTATTGCTGATGGTGTACTGTTCTCATAATGTCTCTTATTTGCATCGTGTATGTGTGCGTGGATGATTGTATGTTGCTACGTGTGACGATCGGTATAGGCGGTGAGCAGTTCGTGGAAGATCGGGGAATTATTTGAACATCGGGATCCTCATAAGTTCTTTAAAGGTTTAGCTGAGGAAGAATATATATCTAAGGCAAGTATAGCTTGGGATCATACTTGATGTCCTATTCACTTTAATTATTAAATTCATTGTGCATGTGTCCACCTTGATCGACATTAAGGATTTCCTAGTTGTTGTTACCTGTGCCTTGCTACCTATGGGATTTGCATTTGGGTAGTAATTTTGCTAGCGCTTCAACCATTACACTTTATTATATTATGATTTATGGTTTATGACGTTGATCACATGTTCATAGGGCGAAAAGAGCTTGTGTTTATTTGTTATGCTCTTAGCTCTCCGTAAGGACTTATTTTGTTCTTGATCATCAGGGATTTACCGCGTACAGCTATGGGGGGCTACGTGGCTCTCGGCTTTAGTCGGTCAAAGGACCTTATCTATCTTTGTTGGTGGTTTGGGAATGGGAGAAACGGGTTGTAAATTTCGTTGGCCACTAATATTTTTAGGTGAACCTTTGAAAGGCTTTATATGGTTCTCGGTGTTTTGGGTCCGGCTAACTTTGTGCATTTGAGAGTCATGACCCATAGTGAAAGTGTACACCTCTGCGCAGAGAGTTAAAAAGCGATATATCGGCCGTGTTCGCGGTTATGAGCGACCTTGGAGACACCGGCGAAATAGATGGACATTTGCTTATGTCATGTTTATGATTCGGTTATTATTCATACTTGTTTATTCACATGATTATTGGTTGTTGGGAATTATTGATGCTAATGCTTAAAATTGTGACCAACTAAAAGTTTAAAATGCAGTAAGCCCGTGTCAGCCTTTTTTGAGCCTCATAACCCCATGTTATATTTCTTTGAGTTCGACATGGACTCATTCTTGCTATTTTCCCACACCTCGGTGGAGTTAGGCTTGTGATCAACCAGTCAATTGTCCCTGTGGAGTCTACACTAGAAGATCGGAGTGTCTTTCATTTGTTTGCTAGGCGAGGTTGTATACTTTTTATATTATGTTCATTTATATTTTAAGCATTGTGAATTGATACTACCATTTATTTGTAAACTATATGTGAGATTTGACTTCGGGGCTCACATGTGGCTTCATCCGGTTTTTGTTCTTAAAACCAGGTGTTACAAAAAGTGGTATCAGCTCCGTGTTGACTGTAGGGGCGCAAGCCTAGTTAGAACACGGTCGTTTTGTGAAGCTTATTTTTCTATAAAACTATTTTTCCACAACCTTGTCCTTTGAATTGACTATTTCTAAATCCTTGTCCAATTGTCCCCCCCTTGAATAGGTTCCTTTGAGCTATTAATTTTCTTATCTCCTTGGACTTAATTTGATTTTGTTGTTTTACTAAAAGAAAAGATTTCAAATCTCACTTTATTCAAAGTTCGAAGGCCTTTCATCAACTTCAACCCGCACTTTAGGATCTTTGCCCTTGATATGAAGAAAAGCGATAGCATCGCTAGTTCAAGTCAATGTTTGAAGTGTGAGCCTTTAGTGTTAAGTTGGTTTGTCATTATGCATATGCTTGTTTTGGATCTTTGTATTGAGTGCAATGACCTTGTGGGATTGCCTACAAATTTATTTAGTTCATAGGGTTAAGGTATAAGGATTGAGTGAAATAAATAGTTTGGGTTTTCGCTTTCTCTTGTTCTCTCTATCCTGTGTTTCTGGAGTATCACGTCTTCTTTGGTCTATACCTCTGTTCTTGTGCAACCACAAATTGTGAGAAAATTCTGGGAAACAGTACACTTCCACATCTTTCATTGAGCATAAGAATCATCCAGATAGCTACTATGGTTTGAGAGTTACGAAAATCACAAGATGATACAACCGTGCTGTCTAAAATCTTGAGCAATCGGTGATGTTTTGGTTTTATCTCAAAATCTGCTCGTGCATTATGGATGAAATTTTTCTGGGAACAAGTAGACTTCTGTAGTTTTCTAATACCACAAGATTCATCTTTATATCTATTTTGAGCTGTGAGTTGTATCTATGACAATTGGAAGTTTCTATGCTGCCTGGAATTCAGAACAGTTTCGGTTGCGAACTGTTTTCAACCAACTTAACTTTTGAATCTGGAAAAGTGTACTATATGAGGTTGTAGATAATTTGATAAGATTTCCAATGGTATAAAGTACGCCCGATTGGATTAACAGAACTCGAGTTATTGATATTTTACTGGACTGAAGTTTTTTTCTGCTCGCGAGGAATTTCAGAATTACTTGGCGCTTGCATATGCCGTGAATTTTCCTTGGATGTCAGAAGGTTATTAAAATGGATGACTCACTAAGGAGAATGTTTAAGCTACCCCTTGCTGGTCCTCCTAGTAAAAACTTTTCTTAAGGGGGTAGCCACGTTGAAGAAGTTGGAAGATGAAGGTTTCATACATTCTAGTTCAAAATGAAGGTTTCATACATTCTAGTTCTTCACTCGGAAGCATTAGCTATCATTGGTTAAGATGTCAATATTAGGTGCAGCTATCATATATGACTTTGGAATTCAATTTTCAACTCAAGATAAGTTGGCATTCATATTTGACATTTACAATTGGATTACACGGATACTCTAGAGATGTCAACACTATGTCGTGTCTAGGAAGTAAGATTTAAGTGAAGAAAGTCTTCTTAGTATGATGTACTCTTTAATAGTGGATTTTCATTAAGAACACAAGAGTGATGTGTTGAGTTGAAGCCATCCAAGCAGACTAAGATTGTTTCTTGGGAATGATATGATTCTGTTAGGTGTGTATTAGAGGCACCATAATTTTAGACACGAGTTTCTTCTATAACTCATTTTGGAATGATCATGGAAGTTATCCAGGTAGTAAGAGTAGAAGATTATGCATCATGTCAACTAAGGAAGTGTTGAGTTGGACTACTCAACACATGATGTGAAGTTAACCATTGTAGAGCATGGAGATAGTGATTTCTTGGACAAAAGGATGATATCTAGTTGGAACATAAGAACTTTAAGGACATCTTCGTGAAGTTTTGAGTTTGAGATATCATGTTGGATGGAACTAAACTATGCATATGATTTACGCTATCACCTGAGTGAAGGAATCTCACTACTTGGAATTAAGTTATCTAGAGTGGTGGAAAAGAGCTCAATAAAGTTAGTAATGTGGAATTCACCAAGGGATGTAAGGTTCACTCAAAGTATCTTGTGTTTTATTGATGAATAGCTAGTTAGAAGTGTGGTTGGATGACATGTCTACGTGGATTGTAAGAACTTATAGGACTACTAGGCTGGTCTTGAGTTGAGATGTTCTAGTTGTTTGGGCTAATCAAGAGCGATGTCTTATAAGAGGTGCTACCATCTAGAGAAGCACAAGTCATTGCCAATGCCCCTATCAAAGAGGAGTTATGCTGGAAAAATTTGGACAACACCACAGGCAAAAAATTGAGGTTCAAGGTAGTCCCTAATGTTTTGAAGTTGGATGAATAGTCTACTTTGGGATAGAAGAGTCACAAGGGACCTCTTTAGTAAGTTGGTTTTGAGCATGAGAGAGATCATATTGGATTGGAGTGACCATAAACACATGACGTGGAAGTATGTTATCAAGGTGAAGAAGATATTTTTTTTGATGTCTTAGCTAGTAAAAGATAGTTATGCTAAGAGGATTTCAATGACACTAAGATCAAGCTATGAGTGGAACTTGAGTAATGTCATTATTTCTATAAAGTTGGCAATTAATAAGTTCACTTTGAAGTAAGAGGAATCACAATGATTAAATGGAAGTAACAACAAGGACTATGTTCAAGTTTGAGTACCTTATAAATATTTGGAGGATGGTGGTAGAACCTACTTTGGATCAAGTGACCCATGATTGTCAAAAAGAAGGTCTATATGATGGTTAAGGTACTAAAGATTATGCAAACTACTCCATAGTGACCCCGGTCGATTCTTAAGGGGGTAGTGAATTGGTCTCTTGTGTTTGTTTCTCTTAGTTTATCTTGAAGATGTGAATTTGTCTCTTGGATTATCCGTTTATGATCTTTTATCCTTGCTGAAGCTACTGTTGTTGACCACCAGAGGATAGCAACTAGAGGTAAGTACATGAAGTACGGGGTTGGATAGTGTGGATTAAAAGTGACAAAGCGTAACATGTTGAGGCTTATGACATTGCAGTTTGGAATTGTCGGGGACAAGGAATTGTCGGACTCTTAATCTCAAAAGGGTCATAAAGAACAACCATGTGAAGAGTGATCTAGCATCTGTTGCAACAATGCATTTATAAGGTTACTAAAAAGGTAACAAGTGGGCTAACAATTGAATGTTACTAGGAGTTGGATGAAGTCACTCGAGTTGTTCAATTACCTACTTGGAATAAGTTAGCATGTCACTTGGAGTAAGATTATGAGGACAGGAAAAAGCAAGGCAACGTCATTACCAGAAAATGGAATTACTCAAGTAGCGACCAAGATTCAAAGACGGAGTATATCCATCTCTTGATCACCAACTTCCAAATCTCGGGACGAGATTTTCTTTAAGGGGGTAGAATTGTAACACCCGAAATTTTGCATGATTTTTAAAATAGGAAATTTGATTTTATTTAAGCATTTTATGTGAAGCATTGAATTTAGGAATAATAATTTTTAAGAAAATTAAAATCCATCATAAGGCTAGATACATGTTTGTGCACTCATGCTGCTGCATTGTTATTTTTGTATTGCTTGGATTTGATCAAATTTGCAAAAGAATTCAAATTGATTTGAAAAGCATTTGAAAATGGTTCAAATAAAAAAGAAAAAGGTTTTCTTCCCCATCACTCTTTCACGGCAATTTTGGCCGTCGGCCTTTGTTGTCGTTGATCCTTCGACCTGCTGGCCATTTCTCTCATTTTGGCCTGAAGGCTCGGTCTCCCTCTTCCTCGGCACACCTTTATTTCTACAGTTAAATTCCTTGTTTATCTGTCCAAGCTTTCATTGGAAGCTCCATAGAATCTTTTCTTTGCAATCCAAATCAGTACTTTCCTCCGTCAATCAATCTCTAGAAACTTTTCAAGAATCTCCGTGACTTTTTCTTGAACTTGTTTCCACATGTTGGTGACCATAATCTATTTTGTTTTAGATGCTCCAAATTATTCTATCATGAGCTCCAAATACTTTGTTTGAGTTTCTCATGTTCTATATTGTCTCTGAGAATTTTTCCTAAATCTTGGAGCTCTCGAGCATTCTTCGCAGCTTAAATAATAATTCGGACTTTTCTAGAATTATTTTATCAATGAAATTAATTAATTTCGAAAATAATAAAATATCTCACTCTTTCATTAGGCCTATGTATTTATTTATCAATGGGCTTAATGATTATTTAGGCCCATTAGTAAGGTGGAGCCTGTAACATCAATTAGTACCATATCGCTAGTTGATGTAGCCTGGAGAGTTTTTCTTCCTATAAATACCTTCCTACGCTAGAGGCTGTTGTTGCATCATCCAAGGTTGTCATCAACGTATGGCTTCTGTGCAATCTGGTCTGTTTCAACTACATGGTTGTCGTGCTTTGGTCTCTGTCCATGTACGTGACATATCTCATCTATCAACGTAACTTGCTAATCTCCTTGTCGCGGCAGGTCCGTAATGCTTGCACGATCCAAACCATCGCGATCGTGCCAAGATCAGCCTGTTGCCATCGACGTGCACGACGTCTGTTGTCGCTGCTGCTTATCTTGTGCCGCGGTCTTCACGTCAAGGTACGGTGATAAAGCTTTGAAAGCGTTTCCTTGTTTCATTTGGCTCTCTGTTCCTTTCTTAGCTGCTGAAGTTTGCAGGCAAGTCGTGTTGCCGTCCGTTGCCATCAAGCCCTAGATTGTCTTGCCACTCAGTTGCCATAATTGGCATCCCGTACAAGCTAGTCTTCCTGTCTTGCCTTGGCTTGATTCAGTGTCTATACCAAGCAAGCTAACTGTTCATCGATCGATCCCTATACCCTGCTGCTCATCCTCATCAGGTTGTCTAACTCTAGCACCATGCGCCATGCTCAGAAATTCCAACATCCGGTACGTGCATAATCAGAACACCTAACCTACTCATTTTGCCTATAGTCTTTGCTATCTACCGTATGGTCTTTTCTTTAAATAATTAGCCATCAGCATATACGTGTGTATGCAGCTTGCTAGTGCTCATTCCGCATGCTCAACCGTGTCGTATCATGCTAGCAATTTCTAGCTGGTCCGATTCATCATATTGCTAGCTTGATGACATCACATGCCATCATGTATATGGTTTGTTGCCGTTTTCCTATACAAAAATAAATCTAGCAATACAAGGCAAATACACAAGTCATCGATTGTTCAAGCATGGTCTAGATTTAACCATATCCCTTCATCTAAATTTTGCTAAAGAAACCATGAGCTCCTCCAATATCTATCTCGTAGTCCATCAAGCATTCAAAATCAGATTTAATTATTTTATTTTGAAAATCAAGTTTCATGTATTTACCACTGCCACCGATCATGTTTTGCCATTCAAATTCAAATGTTCATAATTTTTCCGTTTTAAATCCAAATTGATCCGTTCAAGTTGTGTTACATTCGTAATTCCGTAATCTACATGTTAATCTTACTGTTAGTCAGGTTTTCAACCTTTTAAATTCTGACTTTATAAAAAGCTTATTATTTTGTTAATATTAATCTTGTAAAATTCATATCTAAGCCGTTTTAGCTCCGATTTCTGTGAACTTGACGCGTCTATGTGATCGTAGTGATGCGTACTTGTGTTTAAAAGTGTTTTAAATTTATTTTATTGCTGATGGTGTACTGTTCTCATAATGTCTCTTATTTGCATCGTGTATGTGTGCGTGGATGATTGTATGTTGCTACGTGACGATCAGTATAGACGGTGAGCAGTTCGTGGAAGATCAGGAATTATTTGAACATCAGGATCCTCATAAGTTCTTTAAAGGTTTAGCTGAGGAAGAATATATATCTAAGGCAAGTATAGCTTGGGATCATCCTTGATGTCCTATTCACTTTAATTATTAAATTCATTGTGCATGTGTCCACCTTGATCGACATTAAGGATTTCTAGTTGTTGTTACCTGTGCCTTGCTACCTATGGGATTTGCATTTGGGTAGTAATTTTGCTAGCGCTTCAACCATTACACTTTATTATATTATGATTTATGGTTTATGATGTTGATCACATGTTCATAGGGCGAAAGAGCTTGTGTTTATTTGTTATGCTCTTAGCTCTCCGTAAGGACTTATTTTTTGTTATTGATCATCCGGGATTTACCGCATGACTATGGGGGCTACGTGGCTCTCGGCTTTAGTCGGTCAAAGGACCTTATCTATCTTTGTTGGTGGTTTTGCCGGAATGGGAGAAACGGGGTTGTATCGCTCGTTGGCCACTAATATTTTTAGGTGAACCTTTGAAAGGCTTTATATGGTTCTCGGTGTTTTGGGTCTGGCTAACCTGTGCATTTGAGAGTCATGACCCATAGTGAAAGTGTACACCTCTGCGCAGAGTTAAAAACTGATATATCAGCCGTGTTCGCGGTTATGAACGGCCTTGGAGACACTGACGAAATAGATGGACATTTGCTTATGTCATGTTTATGATTCAGTTATTATTCATACTTGTTTATTCACATGATTATTGGTTGTTGGGAATTATTGATGCTAATGCTTAAAATTGTGACCAACTAAAAGCGAAATGCAGTAAGCCCGTGTCAGCCTTTTGAGCCTCATAACCCCATGTTATATTTGCTGAGTTCGACATGGACTCATTCTTGCTATTTCCCCACACCTCAGGTGGAGTTAGGCTTGTGATCAACCAGTCAATTGTCCCTGTGGAGTCTACACTAGAAGATCGGAGTGTCTTTCCGCTGCTTTTGCTAGCTGAGGTTGTATACTTTTATATTATGTTCGTTATATTTTAAGCATTGTGAATTGATACTACCATTTATTTGTAAACTATATGTGAGATTTGACTTCAGGGCTCACATGTGGCTTCATCTGGTTTTGTTCTTAAAACCAGGTGTTACATCGAACTCCTTGATTCGCCTAGAACAACGCCCCTGTCCGCGCCCTCCGCTTCCTTCTAGGATGCCTGTGCGTGCATCGGTCTTTGCCTTTGAGTTGTTCGGTGAAATGCCCTTGTTGATAACTCCAACCTGTTATTTCCCTTTTCTATTTAAATTTTGCTTTCAAACAGTTCAGGATCCTTGTATAGTAGCAAATGTTTTTTTGTCTATGGTAAACAAATTAGATTTAAACATTATGTTCATTTACTGCATGATTGAAGACATACTAATGCTCGAAGTGTGATTGAAATGAGATAGATGTTGAAATTCATGAGTTTGTGGTGTTCAAAATCTTACTGTACAACATTTCTGAATGACATAGCATTAACATCCTATTTTGGTTGCATGTATAGGCAAACCATGGCGTGGTATGTTGTGCATGTTGGTCACGTCCCAGGGATCTATCGAACCTGGGAACATTGTTCTGTTCAAGTCTCTGGCTACCCTGGTAATTGTTACAAAAATACAAGACCAAAGCTGAAGCTTTCAAGGCCTACTATGGTGAAAACTTTGACTATCAACCGGCCCGGAGATTGATGAGAAGCCTCTCTCCATAGATATGAAGATTAGGAGACTTACGACTTGGCCTATGAAAGATGTCTTGATTTCGATTATGGCTATTGTCATTGTTTTTCTTATAATGCGTGTAGGGATTTAAAAAGAGCTAAATTCCATGATTAAATTCAAAATTTTAAAAAAAAAATTAAAACAAAAATGCCGGTTGGCATTGGCCCGACAATGAATGACAAACAAACCGGTAGTGTAACTACAACAAACACTATTGGTTTGAATTAGAAACCGTAATCGATGACAGAAACATCACTGTCGGCTGCATTAACCAACCGATAGTGTCCACTCTAATAACGCTATCGGGTTGAAATGAACCGACAAAGTTCACTTACGGGTCCAAAGTAAACCGACATTGTTAGCTCTTCGATACACTTGGCAAAATCTAACCCGATAGTGTTATTCTCTCATTTCTGTCGATTCGTTAAAGCCCGACAATGCTCTCAATATCAACTTTGTCGTCTGACTTCCGAACCAGCATTGCTTGGATCAAAAATCTTTGCCGGTTGATGGATAACCCGGCGGTGTTCGGTGGTGATTGCTGCGGGTTTGATATCCAACCGGCAGTCTCGCCGCAAATCACCGCCGGTGTTTCGACCCGGTAGTGTTTCGAAACCCGCATCACTACCGCTTTGGTTCCGCCGGTTCAGTTTTCGGCAGTGAATGAGGGTTTGAGCCCGACAGTAATGTACAATTCTGTAGTAGTGAATGAAGGCGAGGGGGCTTTGCAGTCCTGAATCAGATGTACAAGGAGGTTATGAAAAGAGACACCACATCGAGGCGATCGAGAGAGGCAGACCACTGCACCACTGCCCTTGAACAACAACGGAGGTCAGTTGCTAAAGTTAATAATTAGCGTTGAACGTCAGCTGCTAAATATATTGTTCTCGGTAAGTGTAGAGGCACATGAACAATATTGAAAAGGATGGACAAGTAGTACCTCACGAGCCTCGGGGAACAGAATCAACACCCGAACCCCAACAATCCAACGATCCACAACCAACCACACCCTTTGGTGCATTTCGAAATTCCAACCGCAACAGCAGTTAAGAAACCTTCCCGTCCCAATACCCAACAACCCAAAATTAATGTCCACACTATCCC
Source organism: Hyparrhenia diplandra (assembly GCA_015847255.1). Taxonomy (NCBI): domain Eukaryota; kingdom Viridiplantae; phylum Streptophyta; class Magnoliopsida; order Poales; family Poaceae; genus Hyparrhenia; species Hyparrhenia diplandra. The sequence continues at coordinate 261,062 of JADLZK010004716.1, forward strand.
AGATCCTACTAATATAACCCAAACGTGCATGGTCACCCTCGTCACACAACTCCTTGAATGGTATGATAGCAACATTGACCCCCGCCAGTATATCATGAGCTACCAAGCCACCGCCGCGTAGCAGAAAGAGACGAGAGGGCACCAATAACCATGTCTAAGTCGTTTGTCATAGTAGCCAGATACATAGCGCAAAGGCTGGTATGCCAACCTCCGGCATGGCTCGATCTATCCTATCTTGGAGATCGAGATCTTCTTGACAAGTGGTGCTAGATCCAATATTTTCAAGGGTGGCAACAACTCAACATAGCACCCAATCATCCTCATCCAATGGACCTGTTTAGGTGCAAGCACGACGAAAGAGAACCACACCCTACCTCACTGGGAGAAAAAAAAAATGTTTCTATAAGTCCCTGCGCTGCACGTACATATGCCTGATGCATGCATGTTATGTTACTCCTACCCTTTGTTTTTTGCGACACGGGTCGTCCTTGGTATAAGTGTCCGTGTGTAGGTAGAAGTACAGTAATTAAGTACGTCCTTACTGTTAAAAATTCCACCGCTGAGCATCATGGCACGAGCTAGGTGGTCACGCATGCATATAATACTGTACTCTCGTGTATCACGGTTCAGGCCCGGCCGGTCGCCGCCTAATTAAGTCGTCCTCATTACGATCGATCACACGTACTGAGTACTGTACGACGATCCAAGTCGTTCTCGTTCACACTAGCTTAACCGGAGCATATGCGTGCTAACCGTGAGCCACCTCGATCGCTTTCCTTCGTACTATACATGCCGGCAGCTAACATGCATATGCATCTTTCACGCGCCGTACCTACGTGTAGACCAAAAAGTCACTACAAGCCCGTCTCTAAAGATTATTCACAGACCCAGCTCCAACCCAAACCGTCTTTAATTAATTACAAGTTAATTGAATCATACTTATTTTGTACTATCACTGTTACTATTTTTTATCTATAACTTTAACAAAAAAAAAAACACTTAAATGGTTCAACTCTTTACAAAACGAGAAGATGGGAGAGTGTACTTGGCTAATTAATAAACGGTGCACAAGTCTACATCATCTCTTATCTGGATCGTCTCTGTCCGCACAAATAAAACTCGATCGATCACCGTACCATGCCCAGTCATATCAATAGATATCTTTAACATGCAGATCCTGTACATATGCAGCTACCAGTTTTGGCTGTTACGTACCTTGCAACGCATGCCTAGTCAGCCGTGTCAGCGCTCACTCGTAAGTCGTATACAAAGTTGTGATCCACGTGCCTTTGTTAGTTGCCAAGCAGGCATTGGGGCGTGCCTCGTGCCGGTCCTGTATCATGCATTGCTGTCTAGCTACCGTCTTCGTTCGTCCTAGCTGCAACAAGCACACCATGCATGCATTTCGCCAATCCAGTGAAGATGAGTAGCAGCCATGTGGAGAGACGCCAGTTAACAAGACGACGACGAATAATCCGCCAGCTAAGAATATGACGCCAATTATAGGGTTGATGATGTGCACTAGAATTTCCCTTCTACGGAAATATTTATTTTAGCAAAGGGAGCTTTTTTTTTATTTCCCTACTACAGAAATATTTATTTTAGCAAAGAGATCTTTTTTTTTTCAGAGACGCCTTAATATAGAGCCGTCTTTTTACAGTAGTGCCTTTTAGAAAAATATACTCTGAAGGAAGCGTTTATAGACTTTAAAGAAGACCCTCAAGGAAGGGGTGTTTGGTTCCTAAAAACTTTTTTTTTAGTCCCAACAAAAAAATAATAGTATCGAACTCGGCTAGATTGGGCCGGAATTGACACCCGATTGACGATCGTGGAGGGAAAGAGACGGCGCGGGAGGGGGAGGGCTGGCCGCGCCGCGGCGGCGGCGGGCGCGTCGGGGCGGGCGGGGGGCGCGCATGGCGGCGCTTGCGGTGGTGGCGGAGGCACGGTGGGGCGCGTGGGGAAGGAGAGGAAGGAGATTGGGATAAATTTCTTTATTTGCTTGTTGCCCCCGAAGATTACAGACCCCTTACTTTTTATAGCCCGGCTAGTGGGACTTGTATCTCAAGCAATCTCTCTAAAGGTTTCCCCTTGCACACCAAAAAGCCTAAGATAATCCTAGATAATTTCCTCCTTTATTCCCGAATTAATTGCCGAAGAATCCGTGGAAGAGAGGAGGAGGAGGGGGGCGCGCCGGGCGAGGGGGGGGGGGGGGGCGGCGCCCATGCCCCCTTTACCGGCGGGCCTGTCCTCCGGGCCCTATTTCTTGGGTCATGACATCTCCCCCTTCTCGGCCCGGCGCGTCCCTCGATGGATGAAAGTCCATTCGGTCACACACGGATGGAGATCGGTGGCACCTAGCATGATCAAGTCAACGTAATATTAGCTTGCCATGCACCGGGTTCCCGAGGATCATGTTCTCCCCGGTGCCGTGTGGAGCGAACTCCAAGAGGTAGTGGAGGTTCCCAATGTAGCCGTGGTAGATGTCTTTGGTGGGATGCGACGCCCTTCTTTGTGATCTTTGTTTGTCGGCGGGCCGCGGCGGGAGCTTCCTTTGAACGCCCACCTCAAGGTGCCGATGCACCATGTCGCAGGTGGGCTCTCCAGAACAAGATGCGCCTCATTGGGTGGAGCGTTGATGAAGCTAGGAAGGAGACGCCCGGATGGTGATGTCGCGGCGAGTAGGGGGAGGGCAGCCTAAGTTCAAACATCGCCGTGGCATATGAAGGAGCCGACGCCGAGCATGGAAGGAGAAAGCCGGTGTGTGCCCCCTCTCAAGGTCGAGCCCGATATGGACGTTGTCGGCGGTAAGGAAGAGGCGATCCATGCCGCCGGTGAAGACGCACCCCGGCCGGGCCGACGTGGTGGCGCAAGGGCGGCCACATGCCGCCAGCAAAGATGGCGGTCGGGAAGCCGACGCCGATGCGGTAGTGGCCTCAAGACGAGGAAGTTTGTCCGGCGAACTCCGCCTTTGAAGCAAGGACTCCAGCAGGTCCGGCGATGGGGGGGAGAAGGCCGTAGGTAGAAACGACCATCGAAGAGGAGGAGGCCGCCCTTCTACCGTCCATGTTGGGGGCGCCGCCCGTGGTGACGCTGAGGGCGATCCGGCGGGTGCCGGTCCTCCGATGTCGCCGTAGTTGTATGAAGACTCCCGTGGACGTGTCATAGTGGTCCAAGGCAGTTCCATGCCTTGGGCGTTTCCCAAGCCACGGAGGGAAGTGTCCGGGACACCGGCGAAGATGACCGACCTCAAAGAACTCGGGGCCGGGCGCCCAGCGTTGAGGAGGTGGCGCCGACGATGAAGGTGGTCGGCCGACGCCGTCGCGTAGTGCTGCAGCTCGTGGGTCGTGAAGTCCCATGTCACTCCGCCCCAAGCTTGCCGCCCAAGGCATGCCAAGGATGACGTCGACGTCGTTGCCCACATGCATGACATAGGCGTCGATGTCGGCTGTGCCGGGCGCCGACGCGAGGAGGTACGTCAAAGGTGGCAGCCCGACATGTCGGGGTGGCGTCGGTGCCGGTGGTTATTAGCACACTGTACTGGCCGAAAGTGAGGCCCGCCGTAGCCACCACGCCGGGTCGATGTAGTTGTGCATTGCTCCCAGTCGACGACGATGTTGACGCTGTGCACGAGATGATGCCGACGAGGTATAGAGAATGAGCACCACGCACGGGGGAGTCGGGGGTCCTCGAAGAGGACTTTGAGGCCGAGGGCTCCTCTTTGACATCCGCCCGAACGCCCTCATGGCCGTCATTGTAGTCGTTGAAGATCGTGATGTCGAAGAGGTGCTTGCACTTGTGACCCGACAGCGTGGAACGGCTCGTCACGCTTTGAAGCAGAGCCGACCTTGCATCGCTCGTCATCTCCTCCGGTGTCGGTAGTTTGAACGGCCGGTCGATGCCGGTGTCGCCGACGTGGGGGCGCCTAGGGGCGGTCAACAGCCCACAGTGCGTCGCCTTGCCTTTACGCTGGGCGGGCTTTGCCGGGTTGTAGAGGATCGCGGCGTCGTCAGACGCCCGGCGAGACATTGCAGCCTCTCCATGTCCTTGGGGTCTGTAGATCTCGACGTCCGTCTTGAGCGGCTCTCCCAAGCCGGCCTGTGTAGATGTTCACCGCCGCTTGTCATCGAGGTGGCTCCGCACGCCGCCACGTGCGCCAGAACTGCTGTGTACTCATCGACGGTGCCTATCTTCCTCGGCGATGCCGCCGCCCAAGGGTTGTGCCGCGTCGTCGGAAAAGCGCTTCGTTGACATACCGGGCAAAGTTTGCCCAATCCCGCCACCGGTTTCTCTGGGACATCCTCATGTACCCTTTGTTGTGCTCCTCCCGTGAGATGATAGGAGGCGTACCAAACTTGCTATGTGGTCGGGCGTACCTTGTCCTCTGAAGAATTGCTCACAACGGTTGATCCACGGGAGAGGGTCCTCCTTGCCATCATAGGTCGGGAAGGACAGCTTGTGCAAGCGAGGAGCGAGACACAGGAAGGTGTCCACCCGGAGGGGGTGGGGGCGGTTTGACACACTCGTTATAGCATAATATTATAAGTTAATTAACATGAATTAAGGGCTCAAGTTAAAGACCAAACATAAGTCTAGGGGTCTAACTAACATAATTCCATGAGTTTTGGTATTCTGTGACTTTCCAGGGACTTGATAGATAATTGCAGAGAAGAATGGAGAAAGTTCCGGAATATACAAGACATATGATGATAAGACTTGACCGTGAAGTAACTCAACTCGAAAAGTGGACTAAAATATTCTAGAAGATACCGAGAGGACACCGAGAAAAGACGGGATGCCAAGGTGGCACCCCACCGGGCCGCCCGATTGCCATGTAGGCCGGCCGCGGTGTGGGTCCATTTTGTCGGTCTCTCCTTTCTAGGTCGGGTTTACTACCGACTTTGAGGTTGTATCTACACCGTTGTTGAAGGTCGGTTTGATCTAAGGGTTCACGTTCATCGCCAAGTACTATATAAGAAGACCGGTGACCCGGGGCTGATAACAATTTCATTATCATACTCATTCATCAACTCATACCCATCTAGTCCAGCCAAGTCTAGACCTAAGCCCTAGTTCATACTAGAAGTAGTTAGCTATCTAGCTAGTTCTAGTTGAAGATCAAGTTCATCTTGAGTTCCCCGATAGTCAAGAAGTAGCAAGGATCATCGTTCTTGAGACTTCTCTCTTGTATTTGATCCGTAAGTACTCTTATATTTAGAATACAATTGTTATGGCTTTGATCTTTATAATTATTATATTCTTATTGATATGTGTTTATGCTTGCTATGAGTATATGTTTAGTTTAGTAAGATTGCTTTATATTTTATGCATGGAATTGTATAGCATCCATATAGATGATCACTATGTGGGTGATAAGCAATGTGTAAACGTGGTGTTTATACAATGTTTATCTGGCAATTGCACCCTAATTCCGGGGCCGTGTGGTAGATCGCGGGAGTGACAGTCTGTTGAGTCCTTTGGAATCCACCCTCCGAATGTAGGACTAGTCGAGTTTATTATTACGGTAATGATCAAGTTTCGTCCTTGGTTGTTATTGGTAATGCTTGCCATGTGTAGAAGTAATCCAACCTTGCCATGATAGCTAGATGTATTGCACTAATTGTAGTATTCATTTGACATATATGAGTAGGAGTATCTTAGGAATATTCATTCTATTCTTTCTATAACATGTTAATAGCTCGTATGATACTAGTGGCATATGATGATCTTAGACTTGGGTATTTATCATTTATATAATTATCTTTATCCTGTGACTTATCCTGTTGAGTAATGTTAGATGCATATGGCTACTCTGCATTACAATCTTGTAAGGTGGATCTCATAAGTAAATCACTTCCTAAATCATTAGACATCCTTTTCTCTCTACTTTCCATAGACTCCCTTCCCGTGGTAAAATATAAATACGATACGGATTACTCCGGTGAAGTGCTACAATTGGTATTTCTATAAATGGCGCTGCGAGATATCATGTTCATTCTTTTATCAAGGCCAATCAAGAATACCATGCCCGCATTTCTTTGAGCGTTATTGCTAGGGTGAGAGACTAGTGTATAGGTAATGCCTAGAAATGAGTGGTATACCTTGAGTACATATCCCTGGTGAGATTAACTCCACTATGGATAATGATGCTACGTTTACATCCCACTACTAACACCGCCTAACTCCGCTTTGTTGGATCATGAGGTTAATCCCATATCCAAGCTAACATGATTAGATAGATATCCCATATATATTTCTTTCGCCTTCATAATTGAGATCGTGTAAGAAATATCAACAAGCATTTCGGCGCCGTTAGGGAAGGCGTAGTCTATTTAGAAAAATAATTTTTCTTGACTTTGTTTTTCAAAAGTTTCCTAGTTTGGGAGAGCATAGTCAATCTTTCAATTTTGAAAAGATGTTTTCAAACTTCAAAAGTTTTCTAGTGCTTCTTTCCGCTTTCTCTAGTTTGGAAGGGTATTAGCCAAGACTTAGAAAGTGTTATTCCTATTAAGTTGGTATTGTTTCGACTTTACTAGTTAGAAAGGGTGCTAGTAAAAAATCTTTTTGAACACATCATATAAGGAAACAAGAGAGATCCCTTACATCACCTAATGCATTGAGAACCCATTATCACATACTCAAACGGGTTCAACCCTCGTTTCTCTATTTTGTTTTGATCTTATGCAGGGGAAAAAATATATGTATGAATTGGAACCTTCCGAGAGAATTTTATTGAAGATCCCTGAAAAATTAATCGGGCCGTGCAAGAGCAAAACTTCGGACAAACTCCAAAGCACCTACATCATCATCATCATCATCATCATCCGAGACACCAAGACCTACTTGATTTGGAAGTTGATCAAACAAGGCGAAACTTAACACTGAATTTGAAGCTATGGCAACCAAGACACTTCGTGAGTTCTCGGCTCCTACCACGGACAACATTCTCGTTGGTCGAAGGTAGAGGTTGAAGACAATGGCTTTGAGCTTAAGCCGGGGCTCATCAATATGGTGCAAGCTAGTCAATTTTGTGGAAAGGCACATGAAGATGCTAATGCTCATCTCCAACACTTCACGGAGATTTGCAAAGCACATTTACTATGAAGGACGTATCCGAAGATGCAATCTTGCTCCGTCTCTTTCCATTCTCACTTTTGGGAAGGGCTAAGCAATGGTTTTATGCTACAAAAGATAAGAATACAACATGGGATATTTGTTCCACGACCTTTCTTGCTAAGTTCTTTCACGTAGGCAAGACAAATGCCTTAAGAGGGAAGATATCAAATTTTCAACAACAACATGATGAATCAGTCCCGGGGCGTGGGAGCGTTTCCAAGAATACATTCCAGAATGTCCACACCATGGGATGGAGAAGTGGGCCGTTGATGCGGACTTTCTATCATGGGCTTGTTCGGTGCTCGTGAAACTATGGATGCTGCGGGCTGGTGGTGCTTTCTTATCACTTACATTAACTCGTGCCACGTAACTGTGGAGAAGATGGCTTCCAACCAAGGTTGGAGTGAAGAGCGTCAATCTCGCAAGAGAGGAATGCACCGATTTAAAGAGGTAGATATGCTATACGCTAAAATGGACCTTATAATGAAGAAGCTAGAGGATAGAGATCCTCAACCCAAAGGCGATTATGCAAATTCAAGACTCACGTATGACATGTGAAGAATGTGGAAACTTAAGAAGAAGACATCTCCCAGAACATCATCGAAGAGACCATTGAATCATCGGTGCCAGCGATTATGACAAGCGATATACCATGGCAAAGTAGCGAGCTGAACTTGAAGTCTGTTCGGAGGACTCAAAACAGAATCCTCGCCGAAAGGTAAGTCGGTAAGTTATCAATAAAACTTTGTATAGTTATTCTTCCTCTATCATGTTTATCTTTTTGGTATCTTATATCTCGCATTTGAAAACAACAAAAATATTTTGTCTTTTTGTTTTTGAAAACCTTTAAGCCCCATGCTAATATCCCCGAGGCTTAACACCTCTAGGCTATCTGCTGTGGTGGCATAAAAAATAAAGATAAAGAATTTATGTATAAGCTATTGTTTATCTTATCTTGCATATAAAAATAAAATAAAAATTTGAAAAATAAAAATCCAAAAATATTTCCCGGGCAACATAAAGTAATGTGGCTAACCCCTAATGCTTAATCAAGTTCCACTAGCTTTGTTGTCTATTTGAGATCGCCAGATTTTAAGAGGAGAAGAGATATGTTAGGCGCCACTCTTGTTGCCAACTACCTCAGCTTCTACATCATTAAAGATTACACTCCAATCTAGCTTGGGGAGTGCAACCCCGATTACCCGGATAAGTATCTTACTATCTATTTATATATTATTAATATTATTAGTTAAATATTTTGTTTGCTAGAAAGTTTGTTAAGAGTCTAGTTTTATAGAGTCTAATAGTTTAAAGAGTCTTTTGTTAGAGTGTGAATAAAAGGATCAAGAGAGAGTGCACACTAAGTTTACTTTGCTCAACTAAAAGGAACCTCAAAATCTGCTAACATGGAGATGATGAATACTTGCTCCGTTGTTATACTTTTCTAGTACCTAACTTTCAAGCTTAATTTCTCTTGAGCTCCATTTACAAAATTACTTTGATTTGATAATTACTCTAAAACCTGAAACCTATGGGTTGCAAATGCTTGCTCTAAAGTCTAGGTAATTGACGGATATGATATATGATAGTCTGAGCTGCTATTTGATCTTACTCTTAGTGACACTAGATTTCTGGAGATTTATATTTTGAAAATTGAAAATGCACATAATAAGTTCCTGTATGACAAGAGTGTGAACCTCCTACCACAGCCATATATACATGCTATTTAGATTAGGAAACCTTTGATATATATATAGGCTGCTTACTTTGCATTGAGTTCGTTCAATCTTTGTCGACCCTTAGAAACTTGTCATGCTGATCATGTACACTCTACTATATTCCACTCCACTTGACTCCATACACATATGCTATTTCCATCCTGGAAGTACGCATCCACCATATATACACTCACTATATATATACCACTATCATTTCACTCTAGCCAGCAAAAATGTTCTACTCCTATCCTAGGAGAGAGCAATCAAAAATATTCACTGTATCCATCCACTCATTCATTGCTAGCCAATATCTTACAAAAGCTCCATTACATTTATTTACCTCTCAAAAAGTTATTACAAAAGAGATCCGGGTTGTAGATTAAAAAAAAAAAAAGAGAGAGAGAGGGGAGATGAAAAATGGACAAAAGTCCTACAGCGAGTAGAGCCTACCTCCCTAAGAAAAAAAAAAATAATAATAATAATAATAATAATAATAATAATAATAATAATAAAGATGAAAAATGGACAAGTGTCCGAGGGTGAGTAGAACCCACATCTTTAAAGAGAGGAAATAAAAAGACAAAAGTCTAGGGTGAGCAGAGCCCACCTCTCTAAAAAAAAAAATAAAAGAAAGAAAAAGATACAACCCGGGTTCTCTATAAAGTTTCTAAAATCCTACAAGAGAGAAGATTCCTCAAGGAGCAAAAGTAAGATTTTCCCATCATCTATTCTGTACACCTTACTACATTCCATACCATTTATATTCTATCCATCATACACATGCACCACTTGATCAGTGTGACTTGTAACTTTGGATCCATTGCTTGAATTTACAATATATGCTTAGTAAGTAAATAAATTATTTTCTTCTACCTATGATCTCTAGATATAAAGCCTTAGATATAGGGTGAGAGAGAAGAAGGCATAGTGTGCTACTGCCTTAGCCAAAAAATACTACATATCACGAGAGAAAGGCAACTACTACCTTATTGCCTTAGAGAGGATCCATAAATACCACAAATGAGAGATTAGAGAGAGTCATACTGAGTAAATTTGAGTTTTATTTAGAAAACTAGCAAAAAACTCAGAAGGGACAGTTGATCGAAAGAGTTTGAGATATAGTGTTCGACTTGACTCGTTTCTATCTTTCAATTACCCAAGAATGAAGAAAGAGATATAAGCCCCAAAAGGTAAGAGGTAATATGAGTAAGTTTAAAAAGTATTCCTATCCGGAGAGAAATTTTGTTTGAAAGAATGTGTACTCTTAAGGTGTGATAGCGTTGCAGCAACTCCTGATCCAAGTAAGTAGTTTAAAATAATATCATGTGTCTTGCTAAGAGACTAGCAAGAGGTAAGCTTGGGGGAGCTTGTTGACACCTGTTATAGCATAATATTATAAGTTAATTAACATGAATTAAGGGCTCAAGTTAAAGACCAAACATAAGTTTAGGGGTCTAGCTAACATAATTCCACGAGTTTTGGTATTCTGTGACTTTCCAGGGACTTGATAGATAATTGCAGAGAAGAATTGAGAAAGTTCCAGAATATACAAGACATATGATGATAAGACTTGACCGTGAAGTAACTCAACTCGAAAAAGTGGACTAAAACATTCTAGAAGATACCAGAGGACACCGAGAAAAAGACGGGATGCCAAGGTGGCACCCACTCCTCGGCGGCCGCCGATTGCCATGTAGGCTTTTTGCTAGGTGGGGTCGGCCTGTCGGTCTCTCCTTTCTAGGTCGGTTTACTACCGACTTTGAGGTTGTATCTACACCGTTGTTGAAGGTCGGTTTGATCCAAGGGTTCACGTTCATCGCCAAGTACTATATAAGAAGACCAAATTGACCGGCCGATAACAATTTCATTATCATACTCATTCATCAACTCATACCCATCTAGTCCAGCCAAGCCTAGACCTAAGCCCTAGTTCATACTAGAAGTAGTTAGCTATCTAGCTAGTTCAAGTTGAAGATCAAGTTCATCTTGAGTTCCCGATAGTCAAGAAGTAGCAAGGATCATCGTTCTTGAGACTTCTCTCTTGTATTCGATTTGTAAGTACTCTTATATTTTAGAATACAATTGTTATGGCTTTGATCTTTATAATTATTATATTCTTATTGATATGTGTTTATGCTTGCTATGATTATATGTTTAGTTTAGTAAGATTGTTTTATATTTTATGCATGGAATTGTATAACATCCATATAGATGATCACTATGTGGGTGATAAGCAATGTGTAAACGTGGTGTTTATACAACGTTTATACGCAATTGCACCCTACATTCGGGCCGTGTGGTAGATCGCGGGAGTGACAGTCTGTTGAGTCCTTTAGAATCCACCCTCCGAATGTAGGACTAGTCGAGTTTATTATTACGGTAATGATCAAGTTTCGTCCTTGGTTGTTATTGGTAATGCTTGCCATGTGTAGAAGTAAACCAACCTTGCCATGATAGCTAGATGTATTGCACTAATTGTAGTATTCATTTGACATATATGAGTAGGAGTATCTTAGGAATATTCATTCTATTCTTTCTATAACATGTTAATAGCTCGTATGATACTAGTGGCATATGATGATCTTAGACTTGGGTATTTATCATTTATATAATTATCTTTATCCCCTGTGACTTATCCCTGTTGAGTAATGTTAGATGCATATGGCTACTCGCATTACAATACTTGTAAGGTGGATCTCATAAGTAAATCACTTCCTAAATCATTAGACATCATTTTCTCTCTACTTTCCATAGACTCCCTTCCCCGTGGTAAAATATAAATACGATACGGATTACTCCGGTGAAGTGCTACAATTGGTATTTCTATCTCGTAAACTACTTGCGATATCATGTTCATTCTTTTATCAAGGCCAATCAAGAATGCCATGCCCCGTATTTCTTTGAGCGTTATTGCTAGGGTGACAGACTAGTGTATAGGTAATGCCTAGAAATGAGTGGTATACCTTGAGTACATATCGTGGTGAGATTAACTCCACTATGGATAATGATGCTAAGTTTACATCCCACTACTAACACCGCCTAACTCCGCTTTGTTGGATCATGAGGTTAATCCCATATCCAAGCTAACATGATTAGATAGATATCCCATATATATTTCTTTTCGCCTTCCTAATTGGGATCGTGTAAGAAATATCAACGGGCATGCGCCCCTGGCGGCGGCGCCCGAGGTAGCCCTTCATCGGGTTCTCGGATCATTTCTTTGTGACGATCGGCCGCATTGTCTCCAACAACGTCTTCATGGCGTGATCGCCTTCCCGCGGTTTGTGATTGACGCTTGATCGCGGCTGGATCGTTGCACGATAGGATAGCAACTTGCTCGGCGAGCGTGTCGATCCTGGTGGTGAATCCCGCGAACTGGTCCCCCAAGTTCTTCAGAGCTTCTTCGTCTCGGCGTCCATGGTGGTGGGTGGATCGTAGTGGTCTCGGATACCGGTGTCAAACTCCGGCTAGATTGGGCGAAATTGACACCGATTGACGATCATGGAGGGGGAAGAGACGGCGCGGGAGGGGGCCACGCCCGGCGGCGGCGGCGTCGGGCGCGAGGGGGGCGGGGCGCGCGCGGTGGCGGCGCTTGTGGTGGTGGCGGTGGAGGCTGGGTGGGGGCGCGTGCGTGGGGAAGGAGAGGAAGGAGATTGGGATAAATTTCTTTATTTGCTTGTTGCCCTGAAAGATTACAGACCCCTTACTTTTATAGCCCGGCTAGTGGGACTTGTATCTCAAGCAATCTCTCTAAAGGTTTTCCTTATAGATTGGAATACCTTTTTACAAGCATATCCTATTTATTTTCCTAATAAGGGTCTCCCTTATAGATGGGATATCCCTTGCACACCAAAAAGCCTAAGATAATCCTAGATAATTTCCTTCTTTATTCTCGAATTAATTGCCGAAGAATCCGTGGAAGGGAGGAGGAGGGGTTACATTGAGCCTTGAGGGGCGGCGCCCGTGCCCCTCGGCCCTGGCGGGCTTGTCCTTCCGGCCCTATTTCTTGGGTCATGACAAATAGCAATTCATGAGCTACAGTGTTCCCTTTCGCCGTTACATGATGTTTTTTATAACATGCATCTCTGTTAGAAATCGGAATCCTCGACAAAAAAAAAATATAGTCACGAACCTACAATTAAGGCACGTGAAAATAAAAAGATTAGTAGACAAAATGTTCCCTCTCGGAGGTTTGATCGGACATTACTGCGCACCAACTAGCTTAATTGTAGATAAAACGGAGCAAAAAATGTAGTGCAAACCACAACTATCGTGAAAACCCGTGAAAACCGTGTAAACCACGGTAAAAAAGTCGTATGATATGATGGTAAATAACCTCGTAAAATATCTTGTCCAAACTCGACTTCGTTTCTCACAAACGAAATCGAGTTTGGACAAAAATATTTTACAAGGTTGTGTATCATCATATCACCTACATGTGTAATTTTTTTTGGTGGATTTAGGCGACTTTTTTTTACTGTGGTTTACACGGGTTTTCATGGTAATTATGGTTTGCACAACATATTTTGCCGACAAAACCGTTCCCTCTGTGTCAATGGAAGGCTGCCTTAACACAACCATCTCTTTTAATAGTCCATCAATAGAGACAGTAGCCTTAACAGTGGCTGACGGTTTAGGTTGCTTGCATCCATTAATCTACTACTATAGGACTTGTACTCCTTGATTTGGTTAACAGAATCAAACGTATCGATTAACATAATCAAACTAATGGATTTGGTTTGGTTTTGTTATTTGTTGTTTGGATTTTTTCCGTCGTCGTTCCTAATGCTGCTTGCGTGGAATGAGATGGCAACGGTAATAAACAGAGGTAACACCAAGTTGACAAGAGCTGCATGTGCTCGATGCCGACATTCCGCATCTTGGCCCGGCCCGCGTTCCTATGTCTAGCACGGCCACCTACAACTAGAAAATATAAATACCCTAATTTTGAATGTTCCCAACCAAAAAAAACTAAGTTTGAATAGCTTTTTTTTCTCAAGAAAAAGTGAAAACATTCATTGTTTATTATTTTTTATGGCCTCTGGTGGTGTGGATAGTCTGATGGTGGACATGCAGGGGACTTTATTAAATGGATTGAGCAACCAATAATTGGCTCTCATATAGGAGTATGTGTGCCCAAGCACACTTCCACTAGTCTATATAAACGTGCCTCGGGCATGTGGATGGATGTGCGTGGCAACGTCCAAATCCTGTCCACCGCTGCAACATCTCGTAGTCTCGTAGAAATGAACGGCGCCATGGCGAGCGCCTGCGTCACCTCCAGGCCCATTGCCTCGGCGCCCTCTGCATGCCCGTCGTCCAAGAAGACCGCCGCGGCGGCCAGATCCCTGCAGCGCCGCACGGTGTCGTGCAGGGCCACCGGCGGCCGGGGCGACAACGACGGCCTCCTTTGGCTGGCCCGGCGTGACGCGATGCTCACCGGCCTGAGCGGTGTCGCCGCCGGGCTCGCCTGGTACCCAGGCCTCGCGTTGGGCGCGGACTGCGCGACGGCGGACAAGGTGAACGAGAAGATGGTGGTGTGCACGGACGCCGACGTGCAGAAGCCCTGCCCTCTGCGGTCGCCGTCGGACCCCGTGGACTTCACGCCGTACAGCAAGGTGACGCGCGTCCGGCAGGCGGCGCACCTGCTGAGCCGCGAGAAGCAGGAGAAGTACAAGGAGGCGGTGGCGAAGATGAAGGCGCTGCCGGAGTCGAACCCGCTGAGCTTCAAGGCGCAGGCCGCCATCCACCAGGCCTACTGCGACAGCTACTACAAGTACCACAAGGCCGCCGGCGACGACCCCATCTTCGACGTGCACTTCTCGTGGATCTTCGCGCCGTGGCACCGTATGTACATCCACTTCTACGAGAAGGCCCTCGGCGACCTCATCGGCGACGACACCTTCGCGCTGCCGTTCTGGAACTGGGACGCGCCGGAGGGCATGGTTGTGCCGGCTCTCTTCAAGGACCAGTTCGCCAACCCGCTCTTCGACCCCAACCGGAACTCGGACAACCTCGACGCGCTCGTCGACCTAGACTACCAAAACGAGAAACCCAAGCCGACTCCCATCCCTTTCAAGGGCCCAAAGGACCAAAAATACAAGGACCTTGTGAACAAGAACCTCTGCACCATATACAACCAGGTATATGGTCTACAAATAACACATGATGTATATGTATGTATGTATGTATGTATGTATGTATGTATGTATGTGAGCTAACTCTAACTGCTTGATTTTGTTGATTCACAGCAAGTCCGTAAGGGCCCTATGTCGTACCTGGGCGAGAAGTACTGCAGCGACAGGAAGAGCAGAGCGGGCGCCGGCACGCTGGAGCGGATGGCGCACACGGCCATGCACGTCTGGGTGGGTAGGGCGGGGCCGGCGGGGTCAGCCTGCAGCGCCGCCACCGGCGGCGTGCCGAACCACAGCCAGAACGACAGCTACATCTGCATGAACGACATGGGGTTCCTGGGGTCGGCGGGGAACGACCCGCTCTTCTACTCGCACCACTCCAACGTGGACCGCATGTGGCACCTCTGGTCCACCAGGCTCGGCGGCGGGGAGGGCATCGCGGACCAGGACTGGCGCGACACCAGCTTCGTCTTCTGGGACGACGTCAACAACCCGCGCAAGGTGCGCATCAAGTTCAGCGACGTCCTGAGCACGGCCAACCTCGGCTACACGTTCGACCCGGTGTACGACAAGGACCTGCCGTGGCTGCGCCCCAAGATCACGTCGCTGGTGCCCCACGGTGGCGCGACGCCGAGGTCGGCGCCGGCCAAGGCGCCGTCGTTCCCGGTCGTCCTCACCAAGGGCCAGGTCGTGGAGGTGCCGGGCGTGGCTCTGCCTACCAGGGAGCCAGGGAAGGAGCACCTGCTGGTGATCGACGGCATCGAGTACGACCCCAGGCAAACACCAAGTTCGACGTCGCCATCAACGTGCCCGCGGACAAGGCGTCGCAGGTGGGCCCGCAGTACAAGGAGTACGCCGGGAGCTTCTCCGTCATCCCGGGCACCGGAACCGGCAACACGGCGCTGGGGAGGGTCGCCCTCTGCATCACCGACGTGCTGTTCGACATCGACGCCGAGGACGATAGCACGGTCGACGTCGTCATTGTGCCGCGCACTTCTGCCAAGGTGACGCTCACCGATCGCCCCACCATCAAGCTTCGCAACTAGCTAAGCTAGCTAGTTGTATTGAGTGGTCATTCATTTTGACCAAGGCCGGCGTCCGCAAGAATAATCGTGTATTGCACCGGCAGATTGCATTGAGTGGTAGAATTAATCTACGGAATAAAATTGTTATGAAATCGTCCCCAGGAGGCGGGAACGGTTGTGGCGAGCATGACCGCGGTGAGCGCGTCACGGCGTCGAGCAGTTCCCATGTATCAGTGTGTGTTAATTTGAATTCCAAGTGTTGTAACTGCTTTGGTATGCAAGAATAAACGTGTATTGCAGACCGGCTGATTGCATTGAGTGGTAGAATTAATCTACGGAATAAAATTGTTATGAAATCGTCCCCAGCCACGCCTCGCCGTCGGCCCCTCCGTCACTTCTAACACGGGCGAAGCTATGTTACAGCTGCCGGATGCCAATGCACCCACGCCAAATCTGAAACAAAGTGAATGGAGCACGTTTTGACCCCTTGTGCACCCCTCTTGGCCCAACACAATGCACCCCCCACCGGCCCAACAGCCCACGTTGGCACATTGACACACGTAGTTTGCTTCGATGAGGAGTCCGCCAGCAAGTGCAGCGCGCAACGGAGAGGACGGAGTCCGCAGCGTTTCGACTCTCGAGTCTTTCGACTTCCGCGTGACGCAGCACACTGCACACGAACCGATCGCCAGTCACGATCCGCGTTTCGACTGCAGTGCACGCACCGGCGCAGGAACTGGACGCACGCCTCGAGGGTCGATCGCCAGTCGCCGGCCACGATCCTTCAAGCCAGGGCACATCATCCTCGCCGGCCACGATCCTTTTGACGCCAGCGCCCAGGCCCAGCCCTTGACGGCCTCTCTCTGACTCTCTCTGTTATAGTCCAAACGAAAAGGTAAGGAATCAAATCCTCAGTTTGTTTGTCTTGTATTTTAACCAAGTTAGCCTCACATCCGTTTCTATCTTCAATTCTTCCTGGGTATATTTTGAAATTGGTTTGAGTATCCTGCATACTGCAATTTAGGGTTACTGTGTTAATTGGGTTCTCTCTTTTTAGTTTATGATAGTGTCTAGTGTGGGTCTGCAATTTGATTATGCTTGTAATTTGCAAATGATAGGTAATCATGGAGAGGTTTTATAAACGGAAAGGTCAAGACATAGACACAACCAACAACAAGAGAAATTTATGTCCAGTAGATCTCAATTGGGAAGAGGAGATCAAATATGATCCAGGCTTGAGAAAACAAATTGATGCTTACCATCCTAACCATAGAGAAAAGGTTAGAAGAAAATATTTGGAAAATGGACCTTGTCAGCCTCGCACATGTAATTTTCCTGTGTCACAAATTGGAGACAAGCCAAGAAGATTTGTCCCGGAATGGTTTGATGAGTTTGGAAGTTGGCTTGAATATAGCGAGTCGAAGGACAGAGCATATTGCTTTTGTTGTTTCTTATTCAGAGAAAATAAGGATGCAGGATATGATGCATTTGTGGTTAATGGTTGGAACGGTTATCATCGGAAAGAAAGGCTGAAGTCACATGTTGGTGATGTTAATGGCTCACACTATAATGCAATGAAGAAGTGTGATGATTTGTTACAAAGAGAACAGCACATAGATGTTACTTACAATCAGGTAACTGACACTAAGAAAAAGGCTTATTTTACTCGGTTGAATGGATCAATTGATACTCTTAGGATATTGTTGAATCAAGGATTGCCTTTTCTTGGCCATGATGAGTTAGAAGAATCCAACAACAAAGGGAACTTCAGGGGAGTTTTATGATTGCTTAGCACAACATGATCCAGAGTTACGCCAAGCGGTGAGTACACAAGCTGCAGGTAATAGTTGTTTGCTAGCTCCTGAAATTCAAAGCGACATTGTTGAGTGTTTTGCAAATGAGATTGTACACTCTATCCTTGAAGAACTTGGCAATGATGTGTTTTGCTTGCTAGTAGATGAGTCAAGAGATGTTTCTTGCAAGGAACAAATGGCTGTGGTATTGAGGTATGTTGACAAATGTGGGATCGTGAAAGAGAGATTTGTTGGTGTTGTGCATGTGACTGAAACAACTTCTACTCACCTAAAATCAGCTATTGATTCTCTACTTTCAAAGTTTAAGCTAAGTTTAAAAGCAAGTTCGAGGCCAAGGATATGATGGTGCAAGCAATATGCGAGGTGAGTTCAATGGCTTGCTATCATTGATCATGAGAGAAAGTAGGTCAACTTATTATGTGCATTGCTTTGCTCACCAACTTCAATTAGTCATTGTGGCTGTCGTGAGAAAACATAAGGGTGTAAGTAATTTTTTAAGCATGATTTCTATGTTATTGAATGTTGTGGGTGGATCAGCTAAGAGACGGGATATGATTAGAGATATTAATCGTGAACAAGTGACAAAGGCATTAGGTTGTAGACAACTTGGGGGCAGCCGAGGGGTTGAATCAAGAGCAATGCCTTCAAAGACCTAGAGATACTCGTTGGAGTTCTCATTATAAAACCTTCAAAAATTTAGTTAATATGTTTCCTACAATAGTTGAAGTGCTCAAAGTTGTCAAAAGGATGATAGAGATTGGAAACATAGAGATCAAGCATCAAATCTTCTAGTATACTTCAAATCATTTGACTTTGCCTTTTATTTGCATCTCATGTTGACTACATTAACCGCCACAAATGCCTTATCACAAGCATTGCAACGGAAGGATCAAGACATTGTTAATGCCATTGGATGTGTGAAAGCAACTAGACTTCATTTGAATAATCTTAGAAGAGATGGTTGGGACAAATTATTAGATGAAGTGAATGAGTTGGTGACTTACATGAAATTGATCGAGTGGAAATGGAAGGAGCATATATTGATCCCCGACTTGACCTAGAAAAAAATCAGTAATTACATACGGGGGCATCACTATGAAGTGGATTGTTATAATGATGTTATTGGTGGCTAGTTCAAGAGCTTGATAGCGCTTTAGTGAGACAAGCTCTGAATTGCTTGTTTCCTCGAGGCGCTTTAGACCCAAGAGATCAATTTCATGCTTTTGATGTGGATACTTTGATGAGATTAGCAAAACTATATCACGATGATTTTTAGTTACGATGAGTTGAGAGAACTTAGCCATGATCTTTGCCTATCATTTTGCTCTAGATTCGCCCTTTGTCTTCTAAGCCGAAAGTGTCTAGATCCGGCACTAAACTTTCTTTGTAATACCGGTTTTAAGAACAAAACAAAGTATACACCATATGTGAGCTTTGGAAGTCAAATCTCACATATAGCTACAAAAAAAAGGGTAGTATCAAATCAACAATGCTTAAAATATAACGAACATAATACAAAAAGAATATAACCTCAGTTAGCAGACAACGGAAAATATACTCCGATGTAAATACTCCACGGGGAACGCCTGACTAGTTGATCAGAAGCCTAAACTTCTCCTGAGGTGTGAGGAAAAGCAAGAGTGTGTCCATGTCGAACTCCGCAAGAATAGCAAGTGTCATGAACGAGAATTGGGCCACCCGAGAGTGGCTAGATGGGCTGACACGGCGGCTACCGACCCGAGAAGGGCGAGGGGCAGGCCAGCGCAAGGGGTCGGCGCCCCTTGCCGCCACCGCCTTCCCTCTCCCGATCACGATTCGAGTTTGCTTCATATTCAAGTTAGGATTATCTTAGGTAATTTTTTGGTGTGCAAGGGGATATCACATCTATAAGTGAGACCCTTATTAGGAAAAGAATAAGTTAGGATATGCTTGTAAAGGTATTCCGATCGTATGAGGAAACTTATAGAGATTGCTTAGATTACAAGTCCCACTAGTCGGGCTATATAAGCAAGAGGCGTGTAATCTCTAGGGGATAAGCAAGCAAATAAAAAAATATCTTTTCGCCCTCGGTCTTCGCAGCCGCCGCCGCTGCCCCTGCCCCTCTCCCGCGTCGCCGTCCCGCCCGCTGCCGCGCCCGCCGCGGCGCCGCCGCCCGCGGCCCCTTCCCGGCGGCTCCTCCCCTCCACCTCGTTGCTTTCGAGATCTTTCGTCGCCCCCGTGAGAAAGCTGCAGCCCGTGCGCCATCTCCGGAAGCTTCGTCGAGCGAAGAACACGTGTCAATTCGGCCCAATCTAGCGGAATCGGTTGCTTAAAGGCAATATATTACCTAAACCCATGATCATTATAACATAAATAATGAATAGCATAAAGCGATAAACCATGAACAATTTGCGAACACAAGTCGATCTTTATCCTTAATGTAAAGGTTCGGGGCCGCCCGTGACCTTGGGCAAGCTAGTATACCGTTTCTCAAACTGTGCGAGAGGTGTACACTTTCACTATGAGTCGCGATTCCCAAATGCAAAGGGCGGATCAAACCCGAGGCTAGAAAAATGATCTTTAGGGAACTAATGTCGAGCCATATAACCCCATAGCTGTCTTTGTAATACCCGGATCTACGTCACAAACAAATCCCCATGTTGCCAAACAATTCACATTTAAAGTTTAGTGCATACACATTAAGCAAGTTATAAGATCATGGTTTAAAGCTAGTATATCTAGTATATCCCAAAACTATACTTGCCTTAGTATTGTTCCTTCTTCAAATCCAAAGCTTCAAGAGAATTCCTTCTTGATTGAAAACTTCATCAAGATCAACAACGTAAAAAGCTCACCGTCTACTTGACTCCAAGCATCTACACACAAGCATCAGAGCATTCATACACAAAGCAAACAAGACTATAATTAGAACAGTATACCACTAGCAATAAAATAAGTTGAAAAGCTTATAAAACTAATCTACACGCGTCGCTACGATCACACGAGGCGTAAAGATCCTTTGAAAATGGAGCTAGAGCGGAGAAGATACGCAATTTATAAGATTTGCATGAATAAAATAATAAATTAAATATAAACTGAATTTTGATGGAAAGGAAAAGAAACATGGCAACATCAATCGAGATCATTGCCGAGATAATCATGAAGGATATAGTGGAATTGATTTGTCAATAGAATAAAAGATGAGAATACGTATACAGAAGGATTAAACATTGGAAATGTATTTTGAGTATTTTCTAGAATTATTTTTATAAAGGAAAAGCGCCACAAATGAGTCATGATGCACTACGGGAATCCTGCGCTTTGCCGAGTGCTCGCCGCTTTCGGCAAAGCCCCCTTTACACTTTCGGCAAAGGCTTTGCGAAAGTGCGCTTCGGCAAAAGCGCTTTTCGGCAAAAGAATTACTCGGCAAAAGCATTCTTTGCCGAGTGCCAAATATCGGGCACTTTCGGCAAAGGCTTTGCCGAGTGCGAAAAAACACTAGGCAAAGAAAAACACTCGGCAAAGATAAAAGTCGAAAAAAAAAACCAAAAAATAGCAAAAAAAAAATTTTTTTTTGGAGAGACCAACTACCACTTGCCCTCAACCATGGTCTTTTTTCCAAGTTTTTCTACACTTTTTTTTTTTTCACACTTTTCGCGGCGAGTGGGATTCGAACCCACAACCTCTCCCTCGCGTGTCTACTTCCTTACCACTGCACTACACTTTGTCACTCATGTCTAGATTCCGTATTAGCTCCTCATATATTATACTAAATTGGAAATTTGAATTTTTCAAGCGATCTACGCATGCAAAAACTTGCTAAATAAAAATTGTAGACCTTGAAAAGTTACGAAACTTTGTAGTTGAAAACTTTTGATTTAAAATCGTTTTAGGTCCTCAAAAACTAGTTTGAAACACGATTTGCCGAGTGCCTAAAAAAGACACTTGGCAAAAAGCCCTCTTTGCCGAGTGTAAAAAAACACTTTCGCAAAAAGCGAGGTTTTTCAAACCAATTTTGAGGCCCCCAAACGAGCTTAAATAAAAAGTTGTCAACTACAAAAGTTTCATAGCTTTTGAGATCTACATTTTTCATTTAGTAAGTTTTTCCATCCGAGGTCATTTGAAAAAATTTGAATTTTAAATTTGAGAACGCTTTAGACCTAGTTTTTGCATGATAAGATGAATTAAAATCAAATAGTTCTATAAAGATTCATATCTTTTGGAGACTTACAAAGTTTACTTTGGTCATTTATTTATTTGACAAAACATTAGTAACATTGTTAAGTAAATCTTATTAATCTCTCTTGTAGTTGTAGGAAACTATGAAAGGATATGAAAGAGATGTAAGTTTTGTGAACAGCGTTATTGATGCTTTGTCAAATGAAAAATGACCAAAATAAACTTGTAAGAGCTTGAGAAGTTATGAAACTTTGTAGTTGAAAACTTTTATTTAAGCTCGTTTAGGGCCTCAAAAACTGATTTAAAAACATGCTTTGCCGAGTGCAAAAAAGACACTCGGCAAAGAGCTCTTTGCGAGTGCCAGAATTCTTTTGCAGTGTTTTTTATTTGACACTTTCGGCAAAGAAGATCTTTGCGATTTTTTTATTGGCACTCGGTAAATAGGCTCTTTGCCAGTGTCCGGCGTTTTGCTCTCGGCAAATATTTTTGCACTCGGCAAAGCGGATTCCTATAGTGATGTCATCAAAGCCAAAAGTGATGTCAGCAAGCTAAACTTAAGTAGAAGACATGGTGGGCAACGGGCTTCACTTGAGCTTGCTGAAACAACGTACGTACATGATCGGGATTGGAAAGAACAGAAAGGTAGAGGTGGGGATCATGTGAGCTCACCAATGGAGTTCTGAACCACGATGAACATACGGCGGCAGTTCGTTAGGGTGGACGATTGCTTCCTGTCAAGCATGGCGACAACGTGTGAGAGATTAGATATGAAGGCATCGATAGAGAGTAAAGGGAAGGGCTCAGAAACTTGGTCACCAGGTCGCGACTGGACGGGAACCAAAAACCAATGAGAGCTTGGAGCTCTGAGGTATGACGACGACGGAGCGAACTGAGGCGAGCGGGCAACTCGAAGAGGAGGACGACGTGAACCTGCAAGATACGGCCGGTGGCTTTCCGTGAGCAAAATCAATCGGGAAGCGGAGAGAAAACAGTCTTGGGCATCGAGGGAGCAACGCTCAGACAATGAGACGATAGGACAATCGATGGGTGACCTTACCGATCGAGATGGACCGATGGACATGGCAGGAATCTGGGGCACACGCGGCCGGTCTTCACGAAGATGCGTGCTCGGCTTCAAAGATGGCATCCGCGGCACGCAACAGTGCAGCAAGGAGGCGAGGTAGCTGCAGTAGATGAAAGTTCCATCATGAAACTGTGGTGACAGCCTCGGCACTGACGGCCGGAGATCATGACCTTCAATTCAAGCACAACACAACAGACGGCGGCTAGCTGAACTTTCAGATAATAAGATAAAGAAAATAGGATGATCACCGTACATAGAGCTGTGACGGGGACGAGAGCCGGCGATGCGTGGATGGCAACCAGTGGCGGCGCACGGTTGTTTGAGATGCTGATGTTCCTCCAATGGCATCAGGCGATGGTACACCACGCGTCGACGACTACGGTGCCATGGCTCTGCCCGGAATCAGACGAGACGGCGTTGACACCATCTACTAGGGCACGGGCATCGATAGATTGCTCGTGGAGAAAAAGAAACCAACGTAGCAGCTCAGCGCTATTTGTAGATGGAGAGTAGCTTGGATTTTAGATGGAAACAGAAATGTGCCGGCCACGAGAAGGACAGGTGCGGCGGCGGATTAGGGTTGCTGGTTGCTCTGCTGTGCTCAGCGCGAGGGAGATTAGATTGGAAAAGAGACGCTGCGAGACGCTGCAGTTAACTTAAATAGTACTGTACATATGAAATCAAGAAGCAGGCTCGGGGGTTGCAAGATTTGGACCCAGTGTTTTCCATAGTTCGAGTCCTGGTCCAACACTGCAATGGGAAGCAAGGACGAGAGAACTATCGGGCCAAAGAAAGAAATAACCAGTGGCCAATAACGAACGCCACCACAGGACAGAAGCAAAGGGAAAGGACCAGCACGTTGGGCCAAAAGGGAAATATGATTTGCCATTTTTTTTACTAGTAAACATGCCCGTGCGTTGCAACGGGAGATAAAAAAAAATCAAACTTATTCGCTCTAGCTTGCTGAAAAATCAAACTTATTCGCTCTAGCTTGCTGCATAGCTAGTAATTACCGTCTTGGGTCCGTCGGCCGCCCTATAGTGGCGCTCAGGTATCCTAAGCGTGTCCTTGGTGGCGCCGCGAGGGAGGCCGCTCTGATTGCGTGGATCGACAACGGTTAGCGGATCAAAGTCTTTTTCTAGACATGCGTCCTTTCCCTTTCGACGCCGGAGTTCCTCATCCGCTAGCGCCGTGTCTAGCTGCTTCCTCTAATTTCGGGGAGGCGGCTTTTATGCGGTTTTAACGAGGCTGAGGTCCCCGCAGCGTAAAGCGATTGACCAAGCTCACCACCGCCTTCCCTACACCCACGCCATAGGAAGGCCATCCCATACACACCAGGAGCAACAATAGTGGCGGCGCGGTGTCTAGAGGCGAGAGGAGCAAATGATTAGAGCATAGGCGAGCCGAAGGGGTCAGTTTTGCACGTCTAGGAAGGAGGCACGGAAGGCCTGCGCTTGTGACCATCGTACCTAGCCGTCGCGTCTCGCCCTCGCAATTTGAGCGCCACCTCACCGTCGTGGCGGCACTCGTGAGTCGTGGCTGACAACATCGCCTCTGCATCGCGGTCAGCGCTAGTGACTTGACACCGTCGTGTTCGTGCTCATGAGTCGTCGCCGTCGCGGTCGGCGCTCTCCCGACTCAGCGGGCGCGGCGCTGTCACTGCCCCGTGTCCTGCCTCAGCTTGACGTCTTGTACTCGTGTCTCTCCAAGATTGAGTTGCTTTGCTGATAGATTAGAGGATATAGATGACATATTTAGGTATGGAGTGGCATGTTTATTTCGGTAGATCGGGTATATGCATGTTCGGACGAAAAAAAGAGGTGACCAAAAAGAGGCTCAAATATATGGGCGGACAAGGAACAGTCCCATACGGACTATATATGGCGTACAGAAAAACTATGGCGGAAACAAAAAAACGACCGAGTCCATCTCTTAGATGGTAGAAAAGATTTTGCCGACAAAAATTTTGCCGCATGCAGTCCGATTTGGACAGAGCCGGTTCCTTTGTAGAATCCCAGAGTTGGATCCATGGGCGCTAGAGAGCAGGACTCTGAGATCCTTTTTGAATTCGTTTTATTGATTGATGGACTCTTTCTTGCGGAAAAAAAATCTATAAGGCTGGACGAAGGATGGGAGGTTGGACGAAATTTTTGGGTGGGACGGCGGAAATTTTCTCTTTTTATTAGTAAGGTATAGATTTTCAAGACATTTTTCAAATAGCTTTTCAAGAGATTTTAAAAATCCTTTTGAGATTTGATCAAAACCACATATTCCATTAAATCCAATGCACCAGCATGAATGTTCAAACATGCTTCTACCTTATGATAAATTTTAATTTGACAAAAACATTTGTTTCCCCATGAACACAAAAATACATAAATAAATCATTTTTATTCTATTTTCAAAAACATAAAATTTGGGGTGTTACAAACACATATCACATTTCTAACCCCTAACAAAGTTTGGTGCATTTTTCAATTTATTTACTATATATAACTAATTAATTGCATTTCAAACAATATTTTTTATCAGTGACATTTGAACTATAGGTCATTCAAATATTTGAAAAAATTGAGTGTAAAATTGATGTTCATGTTAGTCAACATAATTTAAGGCCCCATATATGGTATGATTACGGTTCTCAATCATCTCATTTTAGAAACATGAAGCGTGTGGGTGAGCGGTTTTTAAATTGTATAAAATCAAAACAAAGTTGAAAAATCATGAAATTCAACGAGTTGTCGTCATATCATATAGAAGCTGTGGAAAAAATTTGAGTAGGTTTAGAGCAAGTTGTGGCGAACATCGCTTGAAAATTTTGGAACATCTCCTTAGAAGTTTTAGAGTTAGTGAGAGTGATCTCCATTGTGTATTAGATATATAGGGATGGTGAAATTGTGATTTGACTTTTGAAACTTTTTTCTATAGCCACAAGATATCAAATATAGTTGCTAGTCAAAATTTAGGGATTTTTTGGATTCGTTTGATAATTTTTATTTTTTATTGCATTTATATAAATGGAATGTTGACCTAAAACCACATAAAATAAGGGTTCATTTTCCATGAAATTATAAAATTTTCATTGTTTAGTTAATTTGAAATAGTATTTTAAAAGTTAAATAAAAATAATTAGAAAAAAGATTAGGAAAAGAAAAACGGTAAATTAATTTTTTTTAAGCCGAAAGTGCCTTAGTTTTTGGCACTTTCGGCTTAGAAGTTGGCGGTAATTTTTTATTTTCTTTTCTATTCTAAGCCCGAGTGCCACAGGTGGTGGCACTCGGCTTACAAATATCATTTTTTTGTGCTTTTTGTTTTTGGGTTTTCGCGCTTTTTATCGTTTTTTAGGCGCAGCGCGTTTGGGAAATTTTTGTTTTTAATTCTAAGCCGAGTGTCGTAGAGGTCGGCACTTTCGACTTAAAATTTTTTTTTTAATTTCTAAGCCGAGTGCCGTAGAGGTTGGCACTCGGCTTAGAGTATGTCAATTGTTTTTACTTTTTTTCTAATTTAAGCCGAGTGCCTAGATCTTGTTTAGTTGGCAAGAAACTTGTCGAAAGCTAATCGTTAGAACTCTGTAACATTTTCATTTGTATTTGGTAAACATTGTCCGAGTCATGAACTAACTAGGCTCAAAAGATTCGTCTCATGATGTACAATAGAACGTATAATTAGTTATTTTTGTACCTACATTTCTTTGCTTTCGAACATATGTCTTTTGATGTATTTAATGTGATATATGATGGAGAGAGAGTCTAAAAACTTAAAATTTGGGTTACAAAAATCTGCCAACTAAATGAGGCCCAGACTGCGAGAGCTTTCTGCCCAGTAACCAGTTCGACAACCGACAACTCACACATCGATCGGCCATGGATGTGGACTCGAGTACTCGACCTCGCAGCACCCGTTGGTCGTAGGTGTAGCTACTAGTAGGAGATGAGAGGAATCCTACACACACGCGCAACGCGTGCGCACACGGGCAGTCGATCCGTCCCGTCCGGCACGGCGGCACAGACGACGAGACGGCGACGACGAGATCGGCCTCGTTTAGATGTCCCCACTTTCTCCATCACATCACATTAAATACACCAAAAGACATAGATTTAGAGTATTAAATATAGATAAAAAAATAACTAATTACACAGTTTAGATATACATTGCGAGACGATTCTTTTTGAGCCTAGTTACTCCATGGTAGGATGATATTTACCACTAACAAGCGAAACGTCTTCACGATTATGCGATGTGACATTCGGGGCTAAATTTTAGCCATCTAAACAAGGCCAGATCGAGATTCGCATGGCACATGGAGTCAAGGACGAAGTACCGGGCCGGATCCCGCCTTGTATCGCCAACTGTGAGTTCCCGGCGTTTTGCCTGCCAGGCCAAGTGGCCAACTGGTGACTGGCACTGGCCGGGAAATGGTTTTGTTCGTTTGCATGTGGGCCGGCACCGGCACCGGCGCCACCGCACGTCAAATGGATCGGAGACACTGCACGCACATCACGGGTCGTAGTAGGAAAATGCACTACTTCTGATGGATCCGTCCTTGGTAGCTGTTACTGTGAAAGGTTCGTCAACCGCTCTGATGGGCACCGTTACCAAGCATGGCACGTGCCACGTGGGGTTCCAGACATCGTGTATCACGCACGCACGTGCTACGACGATCGAAGATGTGATATCTACTTGCACGGTCAAACCAAGAAGTGGTGCAGCAGCTAAGTCGATTGTTCTCACTAGCTCGACCGGAGCATATGCATATGCGCATATGCGTGCTATGCTAACCGGTGCCTGGTTTAGTTGGGAAAAAAAAACTTACTAAAAGCACTGTTGGAACTCCTCGTAGCTTAATCAGAAGCGTTTCGTTTGTTTGTGATAAATATTATCCAATCGTAGACTAACTACTCCCTCCGTCCTGCTGAGTTTGTCACCCGGACTCCGTGCCATCTTTTTCGATACTTCTTCTTATTCAATTTTTTTTTTGAACAAATATAATTTATTTTTGTTACGTCTTATTTTATCAATAAAGATACTTGAATATTGATTATTATTTATGATTTACATAAATATTTTGAATAAGACGGATGGTCAAACATGAAGTTCAAAAGTCAAAAGCGACAAATTCCACGGGGACGAGAGGGAGTAGGCTCAAAAGATTAGATCTCATGATGTACAATAGAACTGTGTAATTAGTTATTTTTTTTACTTACATTTACTGCTCCGAACATATGTCTTTTGGTGTATTTAATGTGATGTGACGGAGAGAGAGTCTAAAACTTGGAAGTTTTTGGCAAAAAAATTTGTCATCTAAACGAGGCCCCATTAATGTAACCCTGAGCCCTCTAAGCTTTCCTTCTTTCCTTCATTACTGGTGCAGCTGCTGCACCACTTTTTGGTTTGATTTCATTTCGATTTCTCCGTGTGAAGGAGGGCTTTGTACTCAGACTTTTCAAATGTAACCTAGTACAAAAGGGAGTTGTGTGTTGGACTACCACGCCATCAGTGATCTGTTCACATCAATCTGTTCACACCAAAGGCCAAAGGATGCTGGGTTCGGTTGGTTACCCCCCAACCAACCTAACACCCACGAGGCACCCCTCAGGTCCTGAGTAAGAATCCCGGTGCGAGCGAATTTAGGCTGAGGGTAACAAAAATCCTGAGCCCTCTCCTTTCCTTCCTTCATTATTGGGTGCAGCTGCTGCACTTTTTTGGTTTGATTTCACTGTGATGTCTTCGGTGTGGAGGAGGCTTTTTATAGATGTATTTCGATCTGTCAGACTTTTTAAAATGTAACCTAGTACAAAAGGGACCTATGTGTTGGACTCACCATGAAATTAAATTCAGGACAGGAGGCTTTTCAGCTCCGCCACAATTTGTGCCAGTGCACTAAAACTCGTAGACATTCCAGTAAACAACACTGTTTTTGCACATCACTGTGACGCGTCTTCTCAATATGCGTCGCTGGTATCTCATGTCAGTGATGCATCATCACTAGTATCTCACATCAGTGATCTCTTCACATTAGAGACGCAACATCCTGCTTTTTTGTGTCACTGATGACCCTGATCTGGACTCGTCACTAATTAGCATTTCTAGCATAGTGAGCTTTGAACCAGACATATGGTCAATTTAACAGTTTTTTTGGGAGAAATTGGTTTGCATCTTGATATCTAGAACTAGGATCGCATCGAGATTTTTTTTGTTTTGTTGTTAATGTCTTGCTTTTGTTTGACTCAGGATGGCACGAGGTGTGGTCCATCCATACATTCATGCATACTCTAAATGATTAGAGTATGATTAGGGCCCCGTACGTCCCGGCCTTGTCCTACGCTACAATCCACGTACTCTAGATTTTCCAACTCCAAAATGATTAGGGCCGTGCACGTAACGTTACTACTCCACCAGGACGCATCTCTATCATGTACGTGCTAGTATATATTTCTATTGGCATGCACCTAGGTAATATCTCAAAAGTTAGTACAAACGAAATACGTACGTACAAGCACCGTAACTTGCACTGTATGAGCACACTGGCTGCCTGACGGAGTACAGAAACCAGTACACGAGCACTCGACGGACGGAGAACCTTGCGTCTGTGTAAAAGAGCACCCTAGACAGCCCCAGTGTAATTGTAATTTCACCATGTCCCGAAAACGAAAAGGCTCTATAAATACCCATGGGCTATGATTTTATGAAGGAGGATGAATAAATTAATGGTCATCTAACATGTACCCTTATTTTCGTAGACCCTTCGTGGGTCCGTCACCCTCACAATCCACTACTACAGATAGATAGCTTCGTAGGGGCGGCTCATTAGGTATAGTAGGGCGGTTACGAAAACCGCCCCTAACCCCCCGTTGTTACGGCGATTTTTTTTGATGAGGGGCGGTCGGTGATGCAACCGCCCCCTCTTTGTATGAGCACGCCCTACAAAAAAATTGTATGCAAACGCGATTTCAAAAAAAAAAAAAAAATACAAAAACATTTTTATTCGGCGTAAAATCGCGTGCCCTACTGCTTGACGGCGGGATTCAAACCCGACCTTGTGCTTGCGTAGCGACCCCTCTCTACCACTGCACTACGCACTCACATGTGTCCATATCTCATTCAGCGTCCCCACATATTATACAAATCGGAGTCTAAATTGACTATTTGAGGCCCTAAATGGATTCAAACTAAAAAAGTCATCAACTACAAAGTTTCATAACTTTTCGAGATCTACATTTCATATGTACAAAGTTTTTTTCATCGAGGCCGTTTAAGAAATTTGAATTTCAAATTTGAGACATTTGAACACAACTTTTGCATGCCTAGATGATTTCAAAGTAAAAAGTTGTCAACTACAAAATTTCATAACTTTTCGAGATCTACATTTCATATGTAGGAAGTTTTTTCCATCCGAGGTCGATTTCACAATTTCAAATTTCAAATTTGAGACATTTCAACACGACTTTTTTGCATGCCTAGATAATTTCAAAGTAAAAAGTTGTCAACTACAAAGTTTCATAACTTTTCGAGATCTACATTTCATATGTAGGAAGTTTTTCCATCCGAGGTCGTTTACGAATTTTTTAATTTTAGTGTCTTGTTTCAAAATTCGGGATCCCACCGTAGGGGCGCCTCAATATAGAGTCGCCCCTACTGTGGACCGCATTAGGGCGTTCGTGATTGAACCGCCCCTAGTAATAGTAGGGGCGGTCGGACCGGCCGCCCCTAATGTGGTCACTATAGGGCGCTCGTTTGGGGGTGTCGCTATAGGGGCGGCTTGAAAAATGAACTGTCCCCTAATGCAAAAGGGGGCGTTCTCTTAGTAAGCTTTTGTAGTAGTGATCTACTATTGTTGTAACAAATGAGTCAAACACATTGCTCGTAACACTATGGATCCGAACATTAACGGGTCCAATGAACATTACCAACCCGTTAGCAAACACCTTCCTAATGTCCGATCCGGCCCTTGGGCATTGCGACTATACGAAAGCATTTTTCGGCCCGGGCTAAAAAAAAATCCCAATTATTTCGGGCGAAAAAAATTCTGCCCATGACGTCCCCACCGGGCAAGTCGGGCCTAGCTTTTTCGGCCGGGCCTGGCCGGGTTCTCGCTTGGGCGGGCTACCGCGTATTTTACACTACAAAGTAGCTAAAATGTATTTCGGGCCTAGTTCGGGCCAAGGATTTTTTTGCGGGCTTCAAAATCTCCCCGCCTGTGCCCCGTCCGATCAAGTTCATGGGCGGGCCAAAACCCATCGGGCTCGGGCCGGGCTAGTTTTGCTCGGGTATAATTGCGTAACGTCCACGCCGCAAACGTCCTCTCGATCCCTCGCGAAGCTTCTCGTGCGTCCCTCATTAAAAATTTTTCAACACCGCGCATGCGTCCTCGGCTCCGGCGTTGCACGACCCAACGGCCCCTTTGTTGCCCACATCTCGGCGGTGGGCACAACCGCCTCCCCTTCCCGTGCTGCCGCATCTCTCTCCATATGGCGACGCGGCTAGATGGCCCGGCGCCGATGCAAACAAAACGTGCGAGCACGGGTCCCGGTGGCACCAGCGATGGCTCAGCTAGTCCTAGCCTTACCTCCCCATGGCGGCAAGGCGACGACACACCCCGCAGCACCCGAAACAGCGAAGATATACCAGGGGCGGCGCCTTGTGGGTGTCATTGCTCCTCCCCCTCCTCCCCGGCATTTGGTGAGACCTAACCCTCTCTTCCTCCTCCTCTATTCCATGATTTGCTACCCCCAGGTTTCGCATCCCTCTGTGTCCCCTTCGTGCATATGGCTAATGGATATTGCAAAGGTGTGCTACCTCCTCCCCTCTACCGTGCGCTACCTACAGATAATTTTGAGCACAAGGATTTAAGCTGGAGTACAACTATTTTGAAATTAAGATGCATATTTGACTGACCGAAGATATCAAAAGCAATTTCCAAATAAGTTAAAAACGCAAAATTGACCCTGTTCTATTCATGTCATCATGTGTTGGCGTGTCCAGATGTGGTTGTGATAGTGGTTGCATCATCTTCATCCAGAAGGACCTCCATATCACCGAGGTGCAGAAAGAAGTGCCCTTCCCTCTATTAGATTTCAGACCTAACCACATTTGCGGTGCACATACCTTCGAGCAATACACAAAATTTTGTTTCCATGCTTCATGGATGCTCCAGCTTCTTGCATGTGCTTCACGCGGGCTTACCTGCTAATTTTACTCTTAAACTTATTATGACTCCTTTCTGTAACCGTGACTTCTTTTCCCTTTTTCGTGGGACACCCTTGGCCTCCACCATAGTAGTCTCTAGCGAAGGTGCGGTGTTGATCGTGGGGACCCACCATACCGTGTAACAAACCGCTCATGGCTTGAAGGACATTGGCAAGTCAGCCACCCCCATCGGCGAGAACATCGCCTCGACCTCCAAGGTGAGCCAACCCGTTGACCAGGTGGCCCCACCCACTTACCTACGAGGCGATGTCAACCTTGATGGCGCCGTTGTCACTAGGGCCACCATTGTCGTGCGACGATGATGTCAAAGTCAGAGATGTCACCATCGAGAAGGAATCACTACTACAGATTCATTCATCACTATCACCGAATCACTGGCCGAATTTAGTCCACCGGTAGTGATGAACCGCGCCGGCAAATGATGAACCGTTCAGCGGGGAAAATCGAAAAAATCCACGGACTCGACCAATACAGGACTTTTTGTTGCTTACGCTAAGAAATACCAACAATACTCTTGATTTAGTTGCATGTTCTTCTTCCTCGTTCTTCTCTCGCTACTCTCCACATACATATGTATGGCCTCTCTATGGGAGAAAGCCCTCCACGTACACATATCATTCTTAAGCATCTTAGTCCACCAAAATGGTTCGCACAAGAGGTACTAGAAGAGTCTTACTGAAGATTGAGCACGCTGAAGGTTAGAACCACTGTGAGGTTCATGGAGCCATCCCTGCTTTTGTGTACTCGAGAGAGTGGACTCTAGATTTACAAGTCCATGAGAGGCATGGCATCCTTAGGAGAAGATCCTAGCCATCAATGAAAATCTTCTTCAATATATGAAAATCTCCTTTGGTGATCAAAAAGTGATTTTCATAGATTGATACAATCTTCTCTAAGGATGCCTATGCAGGCTATCTTTTGGACTAAACCACAGCTTGGCTAAGCAAAGAAAATTTGCTTGGCATGTCTCCTCCGGCCTTGCTGTGGTAAATAAATGTAAATCCGTAGTCATGCCCTCCTTGTAGATCGAGAACACAAGAAACCTCAAAGAGCATCGATGGGACCTCAACGGACACCGATGGGCGTTCAAAATCCCATCGACATTTCAATCGGCAAGAATCACATAACCTTCGGCGTTTTTTTATTTTAAACGTGTTTGTACACTTTGATGATAACGTTGATCTATTTGTGGAAATTTTTTTTTATCATATATGTAACTTTTTTCAAGGTCTTTGTTATCATATATGTAATCGGATATTGTAGTTATTTTTCTTTCTAATGGATGTTTGCATTTTATATGTGATACAAAGCGCAGTTCTTATTTTTTCAATGCACTTCTTATTTTTCATGGACCAACATAAATATATAAAATGCCCTATACTATACAAACCAAAAAGTTGGTAAACATCATTGAAACACACAACTCGTGAAAAAGAAAGGTCCCGCATTAATCTCATGGCAACGAGCGAGACTACACTATCTATTTGAAATATATACCTTTTCGGGTGTTAATAGAGCACCGATAGTGAAAGAGATTACACTACGAGTTTGAAAATAAGAAACCGATAGTGATGAGCCTTCTATCGCGTTTATCACCTAGGAAAATCTAATAATAAAAATATTGATCGAAAAACCTAAGATCTTGTGTGATAGCATAATTTGAGTGTACATGGTTGTAAAAAAAATTCAAGACATTTCTACGTTGTGGGATTATACATGCTTCACAATGGTACATGACCCCTTTCATCGGAAGCATGACTAGGCACCTACATCCATAAGCTTTATTGGGTCATCTTCGTTCCAAAGTGTTGTCTCAACCTCAAACTTTTTCTTAGACATGCACATGCCATGTGTGAAGGAACCATGAAGTTTGAGATTTTTCGTGATAAGGTTTGGCATTTTTTTCGATTAAATTGGATTTCTATGCGGCGACACACCGAAGTAATTATAGGTTGAATCGGGGTTATCCACTAACAGAGCCGGAGTGGTGCCAAAATTTTTCGCATGGTATCATGTGCCCTAGGAGGCAATTCAGTGTGTTGCCGCAAAAATTCATACGTTTGCAAAGCTGTAATTAACCTCCTTCTATCGCGTTTATCACCTAGGAAAATCTAATAATAAAAATATCGATCGAAAAAAACCTAATATCTTGTGTGGAGGCATAAGTGGGGTGTACATGGTTGTAAAAAAATTCAAGACATTTCTATATTGTGGGATTATACATGCTTCATAATGGTACATGACCCCTTTCATCGGAAGCATAACTTGACACCTACATCCATAAGCTTTGTTTGGGCCATCTTTGTTCCGTGTCCTCTCGGCCTCAAAATTTTTCTTAGATGTGCACATGCCATGTGTGAAGGAACCACTTAAGTTTGAGATTTCTTAGATAATGTTTGGTATTTTTTTAGTTAAATTGAATTTTACGCGACGACACCGAGTAATTATAGGTTGAACTGGGTTACCCATTAATGAGCCGTAGTGGTGCCAAAATTTTTCACATGGTCTCATGTGCCCTAGGAGGCAATTCAATGTGTAGGTTGATGCAAAATTCATACGTTTGCAAGCTGTAATTAACCTCCTTCTATCGCGTTTATCACCTAGGAAAATCAAATAATAAAAATATCGATAAAAAAAACCTAAGATCTTGTGTGGGGGCATAATTTGGGTGTACATGGTTGTAAAAAAAATTCAAGAAATTTCTACATTGTAGGATTATACATGCTTCTCAAAGGGATTACAGTTAATTGATAGTTCAACACGGTACAATAAGCAAAGTGTACAAACACATTAAGAATAACTAAAGTTGGACGAAAAACTCGAAGCTCGTTAGCTCGCTCGGCTCGTGGCAAGCTTCGGCTCGGCTCGACTCGGCTCGTTACGATAATGAGCCAAGCCGAGCCAAGATTTTAGCTCGTTAGCGATAACGAGCCAACTCGAGCCGGCTTCGTGAGCCGCTCGCAAGCCAAACGAGCCACGTTTTTAGGGAAAAATTATCGAATTTATATTAGTTTTGTGTTACTTCACATTTTGCGCTCTATAAATTTATATTAATAAATATGGACCGAGTAGGTTTATTGGGAAGCGAGAAGGACGCGAGTACTATTTTTTAATATTTTCTAAACGGTGGAAAACTTGTGAATCGGAATTGTTGACGCCGGCAAAGGATTGCCGAATGGGGGTTTTTTCGTTCGGAAAAGACGTATTCGCAAAGGAATTCAAACAAGATTGATACGTAAAGTAGAAAATAAAGATTTTATTCATCCGCCAAGAAAGTCCTAGTTGCAAACTACTCCCGCAGCCTTGTCAAGGACCATCTCGCCAGAAGTGGCGGCGACGACGGCGGTGGCATGCTCCTCATAGCGCCCACCAGCGATCAACGTTGTCGGGCGTCCGCGAACTCGCCGGCCAACGCCCCGCCGAGTAATCCTCTCCGTGTGAGAGGATAGGCGCAAGCCCGTAGCCGCGCCAAGGTGAACGCCCGCAGAGCCACCTCATCGATGTGGTTGTTCGCCACGCCGACGAGGCGAAGCTTCAACCGCCTCGCCGCGTGTCACCGGCCCCATCGGCAACTCTTGTTGCCGCCGCATTGACACGATCGAGCTCCTCCCCCGAGGGCTGCATGAAAGAAGAATACATCGAAGTGAGGATGCATATCTACATGAATGGATTCAATGTAAAAAGGGCACGTGAAAGACTCATTCGAGACTGCGATGGTGTCGAGCATCCGCGCGTCGGGTCCTCCCAAATCGGCTGCTCGCGCTCCATCTTATCTGAGTAGGCCGAGAACTCTCCCGGCCTTGTCCCGCTCTCTCCTCGCGGACAACTGGATTCGTGCCGTGAACCTAGGGCGCTCCTCCCATGGCGATTCGTCGGAGGATTGGAACCCCCGTCGGATGCAGGGGAAGGTGGGTTTGGCGCCGCACGGGGCGGGAGGAGCTTGTGCCGCGCCCGAGTGGTGGCGATCCCGCGCATGACCGAAGACCCAAAAAAATTGGGCGTAAGGTTAGCAATCATAGATTGGAAATATGATCCAACATTGAAGAGTTAGAAGTGTCAAAGCTTACCCGATCAAGCGCCGACGCCGCCGTGGTCGCTTCCACCACCTCCTCTGCGCAGACGCTTGCCGTGGTTATCGCCGCCCATGACCATGGCAAGGAGGGAAGAAGAAAGAGGGAGTTTTCTTGCTTTTCTCGAAGAAGAAGAGGACGAAAGTTTCGAAAGGCAAGAGCTTTTGGTCGATTGGTTTTAGAACAAACAAGTCCCCTCGTATTTATAGATGGCGAAGATAACGGGCGTAGAAGACT
This sequence comes from Hyparrhenia diplandra, assembly GCA_015847255.1. Taxonomy (NCBI): domain Eukaryota; kingdom Viridiplantae; phylum Streptophyta; class Magnoliopsida; order Poales; family Poaceae; genus Hyparrhenia; species Hyparrhenia diplandra. The sequence goes on from JADLZK010004716.1 coordinate 297,622, forward strand.
AAGCGGTTTCACGGACCCACTACTCCACTAAGAGTTCGGAAGTGGTTGGCCGAAGTTGGGCCGAGTGTTTTCGCTAATGGATTAAGGCCCGCGAGTTGGCGTACTACTAAAACCCTAGAGGAGGTTTGATTCGACAACATTATCATTCGAACGAATTCATTCGGGAACGAATTCATTCAAGAACGAAGTATCTTTTCAAAAAAAAAATGGTTCGACAAAGTGAAACCGCACAAATGTGGGGAATGTCTTGGACCGCTAAATTACACATTCAAAAGAGCCTTGATAGCTTGGATAGCATTATCCTTTTGTTCTTTGAATTTGGCCAAGATCCTCTTGTCTTTCTCGTAAGATGACAGCCGATGAGTTTTCGTTTGGACTGCCGTTCTCCTTGATTATTGTCACAAGACGATCTTGTGCGCATTTGATTGACAAAGGAAGAGAAGATAATCGACTCTCACGCCCCCGGATCCGAAGTCTCTACCGGTTTGAGCTTTGCTTCAAGATTAGCCTTTTGTTTCTTCAAATCCTCCCGCAGTAGGGGGCAATTGGGCAAGGCATGCTTTGTCCGAAGAAATTTGATGATGCAATTGATTGGCTTCTTGTTCCCCGAGATTCATGCTTGATGACGTTGTTGGCCTAGCGCATGTGTTCCCGCTTGCCCTTGTGACAAGAGGGTGGTGATCATCCCGTAATAAAGAATAGATAAAAGTGCAGAGAGAATTACATGCTCGCACAAATTAATGAGATCTCTCATTTGATCAACATCTTGAGAGGATAGGTCGTCTTTCTCTAAAAGGACAAAATCCTTTGGATTCGAGAGATATGCTCCTCCGAAAGTGTGTCACCGAATTAACATCCTCATCACCCGAATATATATACATCAGGATTGAAAGCATAATTGGGTGATGGAAAGGAAATTTTTTGGCAAAGAAAAATGAGTTAGTAAGAAGAATGCACGCTTGCTTAGAAATCTCAAAGAAAAATAATGGGTACCGTGAGAGACCAGAGTCGTTGATGATTCAGAGCAAGGCTTGGGGTTACATTCTTATAAGGAGCTAATTGAAGATCTTTTTGGGCAGCCGAGTTGTGGAGAGTCGAATGTTTATTGTTTGATCGCCTTGGATCATTTGGTGACCGTGGAGATCGCATATGAAAATCATCGATTGTCTCTTCGTAATCACTACTTCCAAGACCCAAAGCCGTCCCGCATCCCGAGCGCAAAGATCTATGGCATCCCGGGCTTCGAGGAGGAGTAGATGTTAAAATATGAATGATAAGTTTAAACTTAAGATGATGAGTAGAATGAATTTACCAAATTTTTTCATTGATCTCCTTAAGTTCTTCAGAGTCAAGAGTGATGGAGATGAAGGTGTAACCTTGCTTTTCTTTCGAGATCGACATGACCGGGACGAGAAGAGCTTGGAGTTCTTCTTTGTAAGCCATGACCGAGGCCGGGGTCTTCATTAAGTCTTTCGTAGATAAAGCATCATGGCCTAAAGCGTGATATGGCCCAGAGTGTAATATTTGATAGCTTGTGTTGGAGGAGCAGGTTCAGGATCCTGAATGAAAAGGTCAGATAGTAAGGTTCAATATGAGTGAAGGGGTGAGAAGAAATAATGGTAGAATGGTTTACCTCACTATCTGATTCAAAATCCGACATCAATTGCCAAAGATAGAGGATGAATTACAAGTGTTGAAAATGTGATCGCGCCATCCTTGCCACCAAGAGTTGAAAGATGGATGAGTATGCTCAATTGTTATCGGTGTGGTACAGAGCATACCGAGGCAAATTCTTCCCAAGGTCAAAAACTCGAGGGCTTCAAGAGGAGCAGATATTATTTCCCTAGGCCCGATAATTTGGCGTAAAAATAGCCTTGGAGGCACTTGAGCACATCCCAAATTGCCCGCTACCATGTTTGGATAGTAAAAACTCATATGTGGGAGTTACTAGTTTTCCATGGTTGAATTCTGGCCGGTAGTATACAAGGTTTGATAAAGGCATTGAAGATAGTCGTTGAAGCCGCATCAACACAAACTGCACTCCAAAGTTGAAAGTGAAAGGGAAGGCAAAGTGTTCTTGATCTTCATAAAGGAACCAAAGATGGTTTATCAAAGCCTTTAAAGAAAAGTTTGAATAAATGTCCAATGTCAAAATCAATAGTAATGGTCGATGCGGCTTCTCCATATGATTGACATGCCCCGCTCACAGGATCCGAGCCTTCAAAGATAATTTATGGAGGGGAAAGACAAAGTTAAGCAAATCAATGGAGACAATTTGATGCATATGCAATCGCAACCACATCCGAATGAACCACCGGGGACCATTTACACGGGATATGTTCTTCTTTTCAAACATTCGAACAATTGGTCCGGTGCAAAGATGTGGTACACACTACCCAGAGATACTTGCCCAAGGGAATCAGTGTGGTTGCCAAAAGAGATCTTCAGCCATTACCATATAATTCAAAGTAGGCTCGTTGGATTTCCCACAAAAATGAATCAGCAGAGCCACATGTTTAAGAAGGCTTTATATTCTTTGTCCCGGATCGACCCCCTCAAGATTGGTAAGCTGCTATATACTTGGTATAGCTTAGTCCGCATGCCATTGCCTTCGTGAGCTTGCACCTCTATATTTGAAGGGGTTGACATTGATGTTACGCTCAAGCCCGCGGATCATGAAAACATCTCGCTAAGGTGGGGGTCATTGGGCCGTGACCAAACACAAAGGTGTTAGTGGCATTCGACCAAAAATGAGCCGCCGCTATCAAGAGCCCGTCATTCCCGGGCATGTTTGACAAGGAGAGATCCAAGCATTGGCCGATTTCCGTGATGATCCCATTGTCGCCTTCTTGGTCGTGGCTTTATGAATTTATTGTACCAATTGCGCCCATCCTCGCGATTGGGGAAAAGGCCAGTCTTGAAGGTGCTCGCCCATTGCTTAGGCGCCGAAATTCCAAATTTGAAGGGAATCCTCCGTGATTCCTTCTCGATGAATTCCGAAGGGTTTGAATCTCCTAAAGGTCCCAAGAAGTATGAATCGCTCCTTCGCCAGCTTGGGAATAGAATATCGTCTCCCATTTGCTGAATAAAGGTAAAATCGATTGAGAGGAAGGAAGGGATCGGTAAAATTGCCGAATAGATAGAAGGGGATCAATAATACCGCAAATAATTGTCCAAGTAGCCTCTCAAGACTTGGACGAAGTCGCCATGTGGATGGATTCGGAGTTCGGCTAGGGTTCCTCCGGAGATGAACGCGGCGGCGGTTGCTGGTAGCTTACACAGTGTTTTCGACCTAGAGAAAAGGGATGCTATGGTCAATTCTGAACATAAAGTATTTTATCTTCGTAATTGAGGGGGCATATGTTAACACCAAATTTTGGTAAAGATCTCGCATGCATGTGGGCGGTGCAAGATGCTAATAATAGAAATATCTGCTTTTGGATAAGGTCAATTCGCAACCACATTCGCATTCGAACCGCCGATTCGGGAAAGAAGTGCGGTCGGCAATACAAGGGCGTAACCATAAATAAAGCAACAGGGGAAGGTTCCCGATTCGGAAGAGGATGTCCACGCCGACAAGGACTCTTGGAGGCTTGCGATTCAAGTTTGCATCTTAAGGAAATCTATGTATTATTTTCGTAAGTCATTAGGACTCAGTATTGTCACCCGGGGTATAAATATAAACCCCGCCATTGTAATAGGGATCTACAATCAATACAATCAACCGCCCCGTGCCAACTTCGAGTCCTTGTGTCGCGGTCGCCGAAGTTCTTCGAGAGGAATCATCGATCCGCCGACCTCCGAAGTCCCGACAACCCCGCGTTTACTTCGACGGAATGGCCGCGGCGGGCCGGGCGTTTGCTTAGTAGCAAGTAGTCTCGTTTATCTCGATGGGATGGCCGTGCGGCCGGGCGCCTACTTGATGACGGAAGTCTTTGTTCGTGTTTTAGTTTGTCTCGACGGAGTAAACCGCGGCGGCCGGTGCTTGCTTGATGGCTTTGCATGAACAGGGATAGTTATCGGCTCTATTAGATTTGGCAAGATCTAGTAGATTCATTAAGTTACCACGTGTTTGCATGCTTTTTATGTTTGTTTATATAGTTGCAACACATTTACTTGCCCAATCTAGATTAATGTCGACTCGGCTTATTTTTGTTATAGATCTACTTTGCTTTTTATATTATGGAAAATTGGATCTATTTTGTTCTTCACAATACTTATAATAGCCGAAGTTTGTCATAATCTAAGATTGTTACATGTCGTCGCTGGTTCAAGTTTGTTAGTTTACGTGCTTGTTCCTTCCTCATGGATCCCGATTCGAAATCTTACCGAATACGGTTACGTTTTAACGAGTAATGAGTACTTGTAAATCTATTTAGATGTATGCATGCTTTTAGCTTGTCATGGTTAAAATGTATCATGCGGTGGATTGATTTAGTCGTGGGAAGTGGTTTGGATCCAGAGTGTCGTATCATGCGGTAGATTAGCTTGTGAGGGTTTAAGCTAGACGGGTTTAGGAAAACTAGACGCGCGCGCGCACTATTTGGATGAAACCTATGCATGTGTTATTTAGATCGATTTATATTTATGAATTACCCGCTTACGTATCATGTTGTCATTTGATTCGATCTATACAATAAGCTTTTATGATATCATATCTTAATGATCGATTTATTTGCTCAAACACGCCTCATTTATAGTCATTCGGCAACTATATTCACACTTGCTTTTTCTTTACGTGTTTACCGAATGCTCCATAAAAATCGTTGCGCGATAGCTTCTCATAGCTATATGTCGCCGTAAGTGGCTTCGGGTCGCGATATATGGAACCGTCCTGGCCGCACCCGACACGTTCCACTTTTGAATTTAACAAATTTCATCCCTTGTCGGGTTTTAGGATAAACCGACCGGCACGCCCGATTCCCAACGCCCGCACCGCTTGAAGCTAGCTACTTTTCGGCTTTGATTGTGTGCGACACAGGAACAGATTTTTGTGTCAACACACTTTTGGGCACGCCGGTGGGACCCTCAAGTTTGATTCAAGATGCCCGACACCTCTGCTGCGGGGATGACGCTTTGGACGTCACCATGGATGATCTTCCGAAAGTGAGACGCAAGAGATGTTGAAGAAACCGGGCCGAACAAGACATAGACAAATGCTTGCCGTCATATTCCAAGAACAAAAGTGGGAAAATCATCAAAAGACAAGTTTCCCAAGAGTTCTTCTTCCGTGGCAACTGATTACACGTAAGTCAAGAGAATCGAGAGTGCAATCAATGTTTGACAAGTCTCTTGAACCGCCATGCTTAATCACAATTTCGCTTTTTCTCAATACCTTCGTGTCTATAATGAAGGAAACTTTTGGTCCCGGCGCACAAATGTTTTGAAGAGACGAAGGACCCGTAGGAGGGCCTGTTTATTTCAACACTTCACAAAAGGCTGCAGGTGATGTTGGAATTGGGGGATCAAAAGGAGAAAATATGAGAGAAGAAGTTGAACGTAATAAAAACACTAGTCAAGCATTGTTTGGAGCTTGAGATAAGTGCCACAACCGCTTATAAGATTCATTCTCGCAACTAATCGACTTCAACGTAATCCATTTGGTGAAGGTTATATAGAGTACACAGATTTCAATAATATGCATGCTCTTCCAAACCCCCGGTATCGGCGTCGCTTCAGAAAAAAATAGGGGAGAATCACCAAGAGAAACACAGATCCCATTGATGCCCTCATGCACGTAATGGTCGATATGATGCGTAATCGATTCGGTTTAAAACCCAAAGGACTAACACATTCTTACCAGCCTCCTTTTCCGAATGGTACAACAAAGTGGCATTACCATCCCAGAGTGAAGGTGCCAAGTGATTTTTCAAAATTCTCTCCGGGTCGATGATAGTAGTACTATTGAGCACGTTAGCGTGTACTTGATCCGCTTGGGAGAAGCTAATACCGATGACGCCAGATCGATATTTCCCCTTATCTCTCACAGACCAGCATTTACATGGTTTTCTTCATTTTGTCCAAAGAATTCCATTGGCACTGGCCGACTTGGAACAAAAAAGTTTCACTCATACTTCTATACCGGAACCAATGAAAAGAAGATGGTGGATCTGATGAGCTTGAGGATGGGAGCCAATGAAACCCCTCTCGAGTTTGTTAGAAGGTTCAGGGAAATCAAGAATCTTTGCTACTCTCTAAATATTCCAGATGATCAGCTTCCTGGAATGGCCATAGCAGGCATGCATCCTAATATAAGGGAAAAGTTGTTCGGCCTGGAGTTTGATGATCTTGGGCAGTTGTCACAACGTTTATCTTTAATGAGTACTCAAGCCCAAAGCTTTAAGAGAGATAATCGGTTCCAGAAAAATAATGCAATGATCGATGTCTATGAACAATTTCTCGAGCAAGCTTGTGAGTACGAAGATGAAAATGAAATTACTGCTGCTGAAATAATATGGGCCAAGGAACCTACTCAAGCTCTTCCTAAGTGGGTCAAGCAAGATAAGGGGACATATAGTTTTGATGTTACTAAATCAGACAAGCTTTTTGAGTTGCTAATAAAAGAAGGCCGAGTGAAGTTATCTGAAGGTCATCCCATGCTCAGGCCAGAAGGAGTTAAAGACAAAAAAATATTGTGGTTTCCATAACACCAATACTCATTCTATCAATGATTGTCGAAAGTATTCAGTGGTCAAGATTCAACAGCTATTCGAGATGGACACTTGAAGTTTCATCGAAAAAAAATGAAAATTGATACTCGAACCTTTTCCCCGTTAACATGATGGGTTTTACAAAGTAAACATGGTAAATTTCGGTGATTCTATGGGTAAGATGAGAGTTCTGACTTCTGATAGAGCAAAAGCCAATGGATCTGTTGATCCCAGTCGGCAAGTGTCTACTAAAGAGGTCCAACAAAAAGCTCAGTTTCCGAATAGCCAGTTCGAAAGGGGAGAAACTTCAAGACCCAGAGTCACTTCTCGTATCTTACTCAACAAATGGCAGAGAGAACAAAAAAAGGAACATTATTTGAAAGAAAGGTTCTTAAAAGAAAGGGAAAGATATGAGGAGGAAACCTATCGCCGAGAACAGGAGGAGTACCTCAGGGAGCAAGAGCAATCTCATTGGGGATGTTCTTTCTTTAGGCATTGTTGGAATGAAGGTTTAAAATTACCATCCAGAAACAATTGTCCCGAATGCAGTGATTAGTATTATGAATATAGGCAAGGTAGAGCCAATCGCCGTCCCATCCAAGAAAGACTTGGAATTCAGTATCCAGAGGATGATCGGCGCCTAAAAATAAGTCCTGATAATCGGCAAGGGAAAAGGTATGCTGATGAGAAGTGGAACAATGATGATGACTATATGGAGGAAAGCTATGAATCTGAATATATATGGCAGAAAGGCCAGTGGTGTCCTCCAGGTCTCCGAAAGAGCCAGAAAAGGAGAGTTCAACAATTGAGGAATCGGGAACTTAAAGATGTTGCAGTCAGAAGGAGACAAGTGTGGCGCCCTAAAAAACCGAATGAGTCAAAACCTTTAGCTGACGTGGCTATGACTTTTTTCCTCCCATCAGAGTTCGAGGCTCCTGAAGGACAAGATGATCTAGATGAAGTATATTCTGATTTTGATGAAACTGAGTTTGCAGAATTGGCAGCCTAGTATTGTCGAAACAAGCAATTTTCCATAGGCCAATCAATAACAGGCATTTGAAGCCGCTTTATTTGAAAGGGTATGTCAATGGAAAACCTCTTGGAAAGATGTTGGTGGATGGTGGAGCTGCAATCAACGTTATGCCGTACACCACGTTCAGGAAGTTGGGTTTTAACAACGAGGATCTCCTGAAAACGGATATGATACTTAGAGATTTTGCCGGGAATCCTTCAGACACAAAGGGAGCTTTACATGTGGAATTAATGATCGGGTCCAAGACGTTGATCACAACATTCTTTGTCATTGATGGCAGGGGGGCATATAGCTTGCTTTTAGGAAGAGATTGATTCATGCTAATTGTTGCATCCCTTCTACGATGCATCAGATTTTGATCCAGTGGATTGCTGATGATGTTGAAGTGGTGCATGCTGATAATTCGGTAAGTGTGGCTAGTGCCGAATTGGCTTTTTGGGAGTATGATGGAATTGATTGCTTTTCTGAAAAAGAATGGGAAGAAGGTCCAGTCAATCCCCGAGACAGAGACCAACGGCCGATACAAGCAGTCGGCTCAAATAGCAATTTTTAATGGGTAACCCTATTGATGGCAACAAAGGAAAGTTAGGGCGAGGATTTATGTCGGCCGACAAGTTAGAAGAAGTGGACATTGGAAGTGGAGATAAACCAAGGCCGACATACATCGGTGCTAACTTGAGTCCCGAGTTCAGACAGGAATTGATAGATTTGCTAAAAGAATATAAAGATTGTTTTGCATGGGATTATTCAGAGATGCCTGGTCTGAATCGAGATATTGTTGAACATGAGTTACCGATTAAAGCTGGTTATAGACCTTATAAACAACCTCCTCGGAAAATATACAAGGATGAGGTATTGGCCGATGTAAAGAAGGAAATTGAAAGATTATTAGAAGCAAACTTTATTCGCCATGTAGATATGCGAGTGGATCTCCAATATAGTTCCCGTTTACAAGAAAAATGGAAAAATGAGAGTTTGCATAGACTTCAGAGATCTCAACAAGGCTACTCCTATGGATGGATATCCAATGCCGATTGCTGATTTGCTGGTGGATGCAGCTGCTGGTCATGAGGTGATTAGTTTCATGGATGGCAATGCTGGGTATAACCAGATATTCATGGCTGCCAAGGATGTGTCGAAGACCGCTTTTAGATGCCCTGGGCATATTGGCCTATTTGAGTGGATAGTAATGACATTCGGATTAAAGAATGCTGGTGCAACTTATCAAAGAGCTATGAATTATATATTCCATGAGTTGATCGGCAAAATTGTAGAGATTTATATAGACGATGTGGTTGTTAAGTCCAAGAGCTATGAGATACATTTAGCTGATTTAAAGAAGACTTTGGAGTGCACCAGAAGACATGGGTTAAAAATGAATCCAAACAAGTGTGCTTTTGGAGTGTCAGCTGGAGAATTTTTGGGATTCTTGGTTCACAAAGGAGGAATTGAAGTTGGAAAGAAGAGCATGGAAGCCATTGATAAAGTAGTTCCTCCAACAAATTTAACCGAATTACAATCACTACTCGGGAAGATTAATTTTGTGAGAAGATTCATATCTAACTTATCTGGGCGAGTATTACCATTCTCTTCATTATTGAGGCTCAAGAAGGATCAAGTATTTGCGTGGAGTGACGCATAACAACAAAAAGGCTCTCAATGAAATCAAGGAATACATGAAGGCACCACCATTTTTGGTACCTCCTCGCCTTGACAAGCCTTTTAAGTTGTAACGTGGCGGCCGATGATCAAACTATTGGATCGGCCCTTATGCAAGAATATGAAGGGAAGGAAAGAGTAATAGCGTATTTAAGCCGAAGAATGTTAGATCCAGAGACGAGATATTCGGCTATAGAGCAACTTTGTTTATGTGTCTATTACTCATGTACCAAATTCCGGCACTATTTGTTAAATGCCGAATGTACAAAGTGGTTTCAAGGTTTGATGTTATTAAACACATGTTATCAATGCCAATTTTAAATGGTAGAATTGGCAAATGGGTTTTGGCTTTATCCGAGTTTGATTTAAGGTTTGAAAGTACCAAAGCTGTTAAAGGTCAAATTATAGCAGATTTTATTACTCAACACCACGGTGATTCTCGCTGAAGTTTGTGGATATTATGCCATCGACATTATTTTTTGATGGATCATCGTAGCAAAGGGGGTGGTGTTGGTATTTTTCTGATTTCGCCCCAGGGAGTGATTTTCGAATATGCTATACCTATAAAACAGATCGCGGACCAACAATCAAGTTGAATATGAAGCACTACTCGTGGGTTTATATTTCCTCAAAGATGCCCAAGCATTTGCCGTTGAAATATTTGGAGATTCAGAGTTGGTAATTAAACAGTTGCTTGGTCAGTATGAGTGCAAAGATGAAATCTTGAAAATATATTTCGAGGAGTGCAAGGAGGTATTGAAAGGCTTTCGAGTTGTCACACCGCAAAGACGTCCCTAGGGAGTCTAATGGAGAGGCTAATAAATTGGCTCAAAGTGCATCCGGATATAGAGAGAATCAAGAAGCATTTGTTGTGGATTTACATGCATTCGGTAATGATGAAGCGGATACCGATTGGAGAAAAGAGATTACCGAATACTTGAAAAATCCATCACAAAGAGTATCTCGAAAACTCAGGTACAAAGCTATTAAGTTTGTACTTCTTGAGGATCAGTTATATTATAAATCCATGGATGGGGTGTTGCTTAAATGTCCGGATTCAGAGGAAGCCAAAAGGATGATAAGTGAAGTGCATGGTGGTTTATGTGGAGCACATCAATCCGCTTACCGGAAGTGGATAATAAGAAGAACAGCTATTTTTGGTCGACAATGTTGGAGGATTGCTTTGAGTATTACAAAGGATGCCAAGATTGTCGAAATTTGGAAATATTCAGAGAGCTCCAAAGATCACCATGAATCCAATAATAAAACCTTGGCCATTTAGAGGATGGGGTATTGATTTAATTTGACGATAAATCCTCCATCTAGTAAGGCACCAATTTGTGCTTTTGGCAAATGATTATTTTACCAAGTGGGTTGAGGCGCGATTCCTCTAAAGAAGGTAACATCAGAAAATATGATCGATTTTGTTAAGGAGCATATAATCTATAGGTTTGGAATCCCTCGACTATAACAACCGATCGAGGGAACTCGGTTTACTTCTTTGGAATTTTGTGACTTTGCCGACAAAGTATGGGCATTAAATTGAATAATTCATCTCCTTACTATGCCCAAGCCAATGGTCAAGCGTAAGCGTCGAATAAAATCATGATCAAAATTATTCAGAAAAAGATTAAGGAGAGACCAAGAAGATGGCATTTGGTTCTCAATGAGGCTCTCTGGGCTTACCGAATGGCTTGTCATGGTTCTACTAAGACTTCTCCTTATGAGTTGGTTTATGGTCATCATGCAAGACTACCATGGGAATTACAATCTCAATCGAGGAGAATAGTATTGCGTAAAAGATTTAAAAATGAGAGGATTATAATAATCTTATGATAGATGAATTGGAAGATTTGCATCAAATTCGTCTTAGGGCTCTGGAGAATATTGAAAAGAACAAGATGCGTGTTGCCAAATATTACAACAAAAAGGTTAAGGTCAAAGAATTTGTCGAAGGAGAGTTAGTTTGGCAAACCATATTGCCGATTGGATCAAAAATTAAGGCATTCGGCAAATGGTCTCCCAATTGGAAGGGACCTTATCGAATACAAAAATGTGTTCCTGGCAATGCATACATATTGAAAACATTATCTGGAGAGATATTTGAAAGAGCTATCAATGGTAGATACTTGAAAAAATACTATCCCAGCATCGAAGTTGGTTGCTGAATCGAGACAAGAGACAAAATATATTACTAAAACGAAAGCCGATTGGTAAAATCGACTTCAGCAGTTTTTATAGCCGATGTATTCCGAATACATCGCCTTCAGTACAAAAGAAAAAAGAAAAGAACTGCCTCGGACATACATCTAAGGGTTTTTCTTCTTCATGGCCTCCTTAACCCGATTGATGACGGCCTGGACATGGGGAACTGGTGGATCCATTGGGACATCCAGGACACGCACCAGACCCTCGACCGCCATACGAAGATGAGTGTGCTGCTCGGAAGTCTCTCGAAAGCGGGAATAATTGATGATCGTGGAGTAAGAGAGAGGGTCGAGCAGGTGCCAAACAGGGTTTACCTCCGATATGAACTTCCAGGCGCATGCGGTGGGCGCGCTCTGCGTTGGCATAAGAATGCGCAACATTTAGATCTGCCTCCAGATCTTTGCGTCGGCGCTTCTCCTGGCGAAGCCTCTGCTTGAGGATGGAGATGTCCTCGGGCAGATCCTCATCCGAGGAGTCTGAAGGAATCGGGATTGGAATGGAGCTTGACCTGAAAGCGAAATCCGGGTGAATGTGCACCCTAAGTGTGAAGAGGAGATTACAATAATGGAATCATATGAGAGGCAGTTAAGAATTTCAAATGAGATTGACTTACTCAGGCTGTGGCTGATTCACGGATGAATCCGACACCGGTACTTTGCCCTTATCTGCCATTGCTGTGTTGAAAGATTTTTAGAGTGTTGCTCTGCCAAGCCGGCTGCTAGAAGAATGAAGGGTAAGGTGTGCTGTTGGCGTATTTAAAAGAGAAGGATATCATCCAGAGGGTTCGTCAATAAATATGGACCGAGTAGGTTTATTGGGAAGCGAGAAGGACGTGAGTACTATTTTAATATTTTCTAAACGGTGGAAAACTTGTGAATCGGAATTGTTGACGTCAGCAAAGGATTGCCGAATGGGGGTTTTTTCGTTCGGAAAGACGTATTCGCAAAGGAATTCAAACAAGATTGATACGTAAAGTAGAAAATAAAGATTTTATTCATCCGCCAAGAAAGTCCTAGTTGCAAACTACTCCCCGCAGCCTTGTCAAGGACCATCTCTCGCCAGTGGCGGCGACGACGGCGGTGGCATGCTCCTCATAGCGCTCCACCAGGCGATCAACGTTGTCGGCGTCCGCGAACTCGCCGAAGCCAACGCCCCTCGCCGAGTAATCCTCTCCGGTGTGAGAGGATAGGGCAGTCAAGCCCAAAGCTGCGCCAAGGTGAACGCCCTGCAGAGCCACCTCATCGATGTGGTTGTTCGCCACGTCGACGAGGCGAGCTTCAACCGTCTCGCCGCGTGTCACCGTCCTATCGGCAACTCTTGTTGCCGCCGCATTGACACGATCGAGCTCCTCCCTGAGGGCTGCATGAAAGAAGAATACATCGAAGTGAGGATGCATATCTACATGAATGGATTCAATGTAAAAGGGCACAGGAAAGACTCATTCGAGACCTGCGATGGTGTCGAGCATCTGCGCCCGCTGGTCCTCCCAGTCCAGCTGTTCGCGCTCCATCTTATCGGAGTAGGCCGAGAACTCTCTCCTGGCCTTGTCCCGCTCCTCGCGGACAGCCTGGATCTGGTGCCAGGTGAACCTAGGGTGCTCCTCCCATGGCAGATCGTCGGAGGAGCTGGAACCCCTGTCGGATGCAGGGGAAGGTGGGTTTGGCGCCGGCACGGGGGCAGGAGGAGCTTGTGCTGCGGCCCGAGTGGTGGCGATCCTGCGCATGACCGAAGACCTGAAAAATTGGGCAGAAGGTTAGCAATCATAGATTGGAAATATGATCCAACATTGAAGAGTTAGAAGTGTCAAAGCTTACCCGATCAAGCGTCGACGCTGGCCGTGGCTGCTTTCCACCACCTCCTCTGCAGGACGCTTGCCGTGGTTATCGCCGCCAGCCATGGCAAGGAGGGAAGAAGAAAGAGGGAGTTTTCTTGCTTTTCTCGAAGAAGAAGAGGACGAAAGTTTCTGGAAAGGCAAGAGCTTTTGGTCAGATTGGTTTTAGAACAAACAAGTCCCCTCGTATTTATAGATGGCGAAGATAACTGGCGTAGAAGACGAAGCGGTTTCGCCGGACCCACTACTCCACGAAGAGTCTGGAAGTGGTTGGCCGAGTTGGGCCGAGTGTTTTCGCTAATGGATTAAGGCCCGCGAGTTGGCGTACTACTAAAACCCTAGAGGAGGTTTGATTCGACAACATTATCATTCGGGAACGAATTCATTCGGGAATGAACTCATTCAGTAACGAAGTATCTTTCAGAAAAAAAAAATGGTTCGACAAAGTGAAACTGCACAACAGGGGGAATGTCTTGGACTGCTAAATTACACATTCAAAAGAGCCTTGATAGCTTGGATAGCATTATCCTTTTGTTCTTTGAATTTGGCCAAGATCCTCTTGTCTTTCTCTTCAGAAGATGACAGGCTGATGAGTTTCTGTTTGGACTGCCTGTTCTCCTTGATTATTGTCACAAGACGATCTTGTGCAGATTTGATTGACAAAGGAAGAGAAGATAACTGACTCTCACGCTCCTGGATCTGAGTCTCTACCAGTTTGAGCTTTGCTTCAAGATTAGCCTTTTGTTTCTTCAAATCCTCCAGAGTAGGGGGCAATTGGGCAAGGCATGCTTTGTCTGAAGAAATTTGATGATGCAATTGATTGGCTTCTTGTTCCCTGAGATTCATGCTTGATGACAGTGTTGGCCTAGCAGACAGGTTCCTGCTTGCCCTTGTGACAAGAGGGTGGTGATCATCCAGGTAATAAAGAATAGATAAAAGTGCAGAGGGAATTACATGCTCAGACAAATTAATGAGATCTCTCATTTGATCAACATCTTGAGAGGATAGGCTGTCTTTCTCTAAAAAGGACAAAATCCTTTGGATTCGAGAGATATGCTCCTCTGAAAGTGTGTCACCAGAATTAACTTCCTCATCACCCTGAATATACTCATCAGGATTGAAAGCATAATTGGGTGATGGAAAGGAAATTTTCTTGCAGCAAAAATGAGTTAGTAAGAAGAATGCACAGTTGCTTAGAAATCTCAGCAAAAATAATGGGTACCTGGTGAGAGACCAGAGCTGTTGATGATTCAGGAGCAAGGCTTGGGGTTACATTCTTATAAGGAGCTAATTGAAGATCTTTTGGGCAGCCAGTTGCAGGAGAGTCAGGAATGTTTATTGTTTGATCAGCTTGGATCATTTGGTGACTGTGAGACTGCATATGAAAATCATCGATTGTCTCTTCAGAATCACTACTTCCAAGACCCAAGCTGTCTCGTAATCCCGAAAGCAAAGCAAAGATCTATGGCATCCTCGAGGAGGAGAGTAGATGTTAAAATATGAATGATAAGTTTAAACTTAAGATGATGAGTAGAATGAATTTACCAAATTTTTCATTGATCTCCTTAAGTTCTTCAGGAGTCAAGAGTGATGGAGATGAAGGTGTAACCTTGCTTTTCTTTCGAGATCGACATGACCTGGGACGAGAAGAGCTTGGAGTTCTTCTTTTGTAAGCCATGACTGAGGCTGCTGGGGTCTTCATTAAGTCTTTCAGAGATAAAGCATCATGGCCTAAAGCAGGATATGGCCCAGGAGTGTAATATTTGACAGCTTGTGTTGGAGGAGCAGGTTCAGGATCCTGAATGAAAAGGTCAGATAGTAAGGTTCAATATGAGTGAAGGGGTGAGAAGAAATAATGGTAGAATGGTTTACCTCACTATCTGATTCAAAATCTGACATCAATTGCCAGCATAGAGGATGAATTACAGTGTTGAAAATGTGACTGTGCCATCCTTGCCACCAAGAGTTGAAAGATGGATGAGTATGCTCAATTGTTATCAGTGGTACAGGAGCATACTGAGGCAAATTCTTCCCAAGGTCAAAAACTCTGAGGGCTTCAAGAGGAGCAGATATTATTTCCCTAGGCCTGATAATTTGGCAGAAAAATAGCCTTGGAGGCACTTGAGCACATCCCAGCTGTCTGGCTACCATGTTTGGATAGTAAAACTCATATGTGGGAGTTACTAGTTTTCCATGGTTGAATTCTGCTGGTAGTATACAAGGTTTGATAAAGGCATTGAAGATAGCTGTTGAAGCTGCATCAACACAACCAGACCCAAAGTTGAAAGTGAAAGGGAAGGCAAAGTGTTCTTGATCTTCATAAAGGAACCAGCATGGTTTATCAAAGCCTTTAAAGAAAAGTTTGAATAAATGTCCAATATCAAAATCAATAGTAATGGCTGATGCAGCTTCTCCATATGATTGACATGCCCTGTTCACAGGATCTGAGCCTTCAGCATAATTTATGGAGGGGAAAGACAGGTTAAGCAAATCAATGGAGACAATTTGATGCATATGCAACTGCAACCACATCTGAATGAACCACCAGGGACCATTTACACAGGATATGTTCTTCTTTTCAAACATCTGAACAGTGGTCTGGTGCAGCATGTGGTACACACTACCCAGGAGATACTTGCCCAAGGGAATCAGTGTGGTTGCCAGTAGATCTTCAGCCATTACCATATAATTCAAAGTAGGCTCGTTGGATTTCCCACAAAAAATGAATCTGCAGAGCCACATGTTTAAGAAGGCTTTATATTCTTTGTCCTGGACTGACCCTGAAGATTGGTAAGCTGCTATATACTTGGTATAGCTTAGTCCAGATGCCATTGCCTTCTGTGAGCTTGCACCTCTATATTTGAAGGGGTTGACATTGGATGTTACGTTCAAGCCTGTGATCATGAAAACATCTGCTAAGGTGGGGGTCATTGGGCCGTGACCAAACACAAAGGTGTTAGTGGCATTCGACCAAAAATGAGCTGCTGCTATCAAGAGCCTGTCATTCCTGGGCATGTTTGACAAGGAGAGATCCAAGCATTGGCTGATTTCCAGATGATCCCATTGTCAGGCCTTCTTGGCTGCGGCTTTATGAATTCTATTGTACCAATTGCGCCATCCTGCGATTGGGGGAAAAGGCCAGGTCTTGAAGGTGCTCGCCCATTGCTTAGGCGCTGAAATTCCAAATTTGAAGGGAATCCTCTGTGATTCCTTCTCGATGAATTCTGAAGGGTTTGAATCTCCTAAAGGTCCCAAGAAGTATGAATCTGCTCCTTCAGCAGTTGGGAATAGAATATCGTCTCCCATTTGCTGAATAAAGGTAAAATCAGGATTCAGAGGAAGGAAGGGATCGGTAAAATTGCCGAATAGATAGAAGGGGATCAATAATACCTGCAAATAATTGTCTGAAGTAGCCTCTGAAGACTTGGACGAAGTCGCCATGTGGATGGATTCGGAGTTCGGCTAGGGTTCCTCCGGAGATGAACGCGGCGGTTCTTGGGTAGCTTACACGTTGTTTTCGACCTAGAGAAAAGGGATGCTGTGGTCAATTCTGAACATAAAGTATTTTATCTTCAGAATTGAGGGGGCATATGTTAACACCAAATTTTGGTAAAGATCTCAGACAGACAGGTGGGCCAGTGCAAGATGCTAATAATAGAAATATCTGTTTTGGATAAGGTCAATTCGGCAACTACATTCGGCATTCGGAACTGTCAGGATTCGGGAAAGAAGTGCGGTCGGCAATACAAGGGCAGAACCGTAAATAAAGCAACAGGGAAGGTTCCCGATTCGGAAGAGGATGTCCACGTCGACAAGGACTCTTGGAGGCTTGCGATTCAAGTTTGCATCTTAAGGAAATCTATGTATTATTTTCGTAAGTCATTAGGACTCGTATTGTCACCCAGGGTATAAATATAAACCCTCGGCCATTGTAATAGGGATCTACAATCAATACAATCAACCGCCCCGTGCCAACTTCTCGAGTCCTTGTGTCGTGTCGCCGAGTTCTTCGAGAGGAATCATCGATCCGTCGACCGTAAGTCCCGACAACCCCGTTTACTTCGACGGAATGGCCGCGGCGGCGGGCGTTTGCTTAGTAGCAAGTAGTCTCGTTTATCTCGATGGGATGGCCGCGGCGGCCGGGCGCGTCTACTTGATGACGGGAAGTCTTTGTTCGTGTTTTAGTTTGTCTCGACGGAGTAACCGTGCGGCCGGTGCTTGCTTGATGGCTTTGCATGAACAGGATAGTTATCGGCTCTATTAGATTTGGCAAGATCTAGTAGATTCATTAAGTTACCACATGTTTGCATGCTTTTTATGTTTGTTTATATAGTTGCAACACATTTACTTGCCCAATCTAGATTAATGTCGACTCGGCTTATTTTTGTTATAGATCTACTTTGCTTTTATATTATGGAAAATTGGATCTATTTTGTTCTTCACAATACTTATAATAGCCGAGTTCGTCATAATCTAAGATTGTTACATGTCGCGGGTTCAAGTTTGTTAGTTTACGTGCTTGTTCCTTCCTCATGGATCCCGATTCGGAAATCTTACCGAATACGGTTACGTTTTAACGAGTAATGAGTACTTGTAAATCTATTTAGATGTATGCATGCTTTTAGCTTGTCATGGTTAAAATGTATCATGCGGTGGATTGATTTAGTCGTGGGAAGTGGTTTGGATCTGTAGCAAGCCGTATCATGCGGTAGATTAGCTTGTGAGGGTTTAAGCTAGACGGGTTTAGGAAAACTAGACGTGCGGCAGACTAGTTGGATGAAACCTATGCATGTGTTATTTAGATCAGATTTATATTTATGAATTACCTGCTTTTACGTATCATGTTGTCATTTGATTCGATCTATACAATAAGCTTTATGATATCATATCTTAATGATCGATTTACTTGCTCAAACACGTCTCCTTTATAGTCATTCGGCAACTATATTCACACTTGCTTTTTCTTACGTGTTTACCGAATGCTCCATAAAACTGTTGGCAGATAGCTTCTCATAGCTATATGTCGTCGTAAGTGGCTTCAGGGGCCGCATATATGGAACCGTCCGGTCGCACCCGACACGTTCCACTTTTGAATTTAACAAATTTCATCCCTTGTCGGGTTCGGGGATAAACCGACCGCACGCTCCCGATTCCAACGCCCGGGCACCGTTTGAAGCTAGCTACTTTTCGGTTTGTCGGTGTGTGCGACACAGAACAGATTTTTGTGTCACACACACCCAAAGCTTATATAAGCAACGTTGTAGCTTAATCTTCAAAAACACCCTTCTAGTACCTGTTGTATACATTGTCTACCCATAATAAAATATTTATGTGGAGGGCTTTCTCCTAAATAGAGGCCATATATGTGGATAGAAAAATAGGCAAATAACAGAAGAGATCAGTCGGCGCACGGTTCGCCATACATGGCTCTCTGCGCGGGGCTGTTTTTATAGGCCGTGGTAGGTGGATTGAGTGGCCACCGTGAGCGGTGGTAAGTGGCAACAGTGTCTTATCACCGTGAGCGGTGGTAGGTGGCAACAATGTCTGATCACTATCGGGTCAGCCGACGTTTAGACCCGGCAGTGAACCGTTAATGTAACACCTGCTTTGTCATTACTCTTTGTGCAACCAGAATGATTAACTATAGATATGGCAGCGAGGAGAAAATTTCACAAGTCATTTTAACCCTGCGTCGGTCGTTCGACCCTCGGCGATATATATTGGCGCGGGCGACTGAAATTTTCTCAGGTCATTTCAAGCCCGCACCATTCGTTCCCTACCATGTCGTCGATGGAGCACCACCACCACACCCGCCCGCAGTGGGTTTGTCGCCCCCTACCGCGCCCGCCATTCTCTTCTTCTCCGACGTTCCCAACACCGCGCCGGCGCCCTGCGCCCTTCCATGGTGAGAACTAATTAGCCATTTAGTTCTTCGAGGTTTCGCCTATGAGAATGAGACCTAATTCGCCGTTGTTCTCGCCCGCCCGCCCGTTTGTTCTTCCTCCTCCATCGACGGGGACCGCCGCTACACCGCACCACCGTCTACAGCCCTCACGCCATCCCTCGTCTTGGCCCGACACCATACCCGACGCGACCTCGAACTCCTCGATTCCACCAGAGAAACACCCTATCTGCACCCTCCGCTTCCTTCTAGGATGTTTGCATCTCGCACCGCCGAGACAAGACAGACCGCGCAGACCACATGAAAGGTCGGTGAGTGCGTTGGTCACCGCCTTTGAGTTGTTCGTTGAAATGCCCTTGTTGATAACTCCAACTTATTATTTCCCTTTTCTATTTAGATTTTCCTTTCAAATAGTTCGGGATCCTTATATAGTTGCAAATGTTTTTTGGTCTATGGTGAACAAATTAGATTTAAACATTATGGTCATTTACAGCATGATTGATGACATACTAATGCTCGAAGTGTGATTAAAATGAGGTTGAAATTCATGAGTTTGTTGTGTTCAAAATCTTATTGTACAACATTTCGAATGACATAGCATTAACATCCTATTTTGGTTGCATGTATAGGCAAACCATGGCGTGGTATGTAGTGCATATTGGTCACGTGTGTTGACACCTGTTATAGCATAATATTATTAGTCAATTAAATATGAAATAAGGGCTTAAAATGAATATCAACATAAATCTAGGGGTCTAACTAACATATTTCTATGATTTTTGGTATTTCATGACTTTGTAGGGACTAACAGAGAAAAGCAGAGAAGAACGGTGAGAAATCAAGAGTTTACATCTCATAAGATGACAAGACTTAACCGTGAAGTAACTCAACCCAAAATGTGGACTAAAACACTCTAGAAGATAAAAGAAGACACAAGGAGAAGGAGATCACGTTGTGATCACATCCCCCGGGCGCGACGACGGCCGTGGGTCCCACCGCTCAGCCACAGATTTTTATGTCGGTTTACCACCGACCTTGAGGTTGTATCTACACTGTTGTTAGAGGTCGGTTTGATCCAAGGGTCCCTGTTCATCGCCAAGTGTTATATAAGAAGACCCCCTGACCCCAGGGCTAAACCCTAATTCATTATCAATTCATTCTGAGTTCATCTCAACTCACAACAAGTCCAACCAAGTCTAGACCTAAGCCCTAGTTCATCATATTAGAAGTAGTTAGCTATCTAGCTAGTTCTAGAGGAAGTCAAGTTGATCTTGGATTCCTCGATAGTCAAGAAGTAGCGGAGCAAATGATTCTCGTGGCTTCTCTCTTGTATTCGATCTATAAATATTATTGTCGAATACAATTGATATGACTTTGTTCTATTTAATGATTATATTCTTATTGATATGTATCCATGCATGTTATAGTTATATATTTAGTTTAGTAAGTTTGTCTTATATCTTATGCATGGAATCGTATAGCATCCACTTAGATGATCACTATGTGGGTGATAAGCAATGTGTAAACATGGTGTTTATACAACATTTATATGCGATTGCACCCTACTTCCGGACGTGTGGTAGATCGCGGGAGTGACAGTCTGTTGAGTCCTTTGGAGTTCACACTCCGAATGACAGCCAAGTTGAGCCATAATTACGATGATGATCAAGTTTTGTCCTTGATTGTCATTGGTAATGCTTACCATGTGTAGATGTATTGCAACCTTGCCATGATAACTAGATGTATTTGCACTAATTGTAGTATTCATTGCATATGATTAGGAGTATCTTAAAAATATTCTTTCTGTTCTTTCTAAACCATGTTAATAGCTCGTATGATACTAGTGGCATATGATGATCTTAGACTTGGGTAGTTATCATTATTTCAATTATCTTTATCTTGTGACTTATCCAGTTATGAGTATTGTTAGATGCATATGGCTCGCATTATACAACCGCAAGTGGATCTCAAGTAAATCATAAACTAAATCATTAGACACCTTTTATCTCTACTTTCCATAGACTCCCCTTCCCTGTGGTAAAATATAAATACGATACCTGGATTACTCCCGGTGAAGTGCTACAGTGGTATTTCTATCTGTGCGCTTGCAGATATCATGTTCATTCTTTTATCAAGGCCTATCAAGAATACCATACCCGCATTTCTTAGAGCGTTATTGCTAGGGTGACAGACTAGTGTGTAGGTAATGCCTAGAAATGAGTGGTATACCTTGAGTACATATCCTAGTGAGATTAACTCCAATATGGATAATGATACTAAGATTACACCCCACGCCTAACACCGTTTAACTCCGCCTTTGTTAGATCGAGATTAATTCCACATCTAAGCTAACATGATTAGATAGATACCTCATATATATTTCTTTCGCCTTCCTAATTTGGATCGTAAGAAATATCAACAACGTGTCGGGGATCTATCGAACCCGAAACATTGCTCGCTCAAGGCTCGCTACCCCGGTAATTGTTATAAAAATACAAGACCGAAGCTTAAGCTTTCGGGGCCTACTATGGTGAAAACTTTGACTATCAACCGCCCCGGAGATTGATGAGAAGCCTCTTTCCATAGATATGAAGATTAGGAGAATTGTGACTTGACCTATGAAAGATGTCTTGATTTCGCTTATGGCTATTGTCATTGTTTTCCTTATTTGGAAGTTGATGTTCTAGGCTCGTTTCAGAGAACATTAGGCGGAGTTAGTTGTATGTAACCGTTGAACCATGTAATGTTTTGTCGATTTTAATGTATATATGATGCGTGTAGGGATTTAAAAAGAGCTGAATTCCACGAATAAATTCAAAAATTTAAAAAAAATAAAATAAAAACCCCGGTTGGCATGGGCACGACGGTGAATGACAAATAAACCGTAGTGTAACTACACCAAACACTATCGGTTTGAATTACAAACCGACATCGATGACGTAAACAACACTGTCGGTTGCATTAAGCAACCGATAGTGTCCACTCTAATAACGTTATCGGGTTGAAATCAACCGACAAAGATTCACTTAAAGTTCACTAACGGGTCCAATGTAAACCGACATTGTTAAAGCCCGACAATGCTCTCAATATCAACTTTGTCGCCTCGACTTTCAAACCGGCATTGCTTGGATCAAAAATGTTGCCGGTCGATGGATAACCCGATAGTGTTCGGTGACGGTCGCCGACGGTTTGATATCCAACCGGCAGTCTCTCCTCCAAGAAATCACCGCCGGTGTTTCGACCCGGTTGTGTTTCGAAACCCGCATCACTACCGCTTTGGTTCTGCCGGTTCAGTTTTCGACAAAGTGAAGGGGGGTTTGAGCCCGGCAGTAATGTACAATTCTGTAGTAGTGAATGAAGGCGAGGGCTTTGCAGTCCTGAATCAGACGTACAAGGAGGTTTTGAAAAGAGACAGCATATCGAGGTGATCGAGAGAGGCAGGCCACTACACCACTACCCTTAAACAACAATGATTGTCAGTTGCTAAAGTTAATAATTAGCGTTGAACGTCAGTTGCTAAATATATTGTCCTCGGTAAGTGTCCCAATCTGGCAAAAGACAGTAGAGGCACGTGAACAATATTGAGAATGGGCAAGTAGTACTACCTCACGAACCTGGGGGAACAAAACTAACACCCGAACCCCAACAATTCAACGATCCACAGCCAATCACACCCTTTGGTGCTTTTCGAAATTCCAACCGCAACAGCAGTTAAGAAACCTTCCCATCCCAATGCCCGATCGACAACCAAAAAATAATGTCAATTATCTCAAATCCCAATGCCCGATAACCTTTGACTCCCTGCCAGTTTATCATGAGCTACCGAGCCATTGCGGTGCAGCAGACAGAGACGAGAGAGGTCATCGTAGCCAGATACATAGCGCAAAGGCTGGTATGCCAACCTCCGGCATGGCTCGATCTATCCTATCTTGGACATCGAGATCTTTTTGACAAGTGGCCGGTGCTAGATCCAATTTCAAGTGGAGATCGAGATCTTCTTGACAAGTACAGTAATTAAGTACGTCCTTGCTGTTAAAAATTCCACCACTGACACCAAGAGCATCATGGCACGAGCTAGGTGGTCACGAATGCATATAATACTGTACTCTCGTGTATCACGGTTTATGCCCGGCCGGTCGCTACCTAATTAACACGTTCTCATTACGATCGATGACACGGACTGTACGACGATCTAAGTCGTTCTCGATCACACTAGCTTAACCGGAGCATATGCGTTCTACTCCTGAGCCACCTCGCTTTCCTTCGTACTATACATCCCGGCAGCTAACATGCATATGCATCTTTCACGCGCCGTACCTACGTGTAGACCAAAAAGTCACTACTACAAAAACAGATTCTAGAGACACAGTGAGGTATTTTTGCACACACTATTACATACCCCATTTTTTTAAAAAGGCGATTTGTAGAGGCGGTTGACCAAACCGCCCTTAGAGTGACCATTTGTAAGGGCGGTTGGTTATCCAACCCCCTTACAGCGGCCATTTGTAAGGGCGGTTGGTGATCCAACCCCCGTTACAGTGGATTTTCATTCAAAATTTGAAAAAAAATAGTAGAACGTTTTTTTAATCAAGAGAGGCCCCCATCGGTCAGCCGCCAACCATCCCTTACCCACGACCTCCCACTCGCGCATTTCGTTCCCTACCACCGCACTACACACTCACTTCTATACCTCATTTCGGTTCTCCACATATCATACACTTAATCCGAGTAAAAATAGACTACTTGAGGCCCTAAACGAATTTAAATTTAAAAATTTATCAACTATAAAGTTTCATAACTTTTCAACATCTACAATCGTCATTTAGGGTTTCTCCATCCGACATCGTTTACAAAATTTAAATGTCAAATTTGAGACATTTGAATGTAGTTTTTCCATGACAAGATGATTTCAAATAAACAAATGGTCAACCACACAGTTTTATAACGTTTCGAGATCTACAAGTCTTATTAGAAAGTTTTTCCATCCGAGGTCGTTTTTGAAGAATTCGAATTTTGTAGTTTAGACATTCAAACCCCACATTTCTCTTATAAAAAAATCACATTTCAAGGCATCAAATAAAGTACAATGAAAAAGTTGTTAACAACAAAGATTCATAACTTTTTGAGATTTATATTTTTATTTAGATTATTTTTCCATCCAAGATTATTTTAAAAAAAAAATTATTTTAAATGTCTTAATTTATTATTTGGTGTCTATTTTAGGGGTTGGTGATCCAACCGCCCTTACAAATACCTCTCGTAAGAGCGGCTGGATCACCCTTCCCCTTACAAATATAGCCCCCCCCCCTCCTATATAGAGTGGATAGTGGTGTTTGTTACAAATCGTTTTTGTAGTAGTGAGATGGCTTGTATTGAACCGCCTCTATACTGCCATGTGAAAAGCAAAGCGTCTCTAAAGATTATGAACTGACGCCCAGCTCTAACCTGAACGGTGTCTTTACAAAGTTAATTGAATCATACTTATTTTGTACTATTTCACTGTTTCTATTCTTTTAGTATATAACTTTATTAACAAAAAACTTAGATGGTTCGACTCTTTACAAAACGAGAAATGGGAGTGTACTTGGCTAATTAATAAACAGTGCACAAGTCTACATCATCTCTTATCTCGATCGTCTCTGTCCACACAAATAAAACTCGATCGATCACCGTACCATGCCCAGTCATATCAATAGATATCTTTGGCATGCAGATCCTGTACACACTACAGGGAATCGGTTGCTTTGCCGAGTGCGAGCGCACTAGGCAAAAGGCCGTTCGCACTCGGGCGGCAAAGCCTTTGCCGACCGCCATACTCGGCAAAACGTACTCGACAAATGATTCTTTGCCGAAGTGCCAAATGTCGGGCACTTGGTAAAGGCGTCACCCAGTGCCATGTCAATGCTCGGCGAACTAGCCGCCGCCCTAACACTTGATCACATGCGAAGAGTGTGGAGATGTGCGAGTTTTAGGCATCCGACGTCACAACTTACTCGAAACTTTTTTTCAGATTTTTACCACAGCCTCCTCATGAGATGACAAGACACCTCGCCAAGTTTCGTGATTTTTAAACTTCGTTTGGATTTTATAGAATTTAAAAAACACTTTTCCCGCATGTAACTCGTCATGTTCGACACATAAATGTTCGTAATTTCACGTGAGTCCCTCGGATTGAGCCTAAACATACGCCAAACATCATGAATAATATTTTTTAATGACCACATTCCATTATTTCATGTACCTGCAGTTCAAATTTGGAGTGGTCGAAAATACAAGAAAATAGAAATAATTCATAAAATATAGCAAAACAACTTCAAATTGTCCCAAATTCTGAAGATGAGATGTAATTAGTGAACCAAGGCCACACAAAAATATGGGACGTAAAAACGAAAAAAATACATAATTTGCCGAGTGCGGGTCGGGCACTCGGCAGAAAGACCCAATTTGCCGAGCGCGTATCGTGCGCAGCACTCGGCAAGGATACCTAGTTTGCCGAAGTGGCTAACGCTCGACACTCGGCAAAGGGGCGGAGAACGCGGGCCGCTTTGGTGCTGTTACTCTTTGCCGAAAGTGTATTATTTTGCCGATGGTTACGCACTCGGCAAATATCTAATTTTCCGAGTGAAACACCGCCGACGGCTGGCACTCGGCAAAGAAGTCTTTGCCGAGTGCTCAGTTTGGCACTCGGCAAAGATTCTCTTTGTCGAGTGCCCAATTTTTTCCACTCGGCAAACATTTTCGAACTCGGCAAAGAAGCGGATTCCTGTAGTGACATATGCAGCAACCAGTTTTGGCTGTTACGTAGTACCTTGCTATGCATGCCTAGTCAGCCGTGTCAGCGCCAACTCGTGTAAGTCGTATGTGTACTGTACATATACAGATCGATCGAGTTGTGATCCACGTGCCTCGTGCCCGTCCCGGATCATGCGCATTGCTGTCTACTACCGTGTTCGTCCTAGCTGCAAGAAGCACCATCCATGCATGCATTTCGCTGCAAGCGGAAGACGAGGACAATCCAGTGAAGATGAGTAGCGGCCATGTGGAGAGACGCCAGCTAAGAAGATATGACGCCAATTATAGGGTTGATGTGCACTAGAATTTCCCTACTATATATGTATATTTTTATTTTAGCAAAGGGAGCTTTTTTTTTTTTGAGAGACGCCTCAATATAGAGCTGCCTTAACAGTGGCTGGCGGTTTAGGTTGCTTGCATCCATTAATCTACTATAGGACATGCATGTACTCCTTGGTTTGGTTAACAGAATCAAACTAATGAATTTGGTTAACAGAATCAAACGTATCGGTTAACAGAATCAAACTAATGGATTTGGTATATGATAGATCTCTGGGAGGAAGTGTGTCTCTTAGCCTCTACTATTACTTTTACTAATGAGGAGGATTCTTTAGTATGGCAGTTCTCCACTAATGGCATCTACAACTCTCAATCACTTTACAAAGTGATAAATTTCAGAGGCATCACTGAGATTTTTGTACCAACAGTTTGGGATATTAAAATCCCACCTAGAGTGCAATGTTTCCTATGGTTATTAGGGAAAAACAAAATTCTTACTAGAGATAATTTAGAAAAAAAAGGAGAAAAGTTGATGACCGATCTTGTCTGTTTTGCTGTGAAAAGGAAACCGTTTTTCATTTATTTTTTCAATGTGTGGTAGCAAGACAACTATGGACTACCATTTCAGAAATCTTTGATACTAGACTAGGTATAGTTTTGAATCAATAGCTGCCTTTTGGTTAAGCAATAAAAAGAATGGAGTTTTAAATATAGTTACATCGACTGGTTTTTGGTGCCTCTGGAAATTAAGAAATAACTTGTGTTTTCAGAGCAACCAATGGAGGTGCATGGCTATGCTCCTTTACCAGGTGGCAAAGACCACACAGAGATGGTGTATTCTGTGCCCGGAGGAGAAGAGGGCGAAACTGATGCAGAAGGTGGCAATGCTCAAGGAGAAAGCAACTCAAGTGCTCTGGTTGAAATGAAGAAGACAACTTTCAATCTGATGCAAGAATGGAGTGTCGACAACATGAAGAACTAAAGCGCAGATCGAGAGGACGTGGAGCAATGGGTCAAGCTCCTAAATAATTCAGTAGCTGAGTAGTTTCTTAGTTGTTCTTGTCATCAGGACTTTATTCTGCGTGCTTTGTTTGTCCTCAGATGCGGTTGCATCTGGAGGTTTCAGAAATTTTGAACTGACTGGTAGAGACCATATCATACTGTGCTGTAATCTGAATCTTGTCTATTGCAATGGTAATGGACGGGGGTTGTGGCCCTTTTATTCAAGAAAAACTAATCACTACCGGAACCTGCCGATTTCCCGTGAGGCCTTCGCACACGGAAAGCCCGTTTTCATCACGGGAAAGCCTATCCCGGCGGCAAATCACGGGATAGCCGCGGACGGGAACGAAATCGACGGAAATTGCCCTTTCCCCGTGAACACAGTGTCATACCCACGGGATATCATTTCCCCGTGATCCCATTTAGCACACGGGATATACTTACCGGGGGGTGGCACCGTCAACGGGGAGGGGTAAAACCCCGTTATGGCCTACGCGGGCCTGTGGCATGAAACGGCGTTTTGAGAGGTATCCCGTGAGCGTAACGGTGCAGCTCACGGGATATCCTTCCCTTTCCCGTGTGTCAATGTTCGCTCACGGAAATCTTTGGTCAATTTCCCGTGAGCAAAGGCCGCCACGGAAATATTTGGTCAATTTCCGTGTGTGGCTCACGGAAATTTATTTTTTTTTTTTTTTTTTTTGTTCCAGCACATTTTTGACACATATAAATATATATATACATACACAGATTTCATAATATCCATAATACCACATATATATTACATCATATCCAACTAAACCGTGTGGGGCCACCCACCCTTGCCTCGTATGGAAGGTGCAAAATCAAATGCACCATCGGAACGAAGAAGCTTTGGCGGAAATATCTTCTCCAACTTACGCACCAATACAGGTGCCACTTTTTTTCATTTCTTCTAGTGTGGTCCGAGATAACTCTTTAGCACAAAGCTGCCGGAAGAAATTGCTCAACTCGCCATCACATGCCGACATGATCCGGGACATGGCCTCGAAGCATCACTAGAAGAAGCCGCTCCATCCATATGTGGTAGTCATGACTCTTGAGCCCATTGATTCGCATAGTAGATAAGTTCACTCCCCTCCTCGATTTGTTGCATACCCATCGAGGGAACATTAATTTCTCAAAACCATTGCCGTACTTCCCTCCTTTGGGGCCCGCCAACACGTAATCGGCCTTAGGTTTTTTTTCCATCTCTTGCCATTGCTAGGAGGCTTCATTTCTTGCTTCTGGTCTCGTCACACAACTCTCGCGGATCAATTCTAGCCTTAACGTTATCCTTTGACTTGCTAGTTTCCATGAATGTTCCAAAAAAATACTCGGCGATGTTCTTTTTCAAGATGCATTAAATCAAGGTTATGTGGAAGAAGATTATGTGGAAGAAGAAGGTCATCATAATAGGGAGCCTCTCTAATCCCCGACTTGTGAGTCCATGCATGATGCTCGCCATAACCCACAAAGACACCATTTTCATTAGCCACAAGGGAATCCACTTGAGCGTGTACCTCGCCAGATGTCATCATCCTCGGCTCTAGGTCCGTAACTTGGAGACCTTTCGTAAAGTTCTTCTTGTCTAGCCTAAAAGCATGGTCGAGGAGGCGGAACCGCCGATGCTTGTCGAACGCAGAATACTTGCCACCCTTCTTAAACCAGGTGAACCTCACAAACTGCCTTGCATCTTGGGCAAGGGAACTTGCCGCACACACACCAGACCACGTAATATCCCATACGCCAAGAAATCATGCAGGGAGTAGTGGTACCACACGCACATCCCGAAATTTCTCTTCAAAGCTCTGGTCAGACGTCCAAAACCCTTCATTCCAACCTTTGATCAACTCATCAATTACAGTGCTCTATGAACACACCCATTTTATTTCCGGTGGCCGTGAATTATCAAAGACAAAAGAATGTTCTTCGGTTGAAAGCAGACGCCCGAGGCGATTCAGCCGGGATAACGAATACAAAGCCAACAAGTGTATGGGGCAGCCATCATTCCATAAGGATTGAACCCATTCGCTGCTGCCAAGAACACGCACATTACGAGCCTCCATACCTTTGTCGATGAATATTGTTGAAATGGGTCCATGCTTCTCGCATCGGATGGGTGTACCATCTTATCGCTTGTAGCGACGCCCATCTTTGTGCCATGTCATCTGTTTTTCGCTGCACTTCTGGCCATGTACATCCGTTGTAACCTCGGTGCGAAGGGAAGGTACCGTAGGATTTTCACGGGGACCTTAAGTTGCCTCTTCTCACCGCCATCACTGTGGTCTACCTTTATGAACCTTGAGGATTTACACTTTAGACAAGTGTGTATCATCTTTGTACTCTTTCCTAAATAAGACGCACCCGTTCTCACAAGCATGTATCCGTCGTATGGCATCTTGAGTACCTTGAGGAGTTTCTCCGACTCATACATGTTCTTTGGCAAAGACGTGACCTGGCGGAAGCAAGCCCCCAAAGATCGTCAACATGTCGGTGAAGCCGCCTCGACTAATATTGCATCGGGCCTTCAAGTCCATAAGGCGTGAAATGGCATCTAGTTTGGAGACCTCACAATAGTCGTGGAAGGGGTTTCGTGTCGCCCGCAACATGGTATAATAGGCCTTTGCGGTTTCTTCTCGCTCCTCCTCCCCTCATCCCCAAGTCCTTGCTCAAAGTTTCCCAAGATGAAAGTCATCTATCATGTCTCCTATCCCCAAGATCGAAGCAAGATCATCGATGCGTTGCCTCACGACCTCGCCTCTCATACGCCGTTTCACCATGGAAGATCCACCGCTTATAGCCTGCCGTCCATCCATACTTGGGAAGATGTTTAGACATGTCCTCCTTACTTTGCCTTTTTTTATTGTCACAATTCTTGCACGGACACCAAACCTTACTCGCACCTCGAGCATTAAAAAAGCATAATCCACGAAAGCACCGCTCTTGCTAACCTATTCACGGTCAAAATCTCCAAAACTCCTCCAGCCCATCGATATCCACGCATGGTCATCCATTCTCTATCATTTCAGCGAGAATATAAGAATGCAAAGTGCATCTACACAACGATCCTACCATCTAGTAGGTGAAGATAGGTCCTAATCACCGAGGATGATGAGATGAGGTCCGTTCCATGCTCCACTCCTATCCGGACAGGCCTGGCAAAGATCTTCCCTCGCCTGCCTCCCCGAATACACGTCCCCCCCGAGGGGGAGCCGTGTATTCGAAGAACAACGGGAGATGCCGAAACTCGAATCGACAGAGTGGAGCATGGAACGGACCTCATCTACGCATCCCTCGGGTTGTCCAAAAACGTGGACAATTAAAAAGAGATACGGCTATAGGTATGTGGATCTCGCATACTTCCAACCGTATCTCTTTCTCGAACCGAGACGCCTAACCGAAAGCCGCGCGATCTAGCTACGACCATGGCATGTAAGGAGGGGATATACCTAGGGTCGCGGTGGAGTCGCTACCCCGGCGAGGAAGAAGATCGTGGCCGCCAAGGGACTCCCGCCTCGGGCAAGGCACTCAACTCCGCTCCGGAGGGCCTCTCGCATAAAAACAAACACACATGATCGCTGAAAATTTTTGACGTAACCTCCCCTCGTACGGAGGTTTCCAATACCGCAGAACAAAGCACACCCGCAGACGATGGCCGACAATCACATTCAGTGGCACGATGGCCGACAACCGCGTGAAGGTGAAAACGACGACGACGGACGGACGGACGGACGACCTCACCTCCGCCGCCACCGGTGGCAAACGGCGGTGCGGTAGGTTGCCGGCGCAAGCGGCGTCGAGGCACGCCGGGCGACGACGGGGACCTCTCTTCCCCCTTCCTCCTCCTTCCTTCCTTCCCTCCCTCCCTTCTCCCCCCTCCTCCCTTCTTCTTCCTCCCTTCTCTTCCTCCCTCCTACTCCACCGCCGAGCCTTCTCCCCCTCCCTCCTTCTCCCGGGGAGCCCCGGGCGTGGCCTGAGGGAGGGCCGCCTGGCGGGTGACGGCGAGGCCGGGCGGGCAGTGCGCCGCGGCCGGGCGGGCCGGCCGCGCGGCCGGTGGCGCTGCCGAGTCGTCCAGGGCGGACGGCGGGAGGGAGGGGCCGGGCGGCGGGCCGCGCGGTTGCCGGGCGGGGAGGGCGCTGGCGCGGCCGCGCGAATGGCGGGAGGGAGGGCCGGCGCCCGTGGCGCGTGGTGGCGGGGCCGGGCAGGCGCGGGCGGCGGCGCCGCCGGCGGGCGGCAGTGGCGCGCGGGCGCGGCGCGGGGGCGGGCGGTCGGAGCGCCGGCGCCGGGCGGGGCGGGCGGTCGGGCGGCGCATGAGCTCCAGCCGGTGTGTGTGTGTGTCCGTTCGAGTGAGGAGTGATGGGTGGGGGAGGTGTGGTCGGGTTGACTTAATTGGAAATAAAAAGTCTTTCCCGTGATGGATCCGGGGGATCACGGGATATCTCTCCTTTCCCCGTGAACCCCGCATCCATCACGGAAAGAGTAAAAAAACACCCAAACTCGAACCTCCCCGTGACGCTGGTCCCATTTTTCTATTTCCCCGTGAGCAGGACAAGCTCACTGGGATATCGTCCCTTTCCCGTGAACCCCCAAGATCCATCACGGAAAGAGTAAAAACCACTCCAACTCTATAAGGCGGGACCCACTACCTATTTCCCCGTGAGCACGTGGTAAAGCTCACGAGATATCTTATCCCCGCTTCCCGTAGGTCGCCACGGGAAAGGAAATTTTCGAAATTAAATTTATTCTCCCCCTTTCTTTTTCTAACGGATATATGTTTTCAAACTTTGATCAACATTACTTCAAAAATACCTTATAACATACACTCACCCATACATAATTGATCCTTGCGCGAAAAAATGGCCATTATTTCATGTGGTTCTATCTCCTTTTTTCAAAATTGTATTTACTTAACTTCAACAAAAAAAAATTATAATAATTACCAAAATAATCCAAAAAAATTCTCGTAAATAGACATGACACAATATCCGAGGTCATTGCATATAGAAAAAGTTTCGTGAGCCGCACCACAACTTGACCACCACATCCACATGAAATCACATCGGATCATTCTCAACAAACATGAACCTTCTACGTAGATGTTGGAGCCCGTGGAACATCGTATGTGCCAACTTGTGCGAAACGCTCCAACTTTTTTTATCATTTATCCTCGGCATAAGATATCATGACATATTATCAAATTCCATGATTTTTTGCACATCGGTTTATTTTCTAGAATTTTTAAACCACTCGAACAGGGATTAACGCTCATGATTTTCGTATTAAGATGTTCCGTGATTTTGTTATTTTTTTTAAATGCAAGGCCTTACTTGGTGGGGCTTTCCCGTGAGCGATGCCTCACGGGAAATACGTTTTCCCGTGATCTTTTTCTTTCCCCGTGATGTTTTCTTTTGGCTCACGGGATAGGTACCGATTTCCCCGTGTTTTGTTCCTCTTAGCTCACGGGAAACTTGTTTTTACACGGATAGCGCTTGGAATCCGTAGTGAATGGATTTGGTTTGGTTTTGTTGTTTGGATTTTTGTCCGTCAGTCGTTCCTAAGGCCAGCCTCAATGGGGGTTTTATGAGTGTTTCATGCACATTAAATGCGGCGCTACATCAGCAAAATTTCACTTTTTGCATGAAACCCATAGGAGAGAGAAGGAAAGAGTTTCACCATGGTGAAACCTTTGGGCACAGTTTCACATGCGTTGAAACTGTGTGAAACCCCTATTGAGACACAAATAGAGTTTCACCATACAACTATGCAATTAAACCATGCAATGAGAGAGAGGTTGTGGCACCCTTGAGCCTATGAAACGTGCAATGAAACTATGCATTAAGGGAGACGTCTATTTCATGCCAAAGTTTCACATTTTGGAAACCGGGAGGTGAAACTCTCCATTGAAACGGGCCTAATGCCGACATTTCGCATCTTGGCCCGGCCCGCTGCTCCTAGGTCTAGCACGGCCACCTACAACTAGGAAATATAAATACCCTAATTTTGAATGTTCCCATCCAAAAAAAAAAACCTAAGTTTGAATAGCTTTTTTTTTTTTCTTAAGAAAAACTGAAAACATTCATTGTTTATTATTTTTATGGCCTCTAGTGGTGTGGCATGTAGGGGACTTTATTAAATGGATTGAGCAACCAATAGTATGTGTGCCCGAGCACACTTCTTCCACTATATATACTGTGCCTCGGGCATGGATGGATGTGCGTGGCAACGTCCAAATCCAGTCCACCGCTGCAACATCTCGTAGCCTCGTAGAAATGAACGGCCTCATGGCGAGCGCCTGCGCCACCTCCAGGCCCGTTACCTCGGCGCCCTCTGCATGCCCGTCGTCCAAGAAGACCGCCGCGGCGGCCAGATCCCTGCAGCGCCGCACGGTGTCGTGCAGGGCCACCGGCGGCCGGGGCGACAACGACGGCCTCCCTTGGCTGGCCCGGCGTGACGCGATGCTCACCGGGCTGAGCGGTGTCGCCGCCGGGCTCGCCTGGTACCCAGGCCTCGCGTTGGGCGCGTGCGACACGCCGGACAAGGTGAGCGAGAAGGTGGTGGAGTGCACGGACGCCGACGCGACGAAGCCCTGCCCTCTGAAGTCGCTGTCGGACCCCGTTGACTTCACGCCGGCCAGCAAGGTGACGCGCGTCCGGCAGGCGGCGCACCTGCTGAGCCGGGAGAAGCAGGAGAAGTACAAGGAGGCGGTGGCGAAGATGAAGGCGCTGCCGGAGTCGAACCCGCTGAGCTTCAAGGCGCAGGCCGCCATCCACCAGGCCTACTGCGACAGCTACTACAAGTACCACAAGGCCGCCGGCGACGACCCCATCTTCGACGTGCACTTCGTGGATCTTCGCGCCGTGGCACCGCATGTACATCTACTTCTACGAGAAGGCCCTCGGCGACCTCATCGGCGACGACACCTTCGCGCTGCCGTTCTGGAACTGGGACGCGCCGGAGGGCATGGTGGTGCCGGCTCTCTTCAAGGACCCGTTCGCCAACCCGCTCTTCGACCCCAACCGGAACTCGGACAACCTCGACCTGCTCGTCGACCTAGACTACCTAAACGAGAAAGAACCTCTGCACATCCCTTTCAAGGGCCCAAAGGACCAAAAATACAAGGACCTTGTGAACAAGAACCTCTGCACCATATACAACCAGGTACGAAAGGGTGGTGGGTAGTGTCCCTGAATTGACACATGATGTGTGTGTATATATATATATATATATATATATATATATATATATATATATAAGCTAACTAACTGCTTGATTTTCTTGATTGGCAGCAAGTCCGTAAGAGCGCTTGGTCGTACCTGGGCGAGAAGTACTGCACCGACAGGCAGAACAAAACCGGGCGCCGCCGGCACGCTGGAGTCGATGGCGCACACGGCCATGCACGTATGGGTGGGTAGGGATGGGCCGGAGGGGACAGCCTGCACCGCCGCCACCGGCGGCGTGCGGAACCACAGCAAGCAGGACAGCTACATCTGCAAGAACGACATGGGGTTCCTGGGGTCGGCGGGGAACGACCCGCTCTTCTACTCGCACCACTCCAACGTGGACCGCATGTGGCACCTCTGGTCCACCAGGCTCGGCGGCGGGGAGGGCATCGCGGACCAGGACTGGCGCGACACCAGCTTCGTCTTCTGGGACGACGTCAACAACCCGCGGAAGGTGCGCATCAAGTTCAGCGACGTCCTGAGCACGGCCAACCTCGGCTACACGTTCGACCCGGTGTACGACAAGGACCTGCCGTGGCTGCGCCCCAAGATCACGTCGCTGGTGCCCCACGGTGGCGCGACGCCGAGGTCGGCGCCGGCCAAGGCGCCGTCGTTCCCGGTCGTCCTCACCAAGGGCCAGGTCGTGGAGGTGCCGGGCGTGGCTCTGCCGACCAGGGAGCCAGGGAAGGAGCACCTGCTGGAGATCGACGGCATCGAGTACGACCCCCACGCAAACACCAAGTTCGATGTCGCCATCAACGTGCCCGCGGACAAGGCGTTGCAGGTGGGCCCGCAGTACAAGGAGTACGCCGGGAGCTTCTCCGTCATCCCGGGCACCGGAACCGGCCACACGGCGCGGGGGAAGGTCGCCCTTTGCATCACCGACGTGCTCTTCGACATCGACGCAGAGGACGATAGCACCGTCGACGTCGTCATCGTGCCGCGCTCTTCTGCCAAGGTGACGCTCACCGATCGCCCCACCATCAAGCTTCGTTGAGTGGTCATTCATTTTGACCAAGGCCGGTGTCCGCAAGAATAAACGTGTATTTGCACCGGATGATTGCATTGAGTGGTAGAATTAATCTACGGAATAAAATTTGTTGGTATAAGCTTGCTGTTTAGTGAGTTTGAAGGAGTTGCAAATCAGGCCGTTG
The DNA here is from genome assembly GCA_015847255.1 of Hyparrhenia diplandra. Lineage (NCBI taxonomy): Eukaryota > Viridiplantae > Streptophyta > Magnoliopsida > Poales > Poaceae > Hyparrhenia > Hyparrhenia diplandra. The sequence continues at coordinate 333,370 of JADLZK010004716.1, forward strand.
AAGCAAGAGATGCAAGGGAATTCAAATTCAAACAGAACGGGAGGCGGGAACGGTTGGTAGCGAGCATGGCCGCGGTGAGCGCGTCACGGCGTCGAGCAGTTCCCATGTATCAGTGTGTGTGTGTTAATTTGAATTCAAAGTGTTGCAACAGTTCCCATGTATCAGTGTGTGTGTGTTAATTTGAATTCTAAGTGTTGTAACTGCTTTGGTATAAGTAGTGTTGTTGTGTGAGCGTGGATTAGCGCTTGTAATCATTCTGTAAAACTCAGTTGCTTGATTTGCTCGGCGACGTTCTCGTGTTCTTGCGCGTTCTTGTTCTAGGTTAGCCAATTCTTGACTTCTATGATGTGATTTGTGATCCATTCGTTTCTACAGGCTTAATTGTATCAAATGAAAGGTCAGCCTATCCGAGTTTTAACTCGGATGCCCCCTACAACATGCTAGCAGAAGAAAACTTTACCTGGTACCTTTAGCGATGAGTGAGATATGCAAGACACGCCGATGATACCGGTCTCTTGAAACCCAAAAGGCCAAAACCCCACCCCTTCGACCTTTGGGACATGCAATACTGATGGGTTGCCTTAATGCTTGACCTCTCTAGAGTTTTGTCTTTAGACCACATAGCCATGCAGCATCAACGAAGAACGAGGAGCAATAGCCAATGGTCAAAGCAACGATAACTGTGTTTTTCTCGATTGGATAGATGGACTGTAAAGTAAGAATTTGTTCAGATGATTTACTAATTCGGCTAATTCCGACTGATTTAATAGTATTGTGTGAGAGAAAATAAAACCAAACAAGCCAAAATATGCCATGAGAAGTGCAGCCGAACAAACTCTAACTTGGGGTGGCCGGCCTTATCTCAATAAGAAATTTCATACAATTTAAATGTTTCATGTCAGATTAGATGGGTTTCCACAACAAGAAAAATATAAATTTGGGTTGGGACTGGACAGGTTTTTTACAGGCCACAAAAGGCTGGTTAACCAGATCGCACGCACCTAAAGCTGGTGCAAAAATTAGGAACAAGATGAAAGAAAACAAAGTATGAATAAGCGGCAGATTTTGGTTACTCCAGTAGTATTGTGTGAGAGAAAATAATAAGCTGAAGCAAGTAGGAACATGGCCAGCTGTCCGTTGGAACTTGGCACAGCCCTTTATATACCTGTATCACTTGGCAGGAAAGATCTTGCTGGTTTAAAGAAGAGGCAACAGTCTGATTTCATTTTTTGTTTTAACTATATAGTAGCTCAGATAGCGTTTAGCTCGGGCATCTCCAATGGTGATCAAATAGCTAGCCGGGAGGAATTCTATTGGTTATCAATGACACTTTACAAATAGCTAGCTAGATGAGTTATAAAAATAATATAAAAGTAACATGTTGATTGGCTATCGAGGAGAGAGACCAAATAGCTAGCGACTCTCAAATAGCTAGCGACTAATAAATATCTAATTTAGCCCGCTCTCCTATAAACATCTCTCTCACATAACTCTCAACTATAATGTTTATTTTTTCTTATTTAGATGTCTCATCTAGCTAGCGATTTGTAAAGTGACATTGATAGCTTAATAGAATTCCTCCTAAATTTAACGATTTCCAGAACCATTGAGACGCCCTAATGAACTAACTTGGGCTGGCGAGCAAAATGAGCTAAGTAGTAGGCCAGCACCAGCCTAGAATATGGTAGCCAAGCTTGCGAGCAATCATTAGATTTAGAAAGCAGCCCAAGAATTTTGCAAATGTAGGCCCAGTCTAGTTTTGTGTGGGTGTCTTTCGTGGCCTGTATAAACCAGTCTAGCAGTACTAACCTAAATTCGCCTTAAAAAAGTACTAACCTAAGGGCATGTTTGGATGGAGGAATTAGGGACCAGTAAAACTAATAGAGACTAAAAATTAGTTCCTAGCCCTCCCAAGAGTCTAGTGAAATTGAAATTAATTGGGACTAAATATTAATCCTTATGTTTGGTTATTTAGGGACTAAATGGGACTAAAAATTAGTCTCAAATCCGTAGTCTCATGGGAACCAAACATGTCCTAAATTTATTTATTTTTTCCCCTCGGAAACCCATCCGATCTCATGGGAAACATTTAAAATGTGTGGAAAAGGTTTCAAGATAAGACCACCCGCTTTACTTATGTAAGAGAATCACAATCAATTAAGTATACGGAAAAACACAGTTATCCTCTCTTTGACCATTTACAACTGCTCCTCTCGTTCTTTGTTGATGTTCCATGGCTGGTGATCTAACGACGACGAAGGGGTCCCTTCCGTCCATTTAGCAGGTTGACGGTGTTAATAACATGGTAAAATGGCTTTTTTTTTTTTTTACCCTGGATCAAAATGCTGTGTGGTAATCAATTCGCTAGCATAAGCATAATTGATCAGAGAGGGAGAGCGGCTGGGCAGCAGGTAAGTCAATCCATCCGTGCATCATACTCGCATTAGGGGCGGCTCATAATGTATGCGAAATTCCTAGGTAGAAGCAAACCGCCTTTAATGTTGGCACATTAGGGGCGGCTCTATATATAACCGCCTCTATCGTTGGCTCATTAGGGCGGCTCACGTTACGAGCCGCCCCTAATGTTACCTGACACATTAGGGGCGGTTATATTTCAGCCACCCCTAATGTAAACTAACATCGTGGGCGGTTATATATAGAGTCACCCCTAATGTGTTTTGGTCAAACTTGGTCAAACGAAGCACTAAATGGCCTCAAATCAAAAAACTTTGAATACAAAAAGTTGTATATATAGAGTGTAGATCTTGAGAAGCTACACAAAGTTGGTGTTCGTGACTTTTGAAAAAGAGGAGATCTAGGGCTCCAAAAATGCGCCTTTAGTTTGAATTGGAAAGTCAAACTTGGTCAAACGAGGTGAAATGAAACACTAAATGACCTTAAATCGAAAAAAACTTTGAATACAAAAGCGTTAGAGCTCATCGAGATCAACATTAGTTATATGGGTCATTTGGGCTTTTAAGAAAGTGTTAGTAAACGCTAGAAGAAGTCGCGATAATAATTATAATAATCGAGAAAATTACCAAACACTTCTAGAAAATTCTTAAACTTGGTGGTGCCTTCACACATGCCATGTAGACGCCTCAAAAAAGTTTGAGGCCGATAGCATACCGCAAAGTTTATAGGCCTCACAACCACGAAACCTAAGTGTAAGGATAGGGTTCGGTGAAAGGTTCCGTGATACCACTATGAAGCACGCCTTCTCCGCCTATGTCCGAACTTCCTCAAAAATTTTTATGGTCATTTACACCCAAAATATGGCCCCACGCAAAAATTCTAGGTTTTTTTTAGTCATTTTTGAAATTATCGTATTTTTTTCTTCGTGGTCGCTTTGCGACTAAATATGGTGAATTACACTTTGAAAACACAATAATTTCGCACCGGCCTCCATAGGTTTTGCCTCCTAGGGCATGAGAGACCATGCGGTAAAAATTTGGCACCGTTTCGTGTCTTTTGGATGGTCGTAGTTCAACGTATAATTACCGGAGAAGTCGCTACAGTAATTAAAATAATCAGAGAAAATTACCAAACAATTTCAAAAAAAATTTCAAACTTGGCGGTGCCTTCACACATGCCATGTAGACACCTTTAGAAAAAGTTTGAGGCCGATAGCATACCGCAAAGTTTATTGTGTCACACAACCATAAGAAATCTAAGTGTAAGGATAGGGTTCTATGAAAGGTTCCGTGATACCACTATGAAGCACGCCTTCTCCGCCTATGTCCAAACCCCTCAAATTTTTTGTGGTCATTTACACCTAAAATATGGCCCCATGCAAAAATCCTAGGTTTTTTAGTCATATTTAAAATTATCGTATTTTTTTCGTGCCGCTTATGACTAAATATGGTGAATTATACTTTGAAAACACAATAATTTCACACCGCCTCCACAAGTTTTTGCGCCCTAGGGTACAAGAGACCTTGCGGCAAAGTTTGGCACCATTTCAGGTCTTTTTGGGGTGGTCATAGTTCAACGATAATTACCGGGAGAAGTCGCGGTAATTAAAATAATCAGAGAAAATTACCAAACAATTTCAGAAAATTCTCAAAATTGGCTGTGCCTTCACACATGCCATGTAGACGCCGTAAAAAGTTTGAGGCCGATAGCACACGCAGCACACAAGCCACACAACCATGAGAAACCTAAGTGTGAGGATAGCACATCCCCCGCCTATGTCCAAACTTCCTTAAATTTTTTTTTGTGGTCATTTACACCCAAAATATGGCCCCACGCAAAAATCCTAGGTTTTTTAGTCACTTTTGAAATTACCATATTTTTCTACGCGTCGCTTGCTTGCATTTAAATATGGTGAATTACACTTTGAAAACACAATAATTTCGCGACCGCCTCCACAAGTTTTGCCTCCTAGGGCACAAGAGACCTTACGACAAAGTTTGGCACCATTTCGTGTCTTTTTGGGTGGTCGTAGTTCAACGATAATTACCGGAGAAGTCTAGCGGTAATTAAAATAATCGAGAAAAATACCAAACAATTTCATAAAATTCTCAAACTTGGCAGTACCTTCACACATGCCATGTAGATGCCTCGAAAAAGTTTGAGGCCGATAGCACATGCCACACAATCCAAGGTATTTATAAGATAATTGTAAAATATTTTATCACAAGCTACCAAAGTTTCCATGTCGTAATACACAAAAGCTGAAGGTCTTGATAATATGTTTTTATTAAAAATATTTAGTCATAATACAGTATACAATATAATATTTATTTTTTGAGAGTTTACGTACATTTCCAAACTAAAGAAAATGAAAAACATGAAATATTTTGGGCTGATAGAGCTTTAGTTTAGCCCAAAATGCCAGATAAGCCCAATACCCGAGAAGCCCAGCTATACCCTCCCTCGTTATCAGCCGTTCATCTCTGTAATCGATGGTTCAGATCGCATGACTCCCACAAACCCTAAATCCCTCCCCTCCACCTCCTGTCCGCCACCCCTGCCCCCATCCCGAGCGCAGAGCACCACGCGCTGGAGTGCCGCTGCTGATCCCCGGCGGCGCGACCCCGACCCCCAGCGTCCCGACCTACCATGGATCCGCGGCCTCCTCTCCACCTCGCGCGGCTCGGCGGTGGCGCATCCCCATCCCTCCCGGCGTGCCCTCACTGCGGCCTCGGCGACGCCCTCCACCGACGGCGCGCAGCGGCCCTTCCACCGTCGGCGACGCGCGGCCACCCATGCCGCGTCTCGGCTGCTCTCATGGAGGGCGGCATCGCCGGATCTAGCGTCGAGGACTACGACGGCCCTCCTCCTCTCCCAAGGTGAGAACCCTTAGCATTTGTGCCATCCGTGGCTGCTACATCTACGTTGCGGCGTTTCTACGAGCGAGGCTGCTGCTGCACGGAAGCTGTACCGGCCCAGCGGCAGCGCTTCTGCGGGCGACGGCGGGGTCCTGAGCGCGGAGGCAAAGGGCGGCAAGCCGGCAACAATGTCAGAGCCAACTCATCCGAGTCCAGATGGAACAGCAGCAACACTAGGCAAGTTCTCCCCTGTTCTTCACTATTTTTTTTCTTTGTTGCGATTTGGGAAGCAAGTTACTTGGTGAAATCTTGCAGTAGTGAAATCCACTCGTCACTAATGAAATCCATTCATGTTGGCTGTACCATCTTTATCTATAGTACTCAGAGTTCATTTCTCTGTTATTCAGTCAGATTTTGTTGTTTGCGAGATGGATGTGTGCTGCATGGATGTGTGCTTGAGCACACGCTAGTAGATGAGGGTCAAATCGGTGCTTGGACATGCCCTTATAAATGTTTGATCTGAATTTTATTTGTGCTTGTTACTGCAGCAATGGCACTTCATTTTCTTGTTCGTTTTTTTCTTGTCTGAACTGCAGCTCGATTCAGTTCAGACCAAGCAATCCATTCTTTATTTAATTAGCCTTTTCAAACTAGTGTGCAAGCTCGGTTCAGTTCAGACTTCATAGCAAGCAATCCATTCTTTATTTAATTACTGCAGCAATGGCACTTAATTTTCTTGTCTGAACTTTATTTGCAGCAATGGCTATTGTGGGACGAGAAAAACTGATGGCTTAATGCTTTGTAAGTTATCTGTTCCATCACTTATTTGATATTGTCATTTCAGCCAAGGTTCTTGTTTGGCAGATATCTTATTCAGTTATTTGCAGAGAGGAAGAAGTTCCTCCTTTCTATACCAGACCCTCGAACCAAGGTTTGTGCTGAACTACTGCATGATAATAGAAACTTAGTGCTTTGCCTTAGTTTCTTAATTTTCAGCAACTGTTACAGGTTCAAGGTCCTTCGAAAATTGCTCGAAATGAATTTGCAGCTGGATCATGAACTGAAGTTATATGTAGGTTTATGTGAACTAGTTGTTTATCCAAGGCATTGTTCTCAACTTTAGTGGATGCCTAGTGCTTGTGACTTAGTGTAGCTGTATGTTTGTATATGACACTATCGTTTTTATAATTTAATGTAACAGTTGAGAATTACTCGTGGATGTGTTGGAATTCAGCCCATTCATAATTATGGATTATTCTGTGAATTATGAAGACGATATTATGTTTATTCTGTGAATTATTGCCTATTTTGTGAATTATATATTTATATTTTTTTGGTGTGAAATTAACACTAGGGGCGGTTTTAGATAAAACCCCTAGAGTTAGCTTATTTATTAGGGGCAGTTTGTGATGAGCAGAACCGCCTCGTTATATTCACATTAGGGGCGCTCAAATAGGAGCCGCCCTATCGTTGAGACAAGGCGGTTTTTCCCAACCGCCCCTAATGTTGGCTTAACATTAGGTGTGCTTGCTTAGGGGGCGGTTGGAAAACCACCCCTAATGTCCATCTAAAACCGCCCCTAATGTTGATTTTGTAGTAGTATAGTACCATCATACGCATAATCGTTTGTCATTCATTGAACATTAGGGCGGTTTTTCCCAACCGCCTTAATGTTGGCTTAACATTAGGTGCTTGCTTAGTGGCGGTTGGAAAAACCACCCCTAATGTCCATCTAAAACCGCCCCTAATGTTGATTTCTGTAGTAGTATAGTACCATCATACGTACAATCGTTTGTCATTCATTGGAATCGTCACTGGCCCCGCTCCTAATGTTGATTTCTGTAGTAGTATAGTACCATCATACGTACAATCGTTTGTCATTCATCGGAATCGTCACTGGCCAGGAAGAGCGTCGCCTCGGCAATGTCCCAGCCCCTTCGTCGTCGTTAGATCTATGACTAAGATGGCAAGTCATAACGTCCAATTTACTGTTGTCATAAATCTATGACTAAGATGGCGAGTCATAAATTATTTTATCTATGACTACTATGTGGTGTTTTATTTTATATAATAGCCTAATCACTACATAGAAAAAACATAAACAAATACATGCACCCATGTGATGTGAAGAAGCATCGCTAAAAATACCAAAGCACCGGTGAATGGCTGGTCATTTAAGACATAATAGTCTGTCGCAACAAAAAAATGTATGCACCCGTTGTTTGATAAAGTAATAAGTAAACATTGAGTGTTTTTTATCATGTGTGTAATTGTTCATTTTTAAACTAAAGGATACTAGTATAATGCCCCCGCTTAACGCTACGCGCTTTATTTTGGGATGCTCATTTTTTTATATATTTTAACTTTGACACAATTATATTTAAGCATGTATAAATACATAATATTTGTTATAGACATGCTCATAAAACAAATATTATCATGGTGTAGGAAAAAAGATTCAAAAACCGCCATTGTAGTCCCTAGTTATCTAGAACGGACCAACAGTTCAATGCATTCATTGAGTTCAGACTATGCATTAATTCTAGTCTCAATGCAATTCGCACTTAATTACACCAGTTAAAAGTTTTTAGACACATTCATTCAGTTCAGACTAAGCATTTTGTATACCGCGTTCAGAACCCAAAATAAAAAAACATAAATCCACTGAAATGGAGGGCAGTTTCTCAGTCTAACTCAGTTACAGATTGATCAGAAGCGCCGTCCTATTCAAGAGTTAAGGTTCAATTCTCACAGGCAAAGCATCTGTTGTGGCTACTTCTTTCTTCTCCTTACCAAAAATCTGTACAACTTTCTGCATATAAAAATTCTAAAAGTTACTGAACTTCACTCATATGACCCGTAAGGGCACAATGTAAGGGAACTAAGGGCCTGTTTGATTGAAGTTTTTTTCGTAGGAATTTTAAAGGAATCGGATTCCTTTGTTTTGCTTACGTCACCCTGTGTTTGGAACGGAGGAATCCACCGTTCCTTTCCTCCGGAAAGGCTTCCTTTGCTATGCAAAGTACAGGAAATAAAACATCCACCTAGATCCATTGGAAAATTTCTAGCGCGTGATCGATGGACTGACGCCCTTGCTAATAGCAACTGAGCCTTCATTAGTAGTAATGGTTTGCTTGCATCTTCTTCCTCATTCGCATCTGAAGCCAACGGCAGACCGCTGCGCAACACCAGCTTCTTCCCGCGCTTGGCTAGATGCGCGACCAAATTGTCTCCCCACGCAGCATTAGTGCCGCCGCCCCCACGATGCTCACGGACAAGCCAGGAGGAGCAATGGCCACGGCCACGGTTCGCAGACAAATTGGAGAAGAGAGAGAAAGGAGCAGCGGTCATGGAGAAGCAAAAAGAATTTGTTGTTGGCTGTCAGTGGCGGCGTAAGAACCAAGAGAGAGAGAGACAAGACTTGGCCCAATGAAAATGATATGGGCAAAACGAGTGGATGAGAATTGCTCTGAACTTTTGGTCAAATAACCATAGATAGTTAACCCCACATGTAAGTGAGAGTGTGAGGGACAGAAGACCAATGCCATCGCAAACATTTCTATGATTAGAGAGTTTTACGTCGAAGTAGTACATTTCAAAGTAGTAATCACAAGTTTATTTATTAATTAAAGTTTTATGTTGTAATGACAAATATTTGAAGTAAAACAATTCTTCAACTCTTTTAATCACTTCTCAATGTTTAGGGAATCCTATGTTTTCAATTCCTGTGTTCCAAACGCCTCGGTCTATATTTTCCCCTGCATTTTTCCTTTCCTCGTTTTTCTCACCACACATCTATCATATTCCTGCGTTTTTTCCCTTTCCTCTGTTTTACAATCCTGTGTTCCAAACAGGCCCTAAAGGAATCACAACTAAGTAGAAAACTATGCTTGATGTATTAGTCCAACAGAATGTCAGTATGTTATGACTAACAAGAAAGGCAAACAGGAAGGGTTCTAGCATGTCAATATCAGACTCCTAATGAGTATTTTTGTCTACTCGGAGAACCGCTCCAGTTTGCAAATGATGTAGAAATATTTGAACAAACAATTATACAAACTAAGATTCCTGCCAGTATGTAAACCAGTGATCTAATACGTACACCTGAGAAGTAGTTGTTCATATAAAGAGACATCCCAGTTGCAATCCAATTAGTTTCATTAACTTATGAGTTACGCTCGTTGTATGTCCAAGAGATTTATTAATTTCAGCTTGAGAAGAGTCGATTGTCTCAATTGTAAATCACTCACGCTTAAAAAGCAATGGTTCCATAATGTGCAGCTCAATAGAGAATACCTATGAAACACCATGAAAGAAATCACGCATTATTTATTAATAGAGAATATCTACCTTTGACGATGGCTGGTAGCGTTAGCAGGCAGCGAGGACGTGAGCAGGATTAAAAAAAAATTAATGCACAAATGATCACCTCAACATCTCAAATGAAATCACACACTTTCAGATAACTCAACTGTACACGCGCGTGTAAGTCTAACAGCTTCAGACATCTAGCTCAGAGAAACTATTCTGCTACCTTACCTGCACATCAATTAAAGAGGAGAGGAATTAATCGGAGATTGCAATAAAACGATCAGATATTATCATCAATAATAAACTTTGACCTGTTCTAAGGGGGTGTTTGTTTTCCATGAACTTGAGTAGTACCATTTGGCCTTTCAGGCTAATTTAAGCAAACAACTAACGGTTAAGCGTCTTATTTTGAATTGCCAGAAGCAACACACAGGTTAGCTGCAACAAATTAGAAAGCATCTAAAATCAACGACAGTGCATTGGGCAACGTACATATGGGATCAAACTTTTCTAGCATTTTAGGCTATAAAAAAATACGTATCGTATTTGTTAGGCTAAAAAAAAAAAGAAGCAAATGAAAAGAAGCAAAAGAACAAAGACTGTCAAGGGCTTTCAAGCTGACCTTTCGGATTCCAAAAGTGTTCATCGACCAGCTAAAATGAATGAATCTAAATTCATATACACAAGGACGGACGATGCCTGCGTGCTTGGTCGTGGCACTGAAAATGCCGCGCCACCTCTGCCCAATCCGGCGTCCGAGCAACGGCGCAGCGGTGCAAGGCCCAGATGGGCTTCAATGGCCGCACACCATGCTTCTGCTCATTTCATCAAGAAGTAATAATTCAAATATTGAAAAGAGCCAAAGGGATGGACTACACACATGAATACGGCAATACATCAACTGTGACCACAACTTAGTCGATCATGACAACCAGTTTTATGCAAGAATAATAGAATTGCAATAGGATGGTAACTTTGGTGCTACATCTCATAACACTGATAATCATCATGAGTTGAATGCATGAACGGAATCCCACATGGCATCTAAATCAGTTACTAATCCAAGCTTATGCAGTAGATACAATTAGGTTATAAAAAAACTAAGCATTGCAGTAGAAAACCAAAACAAGAAATTCACCTTGCCACTGAATTTCTTCTACAGCCCCCTGTCGAGCCTGACATGGATCTTCCTGAAGGCCTTGCGCAGGTGGAACGGGACGTGGATCACAACAGCCATCCTGCTCCCGGCAACATCCATCTGGCTGAAGAGACGCAACAAGCATCGTCACCAAATGTCACAACAAAAACCACGTATGCTACTATATCTCAACTGGCGACAATAGATAGTAGGAAAACCCGGTAATCTTATATAGCACCGTTGAGCTCCTGGTTGCCATTCTCCGGGGTCGAAGAAAACCTGCAGGTTCCAACGAAACCAGCCGAAGGCACATCACAAACGAGGCACATGGGCAAAACCACACAACCGTTGAGCAGCAGTTCGAAGAAACGAAAGGCAATAGCATCACAGCCGAAGGCACATCACAACCGTTGAGCAGCAGTTCGAAGAAATGAAAGGCAATAGCGGGAGGCGATAGAGGTGGATTGGCGCTCCGCTAACCTGGGCGACGAAGTCCTCGAATTCGGAGGGCTCAAGGCCCTTGTCCTTCTGGATCTTCTTCATGGCGGTGTACATCTTGGCAGCACGGCAACTCTTCTTCAACGCGGCGGGGATCCAGCGGGCGACTTCCGATCCAGGAGCAGGTCGACCATGGAGGATTTTGTCGGGCGGGGGATCTTGGGGAGCGATTAGAGCCGGGTTCACCACGTGCGGGCGTGCACGAACGATGCCATCGCACGCCTGTGGCCGGGGGCGGCGGCGGCGGCCGAGGGGATGGCAGGGCAGGACGGGCGCGGCCGCGCGGGCGGCGGCGGCCCGGGGACACCTTCACGGGCGAGCGATGGATGGGTGGGCGGTTCTTTCGCGAGGTTGAGTTCCATCAGGAGCGTTGATATTTCATTTTTTTCGGGGAGGAAAAAACGCCGGCTGTGGGATTTGATCCGTGGCAGCGCTTGACTGTGAGATTCGTCCGACGGTGTTGTTTTGTCCCAAAAAATAAAAGAAGTGTGCCATTACAATATAGATATAGATGTATATTATACATTGATAAAGTAATAGGGTTTTTTTTCGTCTAAAAAGGATATCGGGATATGTATATCTATACCTCTTAATAAAGAGAGAAAATTTTAGTCCCACCTCCTTTTCACTTAGGGTTTTTTTCACGGGCTTTACATCACTTAGGGCTTAAGAGAAAATTTCAGGCCCACCTCCTTTTCACCGGGCTTTTTTCACGGGCTGTTCCCCTCCTGCCTTTCTCTTCCGCTCGCCCATTGTCACGGCATCTGTCTCTAATAACATGAAGTGCAAACAGACTCAGCTTGGTGTGCGCAAACAAACTTCCGTTGTCCTGCCTTTTAGACCAAGTATTTACCCTCCTTCTGTATCTACGATGTCGTATCGTAAGTAGAGTTGGAGAAAGACACGGCTGAGTTCACTTCTCCTAATACGTGTGGTGAGACCAATAGTAAATTGAGACCACCATGCAATTTTTCTATCTGGTTCTGCAATTTTCTATCTGGTTCTTAGGTTCTCATCCACTTCTTTTTTTTTTTTTTCCCTTTATGGCTCCCTTAGCGGCGGGCTCAGGCCATGGTCTCCCAAAATCTCCATGGGTCACAAGATAATCTATTTCCGGCATTATTTTACACATACATCGGATTGTCAAAATAAATACAATTAAATACTAAAAATGCTTGTTGGTGCCTATACCAACCACTATAAAAGAGCTCATTTAAATTCTTAGCACTTCTATATAATAAACAAATATTTCAACGCCAGGTTTTTTTGCGGTAAATTTTATGTACTATATAATAAATAAATATTCTAACGCTAAGTTTTTACGGCAAATTTTATGTTAATTAGGAATATACTAAGGAAAAATTCTTTAATTTGGATAAAAATTCAATTAAATATAACAAAATATTCAAGTTATTTTTTGTTAAATGAGCAACACGTGATGCAGATCCCGTGGCAACGCACGGGCACTTTTGCTAGTTATATAAAAAGGAAGAAAAAAAAAAAAAAAAACAAAATTAAAAACATCCCGGACACCCAACCCTTGCCTGCCTTGGCGTGCATGCCGCCGGGATGGATCACGGAAGCCAAGCAAAAGCGCTCCCCTGGCCGTGCATACGTGCCCACGTAGCGCCATGATCTGTTTTTTTAATCTACTAGCAAAAGTGCTCGCGGCGCTGCCCCGGATTTGCATCACGTGTTGCTCATTTAACAAAAATAACTTGAATATTTTGTTATATTTAATTGAATTTTTATCCAAATTAAAGAATTTTTCCTTAGTATATTCCTAAATTAACATAAAATTTGCCGCAAAAACTTAGCGTTGGAATATTTATTTATTATATAGTACATAAAATTTGCCTTAAAAAACTTAGCGTTGGAATATTTGTTTATTATATAGAAGTGCTAAGAATTTAAATGAGCTCTTTTATAGTGGTTGGTATAGGCACCAACAAGCATTTTTTAGTATTTAATTGTATTTATTTTGACAATCCGATGTATGTGTAAAATAATGCCGAAATAGATTATCTTGTGACCCATGAAGATTTTGGGAGACCATGGCCTGAGCCCTGCCGCGGAGGGAGCCATAAAGGGGAAAAAAAGAAGTGGATGAGAACCAAGAACCAGATAGAAAATTGCGTAACCAGATAGAAAATTGCATGGTGGTCTCAATTTACTATTGGTCTCACCACACGATTAGGAGAAGTGAACTCAGCCGTGTCTTTCTCCAACTCTACTTACGATACGACATCGTAGATATGTGGAGGAGGGTAAATACTCGGTCTAAAAGGCAGGACAACGGAAAGTTTGTTTGCGCACACCAAGCGGAGTCCTGCTTTGCACTTCATGTTATTAGAGACAGATGCCGCGGACGATGGGTGAGCGGAAGAGAAAGGTAGGAGGGGAACAGCCCGTGAAAAAGCCCGTGAAAAGGAGGTGGGACTGAAATTTTCTCTTAAGCCCGGTGATGAAAAGCCCGGTGAAAAAGCCCGTGAAAAGCCCGGTGAAAAGGAGGTGGGACTGAAATTTTCTCTTTATTAGTAGGTATAGAAGTGTACATGCCTCTCTAATCCGCATAGCCTTCATCCTGGTCCGTGTGACCCGACGTATCCTAAGAAGTCTAGCGAGCATTCTGCATCCCAGAGAAGCCCAGCGAGCAGCATCCGGAGTCCAGCCCATTTGCAACGTCAAGTGTGAGAAATTATGTACCAAAAAAAACTAAAAACATCGCTAGATAGCGAGGGGCACACGGGGAGGGAGAGGACGAGGAGGAGGATGGGGTAGCCACGGTGCAGGAGGGGTTCCGCTTCCTCTACTCTGAGGGCTGACTACTTGCGAGGTCCCTCTAGACTCCCGGACCAACCACCTCCTCCGCACAGGAGTCCGACCATTAGACCGATACCTCCAAGGTAATTAAATTTACATTTTAGCACTACTTCCTCATTAGTTAAGTTGAAAATCACACTAGGAACTAATAATTATTCTTGATCATTTGGGTAGGTCTTTTGTTGTTACCACTGACTCGGTTAAAGGCCGCCTTCCCAATGGCTTGGTCTTTTGATCAGGACGCACTACCCTGGGTGATTCTTTCCCGTGAGCTACACCGTTAGGGCTCACGGGAAAGGGTATAGAAACGTCGTTACGTTTATGTCTTTGCTATTGGCCCCAACGGGGTGACTCAGGGCATAGGCGCCGTCACCGTAGGCCCCCCGTCAACTCTTTCCCGTGAGCCAAGGGGGTAATACGTACCCTATTTGGCTTAGTCTGGAAAGGATGACTCACGGCTTAGTCTTTCATGGGAAAGACTAAGCCGCGAGCCCTATTTATTTGGCTCACGGCCCTTTCCCGACGCTTTCTTTTCCATCACCGATATGCCGTGAGTTACTCACTGGAAAGGCCCCTCCTGCCGCTCTTGGGAAAGGACGTGAGTCCGGTAGTGAAGATATTTTCGAAGGAATTAGTGAATGGAGACAGATCGAGCTGCAAATAGTTGGCACATGGCGGCATCCCGATGTACCATATAGGCTGTGGTTGGATGGGAATGGCCGCGACAGCGTAAGAGGCGAGACCGTGAGGGTGGGAGAGGGGATCACGCCGAGCCGAGGCGGGCTCAAGGCCCCGACGATTCAGGAGGTGCGCGTGGGGAGAGGCAGAGGGTCGTGCGGCCAGAGAGGGGTACAGGAGGCGGGTAGGCTTCCACTCGCGTAAAAGAAAACATATCGGAGGCGGCGATCGGTAGTGGAAAGCGTGAGAAAAACGTGGATTTTTCATATATTCATGTTGTCATTCTCTTGTTGGTCCACCTGTCAGCCTCAGGTGGGTAGGGAGTTTTTTTTTTTTGTGACAATGAATTTCAGTTTCATCGGTCTTTTATAGTATATATAGAATAGTCTGAAAAGACTTGCATGTGAAGTATATCCAATTTATTTCCTTCTATTTCTATTTTATTTTTCTAAATATTGATTACTTGACCACGAAGATGATGGCGGCGGCAGCCATGCATGCCAAGCAAGGCCCTTGGCCCCTTCATTTTGGCACGTGACATAGTCCAAGATATTTTCGAGGGAATTTGCGAATGGAGAGCAGCAAATAGTTGGCACATGACGGCTTCCCGATGTACCATATATAGAGGGGCCAGGGGTACACCTTCTGCATCTGCTTTCCCATCACAAATCAGCACCCAAGATCATCTCTAATCCAACGTACGTACTCGAGCTGATTTGTCCACCCACGCGGCATGCCGTCTGCCAGCAGCTTCCTCGTCCCGGTGAGTGCTGTCGCCTCGTCACCCTCTGCATGCCCATCCGCGCTCCCCAGGAAGAATGCCGCTGAGAGCCGGCGGCGCACAGTCCAGTGCTGCAGGGCCGGCGGCGGCGGCCGGCGGGGCGACGACGTCCTGCAACTGCCCCGGCGTGAAGTTCTCACCGGCCTGAGCGGCGTCGCCGCCGGCTTCGTCGGGTACCCGGACCTCGCGTCCATCGCCCCTGGAGGCGAACCCCGTGGAGAGCTGCCGCCGGGGCGAGAAGGTGACGCCCACGATCGTGGAGTGCTCGGACCCGAATCGAGACTTCCCGTGCCCGCCGGCGTCGCGGATCCCCATGGTCGACTTCACGCCGGAGCGCACGGTGACGCGCATCCGCAGGCCGGCGCACCTCCTGGACGCCGAGTACCAGGAGAAGTACAAGGAAGCCGTCGGGAAGATGCGGGCGCTGGACAAGTCGAACCCGCTTAGCTTCGCGGCGCAGGCGGCGATCCACGAGTCCTACTGCGACGGGCACTACCGGCTGGACCCGACGGAGAAGAACCGCCCCTTCGACGTGCACTTCTCGTGGATCTTCGCGCCGTGGCACCGCATGTACATCTACTTCTACGAGCGCGCCCTCGGCGACCTCATCGGCGACGACACCTTCGCGCTGCCGTACTGGAGCTGGGACACGCCGGCCGGCATGGGGATACCAGCCGTCTTCAAGGGCGTCTCCACAGCCGAAAACCCTCTGTTCGACCCCTACCGCAACATGGACAACAAGGACGCCCTGATCGACTTGGACTACCTGAAAACCCCCAGACGGCCGACCATCCCGTTCGAGCCGCCGCCGCCGGGGTCGGACGCCGACGCGCGCAAGGCGTACGACGACGCCGTTCGGACCAACCTTTCCACCATATACATTCAAGTACGTAATACACATGCATCCATTCGTTTGGAAGATAGCTCTGGATTTTGTTAGGTAGCTCTTGATTCTGTTTGGCCCTTGTCCTTTGTAGCAAGTCCGTGACGGCAAGGGTCCCCGCGCTTTCCTGGGCGAGAAACTATGCAGCGAGGCGAGCTCCCGAGTGAAGGAGGTGAACGAGCGTTCCAAGAGGCGGCAAGGCGACGGCGCGCCCAAGGTGAAGGCGAGCAACGCCCAGGGCACGCTGGAGCGGATGGCGCACACGACGGTGCACGTGTGGGCCGGCAGGAAGGCTCCGGCGAGCTGCTCCGTGGACGGCGGCGGGGTGGTGGGGCACGACGGCAAGCCGCACTGCAACAACGACATGGGGTTCCTGGGCACGGCGGGGCGGGACCCGCTCTTCTACTCGCACCACGCCAACGTGGACCGGATGTGGCACCTCTGGTCCACCAAGCTCGGCGGCAGGGGCTTCGACGACCCGGAGTGGCTGGACACCAGCTTCGTCTTCTACGACGACGTCAGGAGCCCGCGGCTGGTGCGGATGAAGTTCCGCGACGTGCTGGACGCGACCAACCTCGGCTACACCTACGACAAGGAGTCTGAGGCGGCGCTGCCGTGGCTGGGCAGCAAGCCCACCCGGTTCTCCGGCGGCTCCGTGCCGGCGAAGCGGAAACCCAAGACGGTGTCGGAGTTCCCGCTGACCCTGGGGAAGGAGGCCGTGGACGTGCCGTCGGTGGCGATCCCGGCGAAGCAGCCCGGGAAGGACCTGGTGCTGCTCATCGAGGGCATCGAGTACGACCCCCAGATCAACAACAAGTTCGACGTCATCATCAACGTGCCCAAGGAGGACGCCGGCAAGGTGGGGCCCAAGGACTGCGAGTATGCCGGCAGCTTCACCGCCGTACCCAGCTCCAACGCCAGCGGCGAAAAGCTCGTGGGGAAGGCCACGCTCTACATCGACGGCGTGCTGGCCGACCTGGGTCTCACCAACGAGAAAGCCGTCGACATCGTGCTGGTTCCTCACACCGACGAGGAGATCAAGATCTACCTGCCGCCGACCATCGAGAACGCATGATATATCGACGAGATTTCCAAGTCTTTTATTAATTTGAAATTTTGAATTTGTGAAGTGGTCTACTCCCTGCTTTTTTTATTTATTAGTATATGTTTAATAATGAAATGAGGAAGGGTGATCATGCATGCACGGATGAATGTACAACTGATCGCGAACATGCTGCTACTGACCTACACTCGACCCTGGCCTTTCAAAGCAACTACCACAAACCTTATCTTTACGAGAATCTTTCAGCCAGATGATCTTAGACTGAAGAAGTCTAATAAAAAAACGTTATTGTCGGTAAGCATAGGAACGCACGTGGTTTTTGTCCCAACAGTGAAAAATCCCTCTTTATGGGCGTTTCCGTTCCACGACCCGATCGTCCCAAAAACTTTTGTGACTATGATAGGCACACACAAATGATGTGCCACTCAAAGGCTGGTGTTGCTTCCTGTTGTGAATCAAAGTCGAAAACCAATGTGAACAAGAGACTTTGATGGATGGCCAATTAAATGAAGACGAGGGAGGAATCCAGGCTATCAAACACTTTAACTTGTATTGATCATCTCAGCCTCCTTGGCTATAAATAGGAGGCACTCTCACTTCTAAACCAGAGCAAGAAAGAAATACAGAAAGGCTCCCTCTTCCTCTCCACTCTTTGTTCATCCGTGTTCTTGTGTGTTACGTTGCATGTGTGCAAAGAGCAAAGAGCTGATTTCTTAACACTTCCTAAATAATTATAGAAATATTTAAGAACCATCCCAAGTTGAGAGGGTTCTTGGATCTGGATGAATATTTTTTATTTAATAAAAATAGCCTCACGGATGAGCGATACACACCTACCTTCGTTATGGTCTGTTTGGTTGGGCTATGACCTTTAAGAAAGTCCGTTAGGGTGCTTTTTGAAAAGCTATTATGAGTCGTGGCTTTTGGGAAAGTAGATGTGACAAAGCTACTCGTGGGATGATTGGAAGCGTTGAGCTGTTGTGGCTTTTGGAAAGTCCTCTCACTTACAATAAGGCCCCACATGTCATGCATACCTAGCTTGGACCGTCATCTTGCTCTATGCTCGTGAATGCCCGAGCAGAAAGGGGGGAGGCGGTCGCCGGCCGCTCACGCAGTGCGGGAAGGGGCCGCTGCGCCGGTAACGACCGGGGGGCTGCAGAGGGACGCGGAGGGGGCTCGCCGCCAATCACCGTAGAGGGACGGGAGGGCTCGTCGTTGGTCACCAAAGCGCCAGGGAGGGACAGGGCAGGGGTGGGGCTCGCTGCGCCTTGCGGGAGGGACGAGGAGGGGCTCGACGGCCGACCGCCGCAAAGGCTTTGGGGAGGGATAGGGCAGGGCTCGCTAGCTTCTCGCAGAGGAATGGGGAGGGGCTTGCCGTGGTCGGGAGGGACGGACAGGGGCACGGGGCTCTCCGCCACCACAAAGGGACGGGAGGGGCTCGTCGGCCGCTCACGGGCGCCCGGGAGGGACAGGGTGGGGGCGTGGCTCGTCGGACGCTTGGGGGCGTGTGGCTCGTCGGTTGCTCGCAGAAGCACAAGGTAGCCACGCAGATCTCGTGCACAGGGAGGAGCTGCTCGCGGACTAGCGGTGGGGCCTCATCGGTCAATGGGAAGGAGAGAAACAGTGTAGGGAAAAAAAACGAACTGTTGTCTTCATAAGCAAGGGTAGAGGTGCTTTTAAATTTGTACTCACGCAAAAGCAGTTGTGACTTTTAGATCCGTTGGTTAGCTTTTTTTTTTTCTTTTGGCAAAAGGACGTACCCATAATAGCTTACCGACATACAACTGTTGGTTGCATTGCTCCTAGACGTTCACCACACACCTGTTGTCTGTAGTCATAGTGTTGGAACCAAGTTATTCCTGTGACTGTGAGGCGCATTATGTTCGTCACGACACACAATAAAAATTGAGTTACTCTGGTGCAGACGAAACAAACTGTGTATGTATGTTTTTTTTTTTTTTGAGAATATGTGTATGTATATAACTCCCTCCATCCCAAGTCATTTCAAGAATCATGAAGAGTCAAAGCATATCGAGTTTTACCAAAATCATAGAGAAAATTACAAAAGTTTTTTTTTTATTTCAAATAGGTATACTATATAAACATATAATAAACATATAATTAGTGAACAATCCAATGATGCTTAGTTGACATTTTAAATGTCATTATCTCGTCATATAAATTTGGTTAAACTTATGATGCTTTGACTCTCCAAGATTTTTAAAATAACTTACAATTTGGGATGGTGGTAAAACTCATATGTAAACATCTAGCTATACACGGCACCTAGGAGCATCTCCAATAACCTGGCAAATTTTAATTGCCAAAACTAGCTTTTTTGCCAACTTGGTAAAAGATATGGCAAAGAAAAAAAAAAATAGCCCACTTGGCAAATACCAAAATTAGGTGGACCCCCATTGTTTTTAGCACGAGATTTTTGCGCGTGCCGCCACCGGTTCTCTCTCGCGTGGTTTTTCTTCGTCGCGGTCATCGTTCGTCGTCGTCGATCAGTCCTGGGACAGGGATTTGATGTCGGCTTTCTTTGAAGCCAAATGCCAGGTGCCATGCATGATGATGATGCACGCGTTGCAGTCCTCGGAGTAGAATTGAAGAACGTGGCGAAACAACGACATGCATGCTAGTACAAGAAATTAAGGAAGAAATTAATAGACGTCGCTGTCGTCTGTCCGAGAAAGTCTTTAACTACTGTATATACACACGGTATAAACTAGCGTGAAATGAAGGGAGGGAATCAAACTAGTCAACTTAAAAAAAAATGCCAACTTCGTTTAGTTGGCAAGTTTTTTAACTCAAATTCCAAGTTTTTAGACTCTCTCTCCATCACATCACATCACATTAAATATACCAAAAAGACATATGTTTGGAGCAGTAAATATAGATAAAAAAATAACTAATTACACAGTTCATTTGTAGACTAATCTTTTGAGCCTAATGAGTTCATGATTTGACAATGTTTACCAAATACAAACGAAAAATACTACAGTAGTTCTAACGGTGTTTTTGACAAATTTTTTTACCCAACTAAACAAGGCCTTTACCTTCTCTGTTCTAGATAGTTTGGCACGAGCGTAGCGGTCTTTACACCAGCCCGGCCAATCGATCCTCACTGACTTGTGGCTCGACATTGGGAGAACAGTTTCGTGAAGCGTCGACCGACTACCGGGCATCGTATCGTACCCTTCGCGGGACCTAGCTAGCCAGGTGGCTTCAGACCGACTTAAGTCGTTCCTTCCATACAACAATAGTAGTTGTTTGCATACGTAAGGCAAAAAAATTGCACAGAGACTACGAGTTCTCGTCAGCATGAATGAATGAAACTCACAAGCACAGAAAATCAGAAAGAAAGAAAAAAAAAACTAGGAGTAAATGCATAAAACTAGGGAGATGCATTTTACTCACGGGCCTGCACCGGTTGGAATGGGCCAACCAATCGCGCCCCTAGGCACTCTTTCTTCAATTGAATCCTGAATTCCTGATTGGGCCAAATAATACGAATATATATTGCGAAAAATTATGTATCTATAAAATCCAAAATCTCTAATAATTTGAAATGAGGGAGTATCTTCAAATCTATTTGTTTTCTCTGAAGGACCGAAACCTGCGATCATGACAGAGCCGAGTACAAGCCAACCAAATTTTATGGTCAATTTTTTTTTAAGAACACGGCCTTTAAAAAAAAAAAAATTGAAAAAAAAAAAAATCTAGCTTCATCTCCATAGGTGGGAAAACAGGCCAAAATTATTACAAGACACAAATACTTAAAAAGTTAACAGTCTTAGATGGCAAATAAATTTAATTTTGTAATCCTATAAGGACATAAGGCCACCCACAGGAGGCAAAGAAGACCATTTGCCGCGGACTCATGTTAATAATTCCAAACAAATCTTAAGACCTATTCATGCATGCATATGGGGAAGTTGGTGAACTTTAGTCCTAACTAACTTGCTCTTCAACTAGCAAAACATGCCCCTGATATGCTGCTTAAGTTTCACGGCCCAGTTATGTTTTTTAACAGGCACGGTGGCTAAGTCGGTCCAGCTTACTACATAGTGGCCCTAGGCGTTCAACCTGAGGAGCTCTGCCACTGAGTTGAAGTGCACGTGGAGGTAGTCACACACGCTTCGCCCTGGGCACTTTTAACCGAAAACCAAACCGAACCGAACCGAATTTTCGGTTTTTCGGTTTTTCGGTTCGGCTTCGGTTTTCAGATCTCGGTGTAACTTCGGTTTTCGGCTCGGTTTCGTTTTCGGGCTCACACCGAACCGAACACCGAGTAAGAAACCGAATTTCTATTTTCCAAATAATCCAGCCCAATCCAATTCCCGGGACAGCCCAGCCCACAACGCTTAATCGCATCACTACCCCCGCGATCGCCCAATCGATCGAATCCCGACTCAACTCCGATCGCGCCGCCTCCTCCCCGACTCAACTCCCGCCCCTTGTCCCCGTAACCTAACCCCTAGCTCGGGGCGGCGGCGCTGGCGGACGGGCGGCGGCGCATCCACCGTCGGCAAGGCGGCGGCGGCGGCGCGGGGCGGCAGGCCGGCGGCACGGCGACGCAGGCGGGGCAGCAGGCCGGGCGGAGCGGCGGCACGGCGCACCCAATTTTGAAGCCCGGCTATCGCGACGAAGTTGAAGCACCACCGAGCACCACCGCGCGAAGTTGGAGCACCACGTAGAACTCCTCGTTGTTTGTTGAAAACCTGAGAACTGGCTGGTTCTTTGTGGTGTTCGGTTTTTCGGTTAAAAACCGAAAACCGAAAAAAAAAACCGAATTGGTCGGTTTCGGCATTTGGGAAAACCGATCGGGTCTTCAAATCTAGGAACCGAATTTTTGTAAACCGAACCGAACCGAAAATTCGGTTCGGTTTAAAACCAAACGCCCAGCCGACACACGCTCACTTGCCCGCCCGCCCCTCACTCGGGCGTGTGACATTTGAGTAAACAATTTGCCAAAATTCAATACGTGGCCTGGCCTACTCTTTCAGTTTTAGTTTTTCGTTAACTTCATTTAAGTTTATGATATTTTTTAAGATCATTTCATAAACGTGTTTTTCATTAAGCAGATAAAGTTGCAAACATGGTTGACTAGGTAATACCATGATTACCTACGACTCCCCACCTAAGGGCGTCCACAATGGTAATAGCTAGTGCTAGCTACGTAGTCGGTGATGTGGAGGTGAGAGACAATAACAAATACTACTTTATATTATTGGACCCACATGCTCTTCTCACGTATTCTTAGGCTATGTGAAATAGTCTAGCTATTTGCATGTAGCTAGTGACTACTCTCTCTCCTACTTTTTCCCTGCCACGTCACATCTAGATAGCCAAATAGCTAACCATTGGAGATGGCCTAAACTCTTTTGGATACAACTTAAACGATTACATGATCACCAAATTTGCTACAAAAAGAGAGAAAAAGCCTCAATCATAGAACAAAAGAAGCTCCCTAATGTGGCTAAAACCAGCAACACCCCAACACATCTCCATGATAGCATCCGCCCGGCATTGTTGGCGAAGAGCTCACCCCATCGAAAGTCATGTCATTCCTTTCCTTCCAAATGCACCGCCCCATGAGGAAGACAAGCGAATCGAAACCCGGCAGATCTGCCTTGGTACCTGCTTCCTGTTTTTTTAGCCACCAACCAAACATCAGCTTCTCCACAACGCTTACATAATTCGAAGATGCAACCGCAAGATAGGCAAACATGTCACACTTCATGACTGTAACAACAACCCAAGATAATATGGTCCAAGGTTTTTGGCGCCTGGTCATAGAAGATGCAGTTATTGGACGGTTGCAACCCATGCCGGAATCTGCAGTCAATCATCCAGCAACGGCCATGCATGGCGACCTACAAAAAAGAAGAGAACTCATGGAGGCATTCCCGTCTTCCGTAGTTGTTTGGCGCCAAGAACCATTGATGACCCCAAGAACATCGCTCCATATGTCGAGGCTGCCGAGTATGAGTGATCAGAGGAGAGGTGCCTAGTGAAGGTGTTAGGCTACGCAATCAACTAAACTTCATCCAAAAGGCCAGAGAGGCGGCCAAACTCAATTAGAAGCTGCACGAACGTAATGCCCAGAGATTTGGCAAACCCATGTGT
Organism: Hyparrhenia diplandra; assembly: GCA_015847255.1. NCBI lineage: Eukaryota > Viridiplantae > Streptophyta > Magnoliopsida > Poales > Poaceae > Hyparrhenia > Hyparrhenia diplandra. The sequence goes on from JADLZK010004716.1 coordinate 356,950, forward strand.
CATCCGCCAAAGCCTCAGCAACTGTAGCCCACCACTTCCCCTTTGAAACTATAGCAAACACAGTAGGCGTCAGGCTTTTGATGAATGATCCATTCAGCCAGCGATCGGTCCAGAAATAGATGGACTCACCATTACCCAACTCAATGTTGTTTCTGCATGGAATAGTGCTAGAGAAGCCCCTTCCTTGGATTCCGGAACCCGGCCATTCTGCCGGTCTCTCCAAATCCACTGTGTGCACAAAGCGACACCAACTCACTTGAGGTCAGAGACCCCTAGGCCTCCTAGCTCCTTAGGCTGAAACACTATGATCCAAGCCACTTTGCACTTACCTCCCGGAACGGAGTCACTGCCTGCCCATAAGAATGCACGCCTCAGCTTAGCAGTGACTCCCAACTCCCATGGCGAGAGGCGTAGCGCGATGGTCGTGGTGCACCGTAATAGTTGGAGCGTAGCTATGATCGATGTCGTCCGTCCAAGCGGCATTAAGAAGGTTCCCCCTTCCAACCAGGGATCCTAGACGCAACCTTGTCCACCATGAATTGCTCGTCCGTTTAAGTTTACAAATTGAAATAATAATTGGTTTAGGTCATGATTGAGGCACACGAGATCATGTTGGACTCCTGTCGTCAAAACACATCCGATTTCAAGTTAGGGTTTTGCCTCTTTTCATTGCTACATCACCATCATAGTCTATCCATCTCGAGCGCCTACACCTATGATCGGGAGAGCAGATCTCGAGAACCACTCATGGATATAGAGAAATCGAACATGGGCTCACTCCTTCCCATAAATAATAAAGAGAATTGCTATGTGTCACCGCCTATTTTGTCTTTATTTGTGCTCGATTTTGGAGCGTTGGATTTTGCTAACGGTTTCGATGCGGGCTTTTTTTTTTATTTTTTTTTTTCTCGATTAACCGTGACGGTTTTTGTTTTTGTGATTCTAAAAACCGCCCACGCTTAATCCATCCATTTATCATGACCTCGCTTGGTGGCGGTTTTCAAAACCACCACGGTTAATGAAAAAAACGCCAAAGTTAATCTTTTAGGTAGTAGTGCAATGAACATTATCTTCAACTAGCTCGAGACATCAAGCTAGGAACCAAGGGCAAATGGGATGCACCACAATCAAGACCGGCCATGGGAAGCAAAATGTCTCTAAGGGCAAGTACATTGGTACACTATGTAAGCAAAATTAGTCTAAATTAACTAGGTTGGTTAGCTAGTTGTCTAACAACTAGTTGAAGCAGCTAAAAAACTAGTCCACCTATTAGCTCTTACTCCCTCCGGTCCCCACTAAGTTTGTCACCCCGGATTCCGTGTCATCTTTTTTTTCGATGCTTCGTCTTATTCAAATTTTTGCACAAATATAATTAATTTTATTACAACTTATTTTATCAATAAAGATACTTGAATATTGATTAATTTATTTTATAATTTGTATAAATATTTTGAATAAGACGGATGGTCAAACGTGAAGTTCAAAAGTCAAAAACGACGAACTCCATGGGGACAGAGGGAGTATATTGAGATGTACTAGAGCTAATTGTTAGCTAACTAACAATTAATTAACTTATATATCAAACATGTCCTAAATTGAAGGTTCTTTCACGTATTTTCTCTATATGAAAATATACCAAAGTGAGTTGTTAGATTTTCATTTGGACTGAACTTCTTTTGGGAGAATTAGGTGGAGGGCCTCCAAAAAAATTTTGTTTAGGTTTTGGGCTTTTTTTTCGAATTTGGGTGAAAGGCCCTTAAACAACAATTTCTTAGATCCGAGGCCTTCCGTACGTTTTCACCACTTAACGGTGTTAAGTAAGAGTTAAAATGACGTTTTTACCCCGAGTGAAAAAAAAAAAAAAAAATAGAATTATGATTGTATATAATTATAATATTTTGAGTATATATATTTATATTATTCAATATAATCACATATATATGTATAATTTTAGCACATCCGCACATACATTTACATATCCGTGTCACAACCCGTTTTCGCCAACGCGAGAGGAAGAACGAGACGCGTGACGTGGGTGAAATCAAAGAAAGAACGAGGCGTGGACGACGGCGCGGCGGGCGGCGCGTCGGCAGGCGGGCGGCGCGGCGCGCTGGGCGGCGACGCGGCCGGGCGGTGCACGGCGGGTGCGGCTGGTGGCGACAAAGGGCAGCGGGCGCTGGTGCGGGCGGCGGTGGTGACGGCCGGAGGAGCTAGAGAGCAAGGTAAAAACCTAATTATTTTCTTCTTGATTGTCTCACGATAGTTGTCCCCATATTTATATGAGGGGTTTACAATTGCTAACGGGCCAAGCCCATTAGTCTTTTTCGACTATCTTTAATTTAATCTAATAATTATAATAATAAAGCTAAATAATAATTAAATATTCAGCCACTCCGCTTATCTCGGGCGACTCACCGACCGAAGTCGACATCTCCCCGCCTGGAGATTCGGCTCGTCCTTGATTTGGAAGTCCGGATAGATTTTGTTGAATAATTCGCATCTTCCCATGAAGCATACGCATCAGGTTTGTTCTTCCATTTGATGAGCACTTGAAGCCGACCCTGGCGGACTCTTGTTATGAGCATTAATTCAGGTTCGGGGACCGGTGTGCCATCGTGAATCCGGAATATCTCAGTAGGTATCTCCCCACGGTGTAGTTTGAGCATCCGACATGAAAGGCATTGTGTATACGGGTTCCAGCGCAGATTCAATACATATGTTCTTGGTGTAATGATCTTGCCGATCTTTGAAGGGTCCAAAATATTTTGGAGAGAGCTTGCCTTTATAGAAATCGATATTGTTGCCACAGAACGGGATAAAAGTTTGAGCCAAACATAATCACCCACTTTAAATTCTCTCATGCGTATGTTTAGCATCAAAATATTTGCGGTAATAATCCCGAGACAACCTGCAAATGAACCTTTGTCCGATTGAGAAAAATATCCCGCTGAGTTAGTAAATCATCCCACTACGGTAATGTTGTCTCACCCGGATGACAACCACGAATAGTAGGGGATCACGCCCATACACAAGTTTGAACGACGTTGTTTTGGTTGATGCATGATATGAAGTATTATAGCAATATTCAGCCCAAGGTAACCATCTTACCCAATCCTTTGGTTTGTCACAATCAAGCGGCCAGATACATCGTAATAATTTTATTGATGACCTCACCGGCCATCCGCTTGAGGATAATAAGCCGATGTTGGTGACAAAATAATGTTAGATAGACGAAAAATTTCTTGCCGTAATTGACTCATGAAGATGACATCCCCGTCACTAACCCATCGATCTTGGCAAGCCATGTAGTCTAACAATTTCGAGAAAAATTTTCGAGCATTTTGGGTTTCTTTGTATACGGATGAGAAAGGGGTATAAAGTGAGCATATTTGGATAGACGATCAACCACCGTTAAGATTACCGATTTAGATCCAACTTTCGGAAGAGCTTCAATGAAATCCATTGAGATATCCTCCCAGATCTGCTCGAATTGGTAAAGGCTAAAAAGCCCAACTGGATGAAGGTGTTGAGTTTTTTTTTGCGTTGGCAAACCAAACAATCATTCACAAAATCTGTGACAATGCGTTTATCATGTTTGACAAAGAAGGTCCGACGGAATCGATGCAGTGTTTTTCAGTATACCCTCATGTGCCGAATCATGAATTGCATGGAGAATAGTCTCAAGATGTTTGGACGATTTGAAAAGCCATACCTTTTTGTTGAACAATATCAATCCATTGCGAACTTCCCATGCGAGTCCTTACCGTTGATTATAGAATCAATAAGGGCTATAGCTTCATCATCGAATGCAATTTCCTCCCCGTAGCTGATCAAATAACCCCAATTGAATTTCTGAAATAGCCATGAGGGAAGATTCATCCGTGTTTCGACGAGATAATGCGTCGACCACCACATTTGATTTACCCGACTTGTACTCCACAAGTAAAATCATAGCCAAGTAATTTGCTAACCCATTGATGTTGTGGAACTGTGGACAAGCGTTGATCTAAAATGTACTTAAGACTGTAATGATCTCGACCTTATAATAAATGGGCGGCCCCAAAGATATGGTCGCCAATGCTTGACTTCTTTGTTACCGGTCCTATGAGTTCTCTTTCATAAGCGGCTAACTTTTTTGTACTTATCGGGCATACGTTTGCTAAAGTAAGCAATTGGACCATTACCCCGATGTAAAACAGCACCCATACATGTACCGGGACGCATTACATTCCACCATAAATGATTTATTAAAGTCCGGAAGTTGGAGAACCTAAGGTCGATGATAAAGTCCTCTTAAGGTGCTCAAAAGTCGTTGTTGCCAAGGGTGTCCAACAGAATGAGTCCTTCTTAAAAAGATCATCAAGGGGACGTGCAATTGTACCATAATCCATTATAAACTTTTCAGTAGTAACCAGCGAGTCCCGTAAAGCCTCGCAATTCACTGAGAGTTGTGGGGGAGCGCCAAGCGGTGACGGCCTCAATTTTCTCGGGTCAATGACCACTCCAAAGATCCGATATAATATGTCCCAAATAACCCAATTGTGATTGACCAAAGAGGCATTTAGATTTCTTTAAAAAGATATTATGAGATGCGAGTACCTTGAAAACCTCTTCCACATGGTGGAGATGCTCGAACCGGGATTTACTAAATATCGGGGATATCATCAAAGAAAACCAACACAAACTTACGCGAGAAAACGGTCCCAATATATCATTCATCAAAGCTTGAAAAGTTGAAGGTGCATTGCATAATCCAAATGGCATGACCAAAAACTCAAAGTGCCCATGATGTGTCCCGAAAAGTCGTCTTTTCGATGTCAGAAGGATGCATGCGCATATTGGTGATAGCATGAGCGAAGATCTAATTTGATGAAGAATTTTGCACCTTCTAGTTCATCCAAATAATTCAGCAATAACCGGTATTGAAAACTTGTCTTTCAAGGTATTACTATTGAGCTTCCGATAATCAACACAAAAACGTCAAGTCCGATCATGTTTTTTGACAAGAAGGACATGTGATGAGAATGGCGGCGTGCTATACCGGATGATACCTTGATGAAGCATGTCTCGCACATTGTCGTTCGGTTCATTTTTTTCAGTATCCGAGGGTAACGATAGGGGCGAACGACGGTTGGTCGAAAGTGGGATCCTTAAGATAAATTCTATGATCATAACGCCGTTGAGGTGGGAGCCCCGAAGGCTCTCTGAAAATCTGTTAGAATTTACATAACAGAGGATCCTTTGACACGTCAGGAGAAAGTATATGAATACCGGTTGAGAATCTGTCTCAGTAGAGAGGTCGTGCCATGTGATCGGGCCGTCCTTTCCGCCGTAACTTCATAATAAGTTTATTAAAATTCCGGATAATATTTTCCAAAGAACTCGGCCAGATCCACATCCAAAATAACATCATAGCCTCCTAATTTGATGCTAAAGAAATCTGCTTTGAAGCTTTCGTTAGCAATAGAAAATTCAATATTATCATACCTTCTCACATTTGTTATGTGTTGTCCATTGGCGGCAAAGAACTTTGAGCGGATGGTGTAAATCGAGAACTTTGGAGGCCTAGTTTCATAGCCAAATCAGAATCCCAAAAAATTGTGTGTTGAACCCGAATCCAAAAGAGCCAATAAATTGGTGCCATTTATATTGATAAATAATTGCATGGTAGGACAAGTGGATATGCCGGTTAAGCCATGAACCGATATTTGAATATCTGAATATTCTCTTGTGCGTACCTTTGAGTTCTCGTCGACGGAAGCTGTATAGAGACGTCTAGCAAGTGCTATGGCCGTCTCAATATCGTGGTTGATGTAGTTGGACGTCGACCGAATCGGGGTGCTAACCCAAAGAATATAAAGCATAGCCTCTTTGTTTTGGGGAGAGGTGTTGTACCTTGTTCGGCGTTCTTTGTGAACATATTAGTGTACCTGTCCAAATTTCCCGTCGGGCGTGATGTTGTCGGATCACCAAGACGATTGTGTAGTGGAGTTCCAAAGCGCCCGGTAATAGCTGCGAAAATTCTAGCCAAGTTGGTTGACCCACTTCGTTTTCCCAACGAATAAACCACGATAATGTGTTCCCTTGAAGATGGAACGAAGCGAGCTGCATCCGACCAGATTAATAATTCCTTGAGCGAGAAAAAAATTTATCGCACTTGTACAGCCAATGAGAAGGGTCACCCTTGCCATCATACTCGGAAAAAAAATAATTTAATATTATTGCCGGTAATGCGCCCGGGATTTTCCTTCGGCGGGCAAGAATTTAGGTGGAAATTCTGGAGTAATTTCTTGGGGAATTTACGTATCAAATTCGAGATGAAAATTTGACCGTCCTCATTGGGTCGTAGGATTGAAGAATCGGAGGTGCGGCGGATGGAGGGCTCATCTCGTATCTACAGATCGAAGAGAGCGCTTTGGAGGGCGGGATGTACTTAGGCGATGATGGGGCTGAAGTAGCCTCCATGGCTTTGGCCTCCATAGCCGCGATGTACTCATCGATGATCCCGTTGACGTTTGCCGTGATGGATTGTCGAGTGGTGCGTGCCATTGGATCGAAAGTGGTCTCCGGATACCAATCTGTCACAACCCGTTTTCCGGCCAACGCGAGAGGAAGAACGAACGAGCGTGGCGGGCTGAAATCGAAGAACGAGGCGCGGACGACGGCGCTGGCGGCGGCGTCGGCGGCGCCGGGCGCGTAGCGCGGGCGGCGGCGCGCGGGAGCTGGCGCAGACGGCGGCGCCGCGGCGATGGCGGCGCGCGGCGGCGGGGCGCGTGCGGCACGCGGCGGCGGCGGCTGGAGGAGCTAGAGAGCAAGGTAAAAATCTAATTATTTTCTTCTTGATTGTCTCACGATAGTTGTCCCCATATTTATATGAGGGGTTTACATTGCTAACGGGCCAGGCCCATTAGTCTTTTTTCGACTATCTTTAATTTAATCTAATAATTATAATAATAATGCTAAATAATAATTAAATATTCAGACCACTCCGCTTATCTCGGACGACTCGCCGACCGAGTCGACAATCTGTTTTCCTTGCCGTCGAGATCGATGGCGATTTATTATTTGCAATTGCAGTGATGCTAGTTGTTGCCATGTTTTTTTTTGTGCCTCCTTTTCGAAAGTACAGTTTGTAGTATCCGTTCGGTGAACACACTCATACCCCATGCACACTACACACCCACGCACACCACCGTGAACACCCTACGCATCTACAACTACACACACAGTCCGAATCGCGTCCCTTGTGGAGATCGACCTAAACCGCTCGGAGCCAGAGGCGACGGGCACGCCGTCATCGACCATTGTGGTATCAATGGGGAGGCAAATGAAATTATTCAGGGAACTACTGTTCCCGGGGTGGGAAATCGTGGGTCGAGCGAGCTCGAACCCACGACCGGCCGCTTCCACCACCAGAAGCGAACCACTCGAGCTACGGCTCGATCCCCGCCATGTTCTTGTTGGTTCTTGGCATTTCAGCGAGCCTGCTTTGTCCTAATTGTGCTGCTGCAACCACTACTGTAGCAGCACTGCTCTCCTCTTGTGGCTACGCCTGCGTCGTCGTCGCGTTGATTTTCATTTCCCTCCTCTCTCTCTCTCTCTCTCTCTCTCTGGACCTTTTCTTCCTTGCTTCGATGCAAGCTGCAGCTCTCCGCTACCCCCATGAAAATGCAATGCAACGCTCGGGAGATGAGCCTCTATTAATGTTTACTCTGCCTACTAGTACTGGAGTACTAGGTCCTTCAAATCCGCACATACATTTCCCGAGCGTATGTACTGAAAAAAATATGCTGAAAAATATGTACGCATGTGCTGGAAAAATATGCGTGGATATCTTGAAAAATATGTACGCATGAGCTGTAAATGTATGTGCGGATGTGCTAAAAAAATATATATATGATTATATTGAATAATATAAATATATATACTCAAAATACTATATACAATTATAATTCCATTTTTTTTTTTTTTTTCACTCAGGGGTAAAAACGTTATTTTAACCCCTACTTAACACCGTTAAGTGGTGAAAACAGACGGAAGGCCTTGGAGCTAAGAAATTTTTGTGTGAGGGCCTTCCACCCAAATTCGAAAAAAAAGGGCCCAAAACCTAAACGAAGTTTTTTTGGAGGCCCTCCACCTAATTCTCCCTGTTCTTTTGCTTTTGAACCTGACCGAAATTCTTTTTGATCATATTTGGACTTCAACGGGTAAGTGAGTGATGGAAAAAAACATAGAAACCGCGAATCCCCTCTCTGCAAACATTGATCTTGGGCCTGAACTGATACGTGCCGTTGTTCCCTTGTTGGTAAACCGCCTTCTCCAGTTGGGCCGGCAGCCTGCAGCCAGCTCAGGCCATCGGCCCAGCCCACCCTGCTGCTCCTCTTCCTCCTCTTTCCCCGCTAGGAAAGAGCTGCTGCTCCGTCTGATCCTCCCCTCCTCCTCCCACAAAAAAGACAAACCCTAGCCCCTAGCTCGCGCGCAGCTCTCGCCGGATGGACCCTCAGCAGCCGGAACCCGTCAGCTACCTGTGCGGAGGTGATCCCTCGCTCTCCCTCACTACCTCCCTCTCGATCTCGATTTGTCGCCGCGGTTCCCGACCGGGACGCCTCGCCACGACTGAATTTTTAATTATTTTTGAGCGTATAGCAGGCAGCAAACATGAGGGAAACCAGTTGGTTTCCTTGTTTCTCACCTGGAAAATATTCTTTTATGGTCCTTTCTCTAAGATTACATGTAGATGTTGTACAAGGGGACTGAAAGTGGTCCTTGAATTTGAATCATTAGACATGTATGGGCAGCTTGTTGAACAAAAGGCGTTTTCAGTCCGGGAAATTAGAAAAAGGTTTGGTGGCTGAAATACGGGTCAGATCACAAATTACAATTTTTAGCGACTCCCTGACTTGTGGGGGATGTTTGGTTTCATCTCCAGTAGTTTCCTTGCAGCCCCGCCAATAATCAAGCTTCATGCATTGAATTCCTTGTCTGTGTTTCAGATTGTGGAGCTGAGAACACGCTGAAGCCGGGAGATGTGATCCAGTGCAGGGAGTGCGGCTACCGCATCCTCTACAAGAAGCGGACCCGCCGAAGTAGGCTACCTTTACCCCTTCTCTCTTCAGTTCCTAGTGGCTTGTCTCAAGTGATTGATTGTGTTTTACCAGTGAAGGGATATGTTCTTTTGTACTTCCTGATTGGTATATGTATATAATGGGATACATCCTACACAGCTTGTGACAACTAGCTTGTGCTGTACTGATGTTGTTACATTTTCCTCGGTATAGTTTGAACTTGTACCATGTGCTGTTGGAAGTAGTATACAGCCTCTTAGCCTGTTATAAGAAGGTGTGGCTGTTAACTTATTGGTTGCTTTGATGACAAATATAATTCCATCTAGTTTTTTCCTAAGTAAAATTTTTAAGATTTTGGCTAGCAATATATATGTATTGTCTTAAATGACAAGAATTATACTATATTATGGAGTACTTTCTACAATGAATATATTAATGCCAATCTTGTACCTTCAATCTATCTAAAATTGTAGACATTGATAGCCAAAATTAAAGAAAAGTTTGATTTAGGACAAACCTAGATGGACTTATATTTATGATTGGAGGAAGTTTACCTTTACAGAGCACTCTCAAGTAGCTCAAGCACAGTGTCGATTTGACTTGTGGTTACCCTTCCTAACTGAGGCCAGAATTCTTCCCCCTTTGTATCTCTATGTGCTGTGCAATGTAGATATTGCATATTGAACATGGAATGGATTACTTTAGAAAATTAGTTAAAAATGGTCAGAAAATGCCTGTCTGTATAATTTATCATTAGTTTCTAACTAATACCCAGTTTGTTAGCCCACTATAGGTTAATGTTTCTTTTTTAAAAAATTAACTTATAGAAAACGAGTAGCTGGCTTTGCTGAAATTATGTGTAAAAAAGAACTGTTTCATGTGGCCTTTTTATACTACTGTTGAGAGTGTTGCTGTATGGACTCTGTATTTGTTCTCTCAACTAAAACGCGTAACAATGAGAACTCTTAACATATTGCACTTGATTAAATTCTCTGGGGAAACATGTTACCAAGGATGTATGTAACTTGCAAGTTAAACTATCTTTATCTGTTTATCATCCCAATTTCTTTAATTATTTAATCTTGAAGTGAATGCATTGTTTAGAGCTCTATGTTGCTTAATGACTATGGCTCTCCTAGATAAAAAGTTACACTCCTTCCCCTTAGATGTATTTCAGTTAGTGGTTGGAAGCAGTCTCTACTTCTCCACTCTCTTCTTGATGTTGTTACACTTATTGAATTTACTACCTGGTTAGTTATCGTAGCCTTTTTAAATATATGGCTACATTGTTTTGTTCATTAGCTGTCAATCATGGTGCTCCGACATCTAAGAATCTAGCCTTTGCAAAGCAGTTAGGTTCTAGAGTATTCATGAATTTTTTTTTTTGCTCAGTGAGATTCCTTAAATACGCTCCTGTACATGTGTTTAATGTCATTGATTTTGCTCCAGTTCTACCTGCATATATGCATTGGATGTATTTTTATATATATTTTATCTCTCTTGAAGTTATTATTAATACGAGATTGAGAGGATTGAGGTAGATAATGTGCTTAGGGTGAATGCCCCTTAACAAATATGGAAAATTTTGGACATTCATGATTGAGCTGCCCAGTTTTCTTTTCTAAAAATGGTCATAATCCAGAGCACTTGTTTTCCTCCACATAAAAGTTTGCCCACTGCACATTGTGTTGAAGTGGATTATGCTGTGATGTAAGGGGTTGTGCTGTCTTTAAAGGAGAAAGGGATGGGGCAGGTAGAAGGCATGGTTAGTTGGGAGGTGAGTGTAGGCATCACAGGGGAACTTGAAGTTGACATGATTGTGTGGTTGAGGACCAGAAAAGTTGGGGTTGCTTCCACATGACTTTGTTGAGGGGTACTAGTTTTTATCGATGGTGTTTAATTTGCAAAAGTATCTTGATCCTCTGTGTTTTTGTTATAGAAAATGTATTGTTTGTTTTGAGCTTACTACATTTTAGCCTATCAAATTGGTTTCTTTTGTGTATGTCATTGTCCTTGTCATCATGAAAGGCCTGGTATCAGGCATATTCATGTCTTTTGAAAGAATGAAGACATATTTTTTCCTTGATAACACTGAAACCATTTCACACTGAAAACAGTAGCCAAACCTATTTGGTAGTAAGCTCGCACGATGTACTCTAATCAACAAAGGATTTATGCAAGGTCCATTGTGCTACTGGATACTATTTTTTTTCCCAGGTCCTGTTTAAACTGAACAAACCACCCTTTTTGTTAGATATTGTAATCACTTCGGAGTTCCCACTGAAAATGGTTGGTAGGCCACAAGTAGAGAATAAGCTCTAGCAGTTGCTCTAACTTACAAAGCGTGATTGTTCCATGATACTACTGGATGCTAGATTTTGCATCTTTGCAGTTTAAAATGTTTTTTGTCCTGATCGATTATAATTGCCTGATCAATACCACTCTTCTTTTCTGTTTTGACAGTTGTTCAGTATGAGGCACGCTGAGCTGAGCTGAGCTGAGCTGAAGACAAGAGAACAACATGCTTTGCTGTAAGATGTAAGATGTTAGGTTGTGCCTCTAGCAGTGTAACAAGTCTTGTCTCTCTGGGAGAATGAGTCCTGCGAATTACAATGACAATTACAATGTGTGTAACCGTGCACCGAACTTGGTATGAAAGTGTTGAAAACGTTGGAACCGTTGGTAGATTTCAGAGACAGGAAGTTACATTGACTTGTGGGAGGTCTGAATTTCTGCGCCTGCACCGTTAGGGGCTTGTTCGGTTGTGTAACCTGGATTCAATCCGGTTCCTTCCTAAAATTTGTATACATGCAAGAGAAATCCTCTCACTTCACCTGGAATCAAGCCAGGCCACTTGAGTACTGGAATAAATCCTTGCGGATTCTATATGCGGAGGCTTCGAGCAGCGGAACGATTCCCGCGTAAGCACCCTGCACCTCAGCCACCTCAGTCATTTCCCCACTTGCAGCTGTGTGTGAATTGGTTCCGCATGGATTCGATCCCTTCCACGACCGAACGAGCCCTTAATCTGCTGGCTTTGCCATATAGCAGTTACGACACTTGTTTAGATACCCGGCGATAACACGAACCGTATGAGCACATCGCAAGTTCATCTTGAGCCAATAGTTAAGTGTAGAATGTGGTAGTAGTCTCTGAAACTTCCATGAAGGTCCCTTGCTAGCTTTGACAGTGGAATCCAATACAAGCACCCAACTGATCGTTAACGTCGTGGACACGGAACACGACGGTTTCTTTAACCTTTTTATTTTTATAAAAATATATATACAATATGCAAATAAAAAAATATAGTAGTAGGTTTGGTTGATTTGCTTGGTGGGACACGCAAAGCCTTGGAGCGCCAAGCGTCGGAGGCTTATCCGTGCAATTCATTCATTCGTCCCAGTCCCAATCCAATCCCCACGCCAAGTCTCTTTCTCCCCGTGGAAGTGGGGCAAAGCGGCGTACGTTAGCGCTTGCGTGCGCGTAGCATTTAACCAAAGCAGCAACTTCCCCCAATCCCCACTCCTCCCCCACCACCCACCATTTCTTCCTTCGCCTCCCCTCCGCCGGCAATCCCACATCCGCATCCAATCAGCAGCCGCTCCAGCCTTCCATCGATCCGGTGAGCACCCGCCGCCTACCATCGATTCGCCTCGGTTCGATCCGATTGGATTGGATTGCCGCCGCCTCGTCGTCGTCTTCCTGACCCGACTCGATTTTTCCGTTCCGTTTCAGGTCGCTGCTGCTCTCTGTTCCGCTTCCGCGTGCGATCGATCGATCGAGGAGACCAAGAGGAGGAGCGATGGCGAGGAGCTCGTTTAAGCTGGAGCACCCCTTGGTACGTCCTCCTGGCGGGCTGGTTCCGATCCCCTCTCCTCACCTCTCCTCACCGGGGTTCACCTGCTGTTGCTGTTGTCGCTGCTCGTGCTAGGGTTTCGGTCGTTTCGCCGGTACTGGTAGTAGACTCTGCCGCGTGCGGACGGACCCATCCGTCAATCGATTCGATTTCGTTCAGTTGTACTACGTACGAATAGGTTAATCGAAGAAATTTTGTTGGTAGCGTGTTCATCTGTGCTACCTTGTCACAGTTTCGCGATCCTGCGGTGGTGGTTAGACAGATGAGTTTTTTTTTTTTTCTCGTGGTACTACGGATTGGTGTGGTAGGTCTGCACCTTTGTTTCCCCTGTAGGTTGGCTGGATCGTTGGAACTTGATGGTGGTTGCAGTTAATTTCGCTAGGCGCGCGATTCACGGGCTGTGCCATCCACAGTTTGCTGTGTTGACTCAGATCAAATCTCTGCTTGTAACTGGCAGCCTAACATGATCCGGCTGAGTTGATACTAACCAACCCCAGCAACTAGTAAATCTGAACAACTGTATTTTCTTCTCTTAATTGCTAGATTGTCTGAACGCGTTCTCAAGTTGTAAAACTAAAGGTTCCTTCTATCTCTAGTTTTATTAGGTTTGCCTTGTACCGACACCCACCGAATGGTTGGTTGTTCTGTTTGTTGTGGATGTCTTACCATTGTCTGGTTCTTATTCACCTCCTGCCTGTCTCATGTATATTGTTTTGGTTTTTTTCATATAGAAGAAATTGTATATCCTTTCGCCCTGAATGACTGAATTCTCATCATACATCTGTTTTATTTCGCAGAAAGGAGGCAAGCTGAGGCTAACCGCATCAGGGAGAAGTACCCTGATAGAATCCCTGTAAGCCTTAGTATCGTCTCCCATGTCCTCTAATTATTTCCATGACTGCTTTTGTTCTCATTCAAATCGGCTTCGTATAATGTAGGTCATTGTTGAGAAGGCCGAGAGGAGTGACATCCCAGACATTGACAAGAAAAAGTCAGTTCTTATCCATTTCAGCAATAATTTTTTTCTCAAAGTTGTCTCCGCAATTTCTCTCGTTGATTTTGTCAAACGCTTCATAATGCAAAACTGTTGGCTGTGGGCATTATCCTTGTGCCAATCATGCCTTTATAGTTGTGCTTATCTCTACTAATAGTTGTCGAGGCACTTGGCATCGTCCCAAGCAAGAGTCTGTTTCTTCTGCATGTTGCCATCTAGAAATTGATTGCTTTACTCCATTAGCATATCCTTTGCTTGTATCATCTTCCAGCATTTTTTTTGACAACATCTTCCAGCATTAATTAATTCAGAATGAGGTCTTGTTTATCGGTACAAGTCAAGACCAACTGCAATATTCGTGTGGCTCCTAATATGCTATTGCTTGTAGGTACCTTGTTCCTGCCGACCTCACAGTTGGACAGTTTGTGTATGTGGTACGGAAGCGCATCAAGCTCAGCGCTGAGAAGGCAATCTTCATCTTCGTGAAGAACACCCTCCCACCAACAGGTACCCAAGAGTGTTTCCTATGCTGTCGTTCCATAAAATTGGGGGGAGAAATAAAAGAAAACCTACCTAACATTGTCGCTTTTGGTCCCTGCAGCTGCTCTGATGTCCGCCATCTACGAGGAGAACAAGGACGAGGACGGCTTCCTCTACATGACCTACAGCGGCGAGAACACCTTCGGGCTGCTCTAAGTGGCGCCGCCGCCGCCGCGATGGATCAACATTGGACAACAATGCCTCCTGTAAATACTTCATAGGCATCTTCAAGAATCTGTGTACATACATAATCTCAAGAATCTGTCCCCATCAAGCAACTCTTTGTCTGTCGAAAACATTTGGAGCGCACTATGCTAAACACATTTAAGTAATATTAATCTCTGGGATGCTTCAGAAGTTATGCTAAAAACCTGATGTGTCCTCCCTTAGTGACAAATAACATGAGGGTGCAAGCTGTGATATTCATTCTTCGCCACCCATGTGGTTAAATGTTGCTGTTATTTTTCTTTGTTCGTTATTAACTGGCCCTCGTGCCGGTGGCACCGACTGATGGGTGGCGGTGGTGTAAGCCACCGGCATGCATGCCGACTACACTGACCGACGGCGGCGGTGAAAGGGCACCGCCGCACCGGCAGGCATGCATGCAGCTGGCCGGCGTTGTGGTGATGGAACAGCAATGCACAGCAGGCCTGAGAACCTGGACTCTGGCAGGAATGAACGTGTGCGGCAGCAGGCACGGTGGTTCAGAAAGACCAGCATGTGTTTTGGGCACTGCTGTATGGAATCATTGTACGTAACGAGCGAATCTTGGTTCTTGGTCCGGCGACCATGTTCGTACAGATGAAAAAGAAAAAAGCGCCCACGTTTGTTGCATCCGATCTTGCGACCAAGTTTATTCGGCGATCTCAGTTAAGGATGCACCAAAAGTTGTGCATGAAGCAGCATTGTTGTTTTGGTTTTGAGGAAATTTCGTTGCTACAGATGATATGACGATGCATCGTCATCTCGCCAGAACCTCAGTTTGGTAGGATAACTGATAAGACGACTCTGTAATTTTGTGTCTTGATCAACTCAGAAAGGAGGGCCAATACATTCCACACTACAGGAACACGGTCATGCTGGCTGGACCATGCATCAACACAGATGCATCTGTGCACCTCCAATCAGGAAATGTACGGCGGCAACATGATCTGTGATGGCAGAGCCATGCACGGCCAACCAAACTTGCAATTCGAGTGCTACACAGATGCATCGGCAATTCCAGATAATGCTTTGCAGGCTCCATCGATGGCGGGTCTTGGAATGCACATTGTTGATACTATCAACAATACCAGAATGACATACAAGCTCAGCTTGCCAACTGCAGCTCAGTGCTTATGGGCGAGGCAGCCGCTCTCGCTTTGGTTGTTGATGTCCTAAGCAAGCTAAATGCATCAGAGGTCTCCTTCCACACTGACAGTCAAATCCTATCAGCCTATCTATCCGGGGACAGAGATAAGGAACCCCCTGATTGGAAGATCAACGCATTCACGCAACGCTTCTTCAACTGTGTCAATGCAATGGAGCACAAGATGTCCAAGCTAGACAGAAGCCAAAATGTTACTTATGGCTCGTCTTCTGGCAAAGAGAGCTTTTAGATCAAAGCTGAGTCCGCCTGGTGTGACCTGTTCAAACTCTAGCCATGCTAGCAGTTACAACTTGTCAAATGCACTGCTTTTAACACATTATGAGATGTATTACCCTCTTTCGGCAAATTGCCCCTAATCAACGGAATTATTTGCTTCTTGTCCAAAAAACAACTTATTCCAAAACAAACAATAGTAGTGTACAGTATCGGTGTAGATGACAGATGACCCTCATTCCTCACACAAAACACCTAGAAATAGATCCGGAAATACGTTTTGGCAGCAGACGGGAGCAGGACTGGATGTGAGAAAGCAGAGGAACCCGCAGGAACAGAGAAGCCGCTAGCGGCAAACATATAGTATGCTGTGCCTGCTGCAGCAGGGCTGCACTGCTGATCTAGCTCTGGCCATTGCTGACCGCTCCGCTCCCTCCCTCTAGATTCCCTGCCTGGACATGCATAAATATACCCCAACCTCCCCGTCCGTCGCCGACTCAGCTGCCTCCCTCCTTCACCAATGCGCTCAACGCCGTCGCACCCTGCATTTCCCGGCTGCTGCTGCTGCTCTCTTGCTCTCCAGCGCGCTGCAAACTACAGGAGCCGCGAGCTGCTGCATCCATGCGTGCATGCACTGGTGCCTCTACTACAAACGCGATCGATCCAGGTGGCCAGGTGGGTAGCTATACAATGTATGCATCCTCGTGCAATGGCCGTACGTGACGGGGTATTGACGCGGTTCAATTCGAGAGCTCGAGCCCTAGCGACTGCGGGGCTCTGCTCTCTGATTGAGCCGTGCCAATATCACGTCCCGCTCGCACTCGCCGCCGCAGCTCCTGTCTCTATGAATGTATTCCAGTATGCATCCATCCATCCGTTCTTCGCTTTCTTGCACTCTGCATAAATGTGTGGTAATCATCAGTGAAAATGTCGTGCATGCCATCTCAGTCCGCTAGTTAATTTGCTTTCATCCATTCCAATACATTATTTTTGCTCCTGCATGCTCATTATATAGGGATCGATGTATGTATCAGATATCCTCATGCTTGATTCCAAATTCCAATACATTTTTTTGTTCCTACATGCTCCTACATACATATATACTGCTCTTTATTCTATATATACTGTATCCTCACCTTTTTTTATATATAATGTGCTGTTAAAGTCAATATGAATGAATGAATGAATGAATGTGTTTACTGATGGCGAGCTGACAAGTTTTTATCTACCCATGATTGCTGAATCTGCTATACATGGTATAGCTCACCTCCACAACTCACCACCACCTCTTTGGGGTAACCAGCTTCAGCTTGGGTTTTTTTTTTCGTGTTCTTTTTACCATCTACAATAGTGCTGAATAACGACTAGGAGTGCTGCATTTCATGACACTATAATTAATTATTACGTCAGAATGATAAATGCCATTTGCACCGGTTGTTTATTTACTAGTAAATATTTTTAAAAATAAAAGGAAAGTCTACCAGGTCACTTTTCTAAGTGATTCCTGTACAAATGTAGGACCGTTTAATTTTGCATCCTGCAAAAATTGCAATGAAGTCCTTGTTCAGGTACCTAAAGCAGGGTGGAGAGAGAAAGCCGAAAGGAATCCGAGTCAAGATCTGTGAACCTTTTTTTGATCGGTACAGAAAATAGCCCGTGATGTGCCACGCTCTGCCGGCGTCGAGGTAGTAGCTAGGTCAATCCACAGAACTTTTTAGTAGAAACAAAATGGTCACGATGCCATGTCTCTGAAAATTAAATCAGCCAAGAAAAGCTGATCGATTTCGAGCATGGCCGGGCAACTGATGGGCATTGCAAAGCTCTCTATGTATGTGTTTGTGTGTAATTGCAGTTATCAAAAAGTTATCTCTGTAATTGCTTCGATAATTGCGATCAACTTATAGTTTTTCACTAACCTGCTGAACCCCTGACTTTGAAATACAGCAGCACTATATATGCCACACAAGTTAACAATCTTTTTTTTTTTGGCAATAATGCCGCCCCATGAAATCCTTGGGCCACGGTGTGTTTATATATATCACTGGTATGGTATATATGTATATCTCCCTAAATTTTCACTGCACCATGTGCCATGTGTGAATATTTTCCATTGGGTTAAGACTAGTAGCTGGTCAGAAAGTACAGGCACACTGGCCCTTAGTGACCATGGAATGATGCAGAATCTTTCAGGAAAACTGGAGCCAAGCAAAAGCAACAACAGCTTAACAGTTAACAGCATGATCAAAAGCGCTTGCACAACAGTAAGAAATCTCTTGTTCCCATTCATGCATTCCAGGCTTTCAGTGATCACTCACCTCGGAGGCTAGCTATCAACAATTCGATCAGCATAACCGACAACAGCGATCGCACATCTGTTCCTCAGTTCCTGTTACTTTTGAAGCACCCACAGTAACATCCATCAGAGGTCATGTGCAAAGCCCCCTTGCAATTCTTCGCCAACAGCAGCAGCAGGTACATACTAGAACCCACATAAGAATCAACTGCTTGCGGATGAAATTCCTCTGTATCGGTTCAATCATGGCTGAATGATAAGACTTGCGGTGGTGGTCGTCAGGCATCCGACAACGCGTTGGAGGGCCGGAGGGGATCGAGCTGTTGGCTCCGACGACGAACAGCAACGCGCCAACTGGGACGGCAGCAGCATCCAACCTTATGCATGCATGAACGGGTGGGTGCTGAGGCGTTGTCCGTCGTCAGCCCATCACCTCACCTCGGGGCTTGTCAGGGAATCAACGTGATCCAACAGAACCTCCGATGTGAAGGACAAGTGTGAGCTGAGCTGCACCTGCACCCGGCCACTTCAAAAGTACTCCCTCCCTCCTGTCAAAAAAAGAATGTCGATGCATGATTTGTTCTGGTCAAACTTTCTTACGTTTACAACTAGGTTTATAGAAAATATTACCGATATTTATATCTTCAAATAAGTTTATTGTGAAAATAATTCAGTGATTCTTTCATATAATGATACTAGTTACGTGCTATAAATATGAATATTTTCTTATATATATATTTGGTAAATGTTGAAAACATTTAAGTTCTAGAAAAGTGAGAAACTGAGAATGATACCTTTTATGGGATGCAGGGAGTACGTACCGTGTGAGTGGCTCCTTGGCATTGATGTAAATTGAAATGTAACTCAATGATCATTGAAAAATTCCATGAAGAGAGAAAATTTCTACCACCAGCTATGGCCACTGATAGCTCAATTTATTTTTCCTATGCCTTCAAACTCAGTATTGAAACGATTACCATGATTATTACTTATACTAAATCATGTTTTTTCAAATGAATAGTACTAGTGAAAAAGCTACTGAGCCTTGTTGTAATGCCATACTAATTTGTTTCTATTCCATTAGTTGGCTCTCAGTTCTACACATTAATAATTGGCTCATGGCATCATCCACCAGACGCCTGTCGATTTTCTTCTTCATCCTCGCCACCCCGAGCGAAACCCTAGATTATGGATCTGGATGATTTGGGAAAGACGAGATGGAGGAAGATACTAGATTGTTCTAGAGAATCCGGGTACAGAGAGACAGAGGCTTGAGGAGGCAGAGATTGACAAATAATTCTTCGATCATTCGATGCCCGTCGTCTTGGGCCTCCGTGTCCTCTTGGGCCTGCATCAGGTAGCGTGGGCTGTACTAGTTGGGCCTGCATGGGCTGTACTGGCAATGGACGACGGGGCACAGTATTGAGCCTGCTCAAGATAGATAGATAGATAGTCCCAATGAAAATTGATGGTTTGACAATTCAGTTCAGCTCTAGCAGTTGGGATGCAAACAGATGGACAGATATTAATATTACCAATACAAAGACATGGATGGTGTCTGTTTTTCTTTACTGAATTCAGTTGGACACAATAGTGTTCGATGTGTCAGTTATATTTATATTCATATCTGTATCCGGTATCTGACCGAGTATTCAGATTCGGATACACATATTCAAGTGTCCCAGATAGATACAGATTATCCACTTAATATATGAATCACTTTGGTCAGATGATCAGAAAATAACAGTATCATTTCCACTCCTAACTGGTAGAGAAAAGTGGGTGCAAGAAACACCCTAGCTTCCAATAAGGTGAACATCCAAATTGTGTTTCTTGACATCTGAACTAGCACTCAGAAATTTGTAATCTCCTTGTTCAATACCAATAAGCTGGTGATGGATAGGTCTGTCGCCTCCAATAAATTGGGATGCAACAGATAACATAAAAAATAATAGGAAAACCATAATTCCACCATGTTGATCAGATGGCTCGAGCACAGTTGTATGAATTGCCTTCTAAGAGTCAGTTAGGACCCAAGAATAACCACAAGATCAGAAATGCATGCTAGCAGATGCACAACAGCAGGCAACAAAAAATGGACCAGGGAGAACCAACACCGTTCAACCACCAAGTGACTAAACCACACCATCTGATCCACGAAAACAGACATGGAGAAGGCACAACCACATAGCAAATACCAAACCTCACTAGCAGAAACACAACCCCTGGCAACATTTATTTTTGGTTCATGCAACAAGGCAGAAACAAACAACTTGCCTTTTATTATTTATTACATCACAGACGAGCAGGTGATGTTTTTTACAGATGAGGAAGGACAGCACCTGGGCGTCCCGGCTTCACTGGAGTTCCTTGAGAAAGTCAGCGTGGTCAACCAGAACCTACAATGTGAACGATGAAAGGTCACGTTTCCTGGGCAGCTACATTCTTTCATAAGAAGAAGAAATTGGGCTGAGGATGCAATAAAGATATAAATATAGGACTATAGGTATAGCAAACTAGTTCTAAATAGAAGCAAACGAACTGGCGACCATCTCTGTTTTTTTTAAAAAAAAAAAATCACGTTTTCCTATGGGGCCAAGTCACAAAGGTATATCTGATAGTCAATAGATGACATCATGATAGAGATACAAATGTTGGCTATAGCTTTCCAGTACTATGTCCTGTTTATAATGTCTTCGCTTCACAGGTAAATCCATTTTAAGCTTTGTAACTATGGTAGTGCAAAACTTTATTTAAAACATTAATCATTTCATTATCATTAGCTCTAGATTTGAAGAAAGCAGTAGTCAATTTACCAGCTACCGGTACAAAAGGATGGAAGACATACCACTTTCCAGCCATCTGGATCAACAAAAGAGGCGATCTTAGTGTTGATCCCTGGTAGAGGCCCTGGCTGCCGCAAAATCTTGCCACCTAGTTCTTTGGTTGCCAAATCAACCGCCTCTGCACTCTTATACACATCGTTGGTGCCAATGGCAACCTGCACTTACATAAGTCAAACAATTAAGAATGTCCAAAATATTATTAGGAAAATGCTGCTGATAAAAGATTGCAAAGACCTGAGCATATGCATTGCCCTTGCTATATTCTGTGACCCCATAGTTGTATATCAACTCCAGAGCAGTTGTCTTGTCCTCTTCGTCATAGCCCAATTTGACAATGGTATGCTGTATAATCCGAAAATATTCAGTCTACTAAGCTGAAAGAACACTACATCTAAATATTGCTTGGAATCTGGAATAGCAGGTACCTTATAATCAGGTACATCCTTCTTCAATAGCAGCTTCATCCCAAGGGCCTGCATGGAAACAAATAATACATCACCATGTATGAGAATGAGACTGCTCCTCTAGAGATACAAAGAAATATTTAGCATCTCCAACTTTTGGAATATCGAAGCCTTACAAAAGGGGAAAAAAAATACCTTCTCATAGAACTTGATAGAACGCTCAAGATCACCAACACGAAGCATGATTTGGCAGAGAGGTTCATGTATCTCAGCCCTCTGGATAAGGGCAAACCTGTAGCCATCAGGGTCCTGTGCAAAGGCAATAACAGTGGATCCTCCCTTGACAGGACCAGGTTCACGAGTGATATTGCCACCCTTGGATTTAATATGCTCGGACAACTTGTACACCTGCATTTGCATCCATGGTCTCATTAAAAAAATGCATCCATCATATCATGAACATAATTTTGCAGCATCAACATGGGCTATTGCAAATTGATAATACTTACATCTTCATTAGCAATTCCGATATGCCCAAAGCCCTCTCCAATGTCATACTTATCAACACCATAATCTGTTGAACAAGGGTGAACTTTTTAGCACGGTAGAAGCTACAGAAAATTGCAATGCTTTACCAGGAAAAGAGTTGGTCGGTTCATATGAAGAGATAGATATATCCTCCTTTATCAGGTTCATACATATTGTACAACTGCAAACATAAGTGGCATATTGGAGAAACTATGCCACAAAACTTTGTCAGCTCAGTGAACATACTGTATGTCAATTCAAGTGCGAAGTTGGTGTCCTCAGGTCCAAAGCCAAGGAAGGCGTTGGTGTACTTCTCATCAGGAACATCTCTTTTCCTCAGCAGCTTCATCCCAAAGCATTCTGTGTAGTACCTACCACAATGACAAAGATCACATCAGAATCATGATATTACTTGCAGATGTTGCAAATGTCACTTACAATATAGGAACATACTTGATCGTGCGGTCCAGATCCCCGACACGGTAAACTGCGTGGAGCATCCTCTTGCTGTCCTGTTTATGCCACTCAAGCACAGCCTCAGCTGGCTTTTGCGGCTTCACTACCAGTTGCCATCCCTGATACAAGAGTTGAATATTTTATAAAAAAAGGGAGGGGGTGTAATCTTGATCAAAACGTCAAGGTGTCCAGATTCCAGATTATGACCATTGTGTCATGTGTGCACAATTCAGGCAGAAAATTGCATTGCTTGAAGACCTTTTGTCAGCATATGGAAGTGTAACATCCAATTAGTCAATGTTTTTCTCTTCTACGAGAATTAGAAGTCCCGGTCTCTCTTACATCTCTTATCATACAAATGGATCGGTGGTCAGCTGACAGAACTCAAGGTGAATACATCTCTCTTTTTTTCCCACTTTCCCCATTTCACTCCCAATCCCAAAGAACATCTATATTGGAAAGACAGCGGCAAAAGTCGCAGCTCAACCAAATGAAGATGCAAGGCTCCCGATTGGAGAACTTTGGTGATGCATTAGCCATCCATAGGTTGGACACACATAACCGAAAAAAAAGATATGATGAAGATGCAACATGGGCCTCCATGCTCTTACAAAGATCCTCTTCATTTGTAGCAATCTGAAATCAGATTCTTCAGGATGAAGGCCCAAAGGTGGCCTTTAAAACTAAACTCTGAAATTAGAGAGGATAAGCATCTGTTTGAAAATCTGCAGCTTTCAGATGTGGAAGCTGATTAGCTGACAGAATTAAACGTGTGCTGTATTGTGCTGTGCTGCTATTTTGTGGAGCATCTGGAAACTGAGGAGTTCACTCTGTTTTCAGGGACCAATCTGGACGGACGTGAAGGTGATTATGTACTGTGTTGAATACACTTGCGCTTACATACCCCTGATTGTGACACTTCAATAGTGCTCGTGAGATAGTAGTAAAGCTGGGGAGCAAGAGATTTGCCGAATCATAATTAGAAGAATGAAACTAAAGAAAAAGGGAAATATTCCCCAAGGCCTTTTTGTTTAGCTCGGATTGACTCCATTCTGGGTGGATTGATTTAGCCTATTTTTTGAATCCGATCCATGTTAAAATATATGTTGAGTTAAGGAATGGTTCTGAACGGATTCATGGTTTTAACCTACCAATTTTGTATACCAAAAAAGACCTGATTTATTCCACACCTCTTGGGGTCTAGAACTGAACCAACCGGATAAGTGAATCCATTCCTGGCCTAGAACAGTTGTTGGGGCTATTCCAATCCGACGCAAACAAACAAAACCTAAATTAAAAATGACCATGGGTTATTTTTCCAAGGCCGCGAAGCGCAAACCCTCCTGTTCTCTTTCCCATTTCAGCATTTGGGAAAAAGGGCACACAAAGGCCAAATCAAAACTCTTTCGGTATTTGAGAGACCTCAACTCAATAGATGAACTCTTTCAATCTCTTAATCCCAAAGACCAAATATTAAAGTAATCTCTTCCTTCTTCAAAAAGAGAATGTAACAGGAAATCAGCTGCAGGGTGGCCTCATCCGGCCAAGAGCCCAAGAACCGCGGAATCAGGAGAGCATGCCGAGGGGGTAGGTAGGGCGGAGATGATGGGTTTGGAGGTAGGCCGCTCACCTTGGGCTTGGCTTGGATTCCGACGCGACGGCTCTCAACAGCAGTGTCCACTCCCACTCCCCTGTTGGATTTGGCTTTCCTCCTTGTACTTGCAATCGCAATTTAAAAGTAAGATTTGGTGTGGTGGAAAACCGCGGTAAAGCACGCCCACGTCATCATCCAAAATATTTTTGTCGTCCGATCTTGATCCAGCCCGGTTTCGCGCTCCCCTACATCGTATATATACCAGCTCCACCCCTAACCCTAACCATACCACTCTCTCTGTCAGCCGCCTCCTCACTCTCCCTCATCTCTCCCTCTGGGCGGCCCGTAGCGGGCGACGGCGGGCGGCGGCCGGCGGCGCCGCCTTGTATGTCTTGATTTCTGCGAGGTACGCGCCGGGCCCGCGCGGGCGCGATGGGCGTCGGTGGCCCGGCGGCGCGGCGGGCGCTTCGCAGCGGCGGCACTGGTCGGCGTCGGCGCGCAGCGGCCGGCGCGGGCGGCGTTCGCACGGTGGTTCGGGCGCGGCCAGCCGGCCGCTACGGAGCGGGCGGCCGGGCGAGGGCGGCGCTGGCGCGGGGCGCTGGCGACCTGGTATCGCGGCGGGCGAGCTGGAGGTGCGGGCGCGGGTGCTGCAGCGGCGACGGTAGCGGCACAGCATCGCGGCGACGGCGCGGGCAAGCGGGTCGCGGCTGAGCGATGGATCCTCTCAAGGCTCCAGTCGTTGCCACACTCCTCTGCCTATGCTTTGTTCGAGCCCTGTGCGATGCGGCCTCAACCTCTCCATCGCCAGAGCAGGAACAGGAAATTCAGATGCTCAGATCGAAGGTAGCTTCCTTAGGTGAGTCAACGTATCCCACCCCCATAAATCACCTTCATGATGATTTTCCCTTTGTTGTCTTGCATCATGTAGCCTGTTCGGATCTTCTTCTTTGATTACATAACGAGACACCACTTTAAAACTTCGGAACGCACTCTGAAATTTCAGACAGAGATAGTAGCTAGAACTTGGTTGTTCTTGGTTCTTCTAAGAGCAGATTGGTTGCACGTTGTTTCTTGTTAGTTTCTCTTAGCACTTCAAGGGATCCAACACTTAGCCTCATTCCTTATCGTTTGAAATTAACTTTGTAAGAAGTGTCTTTAGCTTAAACTGTCTGTGGGCGCTCCTCTGGGCTGCCTGAAACTCTTGGCCCCTCAACTAGGTTTCCTGGGTAAACATAGTTGAGGGGTGGTGAATCCGTTACGCTGTAGGTCGTGAACTTCTATAACTTCGTTGCGAAAGTAATGAAATTCGGTTATCCGTTGTGGAAAAAAAAAGAAATACTTAATTAAGTTCTTTGGCTGCAGAGGATGAGATCAGCAGGAGGAAGGAGGAGACCTCGGAGCTGGAGAGTGTTGTCAGGGAGAGGACTGCACAGATGGCAACATTGGTAGGCAACCTAGAAATTTTGCAGGTCAGAGATATGAGACTTTGTCAGGCTGCTGTAATTGAACTATGGTCTGATCTGAACTCTCTTTCTTAGACCGAAATCACAGAAACAGTCACCAATTGCTTCCGATATATGGATTTATTGTAGTTTGTTTGTGAGCATGTGGTCTTGATCTTCTCGTTTACATTGTCGAATTAGAAGGTGGACTTGGATGATGACGAGCCTGTGATGAAGGCGAACACACATAATGCAATGCTTGAGAAACAGGTAAATGAAGCATGTTTCCCATAATTGATGTTCTGAAAGAATGGGAAAGACAATGACTCATGAAGCAAAGCAGATTGAGAGGCTGGGCAACGATTTGGAAGACCAGATTAGGAAAGGCGAAACATTAGAAGCACGAGCTGTTGAAGCAGAAAGAAGCTTGCATGAATTCAGTCGCAAGCTGGAGCAGGTAAGTACATTCAGCAGAAGATATGGTGTAGTGTTGGGATTTTCACAAAACTTATACCAGCATTTTTTTTTCCTCTTTTTTAGGCTGAGAAAACTAACATTCAGCAGAAGAAGAAAATTGAGGACCTCAGTGACAGACTTCAGTATGCAGAGGTTGGCACAAGTAGAGACTTGAACGCACTCTATGTTTGCCTGTTCTTCACAGAGTCACAAGAAATTACAGACACGTGCTTCATGTGATTTGATTTGCTCAGGACAAACTTTCAACACTGGAAAACGAGGCAAAATCGAAGGTTGGAGAGTTGGCAAAGGTCTTGGGAATTCTCCCGGTTTAAAAAAAAAGATTAGTATTTTTTCTTCTTTGCCTGATGTTTTCATCACTGTATTCGTCAAGGCAGTATGGCTTGTTTTCAGGCTCATGGTATATGGCTTCCCCGTTGGCTTGCAGTGCATGTTTTACGCTGCCAGGTCAGGCACACTCATGGCGGCACAGCCCCAGGCGAGGCCGGCACCCGGCGTGGCGGCGGCCACAGCCGCAGGCACGCCCCGGCGGGCGGACGCAGGCATGGGCAAGGTCGCCCGGCTCTGCAGCTCCCTCCTCTCCTCTAGGTGCTACGAGTGCGGGTGCGAGGCGAGGGCACCCCCCGGCGCGGCGTGGTGGCGCGGCAGCTCCCATGCTCGGCCTCCCGCCGTCTCTCCCCGGCTCCCATCCCTCTCTGTTTCGCAGCCCATGGGAGACGCCCGGTGACCCATGACTGGATTTGGTGGCTCCGTGGACGGATCAGTTATCACACAATCGTGCTCTTTTCATGCCTGCGTCCAAACGACCGGAAACTACACAAATCGTTCAGAAACAAGAATCCTTCAGTTAGCTAACCGGATCGCAGATCGAGCATTTGTGTCAGTGGGTATTTTTTTTTGTGTAGTTTGTTTGTCCTTCATTTTAGCAATACTGCGTCAATGTTCTGTTTGAACTGTTGTCAAAAAAAAAAAATGTTCTGTTTGAACAGGAAAAATAAATACTGATTATTTTCTCTCTCTGATATTTTCATTCAGGATCGGGCCTTCGTTACGGTTCAGCCGAATAGAGTAACTTTCTGTCTGGCCAGGACATTATTGTGTTGGTAAGCTCTCGTTCATGCCTACGCCTACTTGCTTCCCGATTTTTACATTGCTTTCACTACAGATCGTGCACCATTGACTACTTACCATAACTGTAGGTGCGGTGCATTTTGGTTTTTAAGAATTTTTTTCTGTCACCTTTTAAATAATAAAGTACCTACAGTTCCTTTTTTGAGTAAGTAGCAGCATATTTATAGCCAAGACATATAGTTCGATTTAAAACCATGGAATAGCTCAGGCCGTATCAGTTACAACAGAGATTTACCATGGTTTAGTTATTTAGAGAAATTTCTAGGCAATAATGTATTTATTTACACCAATTTCTAGGCAACAAAATTCTCTCGAGGTCTATGGTGCTCCATGCTTTGGACTTCCACTGGGTTCTGACCACGAGCCTGCTATCATCAAAGCAACCAATGTCACCCTTAGAATAAACATGCATACGAAAAATTATGCTACAAACCAAGAGCCAGAGATCTCTGAATTTGTTGTCTATGAATCTGTTATCTCTGAGGCTATGACATATGTGCAGGCTATGCTTGTTTGAGGTAGCGCTGCAATTGTGCAACTTTCTATGTTCCGGGGTTTTAGAATGACTCAACCGAATCAAGCTATTTTAACGCTAGTTCCTGCAGTTCAGTTCTTTCTTTTCTTTTGTCATATGTGTTTGTAAAATCACAATATACCACCAACACCTCTCCTTCCTTGGGGCCACCCAAGCAATGGCATCGTCATCCCTCTCGGTGTCCCTTCAAAGATATTTGGCTGATGCGAAAAGGGGCACTTCATCTCTGAATTTTTCTATTGAACTGAAAGAGTTAATACTCACCAGCTTTCCCCGAAAGAAAAACGTGTTTCCCCATAGGCTGGCCAAAAAGTATTTCCATGTGTAAAAAGAGGTTTATCAAGATGACATTCCTCACTAAATGAATTTCTCGTAGGTTGGCATGATGGTGCGGGGCATGGAATTCGACAATACAGGCTCCCTATATGTTGCTTCGGGAAAATATACAACTCGAAAAAGATACATGGCTCCTCTTTGCCACATGCTCGACCGACCATCTTAGGTCCAACAGATCCTAAATGATCAGGTATACATCCCGCTCCCTCGAATTTAACTCCCCGAACCAAGTGAAGTACGCTACTTCCCAAGTAAACCATTTACTTCAATAACCTACGGAGCACAAACTGTAACCTCTTCGATTTATAGTGTACATGGACCAATAACCTGTTGTCCGTGCCGCAACATTTGCTTGTTTTCGCCTTTTATACAAAAATATTAGGAAACACGGTATATTGAGAATCCTCAACTGTATATAATTTGGAATAGACGGAGTAGTAAATAAACCCCTTTGGTAAATGCTATTTACATGATAATTTATGAAGCCTTGTGTTTGAGAAGTTTCGAAAACTTGAATCATGTTCATGCCACTCTTTTTTTTTGTTGTTAGTTACAGTCCGATCATCTGATTATTACTAAAGAAGCAAATGGATAGCCAGTATGTGAAAGAACTTTCTGAATATATGATGAACTATGTAATTTTTTGAACAGAATAATCTGAGAATGCACATAAAAGAGTGCACACCCTTTAGAAATGTCTGTAAAAAACTGTACACATCCCTTGCTGGTTTCCAATGAAAAATGGGATTCGCTTTTGTGACTTCCTTATGCATTGATGCCTACTTCAGTGTTCTACTTTATAGTCTATTTTTCGGTGCTCTTTTTCATCTTGGAACAACAAGATGCTCGTTAGGAAATTTAGAGGGCCTTTTGCCACATCAACGCTGTCATGTTGGTCATATTGCACATCGGTAAGATGCTCTACACATGGTACTTTTCAAATACGTGTTAGCTTTACTCAGTAGCTTCAGTGTACCTACTAAAATATGTTTACTTCAATGTCCATGACATATTCTGGAAATTTAGTTTTCATCCCTACAGTTATATCTCATGGTGAAAAGTTATCTACTATCTATATGAAGTTGTCATATTCGCAAATCTGTTTTATCTTGCATGTTCCCCGATATAGCTCTCGCTCGTAGTATATTAATATTCAAGTTTTCCTGGTCTTACATTTTGTTGTTCCCTTGTATTTTCTATTTACCTTCCCCTGATATTGGCAAGGACTATTAAATACTTACCATTTGCTTAGAGGTTTGCAAAATTTTTATGGTGTTTTATATTGCTTTTTTGTTTTCGCAGTACTATTGGCACGGCATGGGTGATTCCTTGGAGTAGAATGGGTGATGAAGAGGGAACCTTCAACAAACCAAAAGCTGCAGCAAATATTTGAGATTTTAGACATCTATTAGGTCATGTTGTATATTTTTGGTCCATTTGCGGTGGCGTCATCATGTTCTCTGTCATTCCAAATAGGAAGCATATGCTCAGGATGTTATGGAGTCGCATGGTCCAGAATTTGATGTGATCTCGCCTCCCTTGACAAAGTTGTACAGGGCTAGGCATGCCCAACAAATGTCTCCTATGTCTACCATTCAAATTTTTGTCCACATGCTACCTTATGAAGAAGTGAAGAACTAAAGTGTTGGCTTATTGATAACAAATGTCTCGTGTAACATGTGTTTATGTAAACCTATTATATATCGGTGTAATGTGCGTACCATCAGAATATTATGTCTTATATATCCTTTGTCATAAGTATATCAATTATTCCATTTATCAAATAGTCATAAACTATCATGTAATTATTATCGCGGCGCATGGGCGCGCGCGCAAATTACTAGTGCAATACTAATCGGGAGACCAAGACGCTGACACGCAATAATCGGGAGACCAAGACGCCGACAACCGACATAAAGGCTACCGCCGCTACAGTGTACTACGGTCCACACGCAACAAAGTTGTTTGGACATTTCTAGTGAGTTCTTTTTCTTTGAGACAAGAAGATTAAAGAATATAGGATACTTTTTTTATTTTGTATTATAAGATAATAATAATGGAATAGTTAGGACAGTCTATATTTCCAAAAACAAAAAAATCACCTTATATCCATCAATGCTAGAAATAAAACTCTACCTATAAGACACGAAGAACTACATCTCTCCTAACTTTAGGAGTTGCGTTGGCATGCAAATTTGCAATAGAGTAGGATATTCAAAAAGTGTTTAGCTTGCTAAGCCGATAAATAATCACTTCTTCATGTGTTTTTAGATAAAAAAGTCTTGCCTTTGTATTCACGCATGAACGAATGATATATACGAAGTGTTTAGGACTGCTCCACAAAAACTAGATAGGTGCTCTCACAATTTCACCATTTTTCCTCAAACGAGTATGTGGAGCTGAAACCATGTAGCGGAGATGAAAAACGTGGAGCGAAGTAATCCCAACACCCCCATAATATAGCCTAAATACTTCATGTTTATAATTGAAAATCAATCATGCAAATGACTAATAGTCCAATAATATTGGTCAGTACTTTTTTTTAACAATTGCAAATATATTATATTAAGCAACCAATTTACACAAAGGTCCTCTAAAGAGGACCAAATTATAACTCAGGTCCTGCGACCAGGATAAGCACAACATCTACCTCGAGAGGCGTTGACAACGACGCGAGCTCACCGGTGAGGGGCCGTAGAGACGTCGATTGCGCATACACCGGATGGGTCAACGGAGCTGGTGAGGGAGCGCATGCGAGCAACCTGGAGAATAAGTTTTTTTTTGTCGCCGGAGGTAGAAGATGAAGCTCAAGTCGAATCCCAAGTGAAGACGGTCATCGAAGCCAACGCCGAATGAGGAGGTGTCCGGTTGAAGCCCGGATCGGGCGGGATCGATGGTCGCATGGTAGAGGTGAAGGTGGAGGCGAGCTGCGGTGGTGGCGGGTCAGAGAAGCGCGGATCTCGGAAGCGTCGCGAGGAAGGCGAGGCGGAGGGAGAGGTGGGGAGATCCGTATGGCAGTGGAGAGGATTCATTTTATTTAGACATACCTTGGTTGGAGCCTCATCGACGGTGGCGGAAGCTGCCGCATCAGCGATGACGACGGTGAAGGCGGCAACCAAGGGAGTACCCATCCTGGAGCTCCTATAGTCTACTATACAGGAGGGAGGGGGGAGGCTTTCCCTACCCGCTGCGGCAAGTACGCCGGAGTTGGGAGGGAAGGGGCCGACGGTGACGAGATCCGGTGGCGGTGGTGAGATCTGGAAAAGACCGATGGGAGGAAAGTGGAAGAGAAGTTGGATACCACTACTACAGTGAGCAGGTACTACTCGCAAGAGCGAGAGCGAGGACGTGCCTTGAAAGGCCTCGGTCAATTCTCTTAATGAAACACGGGTGAACAGCCCGATTTTGGGGGAAAAAAAAGGGCCTCGGTCAGTAGCTTTCTTTGACTCGTGAAGTAAATTTCCATGTATACGGTGTCTCCAAAGAGGCACAATGGTCTCTCTTTTTTTTGCGCGTACTCTCTCTGAATTCAAATTCTCAAATGTTGGTCCTCAAGAGACATGAAGGTGTGATTGACTCACGGGCACTACCAATGTTGGTCCTTTTTTTTTTGAAATGGTGTAGATCCTAGTCCCCATGGCCGCTTGCGCGGAACCGCCTTGACGACGATTTATTTAACACCGAAAGCAGGCGGTTTTCTTCTCGATCGCAAAATAGGTTTCTTCCTAAGTACAACTTGTTAGCTCCACAGTTTTAGCGGTGCCTTTTGTTAGTGTGTCGCCTAGTATACCCGGCATCTCGCCAGGTTGTATGTCTAGGATGTAACTAAACTATCACATTTCTCTTAATGCAAAACGGGCAATGTCCCGGTTTCAAAAAAAAAATGTTGGTCCTTTTTTTAAAGAGGATAACCTCATGTTGTATAAAGCAATCACAGTAACAGATAGGCTGTCCTCAAAAAAAAAAAAAGGCTGGAAACACCAGCAACCTTACAGACCGCCCACAAAGGGGAAACTCAAGACATCCAGCAAAGCGAAAAACAACCAATAATGTTGGTCCTCAAGAGACATACTCCGTACAGGACAGACAAATGAAGAATCATGTCTGTCCTGCTGCTCTATGTGTTGCATGCCATAAATTGGTTTGATCAAATTTCTAACGAGAATGATATTCACATTTACACTGCAGGCTCTGCAGCATGTGTAATTGTTGAGACGGCGCCGGACAGTCGCCCACCCAAACTGATGAGATGGTGGAGGGTGCAGGAGGGAGCCGTGCCTGTCGCCATCTCAAGTAGTTCGAACTTTGCTTTGCTTTTAATAAATGACCTGTAGGGGTGTGCACCCCTCCAGTTTTATCAAAAAAAAAACAAGTCGCCGGCGACGGGACTTGGCTCGTGCTTCTGTTCCTGCATGTAGGGCAGACGCAGTCACACGAGGCCGGCGTGGCGTCTACTACGCACTCTTTCTACGAGCTGTTCTACAAGTTATATTATCTTATCGATAATATAACTGCACATATATGATTTCTTAATAGCTAAATGTCTTCATAAGTGAGGAAGGTTAGTACAAGACACATGGTTGTACCTTCCTATCCTTTGGGATTACTTTAGAGTAATCAATCATTAAAAATAACACTTAAATGATAATATTCTCTTTATGTACCATGTTGCTTCAAGCTTTATGAGTGGGTTTAAGTGATGTGTATGTTTTAAATGACTACTTATGCCACTGTAGTAGTTAAAAGAGCATTTTACAATCCAAAATCCTTATTTCAAAAGTACAAAATGGAAAGTTAATAAAACATGCCATAAAAGAGCTTTATAAGTGGATCCCTCCTGCAAATATATTTAGAGAGCTTATGATTGCAGCGTGTTGGGTCCTGGAGAACTAGAAACAAAATAATTTGAGGATGAATGGAAAAGAGCCTACAAATATGAAATTGGTCTTGTTTGCATCAAGGCCAAACCTACCAAGAGCGCCCTCCTTCATGCTTGGAGAGATAGTTATGTTTAGCTCAACTTTTTCTGTTTTGGGCACCGGTGCCTTGTAACTCTTTTTTACTCTATTCTTTCATTTAATTAAAAAAATAAGATCAAGGGTTCCGGACCGGTTCGGTCCAAATATTCGATCTGATGTATATATCATGATAATCATATCGGTATATAATAGGTTTCTGTTCGAGGCTCTGCAACCAGGTAACAACGAACTGCCATAATAAAAGTCGTATATCGTGCTTGGACTGGAGTACGGACCGGCGGACTTGGAAGCGCCTCTGCCTGCCGTAGTTGCAGCAGAGAGCAGACACGCCTATACGCTATACATGCACTCTGCAACCAACGCTATTAGAACGGAAATAGGAAGAAACTTAGGATTATGTCGTGCTTACATATTATACTAGTAATTTTTTCTGTGCAATGTGAGGGGGCCATGGCCCCTACCAGTCCCTCCCACCCCACCCACACACACACCTTGCCTCCGCCACTACCCACACGCCGGCCTTCCTCGTACTGCCCAACTACATGGGGCGAGGCGCCCGACAGCTGGCCTGGCAACGGCGGCCGTTGGGTGGACCTCAGGACCTTGGACCAGGCGGTGCTGGGACGGGTGGACGTCATATCGATGTCCTCGCTACGACAACCAATGAAGCGTCACGAGAACAACTTCATAGGCGGTGTTGGGACGGGGTGGACGTCATATCGATGTCCCTCACTACGACAACCAATGAAGCGCACGAGAACGACTTCATCGCCAAGGCCATCTTCAACGCTATTCAAGATGGCGTCCACGTTGTCGGTTGCGCCGGCAACCGCCCGGGCGCATCCTCGGTGCCAAACACCGAGCCATGGATACTCACGGTCGGCACCAACATGGTGGACCGGTACTTCCGACCACCATGTACGGAAGACCCAGCGGCTAACTCTCGTGATTCCGCAGTGGAAGAGTCGCTCGCCAATCAGAGCAAGTTCTTGATGCTTCCGCCAGCGACTTTCAAGCCTCTGATGTACCATACCGAGGGCAGTCGCATGCACCGCGCTGCACCCTTCGAGGAGTTGATGGCCTAGCTTGGTTCCCGACCATGTAGCCATCGCACCAATTAGCCACTAGCCTTCCGAGTTTGAAGCCTTTGTCCATTGTGTTAGTCAAACCAAAAGTGGTTGGGCATACCATAGCTTTGCACAACCCTGGCCCATGGAGTCCTAGTGGCGGAACTGAGGGGGGCTGGTAGGGGCCATGGCCCCCCTCAACAACAAGAAAAAAACCCTAACTTCTCGAGGCGTGGCCCGAGCCAGCCAGAGCCCCGCCATGCTCAAGCCGGATCGCTAGCTCAGGGGCTCAACAACCTCGCCGCCGTGCCCCGGGGACAACCTGCAGGGGAGTTCGCTTTCAAGTCGGGCACCTCCATGGCGCGCCGCATGTAAGCCGTCTCGTGGCACCGAAGAAGAATGCCCATACCACATGGAGTCCGACCATCATGAGGTGAGTCCCGAGCTGGTTCTACCTAGTACGACGACGTAGTATGTACGCACGAAGTACTTCCTACTACTTACTTCGATCGATCGATCCATTAATTTGCATACATAGGGTGTGTTTGGAGAAAAACCGGCGGTGCTAGTTTTTAGCTCTAGCTCTAGCCCAAGCTCTCTAGCTCTTTTGGTGTTTGGCATCATGGGCTAGTTTGACAAAACAAATCAGTTTTCCAACCATTTGGCTCATTCAATCCAGGATTTAGTGTAACAAGTTCTTGTGTGGACTCAATCAAGATTCCAACCATGGGTTCCCTCGCCGCTACACCCGTGGTCGTGGTGGTGGCCGCGCCGCCATCCGCAGCAGTTGCCAAACAGTACCACCACCACCCGATCCGGGAGCTTCGACCGCCGTCGGCGTGGTCGAGACCCGGGGGCGGTAGAGCAATAGGGGGCGGGGGGGCGGAGAGTGGGGGCGGGCGGCGCGAGAGCGGCGAGGGCCGGCGGCGTTGAAGCGGTTGGGGGGCGGCGCTCCATCGCAAGATGGGGAATTTTTTTTCTCCCGTGCGGTCGTGTGCGATGGGATCCGCACGGGAGAGGGAAAGTGAGAGAAACATGGGCTTCACCGAACTAGCCCCAAATATCACCTCTCAAAGGTTAGTTATTTTAGGTGGGCTAGTTGGTTCTAGCCCAAAAACACCCTCTGCTTGGATGCATTTAGAGCTAGATAGACAAAAATAGTCCAAACTGGTACCAGCCCCTACCAAACAAGGCCTTATATCCAGGTCAGCGCTGATGACGACAGCCTCCACCCGAGACAACCGCGGGGGCCATCCTGGACGAGCAGCAGGACCCGAATGAGCCTGCAAACAGCTAGTCCTACGCGACGGGCGCTGGGCACGTCGACTTGGCCTGGCCTACAACATCGACAAAGAGCACTGCAGAGCACTCACCACCTGGGGCGAGAAGGCGATGCGGGCCATCACCCGCAACAGCAACAACCTGTGCTCCCAGCACCCTGTGCCTGACTCAACTATCCAAACATCGTCGTCAGGATGCTCCAGCAGGAGAGGGTACGTCGTGTACAGGGCGCTGACCAACGTGGACGCTTACGGCCTGCCGGAGACGTACAACGTGGCGGTGGCCATGGCTGGTTTGGTGCTGGTAGACGTCCAACCAGCCGAGCTGACTTTCACGTCAATGTGGGAGACGCGGAACTACGTCATCCGAGCCGGAAACTAGGGAAGAGACTCGGAAAGTAGGGAAGAGACTCGGAAAGAGAAAGTTATTATATATATATATATATACACACACACTGCGGCGTGCGGCGGCGGCGGCGGCGGCGAACACCGAGGAAATCAATTGAATCCCCAAATCGCAGCACGACGGCACGGAGATGTCAGGCGACAAGTGGATCCCTGCCCATTGCGGCGACGGCAAGTTCTCCGGCGACGGCGGCGCGGAGTACCCCTGCGTGACGCGGTACCGCCACCGGCGGCTCCTCACCTTCCTCTGGCTCCAGGGCTTCAAAGCCACCCACGATTCGTACGTGCGCTCGCTCCCTCCCTCCCTCCCTCCTGCTTGTTGTCTTGGGCCAGCCATTGATGCGCAGGCTTCCGTCGCTGCGTGTGTGTGCAGGATGCTGGGCGAGTCAAACGCCATCATGTCCGTGCCGCACCTGCAGCAGCTGGTGCTGCGGGGCCAATGGCTAGACGCCCACCGGTACCTCTCCCGCTTCTTCAGGCGCGCAACAAGCGTCGAGGCCATAGTCCTCAGCCGCCTCTTCAAATCCTTCAGTACCTTGGCCCCCATCGTCGTAAACTGCGGGAAAGATGTCAAGCTGTCCAAGCAAACCATCTGCCAGGGCCAAACAAGGCTCCGCTCCATCAGACTCGACGTCCAGCAAGCCAGGTAGATCGATCGCGCTTCAATTCTTTCCCCGATTCGTTTGGTGCTGGGGCCTCGTGTTATGGTGATAATAATAATTTAATTAATAAACATAACAATTACTGAAATATACATGTGGTGGTGTAATAATACTTTGTAGGGCCTCGATTGACTGGGAACGTGTGAAGAAAAAGGCGGCCGAGATTTTGCACGAATTGGTATTGGCGACACCGGAGCTCAGAGACCTCATCTTTATGCCGCGCGGGCCAATGATGCTGGACACTGTTCTTCCCATTGGCTTCGGGTACCCACTGCTACTTGCCTCTTGTGTTCTACCAGCTTCCACACTAGCTAGCTTGTTCATCTCATATCTGCTTTCATTGATACCCCCATCGGTTTGATTATATATGCATGTAATCGATCTTACCAGTTTCCGCCGGAGGTTTCGCCCAAAGAAACAGACCCGACAGCCAAAATCCGCTCTTGGAGTTGCCAAGAGTTACCATGCGAGATGGCAGAGGTACTCCACGAATGCTGTTACATACTTATCTTGAGATGAACTGTATTATGATCATCGATAGCTGAATCTCTCTGTTGTATATAATGTGTTTTCTCACATTGTTCCTTTTTGTTTCTTCTGCAGAATTCCAGCTTCTTCAGGTGCCTCTCAGGAAACATACGACCGTAAGACACCATTCTTTCTATAAATATTTTGTCATTAAGCATTTCGCCTGGTAACATTTGCATATTATGAGATACATGTTTTCAATTGCAGAAAGGTTAACCTTGATCAAGGCACTGGATCAGATGGCAGATATTGTTGGTAAACAATCTTGTTGTCACACTCTGAATCAGTCTTATGTTTGATTAGCCTTAAGCTCAATTTCTTGTTGATTAGTGCTTGGTAGATTGAGGAGACGCTATAATCTTTTCCCAAATTATTACATCATAGCTTATCGTCAATAAAACAGATTATCAGCTAACTTTGTCTCTTCTGTTAACTAATTTGTTTGGGGTTAAATTATGTTATGCTCATTTTCCTAGCCAGATATCATACTGATGTTCAACTTGTTGGCCTTCAGATGAATGTTTAAAAGCTGGTAAACCTGAGGTGACAACTGAAACGGAACGTAAGTTCACACTTCTTACATCCACCAAATAAAGCTACTTTAAAAATTGCACTGTATGAACTTAATATCTAGATTTGCATGGGATGTGCTACTTGTTGAAAGCCTTTTAGAAGTATCTCAATAGGAAAATTATGCCAATCAGCTTCGGGTCATGCTTTCCATTTCAACTTCAATTTGTGTTCTTGGCTCTACATGTCTTCTGTTTATATTGTGGTCCCCCAACTTGACATATTTCATACCATGCTAAATTAGATGGAACTGTCTTTTTTCTGCACCTATTCCACCAAATTTTGTCCCAGTCCTTTTGCATCTAGCACTCTAGCCCCAATTTTATATTGTCAATATCAGTTCTAAGCCACTACCAGTCTCCGTGAGAATGATGAATCCCTAAAATTTCTCATTATTAGAGAACAACTGCAGCACATCTTTATTTGCTCTGTTCATCTATGAAATTGATCCTTAATAAGAAGATATATGTGCCGTTAACTATTTTTTTCGCATCTCTTATTTGGCTGACACTTCAGTGTAACAGCCATGTCAGGCTTTGATGTGTTTCTTTGTAACTAATAAGTACCTTGATATCTGATAGCTTCCCTTTAACTGTTTATTTAGTTACAGGTACTACTACCGCTCCAGTCTTGCAGACTATCTCGAGTAGCTTGACATGCCCTGGGATCCCAACAGTTGCAAATGCAGGTAAATTGACAAATTGCGTCCTAAGAACACCTGCTGCTCCAATTTTCTGAACTATATATTTTTGTACTTAGATAACCCCTCCTTGAAGTTATCTTAGTGACAAATGCAGGTAAATTGGCAAGCCATGTGCCAACTACTGGTGCTCCACTCTTGCAGCCTGTGTTCAGTAACTTAACAAGCGGTTGTGGAAATTCTGGTATAGGATCGATGGCAAATGCAGGTATGTTAATCGAGCAGCCTTGTTTTCACACCAGCACAAGACTCCATCCCTAAAACTGATGCAATATATCATAGGTTGTTAAGATATCTCAAATGTACTGGATAAAGCTGTGCGCTGCTGATAAGAATATCAGTTCTAGCGCCAGTATTTATAGCCCAATTTCTACAAAGGAAGCTCTCTTATCTTCAAAACCTCTCTATTGTCTTTAGTTTGTTACCTACTTCCATGTTTTGCACTAGTTTCCTTTTCAGTTCCCTGTTTCACAGGGTCCTGCTGTTTTTCCACTATGATTAGTTGATTGCTAGCTTATTGATTGCGTTTTTATCTTAGTGGAGGACAATACGTTTCATGAGGTTTGTGTGTACTATATATCATAGGTTAAGAATATCTCAAATGTAGTGGATAAAGGTGTGCGCTACTGATAGAGTATCAGTTCTAGCGCCAGTATTTGTAGCAAAGTTTCTACAAGGAAGCTCAACTCTATCGTCTTTAGTTTGTTGCTTGTACATCCATGTTTTGCACTTGTTTCCTTTTCAGTTTCCTGTTTCACAGAGTCCTGCTGCCTTTTTCCACTATGATTAGTTGATTGCTAGCTTATTGATTGTGTCTTATCTTAGTGGAGGGCAATGCGTTTCATGAGGTTTGTGTGCACTATATATTTGCATTTTCCAAGAGTTTCATGTGCATTCTGAGAACTGCATTCCCACGTAGTGGCAACAGCAAACGTTTACCTTTTACCAGATTACCTGGTTCCCTATTTCCATTTCGATCGCCAGAACTCAATAAGGTGCTCCTGTTGCTCCTGTCTCACAAACTACGAAATTAACAAACCATGCTGAAACTCCATTTTCTTATTTCTTCCTTGAAACTTTTAGCTGTTTGAGAGCAATTCTTCCTTAAAACCTTTAACTGTTTGAGAGCAATGTGTAAATATTTAAGAAAGCTCTGCTCTAAGTATTCTTTGTACATTTGTGCATAACTGTTTATTTGAAGTATCATGATTTGCCATAAAGATGCACAAGTTGTTGTTTTTATTAAATGCTATGAAAATCCTGTATCTCCTAGAAGTTTAAACTGATGGTCAATGTCCCGTATTAGATAGAAATGGAATACCAATATTTTTTATTTATATAACTGGAGTAAGTAATTGGTTCCAATTGAGGGCCCTTGGGACCGCTTCACCTTGGGTCAACCAAAGTCTTCCCAAACTGATGTGACCTATGCTCTCTGTAATGCCTTGTCCTGTTACATTCTAGTGTGGCTAATGTTTAGTCCTGCTATGCAGTATGTGTTCACCTCATGTTTTTCTGCGGAGGTTGTCTTTAAAACATCCATGGTGCTTAAGTTGTCCATTACATTATACGCCTCTCGATTTGTTTTGCTTTATGTCTTACCTGTTTATTAAGGTGCATGGTAATTCATAAAAGCAATTGAATGCAATAGCCTTGACAAACTTTGATATGTCACTTTGCATATGTAACTGCCTGCTACTAATTTGAACTATTCAGCTTCTTCAGGTGCTATTGCTGCTCCACACTCGCAGACTATGGTTGTTAGCTTGGCAGGCCCTGTTATAAACCCTGTGGTGACGTCAGTGGAAAATGCAGGTAAGTTGACAAATTATTTGCTAAGAACACCTGCTGCTCCAGTCTTTCATTGTATTTTGGTACATAGACATCCCCTCCTAGAAACCCAAGTCTCGTAGTACATCACTCCTGCTGGTTCTTACTCATCAACTTGGTACAGGTGCTCTTGTTGCTCCAGTCTCACGTAATGTCTTTGTTACTGCCAGGATACCATTGGCAAATGCAGGTAAAACTGTTTAACCATGTGCTAAGAGCACCTCTCCAGTATCACATGCTATTTTTTGTTGGCACCTCTGGTAGAAACTATGGTATCTGATCAGTGACAAATGTAGGTAAATCAGCATGCCATGCCCTTACTCCTGGTGCTCAAATCTTGTCGACTGCGGTTGGTTGCTTGACAAGCCCTGCTAAAAGTTCTGAGCTCCCACTGATGACAAATGCAGGTTTGTAGTTTTCATCTCCACTGTTGATCCAATATGTTATTGGTTATGAGAACAGCAGAAGTGCTAGCCAGAGGAACCTTGACAGTATTGGATCTAACGTTTAAATGTTGTTGATTCAATTAGGAATAATATTTGATCTATGGATAGCATGCAGTAATTTGACGCTCACATATCTGTTTGCGAAATTCAGTGTTTCTACATTCTACTTCCTGAAAAGTTATTCTAAAACCCTATTAGTTTTCAGAACTTACTGCAAGAAAGCATATAACAATTAGCCTATTTCAGAAATTGCATACTGTAATAACTCCACAAAATATAAAGAAAAGACGGTTGCAATGCAGAGAGTGGCTGCCAGGAATTGAACCTAAGGAAGAATCCAAGGGAGGAGGCCATTTCTGATGAGCAGGATCTTCATCTGGAAAGGCAACGAACCACTGGAGCTTTCAGCCATGCAGGCCTGGTGAGATACTGATCTTTTCTTTAGGAACACATTAGATTGCATTTACCATGGTGCTCTCTTTTTTCTCTACAATGGAAGTAGAATGACATCTTCACTGAGTATGATTTGATATGTAAAATCTTCTATTGCGCCAAATCACTTTATTTTTTTGTGACCACGCCCGCGCTGCGTTTTCATTATTGAGAATAAAGTTCAAACAACAAGATACAACGGTAACCAAACGATTACCGTGCGAGACCTAACAGCTCTTTGGATACACTACGAGGGATTACATCTTGACGGCTTTGCGCCCAACAACCGACACTAGCTACGCTAGGCGACCGTCGGCTAGGCCCTCGGTGTTGAGGCCCGGGTGGAGATGTCGAAAGCCCCATTGAGAAGAGTCTCAAAGCGGCGCCGCTTAGCCTGCGACATACCCCCTTACGAAGGCGCCCCCTGACCTTCTCCTCGGCAAAGAAGCTGGAGCCTCGCCGGCCTCCACCGCGGACGCCCAACTTCGAAGCAAAAAGATTACGGGCCTGCGAGTCGCGTTAGCCGCCCTAGGCTGCGACGCGACCTGGGCGCTGCAGCGCCAGTGGTAGACGCGGAGCGCGCGACCGGCGTAGGCGCGCGGCCCGACTTGATCAATGGCGCATAACTGGCACACACAACCGAGCCGATCTCTTGCCGCGAGGGACGCCCCGGCGTGTGTTGGGCGGTGTTAGAATCATCACGAAGAGCGGCGGAGGCGGCATTGAGTGGGCAGCAGGCCCACCCCGCGAAAGGCTCCAACATCGACGCCGGCGACACGGGGTGGGAGCCG
The DNA here is from genome assembly GCA_015847255.1 of Hyparrhenia diplandra. Taxonomy (NCBI): domain Eukaryota; kingdom Viridiplantae; phylum Streptophyta; class Magnoliopsida; order Poales; family Poaceae; genus Hyparrhenia; species Hyparrhenia diplandra. The sequence goes on from JADLZK010004716.1 coordinate 398,719, forward strand.
GGAAGGTGGCTGCGTGTCGCCCCGACACGGCGACCTCACCGCCCGACTCAACCGCATCCACGGCCGAGCTGTACCACACGTGGTGGCGAGAGGGATCCACCCGCTCGGTGGGATCTCCGAAAGGGTAGATGGGCGCGCGACGAAGGAGGCCGCAAGCTCCTCAAGCATCGGGTCAACCCAACCAACGCGGTCCGCACCCCCACCCGACAAAAGCGTCGGCTGGTGCGCGCATCAATGTTGGTGACGAGGCTAAGCTCCGAAAGCTTGCGTCTGTGGCTGGCGCCGCCCGCGCCGGGACGGCGGACACGGACCGGCGCCCCACGAACTACGTGCGCCGGGCGCCGTGGGGCCCAGGTGCCAGCGTCGTCGATGGGTGCGTCTGCGTCATCGATGCCGAGGGGGTCGGACGAGAATGGCCCCAATAAGGATTGGGCCGTGTGCGGTCGCCGCTGCGGGAGCCCCGTGGCCACCACCACCATTGGCGATGTCACGGCGTGGATGCGCCCGCGCGACTTCGGCGAAGGGCGGCGAGGAGGGCGGTGTTGACGCCGCGCTTGCAATCCTTGGCCCGGTGCCTCGTCGAGGTAAAAAGGCAACGTGGCGGGGAGGTGCACCGGGCGGTGACCCCCGTCAAGCGCTTGAAGCGAGACCGAACGAGTGAACTCGGCACCGACCGTCGACGACGAGGTGGCGCTGAGCCGGCGCCGTCACGCCGACGGCTTACAACAAGAGTAAAGCCATCGGCGTCGGCGATGGCGACGGCAGCGGGGACGGACAACCGGCGAGGAGGTCGCGGGCCAAGATGCGTTCTTGGCGGGACCCTCTCCTCAAGCAGCGGACCAAGACGGCGATGCACGGGCACACGTGTCCGAGGGCCGACAACGTCCCTAGGCCTCGCCCGACGATGGACACGCCCGGCCTGCGCATAGAGTGACTGTTTCGTCGGAGATGAAGCCGAGGAACAGCCCCTCCTCGCCCCCAACATCGGGGTGCTCGACCGGGCCTGAAGCGAGGCGAGGGTGGTGTTGGCGTGCTTGAGCGATGCCAAGGGGCGCGGCGAGAGTCACAGAGTGACCCAGCGGCGCCCCTGCGAGCCCCCAACGGCGAGCGCGCAGCACGCATCGCCAAGGAAGTGCCGGGGAGGGCTCGTGAGCCGACTCATCCTCGAGTCGAGCCGTCCCCAGGCAGCCCGACCAACGCTCCGCCTTGGACCTACCGGCGGAAGGGAAGGGGCGGCGTCGGGAAACAGCCCTCCCGCGGGCCGGCGGCCAGCTCGGCGACGCCGTCGCCGGCCAAGACAACGCCGTCGCACGGCGCCGACGGTTGCACCAGGGCGACGATGGGCTCCGGCTCCGCTGAAGCTGACCCGCCGAGCTTCGTGCATCCAGCCCGCTTCGAGCCGGGGCGAACAAGGCGGCGAGGGCGCGAGGTTGGTCGTCGGCGGCTCGGCGGCAGTATGAGCCGAAGTCGTCCGCGACGAGGACCCGGCGAGTCCTCCAAAGAGTGCGACTCCATCACATCGCGCGGCCTCCTCGCGACGACGACGACACAGCCGCCGGTCGCCCAGGAAGGAGCAGCTCCACCCGAGGACCCGGCACCGGCCGTCTCCGTGGCAGCCGCCGAGGCGGGTAGCGGCGGCGTCGGCGCGAGGTCGGGAAGCCAACACCTCCAAGGGCAGCACCATAGAACACGTGCTCGGGGAACGAGGAGGAGGCGGCGCGGCCATGGCGGCGGCGACGAGGGGCCATGGGCGCCGAGGGTGGCCGACGGCGCCGGGAGGGTGCTCCGGCGGGGTGGGGGCTAAGTCCCACCTATGGGGCGGTAGATCAGGAGGCGGGCTGCTCGGATCTGGGGCTGGACTGGGAGGAGAGCTAGGCAGGGAGATCGGAGCGGTGGCCGTAGGCAGGCCGCCGCCGTCGCCTTGGGTGGGAGACGGGTCGGGAGGTTCCAACGGCTCCATTTGCTTAGAAATCATAATTCATGAATTGTATTTTAGGATCGATAATGTCATACTGAGACACACTGAGACACTCTGGCCTGGTGATCCCAAATCACTTTATTACAATATATATGTTGCCAAATAGACTTATACTGACGACTGATGAACAATGCATCTTCGTGATGTTGCTGTAAGCCTTATAGAGAAGTTTTATTTACTAACCTGGAATTCAAATAGTCATATTTGTCATGCATGCTGATATACCGTTACCAAAGTATATTTTATTGAACAGCAGCTAATACTAGTAATAACTAATGGGTGCTTGCTGGACTGCAGATGCCGACAGCGAAAATTCCGACCCCAGTCTCGAGCCTGCCTGGTGCTGCTGCAGGGAGGGTGCCAAGGGTAAGACGCCACAGGCTTGCGGCTCCTCAGCGCTGTAGTTCCCGCCTTGCGGAGAAGGAGGCTGAATTTGTTCCAGTCACGGCAAAGGCCATTCAGCGCAAGGCGCTGCGCGAAAGCCTGGTGACTTGCTCTGCCAAACTAAAGAAACAGGTGGCGGGCCTCAAGCCGCGCAAGAGGAAGAACCCTATCGAGCGCCTTGCTAGGGCGGCTGGCCTATCCTGCTCAGGCCGTAAGGCTGTGGCGGTGGCAGTGGCGTTGGGCGCGGGGAGACATGAAGATTCCGTGAACCCAGTCTTCTAGGCTCAGGCGTGATCCTTGGAACTGGGCCAGTTATCCAGCTTTGCGCTCCACTGTGTTTTCGTTGTTCCTTGTTAATCCCTGGTTGCCCCTGGTTGCGACTTGCCTGTTGGTATGCAGGATGTTTTCTCCATCCGCTCCAGCTGCGTCTGTGAAGATGGGCGACCACAGGGACACCACCCTTTTCTTTTTCTGTGTTCCTCCGCCTTTGCACCCGCCCCTTGTTGCCTTTAATCAAAGAATTATGAATCAAGAGCGCATTTCCTACTCTATTTTGTCATGGAACGTTGGTGGTCTGGGCTTGCCTGAGCAGTGTAATGTTGTGCGTGACACTATTTCAATCTCACCCTCATATTGTCTGTGTTCAAGAATCTAGACTTGCCACCGTTGATCGGCAAAAATGCTTGGCTTTCCTCCCTGCAAAGGGATCCCGGGGGAATAATTACCGCTTGGAATTCGTCATTCTTTTCGGCTCATGAAATCTCTTGACCCTCTATGTTCAATTCTCTTCAATTTAGTGGCAGATGCCCTATCTACAATGCTTACAAAGGCCTCAGATGCAGGAGTTATACAAGGGCTGGTCCCCAATCTAGATGGAGGTATTACACACTTGCAATATGCTGATGATATAGTTATTTTCCTGAGCTACTCACTGGAAAATCTACATAAAGTTAAAGCTATTCTCTCACTTTTTGAGGCCATGTCAGGGATGAAGATAAACTATGATAAGAGTGAGACATTTACTGTGGAACTAGACAATTTACAACAACAGCAAGCTGTAGAAGTATTCAACTGCAAATTAGGACACTTTCCTGTGAAATATTTGGGGATGCCAGTAAGTGATCACAAAATATCTAAAGCTCAGTGACAAGACTGGTAAGAGATTAGGTACATGGCAGTGTTAATATCTGTCTTCTCGAGGTAAATCCATGCTGATAGATTCTTGGGTTATTTGGATCGGTACCATTACAATTGTTGGAATTAAAAATGTACCATTACAATTTGGTTATTTGGAGATGTATCATTACAATTCAACGCTTCTCTGATAAATGTCATTCTCTACGTATTCTAGCAGCTTGGGTCCATTGTCAGGTGTACCCACTTTCGTATGGACATATTTACCCCTGCTACCTTTGTCCCTTGGCAGTCACTGATGTATGGGTCCTACTGGGCAGCCCACGGCAATGCGTGTTGGGGATCGATTCAAGCAAGGAGCAACTCCGATTTGCATTCGTTGGCAAGCAAGGGAGCTGCAGTGGCCAACGCCCAGCGACACCATGCGTCCATGACCTTTCTAGGTCTAGCGGGCCATGTGGCACCATGCATCTGGGAGCAGCAACGGCGCCGACGAGCCGGCGCGCGGAGCTCGCAGTCTGGGCAGAGCACGCGGCCAGCGCACATAGCAGCAACAACACGAGGCGGGCGGAGCACACTGAGCAGCAGCAGCACGCCGAATGGGAGCTCTCCACGCTGTCTGAGAACCACGAGCTCGCCATCGATGGGCCTCGACCCTCGAGCAGCAGGAATAGCGGCAGCACACCGGACTGCCGGAGCAGCAGCAGTACGTCTGGGCGGGTACGAAAGGGAAAGGCGAAGTACGTCTGGAAAATATGTAATGCTCTCTAGAAACGTGGCAGGGTGCAGGGAAAAACAGTAACGGGGGAAATCAATGTTTACTGGGTAAAGCTTTTGTATACTCTCTATAAACTTGATGCAATCTTGTGAAGAGCTGATCGAGTGCGTGACTGGCATGATAATAAGCTGGCACCCAAATTATCTTATTAGTTATGTTAGAGTAAATATGAACGGTACCATATTGTCTAGCCACAAAAGGTGTCGGTCCTATGTATCATGTCCATAAGGCACAATACAAGACAAGCAAGAGCAATCATGTTTGCTCGGCTTCCCTTAAGGAGCCAGGAGACCTTCCAGCAACCCAAGCTGCCCCTCTTCTCCTTCCTGCACGTGATCACGGAGCCCAGGCGCCAATCCTCTCGCTTCAAGCCTCGCCTATCCATCAGGGGCGGAGCCAGAATTTAAAACTGGGGTATTCCCACTTCCATATCATTAAGAAAAATCAAATTAATAGGTTTAAAATAAAGCCAATAGCACTATAAAAAATCGAATTTGTAGGCTAGTTTTTACCTGTTTTGAGTTGAAATGTACAAAAATACTTCAGATTCATATAAATACAATTATATACACATATATACACAAATGTGTACCAAAATAGTTGAGTGTTCCGTGAATATTGGGAAATACCCCTAGATCCGCCCGTGCTACCCATCTCACACGCCTACAACCTCGCCCTAAGCTAGGTAGGGACCGAGTTCCTATCAACCTGGCATTAGAGATCCATGGTTGATGTCGAGTCCCCTGCCTTCCTCCACCGTGCCGCCGCCAACACCAACCACCACCGCGTCACCGCAATCCGCCACCTCCGCCGGCTGCCCACATCATCGGTACTCATGATGTCTTTGGGCACCCGCCACCGCCGTGATGAACCCCAAGCCGGATGACCGCGGCGATTCTTGAGCTCGTTCAAGTTGTGACAGGCATTAGCCTTTCCTCGTCGGACCCTATGCGCCTAGCCACGGCACTACGTGCAACCCCCCTCCACCGCGGAAGAAGAAGCAACAACTGTCGCCTCCGCCATCACCATCATCCACGTCCATGGCATCCCTACCTCGTACCACTACAAGATGTCCCTACTGCGGGACCTTGTTCCAGGCCACACCGTTGTCCCAGGGCGTTCCAATTCAGCAGACCAGGGCGCGCCGCGTGCTAGCACCCACCGTGAGTATCCACGGCTCGTTGTTTTCCACGGAGGATGCGCCCGATCACGTTGCCAAGCGGTGACGATGTGGACACCATCTTGAATGGTGTTGAAGCCGGCCTTGACGATGAAGTTGTTTAAAGACGCTCCATTGGTTGTCGTGATCGAGGGACATCGATATGGCGTCCACCCCGTCCTACACCGCCCTGGTCGAAGGCCCTAAGCACGGCCGACCCGAGCACTCCTCCTTGCCCCGCCGCACACCGCTCCTTGTAGATCGCCCCGGTGTGCGCATGGAGCAATGCCGAGGCGACGCCGCTGGCTAGCCCGTTGACGGAAACGTCGGCGACGGTTGCCGGCCAGCGGTGGTCGCCACGCGTGTGTGTGTCGTGGCCATCGGACGCGTCGTGGGGGCGGGGTGTTGTCGAACATGCTCCTCGCCCCGATCAGCTTGTTGTTGCATTTGATGGGACGGATGGCACAACCCCAACCACCATCCTTGCCCGATCAACTTGTTGTTGCACATGATGGACGGATGGCACGGCCCCAACCACCAAGATGGCGGGGACAGTGGCGGAGCCAAAGGGGGCTGGCGGGGGCCATGCCCCCCTAAAATTGCATGACAAAAAAAGTTTACTAGTATAATTTTTAAGCAAGACATGATCCTGAATTCCTTCCTATTTCCTAACTAATACGTTGAGCTTGGTTGCAAATTTTCCTCCTGAGCGCATCCTCCTTTCTAATAGAGTTGAGCTCGGTTGCAAAGTTTCCTCTTCAGCGTGTCCTTGTGTGGCAAGTGTACATGCACATATGGTAGGATGGCAAGACTGAATTTAATATTTTTATTTATATTAAGAGGTGAGATTGTATAAATTCTTATCATTTAATATATTCTACATAATAAAACACGACAAGATGATATAAATTGTCGTCACTGCTCGGGACTTACAAAGTCACCCTAGACGTCTTTTGTCAACTGGCATGTCACTTTTCATCGAAAAAAGTAACGTTATAGATCCTAGGATACATATAAAATGCAAGCACCCGTTCATGAAGAAGTCGAGTCACACTTAGATTTTTTACATGTTTTTTGGTAGTTTTTACATATTGGTTTTGACGGGCCTCCTTAATTATAATTCCAGGCTCGAGCCTGGATCCCGGCCGGCGTCCCCAGCGACGGGTGGGTGTCATCGATGTCGTGATCGATGACGCCGATGACTACCCCGTGGCCGGGCAGCTGTCGGGCGCCTCGCCCATGCGGTTGGGCAGTCCGAGGAATGCCGGCGTGTGGGTAGTCTGCAGCGTGTAGATGGTGTCCTCTTTGGAGCGCAGGAAGCCCGACTTCCCAGAGACCTCCTTGAGCTTCACCTGGGTCAGCCGAGTGACGAACCCGGTAAAGACTCTCCCGTAGGATTAGAGCAGGCTAGGCTCGCCTTACGACAACGTCGTCACCGTCGACAGGAAGGTGAGGTGCCAGGCTCTAGCAGCATCAGGATCGACATCTTGGCCTCCTCCTAGCGGCTCCAGCTCGATGATGTACGTCCTCCTACCGTCATCCGGCTCCAGCTCGGCGGCTGGCTCGTCGAGGTGCGGTACCATCTTGTGCAGCTCGACGATGGTGGCCTTGACCGCCGCCAGTATCATTTCGATGGAGGTGGCCACCGCCCGGCTCGACGAGCGGCCCCTTGTAAGGTCCTAGATGGCTAGAGGGGGGTGAATAGCCTATAAAATTTTTCTACAAGCTCAACTAAACAAACCGATTAGTATAAAACACGGCGTAAAGCGATTTGCACTAGCTCTAGTGGTCAAGCAAGCATTCTAGTGATGAGACTAAAAATTTCTATGATCTCTAGTCCACACAAAGTCTATGTCACTACTCTAGCTAATGAGCAATCCTAATAAGGTCCTTATGCTAGCAAAAACAACCTACACAAGCAAGTGCTAGCTCTCTACACAAGGTAAACTAAGAAGGTAATGCAAGAGTGAGAAACTTGTTATACCGACTTGTAGAGGCTATGAACCAATCACCGGGATGTAGATGAACAATCAATCACTCGATGGTGATGATCCACACACGAAGACAATGAACAAGTCGATTTGTTCACCCGGAGTTCACTTGTACACCGACAAGCTAGTCTCCGGTTGTGCCGACCAACACAAGGATGGTGTTTGAGCTAGGCGGTGCCCTTGCTAGCCTCAACACACCACTCAACAAGTGTGGTACCCAAAGCACGAGCAATGTATTCCTTGCACTTTGTCTTCCCGACGAGGAGTGCGTAATCCTCTCACAATTTCGCCCGGAGGTGGCCAAGAAATAATCACCAAATCTTGCCAACGCCTCCACCAAGTCACCAAGCCGGCTAGGAGCGGTGTCTCCAAGAGAAACGGGAAACCCACCGGCTCAACGATCCCCAAGTGCCTCTAGATGCAAGAACACAAAGCAAATGCACTTGGATCACCTCTTCTCTCAAGAATGGAGCTCACAAGCAAGAATGAGAGTGAGAGGGAGTTGTTGCTCAGCTCTAGGATGTTAGGAATGATTCAAATGACCAGAGAGAGAGCAAGAGGCGCCAGGGGGGGGTATAAATACCCTCACCACAAAATGTGGACGTTTGGGGAAACCCACGGTTTTACCGATCGACGCGACCGACCGGACTCACCGGCTGAGTCCGGCGGTGGGTCGGCCACAACCGACAACGCCAAACCGCTGCGTATTTGCCCCTGTCTCGGCCGGGTCCGGTCACAGCCCGGCCATGCTTCCGTCAGCACCTGGAATCATCCGTCGGTGGCGTCCGTCGCCCGAGGACCAACCCCGGTTTTACACCCTTTTCGTAATTCCGACCGGACCCACGCACGGTGCGGCCGGTCCAAGCCTTGTGCTTCCGGCCAGGTGCGTCCGGTCACCCCGAAATGCGAATTTCCGTCGTTTGGCTGCCGTCGTTCCTCCGCCTTTGCTCCAAACCGACTTCCGCCACTTGATTCTTGTTGCCGACACGTCGAAGAACACCTCGACACCATGTGTTAGCATTTTCGAAACATTTTCGACAAGTCGCGGAGTTAGCTCTTTAGGTTAGAATGCATGCATATGAGACTTGAACCTAAAGGCACGTGAGGATCGATATGTACGAAAAAGTTTTCCCCTCTTTATAGTGCGGCTTATCGATCCTATAACCACCCACACTCTCTATAGTGTCTTGGGTGTGAAATCAAAAGCCCTATAGTTATACCTTTGCCTTGGGACCTTTGATCTCCAAAACTCCACCGAGTTGCATGCTTGATCATCTTTTGGATCACCTCGATCCCTCATCCATGATCACCACACACCAACTCCGGCATGACCAATCTCCAATCTAATCCAACACTTAGCATCTAGAGATTAGTCCTTAGGTGTCACTAATTAGCCAAAACCAAACAAGAGATCTTCACCCCTTAGTCTCGTGAAGCTGATCGGCGGTGGACACGACCGCTGTTGCTAGGAGGAGGAGCAGCAGCGCCATGCTGCTCGCCATCGCTGCGGGCGAGCAAGAGCAGTGGTCGCCGGTGGAAGGAAGGTTGGTGCTTGGCTGCGGGGTCGCGCGTAGGATCGAGAAGGCGGGTTCCGGTTGAACGAAGGTCGGGCGCAAGGCTCTCCTACGGCAATGAAGCTAAGTCAGCCTGGGACGAGTTGGACGACCTTGGACGCGGCACACACACTGCGCTGAATTGAAGGTCAGCTCACGGCCGGTACATGGGCACATTATCATCCCCAGCACCATCGGTACAAGGATGATCGTGGCGGATTGGATCGTTTTCTTTGTCTTTGGTATGTTGGACACGGGAAGCACACTGAGCGCACACGGCCGGGCCAGCTAGCTCGCTCGCTCATGATGGTCGGTCTCCTCCTCCCTGCGCTCGCTCAAATTAACTAGCTAGTATAGCTAGCTTTCTCCATGTATACATACGTGCAGGACGTACTAGCTAGGGTTTAGGGTTTAGGGTTTTCCTCGTGAAGTCGTTGGTTCACATAGACCACTTCTTGGCACAAAACTTTTAACGACTTCATATTTCTTAATAATTATATAACACTCATATGTATTTGGTATCCCATGAGCATACGGTTTTTATCAAATTGACTCAGATCTTGAAACCACGAGGACAAGAGGAGGTTAAGGCCTCGGTTTCCACTTAGATGAAGTCTATAAGATTTGGTTTACACGAGATTGAAAACTAAATAACTAGACTGATAGCTATTAGGGGCGGCCTATCCTCTCATTTATAGGCCTATTACAGATCCCCAAACACCCTTAGATATTTTTGAACAAACTACCTAACGTGACAGCCATGCTCCCTTCATGACTTAGCGCTGCCTCGTGATGACTCCACATGTCGCCCCATTCCTCCCCGTAACCTCCATCGGGGCTTTGAGGCTCAAACCCTAAAACCATCCGCCGTTGGTTTTGAGGCGAAACTACCAAACCCTCCACAAGTAGTACACATCCCCCATGCTCCAACACGTGTCACTACCATCCTCAACCATTGACTGCCAAGTCTTCTAAACTCTGCTTGACTCGCTCAATTGTCGTCTTGGCTTGGTCAACACAGTCACTCCTTCATGTACACTTATGATTGTCAATGTCCCTAAGTGTCAAGCACGCCTACGTGCTCTAGTCCCTCATCCAAGCCTCACGTTCATCTTTCACTACTCATGGTCTATTGGCATGGCCCGTCTCTACTTGACATTCACCTCGCCATCGACCACCACCTCCGAGCTCCACACGTATGCACCAACACAACCAAGGGACATATTGAACAATATCAACTCATGCCATGGTTAGTCCAAATAACTCAACCCGTTGACAATCACTCATCACACCTAACACCATGGGCGAATGGGCCATATGAGTCGGCCATAACTCCAAAATGGGCCAATGGTGCCCGGCACTATTGACCTATTGGGTATGGTGGGTCAGCCCTGGCGCTGCTCCACGCACCAAAATGTTGCTTGTGTAGTTGTGCATTCTGAATGTGTGTAACTACTCTGTCTTCTTGGCTTTCATCTTTCTTCTTCTCCAAAGCTAAGATTTTGCTTGTGTCGCGTTCTTTTGGGTTGTTCTTCCCAATTTGAAGGCTCTGATCATCCATGTTTCTTGGATCTCTTTTGCCAGATTCTTGCTCGTAGCAGCCATTCCTAAATTTGTCTCAGTTTTTTTTGGCTGCCATTTAGTTTTCAAGGTGCTCATATGTTTGATATAGGCTTCAATAGTTCAATCAGACGAAACAGTATGTCTGTCGTCATGACATTGTGATGAAAATTCAGTGTTTGTCCAAGCTTTATTGTAAGTCTAGTGACCTAAGTGTTTCAATAATAATGATCACAATCCAAGGATATTTATTATGTTTCAATAATGCTAACTCCATTCCAAATTGTAAGATGTTTGACTTCTCTAGCCTCAAGTTTGAACATTTCATCTTATTTTAAAAATTAGGCTTACTTTATTAATAAAATTCTTTAAAAATAACTTAACTTTTTTTTGAACAGAGGAGCTTTGCTCCTCATTCCCAAGCACAGTGCCCGAACTACGATGGGCCGCTGACTTCGAACCTGGGCTGCCGAGCGCGAGCTACAACTTAAATTTGACAATGTTCGCATAAATTTCTTTAATAAAATAAGTGGTTAAAAAGTCAAACATCTTATAATTTTGGAACTAGAGCAGTAGCAAACACTGATTGAGTAGGAGTATATACCGCCGCTGCCGCATGCAATTGATGGCTTAATTAGATTCTCGACCGGCAAACATATATTGAAGCCCGGGTATGGTGGTTTATGCTACTTTGATACGTGGGGTTCATTTTTCACGATTGGATCGATGGAGCAGCAGCTTGGGTGCCCGAAAATTTACTTCGACCAAAAGGGGCCCATTAGGAAATGGCGGCCCAGTTTCCATGTAACCCTAGCCCACTAGTAACCCACGGCAGATCGCACCTACGGCCGCCTGGTTCGTTTCCCCGACCAAATCGAGCCACTCCTGAACTCCCCGCCGCCGGCCGCCACCGCCACCGCCACCGCCACCGCTGCTCCGATGTCGAGCTCCGAGCCGGGGCGTGCGTGGATCTGCTCCTGACCTCCACGCTGCCTCCGCTCTCGCTGTAGTGGAGTAGTATCTATTAGCACACGCATCGCAGCAGCATCGACCCCTCCCTTCTTCAACCATCGTCGTTCGTCCACTGCCGCTGCCCGCCCGCACCACCGCAACCCACCGTGCATTGATTCCCTCCTGCTTGCCCATCCGTCCGTCGGCCATGGATTCTATGATGATGAAGAAGGCGAAGCAAACGCTGCCGCCGCCGAGCTCAACTGCTGACAGCTCCGTCGGCGGCGACGTCGATCGTATCAGCGCCCTGGACGACGACTTGTGCGGGCTCATCCTCAGGTTGGCGCGCCTCAATGTGAGCGAGCTGGTGCGCACGAGCGTGCTGTCCAAGCGGTGGTGTGGCCGCTGGAAGCGCTGTCCCGTCCTTGACTTCTTCGGGTGGCCCAACTTCGAGTCAGCTGGCGACGTCCGGCAGTACATCGCCATCGTCAACAACGTACTGGAGCAGCGTTCGGGTGCGGCATCGGAGGCCAGCATCGATGAATTGAAGATCCCGCTGTTGTTAGATGCGGCCTCTGTTGGACAGCAACTCTGGACGCCGGCCATGAAAGCAGCGGCCATGGAAGCAGCGGAGGCGTGGATTCGGTACGCCGTGCATCACCTAGTGAAGGCCTTCCACTTGAACCTTCGCCTGTGGCCAGTCTATGCAAACAGTCCATGTCCTGTAGTGGATCTCGATGAGCTTCTTCCCAGCTCCCCAAAGCTGGAGTGTTTGCGTTTGGGATTAGGCGACACAGAAATCCGACTCCCACGCACCGCAGTGTTCAGATCACTCAAGGACCTGACGCTCGAATTTGTGAATTTAGCCACGGGCAGTTGTCACCTTCTTGCTCGTCTCTTGTCATCGGTTTGCTGCCCAAGCTTGCAGAAGCTGTGCATGAGGTACTTCAACTTCAATGGCGCTGAGCCCAACGAGCTGGTGCTTGAAGCCGGCGAGCTCTTGGAGCTGTCCGTGGAGTCTGTCTATGAGATGGAGTTGCTGGAACTGAGGACCCCGAAGCTCCTATATCTTAAGATCAACAATATTCCGCATATCGGGTTGCTCAGGATCTCACTCCCGGGGCTCAAGGAGCTCACTTATTTCAACACAGACACAACCTTCATTCAAGGCTGTTTGCCGTGCGTGCAGCGCTTAAAGATTGACCTGTACACCTATATGGAGGAGGAGGGCGACTATGAGGAAGATCAAAATCGTAGTAATATCTATCTCCTGAAGCTTTGTAGCTCATCAATCAGATGCCTCCTCGTGCATCTTTATGTTCCACCGGTGTGTATATATCTTGTTTCTTGTGAGATTGGCATTACACGCTGTTTGTTTCACACTCTTTCAGTTTGTTGGCTTTGGATCTGTTCTTTTCTCTGACCCTTGATTTGATTGATGGCAGGAAGAACGGCGGCACATTGACTTGATCAAAGATAACATACCACAGCTTCCTAACATCACATCTTTGTCAGTTAGCATTGGTGTTACTTGTGGGTACCATTCCTTTTCAGATGGTGTCGCGGGTCTCCTCACAAGATTTAAAAATCTCGAATATCTCAGTCTAGTGCTAGACAATTCAGAAAATTTCAGCCTTATGGAGGTGAGCAGCAAACATTACTCCAAATTAAACAGACCTTTGGTCTTGTATATTAGTTTTATCTAGTGTTTCCCTTGAACTGAACCGTGCATATTGATCTCCATGCTGCAGCAGCTGGACTATTGCTTAGATGATGATGAATATCACTTAATAGTTGAGGAAGCTTTCTCCTGCAATCATCCAGACCACTGGAATGGAAGCGATATCTATTTAGCTAAGCTCCGCAATGCAGATTTTAGGGGAATGACAGGAACTGGTTCGAAAAGCCGCTTCTTGCAGTTTGTGCTCGCAAGTGCCACAGATCTTCAAAGTGTGACCGTAAGCTTCAACTTGTGCTTCATTGAAGAAGAAGTCCAAGACAGCAGGATGCATTATTTTCTGCATTCACTGCTTGGAGATGGAACATGGACTACCTGCGAGGATGAGGATTTTGATAATAAGCCGTATAAGTGTAGTAAGTTGTATAAGTGGGCGCCTTCTCCATGAATTGACAGATTATTACTGGTATCTCTAGTACTATGTCTGTTTTCTTGGTTTCTTTTATTCTCTTGTTGTTGGAATTTTATATAAACTGTTCTCTGCTTGTAATATAGTCAAGAGCACCTCTCAGGCTCTTTAATTCTCTTGTTGGTATTGTATATAAATTGTTGGTATTGTATAGCTTACTTGTGTTGGCATATAATCACTTTGGTTGATGTACTCACTGTTTTCTGTGAAGGTCATTTTTTCTATCTTTCTTTTGTGATTCTTACCTCCTAAGGCTATATAATCTTTTCCCCTTCTATATCAGCAGAAATGAACACTCCTCGGGTCTTTCATTTAAAAAAGTACTGTCGTTTTGCATTTTGACATGATTATAGTGAGCCTGAATTTTTTGTTCTCTTACATTTCTTTTTCATAACAAGGATCAACTGAACTGAGGAAGTCATAAATAATGCATGAGAATGAATGTGTACACCTGATTCATCTTCCAAAGTCTTGTATTGCTGGTTTGAACTACACCTAGCCGGCTAGCCCCCTCTTCTTCTTTGATTATGGGTTCAGAGAAAACTCACGAATTCTCATGACCTTTATATATTTACAGGCCAATAGTTTGTGTCATGAGTTGCAATTATCCTTGGTCTCTACTTTATAACACCTGAACATATGTGCACATGACAATTTTGATAGCTAATTAAATATTGAAACTAATATTTACTTTGTGCTACCTAAATGTGGACATATCATTCAGTTTTTAATTAAGTTGCAATTTCTTCTCTTGATTTGTGCTAGCTTGCAATTTTGTTTGTTTTATTTACAGACCATACCTATGTCAGCACTGATAAAAGTTTTAGTAAATACTGCTGTTCCACTAATGTTGTGTTGTCACCATCTACAGAGATTAGACTGCGGAATTATCATGACCTTTACAAATTTACACGCCAATAGTTTTGTGTCATGAGTTGGAATTATCCGTGGTCTCTACTTTATATCACCTGAACATATGTTCACATGACAATTTTGATAGCTAATTAAATATTGAAACTAATATTTACTTTGTGCTACCTACATGTGGACATATCATTCAGTTTTAATTAAGTTGCAATTTTTTTCTCTTGATTTGTACTCGCTTGCAATTTTGTTTGTTTTATTGACAGACCATACCTATGTCAGGAAACTTTAGAAATACTGCTGTTTTCCACTAATGTTGTCACCACCTCCAGAGATTAGACTGGTGGAGATTTTGCATCATTGGGACCACCATCAGTTGTTTGACTTGGCGAAGAAATCTGAAACGGGTTTGCTCCTCTTCATAGTAAGTGAAAACAAAACCTCCAGATGCTTTTCTTATACCCATCCTTGAATCATAGTATTTGCCCTGAGGATGGTTCGATATTAAATATTTATGAAATGGTTGCTATTTTCAGCACGTAAAAAAAAAATACTGTTTTTGAGGCATCTATGCTAATCGGTGAGATTTAGCAAGGCAAGCTCTGCTTTCATTTCGAGAGTTTGTGGCTTAGGCTTCCAGGTTTCCAGGAAGCTGTTCAACAAAATTGGATTGCTCCCTTGTCATCTAATAGCACGTCTGAGTTTCTTTTTCTAAAAATTGTAGGGCCTCAACAAAGGCCGCAGTAAGTAGAGTCAATGCAAGGTTGGTAATGTTAAATCCCAACTTGCTATGGCCAAAGAGATTAAGCATATTCTGATTGCGACTCTTGGGACTGAGTGGAGGGCGAGGGCGGTTTAGAAAAAAAAAAAAGCTCAGACACAATTTCCTCGATTAGCTTCCCTTGAGCGAACCATTTCACGTTTCCACTCTCCTATACTCTTCGATAAGGTGATGCAAACACTTTCTTTTATCATATGCATACACTGAACGAACTCTGAATATCCAAGCCAAATGTGTCTGACTGTCTGCATTTCAGCATTGCAGAGAGATTTTCTTTTGAAACTGTTCAAGACAGCTATCCAAAAGAACGACTCTGATGTCATTGCAAATTTGCAATGTAAGATTTTTTTTTTTAAAGTTTGCAACTGACATCAACGTCTTATGTTTGGGAGTTCTTAGAAACTGCGCAAATGTTATTGGTTAAACCTGTCGTAGTTATCACGAGATGAGGGGGTCAACATTTGGGGACAACCTTCACTTTCCATATCGAGCCAGTATGCGTGGCCAATGATTGAGGTGCTGCAGCATCCCACATCCAGCATCAATAGAAGGGGTTAGTCAGTTCCCATCTCAAAATAGAACCTTTTTTTTTTGTAGCTCTGGAAAACTGATATATGCATATATGCATGCTTGTGTTCTTCATCCAAATTCAGAAAGCACAAGCCTAGCCTTCAATCTTGTGGTTTGCTTATTTGAGCTTTGCAGAAAGCTGAAGGCAATGCCTTATTGCGTTGGAATATGCATCACAGACCTCCTGTATGATGATCCCTCCCCTCTGCGACCAGTTAGAATTGAGGCATGACAAATAGGGACTAGCAAACAGTGTCGTTGTGCTTGTCAATGTTGACTACAAGGGTGATACTGAATGGTTTGGCGACATCCATGCACCATGCTGATATATCGCTTCACCCTCGTGTGTAGGTCTATATCGCTTTGTTTGATTGTCTCTTGTCTGATTTGTGTGTGTGATGCAGTTGAAGGCTCCAGTTATTGTGGGCGGGTGCAAGTTGGACCTCAGGGGACGAACAACAGGTTGGCTTGAGCAGGTTAATTATGGTGCCCATCATCCTGTCCTTCTGCGAGATTGAGGCCTGCATTGAGTGCTCCGCTGTTCGGCAGATCCAGGTTATACTTGATTGAGTATTTGTAACCCACCAAAATCCCAAATGTCTCTAATTACCTCGGTGATATCAGAACTTTTGTCATACACGTTACAAAAAGGCTTGTAGTGGCATTTAGAACTTTTGTCATACACATTACAAAAAGGCTTGTAGTGGCATTTAGAAACTATGATTAATTAATAATAATGGATGTTGAATTTTTTTGGCAGGTGCATGCCTGAGGTCTTCTACCATGCCCAGAAGGCAGTACTTCACCCAACTGCTCGCTCTTTGATCAAGAGTTACAATCTCTGAAGCCTCGATCTGTGAGAGCGTTGAAGCGGGTATTTTATATGTGATAATGACAAGGATGGTGCTCTCAGTGACGTGGAGCTCATTGAATTACAGGTTCATGTTCATGGGTGCTACCCTGCTTTCCATCTATCTAGCAGCATACAACATACACCACCAGCTAGAGTTGGGGCATGAGAAATAGGAACTGGCAAACAGTTCCTTTGTGCTTGTCAATGTGGACTACGAGGGAGATACTTAGTTTGACTGCATCCATGCACAATACCGATATATCACTAGATGAGACCTTTTCATTTTGGTTCCTAATGAAACATTACTGTTGCATGAAAACCAAATGACTGCACATTTGTGGATGGAAGCGAGGGAGGCTGAAGATAGTGAGGACACCTCAACCTTGTTATTGGCTGGAAGGATGATGGCAACATATTGCGTGTATTCAGGTAAGTTGTAATGCTTTGTGCTTTAACTTAGTTGAGCATGGGATCTGTTGACTCAAATTAAGTTACAAGACTTTTTTTGTTCACTTATATTTGCTAATATTTTTTTTTTTGTCTATTTGATAACGAGTCCTCGATAACATCTTGGTTTTTTTGGGGGCTTATAGTCTACATTGGTCTTTACTAGGGTGCCCTACTCTTGATTCGGACTAACTTAATTTGGTCCTTTTGGTAATATGAATATGTGAACCATTTGTGTTACGGAGTATCAAAGCTCAACTTTAGTGTCACTTTTTCATCCTCCTATATTTAGCCATTGTTAGAAAGCGAAATGTGTGATTAGCGGTGGATGCTAAAAATGATTCGCTAGATATGAGGACATTAAACTTTTCGGGTAGATTTCAAATTTATTGACTACTACAAGCAAGCATATGTGACAAAGCATGTGTCTTGTGGCCTCTACACTGGATGCCGACGGCTTTGCCCGGTTGCCCGATGTCTATCCTTCCATTGTTTACTGCTTCAAGGTAATCTCTACTCCCAAAAAGGCCCAAAAGGAATCGTCCCTGGGCGAGCGAAAACACCCGGCTCCTTCGCCGCGCGGTTCCACACGCTTGCCCAAACGAAATCATCGATCCCGGCGTGTGAAAACTCGTTCGCTTCGCACGCCCAACCGGCGCTTCGCTCGCCCCCCCCCACCGCGTGGTGGCCTCGGCCCAATCAATCTCTTCTTCGCGAGAGTCGCCGCGGCTTTCGGCCTGCCCACACCGGGCCCGCGCCCTCCCTACGCCATTGCCGCTGCTCGTGGGCGATGCCCACCTCGCCCCACGGCCAGCAGCAAGAAGCTATCCACCGCCGTCTCCCCATGACACCGGTTTCCCCACCACTTACGCCCCGTGTGCTGCTTACATCAACGTCGGTGCCTCGATTTGCCAAGGTGGCGCCCAAACTGGCAGGAGTAGGGGCGGATTCAACGGGACAGGGCCTTCAATTCACCCGCGACGACCCTGCCGGGACATGGTGCGGCTCGGCGGCAGGATCGGGCGGCCGTTGTGTGCCCGGCGCCTGACCCAGATTACGGCCGAGAACATCCGCGGGAGGCTGTCGTGCAGCCGGAGAGCAGTTCCATCTCCATGGTCGCCTACTCCACGATAGCTGTGGCCGACGCCCACGCCAGTCCCATCACAGCGCTACTACACCGTTTCCATAGGCATCCG
Source organism: Hyparrhenia diplandra (assembly GCA_015847255.1). NCBI lineage: Eukaryota > Viridiplantae > Streptophyta > Magnoliopsida > Poales > Poaceae > Hyparrhenia > Hyparrhenia diplandra. Next base: position 417,065 of record JADLZK010004716.1, read on the forward strand.
GTCAATGCCGCCCGATCCGGAGCGATGAGATTGTGGAGCAGGGGATATACCTTCTCGAGGAAGGCTGAATTGTGGTGGAGAGGTGGAGGAAGTTGGCTGAGCAACATAGCTGTGCACCGCCCAAGGAAGAGAACGACATGATAGACATGAGGAGTGGGACTGATCTGGAGTGGTTCACCAAGGATTTTGGTATGCCAATTTCTCTCCACTGTGTAAAGCTTTTTATTTCTCTTTACAGTCTCAGTCTATCAATCAATTTTTCATATGTTTTATTCTCTCCCTGCGGTCAACTAAGTCCAGGCTTGGACGATGTTCCACTTACAATTGTTGTTGCCTGTCCAAAGCTAGCCGAAACCAAATCAATCCTGAAGAACTGAAAGTCCAGCATTCTTCTAGATTGAGCTCTGATCCTCTTCTTCTCTATGTAAAAAGCTTACACAAACTTGAGTAAAATAGCAGTAAAGGATTCGGGAATAGAGTAGCTGGGATTTTAGATAATCTCATTACTCTGCCATCAGCAGTCTGAATACAAGGCTCACGCCAATATGCCACAACTGTAGGATTCATGATACACAAACAATATACAGGAGTAAATGGTACCTCTATTTTCCTCTGACAATAAGGAGACAGTGGTTTAGTCTAGAAACATGTTTTGCTAATTTTATAAGAAGTTCCAAGAAACTATTTCAGCTTTGCCTGTATATCATTATGCCACCAGTGCTTGCATGCAGAAGCTAAATATTACAACTAAAAGAAAATAAAATGGAAAGAAGGGCCATGCTTTCATCTGTCATGCTCAATTCAAAACCAGTTTCAGCTCTATGTTCTTGTCTCCAGCGTCCAAACTGATATAAAGCTTTTGTGCTTCCACTCCATCTACTATCATCTGTTCATGACAATGAAGCAAGAAGTAGTCTCTTAGAGATAAGAGGAACGAATTGGTTATTTCAGTTTTGTTACATGCCATAGGAACATCCCAACATTATGTAGTCGCTTTGCCTCAGCACTGCATTGGTGGCTATTTTTTTTCCTCATTATATATGCTAATCTAGCTGTTCTCCAAGAATCATGGGCTTGTGGCTATTGTTTTTCCCTCGTTATGCTTGCTAAAGTAGCTGTTTTCCAAGAATCATGGGCAGATGCGGCGAGACCGCAACAGCCGCGACAATGCCCCACCGCAAGATGCGGGTTCTGCTAGCCCACTAAATTAGCAAGACCATACGTGCAGACATACGGATTCGCTACACATACGTGCGGACAGAATACTTGATGTCTCATTTCTAAAATAAAAATGATATTTATACTTGTATATATATAAAATTCCGAAAACTGAGTGTACAACATATCAGTTAATTTTGTATATGAATTATATAAAAAAACATTGAAAAGCTTCCTTGACATTCTCGTCCCTTAATTTCCACAAAAACTTCATTCTTGGTAACTTCAGAAGTTGTTTCCTTAAATGCAGACAACTGAACTCTGAAAATAACTCCTAGACATGTTGCTCATGGTGACACTCTGAACCTCCTTAGTTGTTGAACATTTAGCAAGGGATACTCTGGGTTTAAGTTCAACCAAAAAAAAAAAAAAACCGTGAACACAGTAGCGCTCCAAGAAGAAGTGCAGTTAACAGGAAGACAACAAGAGAGTAAACAGAGAAGGGCAGACTTGCGTTTCTTGGAGCCCTTCATTATTTAGATGGAGATTAGGAAACATGTTGCTAGCTTAACTTGGTAGTAGAGTCTGATATAATCTCTCCCACAGTTTGTTCACAGTATGATTATGTTGTTTTCATCTCTGTTTCCCCAACGAAAATCACTAATTTATTTCTAGGAAGCATTATAATCTATACCATTGGGGTCTTCTTGTGACGTTGTCTATGTACTTCAGGATGTAGATGTGGTTTTTGTTGGTGATGATCTCACCTAATTTCAAGTGAAGTGGAGCTTCCTTGCTGTGACATGAAGCAATGAATTCTACAACAAGGTCCAAGAAGCACCTTTTTCTTACAAGGAAGTCGTTTTTTTTTTTTTTTTTTTTTTTTTTTTTTTGCAAGGTTGAAATTATTCATGTTTTATCAAAACTCATGTAATACTCTTTTTGAAACTCATGTAATACTGATGATTGGTTACAAATGAACGCTGTTAAACATGACACTTAAAAAGTATCACCTTTTAATATATATCACATGTTTATATTTGAAATTGTTGTCATATTATGTTTTCCCCGTTTTAACATACGAGCATTTACCTAGTAGGATCAAATAAATTAAAGATTTTTGTGTACCGAGTATTGCAGACCGTTCACTCCTTTTGCATGTCATTAGTTTTGGCTATGTGAAATATATGTGCTATCTAATGTGCATTACTGCCTCCAATTCTGATTTGGGGATATATATGTAGGCAAGGGATCCATACTGAAAACACCTCATGAAGGAGGGCTACTGCAAAGGAAAGGAGGTTGCCGGGAAACAAACCCTTCAGATGTTAGGATGCAAATTGGATTGCATGCAATTCTAACGAGGGTTCATATTTAGCTTCATACTGGAGTGTTAACTATAAACAGCTATGAGGATGTCCTGGAGAAGCTCTAGCCCATTAGCCTGTCGGTTTTAAAATTGGCAATTATTATTGTATTTTCAATAAGAACATGCTTTAAACTATGACAAGATGATATAATGTCTGCATGTAAATTTGTCAAGCTAGCGGTACTACGAAGCTGTGGTACTATGATGTGAGCATGTACTCCATAGAAAATGACTTTTACCTCAATATATGTTCAAACGACTGCCTCACATGCAAAGTTGAAGTACCATGGTTTTAATTTTGGATTGGCTACTAGACATATTGTGATATTATTTTTCCTGTTGCAACACACAGGACATTTACCTAGTACAATACAATGTGTACAACTCTGTGTCTATCCCTCCTTCACTAAATTTCATGGTCCACGGTAGAATAGAAGGTACGTGTTTGGTTGAGGGTTGGGTGGGTTGGGTTGGATCCAACCTAATTTTTTAGGTTGGGTTGAACTCATCGAGTGTTTGATTACACTTCTCGATTTTTTTAGGATGGAGCCAACCCATCTCGTTGAAGAAATTAGAAATACGGGTTGGCCGGCAATTTAACCACGTTAATTGGGTTGCACTTTTCATCGGGAACCCTAAATTTTCTAGAATTCAATAAAGCTTTGGATTCGGTAAAAAACTTCTTTGTAGCACTTTTGCATCGAAACCCCGTAAAGGAAATCAAATTGAATTTTTACCCTTCTTACGTCGTTTCCTACCGCGACCTCCACCGCCGCACACTCGCATAGGCCACGCCGCCGGCCGCCTGGCCCAAGCGCTGCCGCCGCCGCTACCGGCTGCCGCCCCGCCCGCCGCCCGGCCGCCTTCCGCGAGGATGGCGTCGAGAGGAGCGGCCAGAGCGCGACATGGCGAGCCGATCGATGGCGGAAGCTAATGGAGAATGACGAGGGAGAGGAGCGGCAGGAGCCGCACCGGAGGGCGCCGCCGTAGGCCCCTCGCCGGGGGTGCGTGGGCTAGAGGACTGAGGAGCGAGCGGACGGAACCCAGCCGGGTCGGCTCGTCCGCCGATTCTAGGGGATAGGTTCAACCCGCATCTTGAGGGTATATTACACTCCGGGAGCCAACCCAACCCCCTCTCATCTTCCATCCAAACAGTCATGGGAGCGGGTTTGCTCGACCCGCTCGCTCCACTCTCCAACCAAACACACGGTTATAAAGCTGGCCGCTGAATGAACTTGGGAGTGCATCTCCATCTCAGCAGCTGCTTTCTTTGCTATTAAAGTTGCTTGTTATAATTAAGAAAAACGCGGTGAGGAGGCCTCCACGGAACGGAACAGCTTGATCCGGTTGGAATTGGACGGAGAAATACCGGGCAATTTTTGAGAATTTTTTTTAATTTTAACCCTTTTTTTAAAGAAAAATTATTTTTAACCCGGTTCAAACTTATATTCCAGGAATAACCCTTTTGGCCGCGCCATAACTCGACGCGCGGGATTTGTATCTTTGCCTTGCCATGCATGCTGGCAAGGCAAGACAGCCACGTGGCAAGTATGCATGCGGTCCACGCCGACGTGGGCTGGTCTTGTCGCGTCGCAGATCATGGGCGGCAGTGTCACGCCTTGATCTGCGGCGCGGCACTGCCCGACTGCCTCTGCTACTAGACTGCCCACTTTGCTTGAAAAAAAAGAGAGAAAGGAGGCAGCAGGTGTAGACCCTATATATCGTACGGTTTTTTATCCATCCATCAATTCCACCCCATCCCATTCCAAAAACACCACTATTCATTGTCATGGCTCAGCTCTCTCTCACTTCGTATATTGTGCGGGTGTGTACGGCCACCAACGGAGAGAGAGGGAGGGGATGTGATGTCTGCCTGTGCATGCGCAGAGAGAGGAGAGGGAGGTAGGGGCTACATTTTTATCTGATATACTCTCTCCGTTTTTTTAAATAGATGTCATTCTCGCTTTTCTAAAAATAATTTTAAAATACAGACAATTATATATTAAAATATAAATATTTGTGCTAAGTAATTAGTATCATCTAAAAAGATTTTAAGTCTACTTTTTAACAAATTTATTTAGAGATATAAATGTTTCATGCATAAATGTAGGCGATCTATATGTTTTTTACGTCACATGTTTTTTTCGAACTTAAGATATAGAAAATACGTGAAACATTTATTTTTTATATTTTTTTAAAAACTATTTTTAACTATCTTTTCCGATGATAGAGAAATTTAATATATATTTTATCAAAATTATTTTTAAGAAGCACCTGAAACGTGATATTTTAGAACGAAGGAAGTACTCCCTTTGTCCCATGGAGTTCGTCATTTTTGACTTTTGAATTTCATGTTTAACCATCCATCTTATTCAAAATATTTATGCAAATCATGAAATAAATTAATCAATAATCAAGTATCTTACTTGATAAAATAAGTTGTAACAAAATAAATTATATTTGTGTAAAAATTTAAATAAGGCGAAGATCGAATAATATAAAGACTAATCAGGGGTGACAAACTCGATTGGGGACGGAGGGAGTATATATTAGATAAAGTGTAGCCCCTACCTCTCCTCTCTATGCGCATACACTGTAGCCCATCACATCCCTTCCTCCCTCTCCGTTGGTGGCACCCATCACATCCCTTCCTCTCTCTCTCTTCGTTGGTGGCCGTGCACACAGATGGTATTGGGTAGTACTAGTACAGCACTCTGCGCTGCACCCACGATGAAGTGAGAGAGAGCTGAAGCATGGCAATGAATAGTGGCCTCTTGAATTGATGATGGACAAAAGGCTGTACTACGCAAGTACCTTTCTCTCTTTTCCATCGTAAAGTGGGCAGGCAGTCAGGCGGTGCCGCGCCGCAGATCAAGGCGTGACACGCCGCGCGCCATGACCGGGCGCATATGGCGGCAAGACCAGCCACGTCGGCGTGGGCCGTATGCAAACTTACCGCGTGAGTTGTCTTTGGCCAGCGCGCACATGCATGGCGCGACGAAGCATACAAATCCCGCGCATCGAGTTATGGCGTGGCCAAAAGGGTTATTCGCGGAATATAAGTTTGAACCGGGTTAAAAATAATTTTTCTTTAAAAAAGGGTTAAAATTAAAAAAAAAAAATCCAGCTTGAAGACCGAACTGCTTGCCACAAAAGGGGCCCATTAGCAAATGCCAGCCCAGCTAGCCCAATTTCCATGTAACCCCTAACCCCACCGCAGATCGCACCTGCGGCCGCCTGGTTCGTTTCCCCCGACCAAATCGAGCCACTCCTTCACTCCCCCACCGCCGGCCGCCACCGCTGCTCCCATGTCGACCTCCGCGCCGGCGCGTGGATCTGCCCCTGACCTCCACGCTGCCTCCTCGCTCCCTCTATAGGTGTCGTAGTATCTATTAGCACACGCTGCAACATCAAGCCCCCTTCTTGAACCTGCATCGTTCCACTGCCGCCAGCCTGATTCCATTGATTCCCCGCTTGATTGCCCATCCGTCCGTCCGCCATGGAGTCCATGGACAAGAAGGCGAAGCAAACGCCGCCACCGCTGCTGCCCAACCCAACCGCTGACAGCTCCGGCGGCGATGACGTCGATCGTATCAGCTCCCTGGACGACGACTTGTGCGAGCTCATCCTCAGGTTGGCGCACCTCAATGTGAAGGAGCTGGTGCGCACGACCGTGCTTTCAAGCGGTGGTGCGGACTGTGGAAGCGCTGTCCCGTCATTGACTTCTTCGGGTGGCCGGAGCTCGAGTCGGCCGACGACGTCCGGCAGTACATCGCCATCGTCAACGATGTATTGGAGCAGCGTGCGGGTGCGACATCGGAGGCCTGCATCGATGAATTGAAGATCCCGCTGTGGTACCATGGGGATAAGCAACTCTGGACGCCGGCCATGAGAGCAGCGGCTGTGAAAGATGCGGAGGTGTGGATTCGGTACGCCATGCATCACCAAGTGAAGGCCTTCCACTTCAACCTTCGCCTGCAGCCAATTCGCCTGCAGTCAATCTATGCCCAGGACAAGCCTATAATGGATCTCGATGAACATCTTCGCAGCTCCCCAAAGCTGGAGTGTTTGCGTTTGGGATCCTTCTGCGACATAGAAGTCCGACTCCCACGCACTGCGGTGTTCACATCACTAAGGGACCTCACGCTCGACTTCTTGGATTTAGCTGCAGGTAGTGGTCATCTTATTGCTCGCCTCTTGTCCTCGGTTTGCTGCCCAAGCTTGCAGAAGCTACGCATGAGCTACATCCACTTCATTGAAGTTGAGACCAATGAACTGGTGCTTGAAGCCAGCGAGCTCTTGGAGCTATCCATGAAGGGTGTCGATGAGATCGAGGTGCTGGAACTGAGGACCCCCGAAGCTCCTGTATCTTGAGATCAACGAGTGGGAGCATATGGAGTCGCTCAGGATCTCGGCCCCAGGGCTCAAGGACCTCACATATTTCAACACAGACACAACCTTCATCCAAGGTCGTTTGCCGTGTGTGCAGCGCTTGAAGATTGACCTGTACACGTATATGGAGGAGGAGGGCGACGATGAGGAAGACCCAAATCACAGTAGTATCTATCTCCTGAAGCTTTGTAGCTCATCGGTCAGATGCCTCCTCGTGCATCTTTACGTTCCACCGGTGTGTATATATCTTGTTTCTTGTGAGACTAGCATTACACGCTGTTTGTTTCATACCTTTTCAATTTGTTGGCTTTGAATCTGTTTTTATCTCTGACCCTTCATTTGATGTCAGGAAGAAAAGCGGGACATTGACTTGATCGAAGATAACATGCCACAGCTTCCTAACATCACATCTTTGTTGGTTACCATTGATGTTACTTGTGAGCGCCATTCCTTTGGAGATGGCGTCGCAGGTATCCTCACAAGATTTAAAAATCTCGAATATCTCAGTCTAGTGCTAGACGATTCACCAAATATTGGGCTTAAGGAGGTGAGCAGCAAACATTAACCTAACTCCAAATTACAGAAACCTTTGGCCTTGTATGTTAGTTTTTTTTATCCTGTGTTTCCCTCGCACTGAACCGTGCATATCGATCTCCATGCTGCAACAGGATGAATATTACTCAGGAGATGCTGAAGCTTTCTCCTGCAATCATCCAGACCACTGGAAAGGAAGCAATATCTATTTAGCTAAGCTCTGCGAAGCAGATTTTAGGGGGAATGACAGGAACTGGTTGCGAAGTTCGCTTCTTACAGTTTGTGCTCGCAAGTGCCACAGATCTTCAAAGTGTGACCGTAAGCTTCAACTTGTTCTTCATTCAAGATGAAGAAGAAGACAGCAGGATGCATCATTTTCTGCATTCGCTGCTTGGAGATGGAACATGGACTACCTGTGAGGATGAGGATTTTGATAAGCCGTATAAGTGTAGTAAGTTGTATAAGTGGGCGCCTTCTCCATGAATTGACAGATTATTTCTGTTATCTAGTACTATGTCTTTTTTCTTGGTTTTTTAAATTAATTCTCTTGTTGTTGGAATTGTTTAAACTCTGTTCTCAGCAGGATGCATCATTTTCTGCATTCTCTTGTTGGAATTGTCTGCCTGTATGTTGGTTCGCATGCTAGCCCATTTGCATCCCTAAGGCAACAGCTAAATTATTTACCATACTACTCAAGGACCAGTTTATTAGTAGAGATGCCAGGACTGGGTTCTTGTTTGAAATAAAGCAGAGCTGGTTATGGTAGTATGGTTCAACTTGTTAACTTATTAAAGTCATATATCAATGAAAGACTGGTTCCATTCTGTATTAGTGTCGTTTTGTACATCTAGGGACCTTCCTGGAGACACAAGTGGTTATAGTGCACACTGCATAGCCCTCACCTGCTTCACATATACTGCCTTGGAGGCATGATATCATTTGTTTAAACAATCATCTGAGCAACAAAGGTCCCTGCACCAGCCATATGGCATATTGCTTACGACCTGCATACATGACGATCAGGAACTCACATGTTTGGCAACACATCTGGTTAATGAAAATTAGAAATAGGAAATTAACTATATCAATCTAAATTTACCTTTTCAAAATCATGAGGTTGTGAATTAAGCTGTACGTAGCACAAAATTCATGACAGTCATGTTTATTAGCCTTCTTTGGTAAAAAAAAATGTTTATTAGCCTGTCAGAAATCCTAATTTTAGAAAATGGGAAGAACAACTATACATTTAGTACAGCTATATTTTGTAAAAAATAATGATCATAAATTGCTGTTGATATGATTCAAGAAACTATTTAACAAGGCAACGTATGCTATAGAAACCGGTTTGCTATGAAAACCTGTAGACAAACCACGACAAAAAAGTCATCTAAATTAATGAAAAAAAATCACGCATGTAGATGATACGATGATGCACAGTCCTGTAAAAAAAAAATTCAAGGTAGAAAGTTGCCCAATGATTTGTTAGAAATTTATTATTTTTATATCTCACAAACGAAGTCGAGTTTGGACAAGATATTTTTTACAGAATTGTGCATCATCATATCATCTACATGTGTGATTTTTTCGTGAAATTTAGATGAATTTTTTGTCATAGTTTGCTTAGGTTTTCATAGCAAGCTGATTTCCATAGCATATGTTGCCATTTAACAATTGTACCTAAGTACTCCCTGAGGGATGGTATTAGAAGTCGTTTAGGACAGCGACATGGTCTCCAAAACACAACTTTGACCTCTTATTATTACTAGTAAAAATGCCCATGCGTTGCAACGGGATCTAATACTGTAAAAATAGGACTCTATCATCGCTTCTAACTTTTAGGTGTTCAGGTCATGAGTCTAGATCATGTAACGTATTTTTTTAAAGGAAAATGCATTGATCTTAACGCATTATACCGGTACTTTTACAAACAGGTCTATAAGAAAAGGAAAATTACAAAGAAGTGCGAGAACTCATGTTCATCTTCCTCGCATCCTTCATAGATCCCTTCGTCACCGCTTATTTGGCCGCTTTCCAATCGTCGCCGGGCACGAGCCAAACTCCACAAGGTGGAGGCCGTAGAGGAGGGCTTACTTGTAGGCGAACCGCCCGAGTACACCGCCTCTCGGGCGCATCGGCCAACTCCCGTACTCCACTGCGCATCCTTCTTCTCGATTCCATCGCCGCAAGAACCCGAGCAAAGCTCCGGGTTTTCACCAAAGAACATCTTCCTTGAGATTAATAAGGTCAACAACATCATCACCGAAGAAGACGACGATGCGCCGGCCCTCGACTCCTAGACAGGTCTCCCCGGCCTCTCTGTTGCGTCGGAGAAGATCGACATCAAGAGAGGAAGAAGTGGGGGAGAATTTATTCCGCTGCGTCGTTGTTGGGGGTAGGGGTGCGGTGCGCCACCCTTCCCCTTGTAAAAGGCCCAATACTCAACTAGTGTGAGGGCTCGCTTGTAAATTTCTAATCTAAGGGGGGCGGATGGAAAATGTACTTTCCTCCACCCTCTATAAATACAACCAAGGGGCAAGGGAAGGGGGACTCTCTCCCCCACTTTCTCTTTTTCATTTTTACTTCCCTTTCCTGTGAGAAGCCCTCGCTCCCCTCCCGCAACCTCCGGTTGCGAAGGATAAGGGGGCAGGTGCGAACCCCACAGTTGGCGCCGTCCGTAGGGACCGATCGAAAAGTCACAAAACAAACCACCTTCGCTGGAAGAAATCTTGCACCTTCGCTGCTCCAACCACATCTGTCCTATTACTGTCACATCATATATCGTTCCGTATTTGACTCCAGTTATTTACTCGTACAGTCTAGTTGGCTTTTCACACCTCCGCAGAGCAGGCAGGCGATGGCCCGCGAGGGTCCGGGCGCAGCTCTAACGAAAAATCTCTGCCGAAGCTAAGCGATGCCACGTTCTGGGTCGGTAGCTCCGACGGATGAGCAGCGGAGAGCAGCGGAGGGTGCATGTGAGCAGCTACTGCGAGGGTATCGTTCGCCCACATGTAATCTGCAGCAGATCAGGCATTCGCCCATGAGTGCTACCTCCGCGCATGCGGCTGCCAACATGCATCGATGCTCCATTAAATGGGTAGCTGTATATATACATGGATCATTCATATGCCTGTGTTGTGACTAACAATTTTCCCCTTGCCGCCAACGAGGGCTACCACGCAGTTGATTGCTGGGCACCTCCACCGAGCGAGCCTCGGCCAGCGCGAGCGCAAGCCAGACCTTCGCCGCGTCCAGGCTAAGCGGCCCACGCTGAACCCTCGAGGTGACCATGTTGTGCCATGCTCGAGTATCCACCAGGCGCTCGAGAGCCGGCTTGCGAAGCTAGTTCGCGGAGGTCGTTCGGGGCGACCTCTGGCATGCCCCGAGTCCGAGATGACATCGTCGACACCTCGGCCAACGGCACCTTCGCCGACCTTAAGCGTGGGAGCCATACTCCTCAGAACGGGTCCGAGCCACACTCCTCACGACCCTCGTCGTCAGGCTACCTCATCGAATTATGGAGCAGCGCCCTCGTCTGGGCCTGAGCAACATCGTCGACGTCGGGTGCAACCGTACAAGCCGGACACCTTCGTGCGTTGGCCTCCAAATCAGAGCAACCTCCGCCTGGGACTATGAGCCTCCGACTGGGACTATGAGCCTCCGACATGAAAAGCTAGCTAAGTATTCTAAGCATGTGTATTTATTCCTACTGACCAAACTCTATTATATGGCGCTCCTGCTCGTTCACGTAGTCCATCGAAGGCTCACTTGCAGATCCCGTGCACGCACTAGTCGGAGGTATCGCCTCCACGGTCGACGGTGCTCCCAGAAACAGAACCTCGCATTTTCTTTTCAGGTTGTATCATAAGAAAATCCAAACGCCTGGTTCATATCAATCCTACGCACATATATTATTACTGGTATGTCTAACGTGACTAACCACTTCTTGTCTCTCACACTCAACTGAACAACTGCGGAGGTATGACGATAGCGTACCGGACGTGCTTATACACAGTATATATATATATATAATCCTGTCGGACACATACATCACTTGGCTTCCGCAGGATCCATCAAATGGTCATCACGCATCAATCCTCTCACCGGGACCTTCGCCACGGGCAAACTCAGCATCCCTCGCAGCGACCAGGCTGGCCCCTCGTACGTCGCAACCCTCGCTGTCCCCAAACAGAGCTAAGTAACATATATGGTCTAATGGACCCTCGCAATATTCTCATCCTAGCTAGCACACGCATATATGCTAGTGCTTTGAGCTTTGTATCTCTACCTCGTATTCTGGTCACTTTATATGTGGTCAATATTGGAAAAAATCTTATATCTGGTCAATACAGCAGCCTAAAAAAAAAAAAAAAAAAAAACGAGTTTGTTTCCATTACCCTCGCCGCGCAGTGGCGGTATGCGGCTGTGCAGCAGCGAAGGTCCGTGACCGTAAGGCTACCGCGCGGCTGGCTCAGTTCATCAAGCCTTGGCTCACGCCACATGTTTCGAGGCACCTCCGCATGGCATGGCGCATATATCAAATCATATATGTCGTTTGTATATTTTTGCAGGGTGACCTCCCCCCCGTAATAAAGGTATTACCCTCGTCTCTCGCATCGTGTGGCCATGATCTTAAAAATCAAGGAGTATGAATCCGTGTTATAGGTGAACCCACACTTTTAGCACCAGCGGGCGGAGACCCCGTGAGGCAGACTAACGATTTCCGTGCTCGGAGGTGTCTTTTTCTTGTTGTCCGCCGCTGCAGTGATACTTGAGCGAGGCCCAGCACACCCCATGCGAAGGTCCACAAAGGGCGTGTTTGGTTCCTTCTGGGTACCGGCTGCATGGGCTCTCGAGAGCCAGGGTCTGACCGGCCAGCAGCGTGCGAGCCAGGCTCCGCAGAAACGAGATCGAGTTTCGTTTCCCGGCATGCAAGCTGAGGGCTAATTCTTGCATGCGAAGGTGCCAGCGAGAGAGCTGCAAGCAACCAATCATTCCTCACTTTGCATGCGCGGAGCTTGGCTGCCAACCAAACACTGGTCGGGTGCATGCGCCGAGCCTGGTCAGGCCGCGAGCAACGAACCAAACGCACCCAAACCGAGCGAAGCCAGCATGAGCGGAAGACAAAACAAAACATTACGCAGGCCCACTCGACGAGGCCTCGTTTTACACATAGCAAGCAGGCCAAGGACCGTCACAGCGGTGGTCGGCCTGCAGCGATTCTCGTCCCCTCGGGGTGGAGCAATCGTCGTCGTCGCGGCCAAGCAGAGCAATCATCGCCAGACCCTGGCCACGGCCGGGCAGCAATTCTCGTCCCTCCGACCCTCGCTCCACGAAGAAGCTTCGAGAGCACCAAAGTACTCGATCGCTCACCAGCGGAGGCCAGTCCGACGCCGGGCGCGAACGTCCTGCAGGCTCACCAAGGAAAAGTCAATTGTTTGCTGGCCTTCCCAAAAGATAAGTTATTCTACACGTTTCCTCTAATACTTGCATCGAGGCACATATACTTTATACACTGAAGCATCTTGTAGGCTGGAGCCGGGGCATAAATCTAACTACTAAAAAGAGAGAAAATGTTATGAGCAACTAGTCGCTTTCACTTTTTTTCCAAACTAACCTTCGCAGCTATCCGCAGGGCACAACGCCAATTGGGTACCCTCGCTGGAGGAAATTTAGTGGCCTATGGTGCCAACTTAAGGCTGTTTATTCACCATGTTTTTAAAAAAAAAAAAAACAAACTCGGCTGACATAAGTTATCATATTTATTCATGAACTGACCTTCGCCTGCATGCGAGGCCAATTGATTCACTGTGTTGCAGGTTCTGAACCCTCTGGTGAGTCCTCTCCACGTGCACTATTCTTATCTTCACATATATACAATATACCAAAGCATCAAACTTTACATTTCTACTTGTGCTTTCAAATGACTAAGTCTTGTTCTTCGACGAACGCACACATATATCGAGGTACCCATGTGCTGGCTTCCGGCACCCTTTTTCTTGTAAGGTGCACTTTACACCCAAGCTTGCAAGAACTTGCAGGGCAACACCGCGGGTGGACCACGAAGCTACCTTCATGGTGACCAGCCACCCTGGCTACAGGCACCGACGCAAGTCCATGGGGCTTGGAGCAACCCGAGCGCGCGGTGCAACGTGGTTACCCAGGCCAAGACCCCTCGTCGTAGCTGGGCGGAGCTACCCTCGCCGGCCAGGCAGCGGAGCCTCCCTCGCCAAAGCCTCATCCGCTGCACCCTTGGTCAGTACTTCTCGCGCCCCCAGGGAGCTCCTCATCCCACGCGAAGGGACCAATCAACAAGAGAGCTAAGTATCCAGCACCTAGTTCAGCAAAGATTCTTATTATGGCCTACGATGTGCTTGCTTACTTGCTTAACTTCTGGCCTAGCGTTGAATATATATAAATGAATCTTCATAGCTCACGAATTGATTTCACTTATCGACCAGCTCATTGGTCAAATAGCTCACAATATGATCTGGCAGCAATTTTTAACCCATCGCAGAAGTATGAACCACATGGTGCTAACATGCAGGTCACTACCCTTCACAAGGTAAGCTTACCTTCGCCACATCCACGAGCAACTACTGCACTACATTTTCGAATGACAGATGTCAAGCAATAAGTAATGACTAAGTGACCATACCTTCGCTTATCCCCCGCTACAGACTTCTTATGTCCCATATGGGAAAACCTTCACTTGTGTGCTCAACCTCCGCTGTGACCAATGTTCATTAAATGCAGTTTGTCAATACCTTCGCAACATGCTTAATTTTTAGAGCCTAACGGAAAATTTCAAGTTTTAGAAATATCAAACTTATTATACTGTGCGACATGCAGGTTACTAGCACTGTGAGTATATTCTTACCCTCTCAAACTAACATATTATTAGGACTTCTACGTATTTGGTCGCAGGTTCCCTTTATTCACAAGGTAATATTCTATTATAATATACTCACAGTACTGCTTCGCAATATTAGGACTTCTCTCACGTGTCGAAGGCCCCATATGGCAAACTACCTTGCAGTTTCTAGGAATTACTTGCGGATGCAAAAACAAACTATTCTCTAATATGTGAAGCTCTTTACAGTTTCAATTGATTATGCAGGGAATAGATCATTTGAGTCGACTCACTCAAATACATGTGTGACTTATATGTCACATTTTCACTACATGGATGCTTTACTTACCCTCGCAACTATTCTGTTGAAAGCTCTTCTCATAGATGCATCACACATTCTCATTCATCATACATTCTCATTCATCATACCATCGCATCCATGAGCATCATTCATAAGCATCTCAACCACCGTCGCTGCAGCGGCGCGGAGGAAAGTCGGGCACCCTGGCACCTCCGCCGGGGCTCGCAAAGAAGACGCCCCGCGCTCTCCGAAGTATGAGCGCGCGAGGCGCAAAGAAGCCGCGCACCCCGGCACCTCCGCCGGGCTAAAGAAAAGACGCCCGCGCTCTCCGAGTATGAGCGCGCGGAGGCGCAAAGAAGTCGGGCGCCCGGCAACTACGATAGGGGCTCGCAAAAGCAAACTTATGATTTTTTTTTTTCGATATTTGAAAATAGCTTCTTGTTGCAGGACTCTTCTTGTTGTAGGACTACTCGCATGCGCGCGCATATATGAAAAACAAGGGGTTGTGTAAGAAATTATGAGACACTAGGGGCTGCACTCTTTTTTTTTTTTTTTTTTTCCTGCGAAGGGTCGCAAAATTTTTTCAATGAGGCAATACCCCCATTTAATGCATGCAGGAATTTCCCTAGATTCAAAGAAATGTGTCAAGGACAAACCTTCGCCGAACCACCCCAGCCCTCATCGGTAGTGCGGAGGGCTCAAGGATTGGCCCCGTTCGGAGCGAAGTAGTCGACTTCGCCCCGGCTCAGCCAAACCTCCGCTAAAAAATTCACGTTTTCCAAAGATAAACAAGAAGTCGGGCACCCTAGCACCTCCGACAACGGCTCGTAGAAACTCGCACCTTCGAGCATGCAAAAAGTTTTTCTTGCTACCTTTGATTTAAATGCGAGCCTCGCTAAAGTGAATAGGGGTGTCGCTGCGGAAAAGTTTTTCTCACTACCTCCGATTTAAACGCGAGCCTCGCTAAAAGAGAATAGGGGCGTCGCTGCGAAAAAGTTTTTTTCTCACTACCTCCCGATTTAAACGCGAGCCTCGCTAAAAAGAGAATAGGGGCGTCGCTGCGAAAAGTTTTTCTCACTACCTCCGATTTAAGCGCGAGCCTCGCTAAAGAGAATAGGGCGTCACTGCGAAAAAGTTTCTCACTACCTCCGATTTAAACGCGAGCCTCGCTAAAAAGTGTGTGGGGCGTCGCCATGGAAAAACTCTCACCGCCTTCGATATAAATATGAATTCCGTCAATTAATGCATGCGGGAGTTATTCCCGAAGAATAACGCCCGAAGGGGGCTGGGTGGGAGGCACTAGCCCTCATCGCAACGAGGAAAGCACAAGGATTGGTCCCGCTCGGGCGGCGATCGACTTTGCCCGGCTCGGCCCGAACCTCTGCAAGGGCCTCGCCTCCGACTACGGTGACGTCGACATCACCTCCGCGACATCGGTAAACCTCTGCAAGGGCCTCGCCTCCCGACTTCTGGCGGCGTCGACATCACCTCCGCGACATCGGCGGACCTACGCAGGGCCTGCGCCTCCGACTCACGGCGGCGTCAACCTCACCTCGCGACATCATCCGGACCTCCGCAAGGGGCCTCGCCTCCGACTACGGCGGCGTCGACCTCACCTCGCGACATCGGCGGACCTACGCAAGGGCCTCGCCTCCGACACTGGCGGCGTCGATATCACCTCCACGACATCGGCCAAACCTCTACAAAGGGCCTCGCCTCCCGGCTGCGGCGGCGTCGACATCACCTCGCGACATCGCCCAAACCTACGCAAGGGCCTGCGCCTCCGACTATGGCGGCGTCGACATCACCTTCGCGACATCAATCCAACCTCTACAAGGGCCTCACCTCCGACTACGGCGACTTCAACAAACCTTCGGCGAAAGGCTCGCCCTCGACTTCGGCGACATCAACAAAGCTTCGGCAAAAGACCCGCTCACCTTCGACCTCGACAACTTCGACCATGCATTCACCTCCAACTCATAAGCACCGGCCAAGAAGGGGCTAGGGGGCAGCATTGGAGGCCAATTCTACCTAAAACGTCTTGCCCGCTACTCATGAGTCGGAGCAGGAAAGGCGGGCAACTCCGGCGTCTACCCACGTCCGACAACAATGGCAACTTCGACTACACCCTCACCACGGCTTACGGCAAGGGTTCACCTCGGACGGTGACCCCAACCGCGGCTTTCGCCAAAGAGCATCGACAAGGGTCCGCTCGCCTTTGGCTTCGGCGACTCCGGCATGTATTCGCCTCCCTACTCATAAGCATCGTCCAAGAAGGGGCAAGGGGGTAGCATTGGAGGCCAATTCTACCCAAAACGTCTTGCCCGCTACTCATGAGTCGGAGTAGGAAAGACGGGCAACTCCGGCGTCTACCTGCGTCCGACAACATCCGCACCTTCGCCTCAATTTTGGCAAGGGCCTCGCCCCACGGCACCGACGGCGACATCTGCACCCTCGCCTCGACTTTGGCAGGGGCCTCGCCTCGGCACCGTCGACAACATCCGGCTTCCTCACCTCGACCCGGCAAGGGCCTCACCTCGGCACCGTCAGCGACATCCGCAACCTCGCCTCACCCGGCAAGGGCCTCGCCGCCGGCACCGACAAGCGACATCCGCACCCTCGCCTCGACTTCAGCAAGGGCTCACCTCTACACCGCCCCGGCGACATCCGCACCCTCGCGCATCGACTTTGGCAAGGGGCTCACCTCAACGGCGACAATGACACCCGCACCTTCACCTCGACGGTAGGGCCTCGCCTTGACTTCAACACCGACCACACCCTCGCCTACACTTTGACACGGGGCTCGCCATCGATTCGCGGTGACCGACATCACCACTTACGGTGAATCGACTCGGACCAACATCATCGACCTCCGCATCAACATTCGCACCATCATCGGCCTCCTACGGCAACTCACTAGTTCATCGTCCAGCGACCGGAAGCACTGGAACGGCGACCTCGCGGCGCGACCCTCGAAAGCAATGAAGAGCCACCCTCGAACTAACAAAGACCCTCGCAACAAGCGAGAAAGGCGGAGGCCGGGCGTGGGACCTCCGCAATCAATGAACACTTCATCATTGTACTATAGCCTCCGCCTTCGTCATCCGGTGGAAGCTTGTATTCATGGGCCTTTTCTATTTTAGCGACTAGGTCTTGTTGTACCTGCCAAACCCTAGTAGCTAAGGGCCTGCTGTTGGGGGTAGGGGTGCGGTGCGCCACCCCTTCCTCTTGTAAAAGGCCCAATACTCAACTAGTGTGAGGGCTCGCTTGTAAATTTCTAATCTAAGGGGGCGGATGGAAAATGTACTCCCTCCACCCCTCTATAAATACAACCCCAAGGGCAAGGGGAAGGGGGACTCTCTCCCCCACTTTCTCTTTTCTGCTTTACTTCCCTTTCCCGTGGGAAGCCCTCGCTTTCCCGCAACCTCCGGTTGCGAAGGTTAGGGGCGGTGCGCGAACCCCACAGTCGTCGTCGCTTCCGCATCGCCGGTGTCGCCAGGAAAAGCAAATCGCAAAGGAGCGATGCTCCTCCGGCAAAACCTAACTCCACTACCGAACATCGATGGCGAGGAAACCCTAGACCTAAGACCCAACCAAGACCCTACGAAGACGGTTGTTGAAGAGACGGACCCTGCTCCTCATCACCACCGGCAGCGAGGCCGGAGGCGAGGGAGTGGGGGGGCGTACCAGTGCGGCGGCGGTGTCGCCCGGCTTTTTTTTTCCGCGATAGCAACCCTAGGCTGCGTCCCCCCGATGGCACTGGAACCTAGATCATGTAACGTATAGGAAGCGATCAGATACGTGAGCTGGAACGTAATTCTTTAATATAAATTGCCGCATACATGTGGACAAACTGCTCTAACTTTAGGAGAACGATTATTAATGTATTTAAACTTTGCACGTTTTCAAATGCCCTAGATCTGTATCATGGTACTGGAGAGAAAGAATGACCACAAAAAATGCTAGATTTGGGATGGATGAAGTAATTTTTTAAACTGTAGGATAGCATATACTTGCCGTGAGCCACTATTAATATAAAGTTCATGTAAGAAACGATTCCCTTTATTAGTTTTGTTTTTATCGGACAGGAGATCATTTAGGATTCATAGGGGCCAAGCTATTTCTTTTTGGTTCTCCCGTGGAGACCGGAGAGGAGATCAACCGTGGAGACCGGAGAGGAGATCAAGTTGTTTTTTTTTTCTCTCGTGGAGCCGTCCGGTCTGCCACGGCCCAGACTCTTGCGTGATTTATTTGGGCGGAGCAATAAGCGGAAGGAAAAAAAAAGTGAATAAAACACCACCACCGAACAAAACATGGAAACGGAAGAGGCGGGCAGAAAAAACGGTGGAAAAAAAAGTGGTACTGGAATTTTATCTCTTTATTAGTAGGTATAGATAAAAATACTTATGGAGATGTGATATATGTATACTTTTATCAAAGTATTTTTTTAAGACATATCTACTCATATAATTTTACATTTACAAACCCAACAACTTAAAAGTTATTGATGATTTATATTCCCGATGTTTAACCCAAACCTTGTCCAAAAACGACTTCTAACACCAACCCGAGGGAGTATATAGACACTATCATCATCCCCATCCACTTTTAGACTATAAAAATTTATATGATTAATTTGACAACTATGCATGCCAGGTAAGATTACCCGCACAGGAACATGAAACCATGAAATGTAATAAAATCTCAATAAAGATTATTTCGAACTTCGTTCAGTTTTATATAAAGGCAACAACGACTGGAGATCAGTAGCAAGTAGTATTTGAGTAAGAAAACACACATTAGTTCGTACTTTTTTTTTTTTTTTTTTTTTGAGAATTGCATTAGTTCGTACATGCACTAGCTAGTTCTTTGATCTTCGGATCAAAAGCTTTAATGCGCAGGCCCATTCCCTTTGAAGGGAGAGGAGAGGGTATTTCAACCCACAGTTCTTATTCCTTTCCTGTTCGTTTGATCTTGCATCGAGATAGGAGGGATTAATTTAAGGAAGTAAGAAAGAGAATTTTGACTTGCAGGGTCTGTCGATTCGGCTAGATTGGGCGGAATTGACACTGATTGCTTGATCGTCGGTGGTGAGGAAGGGGGGTGGTGGTGACGACGGCGGAGGGCGGGCATTTGTCGCGCCTTTGGTGGCAGCCGTCGGCGGCGGGGTGGAGGCGCTGGCGCTGAGGCGCTAGGGCTAGGGCGGCGGGCGCTGGTGTGATGTGACGGCGGCGCGGGCGTGGTCGGTTTTACAAGGGCGCGGGCGCGTGAGAGAGAGAGAGAGAGAGCCGGAGAGATAAGTTGTTTAGGAGTTACCCTTTTAATTTTTCTCGCTTAAGATCCAAATGATTACATGCCCCTTGTATTTATAGTCCGAGGGAGACTTGCATGCTAAGAAAGATCTAGAGGTTTCCTTATAGATTGGAATTCCTCTTTTACATGCAATCTATTTATTCCCTATTTTATTCCTATCTTTATTCCTTAAATATTCCTTACTTAATTGCGGAAGTAATTGACGTGGACGATGCTCACGGCGACGGCGGCGCGCGCCGGGCCAGCGTAGCCAAGCGCGCCGCACACTGGCGGCGGGGGTGCTCTTACGTGCGGCACAAATGGGCCATGCCCCCTACCCTAAATTGGTTCATGACATCTCCCCCTTTTCGAGCAGCAGCGTCCTCGCTGTGGTTCTCGCACGGCCGGGCGTTGTTGAAGGGTAATCAGTAGCATGGTCCAAAGATTGTTGCATCCACGTGTAGAAGGGAAATGGGCCGGACGAAGATGAGGTTGGTAACCTTTAATCCGATGGGTGGAAGTCGCGCAGCTCTCCGTCCCATGAGATTGTCGAAGATGCCGATGAGTTGGTGAATGTTGTCGTCGAGGAAGAAGACCGGCACCGATGAAAAGAAGCTATGTGGTGGCTCCTCCAACGGACGGTTGCTTGCCATGAAGCTTGGCACAAATGGCTTAAAACCGGGCGGAAAGTGGACGCCAATCACCACAACTTGTGCTCCTGCACGGAGCTTGTTGGTTCCGCTATGTAGGGTAGGTCGTGATCCGTTGATGTAGCAAGTTGAGGTGGAACGAGAGCCTCCCGGAATTGTGACGGGGTCGACGAGGTAGGGGTTGATGTTGGTGGCATGTACCTCTTGTCGTCGTCGGTGAAGCTCATAAGTCGCAGGCTTCTTGAAGATGGAAGCGCCCAACTCTTGGGCGAGGTGGATCGCCCGTTCCCCGGTGGCGTCGCTGTTGCATTGCATTGTCCACGGCTCGTTGGCGTAGTCGTCGGGGACGTAGATGTCGTCGAGGAACGAGGGAGCCAAGCGGTTTGGCTCTCGAGTCATCCGGCTTGCATAGCCGAGTAGTCGATGGCGATGGTCGATGGTCGCTTGGCGCCGTGGTGTCCGGTAAGCCCATGTTCTTGATGGAGGTGTCGGGTCCATAGGTGTAGTCGATCAAGTCGTCGTTCCGTTGAAGTAAGCGCGGTAGTCGTTGGTGTCGCCATTGATGGGCAGCTTGAGGCCATGAAGAAGACACCGTGTGGAGGTGTCCCGGTACTCCGTGTCGCCGGGTTGGCATGTAGACGAAACCGGAGAAGGAGGAGTGCCGCTCTTGTCAGAAGTATAGCGGTGTACCGATGTTCTGGCGGCGGTAATGCGATGGTGGCGCCTTTGCTGGATCACGGAGATTGCCTGATGGTGTTCTCCACCATTGTTGATCTTTGGAAGGATGTCCAGCCCGGGTGTAGATTGTTGTTGTCGTGTGTGTCGGCCCGGTGAACGATCGTTTCGTCGGTGGTGCCCCGGGGGAACGTCGGTGTTCTCATCTGTGGCGGCGTCCGTTGGGTTGACGTCGTGGCTGCCGTGTCGAGGTTGGCGCGAGGGGGTCGTCGTGGTTCATGCCCTTGTAGTTGTTGTCGATGATAGGCATGGCGGCGTAGTTGACGTCGAGGGGGCTCGTCATCGGCGTTGGCGTCTTGAGGACGTCGTCGCCGTTCATGGCCATGGTAAGCGTCGTTTGTCGTTGATGTTGTTGGCGATCTGCCGTCGGCGGTACCATTGTCGAAGACGCCCGGTTGGCGGAAGGTGATGTCGTTGTTGGTCGGCATGGTGATAGCGGGGCGTCGGGGGTGACGTTGTTGGCGCCAATGGGAGGGTCATCATCTGCGTTGGCGTTCTCGAGGGCGTCGTTGGACGAGCATGGCGCCTATGGTAGCGTCGCTGCGTCGATGGTGGCGCCCCTTGGGAGGGGCGTCATTGTCGTTGGAGTCCTTGGTGGCGGTGTCGTCCAGGATGTCGATCGGCGACGTCGATGTCGACACTAGCGACGTCGATGTCGGCGCTTAGCGGCGTCGATGTTGGCGTCGGTGGCGTCGTCTTGTCGTTCATGTTGGCACTCGGATGTTCCCAATGTCAAAGAGGGTGTTGGTAGTGACGGGAAACTTATACATTGCCATTGTAGTAGCCGTGAGGCGTTGGCCTAGTTGGGTAGGTTTTTCGTCGGCGGTTGGTGGATATCGTGGTAGCCTCGATCGATCTAATCGATGCGGGTCGCGGCTGTAGGGGAATCCTTGGGGTAGGCGTGCTCGTTGCTTGCGGCGGCGATGATGTTGGAGGGTGGCGTGGCGGCGCTGTGAGGCGGCGTCGGCGGCGGCGGCGCCCATGGCGAGGCGGCGGTGATGGGGATGGCGTTGGGCGCATCGTCGGGCGGGTTAGTGTACTTATCGATGATGAGGCTGAAGTTGCCTCCATGGCTTTTGCTTCCATGGCTGCGATGTAGTTGTCGATGATCTTTGTTGACCTCGCGATGCTCTTATCGATGATGGGGCTGAATTTGCCTCCATGGCTTTTGCCTCCATGGCTGCGATGTAGTTGTCGATGATCTTTGTTGACCTCCTCGTGATGGATCTGCTCCGCCAAAGGCCATTGGATCATCGGTCTCGGATACATTTGTCGGATTCGGCTAGATTGGGCGGGAATTGACACTGATCTTGATCGTCGGTGGTGAGGAAGGGGTGGTGGTGTGACGGCGGGCGGCGGCGCTGTCAGCGCCCGATTGGCCGGCAGTCGGCGGGCGTGGGTCGAGCCTTGGCAGCGGGGAGGCGCTTGAAGGAGGCGCTGCTTAGAGCGGCGGCGGCGGGTGGGTGTGAAGCGGCGGCGGCGTGGTCGAGGGCGGCGCGGCACGGCGTGAGAGAGAGAGAGAGAGCCCGGAGAGATAAGCTATTTGGGAGCTCTCAGAGGATTCTTTGGGCGCCTAGAGGGGGGGTGAATAGGCTTGTTTCAAAAATCAGCTCGAGCTGCTTGTCGGATCACCGGCGGCACCGCCGCGAACAAGCGGCACCGCGCCGCGAGCGGCACCACCGCTCCACTAAGCGTAAAGACCGCCGCTCTGCGAGAAGATGTTAGGTCCCGGAGATTCAAAATCTGCCCAATGAAAAGTAGATCGAGTAATTTTCCTTGGTTCCGGATGTGTATAGACCGCGGTCGAGACTGGAACAAGCGGTCGAGGGGTATAGAGATAGATCGGGTCTCAAACCCTAAATCCTCTCAACAACAACAATATATATGCAATGAAGAGTAAAACAAGCACACGGTGACACGAAGATTTATCCCGGGGTTCAGCTCGCCACCAAGGCTTGCCTAAATCCACGTTGTTGAGGTTCCACAAAGGAATGAGCTCACCACAAAGGTTTGCCTCTTTGCCTCGTTCACAAGTCTAGGAACCGAATCCTAGAGATGTGGGGTAATGTATTAGTTGCAAGAGGGTGTTACAAACCTCCCTAGTACGCCACACAAGTTGGCAAGCTCAAGGGCGGCACTAGCCGGCCGGGGAGCAAGCTCAAGAGTAAAGAACCAAAACCGCCGGCCAAAGTGCGAACCAAGTGCCTCTAGAACGATGAAGATCGGTGGAGCTCACTTCCAATCGAAAGTTTGTAGCCCTCACACTCAAGAATCGATAGATTAGCTTGAGGGGGTGAGGAGCTTCAATGGAGGAGAGAGAGCCGAGCACTTGGGTCCTCCCTGTCGAGAATGAGCGAGAGAGAAGAAAGGTTACCGTTGGGGGTAGAAAAGGAAAGTATAAATACCTCCCCTTCCAACGGTCAGAACACGAGCGGCACTGCCGCTTATGTTCGAGCGGCACCGCCGCTTACCCTGAGCGGCACCGCCGCTCAGACTTAGTCAACTGAGGTGTAGAAAGAATTTGAATGGTTGACTAAGTTTGGAGCTGGAGGTTATGAAGTGTGAAAATGAGCACATGGTTGCACGCCGGCAACACGGTGATTCTAATCCCTCTTAATAGTACGGCGTGTCCTATACTCAAATTCAAAATGTAAAATGAATATAAACCTCCTTTCTTGAAGTACCAACAAAGAAATCGAGATGAGGTACTCCTCCTTTAGGTTTGCAATGTCCTCTTTGCTTATGTCACACTTTGTCCTTCGATAAATCTCATTAGTTTTCTATTTAGATTGTCATCAACGCCAAAACCCACATTAGAGGTTGATTGCACTTACAGACTACCCTTGCCAGGTGCATATGTCTCGTCAAAGTTTAAGCCCTCTACTTGAGTGAAACCTTGAGCCACCAATCTTGCCTTGTTTCTTGTAACCCGACCATCTTCATCTTGCTTGTTTGAAAGACCCATTTGGTGCCAATGATGTTTGTCTTTGGTCTTTCTACCAAGTCCCAAACTTGGTTTCTTTTGAAGTTGTTGAGTTCTTCTTGCATGGCTAGCAACCAATCGGCATCCTTGAGGCGTCTTTTACCTTGGTAGGTTCCAAAGAAGAGACAAAAGAGTAATGTTCACAAAATGCAGCAAGATGTGATCGGTAGTTACTCCCCTTTCGAAGACTCCCAAGAATGTTTTCAACGGGATGATCCCGTTGAATAGTTTGTAAATGGCCGTGGGTGATCAACTCCATCATCTTCAACTTCTTCTTCATAGTCATCCTCGGCTTCAAGTATAGGAGCAAGATCAAGTGCTCTAACTAAAGATGTAGGTGTTGGAGTAGATCTTCTGGCCGAGGTGGAGGGGAGCAAAGCACTGCCGCTCTGGGGGCGGCACCGCCCTCGGGCTGAATTTCAGCGAGGAGTGGGCTGCCCCCTGTCATCGAGTGCGTCGGAAATTGGTGCGGCAACATCTTGGTGATCCTCTTGTTCATTGGCTTTATCTTCTTGTGGTCGAATGTCACCAATAGCTAATTGCTTGATAGCTTCACAAGGTGGATCCTCCTTTCCTACAACATTTTTATCAACTTGCTCTACTTGAGAGCCATTAGATTCATCAAATGTCACATCTATAGTGACTTCAACCCTACCGGTGGCTTTGTTGAAGACACGATAGGCATGCTCATTTGATCCATACCCAAGAAGTATACCTTCATCAACCTTAGGTGCAAACTTAGAGGTTTGGGGTTTTTGTTAAGAATGAAACACTTGCACCCAAACATCCTAAAGTAAGACACCTTCAGTTTGTTACGGGTTAGAAGCTCATATGAGGTCTTCTTGAGTTTCTTGTGGAGGTAGAGACGGTTGATTGCATGACAAGCGGTATTGATGGCTTCACACCAAAAAGATGTCCGAAGTCTTGTATTCATCTAGCATTGTTCTTGCCATGTCAATGAGTGTTCTATTCTTCCTCTCTACAACTCCATTTTGTTGAGGGGTGTATGGAACCTAAAACTCATGTTTGATGCCCTCTTCATCAAGGAATTCTTCAACTTGGGTATTCTTGAATAAACTTCCATTGTCACTTCTAATTTTCTTGATTGGAAGCTTGAATTCTCTTTGAGCCCTTCTAATGAAGGTTTTCACCTTCTCTTGTACCTGGCACTTATCAAAGACAAAGAAAACCTAAGTGAAGCGGGAATAATCATCAACAATAACAAGTCCATACTTATTACCCCCGATGCTAATGTAGGCAACCGGTCCCAAAGAGATCCATATGAATCAACTCCAAATGTTGTGTAGTGGTCATGATGTGCTCTTTGGTGGGTGAGGTACGCTTACTTGCTTTTCCGGCTTGGCAAGCGCTACAAATCTGTCTTTGTCAAAATCAATATTTGTTAGCCCAATGATGTGGTTGTCCTTTTGCGGTTTGGCCAAGTTCCTCATCCCAACATGAGCTAGCTGTGGCGATGCCAAAGCCAACCCATGCTAGATTTTGCCATAAGACAAGTCTCAATCTTAGTCTCACTTTTGTTGAAATCAATTAAGTAGAGCTTATTCTTGAGTTTGCACGTGAAGACAATAGAGGAATCCTCCCTACAAATAACTTCCACACCAACATCCGTAAAAGAGACAATTGTAGCCTTTCCCACAAAGTTGTGAGACCGACAACAAATTGTATCCTAGGGATTCAACATGCAAGACATCGGATATATCATGGTTAGTTGTGATAGCGATTTTACTAAGACCCATCACACTTCCCTTAGCGTCATCTCCAAATCGAATAATGTCACTTGGATCGGCATTGGGAGAGTATGATGAAAACATACTCCTTTCTCCGGTCATATGATTTGTACATCCACTATCAAGCACCCAACTTGATCCACGGAGGAGTATGCACGCAAAAGCAGTTAGTTCACAAGTTTAGGTCCCCAAGCTCCTTGGGACCTTTTATGTTAGTCACAAGAATTTTGGGAACCCAAATAGAAGTGTGTAGATAAACATTTCGTCCTTGCCAACATATTTGGCATATACCTCCCCCCTTTGTTGTTCTTCAACACAAAGCAAGAACTCAAACTTTGTCTCGTTGATTGAGCCTTGGGATGATATGCAAACCTATTTGGGTTGGCCCAAAAGCCATTTTTTTACATTTGTTTACGCACAACTTTGTTTTGGTGAACAACCTTCTTGATGGATTTACGGACAAGAGGTCGATGAGTTGCCTTCCCTTTCTTAGGGGCAGCGGCACCGCCATTTCGTCATGTAGCCTTTGCCGCTTTGGCCGCTTTGCTCGGAGCGGCGCGATGCGGGTATGCGTGCAGGCATATCTGTACTCATCTTCCCGTTGCTCGAACTGGACACATTCATAGCCATTTACAACTTTTCTTCCATTTGTCTTGGCTCCTACGGTGTGGCCTAACCCATCCATGATTCTAGGATTTCTTCCATCAATGTGTTGTGGCTTCTTTGATTGAATTTCTTTTGCCACTTTCTATTTTCTTGACAGTTTGTTTTTCTTTTCCAATCAAGGTGTTTAGCCTTGCAATCTCCTTCTTCATTGCCTCCATGTTTGCAAGGTTTGTGGCATGACTCTTCAAGTCTAGATTGAAACATTTACCACATCCATTGCTTGTGGAGGGAGAAGAGTTGTCCTTTGTGGATGAGAGATGTGAGTTGCTCTCCCAAAGAACACTATATTTCCCTTCAAGTTGCTTGTGCTTTTCTTGTAAGTCACAATACTTTTCATTGAGGGTAATAGTAGCTTTCTTTGTGAGAGCATGGTCCTCCTTTTCTTTTACAAGTTTCTTTTGTAAAGAGGCCACCTCACTTCTTTCAAACACAAAGAGCGTCTTTGTTGTCAACATAGAGCTTCTCAAGTCTAGTGAGTTCACTTTCTCTAGTTTCCAACTCGGCTTGGACACTCTCTAAATCCTCCATTATCTTAGTGATAAATATTTTGGTCTTTGGATCTAGATTCTTTGTCAAGTTGTCATACTCTTCATCACTAGACCCATCATCACTTGAGCTATCACTAAGTTCACTAGATTCATCACTAAGGGTTGGAGAGGCTTTAGTTTTGGAAAGTACCTTCTCACGCTTTGCCATAAGACAAATGTGAGGGGAGCCATCTTCATCATCATCGGACATGTTGGAGAAGAGCGTGGTAGGAGGTTGACTCTTATCTAGCAAATGTTGCCATCTTCACATCCTCCTCACTTGACTCTTTAGTTGAGTCCCACTCATGCCCAATGTGTGCTTCTCCCATGTTCTTTCCCTTTCTCTTGTAATCTTGCCTCTTGTCATTGTTGGGGTTGTCCTTCTTGTACTTGTTGTTCTTGTTCTTATGTGGACAATCCGCAACAAAGTGCTCGAAGTGCTTCCACAATTGTAACATGTTCTCTTCTTCTTGTTTGGAAACTTCCTTTGCACCATCTTGTACCCATTTCTCTTCATGGACTTGTGGTATTTCTTGATAAATAATGCCATGTCATTGATTTCGGCACCTCCCTCATCATCATCATCACTTGAGGAGGAGGTGGAATCAATGTGCTCTTGCATTTTCTTCATTTCTTTGGCTTAATTTGAGGTTGATTGCTTGCTGCCCTTGTTCTTGTTGGAGGTGCTTGGCTTGCTTGACTTGCTTGCTTTGAGAGCAACATCCTTGATCTTGATGCCGTCCAACTTGGCTTGCAACTCACCAAGTTTCTTCCTCTCATTTGCCTTTTCCCTTTGCATGTCAAAGGTGAGCAATCTCCCAAGCACATCATTAGGAGTGAAGTACTCAAATCTTTTCTTGTCCCTTATCAAGGTGACTACGGTCTCATTTCTAGGTGCATAGGCTTCAAGCATGACCTTCATCACCTTGTGATCATCAAGCTCTTCATCTTCATATCCTCTAATCTTTCTAACTAGAACCATCAACCCGGTCAAACATCTCTTGGGCACCTTCCCCTTCAACTATCACAAACCGGTTGAGCTTTGCCTTCAACAAGTCAATCTTTGCCTTTCTTACTTTGTCAACACCTTCATGTGCAAGAACCAAAGTGTCCCAAATTTTTTTGCCACATTCACATTCATCACCCTATTGTACTCATTTCCATCTAGAGCACTTAGGAGGATGCTTGTAGCTTGGCCATTTAGGTGGGCTGCTATCATCTCTTCATTTGTGGGAGACTTGGGGTTCACTTAGGAGGCTCATATCCACTTTGCACACAATATCCCAAAGACCGGGGTGAATGCCATTAAGATAGGCACTCATCACATATTTCCACTTGGCATAGTTTGTCCCATCAAAGTGAGGCAACTTCCCCGAGGAACATTGATGAATGACTTCCTATCACGTTTAGAGAAAAGAGAGTTATAGTTAAAGGATATGGCGGCAAATTTGTTGTTGTTGCTGGCGGCCTCATCCTTCTTCTTCTCATTCTTCTTGCTCTTTGGCACATAGGACTCATCATCATCCCCGTCATCGGAACTACTTGATAGCTCACTTGATTGAGCATCAAGTTCCACCACTTTCTTGCTTCTTTCTTCTCTTCTCTTGAGTCTTTCTTCTCGTATTCTTTTTTCGTTCATCTCTTCTTTTGAGCTTCTCGATGAGCTGCATGCTTGCATCTTCTTCTTGCTTCTTGGCTTTCTCACGCTCGGCTTTTCTTGCTTCCTTGGCGGCTTTCTTCTCTTTTCTTTGTCTCCTTGCTTCTCTTCTATCCGGATCGGTGGTTCCAGAGAAAGAGGATGAAGAAGACAACTTCATTCTTTGGAAGCTGTAGACTTGACGTGGATGCCTTCGGCTCCGCCTTGATTGAACCGCCTCCGGTATCCATACTTCACGCGGTGAAGCGCTTACTTGAAGTAAACAAGCTCGATACCACTTGTAGGATCATTTGGACGCCTAGAAGGGGGTGAATAGGCCTGTTTCAAAAATCAACTCAAACACTTGTCCAGGATCACCGAGCGGCACCGGCTGCTCCTGAGAAGATGTTAGGTCTGGTTCAAAATCTATCCAATGAAAAGTAGATCGAGTAATTTTCCTTGGTTCTGGGACGGTATAGGCTGCTGAGATCAAGACTGGAACAAGCGGTCGAGGGTATAGAGATAGATCGGTCTCAAACCCTAAATCCTCTCAACAACAACAATATATATGCAATGAAGAGTAAAACAAGCACACGGTGACACGAAGATTGCAGCCCTCACACTCAAGAATCGATGGTGGAATCGATGGATTAGCTTGAGGGGGTGAGGAGCTTCAATGGAGGAGAGAGAGCTGAGCACTTGGGTCCTCTCCGTCGAGAATGAGCGAGAGAAAAGAAAGATTACCGTTGGGGGTAGAAAAGGAAAGTATAAATACCTCCCCTTCCAACGGTCGAGAACACGGCGGCACGGCGCTTATGTTCGGCGGCACCGCCGCTTACTACCCGGCGGCACCGCCGCTCGGACTTAGTCAAGCGAGGTGTAGAAAGAATTTGAATGGTTGACTAAGTTTGGAGTTGGGAGGTTATGAAGTGTGAAAATGAGCACATGGTTTGCACGCCGCACGAGTGATTCTAATCCCTCTTAATAGTACGACGTGTCCTATACTCAAATTCAAAATATAAAATGAATATAAACCTCCTTTCTTGAAGTAACAAACAAATCGAATCGAGGTACTCCTCCTTTAGGTTTGCAATGTCCTCTTTTGCTTATTGCACGCTGTGTCAACTCGATAAATCTCATTAGTTTTCTATTTAGATTGTCATCAACGTCAAAACCCACATTAGAGGTTGATTGCACTTACGGCTACCCTTTTAATTTTTCCGCTTAAGATCCAAGCGATTACATGCCCTTTGTATTTATAATCCGAGGGGAGACTTGCATGCTAAGAAAGATTTAGAGGTTTCCTTATAGATTGGAATTCCTCTTTTACAAGCAATCTATTTATTCCCTATTTTATTCCTACCTTTATTCCTTAAATATTCCTTACTTAATTGCGAAGTAATTGGCGTGGCGTGCTCACACGGGCGGGCCCGCTTGCGGCGAGGAGAGGCGCGCGCTTTGCACCCTGGCGGCGGGGTGCTCTTACGTCTTGGCACAAATGGGCCATGCCCCCTCCCCTAAATTGGTTCATGACGAGGTCCCTTTTAACCCCCTTGGATTTGGGATCAATATATCGAACAAGTCTAAGCCATCCCACGTGAAGCGGTTTATTTATAATGAGATTTAATTTTGCAAATTATTTGGACCACATTTTTATAAATATATATATACAATTTAATGAACATGCCCGTTGTCCATGTGGAGAGGCACGCCGGCACGGGGCCAGTTGTCCCCCATATGGTTCGGCAGGTCCACGGACGGCGTCGTTGTCATGTGCACGGTGTAGATGGTGTCCCTCGTAGGAGTGCCGAAGCGGCTTCTCCGCGGAGAGAGCTCCTTGAGCTCCTCCTCGGTCGGCCGTAGCGGTGAAGACAGTCCGGTAGGAGTAGAGCAACCTCGGCTTGCCTTGCGGCGACATTAAACCCTAAACCCTAGTTAAAAGTGTCACACACGTCCTCTAGCTACCAAACAAAAGACTCCTCGCGCCGACACAATGCGATACCGTCTACCCACATAACACACTCACATGCAGGTCATCTCAAAATGCTGGCCACCACCTCCCACGACGGCGTCTTGCCAATTTCGTGGGCACCTAGCTGCCAGACAAAAGATCTCGCCAAAAAAAGCGGTGCCGCCACAATGTGAAACCATCGCCCACATATCACACTCACACACAAGTCATCCCAAAATGTTGGCAACCACCTCTCACGCCGGCCTCCTTGCCTTCAAAAGCACCTCCCACGCCGGCACTCACCAAATTTGCGGTCCACTGCCAACAAAATGCGAGGCCCTCAAATTGACACGCCAACGCTCTCCTCCAGGCGCCTTCCTCTATCATTGACACCGCAATCTTGAATTGTGAACTAGGCCTCCATCTTGCTCGCCACGACGCTGGCTAAGACGAAGAGGGGAGGCACCTCGTTGGCGGACGAGGAGGAGGGCCGAAGGCAGGGTACTGTGGCGGCTGAAGATCTCTAGATTGGTTTTGGCTAATTGATGACATCCTTAGGACTAATCTCTCTATACTAAGTGTTTGATTTAGTTGGAGATTGGTCAAGCCAAAGGACGATGCATGGTGGTCATGGTGGATGGATCGAGATGATTCAAATGATGATCAAGTGCATGACTTGGAGTGGATGGTGGATCAAAATGGGCTCAAGGCAAAGGTATATCCATAGGGCCATTTTGATTTTACACTCAAGACACCATAGAGGGTGTGAGTGATTATAGGATCGATAAGCCGTACTATAAAGAGGGGAAAACTATCGTACATATCGATCCACATGTGCCTCTAGGTTCAAAATCATTTGCATGCATTCTAACCTAGAGAGCTAACTCCGTACTTGATCGAAAATGTTTTGAAATTGCTAACACATGGTGTCGGGGTGTTCTTTGACGTGTTGGCAACAAGAATCAAGTGACGGAAGTCGGTTTGGAGCAAAGGCGAAGGAACGACGACGAAACGACAATTTTTCGGCCGCTTTCGTGGCTGACCGGACCACCGGCCGGAACCGGTGACCGGAAGCACCGCGGCTTGACCGGACGCCCGCTCCGGTGGGTGCGCCTCGGGCAGAGAGCATGTCACCGGGTTTCGACCGGAGGAGTGGCCGGACGCACCCGGCGGATGCTTCGGTGCTGACCGAACCACCGATCGGACGCGACGACTGGATGCACTCGCGAGGGTCGATCGGCCGTACAGGTTGGGGTTGTCGGTTGTGGCCAGGACCCACCGGCCAGGACTCACCGGTGAGTCCGAGTCCGGTGCGTCGGTCGGGCTGATTTTGTGCGCATTGCACCCCAACAGCACATTTTCGTGGTGGGGGTATTTATACCCCTTTGGCCGGTTCTAGGAGGTCTCTTGGTCATTTTGAATCAATCCTAACACCTCTAGAGCTGAGCACTCATCCTCCTCCTCACTCCTTTGCTTGAGAGCATCCATTCTAGTGAGTTGAGGTCATTCAAGTGCACTTTGCTTTGATCATTGCATCTAGTGGCACTTGTGGATCGTTGTGAGCCGGTGGTTTTCTTGTTGCTCTTGGAGAGCACCACTCCTAGCCGGCTTGGTGATTGGTGGAGGCGTTGGCAAGAGTTGGTGATTGTTCTTGGCCACCTCCGGTGTTTTGTGAGAGAAGCGTGCATCCTCGTCGGGGACGGCAATTGCAAGATAATACATTGCTCGTGTCGGTGAGTACCTCTCATTTGCTTTGGGTGCGGTAAGCCTAAAGGCATTTGGCTTGGAGTGAGCTCCACACCGACCCACACGTGAGAAGGTCGACACAACGGAGACGTAGCTTGATGGGTGCTCAAGTGAACTTCGGGATAAATCATTGTGTCCACTTGTCTCTTGTTGTCTCTTGGTGATTGGCAACGATTTGGTTATCTCATTGTGTCATCTTGGTGATTGGTTTGACTAGCCTCGACATTGTGGTATAACTCTTCTACACTCTTGCATTACTTTCATAGATAGTGTAGTTTGAGTAGCCTTGCTAGTTACTTAGCCTTGTTTAGAGTAATCTAGCTTGTTCACCTAGTTGGTAAAGTAGTGACTTAGCCTTTGTGTGTGAACTAGAGATCATAGCAACTAGAATTGTCAATAGGAGGCTTGCCGACAAGTAGAAACTAGAGCAAACGCGTTTATCGCCTTTTGTTATTCTAACAAGTTTGTCTAGTGTTTTGTAGAAATTTTTATTAGGCTATTCACCCCCTCTCTAGCCATTTAGGACCTTTCAAGTGGTATCAGAGCAGTGGTCACCGTTTAAGCAAGGATTAACACCCTTCGGTGCAAGATATGGCTACTATAGTGTTCAACCATGTTGGGGGAAAGCCACCTCACTTTGATGGTGAGAGTTCTTTTGATCATTGGAGAGAAAGATGACCATGTACCTCGGATCAATACATGAGAGAGTATTGGAGGTGACGGAGAATGATTATGTCATTCTTGATCCTACCAAGCTCACCGATGAGGATAGAGTAAACCGCACTTGCAATCGGATGGCACTCAATACCATATACAATGCCATCGATACAAAGATCTTTGAAGGCATCAAGGACTTGGATCGAGCAAGTGAAGTATGGACAAGATTGACTGAGACTATGAGGGCACCAAGGTTGTCAAGAGTGCCAAGCTATATGGTCTCAAGAGTGAGTTCGAGACCTTCAAGATGAAGGATGGTGAAACAATTCTTGAGATGTTTCATCGTCTTCAAGTCATTGTGAATGATCTCAAGACATTGGGCTACAAGACACAAGACCAAGACTTTTGTCACAAATTCTTGATTAGCCTACCTTCAAGATTCAAGATGTTGATCCTCATGCTACAAAGAGATGGGCTTGATTCCAAGAAGCCAAATGATCTACTTGGAGAGGTGTTGACATTTGACAAGTATGATCACAACATTGATGAGAAGGAGAAGAAGGAAGAGAAGAAGGTTGAGGAGAAGAAGGCCGTTGCATTCAAGGCATCTTCCACCTCAAACAAGGGCAAGGCAAAAGCACAAGAAGAAGAATGTGATGTATCCGGCCTAGAAGAGGTTGATGAAGCTCTTGCCTTAGTTGTCAAGAAATTTGGCACCATGCTCAAGTATAAGAGAAGATTTGGGAACTACAAGAAGAAGGACACTTCCAAGGGCAATGATGACAAGAGGCTATGTTGGAAGTGTGATAGTCCCGATCACATCTTTGAGGATTGTCCTCATAGGAAGGACAAGAACAACAACAAGGACCGTAGAAGGGGCAAAAACAAGGCCACCTTCAAGCAAGGCAAGGATGGAGCATTTGTTGTGACATGGGATAGTGATGAGTCCGAAGAAGAAGAAGAGGGCAAGGCTATGATGGCTCCAGTTGATCAAGACAAGCCTTCTCTATTTGACTCATCCTTCGGTTCATGCTTCATGGCTAAGGCCACCAAGGTATATGATGAACCATCCTCTAATGAAGTAAAAATATGATAGTGAGGAAGAATATGATGAATCAAATGAACCCACTAAAGATGAGATGTTTGAGGCAATGGAGCAAGCTAACATTGTTCTCATAGCTAAAAGCAAAGGAATGTATGGCCTTGGAAAAGAGGGTTGCCTCTCTCTTGAAAAGAGCCTTAGGGAGCAAGAAGCATCCTATGAATGTTTAAATGAAGAACATGAGGATCTTCAACTTGCTCACACAAAGCTTGAAAAAGCTCATTCCTTGTTAGTAGCTAAGAGTGACAAGGTTGTCTTGGTATCCAAGAGGAATGTTGGTTCAACATGTGACATTATAGATGAACCATTCGTGGTTGATGTTGAAGAACCAAACATACTCTCCACATCCACATCGACCCACTCTACCTTCACTAGTAGTGATGAAAAAGTTTTAGATTCATCATTATTAGTTAAGAATGAGACTCTCAAGAGAGAGGTGGATGAGCTCACCCACGCCTTGGGTAAGGCATATGGTGGGGATGCCAAGTTGCTAAAGTGCTTGGGTAGCCAAAGATTTTCCCTTAACAAGGAAGGTCTAGGGTATATCCCCAAGAAGGGCAAGAAGGCTTTTGTGACTCTAAAGCCTAGCTTTGTGAGGAGCAATGGTTTCTATTGCCAAAGATGCAAGCAAGTTGGGCATCTAGAGCAAAAATGCACTAAAATGAACACCAACAAGAAAGCAAACAAAGTGCATTCAATTTGTTTTGATTCTTGCTATTTGCTTATCAAGAGGGAGAATGGTGTGAAGGCAAAGTTCATTGGTACACCAATTGTAGGACCAAAGAAGAAGTCCATTTGGGTGCCAAAGGCTTTGGTGACTAACCTCCAAGGACCCAAGCAAGGATGGGTATCTAAATCTCATTGATTTGATTTGTAGGCGGATTACAAGTCCGGAGGGAGGCATTAGATTCTTGATAGTGGGTGCACTCAACACATGACCGGTGATGCAAGAATGTTCAACTCTTTTGATACAAGCAAAAGTGGTGGTAGCATCACATTTGGTGATAATGGTAGAGGCAAGATCAAGGGTCATGGCAAGATTGAGATCACTAGTGATTTGAGCATATCAATGTGGCACATGTTGACAAGGTGAACTTCAACTTGCTCTCGGTAGCACAACTTTGTGACCTTGGTTTCAAGTGCATATTTGGAGTTGATGACATTGAGGTTGTGAGCATGAAAGATTCAAAGTTGATGTTCAAAGGCTTTTAGACATGACAACCTATATCTAGTTGACTTTTGGCACAAGTGAAGCAAAAAATTGAATACATGCTTGCTCTCCAAATCAAGCATGGGTTAGCTATGACATAGAAGACTAGGACATGTTGGCATGAAGCAATTGAACAAGCTTGTGAAGCACAACCTAGTGAGAGGCTTGCATGGAGTTGAGTTTGAAAAGGACAAGCTATGTGGTGCATGTCAAGCCGGCAAGCAAGTGGGCAACACTCATCCCAAGAAGAACTTCATGAGCACTTGCAAGCCATTTGAGTTGATGCACATGGATTTGTTTGGTCCAACCACATACACTAGCATTGGAGGCAACAAATATGGATTTGTGATTGTGGATGATTTCACTAGATACACATGGGTATTCTTTCTCAATGACAAGAGTGACACATATTCCATCTTCAAGACATTTCTCAAGCAAGTGTGCAATGAATATGATGTTACTATCAAGAAAGTGAGAAGTGACAATGGTAGTGAGTTCAAGAATACAAGAGTAGAAGAGCTATGCAATGAGTATGGAATCAAACATGAGTTCTCTCCTACCTACACACCACAATCCAATGGCTTGGTTGAGAGGAAGAATAGGACTCTTATGGACATGGCAAGGTCAATGCTTAGTGAATATGATGTGAGTCAATCATTTTTGGGCGAAGCAATCAACACCGCATGCTACTACATCAACCGATTGTATTGTCATCCAATGATGGGCATGACACCCTATGAGCTCTTGAATGGAAGAAAGCCAAGCATTGCTTACTTTAGAGTCTTCGGTTGCAAATGCTATATATTGAAGAAAGGCACTAGATTGGGCAAGTTTGACAAGAAGTGTGATGAGGGTTTCTTGCTTGGTTATTCCACTACAAGCAAAGCATATAGAGTGTGGAATAGCACTAGTGGTCAACTTGAGGAAGTGCATGATGTTGAATTTGATAAAACCAATGGGTCTCAAGATGAAGAAGAAAAATCATAATGATGTTGGTGGAACTCAATTGGTGGATGCAATGAAGAACATGGACATTGGACACATCAAGCCAACTCAAGTGATTGATGTTGATGATGACAAAGATCAAGTGCTCTCATCTCCAATGGGTCAAGCTAGTGGTTCTCAAGTACAAAATCAACAAGCTAGTACATCTTCTCAAGTGCAAGGCACATCAAGTGGTCAACCAAGTTCAAGCAATCAACTACCAATACTCCAAAATACAAGTGTTGCTAGAGATCACCCAATTGATCAAATTGTTGGTGACATTGCTAGTGGAGTACAAACAAAGAGGAAGACTTGCGGCATTTTGTGAGCACTTTGCATTTGTGTCACAAGTAGAGCCGGAGAAGATTGATGATGCTATGAAAGATGAAGAATGGGTATTGGCAATGCAAGAGGAGCTAAACAACTTTGAGAGAAATGAAGTATGGGAATTGGTGGAAAGGCCAACCAACTATAATGTCATTGGAACCAAGTGGGTGTTCAAGAATAAGCAAGATCAAGATGGCATTGTGGTTAGAAACAAAGCAAGACTAGTGGCACAAGGCTACACTCAAGTTGAGGGTCTTGACTTTGGTGAAACATATGCTCTCGGTGGCAAGATTAGAGGCAATTAGAATCTTATTGGCCTATGCATGTGCCCATGACATCAAGCTATATCAAATGGATGTGAAGAGTACATTTCTCAATGGCTTCATCAATGAGCTTGTATATGTTGAGCAACCTCTCGGTTTTGAAGACTATCACAAGCCAAATCATGTGTACAAGTTGAAGAAGGCATTGTATGGCTTGAAGCAAGCACCTAGAGCTTGGTATGAGAGGTTGAGAGACTTCATACTCAAGAAAGGCTTTCAAGATGGGGAAGGCCGACACTACTCTCTTCACCAAGAAGATTGGCAAGGATTTGTTCATCTTGCAAATATATGTGGATGATATCATATTTGGGTCAACAAATCAAGCATATTGTGAAGAGTTTGCAAAAATGATGGCCAAAGAGTTTGAGATGTCTATGCTTGGAGAGCTCACTTATTTCCTTGACTTCAAATCAAGCAAATGAAGAATGGTACATTCATTAGCCAAGGGAAATACATTAGAGACATGCTCAAGAAGTTTGACATGCAAGATGCAAAGGGCATATCAACACCAATGGGTACAAGTGGCACCTTCGATCAAGATCTCAAAGGCAACATGGTTGATCAAAAGCTATTTCGGTCATTGATTAGTAGTCTACTCTATGTGACCGCATCAAGACCGGATGTTATGTTTAGTGTGTGCTTATGTGCAAGATTCCAATCCTCACCAAGAGAGAGTCATTACAAGGCCGCAAAGAGAATATTGAGGTACTTGAAGCATACACAAGATGTTGGCTTATGGTATCCTAAGGGGTCTAGCTTTGAGCTTATTGGATATTCGGACTCCGACTATGGTGGTTGCAAGATCAATAGAAGAAGCACTAGTGGGACTTGTCAATTCCTTGGAAGATCTCTTGTGTCATAGTCCTCTAAGAAGCAAACAAGTGTGACACTCTCTCCGCCCGGTTTTAATATGTTAGTGCGAGGGGAGTTGTTGTTGTCAACTACTTTGGATGAGGTCCACATTGAAGGATTATGGATTTGACTTCAACAAAGTACCCTTGTATTGTGACAATGAGAGTGCTTGCAAGATGACTCAAAATCCGGTGCAACATACAAGAACCAAGCATATTGATATAAGGCACCATTTCATTAGAGAGCATCAACAACGAGGAGATATTGCAATCCATCCAATTGGTACCGAAGATCAACTTGCCGATATATTTACCAAGCCACTTGATGAGAAGAGATTTTGCAAGCTTAGAAATGAATTGAACATTCTTGACTTCTCCAATATGAGTTGAATGCACCCCACACATGTGACATGCCTCTCCACCGAGCCAAAGCAAAGGTGAAATTGTTTGACACGTCATCATAATATCTAAGGACTTGTTAGAACATATAGACATACAACTTGTTCTTTTTAGGTTGCATTCATGGAAAAGCAATGAATTTCAATGTATATGTGCCATCACTTTTGTTTTATATGCTTGATTAATCTAGTGATGACATATGACATGCTTGTGGGCTTGCAATCTCAAGTGTTGAATTTGGATATATTGTCAAATGTGTAATTCAACATAGACATGATAACCCTCTCTTGAGGTGTGAAGAAGCTTGTTTTTGGTTCAAACCGAATTACATGTGTGGCAAGCTATCCAAATTTGACCAAATTTGAAAACTAATCTTTCAATATCAAAAGAACCCGATCAATCCTTTTATGTCAATTGTTGACAAAGGGGAGAGATTAGTGCATAAAGATTAGAAGGGGATCAAAATTTTTGAAAGCACACACACAAGTAGGGAGCAAGCTCATAAGCCTTTTGTTGCATCTGTTTGTGCACTAACATATGACTTGCTCTTGCATATGTATTTAAATTCCATATATACATGCTTGTGTGATGTATGCTAGTGGTACTTTGATTGATGATTGATCAACTAGCATGCTTAAGTGGTAACTAGATGTTTTAATTTTCGCTCTAAATTCAAGTACCTATGCTTTTAATATGATCTCACGAGGTACCTTGAGTTTTCGATGAAATATCTAGTTATCCATGATGCTTGTATGGTGAGAAAGGCTTAACTTCGATTGGTATCACGCTTCAAAGGTCCATTCTCTCGCATTAAGCATCATTTTGGTAACATGGCTCACTCCCTAATTTCAATATTCATACATGTATGCAAAGCCTATACCAAACTCTAGGCATACATGTAGGGGAGCTCATGCTACCAAAAACCGAATTTATTATGTTTGTCGACCAATCCTATGATTGTGAGCAAAATGCTTGGACAACCATGATAAGTTCAAAAATCCTTAATCATAAAATCTTTATGCGGGTTGTCACCAATTACCAAAAGGGGGGAGAAGAAGATCTCTAGATTGGTTTTGGCTAATTGATGACATCCTTAGGACTAATCTCTCTATGCTAAGTGTTTGATTTAGTTGGAGATTGGTCAAGCCAAGGACGATGCATGGTGGTCATGGTGGATGGATCGAGATGATTCAAATGATGATCAAGTGCATGACTTGGAGTGGATGGTGGATCAAAATGGGCTCAAGGCAAAGGTATATCCATAGGGCCATTTTGATTTTACACTCAAGACACCATAGAGGGTGTGAGTGATTATAGGATCGATAAGCCGTACTATAAAGAGGGGAAAACTATCGTACATATCGATCCACATGTGCCTCTAGGTTCAAAATCATTTGCATGCATTCTAACCTCTGAGCTAACTCCGTACTTGATCGAAAATGTTTTGAAATTGCTAACACATGGTGTCGGGGTGTTCTTTGGCGTGTCGGCAACAAGAATCAAGTGACGGAAGTCGGTTTGGAGCAAAAGGCGAAGGAACGGACGGCGAAGCGATAATTTTTCGCCGCTCTGTGCTGGCCGGACCACCCGCCGGAACCGTGGCCGGAAGCAGCGTGCTTGACCGGGCCTTCCGGTGGGTGCGTCTGGCGAGAGCATGTCGGCCGGGTTTCGGTAGAGGAGTGACCGGACGCGCCGGACCGGATGCTTCGGTGTGGCCGGAACCGCCGATCGGACGCGCACGTTGGATGCACTCGCGGGTCGGCCGGCCCGATACAGGTTGGGGTTGTCGGTTGTCGGACCACCGAGGCCGGACTCACCGGTGAGTCCGGTCCGTCAAGTCCGTCGGTCGAGCTTTTTGTGTGCATTGCACCCCAACACATTTCGTGGTGGGGGTATTTATACCCCTTTGGCCGGTTCTAGGAGGTCTCTTGGTCATTTTGAATCAATCCTAACACCTCTAGAGCTGAGCACTCATCCTCCTCCTCACTCCTTTGCTTGAGAGCATCCATTCTAGTGAGTTGAGGTCATTCAAGTGCACTTTGCTTTGATCATTGCATCTAGTGGCACTTGTGGATCGTTGTGAGCCGGTGGTTTTTCTTGTTGCTCTTGGAGAGCACCACTCCTAGCCGGCTTGGTGATTGGTGGAGGCGTTGGCAAGAGTTGGTGATTGTTCTTGGCCACCTCAGGTGTTTTGTGAGAGGAACGTGCATCCTCGTCGGGGACTGACGAATTGCAAGATAATACATTGCTCGTGTCGGTGAGTACCTCTCATTTGCTTTGGGTGCGGTAAGCCTAAAGGCATTTGGCTTGGGTGAGCTCCACACCGACCCACA
This sequence comes from Hyparrhenia diplandra, assembly GCA_015847255.1. Lineage (NCBI taxonomy): Eukaryota > Viridiplantae > Streptophyta > Magnoliopsida > Poales > Poaceae > Hyparrhenia > Hyparrhenia diplandra. The sequence goes on from JADLZK010004716.1 coordinate 457,789, forward strand.
CGTGAGAAGGTCGACACAACGGAGCGTAGCTTGATGGGTGCTCAAGTGAACTTCGGGATAAATCATTGTGTCCACTTGTCTCTTGTTGTCTCTTGGTGATTGGCAGCGATTTGGTTATCTCATTGTGTCATCTTGGTGATTGGTTTGACTAGCCTCGACATTGTGGTATAACTCTTCTACACTCTTGCATTACTTTCATAGATAGTGTAGTTTGAGTAGCCTTGCTAGTTACTTAGCCTTGTTTAGAGTAATCTAGCTTGTTCACCTAGTTGGTAAAGTAGTGACTTAGCCTTTGTGTGTGAACTAGAGATCATAGCAACTAGAATTGTCAATAGGAGGCTTGCCGACAAGTAGAGCTAGAGCAAACGCGTTTATCGCCTTTTGTTATTCTAACAAGTTTGTCTAGTGTTTTGTAGAAATTTTTATTAGGCTATTCACCCCCCCTCTAGCCATTTAGGACCTTTCAGCGGCGGAGGTGGCCTCCCGAGGTCCGCCTGCGCGACCTATCTTTTTTGCGAGGACCAGACGAAGCGGTACGTAGGGAGGGGGAGAATAAAGATTCCGAGCGATACCAAGCAGAAGGCCTCCGAATCATAGGCAGGCTCGCGTAAGGGTGGCGAATACCCCGTGGCATTCAAGCATGTTTCCATCTAGCCAATGAAGCCGTCCAGACAGCTAAGGGCTTGTTTGGGACCACGTTTCTAAAACTCTCTTATAAGCTGAGCAGGCTTATCTGATGTGCCGCGTTCTGAAGAATTTGTTGTCCCAAATAAGCAATGTGTTTGGTTGTTCTGATTATTTCTGGTAGATTATCGGTTTGCAGTGTAAATGTCTAATATACCCTTAAGTCGATAATACCTCTTTTAGTTAGTTTTAAGTGATGTGTATAAAGATTGAGATAGAAATATGGTTATGCAATGTAAGTTACAATAGAAGTCATAATTACTACCATTTGATCCATAAAAATTGCTACAAAATACTAAAGATTACATAAATGAAAGCAAAGTAGCAGGCTTTAGGGAGATGGTGCCGGTGGGGAGGGGAGGAGCACCGAGGCGGTCTGCTGGCTCGGGGGAGGCGGTGTCCGCACGGCTCCCTTCTAGATGGTGGCGTCACCTCCGTCGGCGTCGTTCCATCGCGGCGAGGGGAGGGAGAAGAGCCGGTGGGGGGGAGGGAGTCGGAACCGGGAACCGCTCCACCGGCGTTGGTCCTTCGCGAGCAGGGAAGGAAGGAGCGCGGTGCAGCGGGGAGGAGAAGGAGCACGACGCATCGGGCAGAGCCCGATCCAGATCTGCGCGAGTGCGCGTGAGGCTGGTGAGTGCGAGGGACGGGGCGTGGGAGGGCAGGTGCGGGGAATTGCTCTGCTTTTTTTCCAACGCGAGCCTAGGGTCGCTTCAAAACTTATTTGTGTTGTCTTGCTGGATTTTCCTACTTTTTGTGATCTAAGAACGCGAATGGATAAGCGATCTGTTTGGTAGGTTTAAATCGCTTATTTCGCTTTTATAAGCTAATTTAAACGGATCCAAATAAGCCCTGAATTAGGAGTCTTCGGACCATCAATATCAACTTCCAAACGCTGCCTCAATAGTTTTTCAGTGTTCACATGACCTTAGTTTTCTTATTACTCAGCATACAACATTTTTTTTTTTTTTTTTGAACCGCCCAGAATCGTAGATTGGCAATCTGTGTCGATGGATAAATTGGCAGAACTATGTTTTTTTTTTTTTTTTGGCAGAACTGCGTACGGTGGGACGGTGAGAAGGCCTCCACGGAACAGAATGGCTAGGCGGCAGCTTGATCTATAAATTGGACGGGGCCCATTAACAAATGGCAGCCCAGCAAGCCTAGTTTCCATGTAACCCTAACCCATAACCCACCGCAAGCTGATCGCACCAAACCGAGCCACTCCTCAACTCCTCCTCGCCGCCGGCCGCCGGCCGCCACCGCCGCTCCGATGTCGACCTCCGCGCGCGCGCGTGGATCTGCTCCTCACCTCCACCCTACCTCCGCTCTCTCTATAGTGGAGTAGTACTTTCCTCCGGGATGGTATTAGAAGTCGTTTAGGGACGACACGGTCTCCAAAACACAAGTTTGACCTCTTATTATTATAAAAATATTTATGGAGATGTGATATATGTATACTTTTATGAAAGTATTTTTTTAAGACAAATCTACTCATATAATTTATACATTTACAAACTCAACAACTTAAAAGTTATTGATGATTTATATTCGATGTTTGACCCAAATCTTGTCCAAAACGACTTTAATACCAGCCCGGGGAGTATCTATTAGCACAAGCATCGCAGCACCATCGACTCCTCCTTTCTTCAACCATCGTCGTTCGTTCCACTGCGGCTGCCCGCACCACCGCAAAGCCACCGGCCTGATTCCATTGATTCCCCACCTGCTTTCCCATCCGTCCGTCGTCCATGGATTCCATGAAGAAGAAGGCGAAGCAAACGCCGCCGCCACCGAGCCCAACCGCTGACAGCTCCGTCGGCGGCGACGTCGATCGTATCAGCGCCCTGGACGACGACTTGTGCGGGCTCATCCTCAGGTTGGCGCGCCTCAATCTGAGGGAGCTGGTGCGCACGAGCGTGCTGTCCAAGCGGTGGTGCGACCTCTGGAAGCGTTGTCCCGTCATCGACTTCTCCGGGTGGCCGGAGCTCGAGTCGGCCAACGACGTCCGGCAGTACATCGCCATCATCAACGACGTACTGGAGCAGCGTGCGGGTGTGACATCGGAGGCCCGCATCGATGAATTGAAGATCCCGCTGTTGTTAAATGCGGGCTCTATCCTCGTCCGAAGAAAGCAGCAACTCTGGACGTCGGCGATGAAAGCAGCAGCCAAAGAAGCTGAGAAGGTGTGGATTCCAGCGACGAAAGCAGTGGCTTTGAAAGCTGCGGAGGTGTGGATTCGGTACGCCATGCATCACCAAGTGAAAGCCTTCCACTTCAACCTTCATCTGCTGCCAGTCTATGTCCAGAAGATGCTTATAATGGATCTCGATGAGCTTCTTCCCAGCTCCCCAAAGCTGGAGTGTTTGTGTTTGGGATTATGCTACACAGAAATCCGACTCCCACGCACAGCAGTGTTCACATCACTCAAGGACCTGACGCTCGAATTCGTGAAGTTAGCCACGGGCAGTTGTCACCTTCTTGCTCGCCTCTTGTCATCGGTTTGCTGCCCAAGCTTGCAGAAGCTATGCATGAGGTACTTCAACATCAATGGCGCTGGGCCCAACGAGCTGGTGCTTGAAGCCCATGAGCTCTTGGAGCTGTCCATGGAGTATGTCTATGAGATGGAGTTGCTGGAACTGAGGACCCCGAAGCTCCGCTATCTTAAGATCAACAATTGTCAGTATATCGGGTTGCTCAGGATCTCACTCCCGGGTCTCAAGGAGCTCACTTATTTCAACACAGACACAACCTTCATTCAGGGCCATTTGCCGTGCGTGCAGCGCTTAAAGATTGACCTGTACACCTATATGGTGGAGGAGGGCGGCTATGAGGAAGACAGAAATCGCAGTAATATATATCTCCTGAAGCTTTGTAGCTCATCAATCAGATGCCTCCTCGTGCATCTTGACGTTCCACCGGTGTGTATATATCTTGTTTCTTGTGAGATTGGCATTACACGCTGTTTGTTCCACACTCTTTCAAATTGTTGGCTTTGGATCTGTTCTTTTCTCTGACCCTTGATTTGATTGATGGCAGGAAGAACAGCGGCACATTGACTTGATCAGAGATAACATACCACAACTTCCTAACGTCACATCTTTGTCGGTTAGCATTGGTGTTACTTCTGGGTACCATTCCTTTGGAGATGGTGTCGCAGGCCTCCTCACAAGATTTAAAAATCTCGAATATCTCAGTCTAGTGCTAGACAATTCACAAAATTTCAGCCTTATGGAGGTGAGCAGCAAACATTACTCCAAATTAAAGAGACCTCTGGTCTTGTATATTAGTTTTATCCAATGTTTCCCTCGCACTGAACCGTGCATATCGATCTCCATACTGCAGCAGCTGGCATATTGCTTAGATGATGATGAATATCACTTAATAGTTGAAGAAGCTTTCTCCTGCAATCATGCAAACCACTGGAATGGAAGCGATGTCTATTTAGCTAAGCTCCGCAATGCAGATTTTAGGGGAATGACAGGAACTGGTTGCGAAATCCGCTTCTTGCAGTTTGTGCTCGCAAGTGCCACAGATCTTCAAAGTGTAACCGTAAGCTTCAACTTGTGCTTCATTGAAGGAGTCCACGAAAGCAGGATGCATTATTTTCTGCATTCACTGCTTGGAGATGGAACATGGACTATTTGTGAGGATGAGGATTTTGATAATAAGCCGTATAAGTGTAGTAAGTTGTATAAGTGGGTGCCTTCTCCATGAATTGACAGATTATTACTGGTATCTAGTACTATGTTTGTTTTCTTGGTTTCTTTAATTCTCTTGTTGTTGGAATTGTATATAAACTGTTCTTTGCTTGTAATATAATCAAGAGCACCTCTCAGGCTCTTTAATTCTCTTGTCGGTATTGTATATAAATTGTTTGTAGCTTGCTTGTGTTGGCATATAATCACCTTGGTTGATGTACTCACTGTTTGCTGTGAAGGTCGTTTCTTTTTCTTTCTTTTGTGATTCTTACCTCCTAAGGCTATATAATCCCGGTATATCAGCAGAAATTAACACTCTCTTCGCTTTCGTTTAAAAAAGTACTGTCGTTGTGCATTTTGACATGATTATAGTGAGCCTGAATTTTTGTTCTCTTAGATTTCTTTTTCATAACAAGGATCAACTGAACTGAGGAAGCCATAAATAATGCATGAGAATGAATGTGTACACCTGATTCACCTTCCAAAGTCTTGTATTGCTGGTTTTAACTACACCCAGCCCCTCTTTTTTGATGATGGGTTCAGAAAAACTGTGGAATTCTCATGACCTTTATAAATTTATTTACACGCCAGTAGTTTTGTGTCATCAGTTGGAATGATCCGTGGTCTCTACTGTATAACACTTTTTTTTTTAGAAGCTCTACTGTATAACACTTGAACATATGTGCACATGACAATTTTGATAGCTAGTTAAATATTGAAACTAATATTTACTTTGTGCTACATACACGTGGACATATCATTCAGTTTTTAATTAAGTTGCAATTTCTTCTCTTGATTTGTACTAGCTTGCAATTTTGTTTGTTTTATTTACGGACCATACCTAGAAATAACTACCGTAGGAAGAGGAGTGAAGGTTGGAGCAAGGGAAAGAGAGAGTCCCCCTTCCAACATCCTCCCTGGCTGCGCGGCCTCCGATAGCAGCAAGGGGGCACGAGATGGAGAGAGGTGGTGCTGTGCGGCGCTGGTGGCCTCGCCGCCTTTGTTGGCCAGATGGGGGCGACACGGGGCCGGGTTGTACCGTGTATAAAAGAAGTATCAATCAAGTTCTCATAGAAAGGATATGCCAATTTTTGTCATGAGCTCTACAACTATCAATCAAGCATAGCATAATGAGAAGAGATTTTCACGAACAAATACCTGTGATCCACCACAAGAATCACAAAAGGATATTATCATCAAAACCTCTCAATAGTTTTTCAGTGTCCACGTGACCTTAGTTTTCTTACTCCTATACGCATGTTTGAACCTCTAGCAACATACCTCTAGCAACATGCAACATTGCCTAGGTATGAACGGGAGGGACGATGAATAGGTAAATTTATTTGATATGGTTTTACCTGTTTCAACGTTTTTTTTCAGCAAGTAAATAAAATCCAGTGAGTGCATTAAGCTTTTAACTATAAACAGAGTGCATTTGCATGGGACACAGAAAGAATTTAGAGTGGCAAGAAGCTTCTTGTCTAATTTGCGAAAGTGATTAATGACTACGAAAAAAATTCACATCAGTAAGGAAACAATCATAACACAAGCTAACATATTTGAGGGCTTGAGTTGTGATGAATGATAATCTGTCCAGAACGGGGAGTTAACATTCTGTTGTGATCACCTTTTCTGTCATTAATGTTTTCAAACACTTCATTTTTGGCATTTCCTCTGAATATTTTTTTGTGTGGCTGGCTAGCCTATTTGAGCCTTCTGGAACCCTTTTTTTTTTTTTTTTTTTTTGTTTTGTTTTGAAAGATCCAGGAACAAGCTGTTTCGGCTTTGGATTAATAAGAAGAAGATTGACCCAGTTTTTTGAGGGAAACCGGGCCAAAAACCACACCCATGCCAATACAACGTAGAGAACGATAACCCAAAGAAAGAGCGGATCCGAGAGAAGCCTAGCCTAGTCTAACCCACAGCAACGCCTTTAACAAGGTTACGACGTTCGGAAACGCCACCGTCGCTCATCCATGACGGACCGGTACACACCCGTGGAAGAAACTAGAGACGCGACACTTCAACACGGAAGACGGGCGCTCGCAGCGCCGTCATCGCCAAGCGCCCAAAGACTCCAATTCGGATGTCGACCCGTGTTTCGGATCCAAGCAATTCGCCACCGCTGTCGCCGCTAGTCGCCCCTGGCTGAAGCCTCGCGGGGGTGATCCACGCGCCGGCTGCACACGCAGCCGCAGCTGCAACAACCACCCCATGGCAAGCCGACGAGCCGTAAGAACCGGTAAAACGCCCGCCGCCGCGTTCCACCGTCGGCGCCGGCGCCTTCATCTTCATCTTCGCCACCGAGGCCTCCACAGCGGCTCAACCTCGGAGCACTTGCTCTCACCGGGAGCCCCCCTGCCTACGCCGCCCGGCGCCACGTTTCCACGGGCGGGTCAATCGCAGAGCATGGACGGGAGGCGGTCACGCTCGCTGGGAGCCCCCCAATGGACCACCGGAGCGGGAAACCTCCGCGCCCCATGGACGCCGATCGAACCACCGGCTTGGCCATCGAGGGGAGGGGCGAGAGGAGGGCGCACTTCAACGCAAGAGGCCAGCTTCCATCGCAAGACGCGCCGCCGGCCACCGCCGCCACCACGGAGCCACAACGCTGGTCGAAAAGACGGGGATGCGAAGGACGGACCTCCCCCGCGTCCCCGGCGTTGTGCGCTCCATCACCGCAAGGACCCGGGCAAGGGCTGAGCCCCCGGCACACGCCCCAGCGCCCGGATCCGGCCCGGGGGTGAACGGATCCAGCGCGGAGGGCGAGAGAGCCGCCGCGGGCGCCCGGTCGGCCGCCGCATCGGCCGCTAGGGAACCCGCCGCCATCCCGGTGCCGCCGCCAGGCAGGAGGAAGGGGGCTCGGGGCGGATCCTGCGGCGCCCGCCTCCGCCTACCATCGGCGCGCCGCGCGTGGCGCGGGAAAATGGCGAGCCGAGCCCCACGCGGCTCGAAGCGGGCCCGCGACCCGACAGCGAACCGCCGCATCCCTGCGCCACCATCCCGCTGTGACCGGCGAGAGGCCCCGCCGCCGCCATCCCGGCCGGGCCCACCGCGGCCTTGCCGGCGACTTACTCCAGCGGCGGCGTGGGCGGGGGGGGAAGGCGGTGGCGGCGCGGTTAGGGTTTGGGCCCGCCCGTCGCCAGCGTCTTGGCGACTTCGGGGGCGTGGGGAAGACCTATCGGCGGACCGAAAGCAAAATCTTCTCTGGAACCTTTGTGGACTGTATCCATGTTGATACTATTTTCCATATATGTTAACGGACCAAGAAATTGTTACGGAAATTGTCAAGGACTTGAAGCTCATCAATGCTGGAAGGATGCTAGAGAATAGTAAAACTCTCACTCAATCTCGAGTCCCTGTTGGAGAAGTTCCTGGAAGTGTGATTACAATGCATGTTGTTGTGCGACCTCCCTAATTCTAACAAAAGTGGTGATTTTCTCTTCTCCTCAACACTGTTCATGTCTTCCAATCAGTTGAGGAAAATGCAAGGTGAACAGAATATATAATCAACAGAGGCCTTGTGTGTGGCTGCAATCGTCCATGACCGTGAAATGTTATTTTTCTGGAGTGCGCGTGTTATGTGTAATAAATATTAAAAAAGGGAAGAAGGGCAGAGATGAAATTGCTGCAGACGTACTTAATATGTTGAATGATTTGCAAAAAAAAGCCAGATAGGCATGGGCCAGTCCGACCGTATGGCCAGAGAATTGGCTGGAACGCTCCTCGTCTGGTGAGCTCAAAACTAAGGCCCCTTTGGTAGAGCTCCGGGTGCTCCGAATTCAACTACAAAAATACTGTAGCACATCTCATCACCACAATGTTCATGAATCTATTTTTCTCCCTCCTCCTCCCCCTCTCTCACTGAAGTAGCTGGAGCTGGAATTTTTGGCTTCGGGTGTCATTGTGTGTCAGTGAGAGAGAAATATGGAAGAGAGAAGAATGGATTCATGAACAGTTTCATGGTGGGATGTGCCACAATGTTTTGAGCAGAGAGTCCGGAGCACCCGGAGCTCTACCAAAGGGGGGCCTAACTCTGATGACTCTTTCGTTCAGGAAACAATGCAGGGTAGCTGGGGCTTCATTGTTTGTGATTGTGACCGTGATGGTGAAGCGGTGCTTGCAGGTTCTGGTCACCTAATCAATTCGATGTGCTTACTGCCCAAGTTGCAGCTTGTGCTCAGGCATTGCAAGCAGCTACTCCCTCCGTCCAGTGAAAGAATGCAATTGTAGGATTGGGCACGATTACCAATGCAATGTGTAAAATTACCAAAATACCCCTATAATCGACCTTTGCGCAGTTCAAGCCGGATACGATCTTATCTTTGGAGTGTTACGGAAAGGTCTTGACGTTTTCTTTTTTTTTTTTATTTATTGGTGGATGGTGGAGGGCTCCTGCGGCGGTAATGCAGTGCATGCGGCGGCGGCTGGTGCCCTCCCGCCAAAACGAGTGGGCGAAGCGTGTTGGGATTTTATTTTAGAACTCGGTGCATGAGTCGGGGGGAGTCGGGCCGAAAGTACCCTAGGCGGTGAAGCACCCGTAGGCTACTTTTAGCGTTTTTGGTGAAAAATTTTTGAACTCCTGGATTGCAGTCTTTCTTTGGGACGGAGGGAGTATAGACAAGGTATTTCACGTGTGCAAGTGGAGGTGTACTCGACAGTTCTTCAGCAAGCTCCCCAAACGCGCTCCATTGACCTTGCGACTTGTGGTATGCTACTAAGGACAACCGTGCATTATTGAACGAACATTTCGTTTTATGTAAATTATCTCTGTCTAGAGCTTGTAATGTAATAACACATAATTTAGCAAAGCTGGCTTTGAGATGGAACTAGGGTGAATGCCATGTCTAGACAAGCGCCCTCCTAGAAAATGACTTTGTTTGCTCGAGATGTTGGCGAGCCTTTCTTTCTAATACCAGATAGAAAGGACATAGAGCCTGGGTCTGCATAAAAAAAAAAAAGTAGAGCCTAATGGTCATATACAATTGGAAGAAACTTAATTATTAATAAAAATATATTATCGTTTGGTTGTTTTATGTGCACCCCTAAAATAAAGTTGTAGTGTTAGCAGAGACCGTATTAGATTGTCAATTGGCGCAACTGCTTACGGGTGGGACGGTGAGAAGGCCTCCACGGAACGGAACGGAACGGCTAGGCGGCAGCTTGATCTGGTTGGAATTGGACGGGGCCCATTAGCAAATGGCAGCCCAGTTTCCATGTAACCCTAACCCACCGCAAGCAGATCGCACCAAACCGAGCCACTCCTCAACTCCCCGCCGCCGGCCGCCGGCCGCCACCGCTGCTCCAATGTCGATCTCATCGCCGGCGCGTGGATCTGCTCCTGAACTCAACGCTGCCTCCGCTCTCTCTATTGTGAGTAGTATCTATTAGCACACGCAGCAGCATCGACCCTCCTTCAGCAATCGTGTCGTTCCACTGCCGCTGCCCGCCCGCACCACCGCAAGCCACCGACCTGATTCTATTCATTCCCCGCCTGCTTGCCCATCCGTCCGTCGTCCATGGATTCCATGAAGAAGAAGGCGAAGCAAATGCTGACGTTGCCGCCTCCGCCGCCGAGCCCAACCGCTGACAACTCCGGCGGCAGCGGCGGCGGCGACGACCGTATCAGCGCCCTGGACGACGGCTTGTGCGAGCTCATCCTCAGGTTGGCTCGCCTCAATGTGAAGGAGCTGGTGCGCACGAGCGTGCTGTCAAGCGGTGGTGCGGCCTGTGGAAGCGTTGTCCCGTCATTGACTTCTCCGGGTGGCCGAACTTCGAGTCAGCTGGCGACGTCCGGCAGTACATCGCCATCGTCAACAACGTACTGGAGCAGCGTTCGGGTGCGGCATCGGAGGCTCGCATCGATGAATTGAAGATCCCGCTGTTTTTAGACGGGATCTCTCTCTGCCTCGGAAGAAAGGAAATCTGGACGCCGGCCGGTGTGAAAGCAGCGGAGGTGTGGATTCGGTACGCCATGCATCACCAAGTGAAGGCCTTCCACTTCAACCATTCTATGCAGACGGTGCATGTCCTGTAGTGGATCTCGATGAGCTTCTTCCCAACTCTCCAAAGCTGGAGTGTTTGCGTTTGGGATTAGGCAACACAGAAATCCGACTCCCACGCACCGCGGTGTTCACATCACTCAAGGACCTCGCACTCGAATTCGTGGATTTAGCTGCAGGCAGTGTTCACCTTCTTGCTCGCCTCTTGTCATCGGTTTGCTGCCCAAGCTTGCAGAAGCTGTGCATGAGCTCCGTTTACTTCAATGAAGCTGGGACCAGCGAGCTGGTGCTTGAAGCCGGCGAGCTCTTGGAGCTATCCATCAAGTGTGCCTATGGCTATGAGATGGAGGTGCTGGAACTGAGGACCCCAAGCTCCTATATCTTGAGATCAACAATTGCTTGCATATCAAAGCGCTCAGGATCTCGGCCCCAGCGCTCAAGGAGGTCACTTATTTCAGAAACACAGCCTTCATCCAAGGTCGTTTGCCGTGCGTGCAGTGCTTAAAGATTGATTCGAACACCTATGAGGGGGACGACGATGAGGAAAACCGAAATCGCAGTAGTATCTATCTCATGAAGCTTTGTACCTCATCAATCAGATGTCTCCTCGTGCATCTTTACATTCCAGACATTCCAGATATTCTACTGGTATGTATATAACTTGTTTCTCGTGAGACTGGCATTATACGGTGTTTGTTTCACACTATTTCAATTTGTTTTCTTTGGATATGTTTTTTTTCCTCTGACCCTAGATTTGATGTCAGGAACTGGAAGAGGAGCGACCCATTAACCTGATCAAAGATAACATACCACCACTTCCTAAGGTCACATCTTTGATGGTTAGCCGTAGCTTTACTCGTCAGCGCCATTCCTTGGGAGATGGTGTCGCAAGTCTCCTCACAAGTTTTAAAAATCTTGAATATCTCAGTCTAGTGCTAGAAGATTCACCATATATCGGCCTTAAGGAGGTGAGCAGCAAACATTAACCTAACTCCAAATTAAAAAGAAACCTTTGGCCTTGTATATTATATTTATCCGGTGTTTCCCTCTTTCACTGAACTGTGCATATGCTTGCAACAGGATGAATATTACTCAAAAGATGATGCTGAAGCATTCTCCTGTGATCATCAGACCACTGGAGCGGAGGCGATATCTATTTAGCTAAGCTCCGCGATGCAAATTTTAGGGGAATGACAGGAACTGGTTGTGAAATCCGCTTCTTGCAGTTTGTGCTCACAAGTGCCACAGATCTTCAAAGTGTGGCCGTAAGCTTCAACTTGTGCTTCATCAAAGAAGAAGTCCAAGACAGCAGGATGCATTATTTTCTGCATTCGCTGCTTGGAGATGGAACATGGACTACCTGCGAGGATGAGGATTTTGATAATAAGCCGTCTAAGTACTGTAGTAAGTTGTATAAGTGGGCGCCTTCTCCATGAATTGGCAGACTATTACGGGGGATCTAGTACTATGTCAGTTTTCTTGGTTTCTTTAATTCTCTTGTTGGAATTGTATATAAACTTTTCTCTGCTTGTAATATAATCAAGATCACCTCTCAGGCTCTTTAATTCTCTTGTTGGTATTGTATATAAATTGTTGGTATTGTATAGGTTACTTGTGTTGGCTATTGACATAATCACTTTGGTTGATGTGCTCACTGTTTGCTGTGAAGGTCGTTTTTTCTATCTTTCTTTTGTGATTCTTACCTCCTAAGGCTGTTTAATCTCCCCCCCCCCCCGCTATATCAGCAGAAATGAACACTCTCTGGTCTTTCGTTTAAAAAAGTATTGTTGTGCATTTTGACATGATTATTGTTCTCTTACATTTCTTTTTTTAATAACAAGGATCGACTGAACTGAGGAAGCCATAAATAATGCATGAGAATGAATGTGTACACCTGATTCATCTTCCAAAGTCTTGTGTTGCTGGTTTTAATTACACCTAGCCCCCTCTTCTTTGATTATGGGTTCAGAAAAACTGCGGAATTCTCATGACCTTTATAAATTTGCACGCCAATAGTTTTGTGTCATGAGTTGGAATGATCTGTGGTCTCTACTGTATAACAGAAGAATCCAACAAACAAACATAAATACTTTATGGATGTGATGAAATACGAAAGGCTCTTCTCCTGCAGTTCTTCTGTGTATACTGAGAGGAGATTCAGGAACAAATACGTGGCAAATGGAAAAGGAGAATGGACCTGTGATCCACCATAAGAATCACAGAAAGGATATCATCATCAAAGCCTCTCAGTAGAATTTCAGTTTCCACATGACATTAGTTTTCTTATACTCCTGTAGTATACGCATCTTTGAACCGCTAGCAACAGGTAACTGTTGTTGTTGGTTGATTTCCTGCACCTCCCGGAAATCACAAAACATCGGCTGGGGGTTCATCGTTTGGTTCAGATGGCAAGAGCCCAGTTTTCAAACATAACAGGAGCTAAATGACAGACTTGTTGCCATCTGAAACTCTTGCATATTGTCCGGTTGAGAAACATTACTGTATTTTTTTCAAAAGCAGCACATACATGATGCATTAGTAGGAAGCATATGCAGAGAAGCATATGTTATACAGACAGAAGCTAAATGTGTTGGTACAAGGACTGCACATTTGCAGTTGCACGAGCCATCAGACAAATCAAATTTCCAAAAGAAAAAATGACTAGCAAATGCATAAACGCTACTTGCCACAATAAGAGGCTGACCTTTAGATGCAGCAAAGGGAATCCTACTATCATAAAGCCTAGATTTCTTTTTGTGCAACCATTGGAAAATCCAGTAGCTAGAAAAATTGCAATCAAAGCTTGCCCACGATGAATTGCTACAGAACCAGCAATATCAGAGCGATCTCAGAATGTTAGGATCTCAACTGACTAATTGGTTGTTGATTTCACGTGGAGCCCAGTCAATGGAAAACGTAAGCTTCTTGAAATTCAGTTCAGACAGCAGGAAAGGGCGCAAGAAACACCCCTTTCTGTCACGAGTGCCCCAAATTATATGCTTCAAGGCATCTGAACTGGCTTTCAGATCTTCAAATTGCCGATAAGAAGGCAATGGGTAAGTTTGGTACCTCCTATAGAATGTGGATGCATAGGGTGACACAGAAAAAAAAAGGCATCGTTGGAGGAGACCTCTTGGCAAGCTTCCAGGTTGTTTCACCTGTAGCATACTGTAGCGCCGGTCAGTGGCTCCGTCTCCACCCAAATCAACTAGGAGTACGGTCGACTGGACAAGAGGAAGCCTGCGAAGCCGGATTATTGGGCATCACTAGCACCTCGCAGACTCTGTCCCAAATTATAAGTTGTTTTGGCTTTTTTGTATACACAGCCAAAACAACCTATAGGGTGTGTTTAGAGGCCTAAATTCTGGGCGTATGTCACATCCATGTCACATCGTATCTTTGTGAAGACGTTTCGTTTGTTAGTGGTAAATATTATCCTACCATGGCGAAACTAGGCTCGAAAAGAATCGTCTCAAGAATGTACATCTAAACTATGCAATTAGTTTTTAATTACCTAAATTTTATACTTGGTCGGCAAGCGTTTTTGGGTGCATTAAATGTTTTCGATGTGATAGAATGTGATGGGAATGCAGGAAATTTTGGAGGAAAGTTGGGGCTCTAAACACACCCATAAATAGAAACCGATGGAGTACAGTGTATGAATAGTGTAGCAATCGCATTAGTAGCAGGCACAGTCAAATAGCAAATCCCAAACATCACTGGCAGAAGCACAACCTCTGCAGCAACATTCAGTATTATCGGTTCATGAGAGCAAGTATTATGATGCCACATCGGCGGGCGAAATGCCACTCCACGTCACTTTTTCTTTGTCGACAGAGAGAAACGAGGAAAGAGAGAGGATCAGGCGTTTCGCGAGACGGGCAGGCAGAGAGAGAGAAACGAGGAAAGAGAGAGGATCGGGCGTTTCGCGAGATGACAACATAAGGCCTCGTTTGGATAGTCTTGGATCGGCGGGGATTGGGGGATCCCGGCCTCCGGTGGAAGCAAACCCAAGCCGGGGTTCTACACACGTGGTTGCACGAAAACTGCATTTGGATGACCTTGGGTTGGAGGAAAACCCGCCCGATCCACTTCAATCCAAGGGAGAAGAGATTATCGTCACCTCAGGACGGAACCGTGCCCCCTTCTCGCGAGTCGCGAGTCCGCGCTCCTGACCCCGACTCCGCCGTCGCCATCGCTCCCCACCGGGACTCTGCCGCCGGCGAGGGCACCACCACCGCTCGCGCTTGATACAGGTACGTGGACTCCATCTCCTCCTCCGCCTCATCCCCACCTGCATCTCCATCTCCTCACCCGATTTCCCTTGTTAGGGTTTGGGTACCGCGGCGGCGGCGGCATCGATTCCTGCTGGCATCAAGGGAGACGGTGGCAGCTGTAGGTCCTGAGGTGTGGATCTCTTCCTCTCAATTCCCTTCCTGCCCTCCCGTTCATTGCTGCACTCTATCCAGTCCGATCTGCCATGAGCACTCTAGACTGCATTTTAGTGCCAGTTAGTTCATCCGGCCGCCGAGAGATTTGTTTAATTCTTGATGTTAGAAGTCGTTCTTGAACTTGCCGGAAATAGCAAGCCAATCTTGGGTACAACCATGCTTCTGGCAGTCAGCTATTCTACAACATGCTTCAGTAGACTTTTTTTGATCGGTACAACCATGCTTGAGTAGACTTTACAAACAGCTGCCACTCAGTTTCTCAGTCTGAATGTTTCAGAAGGACCTATTCTACTCCTTTATTTTTTTCTATATGGTATTAGTTTTGCTGCAAAGTACTATGTGTTTTTGTCACGATGGTAATAATGGCGGTCTCAGAGGTTATTTCTGAGGCTGTGTGTAGGTTTATTTGGTGCAATGATATGCATATGCTCGAGGAAGGTAGCATAACCAAATTCAGATTTACAGTATGACAGCCATTATGCGATGCAATGTTCAGCTTTTGATAGACATGTTCACACAACTATTGTTCACACAGCACTGACCTTGCAGCTATTGTTCACACAGCACTGGTTCATACTATCACGCAGCCATATGAATTTCACTTGCCATCTAGGAAACTGGTTCATACTTTTTACCGATCTGTTAGTGAGTTTAAGATAGGCATGCCTATCTTTTTTATGTGTGTGTTTCACCTTTCCGTAATTAGTAAAGTTGCTTGTGTTGTCTTAAAAACTTGTGGCATATAACAAAAAGTTACCTGTGGGAGGCATGTGATAATGCTCTTTTTTAATCAACATCCATTTTTCTTCAGTATGGATAGGAAATCTGATTTCCTGATTATTATCTTCAAGTTTCAGCTTTCCTTGTTTCTTTTAATAATATAAACATGTGATGTCATTTTCCTACTCTCCCATGACGCTGTCACACCAATTCATTAACAAAGTTAAGTAACCAAGCTGAAATTCATGAGGTACAGATAGAACATATATAGTGGTCAGCTTGAAGGATATCATAATTTTGGGGCGGTCAAGTTCAGTGCTGTGTGAACAATAGCTGCAAGGTCACTCAATGTCACTCAAGTTTGTAGTTCTGCAAGGTCACACACACACACTTGCAGACTTTCAACCTCAGTCTTGCAAGTCTGCAAGGTCTTGCAAGTCTCCAAGGTCAGTGTTGTGTGACCTTTCAAATTTTGTGGTACCTATGTGTCTGTTCTGTACAATGTGTCTCTTCTTTGTCATTTGTAGTTCTGGCCATGCTCCCCCTTCCATCCAGACGTATTAATGCAACCGAATTTAGCTTTTGATTTGGTTGCCTGTACTGCACTAGTGCACTTTCTATATATTTCTTCATGGTTGAAACTAAAGAACTTCCAAATGACAGTATTAGTTGCCCCTGTTAACTAAGGGCTACCTGATGATTAGGAAGAGGCCAAGGAAAGGTAGTGGATATTGGTTTAGATATTGTCTAGTTGAAAAGGTATGCTTTGCTGATTTGTGTCGATCTGTGTGCTACCCTCCTGTCCTTCGTGTTGAAATTGCAAACTGAATGCTAGTGGATAATGCTAACTGAATGGTACTGTTAGTGGTACCATTCAGCTTATACTGTTCCGTTGAAATTTTGTGATGAGCTTTCTTTACTAATAACTCATACAACATATAGTATATTTTTGTTGTCCTTGTTAAGTTGTTGTGCAAATCAGTTCTAAGACTAAGTTACTGCTAGACTCAAGTTGTACTGACTAAAAGTATGAATTTGCTTTTGCAGGAATAGAAGTGAAAGTTCAGTTTCGTTTCAAGTGCAAGTCCAAGTGTGATCAATTCTTCGACACTAATGTGATGCTGGCAATTTTTTTGTTTATTTGGGAATCTTGAGAAAAGAATGTCATGTTTCCTAGATTTGTATGCATGTGAAAGTTGCTACGTAGTTAAATATGTTGATGGACACACTTTTTATTGCTTAGCTATGTGATTTGGTGAAGAATGAGCTATTTTAAATTCTTTTGGTGAAGAATGTTCTTGATTACAGCAGCAGATTAGTAATTTTTTGATTTTTTTTGCCATTTTGAAAATATTTTTTGGTTCATCTTTTCTTTTTTTCTAATATTTTGTGATTTTAGAGATGAATTTTAGAGTGGTAACGGCTTGTCATTGCTCTACAATTTAGCCCCGACGGACAAAACCTGCCAATCCACTGTCTTAATCCAAATAGAGTAATTGACAATTGACAATGGGGGATTGAAACCTCCGCATGCATGCAGTGGATTGGGTGGCTGTTGGCGGTCATTATCGAAGTATATTATACCGTCAACTTATATCCAATTCATAAGAAAGGGGCAAACTTATGTTACATATACCTTTACTTCTAACCTAGTTCCACTTGTATTCGTAGAAATTATGTTTTGCGGTATAAAAGTGGAAAATGTACAAAGTCGCCAAATAAATAAGAAAGCGCATTGAATAAAAAGGCCAAGGAGTGGGTTGAGCAAAGAGGACCAAACCCGCAGACACAATTTGGCCCATGCACCACCATAGGCCCAACATATGGACGACAAAACGCGACGACAGAGAAGGGGGCGAGAGGCGCAGCCCGGGGCCCGGCCGCCCCGCTGCGGCGGTCGGCGCAATATTTCGGCCAATGTTCCGCCCTTTCTCTGGCGGTTTGTGCGGACTTCAAGCCGGCGGTTGCATGTAGTGCAAACTTTCGTCCCCGCCAAGAACAGCTCGAAGCAAGGAGAGCCCTCCATTCCCTCCTCCTCTCCACTATATAAAGAGAGGCACTCCTCACTTGATTGACACACAACAACACACTACACATCACATTGTTACATTCTCACCTTGGGCACCACTCTCTCCCCTTCATTAGTTTAGTGTTAGTATTTGAGTTAGGCGGAGCTTCAAGGAGGGCTTGTCTCCTTGGAAGGATCTTTTGGTAATTTACTATGAAGTTCTTTCCTTTATTCAAGTCTCATTATTTATATCGCAATGCATATGAACTAGAGTATAGTTATCCTCATGTTATATTCATATTATGCCAACTAGAGTATAGTTAGTATAATGTGATAATTAACATGACTAACTTTAGGCTAATTGAATCATACTTTATTCTTAGAACGTAGTAGAACTAAGTTAAAGTGATGGTCAGTGTACCTTCGGGTTTACCTTTACTCTTTTCCTGTCGATCCGTAGGGTCGGGGTACCGAGGGGGTTTAGGTAGTTCTCTATAAACGTAAGCGAGGTGCTTAGGTCTATAGGGAATCATCGGGAAATGCCTATCATCCACGGTAGTGAGGTAGGCGGGCGGAGGTGTGACAACTCTGCCCCGCCCTTTGCACTCCTCCACGCCCAGGGTGTTGGGTTGGAGTCTTATCAAGTGCAACCGGGTGGCGGATACAGCCGCGGGCATCTCCTCATCACTTTAGCCCATCTCTCGCTATGAACCATGAATGACGATGTAGACTATAGTCGACGCATTGGCGATATTAGAATAGCCAACTCAACGTAGATTTTTCTTTTGTTATTTTCTATTTATTCCTTCTAGTGCTCAAGAAGTGTGTGTGTCACCACTATCTCCAATATTATTGTCACTTACCCCCGTACATGATTAGTGGCTATCCATACATACATTGTGGGCTATCATCATCATCATATTAAATCTAAACCTGCCATCCCATGGGAAAATATAAATGAACGATACCCGATTACTCACCGGGTGAAATGCTACGATGATAGATCTCAGACGCTTGCGGGTTGACCCTTGCAATATTCAATTTATCTATCACCGACGTTCTCTCGACGTTATCATAATATCTATTCTGTTTGATTGCGCTTAAGAAATGCCAACAAGCATTTCTCGCACCGCTGTCGGGAATAGGTTTAATATCTAATCCTAGTAATAACGTTAAGAAACGCCAACAAGGTGGCCCACGGATCAACCCCACCCACGTGGGGGGGTAGGTCTCCCTTGGGCTAGCTTCACCAGTTGCCAAACGAAGCCTAAGCGGGCGTGTATGCATTAATCGCTACCGATCCTTGCCCTCCCATTCGCTCGCGCAGCCTTGCATCGCATTAAAATTGGTGGAGCCCACCACAACCACCTGTGGCGTCGGATGATTGGGACCGTGAGTCGCCAGAAGTTTGGCGGAACTATAAAACTTGCTCTGAAGGCGGAAACAAACCACCCACATCTTATTACAGCACAGGCAAGCATTACTACATCCTAGGACAGCACCGTGTATCCCAGCCTTCAGTGGAGTTCTCCAAGGAAGTCGGTGCTGTCAACCAGAACCTACAATGTTAAGGATAAAATGTCACATATAGGTATATAATAATCATTCGATTTATGATTCGTTAGATTTCGGGGGAGGGCTCTGAGTAACACCAAACAAACACAATAGTTATGAAATGGCATGATAGTGCCATCTCAGCAGCTGCTTTGCTGCTAATGAATTTGCTTGTATTTTTTATTTTAAAAAAAAACTGCGTCGATGGATACGGACGGTGAGGAAACGGCTTGATCTGGTTGAAATTGGAGGGAGAAATACCGGGCAGCTTTAAGACCCAACTGCTTGCTACAAAATAGGCCCAGTAGCAAATACCAGCCCAGTTTCCATGTAACCCTAGTAACCTCACCTCCAACTGCGTTTCCCCCGATGTCATTCCTCAACTCCCCGCCGCCGGCCGCCACCGCCACCGCTGCTCCCATGTCGTCCTCCTTGCCGGCGAGTGGATCTGCTCCTCACCTCCACGCTGCCTCCTCGCTCTCTCTATAGGTGTAGGTGTAGTAGTATCTATTAGCACACGCTGCAACATCGACACCCCCTTCTTGAACCTGCATTTGAACCTGCATCGTTCCACTGCCGCCAGCCTGATTCCATTGATTCCCCGCTTGATTGCCCATCCGTCCGGCGGCCATGGATCCCATGAAGAAGAAGGCGAAGCAAACGCCGCCGCTGCCGCTGCCGCCGAACCCAACCGCTGACAGCTCCGACGGCGGCGGCGACGTCGATCGTATCAGCCCCTGGACGACGACTTGTGCGAGCTCATCCTCAGGTTGGCGCGCCTCAATGTGAAGGAGCTGGTGCGCACGAGCGTGCTGTCAAGCGGTGGCGCGGCCGCTGGAAGCGCTGTCCCGTCCTTGACTTCTTTTGGGTGGCCGAACTTGGAGTCAGTTGGCGACGTCTGGCAGTACATCTCCATCGTCAACGATGTACTGGAGCAGCGTGCGGGTGCGACATCGGAGGCCGGCATCGATGAATTGAAGATCCCGCTGTTGTTAGATGCGGCCTCGGTTAGACAGCAACTCTGGACGCCGGCCATGAAAGCAGCGGCCATGGAAGCAGCGGAGGTGTGGATTCGGTACGCCATGCATCACCAAGTGAAGGCCTTCCACTTTGACCTTCGCCTGTGGCCAGTCTATGCAGACAGTCCATGTTCTGTAGTGGATCTCGATGAACATCTTGGCAGCTCCCCAAAGCTGGAGTGTTTGCATTTGGGATTCTACTGCGACATAGAAGTCCGACTCCCACGCACTGCGGTGTTCACATCACTCAAGGACCTCACGCTCGAATTTGTGAAGTTAGCCACAGGCAGCTGTCACCTTCTTGCTCGTCTCTTGTCATTGGTTTGCTGCCCAAGCTTGCAGAAGCTGTGCATGAGGTACTTCAACTTCAATGGCGCTGGGCCCAACGAGCTGGTGCTTGAAGCTGGTGAGCTCTTGGAGCTGTCCATGGAGTATGTCTATGAGATGGAGTTGCTGGAACTGAGGACCCCGAAGCTCCTATATCTTAAGATCAACAATTGTCGCGCATATCGGGTTGCTCAGGATCTCACTCCCGGGGCTCAAGGAGCCCACTTATTTCAACACAGACACAACCTTCATTCAAGGCCGTTTGCCGTGCGTGCAGCGCTTTTAAAGATTGACCTGTACACCTATATGGTGGAGGAGGGCGACTATGAGGAAGGCAGAAATTGCAGTAATATCTATCTCCTGAAGCTTTGTAGCTCATCAATCAGATGCCTCCTCGTGCATCTTTACGTTCCACCAGTGTGTATATATCTTGTTTCTTGTGAGATTAGCATTACACGCTGTTTGTTCCACACTCTTTCAATTTTTTTGGCTTTGGATCTGTTCTTTTCTCTGACCCTTGATTTGATTGATGGCAGGAAGAACAGCGGCACATTGACTTGATCAAAGATAACATATCACAGCTTCCTAACGTCACATCTTTGTTGGTTACCATTGATGTTACTTGTGAGCGCCATTCCTTTGGAGATGGCGCCAAGAAGTCTCCTCACAAGATTTAAAAATCTCGAATATCTCAGTCTAGTGCTAGAAGGTTCACAAAATATCAGCCTTAAGCAGGTGAGCAGCAAACATTAACCTAACTCCAATAAAGAATCCTTTGACCTTGTATATTAGTTTTTATCCTGTGTTTCCCTCGCACTGAACTGTGCACCCTGTTTCGCTAAGGGCGCTAGGCGGATTCTAGGCGTGTGACCAAGCCTAGAGCTTAGTCGGGATTAAGCGAGCCTAGGCTTTCCTAGGCGTTTTTCTAGGCTTTTTGCCAATTTAGGCAAAAACTGATATATATTATATATATATAGCAAAAAATAGCAAAAAAAATGTTAGATATGTAGGTTGCAGTAAATAACTAAATGTAAAAGGAGGACCACTGGACATACCTGAATGATGGCAGCCACATTTGAATGATTTCAGCAATTGGTTCATGAAAAAAAGAAAGAAAACAGTTAGTTATCACTTATGTAAATGATTGCAGCCACCTCCCATGATTCCCATCACACCATATCAGCTAGTAAACAAATTTGAAAGCACAAACAAACTAGTGGATAGCACAATCACATAGCATAGTTCATAGTTCTCACAACACAAATCACAAGCACAACACAAATCACAGTTCATAGTTCTCTTCTTACAACACAAATCACAGCCACCAGGCCCACCACACAAACATAGTCACACAGCTGCAGGCTGCAGCTCAATAGGGTTCCTCAGGGCTCATAGTCATCTTCATCATATTCTTCTTCTTCGGACTCAAACTCTTCTCCTTCATAGAGCTCCCTCACTCTTGCACTTCTACGGCACTCAAGCTCTTCTTCTGCTCCCACTGCATCTCCAATAACAGACCAAGGTATCCCTGTACCTTGCATCTCATCCTCATCCTCCTCATCTCTGAAGACCACTAATGCATGATCATCTCCACCCTCTTGGAGAAAGCCTTGAGCTTCAGTTGTTTCACTAGACAAAAGAACATCTGTGATTTTCTTTGACTTGATCTTCTCCCTCTTACTAAGCAACCTGTTGTTGAATTGAACATAGACCAACTTGTTGAGGCGGGTGGTAGTAAGCCTATTTCTCTTCTTAGTGTGGATCTGAAATTGAAAAGAAGATAGGTACTAAGACTAACCATAATGTTTCTATGCTGAAATGTAAGTAATAGATAGGTACTAAGACTAACCCCTTCAAACCCACTCCAATTTCTTTCACAACCGGAGGAGCTTGCACACAAAGACAAGATCCTTGTAGCCATCTTTTGTAAAGCAGGTGTTTCAGTTCCATACAACCGCCACCATGATGCTGCAAAAAAATAGAAATGCCTCCATTAGTTTAAAAAACAGCAAACAACCTTGTTACAGCAAGCAGCAAACAGCCATGTAATAAACTAATACCTCTACCTGGGTTGTAATCAAAGTTCTGAAAAGTTCTTGCAAGCTTCTTGCTAAATGGCCCCTCTCTATTCTGAAACTTCTTCAATTCAAAGTTGGCAGCCTGCTCTTGCGTGTCCTCATCATAATAATAGAATTTCTCAACACAAGCTATGAAGGCTTCATTCATTTTGGGCTCATCAAAGATTGATGGATCAGCATAGCTATAGTGTGGATTCAGCAAGTAAGCTGTCAAATGCAATGGGGAATCAAGTCTGCCACCCATTTTCTTCTCAATAATTTTAATTACATCCTTGTATTGAGTCTCTTTATTGCCAAAGGCCACCTCTATGATTTGTTTCTTTGCCTTTAGTAGCTCTCCGTAAACATATCCCATGGCTGGCTTCACCTCCCCATCAACCAAACGAAGGACTTTGACCAATGGCAAAAAACAGCCAATGCTACCTTGACCTCCTTCCAAAAGTTTGGACTCAATATGGTTTTGTGGCCTCTTTTCCCTTCTTTGATTTCACATCCTTCAACGAGTCCCACTTACTATGCACCACCATGTTTCTTAGCTGATCCTTCTTCTCTAGCATACTACTCAAAGTGAGAAAGTGTGAAGCAAACCTAGTCACTCCAGGCCTCACTACATCTTTCCCCCCTGTGAAGTCTCTCAAGCACTCCAATGTTCTTGTGTGGCCATAGACAAATATGGTAAATGCCTTTGCTTGGTCAACAATCTTCTTGAACCGAGGCAAGTTGCCAATTCCTTGCAGCATCAAGTTGATGGTGTGGGCTGCACAAGAGGTCCAAAATATCTGTGGCCTCTTCTCTTCCAAAAGCTTCTTGGCTCCCATGTTGTTAGAAGCATTGTCAGTCACAACTTGGACCACATTGTCTGGGCCAATGTCTTCAATTGCCTTGTCCACTAGCTCAAAAATGACTTCACTTGTGTGTGACACAGCTGACATCTCTTTTGAGCTGATGAAGGTGGTTCCATCAGCACAATTAGTGCACAAATTCATGATGCTTCTCCTCTTCCTATCTGACCAAGCATCTGTCATTATAGAGCAGCCATTTTTCAACTTCTCAGCTTCACGTTCTAGCACCAAACTCTGGGTTCTTGCATATTCTTCTTCCAACAATCCCACTTTCGCAGTGCATCATCTGTTGGAGGTACAAGTCCTGGACCAAACTGTCCAATAGCTTCACACATTTGCTTGAAATCATCATTGTCACATGCATTGAAAGGTATAGCTGCCAATGTTTAAAAAAATGAAGCCAAATTAGGGTTCAGTTCATGAATAACAGCAAGCAATGCATTTTAAAATGTAAAAACAGCATGATATACAAGCAATTTACCATGATTGTAGACCCATCTTGCTATAAACTTATGAACCTCATGAGTTCTCTCTTTGAAAAGTTCCTTGTCGAGCTTCTGTTGCTTCAAAGCATCTGCATTGGTAGCTTTAGGATCAATAGTAATGCGCCCATCTGTCAAGAGGTCCTAATTTGTGAGGCTCTGAACTACTAATGCAAGTGACTTCCTCTGAATCTCCACCAACCCTAGACACATTCACTTCCTCTCTAAGTTCTATTTCACGGACTGTCTTCTCCTCCCTCTTCCTTTTTGCATCTGCTAGTGCTTTCTTGCACTTTTTCTCTAGCCTCCAAAGCCTCTCGGGTGTTTTGCAGCCGCAGACTTCGCCACATTCTTTCCTTCATGGGCGGATGACACTTCAAACGATAAACACCTCCTTGACTCACGTGGCCACAGAATTTGCACTTCACCTTGTCCTTGTTCCCAGCATCAACAAGAACCCCATATTCCCATCCAATGTCATCTGAATTCCTCTTGAGCAGATTCACTGCCTCTGCTCCCTGTTGATTTTCTGACATCCTAATCCAATAAATATTCAGACATTCAGTAAGGAAACTAGCATACAGGGAACATAGCATACTACCCTAGCATACTATAAACATCCTAATCCCTATCATACTACTCATTCAGTCATTCTACTCATACAAGGAACTGAACATAGCATACCCTAGCATACTACTCATTCTGAAATCTGAACATAGCATTCACCATTCACTTATTCAGTCATAGACTCATACAGTCATACTCAGTATGGGAGGGGGGAGGAGCATGGGTAGGATGGAATAGGAACAGAGCTCACCTTGGTGCTTGCAGCTTGAGGCCGACCAGGCAGGAAGCAGAGCAGGAGGAGCCGGGGAAGCAGAGCAGCAGCCGGCCGGGGATGCACCGAAGCAGAGCAGCAGCCGCCCGGGGAGGAGCAGAGAGGCCGGTGAGGAGCAGGTCCCGCGGCGGGGAGGAGGAGGTCCGGCGGCACGGAGGAGGAGGAACGGCGGCGTGGAGGGAGGAGGTCGGCGGCGGGAGGAGCTCCACCGGCAGGATCTCGTCCGTCGCTTTTCGATTCAGGTCCCCGGAGTACCCGACTCCTTCTCTCTCCCCTTATCCTTTTTCGGCGCCCAAATCGACGAGGAAAGGCCCCGCGGCGGGCGGGCGCGGGAAATCGACCCGCGCATCCTGGTTTTCGCGGTCTTTTTTGCGCAGCGTCAGGGCGCTTCAGCGCCGCCCAGGCCGCTTCAGCGCCGCCTCCGCTCGCCTACGCCCGCCGGCGCCTAGCTCCGCCTAGCGCCTACAGGCCCGCCCACCCCCTAGGCCAGGCGGCACCCCTTCGCCCAGCGCTTAAAAAGCGGCGCCTAGGCTGAGCCTGAGGCGCCGCCTAGCGGAACAGGGACTGTGCATATTGATTTCCCTGCTGCAACAGGATGAATATTACCTCAGAAGATGATGCTGAAGGTTTCTCCTGCAATCATCCTGACCACTGGAACGTAAACGATATCTGTTTAGCTAAGCTCCATGAAGCAGATTTTAGGGGAATGACAGGAACTGGCTGTGAAATCCGCTTCTTGCAGTTTGTGCTTGCAAGTGCCACAGATCTTCAAAGTGTGATGGTAAGCTTCAACTTGTGCTTCATTGAAGAAGAAGTCGAAGACAGTAGGATGCATTATTTTCTGCATTCACTGCTTGGAGATGGAACATGGACTACCTGCGAGGATGAGGATTTTGATAATAAGCCGTATAAGTACTGTAGTAAGTTGTATAAGTGGGCGCCTTCTCCATGAATTGACAGATTATTACGGGTATCTAGTACTATGTCTGTTTTCTTGGTTTCTTTAATTCTCTTGTTGTTGGAATTGTATATAAACTGTTCTCCGCTTGTAATATAATCAAGAGCACCTCTCAGGCTCTTTAATTCTCTTGTTGGTATTGTATATAAATTGTTGGTATTGTATAGCTTACTGGTGTTGGCATATAATCACTTTGGTTGATGTACTCACTGTTTGCTGTGAAGGTCGTTTTTTTTACATTTCTTTTGTGATTATTACCTCCTAAGGCTATATATAGTCCCCCTGCTATATCAGCAGAAATGAGCACTCTGGTGCATTTTGACATGATTATAGTGAGCCTGATTTTTGTTCTCTTTACTTTTCTTTTTTCATAGCAAGGATCAACTGAACTGAGGAAGCCATAAATAATGCATGAGATTGAATGTGTACACCTGATTCATCTTCGAAAGTCATGTGTTGCTGGTTTTAACTACACCTAAGCCCTCTCTTCTTCTTTGATTATAGGTTCAGAAAAAACTGCAGAATTCTCATGACCTCTATAAATTCACACGCCAATAGTTTTGTGTCATGAGTCGGAATGATCCGTGGTCTCTACTGTATAACACCTGAACATATGTGCAGATGAAAATTTTGATAGCTAATTAAATATTGAAACTAATATTTACTTTGTGCTAGTGCTACATACATGTGGACATATCATTCAGTTTTTAATTTAGTTGCAATTTCTTCTCTTGATTTGTACTAGCTTGCAATTTTGTTTGTTTTATTTACAGGCCATACCTATGTCAGGACTGATAAAAACTTTAGAAATACTGTTGTTCCACTAATGTTGTCACCACCTACAGAGATTAGACTGGTGGAGATGTTGCTTCATTGGGACCACAATCAGTCACCAAGACCCATCAGTTGTTTGACTTGGCGAAGAAATTTAATAGCTAGGGGTTTGCTCCTCTTCATAGTAAGTGAAAACAAAACCTCCAGATGCTTTTCTTATACCCATCCTTGAATCATAGTATTTGCCCTGAGGATTGTTCGATATTAAATATTTATGAAATGGTTGCTATTTTCAGCATGTAAAAAAAAAAACTGTTTTGAGGCATCTATGCTAATCAGTGAGATTAAACAAGGCAAGCTCTGCTTTCATTTCGACAGTTCGTGGCTTAGGCTTCCAGGTTTCCAGGAAGCTGTGCACGACCGAGTGTCTTTTTCTGAAATTGTAGCGCCTCAACAAATTCTCTCTACTAGAGTCAATGCATGGTTGGTAATGTTAAATCCCAACTTGCTATGGCCAAAGAGATTATGCATAGACTTGAGATTGCAACTCTTGGGAGAGTGGATGGCGGAGCGGCTTCGAAAAAAAAGCTCAGACACCATTGCCTCAATTAGCTTCCCTTGAACGAACCATTGCACGTTTCCACTCTCGCATACTCTTCGATAGGGTGATGCAAACACTAACTTTTATCATATGCATACACTGAACGAACTCTGAATATCCAAGCCAAATGTGTCTGACTGTCTGCATTTCAGCATTGCAGAGATTTTCTTTTAAAACTGTTCAAGGTAGCTATCCAAAACAACTACTCTGTGATGTCATTGCAAAGTAAGATTTTTTTTTAAAAAAAGTTTACAACTGACATCACCGGGTTATGTTTGGAAGTTCTTAGAACCTGTGCAAATGTTATTGGTTAAACCTGTCATGGTTATCACGAGATGAGGGGGGTCAACGTTTGGGGACAACCTTCACTTCCTATATCGGACCAGTACGTGTCCATTGATCGAGGTGCTGCAGCATCCCACATCCAGCATCAATAGAAGGGGTTAGTCAGTAGCCATCTCAACTTACAACTCAATTTTGTTTTTTGGTAGCTCTGGAAAACTGATATATGCATGCATGTGTTCTTCATCCAACATCAGAAAGCACAAGCCTAGCCTTTAATCTTGTGGTTTGCTTATTTAAGCCTTGCAGAAAGCTGCAGGCAATGCCTGATTGTCATTGCAATATGCATCACAAACGTCCTGTACGATGATCCCTCGCCTCTGTGACCAGCTAGAATTGAGGCATGACAAATAGGAACTAGCAAACAGTGTCGTTGTCCTTGTCAATGTGGACTACGAGGGAGATACTGAGTGGTTTGACAACATCCATGCACCTTACCGATATATCACTTCACCCTCGTACGTAATTGAAGAAGCCAAAGTTGATCGTCGAGTACCAGGCCGCCGATGCGGTCATGCTCACCTATGCCTGCGACCCGCTGGAGCGGCTCAGTTCGTTCTGGCTTCCCGAGCTCCGGTGACTCCAGGTTATGCCGTGATCCCATAGGGCGTGGCGGGGCTTCGTGGCGTATGTCTAGATCGCTTCGTTTCATTGTCTCTTGTCCGATTTGTTTGTGTGATGCAGTTGAAGGCTCCAGTTGTCGTGGTCGGGTGCAAGTTTGACCTGAGGGACGAACAACAGGTTAGCCTTGAGCAGGTTAATTATGGCTAGTCCTTCTGCGATATTGAGACCTGCATTGAGTGCAACACTCTTCGGCAGATCCAGGTGTTAAGGTATAATAGTCCAAGGGCATTAGTGTAATCTCTCCTAGTTTAGGGTTTTACTAATGCCCTTTGGCCTTTGACTATTATACCTTAACACCAAGTTACCCCCACATCTTATACTTGATTGAGTATACATTCAAAAAAACAAATATACTTTATTGAGTATTTGTAACCCCAAAATCCCAAATGTCTCTAATTACCTCAGTGATATCAGAACTTTGGTCATACACACTAGTAGAGGGCGCGCGCACCTGCGCGCACAGTCCTGATAACATGAAGTTAAGTAATAAGTTAATTATATACTTTAATTTATTATATTGATGAATTTAAAGGTCTGTTGTTTGTTAATTACTAATACAAGTCTTGTTTGTTCATTACTAATACAAGGCGAGCGCCCTTGCTCGCGTGTCCAGAATTAGTTGATAAATGTATTGACAGAAAATGTGTTTTTGTATTTTGTTTAAGGATTAATACTCTAATCACCAGCACAACAGGTACAATGAAGCAACTAAATTCGTTCTTAGGTTATGATACACACATATCGTTTTACAAACCATGCAATCAATATTTTACTTGCACTCAGAAAGTCAAAATGACCACTAAATGGCAAGAGCTCAGACCAATCATCTACTTACTCAAATGGATCTATTTAGCACAAAAAATTGCAACATTTTAATACATCTCCATTGGATCCAATACACCTGATGACCTGAGACAGTAACTTCCTCAAACCACTTCCTTTACTGAAGGTCCTGCGTGCAGTTTTTTCCTATTTCTTTGGCTCTTCATTTGTGGATCTGCAGTTTGGATATGTATAGTGAAAAGAGTGGTTCAACATGGTCCTTGTAAAAATCTTTGAACTGTGTTTTTTTAGAATGATAGCATCATGCCTGAAGATTGAAAGGTTGCACACAGTGGGGAAAGCATACCTTTTGAAAGGGAAATCTGAAGATGCGGGAGCTTGTTATTTTTTGTGCTTTTGCCTGTACATTCTTTGTTTGAGTAAGATTTGTGCTTCCCTTTGTTGGTCCAATTCGGTTCATCCTATGGAATTCATATGTAAACGTACTATGTTAAAGAACAAAGGACTATTGGAGGCATAAAAACGGCAAACTCTGGGAGAAAATTAAACGGAAATGATTTCCTTTTTTGGGAGATCTATTTTTTGATAAGACAGAACAGTAGGAGCAAAGAAATCTGTTAAAAGACATATTGCCTAAAATGATAGAAAGCACTTCTATATATATGTTTGATTATAGATTACTTATTCATGTGGGTTTATGCTGTGTGGATAGCTGTGGTGGTGGCTGTTCAAGTGATTTATGATCTAATGCAAGAGATTCCTGTGTCTGGTTGGTGCAGGTGGAGCAGGCTGTTCCATCATAATGTGCTGATCGCAGAATCTGAATTCACAATTAGGGACAAACGTTTAAACACATTTAGTGGCCTTTGTTTATATTCCCCCATGGGAAACCTACAGATTGTTTCAATATAGGAGGATATATAGTGTACTTGTCATAAAATGGTTGGGCCCCTGCAATACCGAGACTGAAATACCAGTGGCCTTTCCGTTGAGGTGTAAAACATCTGCACTTTTATGCTCATACATACATATATCATTTTCATTTCTATCTATAATAATCCTGCAAAGCCTGGATGTCTCTCCATATTGGAGACGCTCCTACATTATATTATATAGCATGAGTCCTAATAAAAATCTGAATTTATCTACTTCAACACAGGTTAGGCAGTACATGCACCTGAACATGACCTATTAGATTTCCCAATAAAAAAAACACGACGAATACGAATTTTCTAGAATTGTCATTACAATTTACATTGCAAATATGAATTTTTAGGCTTCCCAAATAGCTATCTGATCATATTGTAGACCGTATAACATATATGTAGAAAAAGGCGCTGCCTTAAATATTTGAATAAACATCAAGGGAGAACTCCAGTTGTTGGCAATTGTATATATGTTCTATATTCATGTTGCACCTGAGGGAAGCTGACTCTAAAATTTGATAACATGAATATGCCAATCTATTCGATGTGTCTTGTAGATAGGTGATAGGCCCAGATTACAAATAGGAAAGCATAGATTTAAGCTCAGGACTAAAATTCACAGTAGGTATAGATACTTTATATGAGGAAATATAGAAATAGCAATAGTAGACCATGACACGCATCAATCAATATAATTATAGATTGGTTTTGGATAACAGCACACACTGATGCAACCCCGCAGGCAACGATGGATGAAAGTGATACAAACAAACCTGGGTCGTTCTCTCATCTGCTTTAAGGTTCGGAAACACCTGAATCCTGACAAAAAAATAGATAGCCGAATAAAATTCAGGAGGCAAGACTGAAACTCTGAAGAGATTCACCATTATTTTCCAACCGGCATGAACAATAGCTCTGTTGCATGCACGAGACCCATTTTTTTATAAGATGTTGACCACCATGCTAATAGTATCTAAGCAACACCTTGCTGTAATAGTGGGACACATCTTAGTCTAAATAAGCAATCTATTATTTTGCACCTATCGATTTTATGTAAAAAAAACAATACCAGCTTGGTTAGTGCACCGAGAACAGACAGGGAAAAAGCAAACATACAATCTGTTATACTAAAATAGATTGCATAGCCAGGTGTGTCACTATAAGAAGGCATAGATACATTCAAATTACAGGATAACATTGTAAATAAACGCATGTATGACTCAAAAGATTTTACTCTATAGTAGCATAATTCAGAGTATATTTAGACTGGCTATATTGCACTCGAAGTATTAATCTTAAAAAAGAATGTCAGCAAAAGAAATAAGTTGTATACCTCCACAATTATGGGAAGGTGTCCAAGACGACGATGCCAAATGGTTTAGATTGGCTATATTGCACTGTGGACTGCCTCCCTGCACGGGAAGGAAATGGTGATTGTATTTACTAATAACAAATGAGCAGTGTTGAACTATAGGAAATCACGAAAATGGATGTTTCTCATCAGATGTGGACCTTGGCTGTTGCACACGAAATGCATTGAATTTGAAATTAAAAATTACATAGGACATTGCAAACTGCCATCCTAATCTTGGTCGAAGCCAAAGTGTATCGACACCAAGAGAACTTGCCTTGAGGGGTCTGATGCCTTCTTCGACCTGCCTACATAATGGTGTATGCAATGGCGAATTCTTCCTTCAGCATAAGGGCCTACAAAACATATTAGTTATGTTTCACTTGGCTAGGCATGAATGGAGTAGTAAACTTGATCAGGCCTCCTTGCTTGAAGCACAACATGATCTTTGAGAAGTCCAATGAGAAACACTTCGTTCAGATGTATCATATAATCACATTGGTTCATAGGCCATACAGTCAGAGACTAAATCATCTTAAATCAAAGCATTTTAGAAAACAATTATGAAAAGAAACTATAAAAAGATGAAGAATGATTAATTAAGCATGGGAAAAATTAGGAACTGGCCCTTTGGTCTTAACAAATCTGAATATTGATACCACAATATGGGTTGAATTTGAGATGGCCATTTACCAAGTAAAAAATATTTAATTTTGAAGCCTATATACATGGAACTGTTGTCACAACATCCAGATGGATGATTTTGTTGGCACTCTCTAGATCGGTAGAACCTTTTGCGCAAAAAGTCGTTGTTGTCACGACATCTAGATGGGTGATTTTGTTGGCACTCTGTAAATCGCTAGAACCTTCTGCACAAAAGGAGTCGTGCTCAGGACCTCTCAAGAATTCTATTTTTAAGCATGAAGAACGCAAAAACAGTGGAACCACCATTCACTGCAAAGCTACATCCAGTGATTTCTCCGGTTGTCACTATTTGATATGTAATCTGAAGACGTGATCTCAGTTTGACCTCGTACTGGAAAATAGTGGCATACTATTAATTGTCCGAGATGTTTTTCATGTTAATCCTAATGCATAAGCAGAATCAATTGTGAACT
This sequence comes from Hyparrhenia diplandra, assembly GCA_015847255.1. Lineage (NCBI taxonomy): Eukaryota > Viridiplantae > Streptophyta > Magnoliopsida > Poales > Poaceae > Hyparrhenia > Hyparrhenia diplandra. The sequence goes on from JADLZK010004716.1 coordinate 489,969, forward strand.
GTAACATTCATACAGGTAGGTCCGTAGGTAAGAAGAACTGGTTGTTCACTATCTCAACAGAACTAATGATCGGGTCATATCTTTTTTCATCACATACTACCCGAAATTTGTCTTGTTCTTTTCATCAGGATATTTCTGTTGAATCAAAGTTGTCTACCAAATCCATGTAAACAAAATTATAGATAAAATAAAAAACAATGGACATGGCATGAAAGGCTGAGCAACAATGATGAAGATGAAGCGAGGGGGGAAAAGAATCCCAAAATCGAAGAGGATCCAACTCAAATCCCCAGTCCACTAAAATCGAACGCAACAGGGAGCGAACAAGGGGAAGGAGCAGTATGGAGCCTCACCAGCATGGCTGAGCGGAGAAGATGAGAGAGAGGTAGTGGCGAAGCCATAGGAGTATGGTGCCAGGGGCCTTTGGCGCCTGAGCTTGCTCGGCAGGGCCGCCGCGCCGAGGCCCTATCGACCAGCACCTGGCACCATAGGTGGCGATGCCCGCGGCCGTGGCTGCCAGCACACGGGGCGCCGCCGTGCCGTGCCGCGGCCGCGCCTGGGCGCCGTAGCACCGCACCAGCACGCCGGAGCCGCCGCCGCGAGAAAGGATGGGGAGGGGCTAGGGTTAGGGTTGGAACCGCACCAGCGACCTCCTCGACCTTCAAGGCATGGAGGCTGAGCCGCATGATGACGGGGGTCAGGCGGAGGAGGAGGCGGCCGCCGGCGAGTCGGCCGGGGACGGCGCCGCCGCCATGGCCGCGGCCGCGTCGGGAGAGACCGACGGAGAGGGATAGAGGTCGCTTTTTTTTTTTTTTTTTTTTTAAGGGAGCGGACGCGAAGGGAAGGCCGATTATATTTGGAGGTGGCCATGGTGCTGTGAACAAATCAGGTGAGGAGGAGGTGACGTGGTGTCGAGCTGGGCCAATAGATGAATTTCGAGCGACGTGGCCTGGTTTAGACTGGAGGGGCCCACGAATCCAACGTGTACATCCTGAAATGGCCAGCAAAATGAAGGTTTTAAATTACGAAAAAGGCTTGTAGTGGCATTTAGAAACTATGATTAATTAGGTAGAAACCCGTGCGTTGCAACGGGATAACAAAAAATTTATAAAAAAAAATACATAGATCGCATGATAAGATAATGATACAATAAAATTAAACAAAGATTACAAACAATTAATTTTCATGTAATCAACTTAATGTCAAGAGAGGAATTTTTACAAACATTTTAACATGATAAGTTGGTAACTATACTGCATGTGTGTCAGGTGAGCATTTTTGTCCCTACCAAAGAGACGGCTCACTTTGTGAAATGTTGATCAAGCAGTTAGGCAGTTAGCTGACATTGATGGATGGGCGAAATGCTAGCTAGCTCCTTTAAACTCTGTACAACATCAGCCATTTGAGCTCAGGTAGAATAGGACCACAAGAATCTATATTTAAAAACAGAAGGCACGGTGACCAGGTGAATGTCATATGCATGCTGAAATACATATGGTTAGGGAGACGTCACAAATTGCCAAGTTACCTCTTATTAGAACACATTCAGCCATGAGCCCTCACATGAGAAATATTTGATAGTTCTCCTAGCTACTTCAGTGCTACTATTTACTGAACCTACAATTCTACAGTGCAAGCATTCTTGCTTATGTTTCATTGAAGTTCAAGAATGAAAACATATGAAAAAAATACATTGGCTTAACATGCTGGCACTATTTCAAATCAATACAAAAAGAACTGAACAGCAGATAACGAACTACAGAGTAAAATTCCCACGGGTCTAATACTTTTCCTTTTTGTCAGGTATGCTAAATAGGAAGAATAACAAAGTCAAACTGCATGCAAGGAAACTTACTGCAGAAACTATATATGGTTAGATGATTCTATCCAACGGGCCTCTTTCCTCTCAAGTAAACTTGACATGTCGCCTTTTGTTTCTCTCTCTACATAGCTGAAAAAAGAAAAAAAAATGGGCAGGGCATTTAAAATTGTTCCTCTCAAGTAAACTTGACATGTCGCCTTTGTTTCTCTCTCTACCTCTTTTTCTCTGTCAATGGCACTGCCAGCGCATCCTGGTCTAATTGCACAAATTGTCATCAGTAGCAAATTAGAGACTCCTGAATTTTAGCTTTTCGTATGGAAACAAAAAGGTTTTTATTCCACAACCGTTCATTTACATCAGGTCTGATCTTCCATCATTAGAAAAGAACAAAGGAGGGCAGGTTTGGTAGATAGCATTCAGATAGGCACAGCATGGTCAATTAATTTACATAAAAAAAGCTATAGGGGTGGGCAGTACCATTGTTGGGCATCATAGAATCCCTGATGGCAAACAAAATGCAAAGCAAGCAGAGATAGACGACCTAGTCATAACTTAACAATCCTTCATATACATGCATGGATAGGCTAAGTTTTATTACTTTGGCAAGAAAGAGGTAGCAGTATCTATGGAAGAACTTAGTTTTGTTCTTTTTATGTTGTAGAGATTAATAATAATGGATGTTGAATTTTTTTTGGCAGGTGCATGCCTGAGGTCTTCTACCATGCCCAGAAGGCAGTACTTCACCCAACTGCTCCGCTCTTTGATCAAGAGTTACAATCTCTGAAGCCTCGATCTGTGAGAGCGTTGAAGCGGGTATTTTATATGTGATAATGACAAGGATGATGCTCTCAGTGACGTGGAGCTCAATGAATTACAGGTTCATGTTCATGGGTGCTACCCTGCTTTCCATCTATCTAGCAGCATACGACATACACCACCAGCTGGAGTTGGGGCATGCAAAATAGGAACTAGCAAACAGTGCCTTTGTGCTTGTCAATGTGGACTACGAGGGAGATACTTAGTTTGACTGCATCCATGCACAATAACGATATATCACTAGATGAGACCTTTTCTTTTTTGGTTCCTAATGAAACATTACTGTTGCATGAAAACCAAATGACTGCACATTTGTGGATGGAAGCGAGGAGGCTGAAGATAGTGAGGACACCTCAACCTTGTTATTGGCTGGAAGGATGATGGCAACATATTGCATGTATTCAGGTAAGTTGTAATGCTTTGTGCTTTAACTTAGTTGAGCATGGGATCTGTTGACTCAAATTAAGTTACAAGACTTTTTTTGTTCACTTATATTTGCTAATATTTTTTTTTGTCTATTTGATAACGAGTCCTCGATAACATCTTGGTTTTTTTGGGGGGCTTATAGTCTACATTGGTCTTTACTAGGGTGCCCTACTCTTGATTCGGACTAACCAATTTCGTCCTTTTGGTAATATGAATATGTGAACCATTTGTGTTACCAGAGTATCAAAGCTCAACTTTAGTGTCACTTTGACTAGATTAGGAAGAATCCCTCTCTGTGCCGTGTGCTAGTGCCCTTCGTGGCTTGTGGCGATATGCCGTCCCCTCCCCTCTGACCTCCTCCTCTGCACCCACCGCCGGCCCCCTCTGCCTCCTTCTCCCGGCGAGCTCGCCCGGCGATGAGGCGAGGGGGATCGATCCCCTTCGGCCCTTCATCCCCTCTTCTTCCTTCTTGTAATATCCCCCACCAAATAAGACATATGAAGTTGTTCCTTTTCATTTTCGTTCTTCTCTGTTTCAAGAAAGCCGGTCCTTCCATGGACGATGGCGGAGATGGTGATGGTGCTGCGCTTGTCCTCCCTGTACAAGATCTGCGTGTGGCGCATGCACCAAGCCTATCCTGGAGCGGCCGCTGGTGGCTACGCCGGCAAGAGAAGAAGATGGCCCGGCGGGTGGTGGGGGGCAAAGTCGGATCCAAAAGCAACGCCGGCCGACGCCCGTGACACGAGATGCTTCGACCCGAGGGAGGCACACGGCGACTCAACCGCAAGTCCGCCATGGGGATTTCGCCAAGACGACGAGCTCCTTCCTCGACCTTGTTGCTACGCTCGTCCAACCTCGAGGCGCGTGCAAGGCATCGGGAGGGCACAAGACCGACGCCGGCAAGAAGCGGAATAGGCCGCACATCACCTCGTGCTCCCGTCGGGCTCGACGGCCTAAATTAGGCGGTCACCACTGCATGCGCTTCTGCGCTCAACGGCCTCGAGTTGGCGGCCACCACTGCATGCGCTTCAGCACTCAATGCGCGCGGATCGGAGCTTCGGCCCTTGTTGATGCTCACTAACTCATATTTTTACGCATCAACAATTCATGAAAAAGGACTAAAAAAGATAAATCAACAATAGAATAGGGCTTTGGACTAATGATTTCCACGAGTTTTGGTAAAGTTGTGATTTGCGGGGACTTAACAGAAAACAGGCCGAGAATTGACGTGTCATACGACCGAATAACGTAATGCAATCCAACTCCGAAGCAAGTCTAGAAGGCTCCGGATTACTCCCGGCGTGAACGAAACTTAACACCCAAGAAAACATCATCTAGAAGACTCGAAGCCACGACGCCGCCGCGGGACCCGGTGAGTGGGCCACACACGGGGCGGCCGGCCTAAATAACAGCCGGCCGGCCCCCCCTCCGCCATGTCGCCCCGCCTCCGAAGCTTCCTCCACCGCCTCTAAGACGCAATCTAAACCGGTCGTTTGATGTCGGTTTGATCCGAGGGCGTCGTTAAGCCACGAAGATTAGTACCACATTGCTGCTGAAGCGAAGAGACATAAGAAGACCCATATATATAGACCCCTAGGCCCCCCTGTCTCAATCAATCGGATTCGAAGCCTCAAGTCATCATCAAGAAGAAGATCAAGTTGAAGCCAAGGCGAGGAGAAGAGGAGGCGCCACCAAGAGATAGGATAGCTAATTCATCGCTCTAGATCTAGAGCCTAGTTTAGATAGAAAGTCGAGTTTAGAGAAGAGAGAGCATCTCGCTCCAGGTTCGGATCGATAAGTTACACTATGGATCAATATTATTATTGTTCTCATACACCTTTGTGCTATTTCATTACTATGCATGCAATTATTCTATTTTTACTTTATTCTAGTCATAGCATATTTGATATGATCATTATTCATGATAATTCAACGCGCTTATTCGTAGAGCTCCTAGTATATTACTCGAGTGTGCTAGGTAGTAGAGAGTATGTAAGCATGGTGCTTAGATATAATTTACTTTGCGGATTCACCTTATATGCCGAGGTCGTGTGGTAGATCGTAGTGGTGTGACAAAGACTATTGAGTCCTTTGCAATCCATCCCCCGTGTATAAGACTAGTCGATAATGGTTCTTGGGATTATCTTGTTTCGTTCTCGATTTTCTTAAGTAATCTTGGGTGCACATTCTTATCTATGGTTTTGATATATATATGATCTTATGCTATGCCGTATAAACATTTAGTAGAGTCTTTGTATGCTACCTAAGAACTGTCCCTTTGTCATAAATCCAATCCTAATCTAACTAGGAATTAATCTTATGCTATACTCACCACGTGTGTGCCTCACACTTTGTCTCATTTACCTTATTACTATTTATTATTGGCTTACCTTGTTTAAGTATATGCTAACTACTACAAAATCCCATTAGTATTCTATCCTTTGTTTTTTTAATCATTTGAACTGCCTATCATATCTTCCTCGTGGATTCGATATTTTAAAACCCTTCCCGGGTGAAATGCTCTTTGGACATCCGTGCGCTTGCGGATCTATTTTCTCGTAAGTTAACAAATACCAACAAGCATTTTCGGGCGCCGTTGCCGGGAAGATTTTGATAGCTACTCTTTTGATCATTGATAGATGAATATTAAGTGTGGATTTTGCTACTTAGCACCCTCTCGCTTAAACGTAATTACCCGTGTATTGTCTATTAGTCTATTTTATGCGGGGTAATTGATTAAAACTTCCGGCGACCTACGTTGGGAGAATCCAAAGTGTACCGAACTTCATGAACCATCAACATTGGAACCCCCGCCCAAGTCGTCGTCACAAGAATTCGAATCACATCTTCAAGTGACGGATAAAGAAAGTCGCACAACTCACAAATTCTATTTGTGAGTAAAGGTAAGTATGATCGAGCGTGAGACGGTCTTGCTCATGGACTTTAAACTTTTGAATAGTTATATTAGTCTCACCATGATCATACCCCTTCATCTCAATAGTACTTTTATGCTACCTCATTTTCTTTGCTATAGTATGCTTAAGTTTTGAAGTATCTTCATACACCTTAGACATGATGCTTAGTTTAATTTGTTTTCATGGCTCAAGTTAAACATGGTGTTTAGTTTGATCCCCGAAACCGCAAGGTGTGTTGATTTCGTTTCTAAAGGCTTTTAATTTAAACGTGGTGGTTAGATTAAATTGCCTTCTTAAATTGAGTTGGACATTATGTCTAGGTTGATTTTTGAACCGATAGTATACTTTAGTAGATTACGGTTATCTTTGTTAGACTAACCCTGCGTAAAAAATTATCAAATCTAATTTGAGAAAAGAAATTAGCTTACGCAAGGTATGTGACGAACTCCAACAACTCTGCGCAAAAAGAAGACTCAACTCACTCCTTATGAAAGGACGAACTGTAAGTGCCTAAATACTCAATTTGTCTTTTGTTGCAAGTTACCTTTGCCTTAGCCACGCTTAAGTGCAGCCCGCTTCATAAAAAATAATAATAATAATAATAATAAAAACAAAAACAAATATATATAATCGTGCTAAGTTTTTAAAGAACCATCATTATGTTAGCACAAATAAATCATATGGACAATAACCCTTTTCTTTCAATATCATTGCTATCCTTCGGGTATATGTCCACTAATGCATTTGCGAGGAAAGAATCTGTGGTGGGCACGTTCATGGACCTATCTCACTACCACTTCCACTACAAAACAGAGGAGTACCAAGCCGAGAGGTCGATGAGAAGCGAGGATCAACGTCAACCTACATCATCTTGTCAAAGACTTGCTTGCTCTCATCACCTACACAAGAAATACACCGGTAGAAATACACTCCAATCAATGACGGGCAATTACAAAGAGAAGTCACAATAATGCCCCGAGACCATGGAGGACAAGGTTGTCACCAATAAGGTTTCTCCCTTGATCATCGAGACGACCCGATTGTGCTACACACCATCAAGAAGAACACTCCACACCACGCCGTTAGAGGACAAAACTAATCAAGGAGGGACTCCAAGTTTACATCTCAAATGAGCATCCTTTCGTCAACCGTAAGTAAAAGAAGATGAAGAAGAATTGACAAAGGAAAATCAACTGGTCGTCGGCATCCTCATCCCTTGGGCGATTAAAAAGAGAGAAGGAAATGGATTGATACAAGGGAGAGGACGAACACAATAAGATTCCATCAAAGACCGACGGTCACAACACACTCAAGGAGATGATGTCAAACCCGACTTTTAAACGCCGAAAGTGACGCCAGAGTTTGAGCTTGGGGAGGAAGACCAATTCCACTAGAAGATGATCCGACAAGGCTCTCCCTCCTCTCGAGACTCCCACCGTTCCGGCCACGTAAAATTGAAGGGAAGATGATATGAGGACAAGACACTCAACTACCACACATGCCATGAGAGAACCACCATGAGGTGTTACGATCTTCGCCATAATTCTACAATAAAGGTAACATCTTAAGGTAAGTGTCCTAATCAATAAAGCTTTACTCTAATCATGGCATGCTTACTAAGGAGTTAAATATGTTAGCTCACAACCTCACTTGGATTAATCTGAATAGCTCAACATGTTAGCTCTTAGTTGTTCTTACCCCCGTCTCTCTAGTTTTATTTTCTCTACCCTTTAGTTTGCTATGTTATAAATGCCACATTCATATCCGCTGCCCGATCTTATCACCTTTGTCACAAATAAATAAAATACATTATGCTACCATGGTTATATGTGCTCAAGGTTAGAGTAGAATGAATATAATTTTGGTTCTATTGGTGTTTTCCCACCAGCAGAGCCCATGCACTTGATCTCTACCTTGACTTTGTGAGCAGGACACACTTTGCGCCAGTTAATGTCCTGCCTACAACATGCACAATAAGCAAGGAACATGGGTAATGCCATCCTCGGGATCACAAACCCAAGAGACGCAACTTCAAGATCGAGGCCGAAGCACTCAATAAGCAAGCCTAAGAAGAACAAGACGCGGAGAAATCACAAGTTGGATCTGAGTCGACGGACAAGGGAGACATTAATAAAATTCAAGAAAACTCCACCCAGCTCTCACCAACCAAGCACGCCGAACCAGCCACTCCAGAAAGGTCTCCACCGAAGAAACAAGCTTGGAGGAAGAAAGAAGACACACCTACCAAGAAAGACAACAAGAGTACACCTTCGGAAGACCTACCACCACCAGCGTCATCGACCGATCAAACACCGTCGGCTACCTCATCTACGCTACTCATCGAGATCATTGAAGGCACCGCACTGCATACACGACATCCCGACGAGATTCCATAGATGACAAAGACGCCACGAGAGTAAATACTTGAAACTCCCGCCGAGAGGTAACTCGGTATTTATCTCGCATATTCAATTTTCTCGCATAGCATATTTCAATTAGCATGTTTCCTTTAAGCATTTTTATTTTTTTAAAAAACCTGCATTAGAAAAATCACAAAATTATGTTTGCTTTGCATTTGCATTAGTTCCTTAAAAGCCCCATGCAAGCACCCCCTTGCCGTGGCGGCATAAAAATAAAAATACAAAAATATGTGAGCACATGAAGGCTCACAACATAATCCTAGAATTTGTTCCTTCGGGTATGTGCGAAATTAATATTTCTGGGGAGAACATTTAAGGAAAACCCGGAGATGAACAAGTTCCAAGGGACGAATAAAAAGACTACTTCAAGATCCGGCTTGGGGAGAGCACCCTCAGTTATCACGATAAGTATTATTATCCTATCTATTTTAAATATTAGCTAGTTAGTATATTTGCTTAGAGTTAATGAGTCTTAAATAAAAGTATTAGTGTTAAGAGTCCAATAAATGTTAGATGCTTGCGAAGTTAGCTCTCTTTCTTTAATTGTGACCTTGGTGACATATGCTTGGAAATGATAAATAGTTGCTCCACCATAATTCTTCTTAAAGTACTTACATTTCAGACTTAGATTCTCCTAGAGCTTTAAATGCTTAATTTGCTCTAAACCCAACACTGTGGGAAGCACATGCTTAATCTCGAGTCTTAGCGTTGAAGGATAAAGATTCATGAAAAGTTGAGCTACTGTTTATCATATTCCTAGAGATACCCGATTTCTGGTTTTTATCTTTAAAAATTATAAAACATTACATGATGAGATCCTTAGTTATGACCCTTAAGAGTCTATCATCCGCATCAAGATCATCCCACTCCACCAAATACGCCGCTTCTAACCCGAAGTACGCATCCCCATACTCCATCAAGCCGCTAGCCATAATTATAAAAATAAATTCTAGCAATTTTGGATATGTCTCTCTCAACGTTTTTATTAGATTCGGGCTACATTCGAAAAAAAAAAAAAAGAAAAGAAAGAAAAGAAAAAATAAATATATTTAGAGAGAAAAGTGAGACGAGAGAGGGAGAGTAACGGACAAAAAGTCATACTACTAGGCGAGAAGGGCCTACCTCCATAATAATAAAAATATATTTAGAGATGAATAATGGACACGTGTCCGAGGGTGAGTAGGGCCCACATCTCTAAGGAGAGAGAAAAATGGACAAAAGTCCGGGGCAAAAGCCCACCTCTCCAAGAATGGACAGCCCAGGTCTTAGCAATTTTTAGAAAGAGAGATATAATCCAAGATGCTTGAGAAGAAAAATACTAGAAAAGGCTAAGGGCTATTTACTACCTTTCATCCTCATCCATTTCACCACTATCATCCCACTATGTATGTCCTACCACATGTGTAACTCCACTACCACCATCTATTTAAGAGGGTCATACATAGGATCTCTGAGTTTCTTTTGAAAAATATTGCAAAAAAAAAAACCCCAGGATGATAGTTGATCAAAGAGCTTGAGACATGGTACTTAACTTGATTGTTCTGTCTTTTAATTGCTTATGATTCGTAAAAAGGCTACGTCCCATGGTAAAAGGTATGAGAGAGCAATCTTGTTGAGTGGAGAATTTATTTCTGATAAACACAGTGCTTCTGAGGTATGAAAGCGTAGTAGCAACTCCTGATCCTACTATAGCATATAGCTTTGCTAGGGACTAGCAAAGGGTAAGCTTGGGGAGTTTGTTGATGCTCACTAACTCATATTTTTACGCATCAACAATTCATGAAAATGACTAAAAAGATAAATCAACAATAGAATAGGGTTTTGGACTAATGATTTCCACGAGTTTTGGTAAAGTTGTGATTTGCGAGGGGACTTAACAGAAAACAATGCCAGAATTGACGTGTCATACGACCGACGCAACGTAATGCAATCCAACTCGAAGCAAGTCTAGAAGGCTCCGGATTACTCCCCGACGTGAACGAAACTTAACACCCAAGAAAACATCATCTAGAAGACTCCGAAGCCCACGACGCGCCCGGGACCCGTGAGTGGGCCACACTGCGGGCCGGCCGGCCTAAATAACAGCCGACCAGGCCTCCCCCCCTCTCGCCATGTCAGCCCCGCTTCCGAAGCTTCCTCCACCGCCTCTAAGACGCAATCTAAACCGGTCGTTTGATGTCGGTTTGATCCGAGGGCGTCGTTAAGCCACGAAGATTAGTACCACATTACCGCTGAAGCCGAAGAGACATAAGAAGACCCATATATATAGACCCCTAGGCCCCCTGTGTCTCAATCAACGGATCTCGAAGCCTCAAGTCATCATCAAGAAGAAGATCAAGTTGAAGCCAAGGCAGGAGAAGAGGAGGCGCCACCAAGAGATAGGATAGCTAATTCATCGCTCTAGATCTAGAGCCTAGTTTAGATAGAAAGTCGAGTTTAGAGAAGAGAGAGCATCTCGCTCGGCTCGGATCGATGAAGTTACACTATGGATCAATATTATTATTGTTCTCATACACCTTTGTGCTATTTCATTACTATGCATGTAATTATTCTATTTTTACTTTATTCTAGTCATAGCATATTTGATATGATCATTATTCATGATAATTCAACGCGCTTATTCGTAGAGCTCCTAGTATATTACTCGAGTGTGCTAGGTAGTAGAGAGTATGTAAGCATGGTGCTTAGATATAATTTACTTGCGGATTCACCTTATATGCCGGGTCGTGTGGTAGATCGTAGTGGTGACAAAGACTATTGAGTCCTTTGCAATCCATCCCCCGTGTATAAGACTAGTCGATAATGGTTCTTGGGATTATCTTGTTTCGTTCTGATTTTCTTAAGTAATCTTCGGGTGCACATTCTTATCTATGGTTTTGATATATATATGATCTTATGCTATGCCTGTATAAACATTTAGTAGAGTCTTTGTATGCTACCTAAGAACTGTCCCTTTGTCATAAATCCAATCCTAATCTAACTAGGAATTAATCTTATGCTATACTCACCACGTGTGTGCCTCTCCTGCCTGTCTCATTTACCTTATTACTATTTATTATTGGCTTACCTTGTTTAAGTATATGCTAACTACTACAAAATCCCATTAGTATTCTATCCTTTGTTTTTAATCATTTGAACTGCCTATCATATCTTCCTCGTGGATTCGATATTTAAAACCCTTCCCGGGTGAAATGCTCACTAGACATCCGCGGCGCTTGCGGATCTATTTCTCTCGTAAGTTAACAAATACCAACAGCCCTGCTTCCCCTGGATGTCCGGCGGTGGCGCGCCGTGGAGAAGTTGTTCTTCTTGGCTTCCCCTGGAAGCCGAGATTTTTTCGATGACTCCATGGCCGCCCTTGCTCTGGGCCCCACCTCCAACTCTGGACCCCACAGGAGACACGTGCATCTCTTGCCAAAGCCAGGCGTCCATTTGCTGTCCTGCATGCAGGTATCTGTGTATGGTGAGGTGTCTGCTAAACAATTGCTATTTGACACGCCTCATCCACTCTGATACGCTGCTACTGTTGCTCGGGCCTGCTTCTTCCCATGTAGTTTTTCTTTTTTCTAGTTTCTTTTTCTTTTATTTCTACTCTTTAGAGCAAGCAGATATAGTCCACCTCGAAGTAACTTCATCTGCGGCTGACCTGATGAACTCGTCTCCACCGGGGATTCGACATCGAGCCTCATCTTGTATCGCCGGCGACGAGATTGCAACACATACTTCGGTCGCTTGGTGTGCATTCAATCTACGGCTCAGTCATCCCTACTTCAACCGACGCATGGCGCGGTCATTCCATCCAGCTGTCCTCGTCTACGGCGACATATCAGCTTACCGCCGACGAGTCTGTCGTCGTCTCTGCAGTTCTCTTTACTGTATTTCGGTCGGTGGACCTAGTTGTAATATGGTCCTCTCTGTAGGTCTGTATTGTAATTCGCTTGCTTAATCTATAAAGCTGTTAGTTGTCAAAAAAAAAAAAAAAAACTTTAGTGTCACTTTTTTCATCCTCCTATATTTAGCCATTGTTAGAAAACGAAATGTGTGATTAGCAGTGGATGTTAAAAATGAATCGCTAGATATGAGGATATGAAACTTTTAGGTAGATTTCAAATTTATTGACTGCCTGATAGAAGCAAGCATATGTGACGCAGCATGTGTCTTGTGGCCTCTACAGACTGGCTGCCGACGGCTTTGCCCAGTTGCCCGATGCCTATCCTTTTCCATTGTTTACTGCTTCAAGGTAATAGGATCAAATAAATACTCCCTCCGGACTGGTATTAAATACTAAAAGATTTTTGTGTACCGGCTATTGCAGACCGTTCACTCCTTTTGCATGTCATTGGTTTTGGCTATGTGAAATATATATGCTATATAATGTGCATTACTACCTCCAATTTTGATTTGGGGATATATATGTAGGCAAGGGATCCATACTGAAAACACCTCATGATGGAGTGCTACTGCAAAGGAAAGGAGGTTGCCGGGAAACAAACCCTTCAGATGTTAGGATGGAAATTGGATTGTATGCAATTCTAACGAGGGTTCATATTTAGCTTCATGCTGGAGTGTTAACTGTAAACAGCTATGAGGATGTCCTGGAGAACAGTAAGATCAGCCAGCTTGAAGCTCTAGCGCATTAGGGCATGTACAACGGGACAATTTGAGCCGTCTGTATGACTTGCTTTTTACAGAAAACCCCCTCGCGAGCGTGGAGACGGGGAGGCCATCGTCTCGCGAGACGACCATGCCGGCTCGTGCTCCCAGGCTCAGTCGCCAGTGACAGACGCGTTGTACGGCGTCGTCGCCTCAGAGCGACTAGGGGCGGATCAATCTGTGCGCGCATGACCGGACGACCGCGACGGCACGGTCCCCAGGCTGGGAGGCTGCGGCGGCGTGTGCTCCCCAGGCCGGACGGCTGCTGCGCCGCGAGCTCCCGTGCCGGGATGCTGATGCGCTGCGTGCTCCCCTGACTGGGCAATTGATGCACCGCAAGCTCCCTGGAATAGGTTTGCTGATTGCAGCCAAGAACAACAAAAAATTGACCTGCTTGACATGAAGAGAATGGTAAACCCGCTTCTGGATTTTGTGTTCTCAATCTGCTTGCCTGGAGGCTGATACACGTCAATTGCAGTGAGTCTGTAAAGTAGAAGCCAGCGTGTGTCCTTGATGCACGCTAGGTGCTCGAGAAAAATTCGATGAAGGTCTTATGGCTTGAACTGAATTGTTTCGGTTATTACTGAATTGTCTCGAGCACCTAGCGATGGTGAATTCTTACTGAACAGGCCTGAACTGAATTGTTTCGGTTCTTGACTGAACTGAATTTTTTTCAGTTCTTACTTTGATTTATCAATCAAATGAGGTGGCTTGCAGTGACAAGGTAGTGTGGTTGGCCGGTTGCTACATATAATCAAGTTGTACGAAAACTTGCTTTAGTTCTGAAGTGAAGTCGTATGACCTGTTTCAATTCAAAAAAATAGAAGTTCTAAAAATAACGTGGAATTATCGATGTTAAGCTTGATTTGTTTTTTTTTTCTATCAAGTAGCAAAAATAGTTGATTGTTTCTATCTAACAAACAACATAATGGTATACAAAATTATGTTCATTATTGATCATAGCTACATACAAAGCATTAAATACCTCAAAGACGGGGAAATAGACCACCCATTGTATGACCTGCTTTTTTAGCCGCTCTACGCCCGATTTGATGTCTTTTCTGCACGGTGGGCAAATCGCCTCGTGGGTTGAACATCCGTCGGTTTTAATTTTGGATTGGCTACTAGACATATTGTGTTATTATTTTTTTCCGTTGCAACACACTGGACATTTATCTAGTACAATACAATGTGTATCTCTGTGTGTCTATCCCTCCTCCACTAAATTTCATGGTCCACAGTACTCCCTCCGTCCCAAAAAAAGAACGACCCTATGGTAGCGTGCGGGTCAAACTTTCTCAAATTTGGTTACGTTTGTAGAAAATACGTGCAACATTTAAATCTTCAAATAAATTTGTTCAAAAACTAGACTCAAAAATCTTTCCGACGATACTAATTACTTAGCATAAATATTTATATATTTTATTATATAATTCTTGGTATTTTAAAAACGTTGACTTCTCGGAAAACGAGAATGACACTTATTTTGGGACAGAGGAGCGGAATAGAAGGTATGTGTAAGAAATTTCATGTTTTTTTTATTTTTAGGGGTTGTTTGGTTTCCATAAGTCGGGTGACTTATTAAGTAAAAAGTAAAATAAGTGACTTATTTTGCCAAAACAAATCATGACTTATTAAGTCATGAGACTTATAAGTTAAGTTGGTACACCCCTACTTAAAACTTGTTAAGTCATGAGACTTATAAGTTATAAGTGACTAATTTTATTAAACAAGCATGATTTAATAAGTCACTCATTTTTAATCACCCGACTTAATAAGTCTCATGACTTGTAGAAACCAAACCACCCCTTATAAAGCTGGCCGCTGAATGAACTTGGGAGTGCATCTCCATCTCAAACATGCCTGTTTTGGTTGACTAAATCATGTTGTCTTGATTCGGTTCCATGATCTCTCCCGAAGGCAACGTCGGTGCCTATTTATGATTTCTTGGATTCGAGTTCTTGTTTTGTTGTAGTTTTTTGGTGCAGTCCCGTAGAAACTATGTACAATATTCAAAATGACTACATAAGAAAAAAAAATGTTTATACAAACTAACTCAATGGTAGTCTTGGTGTCATAAATATCATACTATTTTTCTCTCCCTACCTTATCCTTTACTCTCTCATCTCGTTCTCCCGTTTTCTCCGACCTCCGGATGTAGAACACAAGCATGCAACCGCAACTAGCACGCACGCAGCTAGCAAAGCAAGCAAAGCAAAGCAAACATGCATGCACAGCTAGCAAAGCAGCAGTCATACCATTAATATCGTCGGGTGTAGGACGCGGTCGGATTTGGAGGAGGAGGCGGTTGCGCCAAGAACGGACCTGGTTGCCGAATCAATTGCGGCCGAGGAACAGAGGGGCTTGGGCGGAGGCAGCGAGGCCGATGGGAGAGGGGGGGAGGGGAAGGGCAGGGACGGAGCGCGTGGAGGCGGCGACTAATGTTGAGGTGGAGGTGGGGTAAGAAAGGTTGAGGCTGGGCTGAGTCTGCGTCGGACCTGTTCATTGTAACCGAGTCAATTTCGTAACCGAGTACACGCAGACGCTCACAACACGCACACACACTCACCCCTATTAACACAAAGTACGCATAAAACCCTACTTGGGAGTGCATCTCCATCTCAGCAGCTGCTTTGCTGCTATTATAGTTGCTTGTTATAATTAAAAAAAAATGCGGTGAGGAGGCCTCCACGGAACGGAACGGGCTTGATCTGGTTGGAATTGGACGGAGAAATACCAATACCAGGCAGGTTTAAGACCGAACTGCTTGCTACAAAAGGGGCCCATTAGCAAATACCAGCCCAGCTAGCCCAATTTCCATGTAACCCTAACCCACCGCAGATCGCACCTACGGCCCGCCTGGTTCGTTTCCCCCGACCAAATCGAGCCACTCCTTCACTCCCCGCCGCCGGCCGCCAACGCCACCGCTGCTGCCATGTCGACCTCCGCGCCGGCGCGTGGATCTGCTCCTGACCTCCACGCTGCCTCCTCGCTCTCTCTATAGGTGTCGTAGTATCTGTTAGCACACGCTGCAACATCGAGCCCCCTTCTTGAACCTTGCATTTGAGGAACCTGCATCGTTCCACTGCCGCCTGCCTGATTCCATTGATTCCCCGCTTGATTGCCCATCCGTCCGGCGGCCATGGATCCCATGAAGAAGAAGGCGAAGCAAACGCCGCCGCTGCCGCTGCCGCTGCCGCCGAACCCAACCGCTGACAGCTCCGACGGCGGCGGCGACGTCGACCGTATCAGCGCCCTGGACGACGACTTGTGCGAGCTCATCCTCAGGTTGGCTCGCCTCAATGTGAAGGAGCTGGTGCGCACGAGCGTGCTGTCCAAGCGGTGGTGCGGCCTGTGGAAGCGCTGTCCCGTCATTGACTTCTCCGGGTGGCCGAACTTCGAGTCAGCTGGCGACGTCCGGCAGTACATCGCCATCGTCAACAACGTACTGGAGCAGCGTTCGGGTGCGGCATCGGAGGCTCGCATCGATGAATTGAAGATCCCGCTGTTTTTAGACGGGATCTCTCTCTGCCTCGGAAGAAAGGAAATCTGGACGCCGGCCGGTGTGAAAGCAGCGGAGGTGTGGATTCGGTACGCCATGCATCACCAAGTGAAGGCCTTCCACTTCAACCTTCGCTTGTGGCCATTCTATGCAGACGGTGCATGTCCTGTAGTGGATCTCGATGAGCTTCTTCCCAGCTCTCCAAAGCTGGAGTGTTTGCGTTTGGGATTAGGCAACACAGAAATCCGACTCCCCACGCACCGCGGTGTTCACATCACTCAAGGACCTCGCACTCGAATTCGTGGATTTAGCTGCAGGCAGTGTTCACCTTCTTGCTCGCCTCTTGTCATCGGTTTGCTGCCCAAGCTTGCAGAAGCTGTGCATGAGCTCCGTTTACTTCAATGAAGCTGGGACCAGCGAGCTGGTGCTTGAAGCCGGCGAGCTCTTGGAGCTATCCATCAAGTGTGCCTATGGCTATGAGATGGAGGTGCTGGAACTGAGGACCCCGAAGCTCCTATATCTTGAGATCAACAATTGCTTGCATATCAAAGCGCTCAGGATCTCGGCCCCAGCGCTCAAGGAGGTCACTTATTTCAGAAACACAGCCTTCATCCAAGGTCGTTTGCCGTGCGTGCAGCGCTTAAAGATTGATTTGAACACCTATGAGGGGGACGACGATGAGGAAAACCGAAATCGCAGTAGTATCTATCTCATGAAGCTTTGTACCTCATCAATCAGATGTCTCCTCGTGCATCTTTACATTCCAGACATTCCAGATATTCTACTGGTATGTATATAACTTGTTTCTCGTGAGACTGGCATTATACGGTGTTTGTTTCACACTATTTCAATTTGTTTTCTTTGGATATGTTTTTTTTTCCTCTGACCCTAGATTTGATGTCAGGAACTGGAAGAGGAGCGACCCATTAACCTGATCAAAGATAACATACCACCACTTCCTAAGGTCACATCTTTGATGGTTAGCCGTAGCTTTACTCGTCAGCGCCATTCCTTGGGGAGATGGTGTCGCAAGTCTCCTCACAAGTTTTAAAAATCTTGAATATCTCAGTCTAGTGCTAGAAGATTCACCATATATCGGCCTTAAGGAGGTGAGCAGCAAACATTAACCTAACTCCAAATTAAAGAAACCTTTGGCCTTGTATATTATATTTATCCGGTGTTTCCCTCTTTCACTGAACTGTGCATATGCTTGCAACAGGATGAATATTACTCAAAAGATGATGCTGAAGCATTCTCCTGTGATCATCCAGACCACTGGAACGGAAGCGATATCTATTTAGCTAAGCTCCGCGATGCAAATTTTAGGGGAATGACAGGAACTGGTTGTGAAATCCGCTTCTTGCAGTTTGTGCTCACAAGTGCCACAGATCTTCAAAGTGTGGCCGTAAGCTTCAACTTGTGCTTCATCAAAGAAGAAGTCCAAGACAGCAGGATGCATTATTTTCTGCATTCGCTGCTTGGAGATGGAACATGGACTACCTGCGAGGATGAGGATTTTGATAATAAGCCGCGTCTAAGTACTGTAGTAAGTTGTATAAGTGGGCGCCTTCTCCATGAATTGGCAGACTATTACGGGGATCTAGTACTATGTCAGTTTTCTTGGTTTCTTTAATTCTCTTGTTGGAATTGTATATAAACTTTTTCTCTGCTTGTAATATAATCAAGATCACCTCTCAGGCTCTTTAATTCTCTTGTTGGTATTGTATATAAATTGTTGGTATTGTATAGGTTACTTGTGTTGGCTATTGACATAATCACTTTGGTTGATGTGCTCACTGTTTGCTGTGAAGGTCGTTTTTTCTATCTTTCTTTTGTGATTCTTACCTCCTAAGGCTGTTTAATCTCCCCCTGCTATATCAGCAGAAATGAACACTCTCTGGTCTTTCGTTTAAAAGTATTGTTGTGCATTTTGACATGATTATAGTGAGCCTGATTTTTTGTTCTCTTACATTTCTTTTTCATAACAAGGATCGACTGAACTGAGGAAGCCATAAATAATGCATGAGAATGAATGTGTACACCTGATTCATCTTCCAAAGTCTTGTGTTGCTGGTTTTAATTACACCTAGCCCCCTCTTCTTTGATTATGGGTTCAGAAAACTGCGGAATTCTCATGACCTTTATAAATTTGCACGCCAATAGTTTTGTGTCATGAGTTGGAATGATCTGTGGTCTCTACTGTATAACAGAAGAATCCAACAAACAAACATAAATACTTTATGGATGTGATGAAATACGAAAGTCTCTTCTCCTGCAGTTCTTCTGTGTATAC
Organism: Hyparrhenia diplandra; assembly: GCA_015847255.1. NCBI lineage: Eukaryota > Viridiplantae > Streptophyta > Magnoliopsida > Poales > Poaceae > Hyparrhenia > Hyparrhenia diplandra. Next base: position 508,816 of record JADLZK010004716.1, read on the forward strand.
TGAGGAGATTTTCAGGAACAAATAGGTGGCAAATGGAAAAGGAGAATGGACCTGTGATCCACCATAAGAATCACAGAAAGGATATCATCATCAAAGCCTCTCAGTAGATTCAGTTTCCACATGACATTAGTTTTCTTATACTCCTGTAGTATAGGCATCTTTGAACCGCTATCAACAGGTTAACTGTTGTTGTTGGTTGATTTCCTGCACCTCCCAGAAATCACAAAACATCGGCTGGGGGTTCATCGTTTCGTTCAGATGGCAAGAGCCCAGTTTTCAAACATAACAGGAGCTAAATGACAGACTTGTTGCCATCCGAAACTCTTGCATATTGTCCGGTTGAGAAACATTACTGCATTTTTTTTTTCAAAAGCAGCACATACATGATGCATTAATATGCAGAGAAGCATATGTTATACAGACAGAAGCTAAATGTGTTGGTACAAGGACTGCACATTTGCACTTGAACGAGCCATCAGACAAATCAAATTTCCAAAAGAAAAAATGACTAGCAAATGCATAAACGCTAAACTTCCCACAATAAGAGGCTGACCTTGAGATGCAGCAAAGGGAATCCTACTATCATAAAGCCTAGATTTCTTTTGTGCAACCATTGGAAAATCCATTAGCTATACAAATTGCAATATTGAGCCTGCCCAAGATGAATTGCTATTTGCTACAGAACCAGCAATATCAGAGTCCAGTCAATGGAAATCGTAAATTGGCAATCTTTAGCTTCTTGAAATTCAGTTCAGACGGAGACGGGGGTGCAAGAGCCCAGCTTTCAAACACGAGAGCACCCAAATTATGCTTCATGGCATCTTAACTGGCCTTCAGATCTTCAAATCGCCTTGTCTAGTATCGATAAATGCGTAAGTTTGCTACCTCCTATAGAATGTGGATGCATAAGGTGACACGAAAAAAGAGAGGCATCGTAGGAGCTTTCTTTGGCAGGCTTCCAGGTTGCATCACCTGTAGCGTCACTGTAGCGCCAGTCAGTGGCTCCAGCATCACCCAAAATTAACTACGGTTTTCATTTCCAGGGAAAAAAAACTACGGTCTACAGGGCAAGAGGAGCCTGTGAAGCTGGTTTCTTGAGCTTCACTGGCTCCTACAGTGTATGGACAGTGCCAGGAGTGGAGCGCCAAATAAGCCCTAGATATGTTGCTACACGTAGCAATTGCATTAGTAGCAGGCACAATCACATAGCAAATCCCAAGCCTCACTGACAGAAGCACAATCTCTGTAGCAACATTCAGTATTATCAGTTCATCAGGGCGGAAACAAACCACCCACATCTTATTACAGCACAAGCAAGCATTACTACATCCTAATGACAGCACCGGGTATCCCAGCCTTCAGTGGAGTTCCCCAAGGAAGTCAGCGTTGTCAACCAGAACCTACAATGTTAAGGATGAAAAAATGTCACATATAGGTATATAATCATTCGATTTATGATTTGTTAGATTTCGAGGGGAGGGCCCTGAGTCACACCAAACAAACACAATAGTTATGAGATGGCATGATAGTGCAGATAAAGATATTGGAGCTATCTATAGCTTCCCGGTGTACACCCATGAAACAGAATCCCGTTTTCACAATGGCTTGGCTTCACAGGTGCATCAAGTTTAAGCTTTGAGACTATGGTAGTGCCAAAGTTTTATGCAAAGCATTAATTGTTTCAGTGTCACTGGCCCTAGATTTGAAGAAACCACTAGTCAATTTAACAGATGGAAGCATACCACTTTCCAGCCATCTGGATCAACAAAAGAGGCAATCTTAGTGTTGATCCCAGGTAGCGGCCCTGGCTGCCGCAAAATCTTGCCACCTAGTTCTTTGGTCGCCAGATCAACCAGCTCGGCACTCTTGTACACATCGTTGGTGCCAATGGCAACCTGCACTTACATAAGCCAAACAATTAAAGAACTGCCAAAGTATAGTAAGAAGAATGCTTCAGAAAAAGATTTCATAATGACCTGAGCATATGCATTGCCCTTGGTGTATTCTGTGACTCCATAGTTATATGTCAACTCCAGAACAGTTGTCTTGTCCTCATCAGCATAGCCCAACATGGCAATGGTATACTGCATAAGGGTGAAAACATTCAGTCCACTAAGCTGAAAGAACACTACGTCTAAGGGGTGGAAATTGCATGGCATTTCTCTAAACACTATGAAACATAACAACATTCTTTCAGTGCCAAATAACTGCAAGTACCTTGTAATCAGGCACATCCTTCTTCCTTAGGAGCTTCAACCCTAGGGCCTGCATGGAAACAAACAAACAATACATCATGTATGAGAACAAGACTGCTCCGCTATCTAGAGATAAAAAGAAGAAATACATCTCTAACTTTTGAATAGCCCAGCTTTACAGAAGGAAAGAAAATACCTTCTCATAAAACTTGATAGAACGCTCAAGGTCACCAACACGAAGCATGACCTGGCAAAGGGGCTCAGGTGTTTCGGCCCTCTGGATAAGCTCAAACATGTAGCCATCAGGGTCCTGTGCAAAGGCAATAACAGTGGATCCTCCCTTGACAGGACCAGGTTCGCGGGTGATCTTGCCACCCTTGGATTTAATATTCTCAGCCAACTTGTACACCTGCATTTGCGTCCACGATATCAGGTATAAACATAATTCTGCAGCATCTAAAGCAGGCTATCGCAAATCGACAAAACTTACATCCTCATTAGCGATTGCGAAATGCCCAAAGCCTGTTCCAATGTCATACTTGTCAACGCCATAGTCTGTTGAATAAGAGTAAACTTGGTTACCGCATTAGAATACAAAAACCAAACATAATTTCCCAAGAAAAGAATTAGGTCAGTTCACATGAAGAGAGAAGAGAAAAAGTTCCACTGCTAACTTTCTTATCAGGTTGACACACAAATTGTGCAACTGCAACATTAGTAGCACAGTGAAACAATTGTGCCACAAAATTTTGGCAGGTAACTGAACATACTGTAAGTCAATTCAACTGCAAAGTTGGTGTCCTCTGGTCCAAAGCCAAGGAAGGCATTGGTGTACTTCTCCTCAGGAACATCCCTTTTCCTCAGCAGCTTCATCCCAAAGCATTCCGTGTAGTATCTACAAGAATCATACGGTCACATAAACAAGCATGATCCTAAGCCGCAGACGCCGCGAATGTCATTTAAAATACAGCAGCATACTTGATGGTGCGGTCCAGATCCCCGACGCGGTAAACCGCGTGGAGCATCCTCTTGTTGTCCTGCTTATGCCAGTCAAGCACAGTCTCAGCTGGCTTCGAGGCTTCACTACCGGTTGCCATCCCTAATGAAAGAGGTGCAGATTTGATAAGAATAAGGGAGGAAATATAATCTTAACTAAACCAAAAAATGAAAGCAGAAATCTTTTTTCAGTATGGAATTTAGTCAATGCTTTCTCTGAAAATCAGAAATTTATCAGAAATATCATCCTCTCCTATGCACAAAAGGAACAGTGCCAAATAACAGAACACATGGTGAATGAAAATCTCCTCCTTTTCACTGTCCACTTTTCATCCCAATCCCAATCTCTACATCTCAAATATTCTAGAATGGAAAAGATAGCAGGAAAGGTTGCAGGTGAACCAAATCATACACACAAAGATGAAAGGCTCCCCTTGGGAGAACTGTGAGGAAGCATTCATTAGTCAACTGTTGGATGGACACACAACCGAATGAACGAAGCTGGGAGCCCGCAAGATAGGAACCCAAATCTAGATCGCGGCATGGCAGGTCATGTAAATAAAATCTTTACAGTGCTGCTAACCCTGCCTCCCGTTCTGTTCCCTATTGCAGCATCTGGGAGAAAGGGGCACCCAAATCAAACTCCGTGGGTACGTCAAAGACCTCAGTAGAGGATTCCTTCATTTTGAATCTGTTACCCGACCCTGACCCCTAAATCACCAATCGCGATAGGCCAAAGGGCAGCGAGCAGACGAGCAGGAGGAGCGGCGCGGGCAGCCATCCAGGCGAGCGGCGGCCAGACGGCCATGGCCCAGCGCTGCTAGGGGCTAGGGCGGCGGCGGCGGCGGCGGAGTAGATGGATTTGGAGGTAGACGCTCACCTTGGCTTGGATTCGGACTCGGACAGGTCTGATTCGATTCGGGTGAAGCAGCACGTACGCGCAGGCGCAGCGGTCGGTGGTGATTCCGGCTCTGGCTCCGGCTCCGGTGGAGTTGGGAGAGTGATGAGCTGACGAGTGGAGACGAAGGTGCCCAACAAAGAGGCAATACAGTCCACAGACCACAGGACAGGACAGGTGTGCCGCATGCTAGAAGGTTCCCCTTTTTAATTAATTATTATTACTACTTTTTCTTCTCTTGGAAAAAGGAAATAAAAAATAATGTTCTCTTTCCTTTTTTTTTTTTTATACTTCCTTCTTTCTAATATTTTATTGTAGTAGTAAGTTACTAGTAAAATATGTATACTTCATTCATCTCGAGAAACTACTGTCTCGAAGTCGGAAACAAATGAATCCAGACAGGTGCTTGTCCAGATTCATTACGTCCAGCTTCTTTTTTTCTTTTGGCAGAGAGTAACAAGATTACTTTCTCAATTAAATAATTTAAACGATGTCTCTATCTATGTACTCTCCTTTTTTAGATGTCACTATGGGATGCGCGTCACCAAACTTTTTCATCTTTCACTGGTTTGTAAAAAATACGTGCAACATTTATATCTCCAAATAAATTTATTAAAAACTAGACTTAAAGATCTTTCCGATGATACTAATTACTTTGCATAAATATTTATATATTTTAATATATAATTGCGGTAGTTTGAAAACGTTGACTTTCTTGTCGAGAATGACATCTATTTAGGGACCGGAGGAGAAAGTACTCCACGATTAGTCCGTCTCCAATGATTAGCAATTTAACTATCTAAATGTGATGTGGCAAAAAAAAGTAAGAGAGATAGTGATCACTAGTTACATGCAAATAGTTAGACTATTTCATGTTGTGTCCTAAGAATATGTGAGAGGAGCATGTGGGTCTAATAATATAAAATAGTTTTTATTGTTGTCTCTCACCTCCACGTCAAACCGACTATGTAGCTAAGACTAGCTATTATTATTGGGGACGCTTTTAGAAGACGTTTTAGGGCACAACACTATCTCCAAGACAAAAACTTTAACTTCTCTTTTTCTGAAAAATATTTATTAAAAAGTTGAATATGTTATTTTTGTGAAGGTAATTTTTAAGACAAATCTATTAATATAATTTTTACATTCCAAACTATACGACTTAAAAGTTGTTTATTATTTATATTATCAATATTTGATTAAAATGTTGTCTAAAAACGCCTTCTAAGGGCGTGTACATTGCTACACGCCAACCGCCTCATATCTCGCCTCACGCAACGCCACGCAGATTTTTGATGATGTGGCGAAAGAGAGAGCTTAAAAAGAGAATGAGGTTGTTGCTTCCGCTAAAACAACCATCTCATGAGCTAAAATTGAGGAGTATGAGACAACTTATGTACCATTGTATGAGTTGTTGTTGTCACGCACCCTCACAATCCTACTTTTTCTCTCGCCCATAAAATTAAGGAATTGCAAGCTACTATGAGACAACTTAAAGAAACAACCAACGACGCCTAGCCTAGTAAGTAAGTCGTTTTAAATTACGTGTGTCACTATACGGCAGGCGACGACAGAAAGATATACTCAATACTAACAAGTGTGAAAGGGAATTGTCCTCGAGGCACACTAACTAGTTAATAATTATGCGGCACGATCGCTTTCTCACCCACCCGCAAAAAGGAAAAAAATCGCTTTCTCACCGACGAGTGAGCGAGTCCACACCTTTTCCCATTATGATGCATATGATTGCTCACTCATGTAAACTACCTCTACATGAAGAGGAGTCATACATTTAGCGACCATACGTACACGCATTCCCTTCACGCGTTCTCACACTGCAACGACGCGCATATATTCTGAAGAAAAAATCATTGATCTTGCTACAAGTAGTTACCTATAGCAAATCATTTCTATGCGTTCGTTTTCGTATTTTTCTATCAGCATTTTTAATACCCACAGAATAATTGCTAGTTTTTCTATGCATATTGATAAAACACACAGAAAAATCCGTCACAAAGTATTCGAATTTCCAGCGGTGTATGTAAGCTTAGATCATAGAGAGAACTTTATTTACCGATGGAGTCCATAGGGGACGACGGTGCAGGAGCAGCAAGATTCACGGACACCTCGCTTATTACCTGCATAGGACCGACACCGTTGTTGTTGATTTGAGCAGCGACTACACCTAGAACAGTCAGGAGCAGGACGAGCGTATAGGCGGCAGCCGGAGCCCAAAGAGACATGATCGAAAGACCTTGTATTGTATAGAAGAATCACCAATCAACAGCAAAGTGCATGACCATCATATAAATAAACAAAATAAAGGCCTGGACGCCCATGGTTTGCGGCTATATGTGACTGCAGGCCGGTTGGTGTGAGGTGTTATCTTAGGGATAACACTAAAACTAGTATCTCTAATCAAGCATGTTTTAATTAGTTTATCTCTTATTAATATTATAAGGTATCCAAGATAGGAAGATAATAATTCTAAAAAAAAAAAAAAGATAGGAAGATAATAAATTAGTTTATCTCTTATTACTATTAGTTTATCTTTTTATGCATGATACATTGTGTTCTTCGGTTTGGTCATTTTGAGCTTTGCTTTACAACTTCAACGTACTGCCTCTTGGTGGCTATCAGTTGTGTTTCTGTTGCGATATTTGTCTTCTTTTTGCTGTGTATTCCACTTTGTCTTCGTTACTTAGTTGATTATGTTTCTTAGATGGTCGTGCTATTAAGGTGGTGGTAGTGTCATTCCCATACAAACAGTGGGCGCCAGATGTCGGTTGAGGTCACACAACCAAGGGAAGAATGAAGAGAAGTGAGAAGACAATTCAATTCAGGTCAAATTGTCATCTTGTTCACTTGCCTATGGCACTGTATACTCTGTGGGGGTATTTATATGGTAGGGAAGCTTCGACAATACAATCTGATTCCCATTTTGCCGCTCCAATCATTTACACAACAAAAACTACAATTACACTCAATTTAAGGGGAATATGTTCCTTTACATAATAACAAACTATACATTCAATGGTGTTTATTGTAATATCCATTGATTCAAGCTTCACCTGTGTCCACCTTTGTCACATGAAGTTTAGTCAAGTTCATCGTTCAACACTTTGTCGCTTAACGAAGGTAGGATGCCTTGTTTTAATATCTCTTTTTTTTTTTTCCAAATAAACATCTTCTGCCATTCAATCCCCACGTAGCTTGGAATATTCATTCCTTCCAGTTCGATTGAAGCTTCTTAATTCTACTGTTCGAGTCCTTGCAGTTTCTCCTCAAAGGTCTGTTTATTGCGAAGTTAATTAGTTTTACGGATGTAATTTTACCATGCTATCTGGGTCAGAGTTCGTCGAGGTCGGGTCTCCCCCCAACATTCACTTTTGGATGATTCATGCCGATCTACTATCTATTTGCATCCGCATCTAATCATGTTTACGGTCCAAATTGGTAGCAGCATGCATGCACCTAGTAAAATGCTAAAACAACACACCTAGCGGGATGGAGGGAGCATATTCAAGTAGCAAGAGAAAGGTAACATAAAATCCAAGACAAAGGGTGCAACTCAAAGGTAATCGAAGTTTTCTAGTAATTAAATATAGGCATCCCAACCGCCACGGGGCGCTGAGCCGAAATTATGCATAAGAGGGTCGGTCAAAACGTTTCAATCATCATATAAAAAGCGTGTAGCTTATTTCCTTGAATTTTTTTGTAACAGGGCTAGACTCTTATTTTTCCAAATTTATTCAAGACTTAACATTTAACGATGCACATTGTTCTTCTCGTGGTAGACGCATCATGTCTGCCCACAACAGAGGCAAGAATTGTATATAATTAAAAGGTTGTCCAAAGAAATTTTATGAATTTGTGTGACTTTCTTATCTAGAAGTCATAAAAAATATATGACAAAAGTTTTTATTATATCTTTCTAATGTAGATAATTAAATTATATATGACATAAAAATTGATGTGATGTTAGGGGATGCCCCCCCCCCTGCCGCCTACCCAAACGCCCATTGATCCGCCGCCGGGACCATGGCGTGTGCCGCCGCTGCGCTTGCTCCTCCTCCTAGCAGCGGTCGCGCCACCATCGCTGAGTTGCACGAGAGGGAACCGCGACGCCGTCGAGCCAGCCGGGCCGAGCCGGAGCCTGATGACGCCAAGAGTACATACGCCATCGATTTGGAGCCGCAAGGAGGAGGCCAAGATGCCAATCCTGATCTTTGCCGAGCCTGGCACCTCACCTTCCTGCCGCCGGGCGACAACATCGTCGCAAGGCAAGCCGGCCGCTCTACTCCCTACCAGGACCGTCTTCACCAGCCTTCGCCGTGTCGACCGAGGAGGAGCTCAAGGAGCTCAGCCAAGCCGCCCTCGCATAGTTGGCAAGCGTGGTGTTCCCGACCCTAGCACCTCTACCACCACGGGCGACTTCCCCGCGTAGCAAAACCGTTTCTTCCTTAGTACATCACTATAGCTGCGCCCGTTTTAAGCCGGCGACGTTTATATGTGTTTCCAAAGCGCGCGCCAATGGTATTGGCTAAGGCATCCCTTTTGCGCCGTCGTTCGTGGACCTGCCGAACCATATGGGGACAATCGCCCTAAGTTGCCAAGTATGCCTCTCCACATGGACAACGGGCATGTCTATTAAATTGTATATATATATATATATATATATATATATATATATATATATATATATATATATATATATATTTATAAAAATGTGGTCCAAATAATTTGCGAAATTATATCTCATTATAAATAAATATATATATATGATAAATTCGTCTGGACTGGGCTCGCAAGGCTTGGGCCTCATGGGCTTAATCTCCACTCACTCCCTAGACTGTCTGAAACAAGAAGAGATGGACCCACCTGTGACGACGGCCCATGCTTATCCACACCTCATGCGCAGAAGCAGAAGAAAAGATCCTGCTCTGCTCCCTCGTCATCGTTGGGCAATTCCAAATCCAAATGGGGAGAGACTGACCTGACGGGGTTTAAGCAAAAAGCAAGGAGCACCTCGGCTTCGCTGTTGGAGCCGATAAGGCTCCCCTCGCTCCTGCTGCTCTGCTCCCATGGAGTCGGCGGCGATTGGGTCGCAGTCCCCGCTCTCCTTCCCCTCCAGCATCTGGTGCGTGTCTCGGTTCCCTTCCCCTTCCCTTCCCCTTCCCCTTCCCCCCGTGCGCGCGCTGCGTATCACTGTCAGCAGCGGGTGAGGAGCAATTTTATCGTCGCGGCGCCTTGGTGTTGTGAATGATTCGTGGTGGGGATGGAATGGATGCGAGGCTCCTCGTGGGTTTATGCTTCTCTGCCCCCCTCCCGTGGGTGGGTGGGGGAGTGGGCAGTGGATGCAGCTGGCAGCTGGGTAGGGCGTTTGTGGGGAGCGTTAATTTTGTTCAATTTCTACCAGACCCACGTCCATCCGGGTCTCCAATTCGCGGCTCCCTGCGTGTTATTCGGCCCGGTGGTGGACGTCTGTGACTGCGGCTTGCGTGCGCGGATTCTCACGGTGTATGTACAATACAAATGTGACCTTGCAAGGGTTGAAGGGTAGGCTGCTGCTGCTGCTTCCTTCTGCCCTGGCCATGTCAATGGTTGGTTCCATTGACCTGTGCAGTCCAAATGCGCCCATCCCCTAGCTTTATGGTGAGCTCTGACCAAGAAAATGCTGTTCCCTTACCAGCGCAACTCACATATGCAAGCTAAAAATTTCCGCCGTGCCTAAATCACGTGCAGTGCAATCTGTGTGTTTGTGTGCCTAGTGGGTTATATAGCTGTTCCACGCTTAGATACGTTTGGTTATTTGCACTAGTCATTAATCTTCTGTTCACTTCAACCATGACGCTTACATTTTCGATGTACTTCCTATATATCTGCTCCTGTTGTATTTATGGGGTAACAAAAATTCCAGGCTGATGGGCCTGTGATTGCAAAGATCCAGGTTGTCATTTGACATTCTTAAAGAATTCTGCTTCATTTCTTATTCATTTATTTTGGGTGGTGAGGGGATGTGAATTCATTTCTTGGGTTCTATCAAAATCATGCTATGTCTACTTCCATATAAAAGGACAACAGTTTCGTCATGTAATTTCTGTATAATCAACAAATTAACGTGCATTTGAATTTGTTACATTGTGCTTTTTTCCCCCCCTGTGATGATGTTTCCGCCCCCTTGCTTAACTCTGCCTGAAACGTGTTTCAGCAAAGCAAAAGTATCCTCTGGGTTACCAATATACAATGTGAAGATCAAGAGCAGTCGCAGGCTTGAGGTGGTTTGCCGTGGCATGTTGGCTACGAGAAAATTTATGCAAAGGAAAAAGAAGGAGGAAGTTTTCAAGGATGCTGCTGATGAGGCCGAGCAGATGAGTTGGAGGAGAATGATGAGAGAGATAGAGGAGGCCGGATCAGCTGTACCCATTCTCAAGACTCAGCGGCGGAAAGGGCCACTTCCAAGAGATGCTATTCTTGGGACTCTCGTGCGCTTCAAACAACTGAAAAAGTGGAATATTGTCAGTGAGGTATGCTCACTTGCACCAGATGACCCATATAAAAAACTGGCTTAGTGACTAAACAGCTAGATGTTATCCACTTTCAGGATTCTATACTAATTTCTATACCCTTTTATTTTCAGATTCTTGAATGGCTCAGAACACAGCATTGGTGGAACTTCAGCGAGATGGACTTCTTGATGCTTGTGACAGCTTATGGAAAGTTGGGGGATTTTAGCAGGGCAGAAAGGGTCCTAAAGTACATGAACAAGAAAGGTTACCAGCCTAGCGTCATATCACAGACTGGTCTGATGGAGGCGTATGGAAGAGGGAAGCAGTACCGCAAGGCTGAAGCAGTATTCCGTAGGATGCAAACATCAGGCCCTGAACCATCACCTGTGACATATCAAATCATTTTGAAATCTTTAGTTGAGGTTAGTGTATAGCTGTCATATATTATCTACATTGTACTCTACTGATTTAGCCACTAAAAATAGATGAAACTAGACCCAATATTCAACCACCTCTCTGTCAATTCCAACTAGAGCAAACAACCACTCTGGTACTATGATTTTGCCTTTTATATTGTACATTTATGTGTAGATGTTAAGGCATATATGCTGCAAAATTGAAATTTAACATAAAGTTAGCTTGTACAAAGCATACTTTCGAATTGAAACCAAAACCACCAATATTGCACTTAAACATGAAATTACCAGGACCTCCCCTGACAATTTAGCTCACCTAGCACTCAGCCTGTTCATGGTTCGGTTAACGGTTTCTGGGCAAAACCCACCCCAACCCGTAGAAGATGTCACATCGACGGTTTGGAAGAAGCGGGTTCACACGGTTACCACGGTCCTCGCGACGACAACGACGAGGAAGTCGAGAGCTCGGTGGCAGCGGGCGCCGTCCTCGCCGACGCTTTGCGTTCGATCGCCGCCCCTCCTCGGCCAATGCCGTGACCACGCCGACCCGCCATCGCGGCGCCGCTGTGTCGCCGTGGCGGTGCGGGCGCGACCTTCTCCGTCGAGGTCGCTGACCACGCTTGTCGGCCTCCTCATCGCCGTGCTCGCCGCGTACGCCGCCGCAGTAATCGCCACGTCCGGGGCTGAACGGCCGGGTCGGGTGGCGGCGACGAGCATGCGTTGCAGCAGCGGCGGCGACGGCGGCTGCAACGTTAGTGAAATGGAGCGGTGACCGGCCCGCCGCGTGCCCGCCCCATCCCGGTGGCGGTGCATGCCCCGCCACGCCCCATCCCAATGGCACGCGCCGCCCCCGGTATCCATTGGTGGCGGGCATGGGCGTCCTAGCGTGTAGCGTCCGGACGACGACGCGACTTTCGCCGGGCGGCGGCTGGTTGTTGAACAAAGAAGACGGGTTCGACGGGTACCAAATCGAACCAAACCAACCCGTGCTTGGTCGCTACACGGTTTGTCATGGGTCTGGTTCAGGTTGGGCGGTTTCAAACCGACCATGTACATCTCTACCTAGCACCATCGGAGACCCTAAACCTACCACCAACTCAAGAAATCAACACGACAGGGTTTAAATGATCCACAAGCTATAACTACATTACGCTCCATCAAATACCTCCAGTGTGAATCTGAAACAAGACAAGAGACGTGAATTGCTAAATGTAACTATTTAACCTGTAGTGGGATATTTGCAACCACTAGTGACTTTTACTAGGGTATTTGCAATTTTCCCTATAACTAATCCCTTCAGGAAGCTATTTATGATGATTCCTTGATTCCTTGAACTCTATTTGCAATTGGTGGCAGGGTGACAAATATAAGGAAGCTGAAGCTATATTTGAGGACCTTCTTAATGAAAAAAGAACTTCCTTTAAGCCAGACCAGAAGATGTTTCATATGATGATTTATATGTACAAGAAAGCTGGTGACTATGCCCAGGCTCGTAAGCTATTTGCACAGATGTCGGAGAGAGGAATTCCACTATCTACAGTCACTTTTAATAGTTTGATGTCATTTGAGACGGACTACAAGGAAGTTTCAAGTATTTATGATCAGGTACTTTCTCACTTAATTCCACAATCATATTATCCGTATTTAGTTGTGAAATTGTTATGATACAGAATGAAGATATATAGGGTGTATCAGTATTCTTTTCCCTAATAAATGCCACAAATTTTAGATGCAAAGAGCTGGGCTGAGACCAGATGTTGTGAGCTATTCCCTGCTCATCAAAGCTTATGGGAAAGCCAGAAGGGAAGAAGAAGCATTGGCGGTTTTTGAAGAGATGCTTGATGCTGGAGTCAGGTCTTTCTCTGTCACTATTTTTTATTGTCTTAATACAGCTTAAGTCTTGATCATCCTGCTACATGAAAAATGCAGACAGTTTTGTAGTGCAGTTAAGGGTGTTTGGAGATCTTCCTCAATCCTCATTAAGGACTTCTAGACCCAATTAGTGAAAAATTTTGGAGAATTTAAATTTTGGAATTAGTTATAGAAGTATAGAACCCAAAATGTTTGATCTACTCAAACTTTTACCACTAATTTTCGGAAAAAACTTATTCTATTTAGTTGAATGCATGCAGTTCTTAAGCATACTGAAGAGTTGACGATGACCATATATGATTGTTTAGGCTTGATAATGTTCATTTCGAGTTGTGGAAGCCAAATTTGAGGTCTTCTTTCATGATTTCAAGTCAATCTATTCCATGGATAAGTTGAAAACTATGCATGAAGTAAAACAAAATTTTAGTGCAGAATAGCTGCTTGAGATTGAAATGTTCCTGTAAGTACTATTCTGAAGTATGTTATTTTGCAGGCCAACACGTAAATCATATAACATTTTGCTTGATGCATTTGCAATATCTGGATTGGTAAATGAGGCTAATACAGTTTTCAAGGCAATGAGAAGACACAGGTATAACCCATATCATTGTGCCTAACTTTAGGAAATAAATTGAAATGTTAATTTCTCACCTTGTCACACCATTTGCACTTGCAGGGTTGAGCCTGATCTTTGCTCTTATACAACTATGGTCTTAGCTTATGTAAATGCATCTGACATGAATGGAGCAGAGAGATTCTTTTCGTAGGATTAAAGACGATGGTCTGAAGCCCAATGTTGTGGTTTATGGTACTCTGATGAAAGGGTATTCAAAGTTAAATAATGTTGAGAAAGTTATGCGGGTGTATGAGAGAATGCGGATCCAGGGTGTTGAACCCAACCAGACTATATATACCACTATCATGGATGTACATGGCAGGAACTCAGATTTTGGAAATGCTGTCATTTGGTTCAAAGAAATGGAAGCTCGTGGATACCCACCAGACCAGAAAGCAAAAAATATCCTACTGTCGCTTGCCAACACACCAGAAGAACAACAAGAAGTTTAATGAATTGGTAGGGAATGATGCAATTCAGCTGGAAGTGAAACCTGATAATGAAGAGGTGGATGGTGATGATGGGCACAAAGTTATGCATGCAGATGCTGGAAATCACCTTTTGCTAGACGACACGCAAAACAAGAAACAATGTAAATGGTAGGGCCAGAGCTGGTAATTATACTTTTGATGAGGATGATGAGGATGATGATTATGAGGAAGAGGATGATGAAGAGTTTGATTTTGTATCTTTCAAAGATAAGAGAGAACTAAATTTTGCTAGTTGATGTCATAAATCTTGGTGTATATTTTTTCCACAAACACATGATCACACGATGGCCTTTTTATATACGACAAGACTAACTTGAAATGTTAATAGAGTTTGGCTTGAACCAAACGATGAGTCTGTCTAGCTTGAAGGAAAGTGATTTGAGGCAGGACAATAATGGATTCCTGTGGCACTGATAGTTTATCAGGTAAGTCTTACCATGTATTTCTGATTGATTAGAGCCACACCGGACACAGACCAAACACCCCTCCCCAATCGGTCAGTTTCACCTGTTGTGTAAGAATCACAGCAGTTTATATTTCTCAACACCGCCACAGTTGACTATGCTAAAACTTTTTGACTCTTCATACATGTTTTCTAAACTTATTCTGATTTGGTTACATGTGATTAAATCACTGTTCATTATACGTGACACTAGAGCATGCTGTTTAGGAAATATAATTTCATATACAGGAACTTTCAAAGATGCCGATAAGATAATTATAAGCATCAAGGACTAATTTCTGCCAACAGAAGCCAATAATAATCTTTCTGAAATGGATGTAAACAGTAACACCTTGTGACTGTCCATCACTCCATCCTTGATGCATCAGTAACTGTTGCATGGTACAACTGAACTATGTAGCTTCATTTATCTTTGTCATATCTGATCACAAGGGAGAGAGAGAGAGAGAGAAAAAAAAGAAGTGCTTGTGTCTGTTTTCCAATCAATTTCTATTGTTGAGAATGTGGTATTTTATCTAGAGCATTCAATGTCATTTGGCATGGTGTGGAACTTCTATGCCATCTAGGTCGGCCTACACCTGTGAAGATATTTTTTTTTCCAGAACTAACAAAAAGATCAAAGTTTAGTCTTTTTTTTTCTGCTTTTGGCAACTCTAGAAGGCTGGTGGATTTTTTTTAAAAGACCTGAGTTCTTTTTTTTAATGGTAATTCAGGTGTAATGAACATTAAATAGAATGTTTCAAACTTTGAGTAAGTCAAAGCTAACTAAAAACAACTTAATGGACTCATTTTTAAAGTTTGGTGAAGTGAGGTTGTTTTGGTAACCATTGAGAAATCACAGGTTTTGTTACCTCTGGGTAAACACCTTTTTATCTGAGGACATGGTGTCACTTACTGTACTTGTTCCTTCTTTTGTTCTGTTCAACTCTTGGTCACACGACAAGTAAGAACCATCTAACTAAGCTAGAGGCCCGTTCGTGCTTACTGTACTTGTTCTTGACAGCTTCTGTAGCCTTTCATGCATGTTTCATAAAAATCAAGCCATGGCTGCCACTTGCACACGTCTGTGTCATCTTTAATACGATCGTCTTGATATATGTTCTGGAATTTGCTCCACTGTTCATCAAATTGAGATACACTGTTGACTGTTGTGGAAAACTATTCACTACGTATTTTATACGGCGAATCTAATAGCCATAGTTTTTTTTTTTCCTATTATTTAGAGTTGGAGCTCCTTTCAGATTTTTTCTTTCATCTTCCTGGTTTATTTCAGCTTAATCTTTCACATAACACTATTGAAACAGACAAAATCAGCCAACTTAATTATTATCGATCTTCAGAACAATAAACGGTGTAACTGCTATGTGTTAATGCAGTTGGTGACCCAAGCCCTTGATTTTCTAGCTGATGATAACCTAATCCTCTCGCATTCAGCTGGAACTCTCCTCTCTGATCCTGGGGTAACCTGCCCAAATCTCATGCTAGATCTTGCTAATCTGCCTGACAGCAACGTGCAGCAGCGTGTGGCTCTTGATTGGATCCTGGCTACCTGGGGCAAGAGTGACACGATCCAGCTGTTCCCGTATCAAAATCTCGCCACTCCTGCCGCCCCTGATAATAAATCACTGATTTGACACACAAAAGTGGGTTCGCCCAGCGATGGAAACAGGAAAAAAAAAGCGATGATGATGATTTCTGAGGTAATAGTGGGTTTGAATTTAGTAGAGAATATGCTAGTTATAGGTAAATTCTAGCTCAGCATAAAGAAACATAGTCTGAATTTGGCCGTACGCCTTTTTTGAACATCAGTTGAAACATGCAGAAAACTTATCCCAAAAATATATTTCTACGGTGTTGAGATGCAGGTCATGTTTAGAAGTCAAACATTTTTTTTTAGTTTTTTGACCACTAGTAGCAGCTCTAAAAATCTAAATAGATTTTGCAACGTAAATATTGATGGTACTAATTCACCGCCAAATATAATGTGATTTCATAGCATAAATCTACTCTCAGTAGTCAGTACTATGGTTTCGTAGGATTGGCTACACCAAATTGTAACATTCTAGGCCGTGCCATTGTCCTAAACAGCTCACATTTAGAATGAGATGGACTATATGTTGAGTATATATATTTACAGTAAAGATTGTAGATAGTGGTGGAAATAAAGACCTTTGTCCATAACAACCAAAGAGAGCACAGAGCGCCAAAGGTTGTGGTGCTGCCCACAGCCCTGCAGCTAGGCCGCCGGTCTTGCTGTCGATCGTGTGTTGGGCTTGCGGCAGCTGACACTGACAGTGACAGGCGACTGATGCGTGCCGGCTGCCGCCGACCGCCGCCGGCTGCAAGCTGGCGCAATGAATGGCGGCGCGTCGCTGGTGCCCGTGCTGTTGCTTGTTGGAGATTTGGCATTGAGAGCGTCCGTAGCCTTGTGAGTTGTGACCAGTCGCTGTACCATTTCTTTGAGGTCAAATGATTTTTTCCGGGTGCTTAATGAACTCTCTCCTCTAAAGCATCTCTTGCAGCAGGGAGAGGGAGGTACGAGCGCCCAATCCCCAAAAAAAAAAAAAAAAAAAAAAGGTACGAGGGTGGAACCGATCTTCACAAGTTCTTCGACCGTGTAATCAGTTTATTACACCGTGTGTTCCACCGCCTCGTCGTGCCTTGTGTCTATGTTCAATCATGACAGCTAGTCGTGACGTGATGCTGGGCGTGTAAAAATCTCTATTTCTTCTTAACGAAACACGTGCAAGAAAAACGAGAACCCAACCAATTTAGCTGGCAACGGACTTGGCGAGCCCCTGCACCAGCGGCTGAGGTTGCTGAAGGGATACACATCAAGCACCAGCGGCGAAATCTGCTCATTCATGGCCAAAAGGCGCGTGAAAGCCACCGCCTCCGTCGCCGCGCGGTGTGGCTGCCCTCGCCGCGAGGGTTACCCTGCGCTGCACGCGGCCGAAAGCCCGGCGACTCCCTGCAGAGCATTGTGCACTTGCGTGTATGCCTCGCTGCATGCCCCGTTGAAAGTCGTACTGCTGACCATTTGCCAAAGAAATATAAAAAAAGAACGTTTATCTATTTTTTTTTACTTATTTGCAAAAATATTTATTAAAAAAAGACAAAGGCAATGACACCGTATATCTCACAACAACAACAATAACAAACATCTCTGGAAGGAGCGCAATGCCAGGTGCTTCATGAATGTGGCGGCCCCTGTTCTTTGAAATGCTGCAGGTGATCAAGATTGAGGCTAATCGCTGGATTGAAGCCGGTGCCCAAGGTCTAAGGAGTTTGGCGCAACAAGGCTAGCGTTGCAGTAGCGTTGGTAGAAAGGTTATTATTTTCCATCATGTAATCCTTCCTTTTGTGTTCAGCTGATTTCGGTTTTTTTTTTGTACATATATTCTTTTCTTCTAATACAAAGATATGCACACTCGTGCGTATTCGTGAAGAAAAAAATAACAACAACAAAGTAAATATGCATGGTCATATTGCTAAGAATGATGAAGTAGAAGTACTTGTTGATAAAAAAAGTAAATATTCAAGGTTATATTTCGATAATAACAAACTATATATACTCAAAAAGTCAAAATATCTTATAATATTGTTCTTTAGTCCTGTTTTTTTTACTACTCATTATTATTTTCTATTGAAAGGGACGCTAAAAAAGATGTTAATTCCCATTTTCCTTCGCTCGTACACTTGCACGGCTACAAGCAGATCTCTCTCACATCATATCACCGTGCACGGTGACAACAGTACGACATGAACATGTATGGCCATCTTCTGATTGATGGTCACCGTCTGTTCCCATCCTTCGCTTTCAGCTCATTCATTCTCTTCTACAAATTATTAAAGACCCCGCCTTCTTCAGAGACCACTGCATCAATTTGTTTCAACTTGTATGTATGTAAGATGTTCATGGAGCTAAGAGCTCTATATAAACCCCCAAAGACAACCTCTTGGGAGCCACACTCCAACACAAATGCCCCCTTGAGCACACACTTTCTCTCTTCTTGAACCCTCTCTTCGCCTCCCTCCCCTCTCTCCCCTGCATTCTTAGGCTTACATAGCATATTTTACATGGCTCAGCAGCTCATCGGGCGAATCACAATGGAGGTGGCGCCATCGAAGCTGCCATCGATGACGGCCAGGCGTGCCAGGCTGTCGATGAACCTTGACACGATCGCGGAGGATGACAAGGAGGCCACCATGGAGTCCAAGTCACCAAAGGCGGTGGCACCTCTGCACAATGCGAGCCGCGGCGTGGAGGTCATCGTCGACACCCCTATGCACTGCGCTGACACTCTGGCCTTCCTCGCTCCCATGGTGAATACCGAGTGCCTCAAGATCAAAGCCTAAGTTTGGTAGGAGAGAAAGATGAGGAGTCTTGCTCTCTTGTTTTAGTCTGAGCATAAGGCAATTCCTTTTCGTTTTACGTATACGCTACAGTAGCTGTCAGTGTTTACCTCGGTGTACCTGATCAGAGATAGATCGAGCTGCTCATGTTGGGGGCATAAATGTTGTAACCACGAATAAAGAACTATAGTAACAACGTGGTTTTTTGTTTGTGCCCTTCAATGTGAAGAAAAGATAAAAACACTAGTGAATCAAAGTCTGTAACTATCAAAGTCTGTAACTTTTTTTCAGCCTTGATTAGTATGTTGTTTAATACCACAGTTATATTTCCTAATAAGTTTCATCAGGGAAAGGAAAACAGTTTTTAGGTTAATTAATTTTCTTACATTAGCTTTTTAAATTACTCAGCACAGGTCAGCTCCCTCTACTATATATATAAGCAAAGTTAGCTTTTTGAACATGGATGCATGGATCCCAACCCACCATCCAAGATCCCATATTATTAAGCTTTCATGTGCTAACAATGGCAAGTTCGAAAGCCTTAACTGACGGTGAAGGACCAACATTCCTAGTACTCCCTCCATTCTACTCCCCGCTGTTCGAAAAGAGTTTCAATTTTGACTTTCAAACATCTTGTTTGGCCATCTGTCTTATTTAAATTTTTATATAAAAATAATATATTTTGTTATGAGTTATTTTAACATTAGTGATACTTTAATAATGATTCATTTATTTTATAATTGACATATTTTTTAATAAGATGAATGGTCAAACACAGTGTCCGAAAAAATAAAAAATGAAACTTTTTGGGATTGAGGGTGTAGATTGCAATTACGTTTTTTTGGCTTTATTCTAAGTTAAATTCCTCTATATTTGTTCAAATTCATAGAAAACCTACGCACATTTAAAACATCAAATGATATTCACCAGATACATACTACATCAAATGATATTCACCAGATACATACTTCATTATTTGATATGTACGTTGATATGTTTTTAAAATAAAAAATGGTCAAGGTTGGACAAGTTTTACTTAGAAAAACAAATTTCAATTCAAAACAAATGGAATAGTTATAAATAAATAAATAAATAAATAAATATACTTCACCTTAGGAGATAATAGATGATTGTAACCATAGTAAGGGCTCATTGCTATTTTTAGTATCACAACAAAACTCATTATATAAACTTTCTTTTTCTGATGAAAATATTAAAAAACATCGTTGGTGAGTCGTGAGGTCTTGAACCTTAGGATCTGTGTAAATGGCAAGGCATCTACTAGACTTACTACATCATCCAAAAATCAAAAATTCCTAAAGTTGAGTTCATGTTTTAGCAAATTTTATTGATAACTCGTAATCGTACAGGAATCAGGAGTCGTGTGTTAGGTGCTTTGGGTTAGTTGGACCTTCATCAAAACATGCTGAATTTTTTTCCCTGCTTCTTCATCTCTATCTGATATTAAGGCTGCAAAAGGCCCATGGGCCTCTTTCCATGCGTAGGCAGTGCACAACCCTGACAGAATGGGCCTCTAAGGGTAATACTGTTAGTACTTTGACCACTTCCTTAACTGATCACTTCAGACTATTCAGAGTGTAATAGGTAAGGCATCAACATTTTTCTGATGAATAGTAGTTTACTCTTAAACACATCAGTATATATGTAATGTAACGAACCCATATCGAAACAAATGTTTTACTCAAAAAAAAATATCGAAACAAATGTTTTAGAAAAGAATCCATTCATTGTTTGTTCCTACTCCTGCACGAACCGCCTGATCTGTCAATGGGGATTAGGTTCATCATGTGATTCAGTGTAGCCTAGGCGTCATGATTTCTCCGGTCCTTGCAAGCTTCTATTCCACCAGGCAATCTCCAATCTCAGAGTCAGAAGATGCACTGAGCTACACTAGCTAGCGTAATGGTTGCAGGCAAGGAAAAGATACAGCTAGCTACGGCTTAGCTTTTGGTGGCTCTTGGAAGGAGACATTTGGCATCAGCCATCAGCTGGTACCTAGGTGCATCAGAATGGAGTAGCAGCTATTAACTGGAACCACTATCAGTGTCTCTGATTGATTCTTAGTGTGTAAATATATTATACTTTTAGCATAGTAACCTTTGCCAGCATTAGCTAGTCCATGAGGCCATCAGTGTCCTCTTTTCTGCTGACAAATGTTGTCTTTTCAATTCCTAGATCAATCCCTGAACAATTTAGCTCATGTCCATGTCTTTTCAGCATTTTCTTTCTGAATCTGAAACGGCGCCATTGGGAATGCCCTTTGCAACAGATTTGATGAAGTGCCTAAATGTGTAGCTAGGCCTCGAGTGTGGAGCACGACTAGGGCTTTTTGTAGATGGACACTTGGACAGTGAGGCCGGCAGACCTAGTATGCCCAGCAGCAGCAGAAAAGCAGCAGGCACATGTTTGTTGTCCTTGACGTCTGTGTCATGATCATCGCCCGTCCTTCTCCTTGGGTGCAAAGCAAAGATTGGATGGCAGCGTGGCCACGTCTTGGATACATTCTCATTCGGGCCATTCCCCATCAATTCCCAATAATCTCTTGGTGCGCCCGTAACAACCAGTGCCTGCCCAAATGGAGCAATTTGCATGGGTGTAGTGTAGCTGCCATGGAGAAAGTTCATTGTCATGGAGAAGGGTTCCGTTTTTTGATCTACTGCTATTTATTTACCGGCCGCCATGGATCCAGTAAAAGTCGCCGGCAATACGTACCTGGCTTTTAATTTAATTTTATGATCAAGTTTTTCACATGATAACTTTCGAATCAGGGTTTGTAGTGTCGACGCTTAAATAGGTCACACACTCGGTAAAGGAGCTAGATTGCTCGATATAGGACCTAGCCGATTTAGGGATCGCTCCGCACCTAGGGGATAATAACCACACCTGGACCTTGTGCCTCCGGCGACGAGCACGATACGTAAGACACGTCGCCGGAGGAGCCTCGCCGGGAGCGCGATACGCAAGACACGTCGACGAGGTCTCTAGCCGGCCTGGCCACTCTAGAGCGTCGCCGTCATCGATCCACCGTCCATGAAGCGCTGACAAAGAAGAGAGAAGCAGAGGGGTAGAGAGGGTATAAAGAGGGGTAATAGACGTGTTTTTGACAATTGAGTGTTGGATCATTCAATCGGCTTTGATCCTCTCATATGTAGAGACAGAGAGAGAGAGGGTGGCCTTATCTTAATAGGCAACAACTTCATATCATAATCTCCAAACTTCGTATTAAAAACTTTCTCTTAGAAATCTTATCCAAATCCCGATCAAAAGAGTTTGAGTGACCGGTTTCCAAGCCGGCTTTGTCGGGTTCAGCAGATTACCAAAGCAAGAAACTACGGGAACCCGGCCTAGCTGGCTCTCAAACCGGCGAGGCCGGTTGGGCATAGCACGCAACACAAGGCCAAACGGCCTGGTCGATGGCTGCACGGGCAGAGACCAGCAAGGGCGCGCATGGCTTGTGTGGGAATTGTTACATCTTTGGCCTGTCAGAAGTTATTGAAAAAGTAGTGCTGAATTCGAAAGCTACTTTTTTTAAAAAAAAAATGTACGTATCTGGTATTTCCTGTTGACCATGTCAACGAGGGGGTGGTTTGCTAGAAAACGGACCATCATGAACTGCATTTCTTTTGGGCAAATAAAAAAAACGATATTTTCGTGTCATTACTGATGGCGCCGCGACGAAATGTCATAGAAAAGGGACTTGTGGTGCAATTATGTGACAAAAAGGTGCAAGAAAAAAGAAGGTTTTGGTGGTGTTTTTTGCTGTGGCATGCGTATCTTTTGACATTGTGAGATGCTAGTCTTTCCTAACGCACAAGGAAGGGCTTGGTACAAACTCTCGTCGGCTCTTTATGTAAGAATTATTATTACTAGTGGTAGACTGATTAGTACGTACGGTCTTATCTTATATAAGCTCCATCAAGTCTTGCTAGGAGGGTTTTTTTTTTTGAAAAAAAGTAGTAATACAGTTATACTACCAACCGAAAGTGTGCATATATATATTTTTTTTCAACAAAGCTATCACATTATTATTACTACACCGTCCCCTTCCTTTTGCCATCTCCGGCCAGGTGATCTATTAGACCAACACCACTATTTATTACAGTACTTTCTCTATCCTAAATTGTAAGTCGTATGACCTTTTTTACCCGAACTTTGCCCTTCCTTTTTGCCATCTCCGGTCAGGTGATCGATTAGACCAATGCCACTATTTATTATAGTACTTCCTCCATCCTAAATTATAAGTCGTTTGACCTTTCTTACCTAAACTTTGACCACTGTCTTAAAAAAAAAAAATAAACATAGTCAAATTTAAGTTAGTTTCGAAGAATGTTTATTAATAAAGCAAGCCATGACAAAAGAAGTAATATTTTGCATAAATTTTTTGAATAAGACGAATGATAAAACTTGGTGCCACAAAAGTCAAACGACTTACAATTTGGAATGGAGAAAGTACTAGATAGCATGTGAGCTCTTTTCGAATGAATAGATGGATAGCCAGGAAAAACCACTCTCGTACGTTTGCACTCGTTGGGCTATGCACTTAAGTATATACTTCCTATGTTCTACATTGTAGGACGTTTTAGGGTTTTTAGTTGCATTTCTTTTGGTATGCATCTAAACATAGTGTATAATTAAGTGCATAGCAAAAGGAATGAATCTAGAAAAGCTAAAGTTAACTACAACTTGGAACGGATGTAGTAACACATTAATAAATTCCATCCCGTATAGCTTATGTGGTTTGTAAGAGCATATATAGTGCAAGCCTGAGCTGTACTTAGAAGTTTGGTACAAAATCTAATTCGGTGAAACTATTAAATAATCTCCTATTTACATGTCCCTAGTATCATTCAAAAAATGTTTGAATCTAGTTCTAAGATACAAATGTTGCACATATTTATATAAATCGAAAGTCAAACTTGTGGCACGAAAATTTAAAATAAGACGACGTATATATACTCCATAAGGAGTGTACGTGTTAATTAAAGCGTTGCAATGAATGATATACTCCGTCCGTTCCAAATTATACATTTTTTAACCTAAAAGTCCGAGTACCTTAATAAAGCAAGCCACAATAAAAGATGTGATATTTATAAAAGATGTGATATTTTACACAATTTTTTTAATAAGACATGCGGTCAAACTTATGGTCTAAAAAGAGCCAAACGTTCTATTTTTTTTGTCAAAAAAAAAAAAAAAGAAAAAACGTTCGAGTTGAAGGTTTTTTTTTGGGATGCAAGATTTTTCTAAATTCTATGCTTTCTTATGTACAAAGAATGAACTACTAGTTCCTATAAAAAAAAAACATTCCTGGTTTGAGACACGAGCGGCCGTATAAAATTCAGATTCTGAATCTCTGATGAACTAACTCTCACGAAGAGAATCTTACAAAGAAAAAAAAAAAAACTCTCGGGAAGAGAATGGTCCAAGGAAGGGAAGACGCATGACGCACGCACAAACATGGGTAGCCACCGCACCGACGGACGCGTGGTGAGGCTCGGCTCCCCCACTGCCAAGTGCCCATTGCAGTTGGCCCTTTCCCTGCGCTGCGGTGGCGGTGCGGAGAAAATCCTACTGCCAAGTGCACGAAAGAAAAGCGAATTGGCTTGTAGTCCAATGGTAGGGCGGTCAGGTGGGACGCTACCCACCAGGGGTTCAAATCCCGGTGCTTTCGACCTTTTTCTCGGGATTTTCCCGGGATTTTCGGCGTTATGCGTTAAGTGGTAGCGGCGTTAAAAGGCCGACGACGGGCGCCAATGGTGACTTCGAGAATCTCCAGATCTGTAGGGGGTCCCCTTCCGGAGGTGCTCATAGGGGTAGGGTTTGCGTGACGTGTGTTCGTAGGGGTGAGTGTGCGTGCGTGTTGTGAGTGTCTGTTGCGTTGTACTGTGTCATACTCAAAAAAGTGCACGAAAGAAAAAGAGAAAAGCCAAAAGGAAAGGCGGGCAGGTGGGTGGGCGGGGCGCGCCAAGAGAGAGAATATGGCGGGAATGGAGCCGCCGATTTTTATCACCACCACCCCCGCGCGCGCGCCAACACACGCTTGGCAGGCATGGCATTGCCCCGGGTTGGTGGGCCCGCGCGGTCGTCACAGCGGATGGGTCCGTTCCGTTTCTTGGTCGTGTCCGTAGCAGCGAGCCAGCCGGGCCGGCCGATCCATCCTCAGCTTTTAGCGGGCCTTGGTCTGGGCCCCACCCGTTGATCGCCTGTCCCCACCACCTCCACCCCAGCGTGGTCTTCGATGCGGTCGTCGGCGTCAGCATGGATGCATGGCTGCTCTTGTCATTGCTGGCTTGGAAGCTGGAGAGGTGAAGTGAATGCGTTGACTGTATTTGACTATCTTTTCAAATTTTCGAAAATCTTTATCTATTTTTGTTCTTATGGCCTCTGACTCGATGAATAATAACGTACTCCTTCCGTCCCTTAATCGAAGTTTCACTTACCCGGATTCCGTCGCCATCTTTTTCGATCTTCGTGCCTTATTCAAATTTTTTACACAAATATAATTTATTTTGTTACGGATTATTTTATCAATAAAGATACTTGAATATTGATTAATTTATCTTATGATTTGTATAAATATTTTGAATAAGTTCGGGATGGTCAAACATGAAGTTCAAAACTCAAAAACAACAAACTCAATGAGGCAGAGAGAGAGTATCCGTTTTTAGTTAGCTCAACAGGCTCTAGGCAATAATAACAACGCACTCCAGTACGTATTTATCTAAGTTTGTTTTGCAACAGTGAATATTTGAATTACTATTTAAGTTTGCTCAACATACTAGCTTTTCATTAACGCTCATTTTTGCAGTTGAAAGCAATATTACAATACGGAGAAGAAAAGTCGAGGTGTCTTCCATCATGTTGACGAGATGAACAATTATTAGGTGACACTTGCAACTGCAATTCTATTGTGAAATTGGTTGAAAAATAGAGAATGATATGGAATTTTCACATCCTAGCTAGAGAGGAAGCAACGTGGAGGTGCTTGCAGCGTGGTAACACGCCACATATATGGGGAAGGCCATGTCCCTCCCTCCCATATTTAGCACATCACACTTAATTATTTACTCTTCTTAGTATTTGCAAAGATTATTTGGCGAGCCACCATATTTCTCAAGGAAATGTTTTTTTGGAGATTTTATTACATAGTACAATTGTCAAAGGTATTATTTTTTTTCTACTTCAAGTTCCTACGTTTTGCACTTGCACACAATCACGAATGGTGTATGTGAGTATTAGTGTTGTTTTAAATGTTTATTACATATTGTGCAGGCTGAGATTATTCATCGGCGTCCAGTGGCGGAGGCGCCATTCCAACCCACAAGAAGATCCGGAGCTACGGGGTGGTGAGTCAAGGCATCTTGCGCGCGGAGACGTATCGAGCAGATTGAGTGCGGAGATGAAGCACCACGACCCCATGATAGTTGTGTATTTTCACAGACATGAGGAGATTATTTTTATCTGGCTTTTTTTTTTTTTTGGCTACAACTAATTGTAACTATTTAGTGTTGACATCAATGTGGCGTTGAAAGATTTAAATTAACAAAAATAGATACATTGATGGTCAGAAAGGATAAAAAAATGTTATCATTTTAAGGAAACAATTCACAGAATGTAGATTATTCCGTTTTGCTTTTATTCTAATGTTTAATAGTAAGTAAAAGAGTGCCAATAAGTTCATATGATCTTTGATTTTGTAGTGATTGCTAAACAAATACTCTTTCAAAACCTATCGTATTCCCATGTGCCCTACACAAAAATGAGGTGCTTATATTTTTCTCAATATCTTTGTGACCACGAAAATGGCATACATATACTCCTACACAACCAAGCATACACCCTATCTGCACGTGGCCACACGCCTATGAACGTGTCTTCTATCACCCATCTAGAAATTGAGGCCTTGTTTAGATGGCAAATATTTGAAACCGAATGTCACATCGCATTAATCAGAAGACGTTTCGTTTGTTAGTGGTAAATATCATCCTAGTATCCTACCATGGAGTAACTAGGCTCAAAAAGAATCGCCTCGTGAATGTACATCTAAACTGTGTAATTAGTTATTTTTTTACCTACATTTAATAATTCGAACATATATCTTTTTGGTGTATTTAATGTGATATGATGGGAGAAAGTGGAAAAAAAAGGTTAGAAACTTTAGCCATCTAAACAAGGCCCGACTTGTTTGCCACAAAATGAACCTAAGTGTGAACTAGGGTGGTCTTTTTGTACCATAATATAACAAATTTAGTTTGTCTTAAGTCAAATCATATTAAGTTTGACCAAATTATCAATATTTAAGGTACCGAATTAATATTGATTGACCAATTTATAAAATATATTTTTTCAATTTTGTTTTTTTTCATAAATTCGGCCAATTTTAATTTTACTTATGACACACCTAGAAGTGTTACACTTGGAACAAATCTAAAACAGCATGAATTAGCACATAATAATAACTTTTCTAACCAAACCATTATCTCCAAAACGATCGCAGAAGACGGACTCCTCGTGAGACGCACACAATTCGTGCGGTCCAAACTGGAGCGAGAACCAAAACTCCCACGCGCACCCAGCACGCCCGCATCCCACCCCCACTGCATCCGGGCCCCACATCACCCAGACGCACACGTCATCATCGGCTCCGTCCCCACCCACCACACAAACCGCCTGCGTCCCCGTAGCATTTCTCTTCCAGGGCCAGTCGCTCAGATGGCCTCCACGTGGCACGCCCGGCATCCCCGCCCTCCACGCCCCGCTGCCCGCGGTCACGGGGGTGCCATCGCTGGCCGTCCGATCCGCCATCCAACGGCTCAGATCCTGCCCGCCCAGGCGCGGGCAGCCCCCGCGCTGCTATTAAAGGCACCCCCATCCCTCTCCTCTCCTCCTCACCTTCTCTCTCGTTCCCGAACCAAAAATTGCCGAACGGGTCCAGCCCGCGAAGCCAGCCCAGCCCAGCCCAGTCCAGGCCCACCCTGGCCCGCGAAGCGATGCCACGGAGGAGGTCGTGAGATCGCCCGCCGCCGCCGCCGGCGATGACCTCCGCCGTCCTCGCCGGCCGGAATGAGGTCCACCACGCCCACCCGCACCACCGCCACTGGGCCGCTGCCGCCCGCGTACCCCTCATGCCCAAGCCGTCCTCCAACCCTAACCCTAGGCGCCACCACCGCCCGGGGGGACCAAACCCTCCTCCCATCCCCAGCGGCTCGCCGCCGGCGCTGGTGCCGGCGCCGCGGGCCGTCCCGCCAGCGGTAGCCGCCCCCTTGCCCTCGTCTTCGGGGCACGTCAAGTTCAGGCCGTCGGAAATGACCCCCTCCGAGGCCCGAGGCCCTCCGCGCGCGGCTCACCGGGGAGCTCGGTCGCGTCCGCGATTTCCTCTCCCGCATCGACTCGTGGCAGGACCGGCACCAGCAGCAGCAGCAGCGCCAGCGCCGGGTCCCGAAGCCCGAGCTGCCTCTGGCGTCCCCCGCGCGCCGCTCGTCCCCGTCCCCGTTCCCGCCCCCGGCGCTGGTGGAGGCGATGCGGAAGCGGTGCGCGGACATCCTGATGCGGCTGCGGAGGTCGAAGAAGAGCGTGTGGTTCAACTCCCCCGTAGACGTGGAGGGCCTCAAGCTCCACGACTACCGTGCCATCATCCGGAGCCCCATGGATCTCGGCACCGTCAAGCAGAACCTCACCGCCGGACGGTACCCCTCGCACGAGGCGTTCGCTGGCGACGTCAGGCTCACCTTCAACAACGCGCTGCGGTACAACCCGCCCGACCACCACGTGCACAGGTACGCCGGCAACCTCCTCGCCTCGTTTGAGGGGATGTACAAGGAGGCCGTCTCGTGGTTCGAGCAGCAGCGCCAGCAACTGGAGCCACCAATGCAGCTTGATGTGCCGCCGCCGCCACCACCACAGCTGCCGGTTTCTGTGCCAGTGCAAGCGCCCCCGAGGATGATGGGGAGTGGGAGGAGGCCCAAGCCCAAGGCGAGGGAGCCAAACAAGAGGGAGATGGATGTGGATGAGAAGCAGAAGCTGAGGCTGGAGATTGAGAACCTGCCTGAGGAGAAGATGCTGAATGTGCTGCAGATTGTGCAGAAGAGGAACAACGATCCAGCATTGTCGGGGGAGGTTGTGGAGCTCGATTTTGATGAGCTGGATATCGAGACCCTGTGGGAGCTTGATCGATTCGTGGTCAATTGGAGGAAGGCGCTGAAGAAGAGCAAGCGGAATTCCATGATGAATGGTGATGCTGCTGCCATGAATGGAGACGCCATTGATGTGACGATTGCTCCGGATGACGATGACATGGTCGAGGTTGCTGTCAATCCGTTGGTGGTGGTTGAAATTGGAGAGTCGGTATGTCATTCTGAAGCAACCTGCCTGTCTGTTATTTCATAGTTTGCATGAACGAGTGATGATGTTTGATTGTGTTCTAATTCTAATTTTGATCCTGTTCTTGTTGCCTATTTTAGGAGACTGACATTCCAGAGAAGAGGGAAATGGAAGCTGACATGGCTGACGAGTATGTGGATATTGGTGATGAGATGCCAACGGTGAATTACCAATCAGTGGAGATTGAGAGGGATTCCCCCGCCGCTAGCAGCTCAAGCGGATCAGGAAGTGGCTCATCTTCATCCAGTGGTACGGTGGAGCAAATGCCAAATGCCCCAAATGATGCTGAGTTATCGATTGATTGAGTAGCTCTTTAATTCCTTGTCTGAAATTACTTGCAGATTCGGACTCGGACTCTGAATCTGATGGGGATGATGCAAGCGCCCCGCACTAGGTGGTTGCTCTTTTATCTGACTGTAGGATTAGCGATGAGTAGGTGACTAAGGGAGGTTCTGGTTTGGTGAGAGGCATTTTTAAGAATGGTATAGCGAATTGGAGGGAAGACTCTTGTTGATGCAAGTCGTTGTCAGGTGGTGAGAGTTATTTTGAAGAATGGTATAGCAATTTGGTGGAGGGGACTCTTGTTGATGCAAGCTCTTGTCAGGTGTGTTCGTTCGTCTGTGAATGTGGGTGCAGGCTTTAGAGGTGTTGTCGGTACTTGGTAGTGAATAGTTAGATGCTTGGGGTAGATTGGGAGACTACTGTAAAGAAGGGAATATATTCTGGAATGGAACAAAGAGGGGAAAAGTAGCAATGCCTTGGCATGGCAGTTCATCATGTCTGTTGCTTTCTTTGTATATATGTTTATTATTACTGCAGTAGCCGATCTATTGTGCACATTAGTATGCTTTGTTAATACTCATTTGACATTGGCAGCAAACCACATAAAAAAAGAGTTTGTAGGACTGCCTTTGCCAAAACACTGAAACTGACCATGGTGCATTGATCCTGGTGCAAATTGCTTCCATGCTGATGCTTTTTGCCTGATTGCAGAAATATGTATGTGTTTAACTCAGATTATTATCTTATAAGTAATGCCACTAATAAATAAGTTAGTATTGTAAATATTGTAATCCTGATATGCTTTAATTAATCTGCAACGTCTCTGCTGTGACATCTCAGAATGATCTCACCTTTCTAATCTGAACGTCTCAGTTACATTCTGTATTCAAGCAGGAACTAGAACTAGAAGCGCCAGATGTCCTCTATTGCCTCGCATTTCATAATGCCTGTTACTGCAGTTGCTGATCCACTGTGCACGTAGTATGTCCTCAAGAGTGTCAATTCTCACTTGTTGAGAAGTTAAATGTTTGTAAAAATACAGAGCACAAAGAACTGATACAAACCTTGGCACAATTTGGGCGGACTGCCGGCTACAAATATTTGTAACGCTGATCCCTATCTTTTCCTTGCCTCCATCTCCAACCTCCTACGTCTCCTTCAATCCACTCCCCTCCTGATCGAATTGGAGAGACAAGACATCTCGTCCGTCCGCGAGCTCATTCATCACAGCACATTTCCGGATTCTCAAGGGCTACTCGACACCTGCACGATTGACGCAAGTCATGCCGGCTACCTAGAAACATCCGCAAGTTTTCTTGTTACACGGCAAGTTTGATTCTTCAAAGATAATAGTCTCTCTTGTTTACATTTCTCAACTCTGCGTTGTCTCCTTATTTTCCTCCTCTATTTTTGCTTTACTTTTCCATGCATGTTGCGTCGCATCTCCTCTTGAAGGTGAAGATGTTATTCCCCTTTCCCACCATGCGAGGTAGCAGCTCCAACAGCTTTGCAGCCACCACTGGAGGCCAGGAGCAGCACGAGTCCGTGTGAAAATACCACTCCTCACTCTGATGCCGACGCGGCTTGATCCGTACCAAACTATTTTGGGATTCAACTTCATCTTTGTTTAGAATTTACCTCTAAATATGCAACAACGTCTTTACTGCGACGTCTCATAATCATCTCACCTTGTTTCTGAGAGTTTATGCTAATTTTTACTTTCCCTCCATTCCAAATTATAGTTCACTTTTGGAACTTCTAGATACATTGATTTTACTATACACCTAGGTTATACACTATGTCTAGATACATAATAAAAGAAATGAATCTGAAAAGCCAAAGTAACTATAATTTTGGTCTAGATACATAATAAAAGAAATGAATCTGAAAGTTCCAAAAGTCAACTATAATTTAAAACCGAGGAGTAGGGAGACAGTTATTTCCGATATACTATTTTCAATCTAGAAACACTTTCTGCATCGAAGCAGTAACTAGAAGCGTCTGATGTTGTCGCCTGTAGACACAGCGAACTGCATGTACGCTTTTGAATCTGAGAAATTTGGTTGAGATCAGAACGTTGCCAGAGCCGCGTTGGTATCTCTGCTCGCCCCATTGTCACAGTTGCTACCAGCTACTCCTGTTCGGTATTACCAAGGGGCAGCCGCTTCTAACAAACCAAAGACGAGTAAAACTAGCATGGGGTGTGTTTAACACCCTAAATTTTGGTCCAAATTTTGCACCGATGGGACATGTATGTCACATCGTATTAATCAGTAAAGATGTTTCGTTTGTTAGTGATAAATATTATCCTACCATGACGAAACTAGGCCAAAAGAATCGCCTCAGAATGTACATCTAAACTGTGTAATTAGTTTATTTTTTACCTACATTTCGCACTCGATATATATGTCGGTATTTTTGATGTGATGGGAAATCTTCTTTTTGCGATAGTGGAATTTGGGAGGAAATCTGGGCTCTAAACACACCCATGGCAACACGAAACGGGCAACATAAGGGGTATCGATACCTCACTGCAGCAACGCAATTACCCAAAAAGTCACAATATTGCCATAATAATACAAAAGATACCAACACTCCAGTACCAGTACCACCACACAATACAAAAAAGCTCAAAATTTCATTGGATCAGCAGATCGTTCTCTTGCCGCATCCACGCAAAATCCTTCCTCATACATCTTCAGTCATCAGTCTTCAGCAAAAACTTTCTTCTTTCCTGTTCAAACAAGAGGAGCAGTGAGGTCAAAGAAGCTTTAGCAGTTATAAAATTGCCTGTCACGGCCAAATAGGTATCTCAAAGCCTGGCGGAAAGTTTGCTCAAACAAAAAATGCAGTTAAATTCACAAGTACAGTATGAAATTTACCTTCACTAGGAGTGCCAGCACTCTGCCTACCAAAGCCGCGGCCACGTCCACGGCCACCACCATCCCTACCACCACGTCGCCCACCAAATCTGCCGCCGCCATCCCTGCCCCCAGATCGGTTACCAAATCTGCCACCGCCACCATGCCGGCCACCAGAACCGAATCTGCCACCAGAACGGTCACCAAATCTGCCACCAGAACGGTCACCAAATCTGCCACCAGAACGGCCACCACCACGCTGGCCATCGCCTCTGGGCTTGGCTTCATCAACATAAAGCTCATAGCCACCAATGTCAGAGCCACTGAGCTCAATGGCTTTGGAAGCTGATTCCTGATCCTGGAAGTCCATGTAAGCCATTCTGCAGAGTTAACAGGAAAAACACACTTGTCAATACATTAGTAATTAAGCCTAAAATTCAGAGATGGTGGTTACTGGGGATGTTGGTGTTTTTTTGGTAGCTTAAAACCCACCCTTTGATGGCACCAGTGTCATAATCAGTCGGGATAGAGACCCTTGTTATATCACCACATCCACCAAAATGTTGTTCGAGAGCGCTTCGGATCTGGATTCAGTGTTCAGTGTCAAACATTGTCACAACATTTCTTGAGATAAAAATAGCTAAACAAAAAGAAATTACCTGATCCTCTGGAAGAGTTTTATCAAAACCCCGGATAAATATTGAGTTGCTGTTACCACGAGCTGGCTTCTGGAAAGATCCATCATTGCTGTTACAGTTCACCCATCCAATACACAGTTAACAACGATGGTTCAGGCATCAGAAAGTGCACCATCATGCACTTTAATAAACATTAAGATCAATCTAACCCGCTGCGAGGAGTTTGTGTATTTCTTCCTTTAGCAAAGTCAAGTTTTACTTCACGACCCCAGAACTCATTTAAATTCTTCTCTTTATATGCCTGCTAGAAAACAATCCATTAGATATCTTTGTTTAATTGCATATGTGCAACTATATCACTCAAGAAAGAATTTTATGAAGAAAACAAAATCACATAACAGCTTTAGCTTCGGTAATCTCAAAATGACAATACAAATACATAGTAAACAACATTACCTTTTCTGCAGCCTCAGCTGAAACAAATTCAACATAGCAAAACCCTTTACGACGGCCATCTTCATGTGTAGGAAAACGAACATCAACCACCTCACCAGCATCCGCGAAAAAAATTCTTTCCTGTAAACATGAGTATTAGAACTCCTGCTGCAAAAAAAGCTTCAATATAATGTGAGCCCTGAAGCAACACTTACACATCATTAAATTCAGCACTAAAGGGGAAGTTTGCCATAAAAAAGTATCTTCGCCTCCTCTCCTTCATTTTGGGAGCCCATAGGCGTTTTAGGCTGCCATAGTATCAAATTATAAATGTTGCATCTATATAGCTCCATTAATTAAAAGAACAAACGCTCAAAGTCGCAGATTCTTACTTCTTTGGTAGCATTTTTTCTTTTCAGAGGCACGGCAGGAGCTTCCTGTGTTGTTTCAATTTCAAACAAAAATGTGATAAAAGCAAATTCAAACATAGTGAAACATATGCTCATTCAAATAATGAGTCAATGTTTCAATTCGTGTAGTAACAAGTGAGAAAATACCTTCTTTGGAGTATCAGCAGGCTCTTCGCTCTCTTCATCGCTATCATCCTCAGAAGATTCATCCTCAGATCCACTGCTTGCTGATTCTTTTGGTGCCTGATAAAGCATCTAGTTAATACTGGTTAACTTTAATAACATATTGCTTACATCCAAGAATTCATGAAGTACCTTCTTTTGTTCAACTTTAGTAGGTTCATCATCAGAACTTTCCTCACCACTGCCATCCTCATCATCACTGCTGCTTTCATTCTTTGCAGCTGAAGGTGCCTCCTATTAAAAAACAAGAAAAAATGTGAATAATGAAACAACAGGAAAATAATAATGAAATTGAGTATTTGCAGCACCTTCTGCTTCTTTTGGGGAGGTTTTTCGTCCTCATCACTTTCTGAGTCATCACTTGATTCATCTTCCATTTTTGAAGCAGCTCTCTTGGCAGGCTTAGTTTTGCTTGCATCCTAATGTGTTTAGAAATAAGGTGAACAAAATGGCATAATGCATATAACATGCAAATGATTTCAACAAAAAATGTTATACACGCATTACCTCAACCTCAGAATCACTCTCTGACTCATCATCAGAGTCACTTTCAGAAGAATCCTTCGTTTTTCTTTTGTGCATCAATCACAGATGGTTTCTTTAGAGGGGCAGCAGGTTTCTGAAAAAAATGCACAAGAAACAGTAGCATCAGCTGGCTAAGCTAAATAAGCATCTCAGCTTCAAAACATATACAGGTCTGGAATAATATGATGACAAATCAGTAAATACATATATCTACATGTTAGGTTAGAGATGGCATCGCATCAGAAAACCTTATGGAAAAGCAATCATTAATCTTACAGTAAAAACGTAATTAAAGGCAAACAAGCATGATGGTAAGAGGAAAATGCAATCATTAATCGTTTGCTGGAAATTAACTGCGCACAAGACATAAGAAACTGGAAACTTTCAACTCACATCATCATCGTCGTCATCCGACTCATCTTCAGAAGTGCCCTCATCGCTGCTGCTCTCTTTCTTGCTTGTCTTTGAACCATTTTTCATAGCAGCAGGCTTCTTGGCAGGTTCCTTCATGAAAAGATGAGTTAGCATCTAAACATCCTCTGAAAAAACACATTCAATGATTCGTTTTGCTGACTGCTGATTCTTTCATCTTCAAAACAAGCAATTGATGTCATACCTCATCAGATTCAGAGGTTGCGATGCTGCTGTCATCATCGCTGGACTCTGGTTTAGGGATCTTAGCAGCAGCAGCCTTCGCTGGTACCTTGACCTGTAGAGACAGAAGTTAAACTACAACTTCAATTGATAAAAAAAAAAAAAAAATTATCACCTTTACAAGCCATACTCGACTCAGATTATGCAAGAGACCATAACATGTACTGCAGCAGCAGCAGCTATTTCTGTCTACCCTCCCCATCTGATAATTTATAAATTTCTAAAAATAAAAAATCCCCGTACCCGTCATACGTACGAGAGAAAAAACAAGCATCACCGCATACCTCTTCTTCGGACTCGGAGTCCTCGTCGGAGCCGCTGCTGCTGCTCTCAACCTCCTTGGGGGCGGCTGCTTCTTGGCCTTCTTGGCGTCCTTCTTGGACGGCGGCACGGCCTTGGCCGGTGGCGCCGCCTTCTGCTTCTTCGCGCTCACCGCCTTCTCGATCTCGTCCTCCGCCTCCCGCTTCTTCCCCTTGGGCACCGCTGCAACGGCGGCCGCCGCCTTCTTGCTTGACTTGCCCATCGGAGGTGAGGGGAGGAGGCGCGGGGTGGGAGGTGAGAAACCCTAGTGGCTGCTAGGGTTTTAGGGGAAGAGGGGTTTCCGGGAGGAGGCGACCGAAGGTTTGTTTATAGGCCGCGGTGGTCGCCTTACATGGGCCTTGGTGGGCTTTTATGAGCCTTATTTGCCTAAAGTGCGCACTACGCGGGCCCACGGTCTTGGTGGCAATACTAGCCCAAACAAAAACAGATAGAGACTATGCGTTAGCGTTTCTCAAACTTGTTTGCTGTCTCTAAAATTAGCAAATCATCATTCTCAAAAAAAAAAAAAAAAAAAAAAAAAAAAATCATCTGTTTAGATCTTCAAACTTGTTTTGTTATATTATTTTGGTCTCTAAACTTATGAATCAACTATTTAGATCCTCAAACTTATTCTATTTTGTCATCCCGACATCTAAACTCACAATTCACCTATTTAGGTCCAATCTAAATGCCCCATGTTTGTTTGTTGTGGCATGCTCACATGTGCCCCATGTTCTCTCCCCTTTAGCTCCCTCTCTCTTATCTCCTTTCTCACGAACTCATGGCTCATGAGTGGCATGGCTTCGGAGGCATGGCAGGAGGTGTGGAGACACAACCTGTTCTTGTCGCACTCTTGGACGGCTAGGGCGACAGCCTACCATAGGGGTCTCGTCAGGGGATTTTGGCATTCTAGGTGTAGCCAACTACAAAGACTTGAGGCAACATGGTCACCGCTATCGTAGGCCTCGAGTGTGGTAGAAAGTTTAATTTAATTTAACCTAATTTCAAGTGTATATGCCTTCTAATCGATGAAATGTTTATGTTATAGTAAGAACCATGTCTTCATACAATGCGTCCATTCTAACAACCGTTTGGATGATGCAAAAACTATAGTATCACAAATTTGTAGTTTTATACGCTAAAAGACACATAATTGTGTCTATAAAAAAGAGGTCACAACTCATAGTGAAATATCTAAATTTCCAAAAAAAGGCTACAGTTTTAAAAATAAACGATTTCATTTACTATAAAGATTTATGTTGACAAATGTGATCTTTGCTACGTCTTTATGGTGCATTTTGGAAATTTTGTAACCAAAGTTTTTTTGGAGGACTTCACCGTTGTGATTTTTTTTTTAGACCACGCCGGCGCGCGTTTTCATTAAGCGTAAAGAGTTTTGTCGAATAAGTACTAAACCCCCTGGTAACACATTGTTACCAACGAAATGTTTATTACCTAACATGAGTTGTTGCTACAGAGCTAGTGGCAATCCCGCCTATTGCCAACAAAGTGGCCAAGTGTTTGTTGCCCGCAATGCGCCACGCCACGGCTTCATCTTGAATGGCTAGAGCGAGCAGTGGTTGAGGTCTGATTGAAGGTCCTCGCGTTACGCTCTTTCCGGAGTAGCCACCCAACTAGGAAGAAGAGTGAATCGAAACCTCGCCGAAGAGGTTTATGGACTTTCTTACGATTGATCCTCCACCAATCAAGACCGCCCCTCGACCACCACAACAAGATGCTGCAACTGTAGCCTAGTGAGAACGATGAGCCAAACCTCCCTGCCGTAGGGGCAGCCAAGGAGGATGTGATCGATAGTTTCTGGGTCTTGGTCACAAATGATACACTTCTGTGAGTCCTGAAGGCCATGGCGGAATCTCCCAGCGTCCATTGAGTACCAGCCAGAAGAAAAATGTTTTGAATGAACTCTGATGTGCTTATGCTTGATAATGTTGATCTGGGCTTTGAGACTGTCTAGACTTTTACCCCAGTGCTGCAAATGTTTAACATTTGTTTTATTTATCTACAAGAAATACTACAAGATGTATTATATCTAAACATCCAATAGCTTTTGAAAACTCAAATATTTTGTAAAACCAACGCAGTTCTCCAATGCTTGAAAAACAAATACTTTACGCACAAGCACGACACAGTGCTTGAGTATTTGTAAACTAACGTAACTACCTATAATAAAGCGTAGTATTAGTTAATAATGGATCCTTGACGACGATCCGATCCATCCCTAGGTATGATCCAGTGCGGCTGGCCCCACATCCGCTCAACCTCGCCGGCGTTTAGCTTCATCCGCCACACGCACTCCGGCGTCCCAATGTCGGAGAAGACGACGTCGTACGTGACGGCCAGGCGCCCGCAAGGGGTGCGTCACACGGTGGGGATGGATCACGTAGACGCGGTTCGCCTTGGCGTCCCCCGCGACGGGCCGGCGGTGACTGTGAACCCGTGCGCGCCGTCGACGAACACGGCGCGGTCACCGATGTCGAGCGCCGGCCTCCACTTGGGCGGCCTCCGGCTGCCCCTGTGCTGCGCGTGGTACGCCTCGGTGAAGAGCACCACGCCGCGTCTGTCTCTGGCGGCGCGGTGCACCAGGAGGATCGCGTCGTCGGACGAGGGGGCGCCAGGTGGGCGACGTCGGCGTCGTCGACGTCCAAGCCCGGCGGCGCGGGGATCCTCGCGTGGGCGCGCAGCGTGCCGGCGTCGATGACCGTGGTCTCCAGCGTGCGCCGCTCCAGGACGAAGAAGAGCCCGCCGCGGTAGTTCACGGTCATGTGAGAGCCGAGCCGCGACCGGTGCACCGGCGTCCACTGCCGCTCGCCGCCGCCGCCGCCGTCGTGCGCGCAGAAGAAGGCCGTGTCGCCGCGGGCCAGCATGACGCCGCTCGGGGACCAGTCCCACGCGAGCCCGTCGTCGGTGGCGCGAGCCCGTCGTCGCGGCTCGTCGCGGTGGCAGTCCCAGTCCATGGGCTCCTTCTCCGAGAACGGGATGGGAAGGTCAGGCAGCGCGCGCGCGAGCCGGTGAAGGGGTCGGCGAGGTGGCACGGGTGCCTGTAGCACACGTCCGTGGCCAGCACCGTCCCGCCGCGCGGGGACGCCACGTGCCGGCGCCCGGGCACCGGCGGCATTGGCCGGACGTCGAGCATGCGCATGTGGGCGACGGGAAGACCTTGTACCCGTGCTCCGACGCGAACGCCAGGCACGGGAACGTCGCCGACTCCTTCTCCTCCTCGTGGCCCGCGCTGATCACCTCGGCTCGAGGCGCCGCCGTGACATTACTGGCGTCGTCGTCATGGTCCAGCAGGAGAAAAGAACGCAGCTCAGCTTTGTGGCTGCGGCGGTCGTCGTCGTCATCGTCTGGCGTCGTCGTCGGAGACGACGGAGCTCCGCAGACGAACTTGGCGAACTTGTCGGAGAGCTGGGAGAAGATGGCGGCGGCGGTCATGGTGTTGGCGACTAGAGGCCAACACGACATTGGTGTAACAAGAAACAATCTGGCCAAATCAATCAAAGACTACTTATAGTAGGAGTATTTTGGTAACTTTGAACGGATTAGAGAGATAGACGACTAATCAGATCTGTAACAAACGCGTCGTATGTTCACGGCAAGATCCATCCGGGTCCGATCAGAACTAAATCCCTGTGCTGGCCCAAATCCTGCTTCGATGTTTCACAGTTCATAATTGCACGAACTGTAGCAGATTTTGCCATATTATATTGAAGGATATATTGAGGATGACGCATTTGTTTTTCATTTACATATATGTACTCCCGCAGTCTATGGAAGAATACAATTGTAGGATCAGTCTTACTCAAGTTTGGCCAATTTTATAGTAAAATAATATATTAGCATTTATGTTTTTTTAATAATAATTTATCTAAAGTATAAGGGATTTGAGGATTTTATTTGGCATTTATAATAAATCCTCAAATGCCTTACTATCTTCTTTTGATTTCAAATATAAGGCATTTGAGGATTTTATTCGGTCAATTTTTAGTTAGTTTGACCATCGGTGAAAAAAGGATGGCAAAGTTGATGTTTTTTATCATGGAAACTACATCCATAGTATACATGATTTTCACTATGTAAAACGAAAAACTAAAGTTGCAATAATGGTTATGTTAGAGCATGTACGTGTTTACTACGTCTACTAAACAACATACATGTAGAATTAGAGAGAGTGTCATATTGGGCACAACCATTCAATCTATTTTTATCCAACAAAATGTAAAAATTTCATTTATTAATAAAGATAATAATGAGACTTATGCAATGTGTTAACATAGAAATGACCGCCAAAGACCTCCCCACGTCAGAACCACGTTGAATTGAATCCTAGTTGGATGTATGCAGTATTGGTCCTAGGAGTATTGGTTTTTGATTGAGGTAGCATTTTTAGCATATCGGTCTGTTTGGATGCCTGAATTTTGTGCCATGATGGATTAGTTTTATTCTAGCATTAAAGATTTTATGGTTTTCATCTTCACCATTGCCATTTCAAGCAATCGTTGCCCTTGCTATCAAAATCCTCTTACAATATGGTTTTATACCTCTTATTAGGCCTCGTGCAATGTGAAATCAACTTTTCTCTGCACAAACAATATGTAATGCGTCAGAAACGTTCCAAGTTCGTTAGGGCACAATCTTCTTGGGCTACTTAATTTCACAACGCAAGCCGATACTGCTACTTTTTTCTCTACTGCCTTTTCCGCTGCCGGGAATACTGGAAAAGGTGTTGTTGTTCGCTCCCTAGCATCGCAAGATTCGCAAAGGTTGGTGCCTAACTTTTTCAGATGAAGCCATGGAGGCTTCTGCATGCCATGCCACACTGACAGAATTGGAGCTAACACTTCGCATGACATGGTACATCGATGCTGAGTTAGACAATGAGGCAGTACAAAGTGTCACAGCGTTGGGGAAGCCCTTACGTGAGCATTAATTTAAGGGTCCATCTTATGCACATGTTAGTTCTTGATTGCTACGTGAATTTACATATGTTATCTTGCTACTACTTTGTTAGAGAGAGTTAAACTTTTCATACAACTCGGTTCGAAATACCTCAAGATACAACCATGGTTCGGTAGCCAAAACATGCTCAATTTGTTTCTCCAACAACATGGTAGGATTTTCACGTGCACCGGAGCTGCTCTTAGCTTATGTTTTTGTTAAAAATTCTTGACTAGAATAAGTCAATTATAAATCGCAAAAAATGGATTAAGTCAATTGTATAATTTAGCCTTTTCTATAAAGTCAGGCTGTACTACAGTCCGTACTTTAATACTCTCTTACTGTTTATATAAAAGAAAAAGTTTCTTTATATAAAAGAATCAGTACGTACATACATTGTGTGTTGCTGGATCAGTTTTTTTTAATGAACTACGTGGAGATCTGTACCACCACCGAACAACATACTCACCAGTTTCACCAAGTCCCTTGTGCCCCGCACCCGAGGGGACGGAGCCGATAGTAGGGCTGCCGGGCTCTAGCCCCGCCTACGAGCCGATAATCAAGGTTAATTACTGAAAGCAAAAACAAAAATTACCATTAAATCTTCATACAAATCAACATCTCTATTGTTTTTCAGCCCCTAAAAATATTTCTGGCTTCATTACTGCCCGCACCACTCCTCGCCCGCTTTGCTGCCGCTCTTCCTCTTAGGAAGCAGAAATAGAGAGACCGGCAGCGGAATGTGGACTAAAAGTGGTGACGAACCCGAAGACCCAAGATCGCCGAACACAGCGACCTCCCTTCAAGCTGATAGGGACATCCTCCAACGCATCCGGGCCCACGTATCACCATCCAACGCCGTCCAAGGGGAGGAAACCTTGGAGGGGAATGACGGCAGTGGTGGAAACTCCACCTGACACTAATTTTCTGCCACCACCAAGGAGAGCGCCGACGGAGCAGAGATGCCAGAGAGGACACTCTTCGTAACGTCGCCGGCCATGACAAATAGCTAAGGCCAGTCTCACCCAAACACAAAGACGAAGAAGCGGAGAGGATAGAGAGAGCACCAAGAGTAGCCAGGGACAAGGCGACTACAAGTGACGACTCAGAATTGTCGGACAGGTAGGAGTAGTTGAATCTTTGACGCCGCCTCCAATGAGGGGAATGACGCCGGGGAGGAGCGCCACCGTTGTCGTTCGGATCAAAGCCGAAAAAGGCTTTTGCCCAGATCTAGACCCCAGCAACGCCGGAATTGGTCCACCACCACCATCCTAGCTGCGACAGGATACAAAGTGGCGAGTTCCGCGACACGCTGTCGCGAGAGACAGAAGCCTTGATAGCGGATCAGTAAACGTGTGAGAAAGCTCTCGCTCGCAAAGGATTTGCAAGAGCAATCAACGTGGTTCCCGACAATAATGAATGAAGGTTATATTGGCTCGCAAAGTCCTACTGGATGGGCCGCCTCCGGACATCAGTAAGCAACTATTACCGTTGGGAGAATGTTGAGAGGTTGGCTATGTTTGTGAAAGGGGCCGGAAAAGCTCATAGTGCACCTGGAAGAAGTCTCCAAGCAACCAGCACAAATTGAATAGACCTCAACCTTGTCGACATCACAGTCGGGTCTATTGGATGCACTATCTTCGGAGGCGGGCAGAAGTGATGTTGAGATCATGTACGTTGATGATCAGCAATACTGTTCCGGCCATGGAGCCGTGAATAATAATAGCTTTCAAACTGTAGA
This sequence comes from Hyparrhenia diplandra, assembly GCA_015847255.1. Classification (NCBI taxonomy): domain Eukaryota; kingdom Viridiplantae; phylum Streptophyta; class Magnoliopsida; order Poales; family Poaceae; genus Hyparrhenia; species Hyparrhenia diplandra. The sequence goes on from JADLZK010004716.1 coordinate 551,014, forward strand.
CTCAGCTGGTATTGCGGTTGAGCGCTTGAATGACATGAACTGAACAATGTTAATATGCTTTTTGTAATGAAAAGCATGGGAACTTTTTCTATATAAAAGAAGTTGTGATCAGACGGCTTGCTCCTTGGGTCTAATCTCAATGCCTAGGACAACAAGGCCACTCTTGACGAATGACGTCTCCAAAAGTCTGATGGAGACCTCACCATCGTCGCCTTCACCGGTGCAAAACTCGCCCAGCTCCACCTCCATCCAGCCATCAGCTCTAACTCGAGGGAAGAGTGTGTCTTCAGCGCGCGACGGCCTTGTATCCGCACGGTCGTGAGCATCGTCCAGGCAGACGTGGCCTGTCGACGTGCTGCTTCCTCCGAGGCTGACGGACGTCCTGCTGCGTAGGTCAAGCCCGAAGCACGTGTGAGCTAGACTGAACACGATGTAAGCGTTGTATGCTGTGTGCCGGGAGAGCATCTTGCTGTCGATCTCGCCACGTATTTCCAGCCAATTGACAAGCCTGAGTTCAGCAGCTTCGGAGATTCTGTTGCAGGTTAGAAACAACATCTTTGATTTGGTGGCTAAAGCAGTGGATTCAAACAAGTGATTCTTCCATATCAACCAAAGCAATATAAGTATTCTCCAATAAATTATTAATTGGCTAGAACAAAAACGTGGACAGTGCAATTCAGCAACACGTACCAACTTAAGAGAAGTGCATGAGCAAATTTGCAACAAAAGAAATGGATAAATCGTTTCAGAAATAGAAAGCGACAGACATGTAATTTGTAGTTAACCTGTAGATGGTGATGGGGATCCATCGCCAGTACTGCGGCGGCGTATCGCCCCAAGCAATGCCCAGCTTCCTGGCGGACAGCATGTAGCACTTGGCGCCGGTCGCCCTGTCCAGCCACATGCTCTGCGCACAAGCACCTAGTTATGGCCTAGACAGGATCGTAGGGAGAGGGGTCCAGCCAGTTACCGTGAGGCCGTCGGCGAGGAGGACGGGGCTGCCGGGGTCAGAGAGTCGCATGAAGAGCTGCTTCTTGGTGAGCTGCTGATCGGCGGGGAGCTCCCCGTCGGCGAGCGGGGGCAGGTCGCGCGGCAGGAAGCTGGACCACACGGCCTCGGCGTCGGCCGCGGCGCGGAAGGTCGGCGAGACCGCGGCGGCGCGGCAGGCGTCCCGTGGCGCGGTCCGGGCGAGCGACTCCGACAGGAGGTCGTCCGGCAGGCGTGCGATCTCACAGAGTGCCGGCGGCGCCGTCGCCGTCGCCTCCATGGGGCCTGTACGTTCCGCTATCGGAACCATCATCAGGCCAACGCCAAAAAATAATATGCAAGCAAGCCCAGAAGGCCCTTATGCGGTGCGGCTCACGTGTGGGCCAGGCCGACATTGGGCCGACGACTGAAATCAAATTCTACGATGCTCCCTTCATTCCAAATATAAGTCGCTTCAATCCAATAATAGCAGTCAAGTCTAACAAATTGCCCCCTAAAAAAACTCAAAGTCTATCAAACTTTTTTTAAGGTGCAGTCTAACGGTGACAATAATATAGCACAAATCCTAAAGCACAATTAAATGTATACCACCTTCATTCCAAATTATAAGTTGTTTGGTACATACATTTTGTTATGGGCCTAGATATAATATAATGTCTAGATATATAGTAAAAAAATGGATGAACAAAAAGTCAAAATGACTTATAATTTATAACAAATAGAAAAGAAATAAGATATTTTTTAAAAAAATGTTAACAGATAATAAAATCAACGGAACATCCAACCCTACGAGGCTCCTCAAACCGAACACATCATTGTGAAGGGGACATGAAAAAGTAGTCCCTATTGTCGGTAAAACTCTTTATGCACCCATAATGAGTGACTCATAAGCCGGAGAGGCGGCGCGGGGTGTCTTGCTAAACAATTGGGAGGGCATCTTTGAAGGGCGCCGGCTCGCCGGACTCAGATCCCTCAATCGCAGAGAGGTTCGAGCCACTTCGAGGGCGCGTAGTCTCGCACTATAAGCGTGAGGCGGTAAGCGTGATCATTCCATACAGCCGCCTACGCCGAGGAGCCCCTCCCGGCGAGGGGGCTCGATCGCCGTCGCCGTCGCTTCTTCGTCGCACATTTGTTTTTTCTACTTAGTACACATCTCTAAGCTTTACCATTGTAGCCATCGCCTTTTTGCCCTCCCTAGCAGCTCGCCATGGGGACATTTAAGATGTAATCGAACTTTCACACTTCTCTTAATGCAATACGGGCATGAGCCCTGTTTCGGGGGGAAAAAAAAGATACCGGAATTTGCGTGCACGATTCCTTTCTGACTTGTTAGGTGCATTCCATGCAATGAGCAGATCGAGGTACAACATGCATGTGTGGTTGACGTGTAAATCAAAGTAGCTCTGGATTTGGAAGATCAATCGACGTGGGGTCCCGGCAACGACGTTATTCTAATGTGCTTCCACTACATCTAGCTAGCCCATAATATTTCCTTTGCTTGTTGATGTACAAATATCGATTCGCTTTGATAGAACCCATGGCTGAAGCTTTTATATAAGCCTTATATTAAGGAACACGCGGTCGATCAGTGACTATATATTGAGCCTGTAGCTAGGTACCACCTGTCATGACCCGTTTTTTCGGTCAACGCGAGGGAGAAGACAGAGGCGTGACGTGGCATAGATGAGATGGCGGCGGCGGGGAGGAGGGCAGCGGCGGCGGCGCAGCAGGTGGGGCGGCGCAGCGGCGCGAGGGCGCACTGGCGCTGGCGGTTGAGAGCTAGATAGGTGTAACACCCGTGTTTTTGCATCATTTTAAAATTCACTAAAAATTTGAACTTTTCGAATTACAACTAAAACCTGATTTATTTTTCGCTAAACCGAAACCCTGTTTTCAAAACCTGCATTTCAAACTCTCACCATATAGAAAAATAGGAAATCTTGTTTGTTGCTTGAAGAGCTTTATGGTGACCAAGGATGCAAGGTAAGTCTAGATTTCAATTATGGAAGATATTGCATGAGAAATGATTTATGAATTTTCTCACGGGAATAAAATACGAAAACCCGTGTGTACCAAATATATATATTGAATATTTATATAAGCACAATAAATAATTATTCTCAATGATAAAAGTCAGGGGAATATATATGTGTGTGCTTGTATAAGTATTCATAATATAAGTACACATGAAATAATAGAATCCGGAAAACATGTGTGTGTATATATTTATGTACACAAGTACGAATGAATAAATATTTTCGTGAATACAAATCATGGAATGTTTAAATGAGTACTTGTGCACATGTTTACAATATATGTTTACACACATAACATAATAGGGAAAGGAATAAGAAGAGGAATAAAGAATAAAAGGGAAGAAAGAAAATGGGAAAGGAGAAAGAAATAGAGAAGGAGCTCACGGGCTCAATCTCCCTTGCCAGCCCATCCCAGCTCTTCTTTTCCTCCTTCCCACGCCAAGACGAGCAGGCCGGCCCAAGGCCCGATCATGAGCCCGAAAGCCAGCAGGCCAGGTCCAGCACCGCGGCCCTCCTTCCCCACTCGTCTCATCTCACCACGATCGGGCCCCGCCCCTTTCTTCTTCACCGCCGCGCCGCGACGGCTCGGACCCACACCGCTCGGTCCGCTTCACTATGCTCAAGGGCGGCGATCGCGGCACTGAGGGGACGGTGGCTTGCGAGGACACCGCGTCGTCTTCTACCGCGGTGGTGGTGCACCCAAGGATGCATTAAGCGAACGAGGACGGTGACAAATCGCCCGCTGCTAGTCACCCAGGCACACCACCACGCGGGGGAGAGTCGGCGGCGGACACGTTGGGGCTGTACAAGAGTACCACGAGGCACGGCCACCTGCCGAGCTCAATGCGCACGGGGAACATGGGTCAACCTCTGAAGCGTCGGGGACCGAGCCTTGCTTGGAAACCAGCCATGGCGGGTAGTCACCGTATTTGTAGTTGACGGACTCGACGGCCGACCAACTCACGCGGGAGCGCGTGGAGCACGCGAGACGCGGTGCGGCCTTGGTCGGATTCCCCTGGAGTCGAGCGCTGCGGCCGCGGTCGGAAAGATCATGAGCACGGGGAAAATCTCCCCGGCGAGCTCCCCGTGGGCGCGGCTATAAATAGCCCCTCCGGGAGCCGATCAACCCCGCGCCACGGCTCACAAGTTCCGCCCGGGCGAACGCACCATGCTCCTCCTCGGTTCCCTCTCCCCTCTCCTCCTTCAGCGGAATCCACATTGCCCCCAAATCGGAGAAGTCCGCAGTCATGGGCTAGGTCGGAGCCATTTGCCGTCGTCGAGGCCGTCGTCGTCCGATTAGTCGTGTGGTACGCATCCCCTGCTCATCCTTTTCGTTTTCACTACTTATCGTGCCATTTGCAGATCTGGGCGCCTAACCGCCGGAGCGCCGCCACCATTCGCCGCGGACCCGCCGCCCCGTGGAAGCCGGCCATCCGCCGCCCGACCGCCTCCACCAAGCCCGGGGTGACGAGGTATAGCGAAACGGACCCCACGCGGCGAGCCGATCGACTAACGCCGTCCGGCGATGTTATTGAGGCGCGCCGCAAGGAGCAACGAGCGGGGCTCAACCGGCGCGCCCACGCGGCAAAGAATGGTGTGAAGGCTCCGGCCAATCGAAAGTCGCCCGCGCCGCCGCCGCCGGTTCCGCTCCGTCAACAACCGTTAGGGCAACACGGTGACACATGTGGCGCCTACGTGGCAGCCACCGTGGCGTCCACGTGGACCCACGTGGCACCCACGATGTATAGGCACGATTCGTGTACACAATCGTAATTGCTATGTCCACCGGATATTGTACACGAGAGATGTATAAGTATGCTTTCCGTGCGGAAAAATTCCCGAGAAAATTTGTAAATTCATTATTTGATTTATAGAATTTTATCATGTAATTAGTTCAAATATTATTACATGATAAAATCATATTATAATATTACCCTAATGGTTTAATTAGGGATTAATATTATAAAATCCACATCTCATGCATACTAACTCCGTTTCGCGTGAAACGACTTCTATAATTCCTCTAAAATCGAGCTCTATGCATCTAACCCATTGCCACCATAATGTTCTATGTTTGCTTTGTGTGCCATAGTTCGAGCTAGGGTTTATCGCCGGGACGTAAAAGTAGATTCGACGACCCGATTAGGAGCTTCCGTCCAGGAACACTAGAGACGTTCGACGCCGTGCCGACCGTAAGAATCTCCTGTGCAAGTCCTTACCCCCTAATCATGACCTTAATAATGTGATGATATAATGACGATGATAATGATATAATAATCGATTAGTAAATAGAGGTATGAGCGATAACGTAGCTAGGGAGTCAAACCGGATGGCGTAACTATCCACGTTATCTACGCTCATACGTTGTATTCAAGAGAAACCTAAGAATGCCTAATGAACCCTAACCAACAAAAAGAGGTGAGTAGTGGTAGTCCGGTAGAGCCTAAGTACCACGTCGGGAATCGCCGCGAGGGGTTCTGCGGAGAGATACTTTCGCCTCCCTAAGGACCGGTTCATAGACCTTCTACCTAGTATAATATTACGCATGACCCCACGCAGGGATGGGGCGGCTTGATTTCACACCCGTTGGGTTGAGGTATAATTGGAGCCAAGGTGGCGGAGCGGTGCAAAGCGACCTATTGGGAGCAGACGTGGGGAGAGTGGCCCCATGGTCCGGTTAAGCGTGGATGCCGGCGATCTTCCACGTAAGTGTTTGGGCGCTTGATGGCGCAGTGCTAGAGGCACATATTGATGATTTGAGATTGAGAGTCGTGTTGATGATATAGGTTGGGTAATTAGGTAATACCAAAGCCGCGGGTGATTTGGTATCACCATATTGTCTAGGGTGATGCGTCATCCTTGGGTGGCGTGTTATCCTTCCAACCCCCGAGAAGTCGTGGTAAAGATTATACCGATATACCTAGGAGGCATCCAAGCTGGTACGGAATCTCGTGGGACCACCTTTGACCGATCGTGACGTGGGAGAAGATGGCCCCTCGTGTGGGGAAAAGTGTACAACCTCTGCGAGTTAATTGAATCTATTCGAATAGCCACGTCCTTGGAATGGGCAAGTGCTAGGACGAACATCTATGATTAGATATACATTTTGATGATGACTAACCTTTTGTGGTGTCATGACAAAGAGTGATGATAACACGAGATAACCGGGGAACTAGCGAGAGCGATTTTAGAGACTCGCTAGGGCCCAAAACCCTTAATAATTACAACCCCCTGGTTGGGACTTCTTTGAAATAACGTTTGTACTCACCCCTCTATTTTTTACGATATCTAGGCACATGTGAAGGTAAGATCGACGAGCAGGTAGAGGATAGCGTATCGTAGAAGTTCGAGAGGTGTTTGCTTAGGAGAAGGACGTTGAAGCCCAGATTTCATCCATGCACAAGTATGCTTGTGGAGTGCAGGCAATGTCATAGTTAATCCACCGCTTCTCGGTTGGCCAACTCGATATTGCAACCCAACCCGGTGACCCTTCGTCGCCCTTTGTAAGCCCTTTCTATCCTATATTTCTATAGCTCGGTTTGCTATTAATTACGTTTTACCATTAAGCGTTACTAACAGCGTGTTTGTGGCGTGATCTGGCGCAAACACGTGTGATTAACGACCCATTAAAAGTGGGGCGTGACAATAGGTAGGGTTAAACCCTAATTTTTCTTGATTGATTGTCTCACGATAGTTGCCCCCATATTTATGAGGGGTTTACAATTGCTAACGGGCCAAGCCCATTAGTCTTTTCTAGCTTACTTTAATTTAGCTAAATAAATTTACTAACGAAAGCTATATAATAATTAATTATTGATCACTCCGCTTATCCCGGGCGATCGCCGACCGAAAGTGTGACACCATCAACTCGTGAAACGAAAATGACCTTCATCAAATGGTCATGTCATGACCCGTGAGATAGGGTCCAAAAGGACAGCCCACGAGGCGAGAGGGCGGAAGCGCGGGCGCCGCCCGGCGCGCGTCAGCGCCGCCGCCTTCCGCCTCCGTTCCACCGGACTCTTCGGCAATTAATTCGCGGATAAAGGAGGAAATCCACTAGGATTATCTTAGGCTTTTTAGTGTGCAAGGGAATATTTCATCTATAAGGAAGGCCCTTATTAGGAAAATAAATAAGATTTGCTTGTAAAAAGGTATTCCAATCTATAAGGAGACCTTTTAGAGAGATTGCTTGCGATACAAGTCCCACTAGCCGACCAATAAAAGTAAAGGGGTGCGCAATCTTTCGGGGCAACAAGCAATAAAGAAAATCTATCCCTCATCTCCTGCTCTCCCCACCCCGCCGCCCCCACCCGCGCCGCCCCGCCACCAACGCCACCACCACCGTGTCGCCACCCACCCCCACCGCCTTAACGACGGCCGCGCCGCCCGGCGGGCGCGTCGTGACCACGTGTCACGCCCGGTCGATGCGGTGCGTGACATGTCATCGATGCCGGCTGCCATCCCTGCTCCCTAGGCATGCTTCTCTGTCGATGGCGGCTTTCCTCGCGGCGGTGGCCCCGCCTCCCCGAAGCGAATCCGAGGCCACATCCAGATCCTCGGCCGGAGCCAAAGCCACATCATGATCCTCACCGGAGCCAAAGCCACATCATGATCCTCCACCGAGCCAAAGCCACATCATGATCCTCGGCCCGAGTCCGACATCCCGAAGCCTTGGCCACAACGCCACCCCAAGACGTGGCCACGAAGCGCAACCCGAGCCTTAGCAAGAGCCGGAGCCAAATCCTTTGCCGGCCACACCGAGAGCCCACAACAAGAGTCTATTGAAATACTCCCCCTCCGTCCCTTTATGTATGTCGCCCGGGAAGCGTGTTCGTGAGGGAAACACGGTTTTCTAGAGACAAACATTTAGGGACGAGGGAGTACTTTCTCCATCCTAATTTGTAAGTTATTTTAAGAATCTCAAAGAGTTATCGCATATCAAGTTTGATCAAAATTATAAAAGAAAACTATAAATATTTATGACATTTGTATATTATGAAATGTAATTAATAAAAAATCTAAAGATACTTTGTTGGTATCATAAATATTATTATTTTCTTATACAAATTTGGTTAAACTTGAGAAAATTTGACTTTCTAGAGCATCTCCAACAATTTTGCAAAAAATATACTTGGCAAAAGTTGTGATTTGCCAAGTCATAAAAATATATGCAATGTGAAAAAAAGCGTGGTTGTCCAATAGTTTTGCAAATTTAGTTTGGTAAAAAGAAAAAAAAAAAAACAATATGCAGCATGCAAGTAGGGAGATGATTTTATTTTTCGCAGTCAATACGCAACATGCAAATAAACAAGGAGAGAATTTACAAGTCCCTCCCAGCTTGGCATATTTGTCCAAGAATTTGCGCATGGAAGGGTATGTTCGGTTCATCCACCCAAAGTGTTTATAAAAAAATAGTTTTTTTTTTTCTCGGGCCATTCACCCGTATTTCATTAAGGTGGTGTTTGTTAGACAATTAGGCAATTTCCATGTCATTTTAATTCCATAAATTAACATTATGATGATGACATATAAAAAATTATTAACCATTGAGATCATGATATCAAATGTGTCCATAACAATATGGTAGATGTGAACAATAAGCATGTGAAACATATATATATCATGTACCATAACTGAACAGCTGAAACATATGAAACGACGTAATAGAATTAGTGAAACATATAGGCATCAACATATGAAACAATAGAACTGTAAAACTGAAACATACGGACATGGCATATTACTAACGAGGCGGCATCGGACATCTCATGAAACAATATGACAGAATAGATAAAACAGACCCATAACAACATTCAAAACAATAGAGATGAACTAGTGAAACATTTAAAAACTGCAGAACAAAAACTAGAGAGGAGATGAACCAAACATACCCTCCCATGTGCTCCGAGGATCCGGACGCTTGTCCAACTTCAATCGTCATGTCGTAGGAGATGAAGATGATCTCTCCACCGAGAAGAAGAGAAAGATGATGAAGTCCACCGACGATCGATGAAGAAGATGACGACGCAGGGCGATGGTAGTGGATTGGGGCGGTCGTAGACGCGCCCCCAAAAACCTAATTGCCGATCCCCCGTGCAAGGTCTCGAACGGCAAGGGCTTCGGAGGCACCTGCCCTCTCGCTCCTCCGCAAGGCGCGCTGAGTTACGAGATGAGAATGACTTCTTTGCGAATGAACTGTGGTTCTAGTGTTTTCTCGATCAAGAATAGAAGATGACTGCTCTCTTCTTTTATCCCTCACAAAGGATTAGTCAAGAGACAAGTGGAAGTGAAAGGACATGGTCACCTCACATAGGCAAACCAAGGGCCAAAGGCCACCATCCGATGGCAGCCAAAGGCCAAAAGGACCTCACGTGGGCAAGCCAAAAGCCAAAAGCTTTTCAACTTCCAATCTTTATAAATATAAGGGAAAAAGTCCAAATTACTACCTCCATCTATTCACTAAGTCCACATGACCCCCCTGAAGTAACAAAAGGTTTATTTAACCCCCTCCTTTTACTAAACCGGTTCAGATTGCACCTTTGACGCAACTTTGGTCGTTTTTTTTACTATGATTGACACGTCAGCTACATAATATGGCAAGTATGCATGTTTTGGTTCAGAATAGTCTCTAAATGGCACATATCAATTATTTAATAGTTTGATAGGGAGGACAACTAAGATCGCCGGCTACTATGTAGCATGCAAAATTATATATACACACGCTAGTCTTAAAACCCTAGCAGCAAATGCAGTTAATTTTGTCAAATTTACACAAAGAACAGGACGTTGATACACACCTGCACCTTTTGGTCTGTCCATGCCAAAATCATTTCACTTCCAGATCATTCGTCTGATTAATCTGATTTGCACAGATGCAAAAATCGATGACATACGATGGCGGCGGCCGCTAGCAGCAGTGTGCTAAATGAAGGGGACAATATGATGGGTTATTAATCTGAACCACAACCTACTTACCTACCACGTAATGTAGCTGAGGTGTCAACAAAAGTAAAAAAACCCAACCAAGTCAGCAAGTTCGGTTTTGTGCATGCGTCAAAGTTGAAATCGAACCGGTTTAGCAAAAGGAGGGGTTAAGTAAATCTTTTTGTTACTCAGGGGGTCATCCGGACCCAAATGAATAGATGGAGGTAGTAATTTGGACTTTTTCCTAAATATAATATCTATAATTATATATCATAGAGTTTATTGATTTATTGAATATATAAATGGGTCTATCCCATAATAAATCCAACAGTGTTTTGCCTTTTCTTCATCTATGATCATCCTACCCGCAATGGAGGAGCTTGCTCAAGAACCGAGAGCCGGCCAAGGACTGGACGACCCTTGTCCGGGAAGGTTTTCTTCACTATAGACGCCACCAAGAAGAAGAAAGGGGGACTAAACTTTTTTTAAGTCTTGAGACTAATAAAAAAAGTCTCTCCAAGAAGAGTCTTTTAAGAACTAATAGAGGAAAAGTCTTAAAAAGTTCTTCCCTATTTAGTTTGGTAGGTACGACTTTTTTAGTCCAACCACTAAGTCCCTAAACTAAACAAACCCCTAAGAGCAACTCCAAGAGAAGGCTAATAATAGCCCCAAAACTAAATTTGCATGATTAGGAGAAAAATCACTGGTCCAACAGCTCCCCAAACCTTCCCCCAATATTTAGTGGCTATGGATAATTTAGCGGCGCCCCTGGTATATGCAGAGCCATGCAGCGCCCCCAACCTTCCTCCCCGCTCGTCCTCCCCTGTTTGCACCAACTAATTCTATTTTTTAGGATCATCCTCATGCAACTAATTGATGATGTGGCAAGTTTAAATTTTTTTTTGGTGTAAAGTATTGGAGAGCTGCCGTGGAGGAACACTAGTTTTGAGAAATAATTATTTAAAAGAGCCCCAATATAGAGCTTTTTGGGGTCATATTTTTTGAGAACTCTTCGAGTTGCTCTAAGATGCTAAGACTAATCAGTTCTTGTTAAAATTAACGGCGTCATGAGAGACTGAAAGAGATCTCTAGAGTAGAAAAAGAGTGCGGTTGAGAGGCTGGGGCGGCGCTGCTGCTGCGCACCTCATCTCGGTGGCAACGGTGTTCAGGCGGCCTCCCCGGCGAGCGGCGATTGCGGTTGGCCGTGATGCTCCCAGGGCGCATCCTTCTCGCTGGGCTCCGGCGCTCAGCCTCTGCCGATTCTTCCGTTGCTCAGTCGCCAAAGGTGAGAGCTTGAGACCTTTATAGTCGCCGCCAGTATCTGAAACCACCATTTGTGCATCTCATACTCTTCCCTTTTCATTCTCTGCTATCTGGCAAAAGTTTTTTTTCTGTGTCACGTCGATACGCTGCTTGCTGCTATCCAAGAGCACAACGGGAGAGCAAATCTGGATCTGCGGTTTCGAGGGATAATGTTTTGTTTACTAAAATGCCTAATCTTTATCTACAACCCGGCTAGCCGCGATGCCATTTCGCATCTTCACCGTGCAGAGTTGTATCAGGTCCTGAAATGTACACCACAGCTCAAAGTTAAAATCCAGTAAAACAGACCCTGAGCTGACTACTCAATTGCAAAGGCATGTAGAGTCATTGCAGTGATACTTGTGCCTTCCAACTGCCAAATGTGATAAGTGCTGTTCCTTAGTTTAGAATTGGTACTGTAGATTGGTGAATTTATTGGCTGCACTAACAGAAGCTGCTTTTGGCAAATCGCTGTTACTTCACCGCGCCATACTTGTAAAGTAGTTGATGATCGCATTTCTTGGAAGAAGCATTTTAGGTATGGATTATCGTTTAGTAAATTTGATACTCTCACTGATTTGTCAGGGTAAGCGCTTTAGAATTAGCTCTTGGATTATCCTTCCAAGTTAGCACTTTTCAGTATCCTTTACATTCCTTCTGCTTGTACACTAAAGCAATGCATCAGACTTCCCCAGTGATAATTAAGTGGTTTAAATGCCAGGGGTAAGCTGTTTGAAATAATATCGGCAGAAACAGGCCTTTCAAATATTTTAAATTTCTTTGATAATATTACAAAAGAGGAAATCCATTCCCACATGCTCATACTGTAGAAACTGGTTATGTCAACAATGCAATTGAACTGCTCAGTCAAATTAAACAACATGTATGAATGCAAGTATGATGTTTCCCTCATCACAGATTCACTATATATGATGCTTCAACATTATCTTCTTGGCTTCTTGCTTCACAGAATATGTGCTATTGGGACAGAGTTATTTGGAGTTCGTGTTATTTTCACAGCGCAAGTAACATTACTTTCGTGACGGAGGCTCAGCAGCAAAGGTAGAGATGGACTCTTCTCTCAGTTTCACAGTTTCATGTTGACTATTTTTATTTCTCTTGAGCTTGAATTATAGATATCTATCCTATTGAGCTCATATTAATTATTAAGACAAGCAACTTGATGTGTATTATGCCTACGTATTGATGTCGCAGACTTGTTTCAATCATGTACCGAATTTCTGATTTATTAATGTATCATTCTTTTTTTTTCCTGTGTAGTAGGAGGTGCCAGACCCCTTTGCACTGATTAAAGATGAAGTGTCTGAAGTCACAAATCGATTACGCTCAATGGTGATCGCTGAGGTGCATAACCCAATTGCAATAGTCTCCTAAAAAAAATATTATACTGTTACCATTTTCTTCTTCTTTTGAATGTAATGGCAGGAGCTCTGCCTTTCAATTAAGTAGGGTAGTAAAGAGGTTTATGTACAAAGTATGAGGGCATTGTCCCCAATAGGATTACAGGTTGCCTCCCGCGATATTGTATACTGTTACCATTTTCTAAATCTTAAAATACTGTTTAAGTACAATGCTCTCCTTGCTCAATTTTCTACGCTTTTGTGTGAACTACTCAACATATGGAACTCAATACATTCACTGTGACTACAGGTACCTGAACTGACATCAGCAGCTGGGTACTTCTTCAGAGCTGGAGCTGAAGGGAAACTAACGTGTCCTACTGTAAGACCAGACTATGGAGTGTTTGAATACTTTGGCATACTCATTTCTTTTTTTTCATTGTAAGTTCTTGATCATTGATGTTTTAGGTTTTGTTATTGATGGCTTCAGCTATAAGCACAGATGACCCGATTGTTGGCTTAGAAAATAAGCCTCGTGCAAGGCATATGCGTGTTGCTGAGATAACCGAAATGATTCATGTACATATCTGAGCCTCTTTGCATTTGACACTATTCAGAATTATTTACTCCAATGATTCATCATTTCATCTTCTATCTTATGTCGTAGATATCAAGCCTTATCCATGATGATGTTTTGGATAATGCTGATACTAGGCGTGGCATGGATTCATTGAACTTCACAGTAGGAAAGAAGGTAATATGATAGTTCTAAGCTAAGTTGTCAATTTAAAACAGGAAAATGCGGAATAGTTTGGTGATTGTTCTGTAAAAAATGAAAATATGAATGATTGCCATTTTGAAGGTAGCTGTTTTATTTAACATGTGCAAATCAATTAGTTGCTTTTCAGGATCTCCAACTAAGGTACTCTATTTTAAAAAATATAAATCTCAAAGGGTGAGGTGCGGGCTGTTGATTTCTTTGTGTGTTAATGTGGGGAATCTTCTCCCCTTGTACTTTATGTACACTCATTTCTTCTTAATAAGGAAATGATGCTCAGTTCTCCTGTGTGTTCGAGGAAAAAAAGTTGATAAAAAATCAAAATGTCAACAAACTATTTAATGCACAATCCCAATTTTCAGTTTCATGCCTCTTAAAATAAATAATGGTTATATCTGTTTTCCAGTCACACTTTCATCTCATAAGATTCCCAAGCTATGCTGTAAACTCTGCAAAGTGTAGATAAACTATATCCTTTTGCCATATCTTCCATAGCATTAAAAAAATAGTAAAGCTGAAGCTGATGCTATTTTGCAGCTTGCAGTTTTGGCTGGTGATTTTCTACTTTTCAGGGCATTTTCTGCTGCTGTGTCTCTTGACAATGCTGAGGTGTGATGCTTATTCTTTATTTTGATGCCAAAAACTATTCTTCAATTTTACTGACAGTGTTGCTAATAAAAGCGTTTATGAGTGTGGATTCTTATGAATTGCTGCACTGAGAAAACATAACCAGTTTTTATTAGCATGTAATATGCCATGACACTTAGCATCTTTTATCCATCTCTACAACATCAGATTTTGTCAGTTACTTTACACTCTGTATATTCACTGGTCCATAACATCTAGATACCTACTTTTTCCCACTGCAGGTTGTATCATTACTAGCAACTGCTGTAAATAATCTTGTTACTGGTGAGCTTATGCAATTAACAATAACCCCAGCACAACGCTGCAGGTAGATATCCAATTCCTTTCTCACTTTCTAGTACCAACGCTATTCCCATGTGCAGTTTTTTACTAATGAAGAACAATGCTAGTCAACTTTGATAAGGTTGAGGTGTGATGTGGGGTGCGGTTGTGAAAGTTTCACCGTATCAGATTATTTCTGTAGAATATGTTGCTACAGTCATTATAAGCTCTTCATTTTGTTTCTGATCAGTGTGTAAGTAGCTGATTGAGGTTCTGAATTGTATATGTACTGTTGTTACTTTTTCATACCCATCGCCAATTGCCATACTCTCACTAGTCACTAGTGCCTAAGGCCTGATGATCAACTAAAAACTAACCTATTTCTAGATCGAAGGAATTGGAAAAAGGAAAGTAAGAATGGTCGATAGGTTCACCAAACTATCGTGAATCGACTATATGACAACCAAACACTTGTAATCTTTTACTAATTTGACACCTGTTCATGAATGCTTGTACAGCATGGATTATTATCTGCAGAAAACATACTACAAGACAGCTGCGTTGATTTCAAATAGCTGCAAAGCTGTTGCAGTTCTATCTGGGCAAACAACAGAAGTACAGGCTCTTGCTTATCAGTATGGAAGACACTTGGTATGTTTATGCGTTTTCCTTACTCAGAATCTGTTGCCTTTCTTGCGTACCAGGAACTGGTAGGATGACCCACGCTCTATAAATCTCTGCCAGGGTATAGCATATCAGTTGATTGATGACATCCTCGATTTCACAGGCACATCAGCTTCTCTAGGCAAAGCTTCCTTTTCTGATATCAATCAAGTAATACAATTAATTGCTCCAGTATCTTTTTTTTGAAAAATAATTGCTCCAGTATCTCTCGATAGTATTTTACCGTTTCATATATTAACACGCAAAAAATCATGTATGGACAGGGAATTGTGACGGCTCCCATATTGTTTGCGATGGATGAATTCCCCCACTCCGTGATATTGTTGAACAGGGATTTGATGACCCTTCAAATGTTGACGTGGTTTGTATTGAAACTGTACCTTTTCCTTTCTTTCTGATAATAAAAAATGCACCAACAATTTTGGTTGTGAAATGTTCATGTCTTGGCTAGTGTGGTCTCAGGCGTGCTCATTTTATACACTTATAGGTCCTCGGATACCTTCAGAAAAGTCAAGGAATCGAGAAGACGAGGTTACTTGCTGCTGAACATGCAAAACTGGCTGCGGTAGCTATCGATGATCTTCCAGCAGCGAGGATCCAGTTGTGCTTAGCTCGAGGCAAGCGCTCAAAGATCTTACTCAAAAGTTCTTGAGGAGAACAAAGTGAACTGGTGGCGGAAAATGTAGAACTGGCTAAACATGCCAGCAGGCTTAGAATCCCTGTAGAATTCTACATCCTGCTGGCATGTGCATGGAGTGAACTGTTTTTGTTGACAAACAGTTTATTTATGGTGACAGATGAATTTTGGGAGGTTGGGGACGAGAGTGCTACCTCTCTTTTTTCTCTCTATTTTCAAAGCAGCAGGACTGTAATACTTTAATGAAAGCGTGCATCTTGGTTCTTGTATTGCCAAGTATAATAACAAGGAGTGGACAGCCATTTTATCTTTTATTATACGCACTATCAATACCACCTACATGCTGCACATTGCATCGCATGGCGACAGGTTGAGCCAAAGCTAAATGGCACCACCCTTTTATTCTATTTTATTTATATTTTTTGTTAGGGGATACTGCAGTAATCATTTCCCCCTTTTGCTGTCCATTATTGCTTTCTGTGATTTGGATTCACACACATACTTTTTTTTGTAGGCCTTTCAATATCATATACATCGATTTTATAGCAACTATACATGAACTCCTTTAAAATTTTATAATTCGCGTAGTAAAAATGAACGCGATGGAGGGTGTACACAAAATTATTCATGTGAAATGATATGGATTCATATGAAATGATATGGTTACGAGGACTTTTTTCAAAGGTTTTTTTTTGTTGTATTACAATTTCATTGATTTGAAAAACAAATTGAAACACAAAGTGTAGACCGAAACTAAATATTGTTGCTAATGGTGATATCCAAAACAACACTTGTTACTTATGTCAATATATTTGACGTGTCTCCCATTTTCAGATAACTGATGTACTGGCAGGAATCTGCCCAACTACATATTCCTTACACAGCAAGCAGCAAAACAGCCAGCAAGACCAAAACAGAATGCTACTAAGCTGTTAGCGACATTAGCTTGTTCATATGACACCAAAACAGAATACTACTACTACTACACTAGTCATGGATGTAGGTAACCTGAACTGGGCAACCAAGCATATGACAGCTGATGCTGAACTAGGCAACCTGAACTGGGGATGATGATCATATTACAGAGAATAGTAGTCATGGATGTAGGTATAGTATCTTGGGTCATCACAGGTGACATTGCGCAAGTCCGGGCTGGGGGGCTCCGGGGACCAAGGGGGCGAATAGTCATCACAGTAGTAGTCTCCATAGGAATCATCATCTTTGGCTGTCGTTGGCGGCGGCAACCCCACGCCGTTCCCCTTTGGCTTGTTGTCATCAGCGACCAGGAAATCAAAGACTTCGGTGCTAGCCAGCGCTGCAGTGACATCCTTCTTTTGCAATGTCTTCCTCTTGTCCTCCTCAGTGTGAAGCCATGCCCGCAGTGTCAGTTCCTGGATGAACATCTCACAAGCCTTGGCGAAGAGAAATGGTGCCTCAGCCGCAACCCTTGGGACATTGGAGTCAGCCTTCATGATCTTCTTGATCCTTGCTAGGGGAAGGCTGTGCGTCTTGAACTCAGTTGTCTGCTTGATCTCGGCCCGCTGGCCATACCAGAAGGCCTGGAGCGGTTGCTGGCAGCAGTTGTCTTGCTGGGAGTGGGATGCAACCTGGTGGTGGTGATCTGAGAGTGGAGGTTGGATGACTGGGGCATCCTGAGGAATGGCATCACTGTTTGTCACACCTTTGTTCACCGCAGTCTGAGAGAGTTGTCCTTCCATGCCCATGATCAGAGTGCAGCTGCTGCTGGACATGTCAAATCAATCACAGAAAAGTACTTGTCAAATTGTAAGCATTACATGAGTCACTATAAGTTAACAATGGAAGCAATTAAACCCCATTTTCATTTAGAGTATTGTTCAACAGGGAAAAATCTTTTTTTTTTTTTAATTAGCCTTTCAAAAAAGAATCCTTTTTTAATGCAAACAGGGGAAAAATCCTGAAATGACAAGATATCAGGCAAGAAAACAAAGTAACAAAATCTTTAGTCAAAGTAGAAAGACATCAATTTTTTTTTTTCACTTTCTTTGGATATATAATAACTCAGTAAAAGACATCAAATGCCAGAAGTTAAGAAATTTGACGGCCTCAGTCTTCCATCATGCACACCACCCTTAAAGGTTTTCTGGCAAAATTGTTAACTGGCACAAGTATAGAACAACTGACAGCCTCAGTCGCTGCTCATCAGTCTCACCAGCTTAAATGATTTTACCTATCAATTGGGGAATCATTCTAGAAATGTTGTGTTAGGCTACATGATATACAGTAAATGCAAATGTATGTTGATATTTTTATTTTCAAGATTTCCCAATTGAAGATGAAATAAATATACAAACAAGCAAACTTAACCACAAAATGTAACCTTCATAATTGTACAGAAAATCTTATCTTCCATAAAAATTAGCACCTTATAGATTCTAATCTTATCACACCCCAAGTACTGCTAAAAATAACATCACAAGCAGTAAACTGCTCAAGGGACAGTAAAGATCAAGTATTGTGCCAGATACTAACTGATGCCTTTGTAGAAACCTCTATTTTATTTTTCATTTTCTTGTTGACATGATACATGACAACAGAACATTCATGAAGAATAGGACAAAAGATATGGAATACAATACAAAAAAGATCTTTATTTATTCTTTCCTTCCTTCATCCCTATTCGGCTATTCATACAGAATTCCTCATGAACTATGCCAAATTCTTTCAAAGTCTCATCATTGTCAACCTATTATAAAATGTGTGTGATCCTTTGAACTCTACATGACAGGTCATGCTACATCATTCACCATGTGACCGCAAATTAGACAGTAATAAAGATAAACAAAACTTTGTTTCTTGTGTGGGATTCACTAAGGTCGGCACTACATCAACTTGGATATAATCCCATCTTCAAAGTAACAAATGGTCAGACAACATGAAAAATGCAATAGCTCCATATTTAAACTAAAAAATGGGGAACAATGCAACATCTCAAATGCATGAACCTACCTACCTAGTCGTGGTTTAGCACCTCTTTTCCTTTTTTTTTTTTCGTTTCCATCATCTAATAAAACTTTCAACCAAATTTCTTGCTGCTCTTTCAAAAAAAAAAAAAAAAAACCCCTGCCTACTAGGTGGGAATAATTTTTGTATGGCAAATGAGAACACTTCCACCGTCCATTCGTGCTTACATATCCAATCAACTCAAAACAATTATCCCCTTTTACTTTAAAACCCTGACTTAGGACTGAAATAAAATTTCCACATGCCGATTCCTCTCCACTCCCTCCATTGATCTAATCACAACAACGAAGATTTCAGCAACCGTAGTTTCTTTCCATTACATGCAAAAGTTCAGAAATTTAGGAGCCCTAAACCTTTTTTTTCCCCCCATTTTGCTTTGACCTGAAGCAATATTATTACTAGACAGACACCTTTCTTGCCCCATCAAGGCCTCAACCCCTCTTTGCAAATGCTTGCTACCCTCCTATTCCAATTTCTGTCGCATCCTTTGGCTAATCAATCAAAACATTCCGCCAAGATCAGACACGTAAATACAAACATCCTATGCACAATTAAGTTGCACGTCGTTAAACAGTCTGAAGCTACCGCCGAGCGCAGCCATTACTAAAACCGCCACCGTCAATTAAAAAAAAAAAAAGAAACGCCACCAAGAAAACCCCAATCCGACAGACAGGACTCCGGCTCCCCGGCCGGCAAGCGCAAATATGGCAAAGGCGGATCACATCCAAGACCCAACGAAAGCAAAAGTCCCCATCCTATACAAACAATCAGCAAATGTGCCGCCAAGAAACGAAGAACCGCCCCAATGCCACCGCCGCCAAGAAAACCAGAACACCCCGAAAGAACAAAAAATTCTACAGTAGGTTTTAACAGCGGTGCCAAGTTGATAGCTAGAGACGGCGTATGACGGCACTGTACCTTGGAGGAAGCGGCCCCATGGCGAGGCGTTACGCGGTGAACAGCAACCGTCGAATCGGCGGAGACCACGCGGAGACGACGAGGAGGAGACGAACCGTTCCCGGGCTTGAAGCCGTGAATGATGGGGCACGGGGTAACTCCTGGACTTCTTAGCTAGGACTCTTGTGTGTGGGCCCTGGGCCGGCCGAGGGCTGTTTAGGTTTTGTGGAATACAAAATATAAAATGTCAATTCCTTTAACACTTTTCCTTGTTTTTCATAGAAAAAAATAAGGGTAATTAATTGTCTCTTATTATGCTAGCTAACACTTGATCACAGATCTCACCCATGGATGTTAATCCAAAGGTCTACCATGTTGCAATAAATGTTTGTTGTTTTTCTTGTAAAAGAGATATAGCAACTTTCTTAATTACGAAGCTACACTTTTAGTTTTGATAAATGAAATTATGTTTCGAGGACCCCATATTAAGACCATGGACCATGCATCTACTATTAAGGGATGTATGCCATCTAGGTTGATGTGTACAAGAAATTCAGCATCAAGGATCTCCATTAAAAAATTCAGCAGACATTCTGCCTAATGCATAGAGGGGTATCCATGCGCGCCTTTTGCAGTAGATGATACAACAAACCACAACACAACGCAGGAGCAGATGGTCATTCATTCAGCCACACAAAAGAACCTACCTTGCCAGTATCCATGCGTGCCTTTTGCAGTAGATGATACAACAAACCACAACACAACGCAGGAGCAGATGGTCATTCATTCAGCCACACAAAAGAACCTACCTTGCCAGTATATTCACACACCAAAATATGGTGCTAGTGCGTACTCCCTCCGTATTGGTAAAGGAAGTCCTTTTGGACAAGGTTTGGGTCAAACTTGGGAATGTAAATCATCAATAACTTTTAAGTTGTTGAGTTTGTAAATGTCAAACTTATATGAATAGATTTGTCTTAAAAATATATTTATAAAAGTATACATATATCACTTTTTATAAATATTTTTATAATAACAAGAGGTCAAAGTTGTGTTTTGGAGACCGTGTCGCTGTCCTAAAGGACTTCTTTTACCAATATAGAGGGAGTACTGAGCTACACACCAGCCAGTCAGAAATCTTGTGAGCCATCTCTGATCAGTAGTCATCCCAGTTCATTTGACCATACGGATCATCATTGTCCTTCTCTGCCTTGACACGCAGAGACTCAGCCTCAGCGTTCCACAAGTCATGCGTTGTGAGCCCAATGTCTTCTCCTTCATGCTCTCCAATGACACGGAGATCCGGGCAGCGAACATAAGTACATGAACATTGACCAGGTAACCAGACATGCTTAAGCCTCGCGCAACGGGCTTTGAGTTCATCATTGACATCAACATGGTAGCATGAGATGTCGAGGCATTCAAGGTTGGGGCACCCCTTAAGGATGGCGTAGACCCCTTTGTTTGTCACTTGGTTGCCTTCCATCTGAAGAACACGTAGCTCGTGCAAGCTTTCTGCAATGGCAAAGGCGTCCTCATTTTGCCTTGCCTCCCAAGCCTCGTCAGATTCCTCCGGCTCCTCATCTTCATCCTCGTCATTTTGACGATTTCCCATTCCTAACTCATCCATCATCTGATCATGATCATACCACTGCATATGGATTCTTAGACGCTTCAGCTGCGGCCTCACACTACCAAGATATCTGAAAAATTCTGCCGGCAATTGATTAAATGAGTACTCTATTTCCTCTAAAAGTGGACACATAGCGGCAACCCTTGCCAATGAGTCGTCCCAAGCATATGTGCACCCAATGAGTCGAATGCTCTTGAATGAATTGGCCCTGCAGAGGTAAAGCCAAAAAATGGATAGGAAACGAAACAAACTGAGCAATATCACACTGTACCAATAGAGGTTACCCAAAATGGAGTATGTTGTAGATATTTCAAATCCCATAAGTACACATAAGTACATAACACAAGTTTTCCAAGTAGCAACAGATAACATATCTCCTGATTTCCTCACCCCACACATCATTCATTTCCCTTTTTATTTAATGTCTGCTGAGTGAAAAGTACTGTCCAGAAATCTCTCAGCAACATTGCATATTTTTATTATATATTTCATAAGTTGAAATATAACCAATGCGGTCACTAGTCAAGCCTGTATCCTATTCAATTGGTAGTAGCATACTGAATTATATCACGTAGCTGCAGGTTAACTTAATATAATATGGTTCCTCTGAGAAACTGCAGTAAATTAACAGAAAATGTGTGATGGGACCACTTAAGTGGTTTGTGGGCAGCATATAATATATAATATGATAACTATGAAATGTATAGGGAAAAAATAAGTGTATATTTCTTGTTCTCATGAAGATGTTCCAAGTAAGGAAATCGATCAGTGAGGATAATTACTAAATAGTAAAAAAATCTCTCACAACACAGGCACAATTTAATCCAAGTTCCTTAATGCAAGGACGAATTTAGCAAGGCAAGAAACAATACCTACTCATCACAATGTAATCCAAGAGTTTGTTGGTAACAAACTTCTGAGCCTCAAGCGAACCCATGCAGTTCTGCACAGGCTTGAAATTCTCCACGTGCAGGTTTGGCATCAGCTTGTTCGTTGTCGGTGGTAGTAGCGGCAGAGCAGCAACATTTCCCTGCAGGACAATAGGCTGCACAGAATTTGTCCTCAGCAACCCCATGCCATTGCCCTTAAGCTCAAACTTAACCTCTGGAGGCAGGGGCAGTAAAGGGTCAGCCTGCAACTCTGCTCCTTCTGGCTCCAGCTTGTTCAACGGACTGATATCCACCAGGAAATCAAAGACATCAGTCGTAGCCAATGCAACAGAGATATCCTTCCTTTGCAATGTCCTACTATTTGTTACCGCTCCACATGCAGGCCAGCCCAAGGTCAGTGCAGATGAAGCCCAGGAGCCCAAGAGAAGCAAGCGCATGAGGCGTTCCAACCGAAGGGTCCATGGGCCCGAATGGGCATGTATCCAGTGCGAGTCCAAGTCGAGTGAGTAGTTAAGTAGAGAGTCGTGTTGTACTGACATCTATCGATCTTGTAAGAAAAGTTGAGGAGAGTTGAGAGGGTGAGTTGAGAGACGGCTGGCGCCGCCGCCGCCGGTGAACTTGTATCTGAGACAATACATATCGGAATTCGTCGTGAGCGTTGGTGTTCCTGCTTCCGATCGTGCGGGTCGCTAACAAACTGGTATCAGCTCGGTCATCCAGGCGGCGGACTGGATTCCTCTGCTGCAGCGTCCCACGAGCACTTCACGCGGTACAGGCGGCGCGAGGAGCCATGGATCCGGTGGTGCTGCAGAGCTTCGGCGGGTGGGCGTCGTCGCGCGGCACCGAGACGCGTGCGCGGACGAGATGGATCGACGCCACGGGGAGCGGTGGAAGCGCTCGGACGCCGCGGACACGGTGGAGGCAGCGAATCGCGCGCTAGGCGAAGCGTCGACTTCGGCGGAAGCGGCGCATCGTGGGCTCGTCCAGCGCCGATGGAGCGGAGTCGGCGCGAGCGAGCAGAACTTCGCGTCGGCGTCGCCTCACGCCGCTGGAGGCGTACAACTTGTCGCGACACGGCCGCGTCGTCGCCGACAACTGGGGCGCCACCGCCGGGCGCATTCGGATCGGAGCGGCGCGCGACATCAGCTCCTTCGCGCCAAGAGCGGCGGATGAGCAAGGAGAACGCCTCGACGCTCGAGTTCGCGACGGCGGCTCTGCGCCTACGGAAGCCTGCGCGCGACGGAGGCCGACATCGACGGCGCGGCGCTACGACATCCGCGCCGCCGCCGTCCTCATGAACTACGGTGCCCTTCACCGGGATGTCGGCGTGGATGGGATCGCCAGCCATGCGCCCTGCCGAGCTTTGCCGACGATCGGCCCGCGGGCACCGCTACAACGACTCCACGGGTTCCGGCCTATGGTTCGGTGGCGACCATAGCGCCGCACCGCCAATGGTAAGCTCTTCCCTCCCAAACCCGGTGATCCCCAATTTCCTCCTCCCAGTTCCACCCTACCAACCCATTCCCCAATCACCGCTACACCGACCCCAATTTTCCCCCAAATCCACCACAACCCCCCGATCCCAATTACCAGCCACCTTACCATCACTATTCCCCAATTCCCACCATGAACCAGTTCCACAACTCCCCAGGCCAATTTGATCATACCCCAAACCACAACCCCCACCTCGGACACCTTCCCAAAATGCAGTTCCCCAAATTCGATGGTGAGGACCCCCAATTTTGGATGAAATGTGCCTACAATTACTTTGTGATGTATGGCGTCCACCCATCAGTTTGGGTTCAGTGCTCTACAATGCAATTCTCTGGAGCAGCTAAACGTTGGTTCCAATCCGCAGAGCACAAAATTTCCACCCGGGATTGGCCAACATTCTGTCGCATGATTAGAGAGCGCTTCTGCAGAGACCAGCACGAACTCCTCGTCCGTCAGCTCTTCCGCATACGCATGCAAACCACTGTCCAAGACTATGTCGACAAGTTTGTTGACATTGTCGAGCAGCTCACAGCCTACACACCAAACCCCGACCACCTATCCTACGTTCAGCGCTTCATTGACGGTCTCAGAGATGATATTCGTTCAGCTGTTATGATTCAAAGGCCACAAGACCTCGATCACGCTTTGTACTTTGGCCTTGATACGGGGAGGAAGCTGCCGAGCGGGGACGACGCCGCGACATTCGACGCGGGCGAGCCGCCCGATTACAAGTCGGCGTCGAACAAGGGCGTTTTGCGCCGCCGGCGTTCCCAAGTCGTGCTGGCGGTGCTGCGGACGCTGAAGGAGTCAAGACCGGTCCCCGTCAGGCATCCTTCGACGACAAGTTCCAGAAGCTGAGGAACTACCGCCGCGCGCAAGGACTATGTATGCTTGTGGGGAACGATGGCAGCTTTGGGCACAAATGTGCGCCTGCGCTGCAGCTTCATGCTCTTCAAGATGTCTGGAATATTTGCGAGCCAGCGTTCGAGGAGGATCCCACACCATCTGAACCTATTCAAGAGATGGCGACGGAAAATGAAGCTGAAGATCCCGTGCACCATCAGATATTCTCCATCTCAACAGAGCTTCAGTCTGACAGACAACCACCCCGTTCACTGCATCTTCAAGGCACTGTGCAAGGTATCGATGTATCCATTCTCATCGACTCAGGCAGCAGTCATTCGTTCATCAGTGAGTCAGTTGCAGCAAAGATTCGAGGACGCCAGCCCTTGGCGGTTCCCTTGTCTGTCCAAGTCGCCGATGGCAAGCAGATTGTCTGTTCTGAAGAAATTCAGATGGCAGCATGGTGGGTACAAGGATACGAGTTCCATTCCAACCTGAAGATTCTGCCTCTGAAATCGTATGACCTGATCGTGGGAATGGACTGGCTGGAAGTCTTCTCTCCTATGCAGGTGGATTGGTCCGACAAATGGATAATGGTCCCATATGGTTCGGGACAGGCTCTGCTGCAAGGACAGGTGTTGGTATTTCTTAGCTTACAGAGAGATAGATCAAGCGCACGGATGTCCAAAGTGAGCATTTCACCGGGAAGGGTTTTAAATATCGAATCCACGAGGAAGATATGATAAGCAGTTCAAATGATTAAAGACAAAGTGATAGAAGACTAATGAGATTCGGTGGTTTAGCATTTACTTAAACGAGGGTGAGCCAATAAAAGATAATAATGATAAGGTATATAAGGCGGGTAGAGGTGCACGTGGTGAACAATAGGATAAGATTAATTCCTAGTTAGATTAGGATTGGATTTAGGACAAATGGGACAGTTCTTATGTAGTATACAAAGAATTTACGAAGTGGAAATAAACAGGCATAGCATAAGATCATATATAAATCAAAACCATAAATAAAAATGTGTACCCCGAAGATTACTTAAGAAAATCAAGAACGAAAACAAGATAATCCCAAGAACCATTATCGACTAGTCTTATACACGGGGAGGATTGCAAAGGACTCAATAGTCTTTGTCACCACTACGATCTACCACACGACCCGGCATATAAGGTGAATCCATAAGTAAATTATATCTAAGCACCATGCTTACATACTCTCTACTACCTAGCATATCGCATAATATACTAGGAGCTCTACGAATAAGTACTTGAATTACCATGAATAATGACTATATCAAATATGCTATGACTAGAATAAAGTGTAAGTAAATTAATTGCATACATAATAATGAAATAGCACGAAGGTGTATGAGAACAATAATTATATTGAACCATAGTGTAACTTCTTCGATCCGAACCGGAGCATACACTCTCTCTTCTTTAAACCCGACTTTCTATCTAAACTAGGCTCTAGATTAGAGCTATGAATTAGCTATCCTATCTCGTGGTGTCTCCTCTTCTTCTCTGTCTTGGCTCTTCCTTGATCTACTTCTTATTGAACGTGAAGCTTTAGATCAACTTGGATTGAATTGACTTGAGGGGTCTTGGGCTGTTTATATATGGGTCTTCCTCTGTCTCTTCAACTTCAACGGCGATGTGGTATTAACCTTGAATCATCCCGCACTTCTACCGTTGCCCTCGGATCAAACCGACTCGAATCAACCGGTTTAGATCGAGTCTTGGAGGCGGTTGAGGAAGCTTCCCGGCGGAGGGCGATTGGCGGCCAGGGGCAGGCCGATCGGCCTAATAATTGAGACGTCGGCCCGAGTGGGCCCACTACGGGTCTCGCGATGCGTCGTGTCTTACGGAGTCTTCTAGATGATGTATTTTCGGGTTTTGGGAATCTTTAACGTCGGGTGTATTAGGAGCCTTCTAGACTTGTTTCGGAGTTGGATTGCGTTGCGTTACGTCGGTCGTGTGACACGTCATTTTTTTGTTTTTACGTTAAGTCCTCAGTAAATCACAACTTCACCAAAACTCATGGAAATCATTAGTAGAATCTCCTAATAAGGTTATCTAATTATATTTTAATTCTTTTCCATGAATGGTTGATGCATAAAAATATGAGTTAGTGAGCATCAACAAACTCCCCCAAGCTTACCCTTTGCTAGTCCCTAGCAAAGCTATATGCTATAGTAGGATCGGGAGTTGCTACTACGCTTTCATACCTCAAAAGTACTTGTGTTTATCGAAATAAATTCTCCTCTTAACAAGATTGCTCTCTCATACACATTTACCATGGGGCGTAGCCTTTTCACGAATCATAAGCAAGATAAAACAATCAAGTTAAGTACCATGTCTTAAACTCTTTGATCAACTATCATCCTGGGGTTTTGCATTATTTTTCAAAAGAAAACTCAGAGATCCTATGTATGACCCTCTTAAGTAGATAGTACGTTGTGAAGTGACACACGTATAATAGGACATACATAGTGGGATGATAGTGGTGAATGAATGAGGATGAAAGGTAGTAATTAGCCTTTAGCCTTTTCTAGTATTATTATTATTTTTTTTTTTTCAAGCATCTTGGACTATATCTCTCTTTCTAAAAATTGCTAAGACTGGGCTGTCCATTCTTGGAGAGGTGGGCTTTTCCCGAACTTGTGTCCATTTTTTCTCTCTCCTTAGAGATGTGGGCCCTACTCACCCTCGGACACGTGTCCATTATTCATCTCTAAATATATTTTTATTATTTAGGGAGGTAGGCCCTTCTCGCCTAGTATGACTTTTGTCCGTTACTCTCCCTCTCTTGTCTCACTTTTCTCTCGAATATTTATTTTTCTTTTCTTTCCTCTTTTTTTTTTTTTTTTTATGAATGTAGCCCAGAATCTAATTGGTATAAAAAACGTTGAGAGAGACATATCCAAAATTGCTAGAATTTATTATTATTTTTTTATAGTTATGGCTAGCGGCTTGATGGAATATGGGGAGGCGTATACGGATTAGAAGCGGCGTATTTGGTGGAGTGGGATGTTTTGATGCGAAAGTGACAAACTCTCAAGGGTCATATCTAAGGAACTCATCATGTAATATTTTATAATTTTTAAAGATAAAAACCAGGGATCAAGTATCTCTAAGAATATGATAAAAATGTAGCTCAACTTTTCATGCACTATTATCTTTCAATGCTAAGACTTAGATTAAGCATGTGCTTCCCACAGTGTTGGGTTTAGAGCAAATTAAGCATTTAAAGCTTTTGGGAGAATCTAAGTCTAAAGTGTAAGTACTTTTAAGAGGAATTAAGGCGAGCAACTATTCATCATTTCCAAGCATATGTTATCAAGGTCATAATTAAAGAAAAGAGAGCTAACTCGTGAACTTCTAATATTTATTGGACTCTTAAAACTAATATTTTTATTTAGGACTCATTAACTCTAAGCAAAATATACTAACTAGCTAATATTCAAAATAGATAGGATAATAATACTTATCGTGATAAGCGAGGGTGCTCTCCCCAAGCTAGATCTTGAAGTAGTCTTTTTATTCGTCCTTGGAACTTGTTCATCTCAGGGTTTTCCTTAAATGTTCTCCCCGCAAATATTAATTTCGCACATACCGAAGGAACAAATTCTAGGATTATGTTGTGAGCCTTCATGTGCTCACTTCTTTTTGGATTTTTAGAAAAACGTGTGGACCTTCATGTGCCCACATTTTTTTTTTTTGAGAATTTTTCTATGCAATAGAGATGCTAATGTGAAAACATATGAGTGCAATATTTTTTGTATTTTTTTTTATTTTTATGCCACCACAGCAAGGGGTGCTTGCATGGGGCTTTTAAGGAAATGATGCAAATGCAAGCAAACATAATTTTATGATTTGCGGGTTTTTAGAAAAGTAAATATGCTTAAAGGAAATATGCTAATTAAAATATGCTATGCGAGAAAATTAAATATGCAGATAAATACCGAGTTACCTCTCGGCGAGAGTTTCAGTACTTACTCGTGGCGTCTTTGTCATCTATGGAATCTCGTCGGGATGTCGTGGTGCGGTGCGGTGCCTTCAATGATCTCGATGAGTAGCGTAGATGAGGTAGCCGACGGTGTTTGATCATCGATGACGATGTGGTGGTGGTAGGTCTTCGAAGGTGTACTCTTGTTGTCTCCCTTGGTAGGCGTGTTCTTTCTTCCTCCAAGCTTGTTTCTTCGGTGGAGACCTTTTTCGGGAGTGGGCTGGTTCGGCGTGCTTGGTTGGTGGGAGCTAGATGGACTTTTCTTAAATCTTCTTAATGTCTCCTCTCGTCCATCGGCTCCATATCCCACTTGTGATTTCTCCGCGTCTTGTTCTTCTTAGGTTTGCTTGTGTCGATCTTGAAGTTGCATCTCTTGGGATTGTGATCCCGAGGGATTGCATCACCCATGTTCCTTGCTTATTGTGCATGTTGTAGGCGGGACATTAAGCGGCGCAAAGTGTGTCCCCGCTCACAAAGTTAAGGTAGAGATCAAGTGCATGGGCTCTGGCGGTGGGAAAACACCAACGGAGAACCAAAAATTGTATTCATCCTACTCTAACCTTGAGCATATATAACCATGGTAGCATAATGTGTTTCATTTATTTGTGACAAAGGTGAAAAGATCGATGACGGGTATGAATGTGGCTTTTATAACATAGCAAACTAAAAGTGTAGAGAAAAATAAAACTAGAGAGACAAGGGTAAGAACAACTAAGAGCTAACATGTTGAGCTATTCAGATTAATCCAAGTGAGGTTGTGAGCTAACATATTTAACTCCTTAGTAAGCATGCCATGATTAGAGTAAAGTTTTATCGATTAGGACACTTACCCGAAGATGTTACCTTTATTGCGAATCATGGCAAAGATCGTAACACCTCATGGTGGTTCTTGTATGGTAGTTGAGTGTCTTGTCCTCTCTTCATTTTTACGTGTCGGAACGGCGGGAGTGCGAGAGGAGGGAGAGCCTTGTCGGAGCATCTTTTAGTGGAATTGGTCTTCCTCCCCAAGCTCAAACTCGTGTCACTCGGCGCTTAAGTCGGGGTTGATTGTTCATCATCTCCTTGAGTGTGTTGTATTTGTCGGTCTTTGATGGAATCTTGTTGTGTTCGCCCTCTCCCTTGTACCAATCCATTTTCTTTTCTTCTTTTAATCGCCCAAGGGATGAGGATCTTTGACCAATTGATCTTACTTTGTCAATTCTTCTTCATCTTCTTTTTACTTCGGTTGACAAAAGGATGCTTATTTGAGATGTAAACTTGGAGTCCCTCCTTGATTGCTTTGTCCTCTAACGACGTGGTGTGGAGTGTTCTTCTTGATGATGTGTAGCACACCGGTCGTCTTGATGATCGAGGGAGAAACCTCATTGGTGACATCCTTGTCCTCCATGGTCGAAGGCATTATTGTGACTTCTCTTTGTACTTCGCCCGTCATTGATTGGAGTGCGTTCCTACCGGTGTATTTCTTGTTGTAGGTGATGAGAGCAAGCAAGTCTTTGATAAGATGATGTAGGTTGACGTTGATCCTGCTTCTCGTTTTTGTAGTGGAAGTGGTAGTGAGGTAGGTCCATGAACGTGGCCACCACAGATTTCTTTCTCGCAAATGCATTAGTGGACATATACCCGAAGGATAGCAATGATATTGAAAATAGGGTTATTGTCCATATAATTTATTTGTGCTAACATAATGATGGTTCTTTTTAAAAACTTAGCACGATTATATAAATTTGTTTTTGTTTTTATTATTTATTATGAAGCGGTTGCACTTAAAGCGTGGCTAAGGCAAAGGTAACTGCGACAAAAAGACAAATTGAGTATTTAGGCACTTACGGTTCGATCCTTTCGTAAGGAGTGAGTTGAGTCTTCTTTTGTGCGAGTTGTTGGAGTTCATTACATATCTTGCGTAAGCTAATCTCTTTTCCCAAATTGGATTTGACAATTTTTCTGCAGGGGTTAGTCTCACAAAGATAACCGGAATCTACTAAAGTATACTATCACCAAAAATCAACCTAGACATAATGTCCAACTCAATTTAAGAAGGCAATTTAATCTAAACACCATGTTTAATTTAAAAGCCCTTAGAAATAAAATCAACACACCTTTGCGGTTTAGGGAATCAAACTAAACACCATGTTTAACTTGAGCCATGAAAATAAATTAAGCATCATGTCTAAGGTGTATGAAGATATTTCAAAACTTAAGCATACTATAGTAAACAAAGGCAAAGCATAAAGGTTTTATAGAGATGAAGGGATATGATCATGATGAGACTAATATGATTTTAAAAGTTTAAAAACCTTCTCACATTCGATCATACTTACCTTTACTCACAAAATAGAATACGTGAGTTGTGCGGCTTCTTTATTCGTCACTTGAATTCTTATGACGACGACACGGGCAGAGTTCCAATGTTAAGGGTTTATGAAGTTCAGGTACACCTTTGGATTCTCCTACCGTCGGCCGCTTCGAAAATATTAATCAATTACCCCGCATAAGATAGACTAATAGACAATACACGGGTAATTACGTTTTAAGCAGAGGTGCTAAGTAGCAAATCCACACTTAGTATTCATCTATCAATAATCAAAAGAAAAAGCTATCAAAATCTTCCTAACAGCGGCGCTTAAAATGCTTGTTGGTATTTCTTAGCTTACAGAGAGATAGATAGATCAAGCGCACGGATGTCCAAAGTGAGCATTTCACCGGGGAAGGGTTTTAAATATCGAATCCACGAGGAAGATATGATAAGCAGTTCAAATGATTAAAGACAGTGATAGAAGACTAATGAGATTCGGTGGTTTAGCATTTACTTAAACAGGGTGAGCCAATAAAAGATAATAATGATAAGGTATATAAGACAGGTAGAGGTGCACGTGGTGAACAATAGGATAAGATTAATTCCTAGTTAGATTAGGATTGGATTTAGGACAAATGGGACAGTTCTTATGTAGTATACAAAAGAATTTACTGAAGTGGAAATAAACAGGCATAGCATAAGATCATATATAAATCAAAACCATAAATAAAAATGTGTACCCCGAAGATTACTTAAGAAAATCAAGAACGAAAACAAGATAATCCCAAGAACCATTATCGACTAGTCTTATACACGGGGGAGGATTGCAAAGGACTCAATAGTGTTTGTCACCACTACGATCTACCACACGACCCGGCATATAAGGTGAATCATAAGTAAATTATATCTAAGCACCATGCTTACATACTCTCTACTACCTAGCATATGCGCATAATATACTAGGAGCTCTACGAATAAGTACTTCGAATTACCATGAATAATGACTATATCAAATATGCTATGACTAGAATAAAGTGTAAGTAAATTAATTGCATACATAATAATGAAATAGCACGAAGGTGTATGAGAACAATAATTATATTGAACCATAGTGTAACTATCGATCGAACCGGAGCATACACTCTCTCTTCTTTAAACCCGACTTTCTATCTAAACTAGGCTCTAGATTAGAGCTATGAATTAGCTATCCTATCTCGTGGTGTCTCCTCTTCTTCTCTGTCTTGGCTCTTCCTTGATCTACTTCTTATTGAGCGTGAAGCTTTAGATCAACTTGGATTGAATTGACTTGAGGGGTCTTGGGCTGTTTATATATGGGTCTTCCTCTGTCTCTTCAACTTCAACAGCGATGTGGTATTAACCTTGAATCATCCCGCACTTCTACCGTTGCCCTCGGATCAAACCGACTCGAATCAACCGGGTTTAGATCGAGTCTTGAGGCGGTTGAGGAAGCTTCCGGCGGAGGCTGATTGGCGGCGTGGCAGGCCGATCGGCCTAATAATTGTCGATCGGCCCGCAGTGGGGCCCACTTCGGGTCCCGCGATGCGTCGTGTCTTCCGGAGTCTTCTAGATGATGTATTTTCGGGTTTTGGGAATCTTTAACGTCCGGTGTATTAGGAGCCTTCTAGACTTGTTTCGGAGTTGGATTGCGTTATGCGTTACGTCGGTCGTGTGACACGCGTCATTTCTGTTTTTTTTACGTTAAGTCCTCAGTAAATCACAACTTCACCAAAACTCATGGAAATCATTAGTAGAATCTCCTAATAAGGTTATCTAATTATATTTTAATTCTTTTCCATGAATGGTTGATGCATAAAAATATGAGTTAGTGAGCATCAACAACGAGGCGGCTCGTTATCGACCTTTCGATTGATTGATTATCTCACATTGCCGGTGATGCCTCCTCACCCGAGCCGACCCCCATCGACCCCCGCCGTGCGATCCATCTTGGATCGTTTTCGGGGACGTCTTTGCTGAACCTAAGGACTTGCCTCCGCGTCGCTCTTGTGATCACACTATTCCACCGGTAGCGAGGGCTAATCCTCTCTCTCGCCGAGCCTACCGGTACAACCCGGCGTTGAAGTCGAAATCGAGTCCCGTGTCTCCGAAATGCTTCAATCGGTCTCATCCAACCAAGCAAGAGCAACTTCTCCTCTCGGTGTTCTTGGTTAAGAAAAAAAACGGCGGATGGCGCACGTGTTGACTACCGAATGCTCAATGCTCGGCAGTCAAGTCCAAATTCCCAATTCGTCGTCGATGAACTTCTCGATGAGCTTTCGGTGCATCATGGTTTTCGTGCTTGATCTGCGGGCGGTTTCAACCAAATTCGTCTTGCCCCGGTGAAGAGCCCAAGACCGCGTTCGCACACATTGGGGCCACTTCGAGTTCAATGTCATGTCCTTCGGCTTAACAGGTGCGCCGAACACCTTCCAAGGAGCAATGAACTCCACCCTGCATCCACTGTTGCGCAAGTGCACCATAGTTTTCTTCGACGACATCTTGATTTACAGCAAATCATATGAAGAACATCTTCTCCACATCGAGCAAGTTCTCTCTCTGCTAGCTAAGGATCACTGGCACGTCAAGCTCTCAAAATGCCGGTTCGCACAGCAGAGTATTGGTTACCTCGGGCATGTGATCAGTAAAGAGGGGGTATCCACCGACCCAAGGAAAGTTCAGGACATCCAACAGTGGCCAACTCCATCCGATGTCAAGCAACTACGCAGTTTTCTCGGCCTCGCTGGCTACTATCGCAAATTCGTGAAGAATTTTGCAGTCATAGCTCGCCCATTGACAGACTTGCTGAAGAAGGGTGTTCTCTTCGTGTGGACACCTCTGCATCAGACATCCTTTGAAACACTACAGAAGGCCCTCATGTCAGCCCCGATCCTTGCTCTTCCCGACTTCTCCAAGACATTCAAGATTCAGACAGACGCAAGTGATGCAGGTGTGGGGGCTGTCCTCCTACAGGATGATCACCCCTTGGCGTTTGTCAGCAAGTCTCTTGGCCCACGCACTCGTGGTCTCTCCGCACGAGAAAGAGTACCTGGCAGTCTTGGTAGCAATTGATCAGTGGCGTAGCTACCTCCAGCATGGGGAGTTTGTCATTTTCACAGACCAGAAGAGCTTGATTCACATCTCTGACCAGCGCCTCCATACTCCTTGGCAACAAAAGCTCTATACTAAGTTGGTTGGGTTGCAATACAAGGTAATCTATAAACCTGGTATCTCCAATTTGGCTGCAGACGCCTTATCAAGACACCCTCTTCCATCCGCTCGGTGGCGTTTGTATCTTGACCACTCGGTCTGGTTTGTCACAGAAGTCTGTCTTTGGTTATGACAAAGTGACCCCTGTCTATTAAACTGCTACAAGAACTTACAGTGGCACCTGAATCTCATCCCCCTTACACCTTGCATTCGGGTGTGATCCGTTACAAAGGCAGAATTTGGATCGGTGCCAATGTCAGTCTTCAGCAGAAGATAATTTCAGCTCTGC
Organism: Hyparrhenia diplandra; assembly: GCA_015847255.1. Taxonomy (NCBI): domain Eukaryota; kingdom Viridiplantae; phylum Streptophyta; class Magnoliopsida; order Poales; family Poaceae; genus Hyparrhenia; species Hyparrhenia diplandra. Next base: position 585,216 of record JADLZK010004716.1, read on the forward strand.
ATGATTCACCGGTCGGTGGCCACTCGGGGTTCCCGGTCACTCTGAACCGCGTCAGGAAGTTGTTTGCATGGCGCGGCCTCAAAGCTGATGTCCAACATTTTGTCAAGGCCTGCACGGTCTGTACCCAGGCTAAGCCCGATCGAGCAAGGTACCCCGGTCTGCTCTCTCCTCTGCCGGTTCCATCTGAGTCGTGGCAAGTTTTGACAATGGACTTCGTTGAGGGACTGCCACGCTCTGGGAACGCTAACTGCTTGATGGTGGTGGTTGACAAGTTCAGCAAGTATAGCCATTTCATACCACTTCTTCACCCCTTCACTGCTCATGATGTCGCCCAGTCCTTCTTGGACAATGTTTACAGGCTTCACGGCATGCCACAATACATTGTGAGCGACCGTGACAGGATCTTTACAAGCTTACTTTGGAAAGAGCTCTTTCGTGTTGCGCAGGTTACACTGATGATGAGCTCGGCGTACCATCCCGAGTCCGACGGGCAGACGGAGCGCGTCAACCAATGCCTTGAGACGTTCCTCCGCTGCTTCGTCAGCTCCTGCCCTCGCCGCTGGAGCAAGTGGATACCGTTGGCGAGTACTTGGTACAACACCAGCCTGCACTCGCCCACGAACAAGACCCCATTTGAGATCCTCTACGGCCGTCCCACCTCGTCACCGGGTTGTCGCCAACGGTGGTCACCGCCGCGGACACCGGACACCACCGGGCGGAGCGAGCGCCACGATGCTGGGACGCGCACGCCAACACCTACACCGGGCTCAACAGCGCATGAAGAAGCAAGGCGACCAAGCGCGCTCGAGCGTACCTTCCACGTTGGCGACTCCGTCTTCCTCAAGCTTCAGCCGTCGCATAATCGTCCTCGGCGCCCGCTCCCACCGAAGCTGTCCTTCCGCTACCGGACCGTACAAGATACTTCAGCGCATCGGGCGATGTGGCTTACAAGCTCGAGCTACCGCCCGTCTTCAGCGGTCCACCCGGTCTTCCATGTTTCCCTCCTGAAGCCCGCGCCGCCGCCGAAGACACCGGTGACCCCGGAGCTTCCCGAGGTGGACGACGCGCTCCAGATCCCAGAGAAGATCCTGCACCGGCGTCTCCACCAACGCCGCGACGGCCCGGTACCTCAGGTCCTCATCAAATGGTCAGGTCTCGACTCGTCTCTTGCTACCTGGGAGGATGCCGAAGCTCTTCGTCAGCAATTTCCGGCAGCACGGCATGGGGACACGCCGGTTCTCAAGGAGAGGGGATGTTACCGCTCCACATGCAGGCCAGCCAAGGTCAGTGCAGATGAAGCCCAGGAGCCCAAGAGAAGCAAGCGCATGAGGCGTTCCAACCGAAGGGTCCATGGGCCCGAATGGGCATGTATCCAGTGCGAGTCCAAGTCGAGTGAGTAGTTAAGTAGAGAGTCGTGTTGTACTGGACATCTATCGATCTTGTAAGAAAAGTTGAGGAGAGTTGAGAGGGTGAGTTGAGAGACGGCTGGCGCCGCCGCCGCCGGTGAACTTGTATCTGAGACAATACATATCGGAATTCGTCGTGAGCGTTGGTGTTCCTGCTTCCGATCGTGCGGGTCGCTAACACTATTGTTTTGTTTGGTGTGATGCCATGCCTGCAGTGTTAGTTCCTGGATGAACATCTCACAAGCCTTGGTAAAAAAATAGGAACATCTGGATCAGTCTTCATGATCTTTTTATCCTTTTGAGGGGAAGACTATTGAGATTGAACTTGGTTGTCTGATTGATCTCGGAGAGTTTGTCAGACCAGAAGGCCTGGAACTGCTGCTGCAGGTTGGCATGCTGGACTCTCCGAAGTGCAATTTGGTGCTGATCTGAGGGTTGCGGAAAGATGATTGGAGGAGCAAGCTGGAAGGCTGGAGACAGAACAACAGTCTCTGTTGGTAATACAGATGTGAATGCTGCAGGGGTTTCACCATCCGTCACACCTTCATCCATGGTACTGTGCGAGGGTTGCTCTTCCATGATGTCCCAAGATGCACTTCAGGATCTATAATTTACAAAAACAAATGACACGCTTAGCTCGACTTCAACGTTATACAAGCAAATGCCTGAAAGCAGGTCCCCCATTTGTCTTCATAATATCCAGAAAAAAGTGCATTAGGAAACAAAGTTAATCCTTTGTCAAAGACACAGACCTATAGCACCTTGTCACTACCACAACACACAGTCTCAGTCTTATCTCAGATGCACTGATGCACCGATCTGCACAGGGAATCGGAGCAAGAGTAAATCACAGACGAAGTTTGTCATTTCACACAAGTACAGAGAGCCACTTATGTAGTTTTATTCTTGACTAACACGTGCAATGAATCAAAGACAGAAATTCATTTCCTAATTCCTCATAAGGAGGAAAAAAATTTTGAGCAACAAAGTTCGACATTTTGTAACAGGTTCAAGGAATTGCAATTGCAACTAGAAAAACTTTCCACTTTCGCTTCAGTTAAAGTTCAGTTATTATTATCAACAAATAAAAGAACAAAAAAGGCTTGTCTACAGTAATATGCAGACAATGCCAATTCCAACCGTGGAAGAAACATCTCACTGAAGGAACTACTGTCAGCTCCATAAGTTCACATGATTACTCAATGAACAACATCTCACTGAAGCAACTACTGTCAGCTCCATAAGTTCACATGATTACTCAATGAACACACAGAAAAGAAACAAATACGAGTCACATGAGTGATAAAAGTGCCAAGCAATGTTTACAGGAAAAAGGTTCGAGGTCCCAAGCGCCAGCAATACCATTGCAATCTCCCAAACCACTCAATCCTCGACATTCAATTCAGCTAGTCCTAACGAACTTCATCGATCGTGATCGATTCACACTTGAACGGAGAAGAGCCTCCCCGCTCCTGAGGTTGAACATCACAGCACACGCCATCTTGGGCGTCCGGTGGATGGGGATGAAGAAAGCCATCTTCCTAAATGTGATTGCGCTGGCGAAGATCTGCACCGGGACCTGATGATAAACATCCAGGGCGTGAATCCCTGGCACTCCCAGTGAAGATTTTCTTGGCGGTGACGTTGAAGAGACCAAGTGCGAGGACTTCCTTGCCACGCACGTGGAAGAGCCTGGGGTCTTCTATCCGGATCACCGCCTTGTTTGCAACAGCAAAGGTGATCTTCAGCTCGGAAGTCGACCGAGGTGGGGGTATGGAGGTTGGACAGGGGAGACCCAGATCTTAATGTTGAAATTCAACAGCAGCAGCCCCTTGCTATGCTCATGTGGATGGGCACGTAACTGCATACAGTCAACCGGATCCAGCCATTAATAATTTGCAAAAAAAAATAATAATTCATTGAATTATTTCTATTTGAGTATGTAACAGAACCGGTATAGAAACATGTCCAGTGTCGCGCTGTTGACGTAATATTGTGGCGCCCGGCGCCACACTTGGGGCACGACGATAAAAGACACACCCACAACAATGAAGACAAGCGAGATGGTGTTCAGGATGATTTTGGCGCTCTTCTTCATTTTGGATCTGCAAACTGACATTTTTTTAGAAATCAGCAGACAACTTAAAGCTATCATAGTGCAAAAACTAAGCATTCATACAGATACAATTAGAAATTGGGTTATGTGAGGAACTAAACTCTTCATAATAGCAATAGTGGTTACCTCTATAACTTCATAATAACACATTTCACTAATGTAGTAGCAATTAAAAGAACTAGCACAACTTTGAGGAGTAAGATGTTTTTTTTGTCTCCATCGTCATCAGACTAAATTTTCACTAATGTAGTAGCAATTAAAAGAACTAGCACAACTTTGAGGAGTAAGCTGTTTTTTTTTGTCTCAATCGTCATAAGACTACATTTTCACTAATGTAGCAGCAATTAAAAGAACTAGCACAACTTTGAGGAGTAAGCTGTTTTTTTTTTTTTTTGTCTCCATCGTCATCAGACTATCAAGTTCAAAAAGAAGTCGGTGCATGTACCTCTAGGGATCGAGCGGAGCGGAGCGGTGCCGGTGTGTGAAACTGCAGTGTCGTAGCTAGCCTTCACCTGCAAGAATTGGAGGTCGAATTCAATACTTAATTAATTGTTTATGGAGTAGAAAAAAAAAAAACGATCTGTTGCGATTTTCACTAATGTAGTAGCAATTAAAAGAACTAACACAACTTTGAGGAGTAAGCTGTTTTTTTTTTGTCTCCATCGTCATCAGACTATCAAGTTCAAAAAAAGAAGCCGGTGCATGTACCTCTAGGGATCGAGCCGAGCGGAGCGGTGCCGGTGTGTGAAACTGCAGTGTCGTAGCTAGCCTTCACCTGCAGGAATTGAAGGTCGAACAGTCAGTTCAATACTTAATTAATTGTTTATGGAGTAGAAAAAAAAAACTATCTGCTGCGATTTGAAGTAGCCTTCACGGTGTAATATTCGCTTGCCTATATATATACACCGCATTGAATTGAATTGAACTCTGCAAAAACAAAAACGAACTCCATCCCAATACACGTCTTGGAATCGGATTGTTGCACGCGCACGAGTTGTTGCTTGTTGTAACTCCATGAACGAATCCGAGTTATATTCAGGAACATGAACAAATCTTTTCGCTATCCCTATCCTAGTTATATTCCCTCCAAAGGCAAACACACATCTGAGTTTAGATTCATCACAAACCGCATATCCTTAATAATTTGCCTTGTTTCTTTAGCAGGTGTGGCGAAGCCAGAAAGGATACAAAGGTGTTGAAACTAGACAAGGGTGCTAAGTGCGTAATAGAAAATAGATTGAATTTTGATTTTAGAGACTGTTTTTCTTAGGAATATGGCCATGTCTAGAACCACTTAAATCGGATTCTTAGTGCAAATGATTGAGAATTCTACCGGGGCTATTTGATTATTATTTGTCGATTATCTAACAATTAAAGAGAACTAAGGCTGATGCTGCAGCCTCAACAACAACAAGAGAGTTTTTTTTTTTTTTTTTTTTTGCGATCATGCCGAAGCACGTTTTTTATTCAAGAGAAATGGAGTATAATCATGAAAGAACTTAACAAGTATCCTTCCATTCTTGATCTAAGACTTCCCAAATAAAAGTTTCAAGGTGCGCAGATCATATCCATGATGTGTGTATATCACTATAGATATCTAGCTAGCTAATACAAGAATCATGTGTTTTGTTTGGGAAGAATGCTGACTAGTAGAACTTTAAGAATCTAAAAACACATGGTTGTTATAATAATCAGAATGCTGACCAACAGAATGCTACCAGCATTCTAAAAACTAGAAACAGAATGCTACGCCCCTGGAACAAGACTTCCCAAATAAAAGTTTCCTGGTGCGCAGATCATATCCATGATCTGTGCATGCATGGCCGCCGGAGGCTTGGAACGAATCGCCTGCCACAGCTTGGCACCATTTTGGTCCATGAATCTCAAGAGATCCACGGGCGTAACATTCTGTTGGTCAGCCATCTTCCTCATCTTCAGATCTGCTCCATGATGGAGAGGAACTCTGCTTGGACCAATGCAGCTGCGTCCTGAGCTGCTTCCTCCCAACACGACTGCTGGACGCGATGCTCTCAAACCGCTTCCCTCCTACACGACTGCTCGACGCAATGCTCTCAAACTGAGACTCTATTTTGGCTGATCTGCGGCGTGGCGAAGCAAAAATCCCAAACCAAAGCAAGCAGGAAAACCCTAAAGTGCCGGCGGAAGAAAACCCCAAAGTGTCGAGCGGAAGAACGAGATTGATCGGAAGAAGGCACTCACCGGCGAAAGGCCACTCGCTCTCCTCCTCGGCGCCTCCTCCCTCAGGCCGGCGGCTCGTTTGCGTTGGTGGAGATAGACGGAGAGGGTTTTGGTGGTGCCGGCCCGTCAAAAACAGAGGAGGGTTTTCCCAGGACAGTGCCGTCCAGTCGGCCACGTGGGCGCGGCGAGCAGCGGACAACGGGCGTTGGTGGTGGACGCGGGCGCGTGGCGATGGGCGGCGACGCCGGGACGGGCGGGCGGCGGTGCTGCGCCTGCGAGAGAGGCGAGAGAGGTGGGCGAGTGGCTGGCTGCCTGGGGGTGGGATGGGGAGTGACTGAGTCTAAGCGAGGGGCTGAGGTCTATGGTTCCTTCATGAGCTGTTATTGGGCTATCAATACATAGGCTGCTGCTTTTCGACGTAATTCGGTTTACTAGTTTGGGAATTCTGTTTACCAATATCTCGGTTCTTTTTAGTACCTGAGAACCGAACACAAACCGATTTTTTTGATTTCGGTATTTTTTGGTTTGATTTGGATCTCGTATTTCGTGCCCAAGATTAGTAAAATAGGCGGTTTTGGAGAGTTCATATGCTAAATTAGACAGTTTCATAGATTGGGGTTATCGTTCCAAGGTCCATAGCTCAGTGCCCGTGCGTTGTTACGGGTAATAAAACACTTTTTTTTTTACCTTTGTAACATTGCCCTGAAAAATACACTACAGCGCTAAAAAATGCCTTTGGAGCAACTTTTGTTTTGTTTGTGATAAATATTGTCCTACCATAACCTAACTAGGCTCAAAAGTTTCGTCTCGGTCGTGTACATCAAAACTATATAATTAGTTTTTTATTTACCTACATTTAGTGCTCCGTATATAAGACAAAAGATTTGATGTGATAGGGGAATAGTGAATTTTAGTGAGAGAATTGGAGGAACTAAACACAGCCAAAAGCATAATTTGTTTACCACTACTAAATTATCCATGATGAATTCATTTGTGCGTCAACACTTTTACTCAATAAGGGAATACATAATTATGCTCACATGAACATGTATAGTTGTACAAAACTGACTTCTATGTGCAAGTAGCGAGTACTATTTACTCCAAGCCAATGACACTACATAAACCCTCATTTTTGACGGAAATAAGCAGAAGTGGCAACAACAAATCCACCTCTAGGAAGTAGTATATACAGTGTACTTATACTAATTTTAGTAGATTTATCAAGTAAATATACTCAAGTTTTAAATAGCGGGCTATGGCAAATAGCGGCACATTTTTCTAGGGGCTATAAAGCTATAGCGGAGCTATGTCGGATAGCGGTTTATATGAAAAACTATATAAAAAAACTCCAATAATTGATGCCAAAACAAGACAAATATGATATTTGATGAACACAAATACGTTTACAAGGTTCTACAAGTCTAAATAACATTACCAAATATCGATATAACATTACAACATGTTTCAAAAAAAATTTAATCATCCAAAACACAAGATTAATAGCAAATGTAATATGAAATAGCAGTAAATAGCGGTAAATATAAAGTAAGTAGCTATAAATAGTGGTGCTATAACGAAAATACGAATAGCTTAGCAGCGAGTCTTTTCCCGCAGCTATAGCGGAGAGCCCCCGCTATTTTAAACAGGGAAATATACTAATTTTAGTAGAGTTATCGAGTAAATATAATGCATGTCTCAATCTCTACATGATGGGCACCAGGATCAGTTGGAGGCTAAACTCTTGCTTGTCCAACATGTTCAGCTTACATCACCGCCAAAACCGAGTGCATCACTGCCAAAAATCCTAACTTGCAAACACAATGAAATGATCAAATAAATAGTCAAGAATTCCGTCAAGCACCAAGTCTTGATTAGAAGTTGTGAGGAAAAAAAAAACTTGGGAGTGGACACTAATCAGAAACAAAAGAAAGTATTGACGTATTTGGAACATTAGGGCTACACAAGAGTCACTACTTCTGGCTAAAAAGTATCATGTAAGGGATCTACAATATAATTAAGCTTCTCACTACAGCTGCTTCAAACATTAAATTCCTATAATTTTTTCATAGCGATAACAATAAACATGGGAAAAGTCATGGTGAGGATGGTTGGTGGCTTACGCATTTTGCCTAATAGAGAGAAAGATTAGCCAAATATGTTTGATCCTATAGCAACATAGAGGATCAGTTTGATTAAAGATTCCGAGTTGCAGAGTACATTTGTACTACACTTGTAATTGGATAGGCAATGATGCTGGTACAGAGAAAAAGATCCATGGAAGGATAATTCATTGTATTGTAATTGGATAGGCAATGATGCTGGAGAAAAAAGATCCATGGAAGGATAATTCATTGTATAATAATGCAGTATAATTATCTGAGAATAAGTAAAACCCCTATGTTGTGAAAGTTGGTATGTGAAAGTTGAAGGCACCTTAATGTGACAATTCCATAATAAGAACATTAATTAAGGAGAATGAATGAAGCTCACATCCATAAAGATAAAATTGATCTTAGACCATTGGAACCGAGATCACAAATACAAATGAGTATAACTTCCTTTTTCATAAAGGGCAGCTATATATTAATTTAACCAAACATTACAACGGATACCCCGCATTCAGTTAGCTAACTAATATTATATAAACTCTGAAAGCATATGGGACATACAAATTCTCATTAACAAAGACTGTATAGGTTGCCAATTTGAGGTTCACTGACGACTTTTTTTTTAAAGAGAGTTTTATAACTTCGGCTTATAAAGAAAACCATAGGTTCACTGACAACTTCAAGTGAGTCATGAATGCAAAATAAAAAAGCTATCCTGTCTTTACCAATTTCATTCAAGGTTTTAGGTTTCAATCCAGCCAACGATAAACAATTCAAGAACAACCGAAGCATCGATTCAAATAGTTTGGTGGTTTACAAACTATATGCTCGAAGCTGTATAAACTTTAGTGTAAATTGGGAAGGTTTATAAGTTCTCTCTAGTCCTAATTGAACATATTAATTTGTTCTATCCAAGTGACTTCATAATTTAGAACTCTCTGGTCCTAATTGAACATATTAATTTGTTCTATCCAAGTGACTTCATAATTTAGAACTTTTCTTTGTGTAACAAAGATTATGGAAATAAGCATCACACAAACAATGAATAATTGGCAAACTCAAGTGGGTTTTGAAAAAAAAAATTGTACCAAAAGGTGAATATAGATGAGGCATAGGCAAGACTAAGTTTGAGACGACCAATAAAGCATCAATATGCCACTTTTACAAGTGGAGCAGCATTCCAAGAATCCCATAGTTACCTTGTGATAAATTAAGGAAGTGTGTATGGTGTAAATATCAGAGAGACACGCACACAAAAATTATTAATCCTTGCTATGGCTGTTTGCTCAGCCATGGTTAACAAGTAGGGAAACACCTTCACCTTCTATAAACTTTTAGCAGAGCAACACAATCCTAACTCCCTGATCTGAAAATCAATTCACCAACAGAGTGACAGAAGCGGCGCCTTCCAATGGTGGTGGGGGAGGGGACGATGGGGGTGATGGCGGTGGTAACGACGGCAACGGCGGCGGGGGATGGCTTCTCCCGCGCCGGGGAGGACGACCACGACTGGCCATCTCCACGCCGTGATGACGACTCCTCCACCGACTTCGCGTGCCCGTTGCCTTCCCTGGGTGGGCCAGGCGCGACGACCGAGGCTGCCAGGTGGAGACAAATCGCGAGGGCCACTTCTCGTGCTACAGGAGTCGCCGCCCCAGGGAAAGCCAGGGGGCGTGGCGGCCGTGCCTCGACTGCTGCGCCCGGACAGGAGGCCGCGGCGGATGACAGATGATGGGTCATGTACTCTGCGCCACGTTCACCGAGGATACGCCCGGATTGCGTCGAAGCGGGGGAGCGGGGGGAGGGAAAGCCGCTGAAAACCCGCGGGACCTACCGCCGCTCGCTCGTTAGGTCAGGTCGTGCTCAGGTCAGCCGTCAGGATGATCTGACTCCACCACACCACGGCGCCCTCTCCGCTCCGTCTCGGCTTTTGCGTCGCCCTGCTCCACACTCGAGGCTGTACATTTAGGCACTTCATTTTTCTTGAGATCGGGTATTTCATTAAGAGATTCAGTCACTTCATCAAATCTGTTGCAAAGGGCAAGAGTCTACACCGTGCTAGCGGTAACAGTGAGTGGTGCCGTTTCAGATTCAGAAAGAAAATGGACAGGAGTCGTGTCCTTAACGAAGGAAAATTCATGTGCTGTGCAGTTGAGAACAGCGACGTGTTCCACAGCAATTGATGCATGCCCTCATGACTGCCAAAAGGCATCAGGAAAGACTACTCATGCTTTACTTCCTTTGCTGAACATGGTCATCATGTATCTAATTGTTTCAGGGTTGGAGGAATTGTGTATGTTTAACTTGTCTTCTTAATACAGTTATACGCTCATACGCAAATCTTTTGCGTATTTAAGAAGAAGAGAAAAAAAAAAGATTAAGAAATTGAAAACACAACATTTGTCAGCAGAAAGAGGACACGATGACCTGATGGACTAGCTAATGCTGGCAAAGGTTAAGCTCGCGGTCTAAGAATCAATCAGAGACTGATTCCAGTTAATAGCTGCTACTCCATTCCGATGCACCTACCAGCTGATGGCTGACGATGCCAAATGTCTCCTTCCAAGAGCCACCAAAAAGCTAAGCCGTAGCTATATACGCTACGACCCTACTGGAGGAGGCATGGCTGCTCACGCCGCTCCCTGTCTTTCTCGTGGCCCAATCAACGGCAGGATGAGGGGACATTCTCTTTGTCTGATAGCGGCGGCAAGAATTGACATATAGAAAAGGCAGCCGAGGAAGCGAGTTCATTTTACTATTATACTAGTAGTTCTTTCTCAGCTCTCTGGTACAGTACGGTTGCACTTTTTCCAACATATTCCTGATTCTATTTTAACCCTGCTCAAAGTAAAGTTGCTTTTAGAACATTCGTTACCCATGCATGCGTCTTTCTCTGCAATTCTTATCTCTAATTAGCAATTTTTTTATGAAACAAAAGAATTATTAGCAAATTGCAAGATATTACCTGTCCAGGTCTCCAGGCTAGCTGCATGAATACATGCATGCTGCATAGTCTAATCCCCAACAGTACATTGACCAGATTAAAGCTACACCATGCATGCATGCAAAGCAAGCATCCGGTGCCTAGATTCCCAGCAGCTCAAAAAAGACCGCTTTATCCCCAAAATCCTGAAGCATGCCATGTGTGGCCTCCACTCCAGACATCACTAGATCCCATCGTCCATCAGTAGTCTCCACTCTCCATCAAGATACAGACACAGCTAGTAGGTAGCAGACACCTGTCGGGCAGCCCCCACGCCTAATAACTGTTAACTAACATAACAGATTATTGCATTGCATTGCCTACCACTAATCATCTTCCATTTATAGTAATATTGAACAAGCAGTGCTGAAGATGCCCTTTAATAATGTCTGCTGATCTGATGAGTTTGAGTTTGTCGTCGACGACGATCTCCACTTGCTGAAGCTCGAGAGCTGAGGCACAAGTAAGTAAAGCAGCAACTAGAGTCTATTGATTTGCATGTCTTCCAGCAGCAATGATGCTAGGATCTTTTTAGCGATCTCTACTCCCTCCGTCCCTAAATGTTTGTCATCTAAAAAGACATGTGTTTGGGAGTATTAAATGTACGGTAAAAAAACATATAAAGGGACGGAGGGTTTAGTCTACTAGCTAGCAGTGCATGCGTGAACAGTGATTCGTCGTCTAGTCTAGCGTCTATGGTAGGATGATATTCCCTATTTGACTGTCGTCGTTGGTGTTCGCGCCACAACTTTGACTCGATTTGTACAAAATATATGCAATATTTATATTTCCAAATAAATTTATTAAAAAACTAGACGAAAAGGATTGCTTTCCATGATACCAATTACTTAACATAAATATTTATATATTTTAATATATAATTAGCTAGCAGTGCATGCGTGAAGCGAGAATCGTCAAACAAAAGGGACGGAGGGAGTAGCTACTAGTGCATGCGTGAACAGTGATTCGTCGGTCAATGTTTCTAGCTTTTGGCGGGACTGCATGCATGCATTCGGTAGACATTATTATTATAGAGTCGATTTAAGGGCTGATGGATACTCCGTATACAGTGCAGGCAAAGGCCGTTTCCTTCCTTCTCCCCTGCAGGATTTCTTTTTTTCTTCTATATGCATGAACGCAATGCAACGACCACAGGTCCACAACCAACCATCAGTTTTTTAATATCAATATCCCACAGCTTCTACATATAACCGACCATCAGCTTTGGTTGTTCTTCATTGTTATGTGTTATCTAAGTCTTTTACCATTTTTCTCTGCTGCTATACATCTCTCTGTCTAGTTTCTACGAAATAATATATGGAGAGAGTAAGATTACTCACTTGCGATGCTAGCTAAGCAACACGGAAGGCATATTCCATTTCTTTCGACTTGATGTTGACCTATATATATATATATATATATATATATGCTCTTCGATCTTCTAGTGGCTGAGCTTGTTCCTGAGCAGATATTTCTCCTGTGCAACATGACGATCGAGGCAGAATATATACTGTGCCCTAAGTATTTGAATAACATGTAACCTGCTACCTACCTGTAGCTTTCAGTGGCCTAATAATATAGTTATATATATGCATGTTATTTCGCAAAAAAAAAAGTTATATGTATGTTAATACCTGATGAAAAAAACAGGCTGAATATAACTTAAGTACCGGTCGACGATATACACGCTAGGCTGCACTTGCTTTGGCTGAGATATCTAGAAAGGTAAGCAGACCATTGATGATTGCATGCTGCAGCTAGATCGATCCATGTCCTCGCTCCTCCATCATGATCACTCACTAATATAGCTGTTGTCTGCCTGTGTCCACACAATGCAAAGTTGTTGGTGGTGGCCGAGCTAGCATATGACGTATGCAACGTAACACGCTGGGGCCAATATGTGGCTTTATTAGTGGCTTTACTACGTACCGAGTATATGCATGGCCCGAGTATATGCATGGCTTCAAAGGCTATAGAAACTGTTCCATAAAACTGTGTACTGAAAAATTAAAGATTGATCGACTAGAGCAAACAAAACTAGCTAATAACCGGCGGCACCTTTAGTTGCATATACTAGAGAGAGAGATATATATAGAGAGAGAGAAGACGCAACCTACACATCCGACTCAGAGTCTTCCGCACGTCTCGGCCAATCCCACCTGCGGCTCACCAGACGGAACTAATCAACCGATCCCGTAATTACGTGGCTTTAAATCTCCTATATAATCACGCCACTTTAATTTCTGCATGCAGACCATGGTAAAACATACGGTCGGACACGCTCCTCCATTTGCATCTGGACGTCCCATTCTTCCACGACGGTGGCCTGGTTCCATTCTTCCCAGGACTTGCTTTGTTGCTTTGTATATATATTTAAATTAAGCTGCATTAGTATATTCTTTTAACTATTTCTTAGTGTTAGAGCATATTCTCGTAAATGCGATTAGTGCAAATTCTAGTAAAATATTTCTTAGTGTGGATTCTCCTAAATATTTCTTAGTGTGAATTCTGGTAAACATTTTGGTGTGAATTCTTTGTAATTTGGGGACATGGCTAAATTTCTATACCATATTTTTATGGTAACTACATCATGACAGTGTGCTAAATTTATGGTAAAAGCGTACCATTTATCTTGTGATTCTACACAACATTATCGTAAATATATCTTTGCATTCATACAAAGTATTGCTGTTATAGTAATTTTGCTTGTAGGAATGACATGTGTGCACTTTTCAAGGGTTGGCTTCATTCGAGACAGCAGCTCTCGGCGAGGCAGCCGCCGAGCTCGAATGGCGGAGATTGGCGGCTAGAATGTCGGCCGCGGTCAGCAAGGACAAGGCACGCGGCAACATGCGCAATCTGCATGCCGATGTCAAACCCTAGCCGCCCGGGCGCCGCCCACACCACCACATCCTCCACCTCACCGCCGCTAGAGGACGCCGACGACGGCGGCGGCTAGGGATCCTTCAAGCCGGCGCGGGGGCCTCCATGGATCTCGGGCCCTCCGGCCTCGGATCCGGCGAACCCCCTCCTCGGATCCGGCCTACGGCCCGGCCGCGGGGGCCTCCATGGATCACAGGCCCTCCGGCCTCGGATCCGCGAACCCCTCACCGGATCCGACCTACGGCGGGTGCTACGCTGCCAAAGGCCGCAGCGCCTCCATGGATGTGGGCCCTCCGGCCTCGGATCCGGCGAACCCCTCCTCGGATCCGGCCTACGGCCCCGCCGCGGGGGCCTCCATGGATCAGGCCCTCCGGCCTCGGATCGGCGACCCCCCTCCTCGGATCCGGCCTACGGCGGGTGCCATTTGCCAAGGCCGCGCCTCCATGGATGCAGGCCCTCCGGCCTCGGATCCGGCGAACCCTCCTCCGGATCCGGCCTACGGCGGGTGCTTATTTGCCAAGGCCGCGCCATGTGGCTTCTTGTTCCGGGATCTCGAGGCTGGTCATCGAGCCATAGTTCATGGGTGGCGAAAGCCTCGCACAAACCGGCTTGTCTTTGCCCGACGGCGACGCCCACATCCTACGGGTGAAAACCTTGCTCCACCTCTCTAGAGGTGGTGGTGGCGGCGGCCGACGTCGTACCTTGCTCCACGTCCCCTCCTCCGTCGTTGCTCTCCTTGATGGGCCGGGAAATTTACAACCCCTTCGCTAGTCTTAGATCCGGGGGTGGGGCATTGTTGTTCCTATATGAGTGTCCTCCTCCGTCGCCGCTCTCCTTGATGGGCCAGGAAATTTATGCTAGGTGTTGTTGCCACCGCTGCTGCCATTCCCCCCTCCGTCGCTCTCCTTGATGGGCTAGGGGTGTTGTTGCCACCGCTGCCGCCATTCCCCTCCATGGTTTCCTCCCTGTGGAGGCGTAGAATGGTGTTATGTGGACCCGTACCTCACCATCACTTCAAAGGAGGTCGCCGTGTCCGGTGATCTTAGGTTTGCGTGTACTTCATCATTCTTAGTCCCGTAGAGCGGCCGGCGTCCCTCGGCCTTCGTCTAGTCTTCTTCTTGTGTGTGTTTGTGCTGTTGATAGTGGTGTTCTGTTCGTGTTGTTGTTCTTCCTTCTTGCTTCTGTTTGGTGTGATTGTACCCCTTCTTTCCCGTGTCTCAAACATCTTTGAATATATAAATTCAGGTGGGGGTTTAAACCCCTCCGGTGACCTATTAAAAAAAATCAGCTATGGTCACACACTCACACGCATCGTCAGAAGATCAAACCATCCATGACAAAAAGAATAAATTAAGACCAATGTCAAACATGCATGACGATCGGAACAACACTTGAGCCTGTACGTCAATGGATCGATCAATAGAAGAAAGATACATAACACCGGCTTCAGTTGCCCACATGCATCATAATGCGAGAAAAAACTATTTTGAAACTGGATCAAGCATGAGCACTAGCTAGAAAGCTCTGAGATCTGACAATTGTGGCACGTAGCAAGCAAAAACAAATTATAATGGATCGTGATGATCACTCACAGCCTGCTCGATCTTGGCCAGTTGAAGGCTTGTCAGGCATCTTGTTGGCCCAGTCACGGCAATAGAAAATCACGCCCAGAGCAGCGCGATTCGAGGAAGAAATCCGCAAAAGCATGCGCCGCCGGATGGTGCGGACAAAGAGAGTAGTCGCCGAACTAGGGAGCCATTTGGTAAAGCGACGTGATTAAAGGGTCTACAATCTAAAGGTTTCCATTCAAATCCAACGTTAAAATAATAAATAAATGGCTCCATTTCACTCTTCGCCGGCTTAAAACACAGGAACCGAGAAAATGGCATGCAGCCAGGGAATCCCTTCAGTCCTGATCCTGTGCGCCGGCTACAAAACCGCAACCCAGCACCAACCCACACCTGCTCGTGCATGGCTATAGAATTTTAGTTTACTACAAATCCTAGCTGATAATATGCATGTATGAACACTATATATTAAAATATTCTATACATTGACCCAAACAACAGGCTTACTGTACGGGTTTTCGCTGATGCCAACTTTGGGTGACATGGCAGAGGCTTACCGCCGGCATCGGGCGAAATTACTAAACATGCTCTAAGCGACGTGATTAAAGGGTCTACAATCTAATTTCCATTCAAATCCAATTAATATAATAAATAAATGGCTCCATTTTAGCATCAGGCCAAGCACACGGTCGATGGGTGCGCTTGTCAGTCGATGGTTGGGTCCGGCTACAAAATTTAATATTTTGTAGCTAGCTATGACCTAATATTTTGGCACAGAATTCCAGCGGACGACCAGATTTTCAAAAAAAATAAAGCCAACGCCAAAGCCAGCCAAAGCGAAAAAGCAAGCGCGCTCAACCAACACTTCATACTAAAACCGCACCGCCGAGACCTCCCTCCTCCTCCACCCTCAGCACCACACCGGCACCGCACCGCACCGCCGTCCCCTCGATCCCTCCTCTACGAAGATGCCTTCCCCAGCTCGCCTCCCTTGAGGCACAATCTCGCGTGGTGATGGCGGCGGGATCGTCGAGTTCGACCGCGATGAGCGCGGCGAGGGGGTGGCGGGACCCGCTAGCGCAGACGCTAGCGTCGCGGGAAACCGGGGAGCCGGTGCCCGGCGCCGTCGCCCCCAGATCATGCCCTTCGTGCGCGCCGCCGACGAGTTTGAGCGGCATAACCAGCGCGTCGCATTCCTCTGTGAGTAGCCCCGCCTTGCCTCCCAATTCCCCTGTTCACTTCTCTTACGCCGGTCGCCGGCATAGAAGAGTGGTCGGTCGTTGAGTGACTTTCCTTGAGCTCACGGCCAGCGTGCGTGGCCGGCGCGGCTCGGGGAGCGACATGGCGAGCATGCGGTGAGCGTGGAGGGCGGTGAGGCACTACTCATGCGAGCTCGCGGCCAGGCGAGCATGCGGTGAGCGTGGAGGGCGGTGAGGCACTACTCAGGCGAGCATGCGGTGAGCGTGGAGACCAAAGATACGAGAGTCGGCGCGGGTCTATAGCGCGGCGAGCGAGCGGCGAGCGCGAGGCACGCGCTCCGAGCGCGCGGACACGACCGGTGCGGAGGGTGTCCGGCGTTCCAAGCAGAAGGTGCCACCGATAACCCCGTCTATGTGTTGCCTAATTTGAAAAAAAAACCCTGGCGCGCGAGCAGACGGCCTTCCCGTGGCCTCGCGAGGCGACGCTTCCGTCCCGTTCTCCCAGGCGGAGCAGACGGGCGAGCGCGCGTTGTACGCCGCCATCGTCCCCAGGCGACGACCCGCTGGATCCCGCGTGCCCGCGCGCGCCTCCTCTCGCGCCAATTTCTCCTCCCAGCACCATGCTGCCGCCGAGGAGGAGCCCGCCATGGCCCTGTCCGTCGCGCCTCCTCTCTCGGGCCTCGACCCCGCCGCCGGATACGGTGCAATGCGTCTTCTGGTGCCGTCTCCAGCGCGTGAATTTTGCGAAAACAATCCCGGTCTCACGAGTCGACGCTCTGCTCGTCGCCTCACGAGTCGACGGCGAGGGCGCGTGCTCCGAGACTCTCTCAACCGCTGGAGGCGCGTTGTACTGGAGGGGCCCCTCGAGTCGGCGAGCCCACGGATTCAGTGCGGGCGCGTGCGCAGTGGAAGTTGAGGGTGCACGGAGGATTCTACATGCCAAATCTACCCTTCTCTTCCCCGACTTTTGGGGCGGAAGAGCGCAGGTACGGCATTGGGGCGGTGTCGGTCTGGGAGCGGGTCTTGAGCGTTAGAGCCCGGCACGCCGGCTGTGGGAGCGGCTGTGTTGGGAGCAACATGACGGAGGAGTATGGCTTATGCATCTTATTGTCTAATTTTTGTACTAGAATGCTTAGAAATCTTGTCATTTGTGAAATCGGAGGAGCTACCTGCTCAAAATACAAAGAAAGAGTTGTATAAGAAGCTGGTTGTTCAGACTACAATCAGATTTAGTGTGACTGCATAGGCTTCTGTTGATGTGCTAGTTTTGCCTTGGATTTCTGTACCATTCAGATTTATCGTGAGAGAATTGTTTTGATGACTGAAAAATATTGCAATGTAGAGATGAAGCATGAATGCTGCTAGTGAATAGACTTATCTGTTAGCTATCTAGTTCATGTAGGTTAGTGAATAGACTTATCTGTTAGCTATCTAGTTCATGTAGGTTGCTGAAACATCAGTGTTATTCGGTTATCTAGGTTGCTAAAACACTTCCGTCAGCAATGTTTCCCTTTTGCGCGGTGTAAAAACTCTTCTTCTTAAAAACAAAGATGCGCAAATCTTTTTGCGTATTCGAAAAAAAAAGCAATGTTTCCTTTTTTTTTTTAGTTATCCTGTTCTCAATTCTGAATTTTAGACTCTCAAAAAGCAGCCCGTTCTTTGGTTTGGAATTGGAAGGTGTCTTTCTGCAGATATATATCTTCCTGTTATTTACTAGTTATGTGTATCTTATTTATGTTTCAACAATCTTTTATCTATTTGAACCGATGAACATGGCGACTCCCAATATGTATATGTTATTGTTTCATCTATTTGTGTACCACGTAGTAGAGTTTGTTCTGATATGAAATTGGATCTAAGGTCGCAAATATGCTGTCAAGAAACTTCAAACTGTGGACCCAATATCAACCCAACGTGGTGTTCGGCAGTACAAAACGAACATGTCAAAGCTGGTCCAGGTAAATTTCCTGTTTCCTAGTCTTGATTCATCATTAGTGACACTTGTGCAGTAAAATTTGTTTACTTGTCACCTTTTGTTTTGAAGTTAATTTCTCTCCTATTTCCTAGTCATGATTCATCATTAGTGACACAATTTGTTTATTTGTCACCCTTTATTCAGTAGTGAACACTTAAGTTAATCTCTGTTTGACAGGATGACATACCTGGTGATGCAAATGTGATTAAACAATTTTATAAGCAGTACTGTGCTCAGATTTCACAAAAGAAAAACTTGTAAGTAATTTATAAACTTTTTTTTATTAGAGTAGAAGCATTGAGCTATTTCTTCTCTGTTGTATTGTTAATAAACCTTTTTATAATATTGAACCAGTGAGGAGATGGCAAAATATTATCAAATGGCATATGCCCTGTATGAAGTGCTAGAGGATGTGGCAGATGTTGATTCAGAGGTGATGTGTTTTAACTGTTTGGTAGATATATGCTATTTTCCTATTTCCTAATACAATTTTCCATTCAGGTGTTAGAGTGTAAACGAATCATTGAGGAAAATGGTCATCATTTCAAGAATTACAAGTACAACATTATTCCCCTCAATTTTCCTGGTGGTTCTTACGAGACAATTGTGGAACTTCTGACAGAGGTATTCCACTCATCTTTCATAACACTATTTCTACTTTTTGTGAAAGGCTGAAGTAAGTTTTGATTTTTGTTACCCCTGTAAATGATGTAGATATTAGATGTTGTTGCTGCAATTAGAAACATAGATGGCCTTCCAATGCCTGATTCACAAACTCAGGTCCAAGATGTATTTGACTGGCTTTCACTAGCATTTGGATTTCAGGTAATGTCGTTTTTTTATCCGTTCATGTTTCGATATTGATATGTTCAATAAGGTCTTCATTCTTACACTTCACAATGTTTTTTGGGGTACAGAAATCGAATATACAAAATCAAAGAGAACACATGGTCTTGCTTCTTGCAAATATTAGTACAAGAACTTTTTAAAGAGGAAGAGCATCCTTTGGTAAGATCAATGCTAATTTGAAGACATTGTTTAACATATTTTTTTATATTTCAAGATTTTCGGTGGTGAACTACACATTTTGATATAAACAAAATGAAGAACTCTAATACTGATTTGGCATGTAATTTTTCAGGTTCTTACTGTGAATCAATTGTGGGAAAAAATATTTGGAAATTACAAGTCATGGTGCCTCTATTTGCATATTAGTTCAAATATCATGTAAGTCGTGTAGTTGTTTGACAAATCTTTGTCATCTAATTATCCTAGAGTTCCAAGTTTCTTTTTTTTTATGTTTTCTTATTTCCTCCATTAGCATTTTTTTTGAAAGAAACCATATGTTTTTAAGAGCACGAAGATGCTATTTTAATTTTTGCATTTTTATTTTTGTCTTGTAGGATGGCTCATGATGTTACAGAAGAAAAGAAGCAACAGCTTAAAAGCTTCTTTATATGGGATTGTATCTTCTTATTTGGGGTGAGGCTGCCAATGTTCGGTTTATGCCTGAATGCTTGTGCTACATATTCCACCATGTAAGTATCTCTCATGAAAGAAACAACATTCTCGAGCTTCCTTATTTGCTGAGTTATAAACCTTTGAACTTTCAATTATTTCTCAAGAATGGTTTATGTATTGTTGTCTTTCCATAGAAAAAAAAAGAACATTGTTGATCTATTCAGCTTAAACATATATTTCAATGATAGTTTTCAAGATGTTTAGTATAGCTGGTATAGTGTGCTGGACTGGTATGGTGTAGCTGCTGTTTTTAGTTGTCGGAGGAGGGAGTCTTGTGGCTGAGTCTTGGTTTTTGGCTGCAGCTAGCTGGTTCCTTCACCTGTTATTTCTACACTAAACTACAATTTCCTAACATTAGAGTTGTAAAAAAATGGATTAATAAAGCTCTTATAACTATTGGAAACGGCATTCACTTCAAGGTCCGGTTGTAAGCATAGTCAATCCGCATAGTCAATCCTACTACCTATTCAATCCTCATCGTGCACCATAAAGTTGAATTGTAAAATAAGTGTTAGTAAATTTGCTAGGTCTCTTGTACATACTATAATACTAATAATATTTTGACAAATACACAATTTTAATTTATGTGACAGATGGCCAATCAGGTGTATGACATGGTTCATAAAAATTATTTTCGACCACCACAAGGGTTTGAGGAAGAGGGATCATTTCTGAAATTTGTTATTGAACCTATTTTTAAGGTTCTGCAAAATGTGAGTTCATATAGTTCATGAAAAATCCACATTAAGCTTTTATATGTCTTGTGCTTATATTCTTTATTCACCATGAAGGAAGCACAAAAAAAGAGAGGGGGTACAGCAGGCCATTCAGCTTCCAGAAATTACGGCGACCTAAATGAACTATTTTGGTAACTTTTTACGCATTGCAAACCTAGGCTATTAGTGTGTTTTTTTTCCACAATGACATTTTGTTTGACTTCTTGGTTTTAATACTCTACTTAATCATTTAGAACAGAGCCACAAGTGCATCATTTGCTGTTGTTTCAATGCTTGCTCACAAGCTATACTCATATGTGTTAAAAGCGCATCATTCTTTGTTGTTTCAATGCTTGCTTCACGGGTAGGTAATACCAAAAACATGATAAAGATTAAACATGTTATGTAGCAATTGATGAAGATAGTGTTAAACTGCTGGTGTGTACACAAGAGAACCACAACAGTACCTCATGTCTGCATGTGAGCTTGTTCAAGGTTAGTATAGGATATTTAGGGCCTGTTTGGGACCTGTTCTCGCTCCACCTTTCCAGCTCCTCTCTCAACTTTGCTATCCAAATAGGGACAGCTCCACAAACTTTTTTTTTTCTTGAACAACGTAGGAGAACTGCGCGTCACTTCATTAAGATTGCGCGTCATTTCACTAAGATAGAAGAAAAGTGCATGGGTCGGAGACCCAACCCAACACACACCCCAACTCACAACACCACACCACGACTTGCCACCCAAAGAGCAAAAAACGACCAGAAGCCCCAAAAAGAGAAAAACACGACCAGAAGCCCTGAGCCTTAGGCCTAGCAGGAAGCGACCTGACAACTAGCTCCAGCTCCAGGAGCTTGGAAGCCCCCGGCCGAGCACACCGAGTCCTTCCTCGCTAATGGATCTAAGAACTTCCCGGACCCTAGGTCTAACATTATCAAAGACACAAGCATTACGATGCTTCCAAATCTCCCAAGCCACCAGAATTACCAAAGAATTAAAACCTTTTCGCGTTTCTTTGGGGACAGCAGCGGTAGACTTCTTCCACCACACCATAAACGAGTTTCATCACACTGAGGGGACAAATGCTGCAGCCCAAATTGATGCAAAACTAGGTACCAAACCTGACGAGGCTCCACAAACTCTACTCTAGAAGAAAGGTGCACTTGAGGGGCAACTCCACACTTTCTATGGAGCACCTAAAAGGGTACTCCAGAAACTTCAGGTTTTTGGTGGCTGCTCCATAGTGGGATTGGTGGAGAAGAGCTGATTTTGGTGGAGTGGAGCAGTCCCAAACAAGCCCCTAGGCTTGGGCTGTGAAGCCTGGATTTTTGAGTATAGTTTTGTGCTAAGAGAGGTCAAAAGAAACATGAATTAGAAGCTTGAAGCTGTAGTTTTGTGATAGCTTATGCAATATTAGTGTAGATTTGCATAATTTACTCACTATTATTTTTCATTTTGGGATTTTTTTTTTTCTCCTCATAGGTCGAAGAAATGTTTTACCAAGCTTAATTGGCCATGGAATCTTAATTCTGACTTCTTTTATCAAGAGGTAAGTAACAGTTGTTATTAATTTAATCTTCCTCCTAAACATTCTTTGGAGTATGAGCTTAGTGTCAATAATCTGATCAATAACATTATGACTTAAGTATAGTGGTCAGTTTTATTCTTTGGAGTATGAGCTTAGTGTCAATAATCTGATCAATAACATTATGACTTAAGTATAGTGGTCAGTTTTATTTTTCAAGGTGCTCAATATAATCTGGAATAAGTGTGCTCATAACTAATATTCATAACTCCAAGCATGGCAGTCTTGGATTGTGCGAGAGTGAATAAAACCGTATTGGGTTTGATGTACAATTATTAAAATGCCATGATTGACATGAGAAAAAACGTTTTTGCCCTAGCGTTCTTCCTCTTTCTATTCTGTTCATGCTCCAATGCGGCCCCTTTTCCTTTGTACAATCACACCATTGGTCCTACACACTCATATTCAAGTCAAAGAATATGAATATTGGCATCAAGCTTGTATTGCCTACACACTCACTCTCTTATCAGTCATCTTGAACAAGCAAGGACATCATGAGAGTTCACTCATCCACATCGCAGATCACCAGCCCACCACGGGGGGAGCAGGTGGAAAGAAACGCCTTTGCCTACGCACATCTTCATGTAGGTGCTAGAACTCATATTAGTGACGGATCTTTGGCACCTCCACCTCAGTGGATGCCTCTACACTGTACTTCCTCATGCTGCTAGGCTGTGAAAAGCAGAGCGAGATGATTAGAGATGGATAGAGGATGATGAGGAACTCGCCTCTTTGCTCCACATGCCTCCCCTTTATCCATTTAATCTTCATGGGAGGGCAGAAGAGTGGTATGGGAGACAGGGAGCTTGAACTCCAAGATGGGCACAATTCTGAAGAAATTTAATTGTGGCAAATAAGGGCAAAATTTGCACCACATGGCATATTTGGGATTAAGCCTTTTTGCGGTGGTATCTTTGGGATTGGAGACATTTGCAATGGCGAATAGAAAATTGTTCCTTAAACTTGTGCATGGATCAACACATATTGTAAGCAACTAGACTTATTGTCATGTGCAAGATAAACAATGTAGATTCTTTGCACACTTAGGCATTAGATGTCTCAGAAATGACTTTAGATCACCTTTTTTATATATGAAAAAGTAATGCATCAAAGCCGTATAGTCATGCTAACATGTATCCTATAAAGACAATGGATCATTGAATTTGTAATTGCATGGAAACATTAAGGTATTGTTCTCCCCAGCCATAGATTGTCCTAAAAAAAGAGCTATTAAACATGATTAGAAATATTTGCAATTAGAAGAGTTTCATGTTTACTTGAATCGATGTTTATGTCGGGTGCTCAAGAGCTATTAAACATGATTAGATGTTTATGTCGGTGCTCAAGAGCTATTAAACATGATTATAAATATTTGCAATTAGAAGAGTTTCATGTTTATTTGAACCGATGTTTATGTCGGTGCTCTTCTCAAACAAATTTTCCTTTATTTTACTGAGCACTACAAGCGAGAAAGCCTAAGACCAATTTTGTTGAACTACGCTCATTTTGGCACATATTTAGAAGTTTCAATCGAATGTGGATGTTTTTAATACTTGTTTTCCAGGTAATTCCTCTTCTTGAAGTGTGTGAAGATTTTTTTTTCCTTGTGAATATTCATAACATATACCTTGACTTTCCAGGCAATGCTTATAGTTTCATGGAGCTCTCCTGGATCTATGTGCGGAATTCTTGATGGAAGAGTTTTCCAAAAAGTCTTAAGTGTTTTTATCACAGCCGCTCTATTCAACTTTTTAAATGGTGGATTACTTTTTTAGTGCATTGATCATAATGCATATGCACTTTATTTATGTTTAAATTCAAAATATTTTTACATGGCATAACTCAAATTTCTTGTTTCTCCTTATGCGGTAACTACGGATATAATATTTCTTGCATAAGCATGGGGCAGTATGGAGAGGACAAAAATAGTAAGATATGTACTAAGATTCGTTGTGGCCTTTGGTTGGATTGTTATTCTTCCATTCTTCTATTCAAGTTCCATCAAGTACCCATCTGGTGATAGTTGGATTGTGAATCCGTATAACATTGCGATTGTCATATATATGGTTCCCGATATCATTCTTTGCCTTGCTTTTCTTGATGCCACGACACTGAATGCCATGGAATGCTCAAATTCACGAGGGTTGGTTCTCTTGATGTGGTGGATTCGGGTGAGTCACTCATAGTTGTCTTTACATAGTTGCTTGAAGAATTGAGCATCATTAGTTCTTACACAATGTTTTGCTATGTGTAGCCAAGATTGTATGTTGGACGTGGGATGCATGAAGATATATTGTCAATCCTTAAGTAAGTGTTGCTTTCAAAAAAAAAAAATCCTTAAGTGTTTCATATTTCTCAAGTATTGTTTTTACTTACTATTGATGAAATTCAAATGAAAATCAATGGTATGTCTTCTTTTGGGCTCTGCTGCTCATCTCCAAGCTTATGTTCGGTTTTCTATGTTGGGGTATGTTAAGACACACTTTTTAAGCAACATTTATGTTATATCAAAAATATATACATTGGTTTGACAAATTGCTACTTATAATCTTATTATACTGCTGAGCTCATGCGCAATGGGTAACCTTTAGGAAAACAATTGTTTGCATGGAGTTGATAAATCTATTGCACCATATATGATGACATAATGGTTCTCGTTCCCCTAAAAAAAGTTTATTACCCAGTTTTTCTAACGTTTTTTTTTTCGGTATTTGTTAGTTTGTACAATTGCAAATCATCGTATCGCAAAAAAAAAAAAAAAAAAAAAAAAGCAAATCGTCATGTTTAGAAAGTATAGATACGTCCCCAGCTCTTTCATACTAAGGTTTAAATAATTTATTGTAAAATTTTTGCTCCATGGTATTAGATTCCATATGTTATGTGGGATTACCAAATGTTATTAGGTTTAGTTGGCCAAGCAACAACGACCGAGTCATTGTGTCAATTTGTTGGGCAAATTGCTAGTCTAGTTGATGGCAAATGTCAACTCTTTTTGTTTGGGCAATGAAGCTTGCCTGGGGGCTCAACCAGGCCCCTTAAGCCAAGGCTTGGGTTTTTAGTGAGAGAAAATAGGGAGACATGGTCTGGAGATATGTTGTCACTTTTTTTATCACAAGCAGCTGTTGCACATGTCTTATTTTTGCCACCAGCCAACCACAATACCTACACTGCATAGTTAGAGATTGGGACACATTGGGATTGGGACCAAGAGCCAACCTCATCTAATTTTAACAAACAAAATAGGCCAACGATGAGAGTGTCTGCTGTAGCACCATTAGTTCCTTTTTGCGAGGTAATTGGTGACCTAAAAAAAATTGGGTGTGTGTGGGGGTGGGGGTAAGACCAGCCCCGGACATTACATTAAGAAGACCTTTTCACACGAGCCCGTAACACCTCATGGCCCCTAGCCGAGTTGGTTTGATGGCACTCCATAGGTCCTGGATTCGACTCCCTCCATAGGTCCTGGATTCGACTCCCCATGGGAGTGAAGTTCAGGATGGGCTAAAAAAAATCCCTCCTATACCACACCAAAGCACGAGGTCTAAGGGCCGACCCCGTTGTTCTCACATGGGCTATGGTGCCATGCGGTACGTGTGGGGCTAGTGGCCCTTTCGCAATAATTGGTACCACGAGAGGAATTGTGTGAGAGCAGGTTTGGAGGTAAACTTAGTTAATTTGTTTGTTAGTGAGATATTATTTCCTTTTTTCTCGTTTGAGGTTCTCAAGAGATGATTGAGAAAGGTGAAGAGGATCATGTACCACTTTTCTTTAAAACATGAGCTTTATAGTGGTATAGTTTTCTTGCATGGGATATTTATCACCTCAAAAAAGAGAGACACGCAAGTCAAACTCATGTTGCATACATAATTTTGTGGGAAAATCTAGAATATATTTTACATACATAGTATCATTACATAATTTTGTTTGCTTAATTCTTATATTTCAAGTCAAAACTTAAGAATAGCTTCTTTACTCTCTTCATGATCATTTTTTTGTACAGATATCACCACCGATTGATCCAACTAAGTTCATTCTTGACCAACAAGTTGGGAACTATGAATGGCATCAAATCTTCCCTACGTGTAAGCATATTGTGATGAGTTTGCTATTATGTTCCATAGTCCATGCAAGTAATGTCTATCTTTGTAGTTCTGTTTGTAAAATGTGAATGTAGTTATTTTTCTCGGTCATTTCATTATGAATAAGAAGAGGAAAAAAAAAAGAAAGGAGAGACAGAGCCTACTCTCCAAGAAACCTAGTCCGGACTTTTTGCACCACACCCTATAAAAACACAAACGACCACAGTCTACTAGGTGCCTAAGCAGCCATCGCCAGAGACCTACAAAGAAGCATTTGCAATGACTTAACACCAGTCCAAAGATCACAAAATAAATTCCTCAAAAAATACCCATGTTTTAGATAGCGCTATGAAATTTAGCGGCAACTTTGTTTTTGGACGCTATATAGCGCTATTTGTTTCAAAAATGACAGAAATCAGGACAAGTATATAATTATAATTTTATAAGTGATAATAATAACCGTATAATGAAGTTCTCGTCCTCAAAACAAACAACCATGAAGGCATCAAGTCAAGTACATAAGCAAACAACCATAAAGTTATTGAAATCACTCAATCACTTAGGCTACGTTGATCAATTTGCCAATAGCGCCATAATAGCGCCGCTATGACGCTATTTGAGCTTAGCGGGCGCTATATAGCGCCAATAGCTTGAATAGCCAAAAAAAAGTGCAATTGCGCGAAGCGCTGAGCTGCTGCGCTTATAGCGCTATTTAAATCGTGGAAAAATATCGCTAAACCTTTTTGGACTAATGTACTCAAAGACGGGCATTCCTATGTTTCCAAATTTCCCAACAACCAAAATTTTGAGCTTAATTCAGTCCTTTTCTTTGATCCTTTGGAACACCCTTGATTATATTGCACCACCGCTAGAAAAAACGAGAATCCTCCGGGCTGTGGTGCAAAGGGAAGTAAGCCCTACACATGAAAGCGCCTTCCAAAAATACAAGCAACCCGGCCTAATCACAGAGAACAAACTGGAGGATGTGGAAGTCCTTGTTTTGCAAGGTGGTTAGATTTCAAATCCGCTTCCAAGGTGCAAATTTGATGGTCCCGAGTAAAAAATGTCGTATAAGCTGATTTGCTAGAATAAGAATCGATCCGCTTCAAGGAAACGTTTATAAATATATTACAAGTACTTGTGGTTGTGAATGGATATGTTTTGTTGGAGATGATGTTAGTGTCCATAATATCACTTAGGACGGGAATTTAATAGGAAAGGTTGTTAGACCTATACCTCAATACCAATCTGATAGTGAGTAGGTGTGTGTTTTGTAAGGGTTTTTCTACCCGTTTTTCCTATTGTCAATATGATGACATGCAGCTCTCCTACATGTTTGAGAAAAAGTAATTAATGATAGCACAAATAAATAAAGTAAAAAAATCTTAAATTTAGGACCTTTGTGTTTGATATGTTATACAATTATATGATGAATCACACATCGTGATATTGTTTGACATATTACTTGATTTTTAGACTTCTGAATTTGCTATTCTATTTTTGTTAAACTTCTCTGTACTTCTTGTTGTTTAAGTTCAAGCCCAATATCTGTCTTAAACTTGTGTCTTTTTACAACTGTAGCAGACTATTGTGTAACCATGGTACAAATTTGTAGTTGTGTATTTTAATGTTTTTTTCTACTTTTGCAGTGCCCCGCAACCTGTGTGTTGTCATTACCATATGGGCACCGATTGTCATGGTATTTAAATAAATTATTATTACAAGAGTCTTGATTGCGTTCCATTAGTCATTTCACCTTCCTTGTTACTTGTAGGTTTATGTTATGGACACACAAATATGGTATGCCATCTTTTCCACTATCTTCGGAGGTGTTTCAGTGCCCTAAGTCATATGGGTGAGGTCGGTGATCTCATTTGTGATGTGGTGTTTAGAATATGTGAGGTCATTTTTTTTTCAGGCAGTGAGACAAAGTATGTAAGAATTTTTTTGTTACCACTTACCGGATCTTACATTTGCTTTTAATTTAGATGCAAACCCTTGGCATGTTGAGGGCCGATTCAAATCAATTCGAAGCTTTCAAGAAATCCAATGGGACAGAACAACAAGAGGTTTCATCTTTGCACAAATACTTTTTTTTTTTTTTCGGTGTTTTTAATTGTTATTAGCCAATGTCTCGAAGTTGCTGAACAAATTGCAGCCAGTTTGGTTGTATTTGACTAATTGTGTCATTCTTAACGGTATTTGACTAATTGTGTCATTCTTAACTGCCAAGCAAGCTTTACTAATTGTGTCATTCTTAGCGCCAAAGAAGCTTTTAAGCCGAGAAGCTTCTTTTGTGTTTGGAATTCATTCATCGATTCCTTGAGAGAGGAAGACTACATTAGTGATAGGTTGGAACCGGAACTCTAAAAGTTTAGTATGTCATACCAAGTATGTTATTGACCTTATGGTTAAACAAGATTTGTTTTATTGTCTCAGAGAGAAGGTCATGTTGATGGCTCCATCACATTCAAGCAGTTTATCCGGTCATTCGGTGGCCACCTTTCCTCCTTGCTAGCAAGGTGAATAATTACCATATCGACAAAATGACCAAACATGTCAAATAGAAAACTTATGGGCTTTGAATTTATCAGGTACCCATAGCTATCCAAGTGGCCATGAATTTCAAAGAAGGGGATGACCATGAGCTTATTGAAAAAGTCAAACTTGATGGAGACAGATACAATGCAATTATAGAATGCTATGAATCCTTAAAAATTATACTCGATAGCCTTCTACTAGACTTTAATGATCGAAGGTAAAAAACAAAATCAACTAATTTCAATTTGAAGTAACTAACTTCTTAATTGAATTACTCGGATCGTGTTGACATTTGCATTGCAAAGTGTTGTCAATGATATTTATGGAAAAGTGACTACTAGCATAAGTAATAAAACATTCTTGAAAGACTTTGAAATGGCAGTAAATCGGCAAATTAACAATTACATTGGCAAAATTATTAGAGCTGCTGCACGTGCGTAGCAACATTCTTAGTGCTATTTTTTTTCAATTAATCTTGGTATGTTCTTTATATTTAGTATTATGTTTTTGCTTACTATCTTACATTTGCTAGTACGTAGCAACATTCTTAGTGCTATTTTTTTTTCATTAATCTTGGTATGTTCTTTATATTTACTATTATGTTTTTGCTTACTATCTTACATTTGCGTAAGAGAAAACCAACAAATGATGATGAAGAAAAAAAATTATTAATACTTTACAAGATTTGATGGAAATTACGACACGTGATTTCATGAAAGATGAACATAGGTAAAACTTATGATATTTACATGACTTTAAAAAGTTAAGAATATTCCTCTTAAAATGTGATACTTGTATGGATAATTGTGTAGTATTTTGAAAGATGAGAACGAGAGAGAGCAAAGATTCACGAATCTAAACATTAATATGACAAGTTTAAGATTCTTGGAGAGAGAAGGTATGCAATTACACTATTCGTAGAGGCTCCTTGCCCTTTTTGTTTTTGGCATGTATTTGAACCTGGTTTAGAGCTCCTTGCCCCTCTTGATCCTTCAAAAAAAAAATTCATACTAATATTTTTGTCATAGAGGCTCCTTGCCCTTTTTGGCATGTATTTGAACCCGGTTTAGAGCTCCTTGCTCCTCTTGATCCAAAAAAAAAAATCATACTAATATTTCGAGGCTCCTTGCCTTTTTTTTTTTTTTTTGCATGTATTTGAACCTAGTTTAGAGCTTGCCCCTCCTAATCCCCCCTCCTAATCCTTCAAAAGAAAAATATTTCGAATGTGTTTTGGTTTCAGCTTTGTCGCCGCACTTATCGTTGACTATGAAGGATTCGCAATGGATGTTCCAACAAACTTGGATGCTCGCCGTAGGATCACCTTCTTTGCAAACTCTCTTTTTATGAAAATGCCAAGAGCACCGCGTGTGCAAGATATGATTTCATTGAGGTGTGTATATTGTCATCCACGTGTTTTATTTTAAGTAGCCTAGTTGATTTGCATATGTACGTAGTAACTTAGTTATTAGACCTTTTGGTCTTTTAAAAAAGATATTACTTTGTTATTAGACCTTTTGGTCTTTAAAAAAAGATATATTTTTTTCATAATTGAACACATTGAAATTTGTGTTTCATAAGAGGAAAAAAAATCAAAAGTATATTTCTGTCGTAAATGTTGTTTCTATTATTATTTTTTCCCATTGTTTTAAAAAATTCTTCTTTTTTTCCCTTATGCGTCTATTTTGAGATGCATCACATTCTAACAAGTTTCCATGTTCAGTATTCGACACCATACTACAATGAAGACGTACTCTATTCATCACATGAACTCTGAATAGAGAGAATGAAGATGGTATCTCAATTTTGTTCTACCTACAAAAGATCTATCCGTAAATTGTCGACTCCTATTTATTTTGTTTTTGAAACAAAATTCATAATATTGCTATAGACTTAGGTGAAAGTGAGGACTCAACTAATTTAGTAACTAATTCTTGCCACACCCACTAGATGAATGGAAGAACTTCCTAGAACGTATTGGAGTTAAGACGAAAAATGAAGTGTCACGCATGGATGATACTCGTTTATGGGCATCTTACCGTGGTCAAACGCTTGCCAGAACTGGTAATATGGTCATCCTATCCTTTATTGACCTACCAAACTGTGTATTCTCTACCTTCCTTATTCTAACTTGTTATGTATAGTGAGAGGAATGATGTACTTATTCTAACTTTGTTATGTATAGTGAGAGGAATGATATACTATAGACGAGCTCTTGAACTACAATGTCGGGGATATGACAAATGACCAAGGTTAGCGAAGTTCTTTGAGCATGCACATTTTATTTATGTGGATGCAATTGAAAATAGTATATTAGTGATGAATTGAATTATCAGGTTATGGCTTAGCTGATTTGGATAAAGCTGCGAGGTCCAAGGCCATTGCTGAAATTAAATTCAATTATGTTGTCTCCTGTCAACTCTATGGCATGCATAAGGCATCCAAGGATTCTCGAGAAAAAGCTCTCTACGAGAATATCTTAAACCTCATGCTAACGTAAGTTCCTGACCTTTTTTTCCTGGTTTAGATTATATTTTTGTGTTTTCCTCCTTTCATATTTAAAAATACAGGTATCCAAAGCATTGCGCATTGCTTACATCGATGAGAAAGAAGTACAATTACAAAATGGTAAAATAGAGAAACAATATTACTCTGTTCTTGTGAAAGGTGATGATGAGGTATTGACCTTATGTTGCATGAACTTAAATCTTTACTTTCCTTCTATTCATATCAGTAACCACAATGTTATGTTGCATGAACTTAAATCTTTACCTTCCTTCGATTTCATATCAAGAACTACAATATATCCATTTTTACATTTAGCTTTCACTAGTTTCCTAGCACATGTTGGACCAGTAGGCAATGTAACTATGCTAACATCATAATTTGATAGTGTGGTGTTGGTTTGTTTTAGTACTCTTATGTACATTTCTTCTTGTTGCAAAGAGCTTTTAGAAAAAAAAAAGAGTTGTAAGGGAAATAACATGAATAACTTAGTCTCGCTATCATTTTGCCAGAGAACATGATTGTATTTCTTCTTGTATTTATTTTGTTGTCGAAATCTATCGGATAAGGCTCCCTGGGTAAACCAACAGAAGTTGGAGAAGGCAAGCCTAATAATCAAAATCATGCCATAATCTTCACTAGAGGTGAAGCACTCCAAGCAATTGACATGAACCAGGTATACTAAACAATTATGCACTAGGTTTCAATTATGCACTAGGTTTCAAGTTAGCAGACTTACATTTTATTTTTCTGTTTTGTAGGATAACTATCTAGAGGAAGCATTTAAAATGAGAAATCTTTTGGAAGAGTTCGGTCTTACACATGGAAAGTCGGAGCCCACCATATTGGGTGTTCGGGAGCATATATTTACAGGAAGGTTGGTTTTTCTGTTTTTACCAATTTATATCTAAATTTGTGAGTCATTTTTTTTTTCTTATAGATTTTTGAATAACTAAATTTGGGGGCTAATGCTAATGTAATTCTGATGTCATGTGACATGTAGTGTTTCATCCTCGCCTGGTTTATGTCCAGCCAGGAGGCCAACCGTCACTATTGGACAACGTGTTCTTGCCAACCCTCTTAAGTATAGCTTCTCTCTCTTTCAAAATTTAACTCTTAGTTGTTACACTGTAGTCGTGGATTTGATTTTGACAAGGAACTCATAGCTGTTGAATGTTATCATGCTGCTCATAAAGGTTTAAGATTTGCTAATATTTACTCATAGCTTTCATGAATACATTATATGAACAATATTCGATGATGAATAAGCATAGCCCAACCAACTGCAGGACAGGTAGATGTGCAATTTGCTAATTGCATCAATCATTAAACTTAATGGCTCTGTTAAGCATTGTTTTAACTAGAGCTTGCTGTGGCTCTGTAGCAGGTCTTTTGACTTCTGCCTGTTGCATGGTATAGCCTAGCATGATTTTTTTGTGTTAAGCATTGTTTTAACTAGAGCTTGCTGTGGCTCTGTAGCAGGTCTTTTGACTTCTGCCTGTTGCATGGTATAGCCTAGCATAATTTTTTGGATAACCACAAATACAGTTCAAGCATCCACATGATCAATTTGATGTACCTCTAGCTACCTTCCATTTGGATACTTAGTACAAGATTTGTAGCATGTGCACCAACAAATAAGGAGTATGAGAAAGTGATGTTAATGGAGAAAAGATAAAATGTGGAAGTTTGGGGGATGAATTCTATGTTTATTTGTTGTCTTCATTTGACCATATTGGCTAAATATCCTATATGTTTTACTTTGTGAAATGATTAATTCATAATGTTGTAATTGCTTTGCATTCACTCCAACCGAAACTGATGTTTAAAGCTTTTGTTAATTCATGCCGTGGCTAGATATGAGATATGTTTTGTAATTATCACACACATTGCTACACGTTGAAGTAATAATTTATTGTTTTCAAATATATATGCCACGTAGAATTTGCATATAAAATATCGGTATGGTGATATGAGATAATTTGTAGTTTATATGGAGATATCAGACAATTTGTAGTTTATATGGAGACTTTTGGAGTCTAGGATGTAAATTCTCAGTTTAAGTAATTTATGGGAGTTATGGAATTTAGATGTGGTAGCATTGAATTCTCACATTAATATTGAAGTTGAGTTAACAAATTTCTGATGCAGGGTACGATTCCATTATGGGCATCCTGATGTTTTTGATAAACTCTTTCACCTGACAAGAGGTGGCATAAGCAAGGCATCAAAGGTTATCAACCTTAGCGAGGATATATTTGCAGGTTAGATTTCCAAGACTGCAAAAATTAAGTTGCTTATTTCTGCTCACTAAGCTCACAGTTGTTATATTGACATCAAAGGGTTCAATTCAACCCTGCGTCAAGGAAATGTTACGCATCATGAATACATACAGTTGGGCAAAGGACGTGATGTTGGAATGAATCAAATATCCAACTTTGAGGCCAAGGTGGCAAACGGAAATGGTGAACAAACACTATGTCGTGATATTTATCGCCTAGGACAAGGATTGATTTCTACAGGATGCTGTCTCTATTTTTTACCACAGTTGGTTTCTACTTCAACAGCGTGGTATGAGTCTCATACTTGGACTTAACTAATTAGTAACTGACAAATATAACTTCTATATTTTACCACAGTTGGTTTCTACTTCAACAGCGTGGTATGAGTCTCATACTTGGACTTAACTAATTAGTAACTGACAAATATAACTTCTAGAAAGTAGAAAAGCAGATTGAAAAAAAACGATGATATCTGGGATTTCCAACTTTTGAGCAATCAAACATTTAAAAGTTCTCACTGCTAGAACTAAAGTATGCTTTTTGTAAGATTGAAACTGGTACTTTGTGCAAGATTAAGCTGGGGCTGGGACACAAAAATATACTCCCTGATGTTTTATTTATTTACCTCAGATAATTCATATAAAGCTTGCATGTTGTGTAAAAAATGATTAATGTGTTTTATTGATGTTTTCTAAAAGCAAGAACCAACACTAATCTTGATTCATTTTATGATCTCCGCTCTATAATTTTTATGAGTTGATTTAACATGTATATTACCTTCAGGTGGTTGTTGCCACAGTGTATGTATTTTTATATGGGAGGTTATACCTTGTTTTGAGTGGCTTAGAAAAGTCAATACTCCAAGATCCAAATATGAAACCTTTTGAAAATGCACTTGCTACTCAATCTGTATTCCAACTTGGGATGTTGCTCGTTCTCCCAATGATGATGGAGGTTGGACTGGAGAAAGGATTTGGCAGAGCACTGGTAGAGTTTGTGATCATGCAACTTCAGTTAGCTCCTGTATTCTACATTTTTCATCTTGGAACAAAGTGCCACTATTATGGCAGGACAGTACTTCATGGTGGAGCAAAGTATAGACCTACTGGGAGAGGGTTTGTTGTGCGACATGCGAAGTTTGCTGAGAATTATAGGATGTACTCCCGGAGTCACTTTGTGAAAGCACTGGAGCTGCTTATTCTTTTGGTTGTTTACGGAGCATATGGGAGTTCATACAGAAGCTCAAGTGTGTATCTGAACGTCACACTTTCCATATGGTTTCTTGTTTTTTGTTGGCTGTTTGCACCTTTTGTCTTCAACCCATCCTGCTTTGAGTGGCACAAGACTGTTGATGACTGGATTGACTGGTGGAAGTGGATGGGCAATAGAGGTGGTATTGATTAGGACCTGAGCAAAGTTGGGAGGCTTGGTGGACAAGTGAACATGACCACCTGAGGAATGCAACAATTCGAAGCTTCATCTTGGAGTTCATCCTTTCCCTGCGATTCTTGATCTATCA
The DNA here is from genome assembly GCA_015847255.1 of Hyparrhenia diplandra. Taxonomy (NCBI): domain Eukaryota; kingdom Viridiplantae; phylum Streptophyta; class Magnoliopsida; order Poales; family Poaceae; genus Hyparrhenia; species Hyparrhenia diplandra. The sequence goes on from JADLZK010004716.1 coordinate 620,398, forward strand.
ATATGGTATTATTTACCACTTGCCCATAGTGCAAGGCGACAAGAGCTTCTTGGTATTCTACCTGCTTAGAATGTCCCTTGTTTTGATTTTCAATTTTAAACTCAGTGAACTTAATGCTTGCTTTCTCCAACAGGTATATGCACTGTCATGGCTGGTTATAGCAGTTGCTCTTGTGTCTCTGAAGGTAACAGTCTGATTTGTCTTGTAGTGCATCCTATTTTGTTTGATACTGCGTTTACATCTAGAGTATGCTCCCTAATTCCAGGTTGTTTCAATGGGAAGAGGGAAGTTTTTTCAACTAGAGTTCCGCATCTTCAACGTCTCTGTGTTCATTCTGCTCATCGGTGTCCTTAACCTTTTATTTGTTTCTTTTCGATTCACTGTCATGGACGTTGGTGCCAGTATCTTGGCATTCGTTCCCACTGGCTGGTTTATTCTTCTGGTGAGCCCGTCAATGTTTCTTTCATACATGTCTCAGTTACTTGCTCTTTGCCATAGGATACTTATCACTCCTGTTAATCTTCATTTAGATGTGTTCTGTTTTTAGATGTATTGATTTATTCTCTAATTCATGTTTGTGCCACCTTCTGTTGCTTTAGATTGCACAATTATGTGGACCGCTGTTTCCGAGGTTGATCAGTACTGGGGATGCATGCAAAGGTCCTCGCTGTGCCAAGTTCAGGCAGAGGACTGCTGCTGCGCTTAGGAAGATTGGACCATGGGAATCCATCCAGGAGATGGCGAGGATATACGAGTACACAATGGGGCTCCTCATCTTCCTGCCCATTGCCGTGCTGTCGTGGTTCCCTTTTGTGTCTGAGTTCCAGACACGGCTGCTCTTCAACCAGGCCTTCAGCAGGGGGCTGCAGATCTCTAGGATCCTCGCTGGGCAGAACGGTAGAGGCACAAAGAGCACAAAGAGCGACTGATTCTTTCTTGACGGAGTGATCCACTCTGTTATGCCATGTAGTATCTTGTTTCTATTGCCCGTTGCTATCATGTCTAGCATTAAGTATGTTTGTCTTTTGAAAAAGTGGAATCGCACAGTTTGAGTGTCGGTGGACTCTGATTAATTGTAGGTGTTGCTTGCAAATGTTGTTTTTAAGTGTTGGCGATAGAATCTCATTGCATGTTGGTAGCAATCATGCAGTTTGCAATCGAGACGTGACACATTTTCCATCAATGACATAGACGATCATTTTGGTTTGACCACCTTTACTCACCAACTAGTTCTAGGTGAATGCATGATTTAGGCCTTGTTTAGATGGCTAAAGTTTGTAACTCTTTTTCCACTCTTCCTCCATCACATCACATTAAATACACCAAAAGACATATGTTTGAAGTATAAAATGTAGGTAAAAAAAATAACTAATTAACTAATTACACAGTTTAGATGTACATTGCGAGACGATTCTTTTGAGTCTAGTTACCGCATGGTAGGATAATATTTACCACAAACAAACGAAATGTGCTAAGTTCCAACACTTACTTTTCCAAGTTTTTGGAACATCTAAACGAGGCCTTATATTGATTACTGTCGAATGAATGCATGGTTCACGATGTCAATATATATCCGAATGAACAAGTCATGATCATTTTGAAGGATCATCCGTTGTATCTAAAAGATGCTAGTTTTGCCATTATGATCTCAAGTCTGGTTCAGGCTCAAGTTAGTGATCATGGCAATACAATGATTGGATGTTGGCTGTACCGAATTTAGTTTTGAGAATAGCAATAAGGTTAACTATGGTTGGTTGCAATTTGGTTGCTTTGTACATATTCAGAATCTAATAGGAGAAGTTGAGGAAGTCATTTTAAATAGGTTTGTAGCAGCCATCTGAAGATATTAGTGAAGGAAAATAGCAGAATTTGTCATCTCATAACAAAATTTGATTTTTGAGAACGATGAGATTACGTGCCCATGGAAACAAAGGTATGGCTAATACATGTGTGGTAATCACCATGATGACGAGTCATTTTTGGTTTAAAATATGTTTTTAGTACCCAAGCTTTACTTAAAATAGGGAGGGGCTATATGTTGAGAACCATTTTTCTTTTTTTAAAGGAGGTGATCCCTAATTGGGCTGCCGAAAACTAGCTAGAGCTGGCTTCAAAACTGTCCAAGGCTGAGTTGGAAAAAAAAAGTCAGCTAGAGTATTTGGCAAGGATAAGAAGAGCTGTCAACGTGTGCATAGTTGTTTACGAGAACAGCAGAAACGGATTACCGTAAGGAGGCAAGGATAAGAAGAGCGAGTCAACGAGCGCAAAAAAAGACGACAGGTGCGTCAGGTTGAAGAAGATGCGTCCTGCTCGGCTGTGTAACAAATAAGGCCCATCCCCACCCCAGTCCTCAATGGTTCTGGCCCAGTGATACTAGCGCAAGGCAAGTTGGAGGGACCCCAGCGGCGCACGCACATTCCATCAGCAAATTCTTTGTTGTTTGCTCAATCCCTAGCATGGGGGTTCGGTGGCTCCAATTGTTGGTCAACTAAATAGACTAGTATAATGCCCGTGCTAACGCTACGGTTTTAATTTTAGGGAAGCTTAAATTTGCAACCAGATATAAGAAGACTTTTGTGATGCTAAGATCATCAGATCATAGAATCACACTTGGTAATACATGCACCAGATTGAGTTAGTTGATTGATCGGTGTGACTTGTGTCAGGTAAAACAGTATACAAGTAAATCAGCATATGCCTGAACTACAGCTTTGAAGAAGTAAACCACCATATGCCTGAACTGAACAACTTGCAATGATATGCCATGTCCATTTTTTTTTTGAACGTATTTGTAAATTATGTGACATGATTACTGTATGCAACTTCTTGGAATGTGAGATACATGTGCCTTTTTTGAATTTACTGTATAAATTTGCAGATTGCACTTGCATTTTTTGTGGCATCTTTCTTTTTGTCTGTCAAGATGGCCACAGGTCAGTAACTCAAACCTGTTACCTCCAAGTCAAAACTTTACCTTTTGAAAGTGACCCATTCTATTTAGATCAAGCCTCTTTGCTAGGCGGTGGTGTCAGAAAAAAAACCTTTTTTCTGCTTCAGATGTTTACAGAAGAAACATGCACCATCATTGCATTAACCTAGCAATGTCCAACAGGATTCCAAAGTCACTCTCGATATGGAGAAATCTGATGTTGCTCTAGAAGTAGGTTATCCCTCACACATTGATATTTCTTATTTCTTATACTTTTCTACACTACATATGAATGACACTTCATTCATTGACAAATTCTATTATTTCAGAGAAAAGTAGTTGAGCAGCTTTTGTTAGATCCTAATGCAAACCAAGCTATCATCTGTGATAACCTCAGGAAGGTTTATCATGGAAGGGATGGGAACCCTGATCAAGCTGGCTGTTCGAGGGTTATCTTTGGTCCTTCAAAAGGGCCAGTGCTTTGGAATGCTTGGCCCAAATGGAGCTGGGAAAACATCTTTCATTAACATGGTATGGTACGGTTGAAAATGGATGTTGTCTCGCTCTTTTGACGAAAGGTGTGTCTTGTTTCGTGTAATGAGACTTAATTTTTCTCCATAGATGATTGGACTCATTAAACCTTCATCTCGTACTGCTTATGTCCACGGAATGGATATAAATATGGACATGGCTAACATATATACAAATATTGAGTGTGCCCGCACAGCATAAGTATTTACTCTTATCTAGTACTCCCTCCGTCCAGAAATGATAATAGGCGTATTTTGACTATGGATCATATGATTTAATCACAGTAATTTGTGTTGTCTTAAATGCAGCTTGCTTTGGGAAATACTGACTGGAAAAGAACACCTTTTCTTTTATGGAAAGGTTGAAGAATCTTAAAGGTGCTGCATTATTGAAGGTACCTCCCAAAAAAAAAAAAAAAAAAAAACCTCCAATCCCAGATACCACTATTTGAACATTATATTCACATTTTGGTTTTCAACAATTCTAAAGGCCATGTCATTTCTGAAATTTTATTGCAAAACAGTAGGCGACTTAACTGAATCATAGTGATTCAGTCTCGGTGCTGCTGTTCTAATAGCAGTAAGATTGATTTAGTCTGAAATATCAATCCAAAGAAGTACTGCCCTGCCTACAATCGAAGTTTGGTGTGAAAATGTTGCTATAAGCACAATAGAGAGTTTTTGTACAGAGGGAGAGGATGTCTTTTAGGGTGTTTAAATTAACATGATTCATGTGAATGTTGGTCCACAAGAGCGTCAGTTCTTCCAATCATGATCCACCCATTTCTGCTTTCATTTGCATTGGTTCATTGATTTTGGGATTAATTCGTGTGCATGCATGCAGCTCGATGATTGGACGTTCGAATGGCTGTACTGGCCTCAGTGCCGGGAGCCAGCCAGTCGGCGACGAGACGGTGGAGTTTGTGCGGTCCCTGGACGTGGAGGAGGACATGGCCATGCATCGTCGTCGCCTACATCGTCGTTGCCATCTGCTACCTCCCAGTCGCGTTCGTCGGCTACTACGTCTTCGGCAACGCCGTCGACGGCAACATCCTCATCACACTCGATAAGCCACCCTGGCTCATCGCCGCCGCCAATATCTTCGTCGTCATCCACGTCATCGGCAGCTACCAGGTCCCAAAATCTCGTACGCACGTGTTATTGCATTGGTGACAGCTGCTTATTACGTACCTTAATTACTTGTGAATCTTGTGATCGATGGGGAAGTTACGAGCGGCGAGGGGTTCTCCTGGAGAACGACGTACCTAGCGACGACCTCGGCCGTAGGTGCCGATCTCCAACCACCTCCACTTCGACGCGTATGACCTCGACCTCGGCGCCGTCCGCCCAACACGCCGGAGCGGGAGCGGCGTCGGAGCGGGGCGTGGCCGTTGAAGTGAGCCTGGATTCCGCTTGGCCGCGGACGACGCTTGGCGGGAGGCGCGGAACCGGGCGGCGGAGGAGCGCCCGCACGGCCTCCTGCTCCTTGGACGGGAACGAGGGAGCACCTGTGAGGACGGCCGCCTGCTCCTTGTTCCGAAGCGCCCAGGGGCCACGTGAACGGCCGACGCCGCGGAGGAGCTTGAGGTAGCCGAGTCGGACGTGGCGCGGCGGACGGGGCGGCGGGCTGGGTTTGAGTCGGATGGAGTGGAGGCACGACGATCGGTGCGGCGGCGCCCGGGCGGAGCAGGCAGGGCCGTGGGACGATCTGGTCGGTGGGGGATCGGGCGGAGCAGGCCGGTCGTGGAGGAACTGCTCGGACTGCGGGCGACGTCGCGCGAGCAGCAGGCGCCCTTGTAAACTGCTTTGATGGGCGCCAGGCGGTTGCCGGGCGAGCATCGAGAGGGGTAGTTTTTGGTCGCCCGTGTGGGACGGCTTCAACGCTTGGTGAGGCTGAAGTTTTCAACTATAGGATAGATAGAGATTGATATCTGACTAGCGAAATCAATTTTTATAGGGTACGGTATGTTTTCTTACAATTTTGTTTGACATTTTTTTTTTACATATTTGCTCACTTGTCACTTACTCATTAATTTATGGGCGACTAAACAGCCGCAGCTGCTCGGGTCGCTCCCCACGCGAGCGACCGAGCGGGATCCAAACCCTAGCAGCGCCGCCACCTCCATTCCCCGCTCTAGCCGCGCCCGCCGAAGCGGGCCTCCGCAAGGCCGCTTGGCTCGCCGGGATGGCGGCGGCGGGCCCTCTCCTCGCTTGAAGGTGGTGTGGCGGCGCGGGATGCGGTGGTCCGGCGAGGTGCTACCGGAGCTCGAGCCGTGGGGCTCAATCCGCCTTCCTGCTGCAGCCGGGCGTGCAGGTGCTTGCCGCGGTGTCCTCTCGCTGCCCATGGCCTCGCTGCCCATGGCCGGCCGCAGTGGTGGTGAGGCTGGTTTGCGGCTGCCGACGGCGAGACTCGGCCCCCGCGCGCCGGATCCGGGGCCTCCTCGGCCGGATCTGGGGTGGGGGGACTGCGGTGGTGGTGGATGTGGCGGGACGGTGCTGGTCGAGGTGCGGTGGTGGTGTGTGGCTCGCGGTGGTCTTCTTGGTGGCTGAAGTTGGCGGGGTGTGTGCTGTCCGGGATGCGGCGCGGGCTTGAGCTGCAGGAGTGGTGGCTGCGACCGGCGAGTGGCGTCGATGGTGGCTGCGGCCGCGACCGCACATGGGCGACGGTTTGCGGTATGTTGGTTGGTGCTCTTCCCCTTCGCGGCGACGTTACTGGTGTGGCGCCGCCATGGTGGTGGGGTCAGGGCTGGCAGGTGCTTGCCGATGGTGCCGAGGTGGTGCCTGGCTTTTTCCGGTTGTGGCGTTGTGGTTTTGGCGAAGAGCGTACTCGGCATGGCCGAGCATGTGCGGCGTGCATGGTGCAAAGCGTTGTGGTTTTGGCGAAGAGCGTACTCCTGGCATGGCCGAGCATGTGCGGCAGGCATGGTGCAAACGGGCGAAAGCCTTCACTGCCTTTTGTCAGTGGCGATGGTGGTCGTTCTCCCCGCTGGGGGCACCATTGAGGGCATCCATTTTCTTCCCAGTCCTCTATGGACGTGCGACGGCGACGCCATTAGCGTCGTCCCCTCCTTGGAGGCGTCGTATCTGGAGACCCATCTTGGCCAGGGGTGGTGGTCGGCTGGTGGTGTTGCCTATGTGTTGCGGCTGTGGTGGTGCACTTGGTTCGTGTTGGCAGGCGGGGGTGGTGGTCACCTGGTGGTGTTGCCTATGTGTTGCGGCTGTGGTGGTGCACTTGGTTCGTGTTGGCAGGAAGGTGCTGAGGGCCCATGGGTGCTGGAGGCCTTGGGCTAGCGCACATGGTGGTGGTGATCTCGGTGCCGGTGGGGCGGATGTGGGGCTCTCGAAGCGGTTTCAGATATCTGTGTCCTGAGTAGTGGAGTGAGGCGGTGGGTGTGGCGAGGCCCCCACGCTGCAGTAGGGATCAGTGGTTTTCAAAGTGCCGCGACGGGTTTTTCTGGCTGAGCCGGGGGATCGACGGTTGTGGGTGTATAGCTTGAGGGTGATAGCCCCATGGTGGAGGAGTTCTAGGTGGCTGCTCGGGCTTGCAGCGGGCTGCGGCTTCAACGTTGGTGACGACGGCGCGGTTTCGATGGCTTGCTTTTGACTTCTCTCCCAGGTGGTGGTGGTGTAGTTTGTGCGCGTTTGTTTTTCCTTTTCTTGGTGCCTTTTGTGTGGTGGCTCGCGTCGATGTCCCAATCCGACCGAGCGGCGGGTTGGAGCCTCGTGTTGATGACCCAATCCAACCGAAGCGGTGCGACTTTTGTTTATTTTGCTCCCTTCCGCGTTGTGTTTAGTTGAGTTGTTTAAGTGGATTCTAGTTGTGGTATGAATGGTAGTTTTCAGGCTTGTGTCGACGTCCCAATCCGACCAAGCAAGAAGTTGAGTAGCGTGAGTTGAGTTGACTCCGGTACCTATGTGTGCAGGTGGAGTAGGGTACCCTCCACAATTGTATGGTTTTTTTCGCCCGGTTTCAAGTCAAAAAAACTGGACTGGCACTTGCCTTTTATTTTATTCGTCTAATAAAAATCACGGCAAAGCTTTTGCCGTCCTTTCTAAAAAACTTACTCATTAATTTAAATTATGGGTTGTTTATGTTTTTTTCCTTTTGATCATCTGTTGTATGGTAGATTTTCTAGACTATATAGAACAAAAATTCTCCTTATGTGTTCTTCTTGGAAAATGTAATTATGTTTAAACTTCTTCTATACCTTTTGTTTGTTGTATTATATATTAGAACATAATTGTTAGTGACACTACATTATAGATATGGCATACATATACATAGTTAACTAGAGCGGTATATGGGTAGATTTTTGTATATGTACTCCCTCCGTTTCACAATACTTGCAATTCTTTGACTCATATAAACTGTGTTTGACCTCTGCGTCTTATTCAACTTTTTTTAATAAATATTACCACTTTTTGTTATGACTTATTACATCACTAAAGATATTGTAATGACGTTTTGTTTGTTTTATAATTTACATAAAAATTTGAAAGTTTATATGAGTTAAAGAATTGCAAGTATTGTGGAACGGATGGAGCACGTAGGGAGTCGCCTAGCTCGTATTTTCGGCTCGGCCCTTTAAACAGAGCGCAGGTCCAAAACCCGAGTGAAAAAGGGCACTTTTGCCTCTGTGCATGCGGAGAGAGGGAGCAGCGCAGGAAGGAATGGGATGCAGCTGTCTCGAACGGCACGACACGACGTGCCGCCCGGCCTTGCATATGACTCTTTGCATGACTCTCTATGTTCTGCATTTTGGGCTGCAAAGAAGTTGTGCATACCATTGGCCAATCTAATTTTTTTTTGGGCTGCAAAGAAGTTGTGCATACCATCTAGATTTGTTATTAGAGACAAAAAATAATTACTTATTGTTTCGTTCTTCCCGTTTACTCTTTGAGGACAAGAGAAAAATCAGTCATGGAACTGAAAGCACAAACAGAAAAATAAAATAAAATAAAATAAAATAAAAACAGCAAAGGAGACCCAACATGAACGCTTTCTACAGGAAGAAAAACTTAGGGCTGGACGAAAAAAATAGTGCCAATTTTTTTGGCCATGTACTATTGGCAATTTATCAATGAAATCAAGCTCATGGAACGTGGTTGAATGTGAGGGAAGCTCTGATTTTTGTTAGGCTTAACAGTGTGCACGTCTATATCCAATGGAGATTTGTGACCATTGTCGATTAGTTTTTGGGCTCAAAGGTGGGGTGAAGGGGTAAATGAGATACCACACCCCAATGCTCATTTCCCGAGGTGACGAGCGCACTTATGCTTCGCCCCTCCCCCCTCGTCCTATGTGATTGAACTTCCATCCTGACAATGAAAAAATCACTCTTAATGAGCGTACCACGTCCCGCATACCGCTTCCCTCAGGAAGGCACTTCTCAATTGGGCTCCATGAGGATGCTCGTACATCTTTTGACGATAGGATGGGTGGCTCCAACACCAATGGTGGTCACTTTCGATTAGCATACGGACTCAAAGCACAATGGCTAGAATCTGGTGAGCCCGATTCCGGATGCGTCTGGTGTAGTGTCAACGGTCACGAGATGCTCGGTGTGGCGGGATGGCAGCCATGCGGTGGAGGGTTAAGCAGCCATAGCAAAAGCTGGCGAGGCTTCTTCCTTAGGGTGTGGTGGGATGGCGTGGCCATGGGGCGGAGGGTTAAGGCGCCATAGCAAAAGCCACGCCATTCTTCCTTGGAAGCTGATCGAACCTTTTGCATGTCGAGTATTTCCTCATTGAAAACCTTAGAACTTGTGGTCAAGTGGCGCCTATGGGTGTCGTCCCTCCTTGGAGGTGTTATTTTGGAAGAAGCTCGTGCTAGGCGACGACAACCAATGTTTTTTGTGCCCAATGTTTTCTTCTCTTGAGTTTGAGTTTGATGCATGTTGATAATCAATCTAACCTTTTTATTTTTAGGGCTTTATGTGCTTTTCAATATATCATTTGTTTTTTAAAAAAGGGATTTGATTTCCAAAGTTTTTAGATAATAAAATTCTGATTTTTTTTCAGCTCGTTGGAGCGAACCTTTGTTAAGCTCAAATATGTGACGCATGCCCACCTGACCATTGCAAGCCCGTGTGAGCTGTGAGGAAGATTGGCCTTGTTTTGCTTAGTTACTCGCCTAAACTTTACACCTATCACATCGGATATTTGATACATGTATGTATTATTAATAAATATAGATGAATATTCTAAGACTAATTAGTACACATGCTTAATTAATCCATGATTTGACAATGTGATGGTCCTTAAGTAGGAGATTAATTAGGCTTAAGAAATTTGTTTTAGGGACAAACATCCCATGCGACATCTCCATGTGACACCCCTAAAATTTTACACTAAACAAGGTGGGTTAGATAATAATAATGAAAAAGAGGGAGACCCAACACATTTTTTTCACCAAGCAAGTCAAATGGAACAGGTGTGATCGTGGTGGAGGCCGTTTCCTGCCATGTCAAACCTACTGGCTCGCTTTGCTGGAAGGAAGAAACAAAGGCTAAGGCCAATGATCGGCTATTGGAATTCGAAGTTGCAACACCAGTATCCTGAAAAGACAAAAGTGAACTTGTTTGCTGCGGCTAGCGGACACGGCGCCTGTGTAGCCTTGGAGTGTAGCCTTGGAGCATATAGTGCTGCTCTCCTGAAGAGGCATCTCGTCGCCGGAAGGGGAAAATGCATGAGTGCACTTTCCGCTGCCGGATAAATTCAGGAAACTGGGGTAGCCGGCCTGGACTACGCTGGCTTTGAGCACGCCCGAGAAGGAGCACTTAGGCCAGTCTCAATGTGAGTTTCATGAGCGTTTCATTTTTTACATGAAACTTTTAAGAGAGAGAAGGAAAAAGTTTCACCATGGTGAAACCTTTGGGCACTGTTTCACATGCGTTGGAAACGGTGTGAAACTCCATTGAGACACAAATAGTGTTTCACCATAGAACTGTGCAATTAAATCATGCAATTAGAGAGAGGTTGTGGGACCCTTGAGCATATGAAACTGTGCATTGAGGGAGATACTTATTTCATGCAAAAGTTTCACATCTTGGAAACTGGGAGGTGAAACTCTCCATTGAGACCGGCCTTAGGGCACTCTCAATAGTGTATTAATGGTAGTTTCTATCTCTATTAAATAGCTTGCCAACTAAGCAAAATGATGATGTGACAGCCTAATTAATGAGGAAAGAGAGCAAAAAATCATAAAAATGGTTTCTTCATGGAGAAACCATGTCTACTCTTGACCCAATGCACAAGAAACCATGAATTTACCATTGGGAAGAAACCACTAGTTTCTATGGGGTTAAGGTCAGTCTCAATGGGGTTTCATGAGTGTTTCATGTACATTAAATGCAGTGCCAACATCAGCAAAATTTTACTTTTTACATGAAACCCCTAGGAGAGAGAAGGAAAGAGTTTCACCATGGTGAAACCTTTGGGCACAGATATGAAACCCCCATTGAGACACAAATAGAGTTTCATCATGCAACTATGCAATTAAACCATGCAATGAGAGAGGTTGTGGGACCCTTGAGTCTATGAACCGTGCATTGAGGGATACGTCTATTTCATGCCAAAGTTTCATATCTTGGAAACCGGGAGGTGAAACTATCCATTGAGAGGCCTAATACAACTCTCCCCATTGGTGGAATTGGGAGAGAGAAAGAGAAAATAATTATTACTCGAAGAAAGAATGGTTTCTATAGGTGATTTCTTTTGCTATGGAAAACGTGTCAGTTTCTTTCATTGGGACTGCCCTTAGGCTCTCCACAATGTATCAGAGGGTGCCTAAAAAAAAAAAAGAAAACCGGAAGCCGCTCCTTCCCACTGCGCAATGGCCAAGTCGAAGCGGTGCCAAGAATACCCGGAGCGCAGCGAGTAGTTGCGCACTTGTGATGCCAAATACTAGGATGTGGGGCCTGATTTTTTAGCACTACTCCACCATTATCGAGGTCCTTAATTAATTATAGACTTTGAGAGTCGGCAGGGCCTTCGAACATCACGTCCGTTTCTGTGTTACACTAATTTGCTAGTGGTTGATGATATTCTTCATTGCCCAGCTAAAGAATTGCCATGCACCTATCTGGGTGATATGGCGTTGGCGATGAGAAGAATGAAGGGCAGCATGGACCCATAGTTAGCACAGAGGATAGCGAGGTAATGGAGGTGGGTTCTTCACCAAAAGATGCAGAACGGCGCAATTATCCACTTAGCTAATAGCCCGTCACGCGAAAAACTGGCAGAGGCCACCATAGAAGGGGAAAACTCACCCACCTTGGGAGGTTCCTAACAACGACCCCATGCCTTCTAAAACTAAACTCACCCACCTTGGAAGGTTCCTAACAATGATCTCATGCTTTCTAAAACCAAGGCCTAGTTGGATAGTAATTACTAAAGAAGGGAGTGGTGTTTTTTTTTCGCGATCACCAGCCTCATTCATTCATTTGGGGCACAATTACAATCTCGGGTCAACAGGTTTGTGAGCAACTTCATTACACGATCGAGCTATATAAGTAAATTTAAATCTCTCAAAGCATTGCTTGCTTAGCTATTACATGAGCAACTTCATTACATGATCGAGCTATATAAGTAAATTTAAATCTCTCTCTCTAATGTCCTTCGTAATTGGCTCAATGCTAGACTGTAGGCTTGGATTTTGCCATAGATGTAGCAATGGTGATGTTATGATGGGAAAAGTATATGAAAGGAAGAGACGGGCTAGGCTGGTATTATTTGATTTGGTTTGTTATCCTAGAGATACTCTAGTTGGTTAGGATTGGATTGTATATAAGTACTTTGAGTCTGAATGGAAATGATTAGCTAGGGTTGAGATTTATCTCCCTTTGGTCCCTGGCTAGGATTGGATTGTATATAAGTACTTTGAGTCTGAATGGAAATGATTAGCTAGGGTTGAGATTTATCTCCCTTTGGTCCCTGGCTTCATGTTCATGTTCATGTTCAAGCATTCAAACCTCCCACCACCCGTCTCCCATTGCTACGCTCTAAGGTCCCTGGGTGGCGGAGGCTGGATTGATGGGAGGTATTTGGATTTTCATTGACTATTTTCATATACCTTACTATATACTTGACAATCAGGCAACAATGCAATTTATGAATCAAAGATTGGTCACATATGCAAATATATTAAAACTGTGTAGGTATGTTAAATATGGTACCTTTATTCATGGAGGGGAGACTTCTTACTTCAATTAAATTTTGTAAGGGTTTACCTGAAAAAAACAAAATTATGCGGTTAGTATATGAAAGATGTGAATAATAAAATAGTGAACTTAGCATATGTAAGCTGAATTTAAAGAATACATTTTTAAAGGTATCATATAGCCACTCTTGTAATGGAAGCTATTGAACAAGCTGAATACACATACACCGTAGTTGTTTTATAGCCTTCCATGGAAACTATTTCAATTGGGGTGTGCATCTTAAGTAGTCAAGTGAAATTTATTTATTTTCATGAGAGTAATATGAGTAATATATCCTTTTGGAAATAGGAGTGACAAACCTTTTTTGTTTATGAGTATGTACACATACGCCATTTTTTGTGACACTTTCTGTGACAACATTTCTTAAACGCAAAATTATGAAAAATGATTTTAAAAAGATTTTGATATGTAATGGGCAACAAAAAAGAGAAAAATATTATGAAGTGTATGTAGATAGACAGAGTATGTCATCGTACTAGACTATTTAGGGTACTTGTATATGGTTATACTTATTTTGGTTTTTTATACTCCCATGAGTAGTTACTCCATGATCAAGAAATTATGTTGCGTATGTGTACATAGTCATTTATCAATTTGAGTATGTTGATGGATATACTCATATTACACATTTATCAGTTTGAGTATGTTGATATACTCCCGATCTTTATTATGAGATTTTTTTTTTTGAAAGAGACCATCTTTTTAAATATATTATATTGTCACATAAATCATTACCGTGTTATTATATAGTGACTAAACCAAAGTGACTTATAATTTGGGATGGAGGGAGTAATAGTTATCGGGTAGTATAATTAGGGGTACCCGAAGCACCTTCCTAACAAAAAAAAAAAAAAAAAAAAATTATACCCATAACATTGAAGAGACTTCCCGCAGCTGCCTTGCCCTCGACCCAGAAACCAAACGTTAGCACTTCCGCTGAGCTGAGGCAGGCAGTGAGCCGCCGCGCGCCCACCCCCATTCCTCCTCGGAAGTCGTAACCCCCTTGCAGCTGCAGGCGCCCACGCCCCTGTCATGTCGCCAGTCGCCTCTCCACCACGTCCTCCGAGGGCGCGGGGACGGCCCCCGCCGCCTCGACGCCCTGCGCCTCATGGCCGGTGCGGCGGACGACGGCGAGGCTCGCGCGCTTCTGGCGCGGGCGGGACCCATCGGGCAGCTGGGAGGCTCCCGTCGTGGGCCCCCAGGAGCGGCGACCCCTGCGCGTCGTTCGAGTGCGAGGCCTGCAGGGGAAGGGCACGCCGCGGGGCTCCGGCCACGGCCGCTGCACACCGTCGACCAAGACGCTCCTCGCGGCCACGACGGCGGGAGAGGATCGCCTCTCGGTCCTCGCCGCCGGCCAACACCGGCGGCGAAGGTGTCGTCGCCTCGTCGGCGCTCAGGTCATCCGCCCTGGCGAGCCTCGAGTGGACTCAACAGCACCCTAGTCGCCGTGAAGCGGCTGCTGAAAGACGCGCTGCAGGCAGGGGAGGAGGCCGACTTCGTGAAGGTGTTCTGCTGCTCCAGGGTGAGGGGCGAGTGCTACCTCGTCTCCCACCTCGTGAAGGTGTCCTGCTCCAGGGTGAGGGACGAGTGATACCTCGTTTATTGTGCTACTTGTTTTAATCATCTTTCTTTAATTGTGGAAGCCATGATTTGATTAACGTCAGCGTTCTGAAGATGATTGTATTAGGCGAGGATGGCACCTTTGCAAACACCACTGCATTCCTTCTACACTGTGCACGTATGATTAAGTTGATCTTCTTGTTGATACCTCGGCAGTCTTTTAAAAACTCTAGAGTGAAATCTGAACAATTAGTAGGTGATTTGGGCATCCCAGGTTGTCCCGTAGGAACGACCAAATAAAAACCGCAATTGGGCAATGAAAAGAATGTGGTCTGCAGTTTCGAATGCATTACAAGCTATGCATTCAGGTTGGCCTGACCAATTTTTTTACTGCCATCCAAATGAATATCTTGACTTTCAAAGGTATATTGCATTTCCAAAGCGTTACTATCTGCATATGTTGTGCTTAGTCTATAAAGTGATTTAGCAGTGTACTTCCCAGATTTCTCTAATGCCCAGTGTGCTATATCTATTCCCTCAGATAGGACCACATCCACTAGCAGATTTTGGAGTTGTTCCCACTTTTCTTCTAAACCTCCAATAAGTTGTCTTAAAACTGTCCCTCTCAATATCTCTATCTACAGCTATTTGGTATAACCTGTGAAAGCATATATTCAATGGACAGCCACCAAACCAGAAATCTTTTCAGAAACTAGTCTGCTTCCCACTTTTCACCTTAATAAATCTACCAGTCTCTAAGGTCTAGCAAGGATCTCCAAAACTGTGAGCCTTTTCTAACTTTGATCTGGTATATGCTTTCATCTCTTAGGTATACTTAAGATTGAGCAAAAAAGACTGTTATCATCTTTTCAAGTTTATCTATCCATTAGAATCTTGATCTGATGGAGTCAATCATCTGGAAATTCCCCCTCATACAAGTAGTACACCCCCATTGCGTACATGGGTATATTTGATAAGCATGATTCCAATAAGATTGATTTTCCTCCTGAAGATAGGTAATCAGTTGGAAACCTTGCAGTCACAGGTAAGTACTTCATCAGAAAAACTCCAAGTTTGCATCCCAAAATCCCAGTCACTAATCCTCTGTCACTCTCATCTAATCCCCACAGTAAACACCTCACTCTTCTCAAAGTTCATCTTCACGACAGACATAGCTTCATAGTAATTAAGGATTAGTCTAATGTCTACAATTCTGCATGCAAGTGTGATACACCTCCTACCAAGTGGAATCAGCCCCTCAACTGTTGCACAGGCTTCGGAAAGCATAGCTGATAAAGCATCTCCTACAGGAGGGGAGAAAGGGGATCCCCCTATCTTAGGCCTTTGAAACTTCTGAAATATTCTCCAAAAAAAGTTCCAGCTAACTTTATTGTATGCCTTCTCAAAATCAGATGATCTGGTACTCCTTAACTCATGCATGACCTTTTGCAAAATCACCACACCTAGGGTGAAGGGTGAAGTTTTTTGATGTTTGTAGCTGGTTTCACTTTAGGTAATAGTATGATAACTCCATAACTCCAAATTGCATTCATATAACTGATCAAGCATTTCTTTAATATCACCTCTAATATGATTTTCTGTTTGCCACATGTCACATGGAAATTTTCATCTTTCTTTTCCTTCCATTAGCACACTTATGAAAATAACCATTATTGGAGTCACCTTTTAGTAGTAGTACCCACTTTTCTCCACCTAGCCAATGTAATGTGTTCTCTAGAATGTATCTCGACGCAGTAAGGTCTCTACCATCATTCTCTTCATAAAGCACAATATCTCTCAGAATTGTCATTATTAATGCCTGACTTTTTCATAGCTGTTCTCAACTTTCCTCCCGAAACCATATGGCAATGATCAAGTGGATCATACTTGTATCGCCATTTCTGTTTCACCCACTCACAGAACCCCTCTTGTTTGTGCCCAATACCTCTGTTGAGTTATTTGATTAAATCATATTAAACCTGTTCTCAAAACTGTTGGATATAAGAATACTATCCAATACACACATAATTGGTGGGTTTTTCTTATTAGTCCATGTATATCTGCTACCATTTCTCTGTACTTCTCTCAAAAGACTGAAAGCATCCATCAATGTGATGTTGACATTACCTGTTGATTTTTCCTCCAATATTCTTTCTAAGTTAAAGTCTTCACCAATGATGATTGGGCTATCGTTGACAAAATTTTGGAGTGTATTTCCTCCAAGAACTCTAATTTCCTCTCATCATGAGCACCACCATAAACATTCATCAGTCACCAAGTGAAGTCTTCATTGTTCAGGGTTAGGTCATACTTTGAAAAATTTATCCTTGATCCTCACAAACAACCTGAAATAGATCCTTATCAACACTAATCAACATACCTCCAGAGTGCCCAGTTCAAGGAACCTAAGACCAATGTATATCTCTTTGGCGGGGCTAATCTACCTAACTCTCTTTGCTTGAAAGATGTCTTGATAGTCTCTTGTAAGTAGATACAATGCAAAGAGTGTTTGTTGAATAACTCTACTAATAGCTTTCTTCTACCAAAGCATTTCCCAATTACGATATTCCAAAACAATGCCTTCATCCTTGAGCAGGTGGGTGGATTCTCGTACATTAAATTGGCTAGAGATTTTAAATATTGTTTCCACCTTTACTTTGTCCAATGATGCGGGCAATTTTCCTCTTCAGCTCCAAATTTTCCTTTGGTTGCTTATGCATAACAGAAATTTAACTAAAGATAGTTGCTAAGAGATCTTTGGAATGTGATTTCTAATTTGTTAGATATTGAAATAGGTCTGATTTAGCCAATATTGGAAAGTTTGCCAAGTAAGAAAAGAAATTCTTTGATTAATAATTTAATATAGTCACCTCTGCTCTTTTGTGGTCTATATGGAAACTCAGCTGTTTTCAGATTTGTGGTAATACTTTTCTACAGGATCATTGGTCATCTAACAAATTTGGACTATCCTATGCCAGGTGGAAAAGAAGGGTCGTGTCCTATATCATAACAAAGCTGCAAGGGAGGCAAAAATGGTGCCGTGGCTACCCCTCAATCGGAAATCTCTTAAGTCTCGTGTGGGCAAGATCACGCCGCCTCGTATGCCAAATCCAGAAGTGCTTGGAGGAACCAAAGAACCCCGTGGTGTGATCAAGTGAATGTTGGTGCAAGACCACTAGATCTGAAAGCTGCTGGAGATTCCACAAGACACAAAGGTCATGAAAGGAGATGATTGTCACCCAAGTAAGCCGATGCCGTATGCGTGGTGGAGGGCCTTTGGATGTTAGCCTGCAGTGTCTTCTTTTATTACTTAATTGTCTTGCGCTTATCGCCGCTGTTTTCCTGTGTAATCAGTCCTTAAAACTTGTTTGGGTGAGTGGCCGCTTGAGTGGAACCATGTCATGCTGAAATTTGGTCTTTGGATTTTAATCGAAAGGGGGGGGCTTTGGCCCTTGAGCTCTAGGAAAAATTCTGTACATTAAGCTCAAAAATATCTCTAACTATCTGTTGTGTAATAAAATGATATCTAATTACCGAAAAGAAAGTGTGTGTGTCTCTCTCACTTTCTGTGTCTGATGTTTTCTTTTTTTTTTTTTGGTTGTGACAATTTTTTAATGTTTTTTTGTTTTTCTCTTTGTCTGTTTGTGTTTGTTTGTATTTTCGTTTTTGTTGGTGTGGTTGTGGGTGTGTGTCTGTGTGTGTGGCCGTGTGGGTACATGTGTTATCTAGGCTGTTGTTGTTTTTGTATCTCTCTTTGTGTTTGTAAACTTGTTTTTGTGTTTGTCTAATCAGTAGTTGCATAGCTCATTCATTTTTCTCGCTTGAGGAATTGTGGCTTTGTTGATGTAACGTGGCTAACGATGACACCGCACTGTGAGCGATGTGCCCGCATTGGTTGACAATGATGATGCGGAGCATCGCTTTTGGTTTCGGTTGCAGCTAGTGGATGTGCGAATTTGGTCTCAGCAGTTCAATGGCTGAGCATGTGAATGTGTATGTTGATATTCGGGATGAGATGCCAGCAGTCACTTATCAATCCATGGAGATGAAAAGGACGCTTGAAGGTGCGAATGGCGCTGTGGCTCTTTTCATCGTGCACATATTTTGAGTCGAGGAGCTCAGGGGACACGCCTCGGGATGCTCATTCTTTTTGGATGAAGTTTGTGTTGTGGTGTGATTTGCGTAGAGCTAGAGATCTCTGTGCGTGCGTGTCTTTGTCTGTGGTGAAATGCAGATTATCTTCCAGTTTCTTCCAACCAAGATTCAGATTGATTTGTGCGAGCCCCAAAGTACAGCTTGAAGCCTCTTTGTTCCATGCTTTGTCTGAGCTCCTTGGAGTTGAAGTATGCTAAGGTTCAGTAGCTTATTTTGGTATCTGCTGTCTTTTAGTTATTTCTAAGGGCTAGAATATGTGCATAAATAGGTTGTTATGGCCAACCTTTATGTCAGTGATCCTTTTTGGCACACAGAGCTCATGCTTCAACTTGCTGACTTTCTCATGATCTTTTTAATATATTTAGGTACTGTTGAGTAGGATTGGATTTATATTGCGAATCGCTAAGAAGCTGTCTGAGCTTACAACCACAAAGGTTGTCACAAGCAGATTTGAATTTCGGTTAAGAAAAGTTGCTCTTGGGCCTGGAGATCAGATTCTCACTTCTCGATTAGGTTCAACTAATATTGAGGTAATGCCTTTCTTAGTTAACTTTGCATATCATACATACTTCTCGGTATGGGACATAAGGTGTTTTATTTTAAATAAGGCTGTATACCCATTCAGATATGTAACTTGAAACTTTGCAAAAGGAGCAAAAGCCTAAGATTTACTTTTACTGGAATGTTTGTGGCTCAGGTTTGAATCAAACACAAGCAGCTGCAGCTTCTCCTAGTGATGTGGCGTTCTCCTAGTATTTAGCATTCACATTTGGTATGAGCTTTTGGTGACTAAATGCTTCCTAGGGAGGATTCCCTTATGCTAGGGCTGGTGGTAGTGTTCATATTACTACTTATTGCACTAGGAGAACTCCACCATGTTGGTAGTAGATAATTAGACACTGTTTGCATTACATTATTAGTTAACAAACATGCTAGTTTCATACAATAGCTTGAATGACAGCATATCCTATCCGAGTCCATGTCAAGGATTGGAGAGAAGAGGAAGGCAATGTGTGAGTCCTTTTTTTTTAATATAAACATAATTATTTGATATTTGGAGAAAAGCCATTTTGTGTTTGTAATGGTGGTAGGAGGTTCCCTAAGTACATTTATTCTCCATTTCAAATGTGGTGGGTTGAGAGCAATCCCACAAGTGGAAAAAGGATATAGACAATCTCACAAGTGTAGAAAGGACATGCAGAGCCCAAGGATGAAAATAAAGGCAACTAAAAAAGGCAATCGCAGCCGATAACAAATCACCTCACTATTTTGGAGATTCATATATTATCAATCAACCTTAACAAAGAATCTCATGATAGTTATTATTTTATTATATAAATCTCCAACTTATTATGCCTCCATCTCAAATTATAAGTTATATTTTCATAGTATAGTAGTACTTATTATTGGATTTTCATTAACTATTTTCATATATAACTCGACAATCAGGCAACAATGCAATTTATAAATCAAAGATTGGTCTATATTTAAATCAATGTAGGTATGTTAAATATGGTACCTTTATTCAAGATCATCTCATCTGCTTGTAAGGGTTGACCGAAAAACAAAATTATGCGTTTAGTATATGAAAGATATGAATAAATAAAATAATGAACTTATATATAGCCACTCTTGTAGAACAAACCAGAATACACATATACACCATAGCTGTTTTATAGCCTTCCATGGAAATTATTTCTATTGGGGTGTGCATCTTAAGTAGTTAAGTGAAATTTATTTATTTCCATGACAAGTAATATGAGTAAATACCTCTTTTTTTTATTTTTTAGAAAAATGAGTGGCAAACCTTTTTGTTTGCGATGAAGCAAGGTATCTATTAAATTAGATGAATATAAATTAAATAACAATTTACAAAAATAAAATGATGAAAATAACAAAATAGTTGTTTGCAAATAGTCAAGTATATAAGAGTAAATTGCACCCCCTAATACAACAACTTGTCAGGTGGGTGCGGATTAACCCAACAACTTGTGAATTGCTCAATTTAGTGCAGCATTTTGGCAATCGGTGCAGATTGGTCCAACAACTTTTAAAACGATCAATATAGTGCAACAACTTAGCAAACGGGTGCATATATAGGCCAAATGTTTCATTTTTGTATATGGCCACGCTGGATAACAAATAGATGGTATATTCATGTGGGAATAAATAACTAAGCACTATGGCCATTGATATTCGTGTTGCATGGTGATATATTTATCCAAGACAAGAATATTTATTTTGAAATTCTAAAAAATATTCACGTCAAAAAATGAGATATTTTTGTTTTTTCATAAAAAATTAGTTTCTCCCAATTCTGGCAACAAAGGATGTATAAAGCAAATTTTTCAATAACTTGAATTATAACTTTAACTTTAGGGCTAACATGTACTTTGCATTTTAATAAGTAAAACATGCTTATTCAATTGAGGATGTGTTTATACAATGTATCAATGGACATATGGGTAGAGTGTTCCCTTCGATCAACTACTATTTATTCAAGATGTTTTAGCCTTTTGAATCTTTGAAAAGAAATAAATTTCGTAATGGTAGGATGAAAAAAAAAAAAAATACACAAAAATATTGGAACATCAATTTGATATTAAGAAACAAAACCCTAAAATTGTGGATATATGCCCTATACCCATCCCATACGATCCATATTTAGCCAAATACATTGTCATTGTAACATTTGGACTATTGATGCACTAATTTGCCAAGTTATTGCACTAAGCCGATCATTTTACAAGAAGTTGGAGTAATATGCACCCACTTGTCAAGTTATTGTACCAAATTGATCTTTTTACGAAAGTTATTGGACCTATCTGCACTCACCATTCAAGTTGTTGTATGGTGGCTGTAATTTACTCTAAAGATAATGGAAATAACAAAATATTTGGCTGCAATATTTGACACTACTACGTCTTCTTAAAAAAATTGTGACACTTCATTGTGAGAACCTCTCTTAAATGCAAAATTGTGAAAAATGATTTTAAAAATATTTTGATACATAATGGGACAAAAAGAGAAATATATATAGGGTTTATACCATGTGTATATCTCTAGATTTATGTTGTATATGGCTTGAACAAGTGTATATAGACGGGGTATGTCATCATATACGACCATTTAAGGCACTATGCATGTCAAGCATGCAAGTATACTTAGGGTATATGGTTATACTTATTTTTTTATACTCCCATGAGTAGTAACTCCCATGATCAATAAATTACGTTGTGTATGTGTATATACTCATTTATCAGTTCGAGTATGTTGATATTCTCATATTAAGATACTCCCAATCTTTACTATGCATTTTTTTAAAAAGCCCATCTTTTTAACTATATTCTTGTCACATAAATCATTACCATGCTATATAATACGCACATGCTCCAAATAAATAAATCCAATAAACAAACTCTTTTTTTTTATATCCATCATCCAAAGATAAGGATGCCATGAATGTTAATGAATATTGTCACCTGGTAACCTTCATAATAGGAAAAAAGAAATGTAAGGATAAACAAACCTTAATAGGGAAAAAAAGTAAGGATAAATAAACCAAACTAACAAACCTTTTTAATGTTGTCAAAGATACATCGATTTGACATCCTCCTCTTCTTGTAAAGTCCCACCGATATTTGACATCCTCCACTCTATATTGATCCTCAAATTGATAAGTCCCACCCTCTATGTGTTCAAATTTAACATCCTCTCTAGGTCGGGTCATCCCCAAAAAATGTTTAAATCCAGCAATCCTCCTCAAATTGTGGAACTCGTCCAACTAAAAAACGCTCAAATCCAACAAGCCTCCTCAAATTCGTGTAAAGTCCACACTCTATATTGAGATTTTATACCATCCTCCTCAAATTCAACTAGGTTGTGTGTCATCCCCACAAGTTCGCTCTAATCCAAGTAAGCCTCAAATTCTTGTGAAGTCCCCACTCTATATTGAGATTTGACACCCTCTATATATTGAAATTTGACATCATCTATATTTTGAATCACATCAAGTGCCACTCTATATTTTGATATCCTCCTCCTCAAAGTCGCCGATTTGACACCCTCTATATTTTGAAATTTGACATCATCTATATTTTGAAATTTGACATCAAGTGCCACTCTATATTTTGATATCCTCCTCTTCAAAGTCGCAATCTATATTGAGATTTGACACCCTCTATATGTTGAAATTTGACATCATCTATATTTTGAATCACATCAAGTGCCACTCTATATTTTGATATCCTCCTCCTCAAAGTCGGCGATTTGACACCCTCTATATTTTGAAATTTGACATCATCTATATTTTGAAATTTGACATAAGTGCCGCTCTATATTTTGATATCCTCCTCTTCAAAGTCGGCAATCTATATTGAGATTTGACACCCTCTATATGTTGAAATTTGACATCATCTATATTTTGAATCACATCAAGTGCCACTCTATATTTTGATATCCTCCTCCTCAAAGTCGGCGATTTGACACCCCCTCTATATTTTGAAATTTGACATCATCTATATTTTGAAATTTGACATCAAGTGCCACTCTATATTTTGATATCCTCCTCTTCAAAGTCAGCAATCTATATTGAGATTTGACACCCTCTATATGTTAAAATTTGACATCATCTATATTTTGAATCACATCAAGTGCCACTCTATATTTTGATGTCCTCCTCCTCAAAGTCGGCGATTTGACACCCTCTATATTTTGAAATTTGACATCATCTATATTTTGAAATTTGACATCAAGTGCCACTCTATATTTTTGATATCCTCCTCCTCAAAGTCGGCGATTTGACACCCTCTATATTTTGAAATTTGACATCATCTATATTTTGAAATTTGACATCAAGTGCCACTCTATATTTTGATATCCTCCTCTTCAAAGTCGGCAATCTATATTGAGATTTGACACCCTCTATATGTTGAAATTTGACATCATCTATATTTTGAAATTTCACATCAAGTGTCACTCTATATTTTGATATCCTCCTCCTCAAAGTCCTCTATATTTTGAAATTTCACATAAGTGCCACTCTATATTTTGATATCCTTCTCAAAGTAGGCAATCTATATTGAGATTTGACACCCTCTATATTTTAAAATTTCACATCAAGTGCCACTCTATATTTTGATATCCTCCTCCTCAAAGTCCTCTATATTTTGAAATTTCACATAAGTGCCACTCTATATTTTGATATCCTCCTCAAAGTCGGCAATCTATATTGAGATTTGACACCCCTCTATATTTTGAAATTTCACATCAAGTGCCACTCTATATTTTGATATCCTCCTCCTCAAAGTCGGCAATCTATAGAGATTTGACACCCTCTATATGTTGAAATTTGACATCATCTATATTTTGAAATTTGACATCAAGTGCCACCTCTTCAAAGTCGGCAATCTATATTGATATTTGATATGCTCCTCCTCAAAATTCCCACTATATTTGTGGCAAAAAAAAATCTTTCTCTACTCTAGGAGCATGTGGCCCTAACCATGTTTTGGCTTGCGATCAATCCATAGATACCAATTGGAAATAAATAAACACTCCAAAAATGTACATGCTCAAATATCATTAAATAACACTCTATCAATCTCGATTCATTTCAATATGAGAACACAACTGATTCAATTAATTAGAATGGAACAATTACACAACAAAAGAGAAAAGAAAAATATTTGTTGTGCTAGCATCACATGGGTTTTATTAAATCAAAATTTTATTTAGTTATTTATTTTATATCTAAAATTCAAAAGAATTTTTGCCTCATTCTATGTATTGATTATTGTCAAGTCATACTAATTGCAACTTTTAACAGAACTAGAAGAATTAGGCAAATGAGTTAAAACACAAGATAACAATTCGGTTGCAAATGAATGCCAATTTGTTGACATTATTTATTTGACTATTGTTTGATTTTGTAGTCCAAAGAACTCCATACCACAGAATCACAATCTTAGCACGGGTCTATTTGCGCGTGACGAAGTATCCACAAAGTTGAAACCCACGGCATTGTGCCTCCTCTGAACCACTTCATGATCTCATCTCGTCCCCTACCTCCCGTAAGACTTACGACGCCACCACTCATCGTCCTCTCCAATGATCTCGCAACATCAGCAAACAATGAGGATCTACGAAACCAACAAAGGGTCGAGATCAGATCTCGCGTACCTTTTGACAGTGGCGGATCTAGGATTTCAATTATGGGGTACAAGCAAAAAATAAAATAGACGATTGTTGGGCATAGAAATCAAAAAAAAAAATTGACAACAACAACAAATTTAGAGTGTTGGTGCTGTTGTATGGGATGAGTAACAATGTATTATACATATACAAGGTATTAAAGAGTATATATACTTGATTGTTTTCAGAAATTTTGGGGGTACAGCTGTACCCCCATGCCACTACAGTAGATCCGCCCCTGCCTTTTGAACTGTGGTGTGTGGCCGCGGTCGAGGCGCGGGGAGGCCTCGGACGGCGATGTGTCAAATCTTGCCGCTGGCAGCGCGGACAAGGTGCGGCGCGTCATGTTTCGCGTATTAGGTCGTCGTGGTTTCTTCCATCATCCCCGCGACCTTTTCTCTGTTTCACAGGGCCGGGAGCCGAGGAGCCGATGGGCCCCTCCCCAGCCTAGTACATGCGCGAGAACCGACGCGACTTCCTGTCCTATTCATTGCCGTACGTGAGTACTCGAACCGTACGTGGACGTGCGCACCCTCCCCTGCCGGCTGATATTCCCTATTCCGTTCGGCTGTCGCGCGGACGAGTACAACGTCGTTGCCTTTGTTGGAGTTCCTCCGTTCCGCGATCGGTTAACCGCTGCTGTGGTTTGGAGCTTATATTATGCAAAATTAGGAATCGTAACACACATACTCTATCTGTCCTTACTGTTTGCACTTCCTAATAAACAACTTTGACTAAAGATATATTAAAAATTAGGAATCGTAACACACATACTCTATATGTCCTTACTGTTTGCACTTCCTAATAAACAACTTTGACTAAAGATATATTAAAATATATTAATATTAATTAATGCTATATAATTAGTAGTATCATTGCAATAATCTTTAAATCTTGTTTTTATAAATTTATTTGCAAATACAAATGTTGCATGTTTGAGGCGGGCCAAAAAAATGGCTTGCCACAAAAAATGCATCCATTTTTTTGAAAGGCTCGCCATGGAAAAAAATCGCTGAGACCCAAGAACCAAACCCAAAACGGACTCTATATCGGGCCATATATATAGTGAAACTATAGAGTTTCTCCCTCACTTTCTCACCTTTCTCATTCTTTCTTACTCAACCCGTCTCTTCGTCGGCCCTCCCTCTCCTTTGCTCTCACTCTACTCCTTCTTCCCACTGTGCAACTCGGCGAGGGCCTAGCCGACGGCGCTGCTCGCCTTCGAGCAACAGAGGGCGGAGCGCGGCGGTCGTCCATCGACCGAGCTCCACCGGCGGTGGCGGCGTTCTTCCTCTATACCCGAAGACGACGGTGGCGCTCTTTACTAAAGATGACGATACTACTCCTCACGAAGGCGGCGACGGCGACCCTCCCTCAACTATGCACATCGAGGATCTGGTGTGTGTGTGTGTGTGTGGTGGGCTTGGTGGGGGGGAATAACAGTCGTTCGCTTGGCTTGGCTTATCGGTATTTTCTCTCACACCATCACCGACCGGGCGGCCGCCCGAGCGAGCTCACGGGGTTAGGGGGAGGGGCAGCGAGGACGCTGACCGACCTCGGTGCACGGCGGCCGCCCACCGACGGGGGCGTAGCGGCGGTGGTGGCGCCTCCCCACGGCGGTGACGCTCTCCACCGAAGATGACCACGCCCTCCCCGACGATGGCGGCGACGCCCCGACGACGACGACGACAACCCCTTCGTGGAAAACGCCGCATTCGGGGATCCGGTGGGGGCAGAGGAGGCCGAATCGACCTCGTGAGCGCATCTGATCCGACGGGCGGCGAAGCTTGGCTCGTCCATCATCGATGATGAGGTCGATTGCGGCAGATTTGTATGCGGCGGCGTCTCTCGAGATACGGCCATGGACAGAATATATGAATAGGACTAAAAGTGTCATCGTAATCAATTTCAATCATAATCAAAATCAATTGGATACCCGACATGGATTGGAGACGGATAAGCCAGACTGTATAGCCCGAAGCGACCGAGGCCCAACCATAGTGCTTTAGGAATGACGGAAGCGTGCCCGCTGGAACGGAGCGCCGCGACCGACCAACAACACGTGACGATCGGCCAACCAGCCACGGACTAGCCAAGGCGATCACGACGAGTGGAGCCCACAGGACTTCGACCAAAAAAGGCCCACGTTAGCACTTCCGCTGAGCTGAGGCAGTGAGCCCCCGCGCCCACCCCCCCCCTCCTCGGAAGTCGTAACCCCCCTTGCAGCTGCAGGCGCCCACGCCCCCTGTCATGTCGCCGCCTCTCCACAACGTCCTCCGAGGGCGCGGCGACCTGTTAGCAACAACACCTCGGGGAAGGGAGGTGCGGAGCTTAGCAGAGCAATCTAGGTGGAGAAGGGAGAAATCGGACAAGGCAAGGAAGAGCTCTGGACCTAGAGGAAGAGGCCGGAGGAGGAGGAAGACGAACAGTAGTTGAGGGGAGGATGATTATGTTTCTCTGAATATTCGATGCCTTGTCCTTGCTGCTGCCCCGCGCTCTTGTAGGAGATGCCTAGCGATCCACACGACTCATTGACTAGGCCAAGGCCCAAGACCAAAGGCTCATTTGACAGCCCAACCATGGGGATACCTGACATTCCCCCCTTCTTGAGATTCGGCTTGCCCTCAAGCCGATGAAGAATTTCAGCAATCCGCCAATACACCACACCTGAGTTTCTGATAGCCCTCCAGTCCATGGGATTAATGCTTGTTGTAAGACTGCATTTGACGAATTCCAACTACCACCAGAGTTGCGGAGACATGTGCAGGTTAACCAGAAGTCTGCATAGTAGAGTAAGATAGAAGCACAAGATGACTGAATCCAGTGAACTGTCTACCTGCAACTTAGTTCATCCTGTACTGCACTTTGAAGTGACTCAAACCAACGTTTCCCACACAATAGCATAGCATCCGACAGATGCCAGAGTTCCAAATGTGCATGTCTGCTCATTTCTATAGCAGGTGGCCATTGCAGTGACCATACTGGCAGCTCATCAGTTGCAAGACAGAAATGCAAAACTGTCAAACCAGCAAGCACTGGACATTGAGAGAATTCTGATCAATATCTTTGAGCTGACTACCTCCAAGTAAGAAACACCAACAATATCTTTTGAGCTGACTATCTCGTCAGCACCACCGCGGCTCCTTACCACCGCCAGCGCGCAAGCTCGCGTGGGACCAGCCGTCCTTGTCGTCGCAGCTACCAACCCTATAGCGCCGTGGCCGCCGTCCTCGCCATCGCGGTCACCGTCACTGGCGCCGTGGCCGCCGTTTGGGTCGGCATCCTGCTGCGCGCTAGTTGGTGTCGCCGTACTCGCGGGAGCCGCTGCACCCATCGTCCCCACCCCGTCGTCGCCGCCGTCGTACTCTCTGCCGCCGCCCACGAGCTCTAACACGAGCATCCCCGTGCAGGTTCTCGTTCTGTTCCCTTCCATCCCCGTCCAGTGCTGCCATTGTTTTGTGGCAATTCCTTCTGCTGCTTCGAGCATATCAATTTACGTATATAGCTATAAACACCGTTGTTGCAATGCTATGCACTTCTTGCTTCAAAGACAGCCGTCTTTTGGTTCCTGCCAGCAGGTTTAATTTCCAGAAATCTATCAAACGGTCTCTTGCCGACGAAACCTGATTGTCATGAACCTTATTGTGCAGTCTTGAAGTGAGTACCGTCAGTTCTGTACTGAACCTGGTTGTCCTGAATCTTGGAGTACAGTGAATTGTTTGCAGGGCTCATCCTTGACATTCTGTAGTTGAATACAATGGCCAATCCAATGAATTTTCAATTATATGCAGTCTTTTTATGTGGCATGGCTGGTTTATAAACATGTAGGAATCATGAATGGCTTTGTTTTAGGGAAGGTGGTAGTTTAGCTATGGATGGTTGTGGGTTGCTAATAACTATGACCCTATTTGTTTGTTTTGATTATGTTCATTGTCTTGGATACGTTAATGATCGATACATATATAAATGATGTCAGCCTCTGTTAGGTTAGGAGTTCTTTGATTATCTCCCTTGCTGTTCAGTAATCCTGCTTGCTAGTTGTTCCTATGCAAACATGAGCTATATATTTTGACTGAAGGTTCAGATTGTGTCATTTTCTTATGTCAAAACTACATACATATCTTACACGTTAGCTATCATTAGAATATAATTGCCTTTGCACCAATGATTCTGAGAGCTATACTAGCATTTCTGTTCGATGGTTCTTCTGTTGCAGGATCTGTTAGATGGTTCTTCTGTTGCAGCTGTGTCACTAGTTATTATTTCTTTGTAGTATTGTTACATTGTCAAGTTATATGTTAGAAACCATATTCTCCACCATAAATGTTTTGGATGCATCTTTTGGTCAAGGAAACAAATCAGCAAGTTGCCTCTGCTCTACTGTTCAATGCAACTAAAGTTAGATGTTTTTTATACTTTTAGGTAGAGGAACTAAAATTGTCCTCAACTGATAGATTGTTAATTACATTAATATTTCCGTACCAACTTAAATGTCCTCTAGATAATTTCTGTACTGCACTTAGTGGCTGCAGACTTGCTATTCACTTGGTAGCCATGGTGCACTATTTTTTTCATAAGCCAAATTTCAGCTTCAATCTGTTTAATAACAAACACTCAGAAGCTATTTCTCCATTTCTCCAAATATTGTTAGATAGCACTTGGTACAATGTGTTCAGGCAAAGGACTGGACAATTGAAATGGGACATGTTTTCCTATTTTCCTTAGCAGTTTTTGAAGAAATATGTAAACTGAAATAAGTAGACACATGTTTTCCTATTTTCCTTACTTTGATAATCTTGTATCTTGTACCTGTTATAGTAAGTCACTTGATATCAGGAAATTGCATGTGACAGCAAGAGACATTTGGTTAGTTTTGTTGTTGATTCAATCTAGATATATATATTCTAATCTGTGTATTTTCCTAGCTAGAACACAATTAAGTTATGCATCTGAATTTTTTATTTAGCTGCAGATTTACAAATGCTTATTTTCTTGTTTCTGAGATGCAGTCTCTGTAACTGTACTCTAATATAGTTCTGCTATGTGACTATTATTAGTGTCCCCTTGCATTGCTGTGATAGCCTGCCGATTGCAAATCTGACAGCATCCTCTTGCATTTTTTTTTTTTTTTTTTAGTAGGCTTGGGTTGGTAGTTTTGCCTTGCTGTGATGAGACTTTTGTGATGGAGTTGTTTACTGGGGTTGGCCATTTTTTTTTTTCTTAACTGGTGATTGCTTGTAGGCAAATAATCTGTTATACATAAGATATCTTGTAGGATAATGCAACTATTTGGTAGTGGCATACTAACAAGGATCTGCTTGCTGTTGCATAATAGGTACGCTGGTGCATAACTCATTTAAATTGATGCTTATGTTGTTTACGATTTTAGTAGATAACTAGCAGATAGCTTGTATGAAACCAATGGATTATGCCTTATGATTAGCATTGTTTATTTTATTCTATTTGTCAAGATGTAAGGTCTTCTTAGTTTTTGGGACTCTTACACCAATCTATGTGTCACTGGCAACTGTGGTTGGGGCATTGTGGCATCTAGTTTCTGGGAATCTTACACCAATAATTGCCAACTATGGTTATGGTATGACGCAAAGATTGCAAATATGTATTTTCCCTGCTCTTTCCAAAGATTATGTAATCTTGATTACATGAGTCTGGTGAACTGTGCAATTTGAACAATTTGGAATATGTTGGAATCATGTGTTGTAGGTGGTTCTTTTGCCTCAGCTTCACTGGGTCTAACAGATTGTCTTTTTTGTGAACTTCAGGTGTCTGTAATCATGCTTTTCACTTCCATTGCATCAGCAGGTGGCTTAGGACTCGCCAAGTGTGCCCTTTAGGTGTTGATTTGATGCCAGCTACATTTCGTGGGTCAACGTCTTGCCTTTAGTTAGCAAGTTGAAAAGGGTGATGGTTGTCCTAGATCTGTATGCCTGCTGGACGTGATGTGGTAACTACCTGGAACGACTTGGGTGTAGCTGTATGACTGAACGCAGCCAGGAGTTCATAAGATTTCATCAAGTGGTGAAGCAATTATAACCCGACCCTATCTTTGATGATGTTTAGATGCTATTGCAAATGCATCTGAGATTTATGGTTTTCTGCTTTACTCAGTGAAATGTGTTTTGAGGCGCTACGGGAATGATGTTTGATTAGTTCAATGCACTGTACGTCCAGAACTGAATGAGTGTATGTGTATGGTGTTAACAATAGCCTGGTGCCTGGCAACGCTTTCTTTGCTCTCGTAGCATAACATGCTTGTCATAAGAGGACAAAGCCACGGGCCTTTTCTTGCAAAAACTGATGATAATAAGCATGTTTCTTTTATTTCTCTTAACACAGATGACTGAACAGTGAATATGATACAAGTGACGAGCAGATCATAACTGAGTTTTTGTTTTCGGTGAGAACAAAGTTTTTGAAAAAAAATGCAATTATATCTAAGCTAAGGAAAAGAAAAATCAATATATTCGGAAGGGAGAGAAGTTAAAAACAGAGATTGAGATCAGAACATCACATCCTTTTTTATTCCGATATCCCAAACGGTCACTCAACAAGCATAAGTTTCTCATTACACAACCCATGCTTCCCCGTGTTCTGTCAACTGCGGTTATACGGCAACTGACAGCTAAACCTTAGAAGGTTGGCAACTGACAGCTAAACCTTAGCCATGGGTCTGCACATACCCCCATTCTCTTGCTCAGCTCGTCAGCTTCCTGTGGTCCTCAGGTTCGCGGGCTTGTATGGAACGGATTTCAGCTTTGCCGCCATCAATGTCGTGAAGCAAAGGAGTGAAGATCTCCCATGCAGACAGAGAACAACAAACACACTGTCAGAATAAGTAATTCACACGGAAGCCCATTGCAAAGGAAGTATGTATTTATGGTAAATCACAGACCCTCAGTTCATCTCAGCGAACAAAGTGCTGCTGGTCTCTTATCCTGTGAAAAACATAGCTATCGGTAAGTATACCATGACTGATGACAAATGAATTTATCTAGAAAGTTTCAGAGAACTGAATGTGTTCAAAACAAATTTAGCACTAGGATAAGCTCTGCTTTTCATAGATTCTCGATTTTTTTTAATAAAGGTAGACTTATTAACTACTGGATAAATAAAGGTTCTCAAAACAAAAATGAAACTAGACTGCTGAAGGGTAGGTTGAACAAGAAATTCATCAACCTGCTCCTTGGTTCATGTAGAGGATAAGCTCTGCTTTTCATAGTTTCATCCAGTAATTCCTATGCAGAACTACTTATTAACTACTGGATAAATTCTTAAGCTTAAGAATTTTGGATGGACTCTTTTGTAAATATCCAAGCTGGATGAAAGAATCAAATAACTGCTAGCTTTTCCAGATGTCCCCATTTTTCAGTAAAAGCTGTTTTTATTTGGAACAGGAAGTCTGATCAAATAATGTGCGAAGTTGTCTTACTCAAATATTATTTGGAGTGGGAGATCTGTCTCGAGCAAGTCAGTAAAATAAGCTGTAGTAAACATCTAAAGGGAGGGTGTTAGGCTACATAAAGCATGTCAACAATAATGTATAATTGTATATTTGATAAGTCAATGAGAGAATGACTGAGAATTGTTTGCATGTGACAACATAAGCAGATCAAATCAAACTTGAGAAATTCAAAACTTGTCAAAGTGGAAACATGGTGACAGCTATTAGCATCTGCAGCATGCTCAACTGCTTGCTGATTTGGACTTGCATAGATGATGCATAACAGGTTTGGATAATTCTATGGACTAAAATATAACCCAAAAAGTGGGATTTTCTAGTTTAAGCACCATCTTGTGGTAAATGCGGCAGTGAAACAATTTTACCTCAAGGAGCACTCTGTGCCAGGCTGTAGCAACTGGCGACCACTTGGCATGAACTTTCCCAACTCCCTTAACAGCATGTGCCTCGAGTTCAATAGTAGACTATAAAAGAACAGATTAAATTACAAAGTACTAATGGAAATAATAGACAAAGGTTTTTGCAAAAAATCCTGTCCAACAAGTGTGAAACAAACTGGTTGACATTAAAAACACTCATATTTGCAGCTAGGATCTGCTAATAACTGGATGCTAAAAATGGAGGATCAGAGTATGTTCACTGTCGATCATCTGGGGAAAGGGTCATCATATTCTCCAGTGATAACATTAAGGTATATAAATGTGAAAAATGATCAGAGAATATGTCAGTACAGTTTTGTATGTGTGGACATCAAAATTTAAAGTATTGTCATGTGGAAGGAACAGTTACACAAAGAAAAGCAGTTTAATTACAGCACCTAAAATACTGGACTGGTGATATTTAAATAATTGTATAAAGAACACAATCCACAAAAACACTATAACTTAAAATAACATTCGGTCAGAAGATATGCACACACATGCTGAACCAGTGTTATCAGGCACAGGTTCCATGTATGCACGATATGGGAAGGATCATTATGGCGTTGACTCATACACAATGGCCATATTAATTCATCCATTGGTAATCAGTTTTCAACGCAAAACTCAAATGACATTCCAATTTAAAAGTATCAGTATGTTCATTGTCGATCATCTGGGGAAAGGGTCATCATATCCTCTGGAGCATGCAACATAGTTCAAGAGAAAAGGCAGAAAAAGAAACATTAATTTTGAGAAGAGGCAACAAAACAAGCACTACACCAAATTCAGAATCATTTTTTTTTCTAAATAAATGGAGGATCAGAATTCTGTCTTGGTTTTCTCAAAAGAGAAATTAAAGCATAAATCACATCAGTTTTTCCTGAGTTTGTATTTGCCAATCCAGTCCACCTATGGTATTTGTTTGAGAAAACGCAGCATAAATCAATGGTGAATAAACCAGAAGTCACGGCCAGGCTATACGGATTGGATTGCAAGGTCTACAGAAAAATTGAATTAGTCAGTTCAGATCAAACAAACACGGCCAGGCAGTACAACTGAATATCTATGAACTAAAAATCAATTACTGCAGGGACTGAACTGGACGTGGACTAGGTAGCCGACGCTGGGCGTGGTGGTGATCATTCGAGCTGTGCAGAAAAACTTGAAAGAATGTCAATCAACAGATTGCTCACCTCGCAATGAAGGTCGTTGAAGGGTTTTCGTGGCCGGCGACGCGGTTAAGTCGGAGATCAGCCGGAGCCGGCGGGTCGATCTCCTGGCGGCGCGCGGGATAGGGCTAGGTCTAAAAGTTTTGCGATCTGCGGTCAAGGGCCCAGGGGTCAGGGGCGCTTGCCCACTCTGTAGCCCGTGCGTTTCGAGGGTGGAGGTCAGCGGCAGCGGGCACAGGGCCTGGCAGGCCGGCGGCGGCAGGACTGAGCACCAATTGCTATAAGAAATTGTTATCCTTGTTGCTTATGGGCTGCCGCGCTGTTGGGTTTCGGCCCAAAAGAGGGAAAGGGCTTCTAACAAATCAGGTTTTGACCCTCTCAAAAAAAAAAAAAAAGATCAGGTCTCGACAAAATGAACCACTAGCCTTAACATAATTCGAACTAATCTACCAACACGTGTCATCTGAGTGGACTAACAGGCTAACAGCACGACAATAAAGTCAACATGTCGCGGACCAAAATCAAGGGTTCCCAACTTCAGCGATAA
The DNA here is from genome assembly GCA_015847255.1 of Hyparrhenia diplandra. Classification (NCBI taxonomy): domain Eukaryota; kingdom Viridiplantae; phylum Streptophyta; class Magnoliopsida; order Poales; family Poaceae; genus Hyparrhenia; species Hyparrhenia diplandra. The sequence continues at coordinate 654,603 of JADLZK010004716.1, forward strand.
TCTAGGGCTTAGGCCCAACAACGAGCTAACCTAGTCCACGACACGGTGGCTCGAGCACAAGACTCACCACCGTGCACGGACCCCACCTCGAGACGAGCTCCAAGCCCGCGGACCCGGCCCCCGCCTCGAACGAGCTTTGGGTCTCGGAGCCGATGCGAAGCTTCGTTGGCGACGGTTGAAGGTCCGTCTCGAACGAGCTCCAGGCCACGCTTCGAGCTCGTGAGGCATGGGGCCCGTGAGGGACAGCCCGAAGCTCGTCCGGAGCTCGCAGCCCCACCAAAAGACGCCGACCAAGCTCTTGCAAGCTCTCCACCCACCGACCCGAGCTTAGTGGACTAAGAAGACCGGACGCTCGGCTTCCGTCTCGAGGGAGCTCGGGGGCTCACGGATTACATGGTTGTTGGTGTTTCTTAGCGAAAGCAGCAAAGTCCGCAAGCGCACGGGAAATACCGTTGTAGCACTTCACCCGGTGATAAACAGGGTATCGTATAATTCGCAAGGACGGTTGCGTTGAGGGCTTCTGGGCGTGTGTTTACCCAAGGCAAGGTTAGGTTCTACGAGTAATGAGGTCTCCCCTATGGGCTTAGATTTCCGGTCAGTGATTTCTCGCGTTGTTATCTCCTGGCGCCGGCACCGGCCCTCGCCCAAACCAAGGCGAGTCCGGCAATTAGCTCTCGTCACACCGAACGTGGAGGGATTACAAGGGACGGACAAGGCTGTCACAACCCCGCCGCCACCCTCACGATCGTGGGATGCTTCGCAAAAGGTAGGTGAACGCTAGCCCAAACACCACGTTTGCACTATTGGTCGGTTCTTCTTGATGTTGGCCAAGGTTCCCCTGGTCAAAGAGTTCCTTCGCCAAGAACTAATGCTCATACGGAGACAATCTACCGATCCCGTAAGACTATAACAAGTTAAGATAATGTAATCGAAAGACAATAAGTCGAGAGATGAACACAAGCTTGCTCACCAAATTGTAAGAAGCCCGTAGAGGTACAAGCGCCGTGGTGCCGACAAGTCCGCACTCCGACCTCCTAGGAACCGCGGATCACCGGCTACTCCGACAACTCCGAGTAGAAGGAGCCAAGTTTCCTTCTAGCTTTTCCTCTCTCACTCTCTAGAATTTACAAGGTAGGAAGAAGGCTAAGCTACTCCTCTTGCTCAAATGTGCTGAATTCTCCTTGGAATCGTTGTTGAGAGAGGTGTAGGAGCCCTCCTTTTATAGCTTGAGTAGAGGGGGGGGTCCTTGGAAAATAGCCACCACCACCATAATGTCCAAACCGACCAAGAATAGTCGGTTTAGAGGTTCATGAACCTGGTCCACGGCGCCACCGACGTTCCTCGGAGTTATTGTACCGCCGCACCGCCCGGCCCCACCAGGAGGAGGAGGGTGCTGGCGCACTGGTCGGCCCCAAACCGCCCGGCTTTGACGTGTCGTCGTGTTTCGTTGTCTTGGGCCGGGTTTGGATGTGGAGAGCCTGAGTTTGTGACCTGGCCGAGGTAAGTTGGATTGGACTTGCCATTTGTCACTTTTGGGCTTTTTCTATTTATTGATTATTTGTTCTTTTTCCTTGTATTTTTGGCCCAAAGTGCACATGTCTTGTCTTGTACCTGCAAAAACCAAATATACACCAAAACTATGGAATTTGTTAGTTTATAACCCCTATCTCTAGGTGGTTTTGGTGTATGTTGACGGTGTTTAATGTGTAGTTGGTTACCATCAACAAACTCCCCCACACTTAGCCTTTTACTCGTCCTCGAGTGAAGGCTTAAGGACTAGAGTGGTTCAATCTCCAAGATGTAGACACGCATACTAGTTATTCCAGGCCTTACCGCTTTGTGAGCATTTAGGAGTGGCTATCCTGTTATCTTGGACGATTGAACAATGGAACGGCATGAAATCGTATCTTCTTGCTACTACTCATGTGCAAAGACTTGGTTGATTTTTGAATTTTTAAAGATAAAGTAGCAATGCTCCATGGTTGATTCTCACATAGTCACTCTTTTTGTGTTTCCTTACCAAAGTACTCTTGCTCTCACTCATCCTATCTTTTTTGCGGGGGTTTTGTGGATCTTTGAGTGGAGTGATGCATACGCATTACCTCTGTATGTTTTGTCGGGTCAAGCTCTGGATCGTTGGAAAGAGGTGCCATACCCTTAGATCGAAATGTGCAAAAGTGTGTGAAAATTTTTGTGGTATTCTGTTTTGCGGTTACTCCTTGACTCATGATCCCTCTTTTCTTTTTGTATGCTCTTGGAGAGATTCAGGCTACTTCTTTTCTTTTTTTTTTTTTTTTTTTTTTTTTGGAGATGTGGGCTCTACTCGCCCCCTCGGACACTTGTCCATTTTTCATCTCTTTATTCTTTTTTCTTTTTCTATAGCCTGAATCTCTTTTCTGCACGATACTTTTCTGATACAGGAGATGATCATGGTATGATGGATGGAGTATTTATTCAGTGGATGGTAAAGATGCATGTTGTGCACAATTCTCATTGTAAGAACCAGCGTGTATATGTGGGTGTACGTGTTTTTCGATCTTGGGAGTATGAGCCTCTCTCAACGAGCCTGACAAAACTCAATACAACAGGTAGTAGCTATAGTGGATATTCATGACAATGTTCAGGCTTTGGTAGGATTTGTCTAAGTCAAACCAGGAGCATGCTTTATTTGAATTTTTTTTTAAATAAAACCAAGTCTCATTGCATAAGAGAGCAAGTGTCAAGTCATTCTACCATATCTCAAAGCTCAATTGTTTAGATGAACATGAGGTCCCTAATAATGTAGTTGCTCAACAAAGAATGGTTTTTTGGCGAGGAATAAAAAGTATGCATGCCATTTCTCAATTGGTAGACTAGAGATGGAGTTTTGCCAACTTAGGTTCAGGTTTAGCATTATATTCAAAGCATGGTGGTAGAGAAAGCATGCCACAAGTCAAAATTTGAATTTATACAATGCGTACCTTGACTTGTGAGAGACGGTTGCCTCCCCCACACTTGTTTTTGTACCTATTTTATTTTCTTTTTGCACAAGACAAAAACAAGTGGAGACATACATAATATTCCAAAGACAAGCTTTATTGAATTCATAAATATATTATAATATAAATGTAGACGCGCACTTGAAGGAATTACAAAATAATTGGAAAGGGAAATGTTGAAAATTAAAGTTTGCGCGCTGCCTAATTTATTTGGGGACGTAGAAGCGCCTATGCGGCCTTTTGAGGGCATGCCCGCATTGGCGGCTTTAGCGACCCCGACAAGCTTGGTCTTAAAGCCAAGGCGGAAGGAGTCTAATTCTGTTTCTAATTTCTCGCGTTCTCATCTTCCGCCGCTTCTACATCCGAGGTGAGCCTTTTCACTAGCGCACGCAAAAGAATTGACCCTAGCGTTTAGCGTTGCTAGCGAAAGGCTCCTTGGGTACCGAGCTGCTACTCGGCTGTGTGCAGCGAAGGGGTTCCCCCGGAAAGGCTCTCCAAGATGTTGGGTGCCTTCCTAGGGACAGCACTGGGGGGTACCCTCAAAGGTCCTCACTACTTGAGCGACTCTCAAACACGCTCGGGGCCTTTCTAGGAGCTGCCCGAGGGATACGAAGGGGAGCGCTAGGAGATGTCGCCGAGTGGGGGCCTTTGTAGGCCTCTTCATCAACCCCTTTCCACGCCCACCGTTGGTAGATCAACACCAACAACGGTGTATGGGAAGCTTGCATCGGAGGTGTGGAAGGACTAAGTCTCCGTTGAGGAAGAACGGTCGCCCCGAAACTTCGGTGTCTTCCTCTTGTTGCCGGTGGTGCCCATCGGGAGGAGGAGGGCGCCCAAGGATGCTCTTGGGCGCCACGGACCTGCCCGTGGACACCACGCTGTTCCCTCCGCTGAAGAGTAGCGTGGAGGAGGGAGCATGGCAAGTGGAGCGACGCTGATGGTTCGACTTCTTTGCTTGAAAAAGAGAGGTCTCCATCGTTGATGGAGCAAGCCGAACGAGCGGAGTTGTAGAGGATGAGGTCATGGCTCGCCATTGCTTGCTGGTTGGTGAAGAGTGGTTTGGAGGATTGGGAGTGGTGAGCTTGAAGATGAGTGTGTGAGGAGAGGAGAGGAGAGGTGAGGTATTTATAGGACAAGGATCACCCCTCCGCCGACAATTCGAATTGGCGGTAATAAACGGCATCAATGCTATTCATTTGCGGGGTAAAGGCACGGGGGACGAAATCGGGTGCGGGCGCACCGGCGCCCCCCGGTCGAAGTTTTTTTGGCCACGTTCGTCATTGATTTGAATTTTTGAACTATCCGTTTGCCGCACGAGCTCTAATCCCTGCATTCCCAATCCTGTGTTTGATTTCTTTTTGGATTTATTCTTTGAAAATAGAAATTTGTGCAAAATAATAAATAAATAAATAAAGCAAGCACAAATCAGCATAAGCAAGTGAGGGTAAAATGGTAAAACAGTAAAATCATGACTGTTGACACCTGTTAAAGCATAAAAATACAAGTTAAAAAACATGAATTAAGGGCTAAAGTCAAAGATCAAACATAAGTCTAGGGGTCTAACTAACATAATTCCATGAGTTTTGGTGTTCTATGACTTTCCAGGGACCTAATAGATAATTGCAGAGAATGATGGAGAAAGTTCGAATATACAAGGCATATGAAGACCAGACTTATCCGTGAAGCAACTCAACCCGAAAAGTGAACTAAAACATTCTAGAAGATACTAGAGGACACGAGAAAAAGACGAGGGAAGCCGAGGTGGCATGCCACCCCGGCGCCGCCCGCCGGCCTCCACCCCCGGCGGCCGCGGGGGGCCACCCCCGCCGCCCCCTTTCTAGGTCGGTTTACTACCGACATTGAGGTTGTTTCTACACCGTTCTTTGAAGGTCGGTTTGATCCAAGGGTTGACGTTCATCGCCAAGTACTATATAAGAAGACCGGTGACCCCGAGGCTCATAACAATTTCATTATCATACTCATCAATCAACTCATACCCATCTAGTCCAGCCAAGTCTAGACCTAAGCCCTAGTTCATACTAGAAGTAATTAGCTACATAGCTAGTTCTAGTTGAAGATCAAGTTCATCTTGAGTTCCCCGATTAGTCAAGAAGTAGCAAGGATCGTTTGAGACTTCTCTCTTGTATTCAATCTGTAAGTACTTTTATATTTAGAATACAATTGATATGGCTTTGATCTATATAATTATTATATTCTTATTGATATGTGTTTATGCTTGCTATGATTATATGTTTAGTTTAGTAAGATTGCTTTATATTTTATGCATGGAATTGTATAGCATCCATATAGATGATCACTATGTGGGTGATAAGCAATGTGTAAACGTGGTGTTTATACAACGTTTATCCGCAATTGCACCCTACATTCTGGGTCGTGTGGTAGATCGCGGGGAGTGATGTGCCCCGCCGAGTCCTTTGGAATCCATCCTCCGAATGTAGGACACGCCGAGTTTATTATTATGGTAATGACTAAGTTTAGGTCCTTGGTTGTTATTGATAATGCTTGTCATGTGTAGAAGTAATCCAACCTTGCCATGATAGCTAGATGTATTGCACTAATTGTAGTATTCATTGACATATATGATTAGGAGTATCTTAGGAATATTCATTCTATTCTAATTTATAACATGTTAATAGCTCGTATGATTCTAGTGGCTTATGATGATCTTAGACTTGGGTATTTATCATTTATGTTATTATCTTTATTCTGTGACTTAACCTGTTGAGTTATGCATATGGTTACTCTGCATTATATTACTATTACTGTAAAGAGGATGATCTTATAGCTAAACCACAATCTAAATCATTAGACATCCTTTTCTCTCTACCTTTCCATAGACTCCCTTCCCCGTGGTAAAAATATAAATACGATACCGGATTACTCCCGGTGAAGTGCTACAATTGGTATTTCTATCCGGCGCTTGCAGATATCATGTTCATTCTTTTATCAAGGCCAATCAAGAATACCATGCCCCCGCATTTCTTTGAGCGTTATTGCTAGGGTGACGTAATAGTGTATAGGTAATGCCTAGAAATGAGTGGTATACCTTGAGTACATATCCTGATGAGATTAACTCCACTATGGATAGTGATGCTAAGTTTACATCCCACTACTAACACCGCTTAACTCCGCTTTATTGGATCATGAGGTTAATCCCATATCCAAGCTAACATGATTAGATAGATATCCCATATATATTTCTTTTCGCCTTCCTAATTGGGATTGTGTAAGAAATATCAACAAGCATTTTCGGCGCCGCGTTCGGGAAGGCGTAGTCTATTTAGAAAAAATAATTTTTCTTGGCTTTGTTTTTCAAAACTTTCCTAGTTTGGGAGAGCATAGTCAATATCTTTCAATTTTCAAAAAAATGTTTTCAAAACTTCAAAAGTTTTTTCTAGTGCTTCTTTCCAAATTTCTCTAGTTTGGAGGGGTATTAGCCAAAACTTAGATAGTGTTATTCCTATTAAGTTGGTATTGTTTCGACTTTACTAGTTAGAAAGGGTGCTAGCCAAAAATCCTATAAACACATCATATAAGGAAATAAGAGAGATCCCTTTACATCACCTAATGCATTGAGAACCCATTATCACATACTCAAACAGGTTCACCCCTGTTCTCTATTTTGTTTTGACCTTATGCGGGGGGAAAAATATATGTATGAGTAATAACCTTCCAGAGAATTTTGTTGAAGATCCTGAAAAATTAATCAGCAGACAAAGCAAAACTCGAGACAAACTCCAGCACCTACATCATTATCATCATCATCATCATCATCATCCGAGAATCCAAGACCTACTGAATCGGAAGTTAATCAAGTTACTAAAGACTTGGCATCTCAATTTGAAGCTATGGCAACCAAGACACTTCGTGAATTTTCAGCTCCTACCACAGTAAAAACATTCTTGTTGGTCCGAAGGTAGAGGTTGGAGACAAAGGCTTTGAGCTTAAGCCGGGGCTCATCAATATGGTGCAAGCAAGCCAATTTTGTGGAAAGGCACATGAAGATGCTAGTGCTCATCTCCAACACTTCCCGGAGATCTACAAAGACATTTACTATGAAGGACGTACCCGCAGATGCAATATTGCTCCGTCTCTTTCCATTCTCACTATTGGGAAGGGCCAAGCAATGGTTCTATGCTACCAAAGATAAGAATACAACATGGGATATTTGTTCCACAGCCTTTCTTGCTAAGTTCTTTCCTCGTAGGCAAGACAAATGCCTTAAGGGGAAGATATCAAATTTTCAACAACAAAGATGATGAATCGAGTCCCCGAAGCATGGGAGCGTTTTCAAGAATATATTTCAGAATGTCCACACCATGGGATGGAGAAGTGGCTGTTGATGCAGACTTTCTATCATGGGCTTGTTCGGTGCTCGTGAAACTATGGATGCTTTGTAATGGTGGTGCTTTCTTATCACTTACATTAACTCGTGCCACGTAACTTGTGGAGAAGATGGCTTCCAACCAAGGTTGGAGTGAAGAGCGTCAATCTCGTAAGAGGGGAATGCACCAGCTTAAAGAAGTAGATATGCTATCCGCTAAAATGGACCTTATCATGAAGAAGCTAGAGGATAGAGATCCTCAACCCAGGCTTGATTATGCAAATTCAAGATTCCTGTATGACATGTGAAGAATGTGGAAACTTAGGCCACACCGGCAGAATTGTCCAGAGATCCCGGAGGACATCAACTTCATCAATAATAACAACAATAATTTCCGTCCTCAACGAGAATCAAGGTTGGAACCAACGAGAGGCCCAACTATCAAAGCAATTATCAAGGAAATTACCAAGGTAACAATCCGTAACAATTTCAATTCTTATCAACCTTCTTTTAAGAGATCTTGTTATTAACCAAGGTAAGACCATGGAGAATCTGTCAAGAAAGATAGCAACTAATGATAAAGCTCTTGAACTTATCAATACTCGTTTAGAAGGCTTTTCTTCAGCTATAAAGAATCAAAGACGATTTTAATAAGATGATAGAATCTCAGATTTCTCAGTTATTCATTCCACTAACCACACCAGAAAGATTCCGGGGCAGGGAAGAATTAGAAAATCGTAAACCTTGTCGATATTTATAATGCAGGTCGTTACTATAGAGAGACATCGGGAAGTCGTTGGTTGGATGACTCAATGCCACCTAAAAAGGAAGATCCGAGGAAGGATCAAGATTGGACAACACACATTCGACAATGCTCTCTCGTGATTTTGGCTCAAGCGTCAACATACTACCAAAGGTAATTTATGAGAAGATTTATAGTGAACCACTTTGGAAAACGAATATGTGCTTGCGCTTGCAGATCAATCATTTTGTTATCCCGAGGGGATTCTTGAAGACGTGTGTGTGGGAATCGAGGCTCATATGTGCCGCCAGACTTCGCAGCTGATGATAGACACCGGAAGAAACGAAGAGCAACAATCATACTTAGTAGACCATTCTTATGCTCAGCCAAAGCTGTCATCTATGCAGACAGTGCAAAGATTGTTTTCAATATCAAAGGGAAGAGGGAGAAATTCACTTTTAAGAACAAGGTACAAAACTCTCTCACTTATTCCCAAAATTCTAATCGTTATGTTCTAGAACCAAAGATGGAAAGCTACAATCAGAACAGAAGGAGGAATCAGAATCTGAACAAGAACAAGACGGCACAACCTACAAAGGTAATGGTAGTAAATAAAACAATATCTTATAATGACCATTTACTTCAATCTCCGATGCTTCGTCAAAGCAAGATGATCCGTGCACGCCTACAATAGCATGTTCTATTCAATGCTTAACTTTTTATAATACATATTGCGATCATCGATCCGGTGTTAATATAATGGCAAAGGTTATATATGAATTATTATTTGGAAAATTGCCGTTGCAACCAACATATGTGCAGCTATGAGATGGCGAGATCAATCCTATAGAGTTCTGAAGGAATTGCCAAGAATATACCGGTCAAGATTATGGACCACTATGTTCTCACCGACTTTGTAGTCATGGACATGGGGAAGGAAGCGCATCCTCCACTAGTGCTTGGGAGACCATTCCTTAACACTACTCGCGCAATCATCTACATCCATACAGAGAGATTTATTTCCAATTTCTAAGGAAAAGGTACGTGTTTACTTTAATAGCTATAATGAATATACAAATCCTGTGGGGAAGAGGTCAGTCAGCGCCGCCATAATAGAAGATGGATGAAGAATCTAGAAGAAGAAAAGGTAAGCGAAGAAGCTAAAGCTCTTACACCTACTACATCTATGAAGAAAGAAGAATCAACTACTCCTTAAAAGAATACATCATCCAAAAGATGGAGGAAGAAGAAGACATCTCCCCAAACATCATCGACGAGACCATAGAATCATCATTGCCACCGGGACAGACAACCGATATACCATGGGAGTAAAGAGCAGAACTTGAAGTCTTGTTTGGAGAACTTTAAACACCGAATCCTCACCGAAAGGTAAGTCGGTAAGTTATCAATAAAATCCCCGTGTTACATATTTTCTTTCCATATCATATTTATCTTTCAAGTATCTTATATCTCGCATTTGAAAGTAACAAAAATATTTTGTCTTTTTATTTTTGTGAAAACCTTTTAAGCCCCATGCTAATATCTTTGAGGCTAAACACCTCTAGGCTATCTGCTATGGTGGCATAAAAAATATAAAAATAAAGATGCACAAGTTATATTTTATTTTCCTTACATATAAAAATAAAATAAAAATTTGCAAAATAAAAATATAAAAATAATCCCAGCGACTTAAGCAATATGGCTAACCCCTAATGCTTAATCAAGTTCCACTAGCTTTGTTGTCTATTTTGAGATCAACAGATTTCAAGAGGAGAAGGGACATGTCGGCGTCACACTTGATGCCAACTACCTCAACTTCTACATCATTGAAGACTACACTCCAATCTAGCTTGGGGGAGTGCAACCTCCAGTTACCCAGATAAGTATCTTACTATCTTATTATCTATATTATATATATTATTAGTTAAATATTTTGTTTGTTAGAAAGTTTGTTAAGAGTCTAGTTTTATAGTCTAATAGTTTAATAAAAGTCTTTTGTTAGAGTGAGAATAAAAGATCAAGAGAGAGTGCACACTAAAGTTTACTTTGCTCAACTAAAAGGAACCTTAAAATTTGTCAACAAGGAGATGATGAATAGTTGCTCCATTGTTATACTTTTTTTTTAGTACCTAGTTTTCAAGCTTAATTTTCTCTCAAGCTCCATTTGCAAAATCACTTTGATTTAATATTTACTTTGAAACCGAAACCTATGGGTTGCAAATGCTTGCTCTAAAATCTAGGTGATTGACGGATATGATATATGATAGTCCGAGCTACTATTTGATCTTACTCCTAGTGACACTAGATTTATGGAGATTTATATTTTGAAAATTAAAAATACACATGATAAGTTCCTGTGTGATAAGAGTGTGAACCTCCTACCACAGCCATATATACATGCTAATTAGAATAGGAAAACCTTTTTGAAAAAATATATATATAGGTCGCTTGCTTTGCATTGAGTTTGTTCAATCTTTGTCGACCCTTAGAAACTTGTCATGCTGATCATGTACACTCCACTCCATTTCACTCTACTATATTCCACTCTACACATATGCTATTTACATCCTGTAAGTACGCATTCACTATTTACTATACCCATTCACTCATTCATTGCTAGCCAATATCTTACAAAAGCTCCATCATTTATACCTCTCAAAAGTTATTATAAAAAAAAAAAAAAGAGATCCGGGGTTGTGTTCTTTAAAAAGAAAAGGAGATGAAAATGGATAAAAGTCCTACTGGGCGAGTAGAGCCTACCTCCCAAAAAAAGAGATGAAAAATGAACAAGTGTTCGAGGGCTTAGTAGAGCCCACATCTCTAAAAAATAAAGATGAAAAATGGACAAGTGTCCGAGGGTGAGTAGAACCCACATCTTTATAAGAGAGGAAATAATGGACACAAGTCCGAGGGCCAACAGAGTCCACCTCTCTTGAAAAAAAAAAAGATGCAACCCAGGTTCTCTATAAAGTTTCAAATAAAAAGAGAGAAGATTCCAAAAAGGAGCAAAAGTAAGATTTCCCTCATCTATTCTATTCACTTCATACTTCACTACATTCCATACCATATTTATATTCTATCCACCATACACATGCACCACTTGATCAAGGTGACTTGTATCTTTGGATCCATTGCTTGAATTTACAATATATGCTTAGTAAGAAAATAAATTACTTTCTCCTACCTATGAGCTCCAGATATATAAGGCTTAGATATTAGGTAAGAGAGAAGAAGGCATAGTATGCTATTGCCTTAACTAAAAAAAGTTACATATTATGAGAGAAGGGCAACCACTATCTTATTGCCTTAGAAAGGATCCACAAATACCACAAATGAGAGATTAGAGAGAGTCATACTGAGGAACTTTGAGTTTACTTTAAAGGTGTGATAGCGTTACAACAACTCCCGATCCAAGTAGTTTATAATATATTTTGTGTCTTGCTAAGAGACTAGCAAGAGGTAAGCTTGGGGGGAGCTTGTTGACACCTGTTAAAGCATAAAAATACAAGTTAAAAACATGACCAACCATAAGTCTAGGGGTCTAACTAACATAATTCCACGAGTTTTGGTGTTCTATGACTTTCCGTAGGACTTTAATAGATAAATGAGAGAATAATGGAGAAAGTTCCGGAATATACAAGGCATATGAAGACCAAACTTGTCCGTGAAGCAACTCAACCCGAAAAAAGTGAACTAAAACATTCTAGAAGATACCGAGGAGGACACCGAGAAAAAGATGAGATGTCGAGGTGGCACGCCACCCCGGGCGCCCGCCAAGGTCCACCCCGGCGCCGCCGGTGGGGGCCCCCGATCGGCCACCTCACATTTTTTAGGTCGGTTCACTACCGTCATTGATGTTGTATCTACACCGTTGCTAAAGGTCGGTTTGATCCAAGGGTTGACGTTCATCGCCAAGTACTATATAAGAAGACCGGTGACCTCGAGGCTCATATCAATTTCATTATCATACTCATCAATCAACTCATACCCATCTAGTCCAGCCAAGTCTAGACCTAAGCCCTAGTTCATAATAGAAGTAATTAGCTACATAACTAGTTCTAGTTGAAGATCAAGTTCATCTTGAGTTCCCGATTAGTCAAGAAGTAGCAAGGATCATCGTTCTTGAGACTTCTCTCTTGTATTCAACTGTAAGTACTCTTATATCTAGAATACAATTGTTATGGCTTTGATCTTATTAATTATTATATTCTTATTGATATGTGTTTATGCTTGCTATGATTATATATTTAGTTTAGTAAGATTGCTTTATATTTTATGCATGGAATTGTATAGCATCCATATAGATGATCACTATGTGGGTGATAAGCAATGTGTAAACGTGGTGTTTATACAACATTTATCCGCAATTGCACCCTACATTCTCGGGCCGTGTGGTAGATCGGGGTGTGACAGCCCTGTTGAGTCCTTTGGAATCCACCCTCCGAATGTAGGACACGTCGAGCCTATAATTACGATGATGAATAAGTTTCGTCCTTGTTTGTCATTGGTAATGCTTGCCATGTGTAGAAGTAATCCAACCTTGCCATGATAGCTAGATGTATTGCACTAATTGTAGTATTCATTAACATATATGATTAGGAGTAACTTAGGAATATTCATTCTATTCTAATTTATAACATGTTAATAGCTCGTATGATTCTAGTGGCTTATGATGATCTTAGACTTGGGTATTTATCATTTATATTATTATCTTTATCCTCGTGACTTAACCTCGTTGAGTTATGCATATGGTTACTCGCACTATATTGCTGTAAAGTGGATGATCTCATAGCTAAATTACAATCTAAATCATTAGACATCCCTTTTCTCTCTACCTTTCCATAGACTCCCTTCCCTGTGGTAAAATATAAATATGATACCCGGATTACTCCCGGTGAAGTGCTACAATTGGTATTTCTATAAATGCGTTTGCAGATATCATGTTCTTTCTTTTATCAAGGCCAATCAAAAATACCATACCCCGCATTTCTTAGAGCGTTATTGCTAGGGTGACAGACTAGTGTATAGGTAATGCCTAGAAATGAGTGGTATACCTTGAGTACATATCCCGGTGAGATTAACTCCACTATGGATAATGATGCTAAGATACATCCCACTACTAACACCGCCTAACTCCGCTTTATTGGATCATGAGGTTAATCCCATATCCAAGCTAACATGATTAGATAGATATTCCATATATATTTCTTTCGCCTTCCTAATTGGGATCGTGTAAGAAATATCAACAACTTCTTCTTGAGAAAAATCGCTTACAAGAAAGCATGTGATGCTGATCTTGAAGTGAGTTGCCTCATGCTTGCTTGTATGGAATCCGACACTTTGTAGATGCAAAGTTCAATAACAATCATGCGGCGCATGATGTTGGCGGTCATTATCGAGCATATAACACCGCCAACTCAGGTTCATTCCAAGGAAAATAAACAATCTCATGGTGCATATGCATTTATTTCTAACCTAGTTCCACTTGTATTGGTCAAAAACATATTTTGCAGGAACAAAAGTGGAAACTAGTACAAATCCGCCCAATCAACAATGAAAGCACAAAACCAGGACTACGCCTTGTCAAGGGGAAGGCCAACAGTCCGAAATCAAGCAGAAATGGGCCGACGCACCTACGTGACAATGGACCAAAGTGGACCAAGAGGTGGCACGAGAGCCCGGCTCGAGCCAAAGCCAAACTTGGCGGCCGGCCGGCCACCGCGGCGGCGGCGCAACTTTTTCGGCAAACGTTCCCGCCCTTTCTGCGGCGGTTTGGAGCGATCTTCAAGCGGCGGTTGCATGTGGTGCAAATTTTCGTTCCCGCCAAGAACACCTCGAAGCAAGGAGAGCCCTCCATTTCCTCTCCCTCTCCACTATATAAAGAGAGGCACTCCTCACTTGTAATATCATCACATTGATCATCATACACATCATTACACTCCATTCACACACTCCACTCCATCACATTTAGTACACATTGGAGTAGAGGAAAGGAGCCAAGTTAGAAGTAGAAGGGAGTGAGAGAGGAGAAAGTGTGGAGAAGAGGAGTAGCGACCCCTCGCCGCCGAGGCGGGACGGAGTTCGAACCCGCCGGCTCCCGTCTCCGCACTTTGTACCTCTACGGATCATCCTACCGATTTGAGTAAGAGATCCGTGTTCTATCTCCGTAATTATCTTCGAGTTTAAATTATTACTTTAATTATACGTTCACCGGTTCGTTGTTTACCATATCGGTAGATGCTCTAGTAGAGGACTCGATGAAGGCGGATGCTCCCGGCCAACGCTAGAGTACGTGATAAGTAGTGTAGACGTGGTGTCTAAACTACAAGTCACCCTCGTTTACCAATCAGTCCACGGTAGTGAGGTAGGCGGCGGCGGTGGTGACAGCCTGATTCGACCTTAGTATTCCTCCACGTCCGGTTGTGCGGTAGTCCGGAGGCCGGACCCATTCCGGCGGAGACCGAGGGGAGAGCCGGTGGCTACGTGAACGTATAAGAAAAAGAAGTAATTTGGTTTTAGGATAATTCTGTAGTAGAAACTCACTACCCGAGTTCACCCTTTCCATCTTCCTCCCGGTAGCTAGTCGAGCCCGACTTAACGCCCCGTTCCTCGTGGAAATCGATACCTGAACACTTCGGGTGAAGTGCTACAACGGTATTTACGGCGCTATGGACTATTCTCGCTACGCTAAGAAACACCAACAAGCATTTCTGGCGCCGTTGTCGGGAACGGTTGTCGTTATAGTCTTCGAACCTAGTCTACCCGTGTATCCTACATTATCCTTTTCCACCCCGCCATTAAAACAAAAATCTAAAAAAAATTATGGAGCACTCAACTATTGCAAAACTATCTGCTCCGAGTGGCGAGCTCTTAGAACGCCCATCTTCTTGAAGCCCATCACAGCTTCGAGTTATGAGTTCATACGGCCTGCGGGCCATGGTTGGGATCAATCCTTTCCGGGATATGATTACGAAAATCCATACCATCACCTGAGGGAGTTCGAGCAACTCTGTGCTTGCCTCACCATTGAAGGCATGTCACAAGACACGTTGAGGTGGAAGCTATTCCCTTTCTCACTTGAAGAGAGAGCGAAACAATGGTTCGACCACAGCGTAGGGAAGGTAGCGGTGATTGGGAAGAATTGCGGGCAAGGTTTTGCCAAGCTTTCTTCCCTATATCCCGAATTGCTTCCCTCCGTCAAGAGATAATCTGCTTCCAACAGGGAGAGAAGGAGTCGTTAGGTGCAGCCTGGGACAGATTCTCAATTTTAACGAGGTCTGGTCCAGAACTATCCATTCCCAGCCATGTGTCGCTCGGCATTTCGGCTAGGTTTGACTAGAGAGTCTACCCCCCTACAGTTAGACACGGCCGCGGAGAGGGTCGTTTACACACAAAACCACGGAGGAAGGGGAAGCCCTTTTAGACCGAATTCTTGAAAACACCCCTCCTCTAGAACCCGTCCGTGTTGAGCCGATGTCGAAAGAGGTTTCGTCGCTTCAAGCCGAACCTCACGAAAATACTGCACTCGAACCAAAGGAGGAACCCCTTACGGGAGACCTCCCGTATATCGAGGACGTATTTCTTGATGATTTCGAAATACCCGAAATACGAGTCGGTAAAGAGACCACCGAGTTCTGTCACCCCTAGAGAACCTTTAAGCACCGACTCTCTACGAGAGTCAATCATGGGGTTAACATCTTTCATGAGTAGCGAATGGGTACACGAGAATGAGTCGTCTTTCTCAAGAAATTCGGATTGCACTCCCTCGTTCCCCATTCAATGCACGATAAAAAGAAAACAGAAACCGTGTTGTATAACTCCAACCGTGGGCATTAACATCATGTCGAAATTTATGCCCAAACTTATTTTGAGGAAGAGAAACGCTGGCCCACAATAAAAACTTTTAGAGCTGATATGCGTTCAACTCTCCAAGGGTTGGGGTTTTACATAATGTGTCTCTTTACCATGAAGGTGTCGGAATGAGCCTTGATTTTCACATCTTTGACATTGAGGATTTCGACATTCTAATTGGCCATCCCCTAGAAAAATTATTATTTGATCCACCAATTACGGGGAGTTAGATGTTAAATTAGGAAGGGACACGTTCATGCTACCCATACAAAAATCCAAAAACACAATAGCTGAACCCTTGTCCCCCCAATAAAACCATAGAGGTGGTGCCAAAAATACCTTTTGAAACTCCCCGAAGAATCCTTAGAAAGAGACTCCAAATTCTTCGTTGAAGAAATTAGCGAGATAGATGAATTTATCGATCTCCCTAAAGAAGAAGAAGAAAAACAGCACCACCTCCCATTGAGCTAAAAGCCCTTCCACGAAGGTTTGCGCTATGTTTTTCTAAACAACGATAAAAATGCTCCCGTAATTATCGGTGACAAACTAACCGACGAGGAGTCATCCAAATTAATCAAAATCTTTTGGAAAAACATAGGGACGTCTTGGGTATTCATTACATGATCTAAAAGGGATTAGCCCTCTAATTTGCTCTCATCGCATCCCTCGTTGACCCGAAAAATCACCCTCACACGAACCACAACGCCGGCTCAATAATGAGATGAGAGAAGTCGTGAAGAAGGAAGTCCTCAAACTTCTTCACGGGATATCTATCCCGTACCACACCGGCGCCCGGGTTAGCCCCGTCCAGGTGGTACCAAAGAAAGGAGGCATGACGGTAATTGAAAACGCTAAAAATGAATTAATTCCACAGCGTGTCGTCACGAGGTGGAGAATGTGCATTGATTACCGAAAACTCAATGCGGCAACAAAGAAAGATCACTTTCCGCTCCCCTTCATTGATGAAATGTTGGAGCGGTTAGCTTAAAACACTCTTTCTTCGTTTCCTCGATGGGTATTCAGGTTATCACCAAATTCCCATCCACCCCGATGATCAAAAGCAAGACAACTTTCACATGCCCGTATGGAACGCACGGCGTATAGGAGAATGTCGTTCGGGTTGTGTAATGCACCCGCATCATTCCAACGGTGCATGATGCCAATATTCTCGAACATGATTGAGGAAATCATGGAGGTATTCATGGACGATTTCTCCGTCTATGGAAAAACCTTTGACAACCTGTCTTGAGAATTTAGATCGAGTCTTGCAACGATGCCAAGAGAAGGACCTGGTACTAAATTGGGAAAAGTGCCATTTCATGGTGCGAGAGGGCATCGTCCTTGGACACCTAGTGTCCGAAAGAGGGATTGAGGTAGACAAAGCAAAAATTGAAGTGATTGAAAAACTACCTCCCCCGTGAACGTGAAAGGAATCCGTAGCTTTCTAGGCCACGCGAGGATTTTATAGACGGTTCATAAAAAGATTTCTCACAAACTTCTAGACCGTTAACAAGCACGCTAGCTAAGGATGTGCCTTTACGTTCACTAATGAGTGCATGAAAGCTTTTCTCACCATTAAGAAAGCACTCATCTCAGCACCAATCATTCAACCACCCATTGGTCACGCCTTTTGAAATCATGTGTGATGCTAGTGATTACGCCGTTGGTGCGGTCCTTGGCCAAACCAAAGATAAAAAGCATCACGCGATTGCCTATGCCAAAGAAAAAACACTAAATGGAGCTCAACTAAACTACGCCACTGGCGAAAAAGAGCTCCGGTTTGTAGTGTTTGCTATCGATAAGTTTAGGTCTTACTTAGTGGGATCCAAAGTAATTGTCTACACCGATCATGCTTTGCATTGAAATACTTGCTCACTAAGAAAGACGCTAAACCCGGATTAATAAGATGGATTCTCTTACTCCGTGAATTTGATTTAGAAATTAAAGACAAGAAAGGAGTAGAGAACACTGCTATGCGGATCATTTGTCGCATTTGCAATTCACTAACATGCGGGAGTTACCGATCAACGATTTCCCTACGCGACGACATGCTCCTCAAGGTGGAGGACGTAACCCCATGGTATGCAGATATTGTGAATTACATGGTTTTAGGTTACGTACCACCCGGCGAATCCGGCACAAGTTGCAAGTTGAGAGTCGCCGCCACCGTGGGATGATCCGTACCTATCGAGTATGTGCCGACGGCATGCTATGGAGATGTGTACCCACCGAGAGAGGGACAAACAAATCATTGAAAAATGCCATGCAGCCCCGCACGGAGGCCATTATGGAGTACATCGCACTCAAGCCAAGATTTGGCGGTGTGGATTCTTCGGCCAACGATGTACCAAGACACAAGAGAATTCATCGAGAAGATGTCAAAAAGTGTCATTTGCAAGGAGGAATCACATCAAGAAATGCAATGCCCCTCAACTACAATCTCCAAGTAGAAGTCTTCGATGTAAAGGGTATTGACTTCATGGGACCTTTCCCAAAGTCCCATGATAGTGAATACATCCTCATCGCATGATCGACTACGTGTCCAAGTGGGTCGAAGCTCGGCTCGCCTACGCCGATGCCAAACATGCCAGGAAAATGTTCCATGAGATCATTTTCCCGAGGTTTGGAACACCAAGGATGGTCATAAGTGATGGAGGATCACACTTCATAGACAGATCCTTTCGAGCTTTCTTACGAGCCTGGGATCTAAGCACAATATAGCCACACCTTACCATCCTCGGACAAGCGGCAAGCGTAAACGTCGAACAAGCAAATCAAGAACATTCTCGCGCGTAAAAACTGTCAATGCAATGGGGAAGGGGCTGGAAAGACAAGCTACCCGATGCACTTTGGGCATACAGGACAGCTTATAAAACCCCCATTGACATGACACCATTCCAACCGGGTCTACGGAAAAAGTTGCCAGCGGCCGTAGAACTCGAACATCGAGCCTCTTGGGCAATCAAGACATGGAACATGGACCTTAAGCTAGCCGGTAAAAATAGACAAAAACAGTTAACCGAGCTAGAGGAATGGAGGGAGAAGGCGTATCACAAAGTGCCAAGCTATACAAAGAAAGAACAAAAAGATGGCACGACCACGAATCCAACGTAAAAACTTTCCACGAAGGAGACAAGGTACTACTCTTTAACTCTCGTGTGAAGCTATTCGGTGGAGGGAAGGCTGAAGCAAATGGAAAGGGCCATACACCGTCGTCGACGTCGCACCTCATGGTGCAATCACCATCACCGACGATTCAGGTAATTTATCAAAGGTAAATGGCCAACGTTTAAAAGTTTTTTCCTTGAGCCTTCTCCAAATAAATATATAGAGAAAATAATGTTGGTAGATTTTGAGCAATATGAAAATAATTCAATAATTGCTGCCAACATATTGGAAAGAAAACACAATAAAAATATTAAATACAAAAGCACATAACCTTTTTTTTTTTTTCTTTTCTTTTTCTAAAATAAAGAAAACATCGCCTAAACTGGGGTCTTTCCCCGTTGCACCACTGTGGCAAAAGAGTTCAGATAAGATTTTGATCATGGGAAAAAGTCGTGCACAAGGCACGCTCCAGCTGCGGCGGCCGGCCTCCATTTGCGGCCCCGTGCCTCCTGTTTTCTCACATGGATAAATCCCAGCGATCCTATCCCAATCCCTGTGGTGCACGGTCACGGTTCGACGTAAAACTCTATAAATTGAACCCCAAGTTCCTCATGACAAATCACACCAAAAACCATCTCTTCTCCCTCATTCTACTTGCTCAACCTACCCCATGGCCAGCCACAACACAAGTTCTGCCAACTCTCCCATTAGAACACAAGACTTGTTTTGTAGCGAGAGCCCCTTAGTTTCACCGAGTCCCGACCCTTAAAAACCACAAAAGAAAGGCCAGCTCTAGCACCTCCTCCAACTACCCACCAGAGCAGTCGTTTTTCATCTACGGGTACGAAAAGCCAGAAGGGGGGTACGCCAAAGGACTCATGCGCAAACCCCATGTCGAGAGATTCATTAGGCCATCCTTCGGTGAAAGGTTCGTTAGGACACCTCAAGTCACTAGGACTACAGATAGTGACGGGGAAGAAAGCAAGGCACCACCACCTTCCTTGCTAGAAAAATATGAAGCCCTTAAGGACCTTTTACCGGGAGGCCATAGAGGAACTAGATACTTTACGCACAAAATTGCGCCACCTCACCGATGACATGGAAATTGAAGAATTCAAGTTTAACAATAGGGTGGCAAAGCTAGCAAAAATAGCTGGAGTATCATACACTCCAGAGTAAAAATCATCTGCTTACTTCAGGCTTCCTTTTTAATTCCTCGCATTTTTATTTCCTTTTACTTTGTAATTGCCACGAAGATCAATAAAGTTTGTCTTTGAATATTTCTTTGTACACTTGTTTCTCTATTTTTGTTAACTTCTATAAAAGAAACAAGTGTGGGGAGATTAAATTCATATACTAACTTAAAAACATAGACAAACTTTATCCTTTTCTGTCAATCCATTAAAAAAAAAGTGAAAAAAGAGTAGCAAGCCCATGACCCTTTGAATGCAAAGAGGCATCATAACTAAAAAAGAACATTACCTATGCACATCTTTGATCTAGGAATATGACACTTCTCTCCATTAATCTAGAAATTGACTTGACATTTCATACAAGGAAGTAAGCAATTTTGTTGGTACTCTCAAGTTTGATTAAACCCGGGAACGTAACACAAATTCTTTTCAAAAATTTGAAAAACAACCAAGTCTATTTGTGCAAGTGTAAGTAGAAAGAAAGAACTCCCGCTTATCTTCATCGCATCGATCATTCAAGGTAATGTGATAGAACACTTTGGTTATTGACAAAGGAAACGACCTCATGAAAAACTTAAAGATTAACTTTACTCGAGGACCAGTAAAAGCCAAGTGTGGGGAGTTGTTGGCGGTCATTATCGAGCATATAACACCGCCAACTCAGGTTCATTCCAAGGAAAATAAACAATCTCATGGTGCATATGCATTTATTTCTAACCTAGTTCCACTTGTATTGGTCGAAAAACATATTTTGCGGGAACAAAAGTGGAAACTAGTACAAATCCGCCCAATCAACAATGAAAGCACAAAACCAGGACTACGCCTTGTCAAGGGAAGGCCAACAGTGCGAAATCAAGCGTAAACGGGCCGACACACCTACGTGACATTGGACCAAAGTGGACCAAGAGGTGGCACGCGAGAGCCCCGGCTCGAGCCGGGCCAAACTTGGGCCGGCCGCCCACCGGCGGGCGGCGCAACTTTTTCGGCAAACGTTCCCGCCCTTTCTCTAGCGGTTTGGAGCGATCTTCAGCGGCGGTTGCATGTGGTGCAAATTTTCGTTCCCGCCAAGAACACCTCGAAGCAAGGAGAGCCCTCCATTTCCTCTCCCTCTCCACTATATAAAGAGAGGCACTCCTCACTTGTAATATCATCACATTGATCATCATACACATCATTACACTCCATTCACACACTCCACTCCATCACATTTAGTACACATTGGAGTAGAGGAAAGGAGCCAAGTTAGAAGTAGAAGGGAGTGAGAGAGGAGGAAGTGTGGAGAAGAGGAGTGGCGACCCCTCGCCTCAAAGTGCACGGAGTTCGAACCCGTCGGCCCCGTCTCCAAGCACTTGTACCTCTACGGATCATCCTACCGATTTGAGTAAGAGATCCGTGTTCTATCTCCAGTAATTATCTTCGAGTTTAAATTATTACTTTAATTATACGTTCACCGGTTCGTTGTTTACCATATCGGTAGATGCTCTAGTAGAGGACTCCTGATGAAGACGGATGCTCCTGGCCAACGCTAGAGTATGCGTGATAAGTAGTGTAGACGTGGTGTCTAAACTACAAGTCACCCTCGTTTACCAATCAGTCCACGGTAGTGAGGTAGGCGGCGGTGGTGACAGCCCCTGTTCGACCTTAGTATTCCTCCACGCCCTGGTTGTGCGGTAGTCCGGAGGCCGGACCCTTCCGCAGACTGGGGAGAGCCGGTGGCTACGTGAACGTATAAGAAAAGAAGTAATTTGGTTTTAGGATAATTCTCCGTAGTAGAAACTCACTACCCGTTTCACCCTTTCCATCTTCCTCCGGTAGCTAGTCGAGCCCGACTTAACGCCGCATTCCCTCGTGGAAATCGATACCCCTGAACACTTCCGGGTGAAGTGCTACAACGGTATTTCCGTGCGCTTATGACTATTTCTTTACGCTAAGAAACACCAACACATGATATGATCGTGGCGCTTGAGGATATGTTCCAAACTCAAACTAGGACTGAAAGGTTCAATGTCTCAAAGGCACTTGTTGAGAGCAAGCTAGCAGAGGGTGCAGCAAAGAGGGCCACACGTAATCAAGATGGTTGGCTACACTCAGAGATTGAGAAGCTAGGCTTCCCAATTGGCCCGAGTTGGCTGCGATTTCATTCTTGCATCTCTCGCCGCCTAGCTATGGGAACTTCATCTCGAACTACCATATGCATGGGCCGGAGAAAGGCTTGACTGAACTGTGTGGCATGCTTAAGACAGCAGAGGCTGACATCAAGAAAGGTGCAGGCAGTAGCCATGTGATGGCGGTCCAAAACAAGCCTAATTTTAAGAAAAGGGGTAGTCCTTTTTGGAAGAAGAAGAAGGAAAAGGCTAAAGGTGAGACCTCTAAGCCAAAGCCTCCTCCTGTGCCCCAGGCTGGACCAACTGCTGATTTTGAGTGCTTTCATTGTCATCAAAAGTGTCACTGGAAAAGAAACTGCAAGTCGTACCTAGCATCCAAGAAGGATAGCGGTGGTAAAGGTACTACCCGCCGCTTGTACACTTGTTGTTTATGTTACAGACATATTCCTCGCTGATTCTTATATTAATTCTTGGGTATTTGATACCGGATCGGTTGCTCATATTTGCAATATGATGCAGGGAATGATAAGAAGTAGAAGCGTTGGAAAGGGAGAAGTTGACTTCCGTGTGGGCAACAATGCAAGAGTTGCTGCGTTGAGCGTCGGGACGATGCAACTCCACCTCCTGTCAGGATTTATTTTGGAATTAAATAAATGTTATTTTGTTCCTAGTCTAAGTTGAAACATTGTGTCACCTTCATGTTTGATGAAGGATGGTTATTCATTTAAGAGTGAAGACAATGGTTGTGTGATCTCGAAAAATGGCATGTTTGTGGCTTCTGCATCCATTGCGAATGGGTTATTTATTTTAAATCTTGATGAGGCACCTGTTTGGAATATAAATGCTAAAAGGCCTCGACTTAATGAGTTAAGTCCTACCTATATGTGGCATTGTCATTTAGGTCATATAAGTGAGAATCGCATGAAGAGGCTCCATTCTGATGGACTTCTAACTTCGTTTGATTTTGAATCATACGAGACATGTGAGGCTTGCCTTCTAGGCAAGATGACCAAGGCACCTTTCACAGGTTTTCCTGAGAAGGCAGCAGACTTGTTGGAACTTATACATACTGATGTGTGTGGAACAATGAGTACGACAGCTAGAGGCGGATTCCAATACTTCATTACTTTCACTGATGATTTCAGTAGATATGGCTATGTCTACTTAATGAAACATAAGTCTGAGACAATTGAAAAGTTCAAGGAGTTTCAGAATGAAGTAGAGAATCAACATGGCAAGAAAATTAAGGCTTTGCGGTCTGATCATGGAGGCGAATATTTGAGTCACGAATTTAGCAATCATCTAAAGAGTTGTGGAATTGTTCCATAGCTTACGCCGCCTGGAACACCTAAGAGAAACGGTGTGTCTGAGCGACGTAATCGGACTTTGTTGGACATGGTTCGGTCTATGATGAGCCAGTCGGACCTACCTTTATTGTTTTGGGGATATGCTCTAGAAACAGCCGCTTTCACATTAAATAGGGTACCATCTAAGTCCGTAGTTAAGACACCATATGGGATGTGGACTGGTAAGAGTCCCAGTTTGTCTTTTCTAAAGATTTGGGGTTGTGAAGTTTATGTCAAACGACTTCAATCAGATAAACTAACACCCAAGTCAGACAAGTGTTTTTTCGTGGGATACCCGAAGGAAACTTTGGGGTATTACTTTTACAACCGATCAGAGGGCAAAGTGTTTGTTGCTCGAAATGGTGTTTTCTTAGAGAAAGAGTTTCTCAAAAGAGACAAGAGTGGACAAAAGGTGTATCTTGAAGAAGTTCAAGAAGAGCCAATAGGTCAAGACTCTATGAGTGATGCTAATGTAGCAGAACAAGTTGAGATACCTGTGGCAAAGCTAACACCGCCACAACCACGAAGATTAGCTAGACTCCGTGAGTTGCATGGGGATTTGTTATTGTTAGACGATGACGAACCTGCAACATATGCGGAAGCAATGATGGACCCAGATTCCGAGAAATGGCAAAGTGCCATGAGATCCGAGATAGATTACATGGGAAACAATCAAGTTTGGAACTTGGTTGACCCGCCTGATGGGGTAAGACCCATTGAGTGCAAATGGATCTATAAAAAGAAAAAGGATATGGAT
Source organism: Hyparrhenia diplandra (assembly GCA_015847255.1). Taxonomy (NCBI): domain Eukaryota; kingdom Viridiplantae; phylum Streptophyta; class Magnoliopsida; order Poales; family Poaceae; genus Hyparrhenia; species Hyparrhenia diplandra. The sequence continues at coordinate 679,028 of JADLZK010004716.1, forward strand.
GGAAATGTTCACGTCTATAAAGCTCGACTTGTCGCAAAGGGTTTTTGGCAAGTTCAAAGAGTTGACTACGACGAGACATTCTCGCCAGTAGCGATGCTTAAATCTATCCGGATCATTCTAGCAATTGCTGCTCATTTCAATTATGAGATATGGCAGATGGATGTTAAAATAGCCTTTCTAAATGGAAATTTGGAAGAGGACGTGTATATGATATAGCCCGAAGGTTTTGTTGATCCTAAGAATGCTGGAAAAATATGCAAGCTTAGGAAATCCATTTTGATGAAGAGGTCAAAGCTCTTGGCTTTCGTCAGAATGAAGAAGAACCTTGTGTATACAAGAAGGAAAGTGGGAGTATTTGTTGTGTTTCTAATCTTGTATGTGGATGACATTGCGTTGATTGGAAATGATATTCCAATGTTGCAATCCTTGAAGACTTCACTGAATAATATATTTTCTATGAAGGATTTGGGAGAAGCAGCATACATTTTGGGCATAAAGATCTATAGAGATAGATCAAAGAGGCTTATAGGATTATGCCAAGATACATACATTGACAAGGTGTTGAAACGGTTCAACATGGAACAGTCCAAGAAAGGGTTCCTGCCTATGTCACATGGTATGCATTTTAGCAAGAAGCAGCGTCCTTCGACTGCTGATGAGCGAGAGCTCATGAGTAAGGTTCCATACGCCTCGGCAGTTGGTTCCATTATGTATGCCATGATATGTACACGCCCAGATGTCTCATATGCTCTAAGTGTTGTGAGCAGGTACCAAGCTGATCCAGGTGAGAGTCACTGGACACTTGTTAAAAACATTCTTAAGTACTTGAGAAGGACTAAAGATGTGTTCCTAGTCTATGGAGGTGAGGAGGAGCTCGTTGTAAACTGTTACACCAATGCTAGCTTCCAAACTGACACAGATGATTCACAATCTCAATCAGGATATTTGTTCACAATAAATGGTGGTGCTGTCAGTTGGAAAAGTTCCAAGCAGGAAACAGTGACCGATTCTACAGCAGAAGCCGAGTACATAGCAGCTTCAGAAGCTGCAAAGGAAGGTGTTTGGATGAGGAAGTTCCTCATTGAGCTTGGTGTGTTTCCGAATGCAAGCGGCCCATTGAACCTTCATTGTGACAATAGTGGCGCAATTGCACAGGCTAAGGAGCCGACAGATCACCATAAGAACAAACATGTACTGCGGAAATTTCACCTCATTCGAGAGTTTATCAAACGGGGTGAGATCAAGATTTGCAAGATACATACAGATTTGAATGTTGCAGATCCTTTGACAAAGGCTCTTCCACAGCCTAAGCATGAGGCGCACATGAGAGATATGGGTATTAGATATCTTAAAGATTAACTCTAGTGCAAGTGGGAGATTGTTGGGAATATGCCCTAGAGCTAATCATAGAGATGATTTGTATTCCTTCATTGTATCCATGACATATTATGTGTTCATGAATATCCATTAAAGACAACTTGTATCGATTGGCAATTATGTGAATTGTTTGTGAAACTCTTTTACTTGTATGGTTATTCAATAATTGTCCCTGGTCGGAGTTCATGTGAGAACACACATGAATATTAGATCAGCACACGTATTGGTTAATGACTATGTTTCACAAGTCATGGACATGGAGATGTCAAACTAATAGTGTGGGCACATGTATGACATGGGGCTGGATAGACCCAACCTGAGATTGTCTCTAATCATTATCTCATACGTTATGTCCTTAGACCTGAGGTTGTCGTATGTACTCAAGATGTGGAACGACCTACTCAGGGACTACCAAACGCTACTCCGTAACTGGGTAGTCATAAAGGTAGTTTTCGGGTTTGTCAGAAAACATGCTGTGAGACATAGTCGACCAAGATGGAATTTGCCTCTCTCTATTTGAGAGAGATATCAATGGACCACTCGAGTGATTTGATCATGAAATGCATGGCCGTGCTTAGGTTAAGTGTTAACCTAGATGGACCAAATATAGTGTGGCAAAGGGAATGACAGACCAACCCTGCTTCGGGTTACCCAAGCACTGGTCGGAGGGTGGTCGAGACCGGTCGGAAGGAGTTCTTACCGGGTCGGCGTCACTTTCTCTCGGGTCGGAGGGTCGGCGGGGACTGGTCGGAAGAGTTCTTGACCGGTCGGCGTTACTCTCTACTTGTCGGAGATTGTGATGGTTCGTCGATATGATCATTACGCACGCATGGGAGTTGACATGTCTTGCTAGAGGCCGCTGTCATCTATTGGCCGAGTAGGAGTACTCGGGCCATGTCTATGCGTGCGTGAGCCCATAGGGTCGCACGCTTAAGGGGAAGGAAGCCTAATTCGGATTGGATCCAATTAGATGAGGCTTAGGGTTACTAATGGGCGCGGGGCTAAAAAGGAGGGACTCCACTTTGGCGGCCGCCCGCCCACACGCCGCCTCTTGCTCCTCGCGGGCCTAGCAATCCAGAGGCGCGTTGCTTCCTCCCCGTACGTGTGAGACATAGTCGACCAAGATGGAATTTGCCCCTCTCTGTTTGAGAGAGATATCAATGGACCACTCGAGTGATTTGATCATGAAATGCATGGCCGTGCTTAGGTTAAGTGTTAACCTATGAGATGGACCAAATATCGTGTGGCAAAGGGAATGACAGACCAACCTGCTCGGGTTACCCAAGCACTGGTCGGAGGGTGGTCGAGACTGGTCGGAAGGAGTTCTTACTGGTCGGCGTCACTTTCTACTGGTCGGAGGGTCGGCGGGACTGGTCGAAAGAGTTCTTGACTGGTCGGCGTTACTCTCTACTGGTCGGAGATTGTGATGGTTCGTCTGATATGATCATTACGTACGCATGGGAGTTGACATGTCTTGCTAGAGGCCGCTGTCATCTATTGGCCGAGTAGGAGTACTCAGGCCATGTCTATGCATGCGTGAGCCCATAGGGTCGCACGCTTAAGGGGAAGGAAGCCTAATTCGTATTGGATCCAATTAGATGAGGCTTAGGGTTACTAATGGGCCCCTAGTGTGGCTAGCCTGTTAGGAACGTCTATATAAGAGAGGTGGGCGCAGGGCTAAAGGGAGGGACTCCACTTTGGCAGCCGCCGCCGCCCACGCCCTCGCCTCTTGCTCCTCACGGGCCTAGCAATCCAGAGGCGCGTCGCTTCCTCCCCGTACGTGTGGGAACCTTGGAGGTGCTGCATCTGGAGCACAAGGACGAACCGCACGTGAAAGGACGGACATGAGCAACTGCACGGCACTGCTGCGACGCGCACATCTACGTCAAGAGAAGACGACTTCCGCTGCACCTGCGCGTCTAGTGGTAATCCCGTGATCTATAACTAGCAGTAGTTCCTAGTTTATGGGTAGAAAAAGTTTTGTTTTCTGGCTAGCATAGCAATCCCATATTCCTTCAGTTGGGTCAGTTAGCTCTGAAGAGACAGGCAGTATTCGACAAACCCAGGAAGCACAATCACTTGAAGCTTCTCTACTTGAAGGGTTATGTCAATGGGAAGCCTCTAACGAAGATGTTTGTAGATGGAGGCACTGCTATTAATGTCATGCCTTACACAACGTTCAGAAAGCTGGGGATGACTGAAGCAGATTTAAAGAAGACAGACATGATCCTCAGAGATTTTGCACGCAATCCCTCAGATACCCATGGAGCCGTGCACGTTAAATTGATGATCGGCTCAAAGACGTTAATTACCACCTTCTTCGTCATTGACAGCAAAGGGTCTTACAGCTTGCTTCTTGGGAGAGACTGGATCCATGCCAATTGCTCTGTCCCTTCCACCATGCACCAAGTCCTTATCCAATGGGATGGCGATGAAATTGAGATTGTCCAAGACGATGACTCGTGGAGTATCACCGCCGCCAAAACCTCATTTTGGGAATATGATGGTGTAGAGTGCTTCTCGGGCAGGAATTGGGAAGAAGAAGGTCCTGTTAATGCTTATCACCAGGATCAATAGCCGATCGAAGCAGTCGGCTCTCATAGCAATTTTTAATGGGTAACCCGATCGATGGCAACAAGGGAAAGCTAGGGCACGGTTTCATGTCGACTGATAAATTGGAAGAAGTGGATATAGGAAACAGTGACAAACCAAGGCCGACATACATCAGTGCCCAGCTGGATCAAGAGTTCAGATTAAAATTAATAGATCTTCTCAAGGAGTTCAAAGATTGTTTTGCTTGGGATTACTCAGAGATGCCTGGGTTGGATCGCTCCATTGTTGAACATTGATTGCCCATCAAGCCAGGTTATCATCCTTATAAACAACCTCCCCGAAAATTATTTGAAGCGAAGGTGTTGCCCGACGTGAAGAAGGAGATTGAAAGATTATTAGAAGCAAACTTCATTCAGCCATGTAGATATGCAGAGTGGATTTCAAGCATCGTTCCCGTCTACAAGAAGAATGGTAAGATGAGGGTTTGTATAGATTTCAGAGATCTTAACAAAGCCACACCTATGGATGGATACCCTATGCCGGTTGCCGATTTGCTGGTGGATGCTGCTGCTGGACATGAGGTTATCAGCTTTATGGACGGGAACGCTGGTTACAATCAAATTTTTATGGCCATTGAAGATATTTTGAAGACAGCCTTCAGATGCCCAGGCCATATTGGTTTGTTCGAGTGGATAGTTATGACATTCGGTTTGAAGAATGCCGATGCAACTTACCAGAGAGCCATGAATTATATATTTCATGAGTTGATCGGCAAGATAGTGGAGATCTATATCGATGATGTGGTGGTCAAGTCAAGAGATTATGAGAAACATTTAGCCGACTTGAGGAAGACCTTGGAATGCACTAGGAAACATGGTTTAAAAATGAATCCAAACAAGTGCGCCTTTGGGGTCTCTATTTGGTGAGTTCTTGGGATTCTGGTTCATAAGGATGGGATCGAGGTTGGAAAGAAGAGCATGGAAGCTATAGAAAAGATTGCTCCTCCTCGACCGATCTCACGTAACTACAATCACTACTCGACAAGATCAACTTTGTAGGAAGATTTATATCCAATCTGTCAGGAAGGGTCTTGCCATTTTCTCCGCTACTGAAGCTCAAGAAGAATCAAAAGCTTGTATGGGGTGACATACAGCAAAAGGCTTTAGATGAGATTAAAGAGTACATGAAGGCACCACCGTGTCTTTGGTTCCTCCAACACTTGATAAGCCTTTCAAGTTGTACGTGACGGCCGATAGCCTAACAATAGGATCGGCCCTCATACAAGAAGAAGATGGGAAGGAGCGAGTAGTAGCTTACCTTAGCCAAAAACTGTTGGACCCAGAGACGCGGTATTCGGCTATAGAGAAGTTGTGCTTATGTGTTTACTTCTCGTGTACTAAATTTCGGCACTATTTGTTAAATGCCGAATGTGCGATAGTATCTAAGTTTGATGTAATTAAACACATGTTATCAATGCCGATTTTAAATGGTAGAATCAGTAAGTGGGTTTTACCTTTATCTGAGTTTAATCTAAGGTATGAATCGGCAAAGGCCGTCAAGGGTCAAATTATTGCTGATTTTGTTACCCAACATCGTGATGTTGATGTGGTTAACATTGCACCTTGGGCTTTATTTTTTGATGGATCGTCTTGTGATAAAGGCGGTTGTGTCGGTATCTTGATAATTTCACCCAAGGGGGCAACTTTTGAATTTGCTATTCCTATTAGTGCTACTGCTACCAACAATCAAGCAGAATATGAAGCATTGCTCAAGGGACTTCAGCTTCTTGCGGAAGTAGAGGCCGTTGCAGTTGAGATCTTTGGGGATTTAGAATTGGTGATCAAACAACTAACCGGCGAGTATGAATGCAAGAATGACATCTTGAGGAACTATTATGAGAAGTGCCAAGAGCTGCTGAAAACCTTTCGGGTAGTGACATTTCATCACATTCCTAGGGAGCATAATGAAGAAGCAAACAGGTTGGCTCAAAATGCTTCAGGATATCGGGAGAATCAAGAGTTCTTTGCCATAGACGCAGTATACTTTCGGTAATGATCGGGCGGACAATGATTGGAGGAAGGAGATTACCGATTACCTTCGAAAACCCATCACAAAAAGTCTCCCAGAAAGCTCGGGTATAAAGCTCTTAAGTTTGTGCTCCTCGATGATCAATTATACTACAAATCTATAGATGGAGTACTGCTTAAATGCCTGGATCAAGAAGAAGCCAAAAGGATGATGTATGAAGTGCATGAAGGATTATGCGGTGCACACCAGTCGGCTTACCGAATGAAGTGGATTATCAGAAGAATAGGTTATTTCTGGCCGACCATGTTGGAGGACTGTTTTGAGTATTACAAAGGATGTCAAGATTGTCAGAGGTTCGGTAATATTCAGAGAGCTCCAAAGATCGGTCCTAAATCCCATTGTCAAACCTTGGCCATTCAAAGGTTGGGGTATAGATTTAATTGTTCAGATTCATCCTCCATCTAGCAAAGGCCATAAGTTTGTTCTTTTGGCTACGGATTATTTCACCAAGTGGGTTAAAGCCATTCCTTTAAAGAAGGTTACATCAGAGAATATGGTTAATTTTGTTAAAGAGCATATAATTTACAGGTTTGGGATTCCTCGGACTATTACAAGCGATCGGGAACTCAGTTCACTTCTTGAGTTTTGTGACTTTGCCAAGGAGATGGGAATCAAGTTACATAATTCATCTCCTTATTACGCACAAGCCAATGGCCAAGCCGGCGTCAAATGAAATTATGATCAAGATCATTCGAGAAGAAGATCAATGAGAAGCCTAGGAGGTGGCATTTGGTCCTTGATGAAGCCTTGTGGGCTTACCGAATAGCTTGCCATGGATTTCGGACATCTCCCTATGAATTAGTATATGGGCACCATCTTTTGTACTACCTAGGGAGATGCAATCGGGTTCTAGATGAGTCTGAGAAAGATTTGAAGAATGAGGATTATAAGAATTTAATGATGGATGAATTAGAAGATCTGCACCTGATTCGATCTAAGAGCTTTGGAAAATATGGAGAAGAACAAAATACGTGTTGCCAAGTACTACAACAAGAAAGTCGAGTCAAGCAGTTCACGGAAGGGGACCTAGTTTGGAAAGGCCGTGTTGCCGATTGGGACTAAGGATCGTGCATTCGGCAAGTGGTCTCCCCAAGCGGGAAGGACCCTTTCGGGTACTAAGTTGTGTGCTGGCAACGCGTATATTTTAAAGTCTCTGTCGGGAGAAGAATTCAGAGCAGCTATCAATGAGAGATTTCTCAAGAAATTCTATCCTAGCGTTGAGGTTGGAACCTGAAAAATCAAGATCAATCTCAAGCAGAGAATAGCCGATGGATGAACATCGCCTTTTAAGCGAAAAAAAATATGTCACATATTCTGAAATAGAACAAAATTCATGCAACAAAAGGAGGACTTTATTCATTTAGAGTTCTTACAAAATACTTGAAAGTATTGCCAGAGATAATAATGTCGAAGGGATCAAATTAATCTCGGCGAAGCCGATACGACGCCAGCGCATCACCTCTAGTACAAAAACCCTAACGGTGAGCCTCGGACTTACATTTTTGCCCTTGGATGGTTTATCGGGAAGAGAAAGTGGAGATGCATTAATGGGATTCTTTGGACGGCGCGTGAATATTCTGAAACCGAAGTTGTTTATTATTTTACAAAGGTGAAATCTAATTGGTCAAGGCGATGTCATGCATTCGGCAAAGTGCCATTCGGTTATTCTATTCGGGAGTTCTTCCGAAAAGAGAAATCGTCGGCATTCACAAAAGCGAAGAAAAAAAGAGCAAATATGAACCGAATCGGGCGCGACAAAAGAAAGTTTTATTGACAATCCATCCTAAGTACAAACTAATCTTCAAAAGCGGTTGAAGGCAGTTGCGCCTCGGTGGATTGAGCCATGGCGACGGCGTGGCCCTCATACTTGTCCATGAGCGCGTGAGGCGTTCTCGGTGTCCTCCGAAGACCCGTTGCGGAAGCCGACTAGCGGGCGGAGTAGTCCTCGCCAAGTATGGGTCTCCGGCAGCACCAGGCTCATGGCAGCGCCAAGCTTGATGCCTTGGATGGCGACCTGATCAATGCGGTTGTCGCCACATCGGCGGGGCACGCCTCCACCGTCTCACTACGGGCCTTCACCTTATCGGCGGCCTTGGTAGTCGACGCCTCTCAGCGCGTTCTCGACCTTTAGCCAAGCAACCTCCTCCGTCGGCCCGCTTGTTGTCGATAGAGCTACATCAAGGAATAAGACCGTTGTTAAAAGGGGAAGCGATGAAACTAGAAGCAACACGGCGCGGGGTTTTTCGTCAAACCGGCGTGGGCGGCACAAAGTGCTTTATTCACGCTCCTCGGTCGGCATCCTGAATGCCGGCCCTCCTCGAGTACTCGCTGTACTCGTTCGATGTGGTCCTCTCGTCGCGGACTTTGGCGATACCTCCGGGCGAGAGATCGTGTCCTCTTCTTCCAGCAACTCATAGGGATCTGAGTGATAAGAGTCACCAGACGCCGCAGACGACGAGGAGGAGTCGGAAGAAGATGACGAGGATCCCGACGGAGATGAGGGGGAACTCGAGACGGGCACAAGGTTGCCCTGCGGGCTTGTCCTCCTCACCGAAGGAAGGCCCGAGGCGGGAACCGGCTGGCAAGATGGCGGTTTCAAGAAAATCCGATCGATTGGAAGTCAAGAAAGTGAACAGTAGCTTGAAAACCGCAAAAAAAAAAAAAAGACAAAAAATCTTACCCAGATCGTGGGCGTTAGGATGCACGGCTTCCTTCCAGTTCTTCATTAGCACAGCGTTTGCCACGATCGTCTCCGCCGCTGGCCATGGATGCTCTTGAAGGTAAGGGTTTTTTGCTTGTCTAGAGAAGGAAGGCGAAGACGAGAAGGCAAGAAAGTAGGGGCAGTTTGATTCGAGGATGGTGATACAACGGGGGCGTTTTCATTTATAGGCCAACCGAGCAAGCGCAACGCGTACCACGTAAACGGGCTCTAAGATATCGAGGCAAAGACGTTTAACTTCCTTCTTGGGCCAAGTATTAAATGGGCCGAATGCCAACACTCATGGGTCTCTAGATCCATTCGGCTACGTCCCATTCGGTTACACTCTATTCAGGTGATACCGTAAATTGATTCGGCTAAATATGATGAAGTTGGCTCAGACAGTTGACATACAGAACCATAACAAGGTGATGTTTTCAGTATGAAGTATACAAAGAGCAAGCATTTGTCTACAATAGTTTACATGTTCGAAAAAAGGACTTCATAGCTTGAGTTACAAAGTCGGCTTGAATTGTGTTCATCTCGGCCAAGACTTTCTTATCCTCTTCTTCAAAGTCGACGGGTTGGAAATCTTGGCCTTAAGCTTCTTGTGCTCCTTGAGGTTCTCTGTGACTTTCTCCTTAGCCGAATTTATAGATTCGGGCAGACCGGCAAGCTGTTTCTCTTTCTCCTCGATTTCATTGTTCAGCTGCGCCAGTTGGGCTTCAAGCAAAGTTTTCCTTTTCCTCTTATTGTCCAGTTCAGGTTTCAATCTGGCCCAGAGCTTTTGGTCGGTCTCAAACTTTGAGTACAGCTCCCTGGTCTCCTATTTCTTTGACTCCATATGAGCCGACAATGATGATTTGGAAGTAGAATGCTTGTTGGCTGATTCAACTATGGCGACTTGATTATCAAGATGGCGCACGTAGTACATTGCAGGCTTCAGAGGAGCAGGAATCTCTTGATCGATGAGCTCGGCTAGGTCCTTTATTACGTTAACATTCGATCGATATGCTTATATCACGCCCGGCGAGAGAGATGATTTCTTTAAGCCGAGCTTGATTTTCTTCGAGATAAACTCGCTTGGAGGTGACCTCGTCACCCTTGTCAAAGAAGCCCTCAGGGATGAAAGAAAAGCTGGTGTCTGGTTCAGCTCGGCCCTAAAAAGTAAATCTATCAGTTGGCCGAAAGGAGTTCTGTTGAATAATGATAAAGCCAAACAGAGTATTACCTTTCCAGTAGGCTGCCTATCTGGAGATTTGTATGCCTCTTGAGGAGAGTTAACAGCGTCAGAAGCGGGGGGTGATCTCCTTTGCTCAGACTGACTACTTTTAGATATCTGTACAGTAGTAGGAGACTTTTGGATAGGATTGGCTTCACCAATTTGAGCACCCTCGCTTAAAGGAGGAGTATTAGCACGGCCAGAATTACCTCCTAAGTCCTTGTACCTGGCGTCAGAATCAGCAGCATCCCCGATCTCTTCTTCTTGCCTGGATAAGGTCCTTTCAACCGAGAGGGATGGTGAATCAGGTCCGTCATCAGAAGATTCTGCTCCCATCTTCCCAATAAGCTCATCTGTTTCTAAGAAAAGCAGAAAAGGCCAGCAAGATGTGAAATTTTCACAAGTGATTCGACCGTAAAAAAAATAAAAGGGTTGTAAGTCCGGATGTTACCAATGTTCTCCCTTGTCTTCTAGGCTTCTATATCTTCAGAAAAAAGCTAGGAAGAACTCTCACCATGTACTTGGAGGTTGGTCAGTTGAGAACTAGTCTGCAACTGCAAAATAAAACAGAATGAAAAGAAGACCCTTTGCTAGTAACAATTGAGGCAATGTCATACCTGAGCAACCTGCTTAATCCTCCTGGACCTTCGCTTTTTGGGCACTTGAGCACTCCCAGTTGGCTTGGCTGGAGCTTTCCTCTTCTTTGAGCTTGTCAATGTTGCTTCAATAGAAGCCATGTGAGTTTTCATGAAGGTTTTCATAGAAGGTCCTTCATGTCCTAAAGCCGGATGAGGACCAGGAACATTATATTTAACCATCCTCGGAGGAGGAGTTGGCACAATATCCTGCAATTGGCAACAGCTAAGTCAGAGAAGGAAATTTAAAAGGCAAATGAGTTGTGAGTGCAAAAAGGATTACCTCACTATCAGTGGCAAAGGCAGGTAAAAGTTCTTGACATAAAGGATGAACTGGTGAATCGAAGATGTGGGCATACAGTTCTTTCCACCAGGATAAAAAGAAAGGATGAGCAACCCTGATCGGGATGAAAGGTTGAGGCTTATACTCTGGCAGACTCAGCCCTAAGCTAAAAATTTTCCTAGCCTGTATTTCTTCGGTTATAATTTTCCTTGGCTTTATAGCCTTGGAGAAGTACAGCTTTGGGGGCAACTGACCACACCCCAACTGTCTTGCTGCCATGTTTGGATAATAGAATTCATAAGTGGGGCTCACTTTTCTCTCATTATGAAATTCTGCAGGCAGTATGCATGGCTTAATGAATGTGTTGAAGATTCCTGTCGAAATCTTGTTTGTGCAGCCATGTTCATAGCTGAATTTGCAGGGAAGAGTGAAATCATCATTCTCTATGTAAGGAAGCCAGAGCACACCATCAAAACCTTTGTAGAAGAGTTTGAAGAGGTGACCAATGTCCATTCTGATGGCAATGGAAGATGCAGCTTCTCCATATGTCTGGCATGCTTTGGTTTTTGCTGTTTCATGTTCAGCATAGTTGACTGAAGGAAACTCCAGAGTGTGAAGATCTATTCTGACCAATTTATGCTTATATAACTGCAGCCACATCTGAACCAGCCACTAGGGGCCATTTACACAGGATACACCTTTACCCTCGAACATTTGGGTAGTAGTCTGGTGCATCATGTGATACACAGCTCCCAGAAGATACTTGCCTAGTGGGATTGTCTTCCTGGCAACCAGATCTTTAGCCATAACTATATGATTCAAGACAGGCTCATTGGACTTTCCACAAAAGATGAACCTGCATAGCCAGAGATTCAGAAAAGCTTTATACTCCTTTTCAGCTACAGGGCCTTTTGACATATAGGCGTTGATGTGGTTTGTCCAGGCAACACCAGTCTTCACAGCTGTTTGTCTGCTACCATGCTTATACTTCCAAGGCCATACTTGTTTGGTAATATTTAGGCCAGTCATCATGAACACATCGGCTAAAGTAATGGTCATTGGGCCATGGCGAAGACAAAAGAATTGGTAGCATTGGACCAAAAATGAACTGCTGCCATCAGTAAACTCTCATTTTTGGGGGTCTTCGACAGAGACAATTCCAGGCAGTGAGAAATGTCTTGAGTATCCCAATGCTCACTTATCGCTTTGACTCGCAGATATCCTTTGATACCAATTGCGCCATCTTGCGATTGGGGAAACGGCCAGTCTTGAAGGTTTGATGCCATCGCCTTGGCGAAGCTACCCCAAACTTGAAGGGGATTCTCGACTTTCCTTTCGCAATAAAATCCGTCGGATTGAGTCGCCCATGGGACCGAGGAAGTAAATGTCGTGATTCGCCTCGGCGGGGATCAAAATTTGATCCTTGTAGTTCTTCATGAAAAGAACGGATACAGGTGAAAAAAAGTGGATGAATTCAAGTTAAAAGTTGCCGAATACACAAGGATGAATAGAGATTACCTCTCGGAACTAGGTTGTAAGTCGCCATGGAGGAGTCGAATTAAAATCCCGGCGGTGCTCTGGGGTTTTGAAATTCTCGGCGGCAGATGCGGCGATTTAACCGAGGAACAATGTTGACTTGAGTAAGCGAGAGGCTGCGGTCAATTTTGGAATAAAATTACTTTTATCCCAAAATTGAGGGGGGCATAAAATTGAGTGTCATGTATGTTAGTACCGCACACGTAAAATCCGATCATTTAATCATTGATCTCGCATCTATCATGTATGCCTTCATATGCCGCAAAATATGCACAATTTGACATGGGTAGATTTTCCCGCAGTTCATACCTTTCCCATTATCCGTTGATTTGAAGCCGGGAGGCACCATTGGTAACAGGCCCCGATTTAATAATTCAGTTATGTTCTCTTGAGTACAGATTTCCGACACCCCAACTACATGCAAAATAGTACATGGGTGAGGTGCTCATGGCTACTATAAGTATTAGTTTGTAAAAGAATGTTCTTACCGAAAAGGACATTCTTCCATTGGCTCTGCCACTTCCTTTCTTCCTCTCTGGCTGGACAGTCCCCAGTCACATCCGGTGAGCTATTTGGACTACAGTCCTTTGGATCCTCTCCTCTTAGCCCACTGCAGATTGTCCCAGGCAAGCGTTATTAGATTTCAATTACCACCTATAAAGATGAATGTGTTCTATAGAAAACACTTGCATTTCTTACATGCGAGAACCTTTGTACTTGAACCCCTTTTTGGTCCCTATTGACACCTAATATAGACCGACAAATACGACACAACAAAACACATGAATATAAATACGTAAAGGGAAGTTTTAAAAGCCAATCATAAGTCGTACCAATCTATCCGGAGATCGAATAGTTAGGCCATTCTCGGAGACACTCAAAGCTAAAAACAATGTCCTTCGATTTGAATCCGCAAAAGCAAAAAGATTAACATTAACAGAGATAATGTTAGTGTTGCTCTTCGCGATCCCAGCGGGCGACAGCACGCAGACCTCTCACAAATCCTCCTTCGAGCACCGCACAATCTCCCTTGCGTGCTTCAATGGAGTCTCTTGCCACCAAGCCGTCTAGGAGGTGGCAACTTCCAAGAGAAACAAGCACACCGGCTTGCAACTCGATCACCTAGTGCCCGAATGCGATCTCTCAACGCAAATGCACTTTCGAACTCGATCTCTCACACAATCGGATGAACACTATCAAGCATATGTGAGTGGGAGGGCTCTCTAGCACTCTCAAGCATGGACATAAAGTCCCCAATGTGCTCGGCACTAGCCAAGGCCGGCCACACCACGTATTTATAGCCCCATGGGCTGAAATAGCCGTTGCCCCCTCCAACGGCTCTTTTCGGGCGAGGGCGTCGGACCGCGCGACGCTAGTCGTGGCCGGACACCGCGGTGGCGTCCGGCGCTCCCCACGTCGCGCCACGTGTCGCCGATGACCGTTTGAATTTTACTATTGGTGCGGCGCCGCGACAACACACGTCGGACGCGCGCGGGCGACGCTATCTGCAGCGCCACGGGACGTAGTCCATAAAGGGTGTAAAACCCGCCACTGCGTCGGACGCTGCTGACCACAAACCGTCGGACGCACCGGGCGTCCGACGCGTTCGGTCGGCGCATGACCACGCTAGCTTCTCCAACACGTGCTAGGACGCTACACCGTGTCACCCGACATCCGGCGCATAAACGCCGAATGCGCGGGTAACCGCCTCAAGCATTTGTTGGCATTTGTTAAGTGCTAAAAAGAATATGAAGGATTACGCAGGCGCCGCGAACACCTACCATTGTAGCTTTTCCCTAGGATGAGTATTCTAGAGTATCGTATCCATAGGGAAGCTTTGGCTAAAGAATTCTAATAAGTCACAATCATGTATCCATTAACTTGGCAAAACACTAGACTATAGTGAGGGGGTAAATGATAAAGGATAAGTTAATATCAAAGCATAAAATAATAACCTAACTAAGATGTCAAAAGAATAATTAAACTAATCAAGAGGTCAAAGGGAGAGATCAAGGTTCACGGGTATCTCTATTACTTAAGTTCTATATGATAGCAATTATACTAATGCACTTTGGAGCAACAGTTCCTTTCCAACTCTCGAGAAAGACCGGGAAGAAGGTAGTTCGGAGAGAAGGCTGCCTAAAGCTCTACGAAAACACCAATCCGAGCGTGGTGGACTACGCGGGCCTTACAGAGTCATCACCCCCGGGGCTACCACAACTATCCGTGGGATTGGGCGCAACCTCGGGTAACCTATAGCCTAGACACCATATCTATACTATAGATTACTACTCTAGCTACCATGAATAACTAGAGCACTCAATACGAGCGGAGATCCCATGCAATAGCATAACAACTATACTTAACCATATATGAAAGGCATGGAAGTGAATAGAGAAGATAAATATATGAATCATAAGTCTTGTAGAGAAGATACAAAGACATACCATACTCTGAAGACATCTCCAGAACAAGAGCATAGCTCCTCTCTCCTTTATTCTTGATTAGATCTAAGTTAGATCTAATCTAGTTCTAATTACATGGCTAATCTATCTCTAATTACATATCTAATCTACTTCTAATCTACCTCTAATTCACTAATCCCAGAGAAAGGTTATCCTTACATTGGGACACCTCTGGCGAGAGATAATGAATAATGAGATAGAATGAATTAGGGTTTAGCCACGGGGGGCGGGGGGGTCTTCTTATATAGGCCTTGGTGATGAGCGTGAACCCTTGGATCAAACCGACCTTGGCAGCGGTGTAGATGCAACCTCAATGTCGGTGGTAAACCGCCATAGGAAGGAGAGGATGACATGTTGGCCCCCACCCGGTGGCCGGCCTAGTTAATTGGCGGGCGGCCGGTGGCATGCCACCTCGGCCTCGGCTCCTTCCTCGGTGTCCTCTCGGTACCTTCTAGAATGTTTTAGTTCACTTTTCGGGTTGAGTTGCTTGCGGTCAAGTCTTGTAATCATATGTCTTGTATATTCGGAACTTTCTCCATCTTTCTACGCATTTATCTATTAAGTCCCTAAAAATATATAAATCACCAAAGCTCGTGGAATTATGTTAGTTAAACCCCTAAACTTATGTTGTTATTCATTTTAAGTTTTTTTTTCATGTTTAGTTGACTAGTAATTTTATGCTATAACAGGTGTCAACAAGTTCCCCAAGCTTACCCTTTGCTAGTCCCTAGCAAAGCCAAACTTAGCATTAGATCGAGGGAGTTGCTACAACGCTTTCACACCTCAAAAGTACACATGCTTTCAAACAAAATTTCTCTCCAAATAAAGATAAACTTTTCAAAACTTCAATTTACCCATATTACCTCTTACCTTTTGGGGCTTATATCTTTTTCTTTAATCTTGAGTAATTGAAAGATAGAACAGTCAAGTCGAACACTATATCTCAAACTCTTTTGATCAACTGTCCTTCTGGAGTTTTTGCTGATTTTCAAATAAAACTCAAAGTTCCTCAGTATGACTTTCTCTCTAATCTCTCATTTGTGGTTTTTGTAGATCCTTTCTAAGGCAATAAGATAGTGTTGCCTTTCTCTCGGAAATATGTAGTAATTTTGACTAAGGCAATAGCACATTATGCCTTCTTCTCTCTCACCTTATATCTAAGGCTTATATATGTGAAGCTCATAGGAGAAATAATTTATTTACTTACTAAGCATATATTGTAAATTCAAGCAATGGATCCAAAGATACAAGTCACACTGATCAAGTGGTGCATGTGTATGGTGGATAGAATATATATGGTATGGAACATAATAAAGTATGTAGTGAAGTGGATAGAATAGATGAGGGAAATCTTACTTTTTGCTCCTTTTAGGAATCTTCTCTCTTTTAATTTGGAAACTTTATAGAGAACAGGGGTTGTATCTTTTTCTTTTTTCTTCATTTTTTTAGAGAGGTGGGCTCTGTGGCCCTAGACTTTTTGTCTTTTATTTCCTCTCTTTAAAGATGTGGGTTCTACTCACCCTCGGACACTTGTCCATTTTTTCATCTTTATTTTTAGAGATGTGGGCTCTACTCGCCCTCGAACACTTGTTCATTTTTCATCTCTTTTTAGGGAGGTAGGCTCTACTCGCCCGTAGGACTTTTGTCCATTTTTCATCTCCCTTTTTTTTTTTTCTTCTTTTTTTTTTTCTTCTTCTTTTTTTTTAAGAATAAAAATACAACCCAGATCTCTTTTGCAATAACTTTTTTGAGAGGTATAAATATAATGGAGCTTTTGTAAGATATTGGCTAGCAATGGATGAGTGGATGGGTATAGGAAATATTTTTGGTTGCTCTCTCCCGGGATAGGAGTAGAACATTTTTAGTGAATATTTGGTAGATGCTTTGTGGATGCGTACTTCAGGGTAGAAGTAGCATAAATGCAAATGGTGTAGAGTGGATTGGATTAGAGTGTGGTGGAGTGGGTGTGCATGATCGGCATGACAAGTTTCTAAGGGTCGACAAAGATTGAACAAACTCAATGCAAAGCAGCCTACCTATATATGTTAAAAGGTTTTCCTAATCTAGGGAGCATGTATATATTATGGCTTGTGGTAAGAGATTCAACACTCTTGTCACACAGGAACTTATCATGTGCACTTTAATTTTCAAAAGATAAATCTCCAGAAATCTAGTATCACTAGGAGTAAGATAATAGCAGCTCAGACTCTCATATATCATATCCGTCAATTACCTAGACTTGAGCAAGCATTTGCTACCCACAGGTTTCGGGTTCAAAGCAAATCTTCAAATCAAAGCGATTGCATTTAAAAGCTCGAGAGAAATTAAGCTTGAAAGGTAGGTACTTGAAAGGAATTACAACGAGCAACTATTCATCATCTCCAAGGCTAGAGATTATCTTGAGTTTATTTTATTATCACACTCTAATAAAGACTCTTTTATAAAGACTAAATAGACTCTTTTTATTTCGTTTCCTTAGTTATGCATCTTTTTATTTATTATTTTTTTTTTAATAAAGCAAACAAATCTAGCTAATATTAAATAAGGTATAAGAATACTTATCTGGATACATGGGGGTTGCACTCCCCAAGCTGGATGTTGACATAGTCTTCGATGTTCTTGATGGTTGGAAGTAGAGGTAGATAGTGATGGTGGCTGATTGGTCTTTGTTGGTATTTCTAATGTCACTAACTAGTAATGGCATTAAGAAAGATATCAGATGTTGCTTTGAGATAAAACTAAAAGAAATATTCATTGCGAGTTCATAGCATATCCCGAAAAAGGTTGTCATCCCTATAGTTAAACTACTAATATGCAAGGAATAAAATATTCATGCTATGCCTTGATAACTTCTTAATAAGTAAATAAACAATTATAACTGGGTATCCGTAGTAAATATGAGATATGAATATACCATTGTAGCATTTTAACAGGGAGTAAGAACCGGTGTTGAATTTATATCTACCACAGGAAAGAAGTCTTCTATCATGAATTAACTATGCATGGGTGCTAAATATCTTAATCATTTAATCTAGTCATCTCTCGTGTGCAAAGTGTTAAACTTATCAAGTACTTAAACAAGGATCAAAGTTCACAATAAAGATAATGATAAAGTTCTTGATAAATAGATTCAACCATAGTCATATAGAAAGTGTCATGCAGTGGATGATAGTAATTCATAGGCTAGCTAGCATTAGAAACTCAATATGTAACTCTAAACTATAAGTTAGGACCTACTCAATTAGTGCAATACATCTAACAATCATCGAAGAAAGACTAATTAAATCCAAACATGAGGACAGAATCCATGAAGACTAAGGCCGAAACTTAGAACAACCTTTGAATAATAACATCCGCTAGGCCTACATACGAGGGGGATGGATTGCAAGGACTCAATGGTGCTATCACCACCACGATCTACCACACGACCCGGCACATAGGGTGCAAACGCGGGTAAATAAGATCTAATCACCACGATTACATCATCTCTACCACTCACCCTCCCGAGCGAAAGGATGGCGCTATACGAATCCATGCATGAACATAACAGTAATTCAACTATGCTAAACGTGTAATCAAAGTAAATACTAGAACAAATAATCTCGAATATAAACATGATCAAGATATTCATATTAAGCATGTGTCCGGAACTTGAAAACTACTTACAATGAAGAACTTACAAGAACGAGGCCCGATCTTGAGCCGGCCTCCGACGATCCGGGAGCGGATTTCTCCCTTCCTACTAGTTCTAATCTTGATTGCTACTCCTCCTAAAGCGATGTTTCTAATGACTTGGATCTTGAGGTATTATTGTTGTATTGAGAACTTGATGATCACAAAAAAAGGGGGTCTAGGGGTCTTTATATATGGGTCTTCATCTGTCTCTTAAAACCGGTGGCGATGTGGTATTAATCTTGGATCCATCCAAGACTTCTACCGACGCCCTCGGATCAAACCGACGTTAAACAACCGGTTTAGATTTGCGTCTTAGAGGCGGTGGAGGAAGGTTCAGGAAGATGGGATGACTTGGCGGCCAAGGGGGCCGATCGGCCCCATTATTGGGCGATCGGCCCGTGGGGGTGTCCCTGCGGGTCCCGTCGTGCGTCGTGGCTTACGGAGTCTTCTAGATGATGTTTTCTTCGGTGTCAAGTTTGGTCCACGTCGGGATTAATCCGAGCCTTCTAGAGTCTTTCTCGGAGTTGGATTGCGTTACGTCCGCGTAGTCGTCTTGGCTCGCCCGAACTCGTGGATTTTACGTTTTAGTCCCCGCAATTCACAACATTACCAAAACTGATGGAAATATGTTAGTGACACCCTATTCTAGGTTGTTATTATTATTTATACCCCTTTCTCATGTTTAATTGATTAATAATTTTATATGATAACAAGTGTCAACAGTCTTCTTTAACGCTAGACACCATATGTGTCATGTCTCTCTTCCTTGAGATCTGGCTGAGCTCAAATAGACAACAAAGCTAGTGGAACTTGATTAAGCATCAAGGGTTAGCCACATTGCTTCTTGTTGCCAAAGATTAGGATTATTCCATTTAAGGCGGTAGTTCAACGGCATTAATATTTTTGGATTTTCTTATGCAAAATAAAGAATGATGATGCATGCATATTTATTTCATTTGTATGCCACCATAGTAAATATCCTTGTGGGTTGTTACATACCACAAAACTACTCACATGGGGCTTAGAGTTTTTTTTCATGTCTATGCAACAAACAAATATTTATTTTCTTTTCTAATGCAAGGCTAGTAATATAAATATGCTAAAGGAAAATGATTATGCAATGCAAGGAAATAAATATGGATAACTACCGATCTTACCTTTTTGGCGAGGATTGAGTGTTGTTTTAAGTCTTACGAACAAGACTTCTTACCTTGTCGTCTCCTTGCATGTATTATCGATCTTAACGGTTGTGCTCCTTGAGATCGTGAAGAACGATGTCACCCATGTTCTTTGCCTTATGAGTTGCGGTGAAGCATTGATGTAGGCGTCTTCTTGTTTATTGTGCATGCTTGCAAAACATTCACTTGTTGAATTTTGAGAGACTGATAGGCTTCTCCACCTTTTTGCTCAAAGTGTGTCCACCTTTGCAAATTCATAGTAGAGATCAAGTGCATGGGTTCTGTTGGTGGGAAAACACCAACAGAACCAACTCATTCATTCATTCTTCTAACCATAGGCACAACAAACAAGATAGAGTTGATTTATTATAGGCTTTTCTTAAACCTAACTTGGGTGACAAGATCAGAAGATTGAGCATGATTATTTATGATTAAAACATTCGACAGATCAAATCAAGCTCGTTGACTCTTGGAAGAGTTTTCTTATCTAAGCATAATGTATCAAAGGCATGATTATGATTCTTCCAAAGCAATGTGAACAACATTCGACTTACAAGATTAGGACTATGAGATCAAGAAAGTGGTGGTAGGAACACTTAAAGAAACAAAACATGTTGAGCTAATGAAGTTGGATCATGTAAGGTTAAAACTCTAACATGTTTTATTCTTTATTTATGAACAAGCCATACTTTAGATAAAGCTTAAGTAATGACAACTTACCTCAAAATGTTACCTTATTATTGGAGTGTGACGGCGTAACACCTTGTGGTGGTCCTTGTCTTCTATGGCCTCTTGTGTATCTTGTTCCACACTTATCTCCTTTATTGCATCATCCTTTCTTTCTTATTCTTTAAATTGCACTTGGACCTTTTTGCTCCTCTCATGATTTTATTCCTGCAATATTAGTTGACAACATATACCCGAAGGAAAATACAAGTAATTGTAAACAAGGGTAGAATTGTCATGGAGCTAAAGGTTGCCTCTATGCTAGAAAAAAGTTTTAGTTGGATATTTTAATTAGCAAGAGCTCACTATTACTTTTTCTTTTAGTGGGGAGATTTTTATTATACCTTAAGTTTGATTTTGATGAATGACATTTGTTAACCAAACAAACTTAGAGAGACAAAGTAATAGTGAGTAGAGGGATTGCAAACCGGCATGTCGAGTGACGGGGAGCTTGAGTAAAGGAAGAGTAATGTCGGATGATCTTTAGAAGAGTCGACCTTCCTCCCCCATGCTTGAGCCTTCTTGTCACTTTCGACACTTTAAGTGTGAATGCTGAACCGTCCCTAATCGTGTGTTGCAATCACCATGTCCTTAGACTTTGTTCATCCTTTGTCCCTACAATGTTAGTGACCAAGAATACCCGAAGGGAACTTGTCCTAGGAACATGTTGTTGTTGTTTTTTTTTTTGCTTGAGCCTTCATGTGCTCGAGAGATTTTTTTTTTCTTTTAATAGAGAATATAAGACAAAGGTTGTATACAAATATGTGATTTATATTCACTTACCTGTCTTTGATGTTCTTTTGATGCATTTGCTTTTGTCCATTCACTTCGAAAGTGAGAGTTTCTTCTAGATCATGTTGTATGACACTCTTCTTGATTGAATAAACATAGCACAGATTCTTTTTCTGCAAAATATTAGTGGACACATACCGAGGGGAATATACAACATGGTTGAAGCGAGGGGATTATTGTCCAAGGTTTAAATGATTTCATTTATGCTAATAAGAAAGTGGTTCTTTGATTACCTTAGCACAGATTTTATTTATTCATGTCTTAAAACACTTTTCTCTCTTTTTTTTTTTTTATTTCATGGCTGCACTCGTATGCGGATCAAGGCAAAGGTAACTTGTAGCAAAAGAGAGTGCGAATGATTTGATACTTACAATTCTTCCATCAATGATGAATGAGCCGTGTCTTTTGCACAAGGTTGAAGTTCATCATATACCTTGCTTCATCTCTTATCTGAGTTCATCTCTTGACTTACCCGATTTGGATTTGAGAATTTTCTCGCATGGGTTAGTCAACACAATAACCAATGTCTACGCTAAGTAAATCTTAGTTCAATAACCAAACTAGACTCCATGTCTAATTTAATCAAGGAAGGCGGTTTTAACCTAAGCACCACGCAATTTAATTTAAAAAGCCTTTGGAAATACCCTATATGCATATAGAAATACTCCCAAACTAAAACATACTATAGTAAACAAAGGTAGCATGATAGCTTTGTAGAGATCAAATAGAGATGAAAGAACATGATCAAGGTGAGTTTTTTTTTTTTTTTAGAAATGCAAACAATATGGATGTATGCAAAAGAACTAAACATGCCATGGATCTACTATGAGAAAACATAAACTAATCGGAGTGAATGCACGAGTTGATCAAATAAACATGCAATGCGATTGCAAGAAATTAAATGATAACTACTCAATCAATTTATAGTCCATGAGCAAGACTTTCTCACCTTTTAATCATACTTACCATGATGTGCAGCTTCTATGTACGTCACTTGAGATGTGTGCATTGAATTCTTGTGACGGCGACTTCTTCTTTAATCTACATATGGTTAAAATAATATTTAAATACATACCTTTGAGATGGCAGGGTTCCAATGTTGATAAATCTTGATTGATCAGGCACCCTGGGTTCTTCAATCTTTTATTTTCTCGTGGAATCTTGTCGGAAGATTGCAACGACATCTTTTTGTCCTGTCTATTCCACAATTCAACGAGAACAAGGATAATCCTACTAAAGCTAGTGATACACTAAATTAGCGGACATCATGATCATTATTAGAATCTTTAGGCCAATTGCTTCCCGACAGCGGCGCCAAAAAGCTTGTTGGCATTTGTTAAGTGCTAAAAGAATATGAAGGATTACGCAGCGCCACGAGAACACCTACCATTGTAGCTTTTCCCTAGGATGAGTATTCTAGAGTATCGTATCCACAGGGAAGCTTTGGCTAAAGAATTCTAATAAGTCACAATCATGTATCCATTAACTTGGCAAAACACTAGACTATAGTGAGGGGGTAAATGATAAAGGATAAGTTAATATCAAAGCATAAAATAATAACCTAACTAAGATGTCAAAGAATAATTAAACTAATCAAGAGGTCAAAGGGAGAGATCAAGGTTCTGGGGTATCTCTATTACTTAAGTTCTATGATAGCAATTATACTAATGCACTTTGGAGCAACAGTTCATTTCCAACTCTCGAGAAAGACTGGGAAGAAGGTAGTTGGGAGAAGGCTACCTAAAGCTCTCTACGAAAATACCAATCCGAACGTGGTGGACTACACGGGCCTTACTGAAGTCACCCACAGGGGCTACCACAACTATCCGTGGGATTAGGCAACCTCGGGTAACCTATAGCCTAGACACCATATCTATACTATAGATTACTACTCTAGCTACCATGAATAACTAGAGCACTCAATACGGCGGAGATCCCATGCAATAGCATAACAACTATACTTAACCATATATGAAAGGCATGGAAGTGAATAGAGAAGATAAATATATGAATCATAAGTCTTGTAGAGAAGATACAAAGACATACCATACTCAAGAAGACATCTCACGGAACAAGAGCATAGCTCCTCTCTCCTTTATTCTTGATTAGATCTAAGTTAGATCTAATCTAGTTCTAATTACATGGCTAATCTGTCTCTAATTACATATCTAATCTACTTCTAATCTACCTCTAATTCACTAATCGAGAGAGAGAGGTTATCCTTACATTGGGACACCTCTACAGGCGAGAGATAATGAATAATGAGATAGAATGAATTAGGGTTTAGCCACGGGGGCGGGGGTCTTCTTATATAGGCCTTGGTGATGAGCGTGAACCCTTGGATCAAACCGACCTTGGCAACGGTGTAGATGCAACCTCAATGTCGGTGGTAAACCGCCATAGGAAGGAGAGGATGACATGTTGGCCCCACCTGGCGGCAGCCCTAGTTGGCAGCGGCGCCCCAGGGGTGGCATGCCACCTCGGCCTCGGCTCCTTCCGGTGTCCTCTGGTACCTTCTAGAATGTTTTAGTTTACTTTTCGGGTTGAGTTGCTTCACGGTCAAGTCTTGTAATCATATGTCTTGTATATTCCGGAACTTTCGCCATCTTTCTCTGCATTTATCTATTAAGTCTCGAAAAATATATAAATCACCAAAGCTCGTGGAATTATGTTAGTTAAACCCCTAAACTTATGTTGTTATTCATTTTAAGTTTTTTTTTTTTTGTTTAGTTGACTAGTAATTTTATGCTATAACGGTGTCAACCGCGCGAACCACAACGTGTCGGACGCACGCCACGGCGTCCGACGCTCACGTTTAGCGTCCGACGCATGTAAAACCTTGTTTTACAGCCCGTCGATGACACTAACTTCTCCACCTTTGCTCATACATGCTAGCCAACAAGTATACCAGCTTGTGCTCGAGAGATAGCATGTTTTCACCAACAAATTGCATCCGGTGCAATAGAAAATAGCCATCTCATTTTCCAAAGCGCCGAATCCCCCCTCTGACTTTGTGTGTTAGCATTTTCACAATCATTTTCAAAGGATTTTCTCTTGCTCTCACCGCGCCACTCGATTCTAACACATCGCAAAGTTAGATCGCTCAAGTGGCACTAGATGGCCGAGATATGCAAACAAGTTTGCCCCTCTTGATAGTATGGTCATCTATCCTAAACCCCCAATCATAAACTTCTCTAAGCTCCTCATGACTGGCAAAATGAAATGCCCTAGGTTATACCTTTGCCTTGCGCAATTTCATTCCGCTCCATCTCCTCCAAGTGCCGATGCAACACATGCATCAACACGATCAAGAATGATATAATCCACTTAATATCATCACATGACCTTATTGGTCCATCGATCTTGACCTCACTTGCTCTTCACCATTGCGGTGATCCGTCGGCACCAAGTCTTGCTCAAGCTTCACCGCCTCACAGTCCATGACTTCAAAGCCTCGACTTGCTCTTCACACTTGCAGCCGGTCCATCAAGCCAAGCCTCATCTTGATCTTCACCACCTCGATCACATGACTCCATGTCATGTCTCATATGCAATAAAGCTCCTTCGTTGCGTCATCGCATGTGAACTAATCTCCTGTGTATTATCTCAATCACACAATATTAGTTCACCTAATGTTGTCACTCAATTACCAAAAACCACAAGGGACCTTTCAGTCATACACCTTCTCGAGCAATAAGGACCATGTGCAAGTCCTTCTTACGCTCCCTAAATCTCTCCATCAACCGACGTACTAAGAAAATCGCCTCCATGGACTGACCCCGGGCATGAACCCAAACGGTTTTGGGTCACACTTGTCAATCTTCTTAGGCGATGCTCGATAACCCTCTCCCGAGCTTCATCGTATGGCTCATCAGCTTAATCCTATGATAGTTAGTACACCTTTGAACATCTCCCTTCTTCTCCTCCATTCTTCAGGCATCTTGTTTGACCAAAAAATGAGGTTAAAAAGCTTAGTTAACCATACTACCGCTCTCTCACCCGGGCATCTCCACACCTCAATGGGGATGCCATCGGGCCCATCGCTTTACCTTGCTTCATCCTCTTCAAAGCCTCCCGATCTGCGCCTCCTCGAATTCTCCTCACAAAGCATCTGCTGGTATCATCAAATGAGTCGTCCAACTCAAGGGTAGGATCCTCTTCTCCCCATTAAACAACTTATCAAAGCACTCTTGCCATTTGTCCTTGATCTCCTCATCCTTCACCGAAGTCAATCTATCCCATCATTGATGCATTTGATTTGGTTTTACGCCCCATGCCTTCCTCTCGCGCGGATCCTAGACATTCTACAAATGTCCTTCTCCCCTTCCTTTGTGCCTAGCCATTGATAAAGGTCATCAAAAGCGACCCTTTGCTACTGCCGACAACTCGCTTTGCAGCCCTCTCCGCTATTCTATAGCCCTCGATGTTGGCTGCACTCTTGTCAAGATGGAGGCACTTGAAACACTCCTTCTCCTTAATAGCCATTCGCACCTCATCATTCCACCACCGGTATCTTTAAACTTCACTGCTTTGCCACCCTACTCACGCCCAACACATACGAGGCCACCTTCCAAACACATGTTGCCATCTTCAGCCACATATCGTCTGCGCATCCTCTCCTTCCCAAGGCCCTAAGCCTAGCATCCTCTCCTTAAATGTTTGTGCCACTTCCCTCTAAGCTTCCACCACGCCGTTCTCGCAATCTTGGCAAGTTTGTCCCGGTGGGCACATACACGAAAATGAAAGTCCGCCACTACAAGCTTGTGTTGAGGCACAACACATTTTCGGGTATATCACCTTACAATCTAAGCAAGCACGTCTATGCTCCCTCCTTGCAAGGATAAAGTTGATCGGCTCGAGTGTTGTCCACTATGGAAGGTCACTAATTACAACCACAAAATGTTATACTGAGAGATAGAAGTGTAAGAGAGGTGCTACGTCTATATACAAGCCCATTCCACATGCAAAGCTAGGCCATATAAGCAGATTTTTTAGACAGGAGGTGTTCCGCGGTTAGCACTTGGCATTCTCTAGTGCTTCCTAAAAGGTCCCAAATGACTAGGGGGGGTGAATTGCCTAATAAAATTTCTACAAAAACTCTAGAGCAATTTGTTAGTCCAACAAAAGGCGTAAAGCGGTTGCTCTAGCTCTACCATGGTCGGCAAAACCACCTAATGACAATTCTAGTTGCTAAAGTCTCTAATTCACGAGAAAGGCTAAGTCACTACTTTACCAACTAGATGATCAAGCTAATTACCACTAAACAATTCTACACAACTACTCAAGATAAGCAAGCTACACAAGCTACACAAGATAGATATCTCAAAGTAAATACAAGAGGAGTGGGGATTGTTATACCGGCGTGTCGAGGTGGTCACCCAATCACCAAAAGATGATGAACACAACGAAGCCAATCACCGGGGAGATGATCAATCACAAAGATATGACACTTGATTTGTTCACCCGGAGTTCACTTGAGCACCCTTAAGCTAGTCTCCGGTTGTGTCGACTGTCTCTTTCGGTGGTTCAAGTTGGCGACCCTCGCCATGCCTCACAAGGCCGCTTGACACCACACGAAGAAGAGGGGTAACTCAACGACATGCGCCAATCCACTAGAGTACCAATTCGGCACTCCACCGGGAAAGATCACAAACCCCTCACAAATCACCGGGAGGTGGGCAAGAATAATCACCTTCTCTTCCCAACGCCTCCAACAATCACCGAGCGGCTAGGAGTGGTGCTCTCCAAAGTAACAAGAAATCCACTGGCTACAATGATCTTTAAGTGCCTCTAGATGCAACACTTAAGCAAATGCACTCAAGATCACTCCCAAATCTCTCAAAGATGTGCACTCAAGCAAGTGGAGAGGGAGGGGTGTGCTCAGCTCAAAGGATGGAGAATGAATTCAAAATGCCAAGAGAGGCATCCCATGGCCGGCCACCCCATATTTATAGGAGGGGGAACCCTTCCCAACCGTTAGCCTGGTCACCCACCCGGTGACACTCCACATGGGGGGGCAGCGGACGCACCGGAGCGCAGCGTCCGCTGCTCCAGATGTGCGCCGCGTGTCCGGCTTTCAAACTTAGCCATCCAACTCTAACGGCCACATTCTCACGCGCCTCAAGTTAGTGGGGCAGCTGACGCAAGCACCAGATGCACACGTCCGCGTGCATCGGCTGCACCCAACGGTCAGATTCTAGCGTAGTTAAGAACCAGTGGATGCATCGCCGGGGCGTGTCATTTTGCCTCGAGCACCTCGCGTCCGCAAACTATCCAGAGAGGTCCGCGAGCATGAAAAGAACCATCGGACGCGTCAGTAGGGAGCCCAGTTGACGCATGGCAGCGTCAGCTGCTCCCTAGCACACACGCCGCCCGATCAACCGCCTGTCAGGGTCAGTGGACGCGCACCGGGTGCGTCAGCTGCTTGTGTTGCAGCGTCCGCTGCCCTTCCAACAGCAAATCCACACTTCTTTCTCTTCACCCTTGATTCTCAAATTGCCAACCACTCCAAGTTAGTATTTTCACAAACATTTTGCAAGGGTTAGAGTTAGCTCTCTAGATCATAAAATGCATGACATGATTGTTGGACCCTAGAGGCACATGAGGATCAGTTTCCAAAAATTTCCCTCTTCATAGTACGGCTATCGATCTCAAACCACTCACACCCTCTATGGTGTCTTGAGTGTGAAATCAAAATGGCCCTATGGTTATACCTTTGCCTTGAGCCCATTTTGATCACATCTTTCTCATTCTCAAGTCCAAGCAAGCACTTGATCACCTTTTGGATCACTCCATTGCATCCAACATGATCACCATGCTTCACACTTGGCTAGACCAATCCCCAAACTAGGTACACACTTAAAGTAGAGAGATTAGTCCTAGGATGTCATCAATTAGCCAAAACCAAACTAGAGATCTTCACTTCCCGACAAGGGCACGGATATTTTGGGTGGGTGCAAAAAAAACAAGGCCTGTACCAATTCTTTCCATGAAATGCTTTTCAAATAAACTAACCCCAAAAATGTGTTCCAACTTGAACATAACACCTTTAAGCACATAGTTAGCATTTCAAATTTTTTTGAAAAGCACTTTCACTTACTCACAACATCACTAGGTCCAATACATATGCAAAGTTTAAACCTACTGGCACTAGACAATCGCAGTCACTATATATAGAGTTCCTCTCTTAACCATATGACTATATATATCGTCTATCCTAAATCTGACCATGCACTATTGTATTCATCATGAACGGCGAAATAAAAACCACAAGCATATACTTTTTTGTCTTGGAGATCTATTCCATCTCTTGTCTTCATGTGTGAGCACTTGCTTTATGTATAGCATATACCTTTATGTGTCCATTTGTCATCAAGAACTGTTTCGTGTCTAATGAGCTATAGTGCTGTTGTGTCCACTGATTGCCGTGTTTATCTGTTTCTACAACATTCTCAGCTGGTTACACTGAGGATCAAGAGTGAGGAAAAGAGTAAAGCCTTAAAGGCCGTCGCAGAAATTTATGGTAAGAAGCGAGTCCTTTTTACGGGCATTGCATTATAAAATCTTGCACGTTTATTATTTTTCCTTACCCAATTTTGCCCTTCCTTGTCTATGGGCAAATATACGCCAACGAAAATTGAGACGCTATGTATGCCAAATTGATATCCAGGTATTGATTCAATAGGCTTTGAGAGTCACCTGGGGATGCTCACGGTGGTCGGCATGGTGGATCCCGCCACCGTAATCAAGAAGCTGAAAGAATCTTCCATAGAGGCGCAACCATGGGAAGCAAGGGCGGCACCGACAGTTTGCTTGCTTCACACGAGCGTGGAGGCGGCGGCACCTAGTCAAAACAGCACCCCAGGCGTCTGATTTCCAAAGCCTTGGGTCAAATCCGTTGCCTTCCTGCAGCTGCATCGGCAAGAGATTTTCATCCAAACACGCCCTGACTGATTCGTCCAGGGTAACAGAGAGACAACCTCCACTAAGTGCCCAAGTGGGTTGCAACTTGGAGGCCGGGCCTAGTCCCAATCATGTTTACCTTATAGTATTGAACAACTTCATTATATTGGGAAAAACAATAAGAGATATATATTTTCTTTCAAAAGGCCAGGAGACGACGAGCACCGCCTGTGGTTATCCTGCGGCTGCTGCCACCCCTAGCACAAGACCAGGTGTTGCCATGCATGGCTATCTGTTCTCGCAGTTTGATGTTCTTAAATTGGACTATAAACTCTGTCTGCGTGGTCATTTTGATCTCATCTTGTAATTTTGTTTGCTCTACACCAAAAATCTAGTTCCTTAAGTTGTTCCCATTACATGTACAATTATGCGTTGCTTTGCTGAGTTCGTTACAATAGAGGGCTGTCCCTCTCATGCATGAGGCCCTACAGAGCTCGCGTAAGCACAATTAATTTCACTTTTACACTGTTGCATTAGAAAACAAAAAATGGAAATTAAGTGCAAATATAAATATATAGGTTTTTTTATTAGTTATATTATATATATATCAAGAACTATTGTTTACAATGGTGGTTACAGTCTACCAGTTTGTTGGAAACATGTTTTAGGATTTTGTAAGAACTTTAGGATACATCTGTTTTATTTTCACTATTTTTGTGAGTAATGATTTCTATGATTAATTTTTATTAGAACCCTATGTATTAAGTTGAATCATAAATAATCTTAAAGTATATAACCTCTTATTTCATCCATTTATGCAAAATCATGAAAATCTATACTTTAACCTTTAGCTTTTGATCTAGTTTTTTGTAAAAAAAAAAAAAAATACATGTATTACTTTGAAATCTCTAATGCTTATTGTATCGTTTACTCAAAATTTTCATGTTTTATTTTATTAAGAGAATATTCTAGGTCCTAGGATACCCTCTTAGTTTTGACAATGTCAGAAATAGTTGTTTCAGGATGCACCATTTTACTCAAGTTGAATTTATTGTTTTGTATTAGTATTTTTATTAAACAATTATTTCTTAAAATTAGGTTATGTCAGCTGGGGAGAGAGGGAAGCTCATCTTGTCTCTCTGGTGTATTACCTAGGACGGCCTTATGTTGCTAGCTATCATTTTGAGAACGTATTATGTGCACACGGACTTATATGCAACCATGCACACTTCTAATCCTGGGGCCACGAGGATGCTGATCCAAGAGGCACGAGGTGATAACCATCGGGAGGTGGGAGGAGGGATTTGCAAAATTATGATTAGAGCAGGAGTTAAGTGTAAAATTACCTAACCCTTGGATTAGCATCCTCGTGGCCCGATTAGAAGTGTGCATGGTTGCATATAAGTCCGGTGTGCACATGATAACGTTCTCATTTTAGAAAGAACTGTTATCTATCTCTATTTGATAACAAATAAAGTCGTGCCAAAATGAGTAATAGATGTACTAAGATCTATAATATTTTTTTTCACATGTTAACCAAAAAAGAAAATGTGTGATAAGAACTCTCTCCATATCTAAAAAATTGTTATTTCTCGCGGGTTGAAAATGTATATACAACAAAACATTTTAATATTTATAATATATATTAGTATCATTTTTTTGTGAGGATATATTAGTATCGTTTTTATAGATCTTTGAATATATTTTCATAATATAAGCTTACTAGGAAATATGCCCCGCGTTGTAACGGGATAAATTTCTTGTTCATAGATTTAACGGTCGCATATGCATTTCAATGAGTAGTGTTACTAAAACATTGGCTATGATTTATTTAATTAAATAGATTTCCACATATTACTAAAATAAATAATTGTCAAAGCATCTCCAACAATTTGCTAAATTCTACTCGCTAAAAAGTATATGCCAAGTAAAAAAAACAACTCATCTCTAATAGTTTGGCATATTTCACTCCCCAAAATCCTATTTAATTACAATAAAGAAAAAAAGATAAAGAAAAATACTTTTACTAAGTGAATATAAAACTTTTCATAAATTAACCAAGCTCGTATCTAAAAACTATTATGTCTTGCACTTTTGCATCTGGACCAACAAAAAGTTTCTATTTGAACTTATAATCTTTCTTCCTCTTCCTCGCCGAGACATCGACGTGATTCCGCCGCCGCCTCCATCCGTGAGCCCGACAACATGCTGTCTTCCTCGATCTATACGAGAAGGTCACGTGTGTGACCTGCTTCCTGTGATTTGCTCATAGAGAACGTCACGTGTGTGACCTGCTTCCTACCGCATGTACAAATTACAATGGAGCTGGAGTACGACGAGTTGCCGTAGTCTACCTGTGGACGGGCCAAAGGAGCTCCGGCAGTTTCAGGTTTCTTCCCATCTGTTGACGCCGCGACACATGAAGGCGTTAGCAACCGAGGCCGCGATGCCTGTCACAATGACTGTGCGCCCGCGCTGAGATGTCCCGGCACCACGAGGAGGACGATCGTATCACGGGGAGGGCGACAATGGTGGTGCCAGCGGCGTGGCTCTGCGCGCGGCCGCGTGGAATACTGCGACTGTACCTCCGTCGGTCTCCAACTCTGTTTTGCTGATCAAACTGCGCGGAATACGGCGACTGTACCTCCGTCGGTCTCCAACTCTGTTTTGCTGATCAACTCTGTTTTGCTAACCCACAAAAAATATTTGTCGCATTCTGGCTAGCGGCCAAAGATTATATAATTTTTAAATAGTCAGATTATATAAATAAGTCGGATTATAAAAAAATAGTCAGATTATATAATTAAAAAATCATACCGAAGGCCTAAGAAATTGCAAATTTAAGTTTTCAGACATGTTGCACATTAGTAAATGGTCCGATCCTATTATAAGACTCAGGTAATCCATTTTAAGTTATCAGATAATTAAATCCATCGAAATTTGTCGATACTAATTTCCACTGCATCCTCATGGGTATCAAAAAATCTTTGTATATTTAAAATCTGGATTCAGATTCAGATTAGCATGTATTATGATAGGACAAGACCCCAATAAAAAAAAGGCAGAGGACTCGGTAACCATCTGTAGTGCCATCTCTGAGTCCTCAATCATTCGTCGCCATCTGGTCTGCTACTCTGTTCCTCTCTGATCTGTTACTCTGCTCCTCCTCCTCTTCTTCTTCTTATTCGTCGTTCTCTTCTTCTTCTTCTTCTTCTTCCATGCATAGAACACAATAGAATAGAAATCTACTCCCTCTGTCTCAAAAAATATGCATCTTTGGAAATGCATATAAATTTTATTAATACTAATTTTTATATTATAAGTATTAATAAAATTTATATAAATTTAGTAAAAGTTAAAATTGACTTCTCAAGAGGTAAGAATCGCATTTGTTTTTGGTCGGAGGGAATAAATGCAAAAAATAAATTGCAACAAAATATGGAACCAAGAGACTAAACACAGGCCAGACATAGACAGATATGTTGAAAATTGCTTTAGCTAGTGATGACTCTAATACTCTATTGTAGACTCGGGTAATCCATTTTTCATTACCTGAAAATCATATCCACTTTTTTTCAGTGTCAATTTTACCCTACATTTGCATACATTACAATACAACCGGATTCAAATTATTCAAACTATCTATTATGTGGATATAAAAGGCTCTTCTTCGTATATTCAGGAAAAAGACAAAAGGAAAGAAAAAAAGACAGCAGGATAGAAAAAAGACAGCAGGATAGGACGACACGTAACATAACCTTGGCGATGAATGATTGAGGCTGACTTCAGAGATCGCACTACAGCTCTGCTCTCTTACTCTGTTCCTCTTCTCTTCTTCCTTCCCAAGATGAAGATGAAGATGGAGATGCAGATGATGGTTCCTCTCTGTTTCCTCTCACCTTCTTCCTCCCCAAGTTAGAAGACTCTGCTTTTTTTTTTTTGAAAAAGTTAGAAGACTCTGCTCACACTAGCAGTGCTATAAGTAGCCAAGATCGCAGTGGCCACTGCGCTCAGCTCAGCTCAGCTCGCACTGGCCAAGAAACCCAAACAGAGCAACCACCACGATGGAGAAGAGCAACAAGAGCGGCAGCAATGGGGTGGCGAAAGCGGCGGTCCCGGACGACTCGTGGAACTTCGAGCCGAACGAGAGGCTCCTGGGCCTGATGTCGCTCTCGGTGCGCGGCGTGCTAGCCAAGATCAAGGCCGAGATGGTCTCCGCCGATGCGAGGCCGGTGATCCCGATGGGCGCCGGCGACCCGTCGGCGTTCCCGTGCTTCCGGACAGCGCCGGAGGCCGTGGACGCCGTCGCCGGCGCGCTCCAGTCCGGCGAGTACAACTCCTACTCCACTGGCGTCGGCCTTGACCCCGCACGGAGGTGAGCTGAGCTGACTGATTTCTTGTTCTTGTTAACACAATCAGCATGATTATAATAAGCACATGTTTGTTCTTCCCAACTCTGAATTTCAGGTCCATTGCACAGTACTTATCCCGCGATTTGCCATATGAATTGTCAGCAAAACAGAGTTGGAGACCGATGGAGGTACAGTCGCCGTATTCCGCGCAGTTTGATCAGCAAAACAGAGTTGGAGACCGACGGAGGTACAGTCGCAGTATTCCACGCGGCCGCGCGCAGAGCCACGCCGCTGGCACCACCATTGTCGCCCTCCCCGTGATACGATCGTCCTCCTCGTGGTGCCGGGACATCTCAGCGCGGGCGCACAGTCATTGTGACAGGCATCGCGGCCTCGGTTGCTAACGCCCAGTTGTCTCTGCCCTTTTTCTTAGGATCTTGTCCTATCATAGTACATGCTAATCTGAATCTGAATCCGAATCCAGAATTTAAATATACAGAGAAGATTTTTTGATACCCATGAGGATGCAGTGGAAATTAGTATCGACAAATTTCGATGGATTTAATTATCAGATAACTTAAAATGGATTACCTGAGTCTTATAATAGGATCGGACCATTTACTAATGTGCAACATGTCTGAAAACTTAAATTTGCAATTTCTTAGGCCTTCGGTATGATTTTTTTAATTATATAATCTGACTATTTTTTTATAATCCGACTTATTTATATAATCTGACTATTTAAAAATTATATAATCTTTGGCCGCTAGCCAGAATGCGACAAATATTTTTTGTGGGTTGCAGGCTGTTGCAATGGGATGTGAATGTTTCGATGGGTTGCAATGTATATCGTGGGCTGCAATGATTGTAAATGCACTGCGTCCATAAAGAAATACGGTCAAAAAATAGATGTGGCCAATATAAGATTGAACCTAAATGCCTGGACCCATGTAAGAACAGGGGCACATTCAGAAAAGAACAATGGCCCAATGGGCTAGCTAAAAATATGACGGGCTTTGTTGAGCCATCAAAGATTTTTTGACGATTTAAATCTTCATATTAAACTGCCATGTCATATCCTAATCATTGCAACTTCACATGGCAATAATATTTTACGACGAAAATCAAGCGTGGCGTAGGGATGAACGTTGCAAAAAGTAGGAGAAGAATATCGATTTTGTTCTAGAAATAGCTAGTCTATCAACCCTTCTGCTGCATGGGCTAATTACTTTAAGAGATACGCGCATTTGAAATTTGTATTAAAAGTTTGGGTTTCACAACATTTTCTTCTGTCAGCTTGGATATAACACAAAACTCATATATATACTTTCTTATAAGGTTCTAGTTGTCATACTCCCTCCATTCCATAAAACATGCAATTCTCGCCTCCCGAGAAGTCAACGTTTACAAACTATCGATAATTATATATCAAAAAATATATAAATATTTATACTAAGTAATCAGTATCATCAGAAAGATCTTTAAGTCTAGTTTTTTAACAAATTTATTTGGAGATATAAATATTACACGTATTTTTTAGAAATCTAGTCAAAGTTTGACTGGCATGTTCCCACGCTTGCATATTTTTTTTGGAACATTGGGAGTAGATGTTAGTTCATAATTGATGT
This sequence comes from Hyparrhenia diplandra, assembly GCA_015847255.1. Classification (NCBI taxonomy): domain Eukaryota; kingdom Viridiplantae; phylum Streptophyta; class Magnoliopsida; order Poales; family Poaceae; genus Hyparrhenia; species Hyparrhenia diplandra. The sequence goes on from JADLZK010004716.1 coordinate 714,138, forward strand.
GTATAATTTTTTGTCCCAATATATGGTTGCTGACTTTGCATCATATCTACATATGCCCCCCCCCCCCCCTATATATACAAGGGGAGAATTGCTCCTATGGCCCCCGAAAACTCCATCTTGCCTATTTGGCCTTTTTTTTTCCCGAACTTTCTTATTTGGCCTCATGATAAAATTTTCTTTCCTCTTTGGCCTTCGTTAGTTTTCTGGGCTAATTCTGTTAGGTCATGGAGTATGGCTCACGCGAAATGACAGAAATACCCTTACCTCTCTAACACCCGAGCTGCGTGATCCCTCCCCGACGCCGAGGCCTCCCCGACGCCCCGTCTCTCGGTCTCTCGGTCTTCTAGCGCCGCGTCTCCTCGATAGAAAAAAAAAAAAAAAATGCCGGACGCCGCCGGGCGGCCTTGCCGGCTTGGAGCGGGGTTGCGCGGTGTGCCCCCCCCTGCCGGATCCGCCGCCGCCCCATGGTCCTCCGTCGACGCCCCATGGAGATCCGCCGCCGCCGACCCATGGAGGGCACCCCCGGCGCCCATGCGTCCCGACGACGAGGAGGCCCATGGCCTTTCTGCTCCGGCGGGAGGAGGCGCCCGGCGGTGCTGCTGCCACGCTTGTGCGGCGGGCGCATCCGCCCGTCGATCTCGATTCCGGCGGCCCCAGCTGCCCATCCCGACGTCCGCCCCCATTCTAGCGCCCGTAAGGAAACCGCGGAGGAGGTCGACCCCCATAGCTGTCAAGGGTGAGTTCTCTGTTTTTTTGTTCCTAACCCCCACAGTAGATGTATGCCATTCTAAATCCATATTTTTAACTTGAATAACAAAGCATGGACATGGATACTAGTTTCAAGATAGAGGTTAAATTGTTGGGCAACCGCAAGACGTGAGATCGATTGCAAGTGTTGGTGTTTTGACATGGTTGTTGATTCGACAAAGCAAATTTTATGGACCTTCACAACTCAGTGGTAGATAAGTACCCCCTTGCATATTTGGATGTAGCTCATTTTCAAGTACTATGATGAAGCATTGAAATCATTCCGTAAATAAGAACCGATCAAGATTTGATGGTTATGTTTGAGAGACATTCGAAGAAGAAGTTCATCATACTTTTTGTTGTGTACCGAGGTCCTTCCCGATCCATATGAGCCTGTCACAGAGTGGGAATTTGATGATGAAGTCGAGCATCTTGGAGAGGATGGTAATGAAGAGAAAGAGGATGGTACTGATGAGGATGATGAGTATCTTAGGAATCTGAACTAGAGAATGAACATGTAGGTGTCGATAAGGAGGTCCTTTACCTTGACAATGTTCATCCCATGGCTCTTCAAGTGGTTCATAGGCCAGTTGAAAATGTTGGTGAAGGTGCACATGACAATGAAGATGAGGGTGAGTGTGAGGGTGAGGGTGAGGATGAGGGTGAGGGTGAAGGTGAGGGTGAGGGTGAGGATGACAATGAGGAAGAGGAGGAATGCAATGAGCAAAGCTTTGCTCCCAAGTGTAGAACATGATCCTAAAAATCCACTAATGGAAGTAGGCTCTACCTATGCAAATATGTACACCTTTAAAGTGTCACTTAGTCAACATGCAATCAAAAACCGTTTTGAGTTCGATATCTCAAAGAGTGGAAAGAAGAGGTATAGGGCACATTGTCCAATGAAGGACAAAGAGAAATGTCCGTGGTGGATATTTGCTTCTACAACTTCCTCATAGTGGATGCAACTTTGGGTGCAACATAATTGGTGAAGAAATTGAAAGAACACCATGGGGTCACTGTACCATACAATAGAGTGTTCAAAGGTAAAAGATTAGCACTGAAACACCTTTATGGTGATTGGGATTCTAGCTTTGATAATTTGTTCAAGTTTAAAGCCCAAGTTGAGAAAAGTTGCCTTGGTAGCATAGTCATTATTGACCATCATAAAGTAGATGAGCAGATCAGATTTAGAAGATTTTTTTTAGCATTCAAGCCATGCATAGATGGGTTCCTTGCTGCTTGTAGGCCATACCTTGCAATAGACAGTACATTCTTGACTGGTAGGTACAAGGGGCAATTGGCCAGTGCAATTGTTGTGGATGGGCCCACATCATTGAAAAGTAGGGAAGAAACTTGAGGGCTTGATACTACCCCACATCATTGAACAGTTGAATAAGGAAAGTAAAGAGGGAAACTTTGAAGTTGAAGAATGCTCAGAGGAGATAGCTGAAGTTACTGTAATGGGAGGAAGTGCCTTTCGCTTTCTTGTGGACCTAAAAGAGAGGACATGTATTTGCAGAAAATGGGATGTCTGTGGGATTCCTTGCAGGCATGCACTAGCATTCATCACCTCTCTTATGCATCAATAGAGAGTTATGTTGACTTGTATTACTCGGTTGACAAGTTTAGACTTGCATATAGTCAGCTAATTCCAGCTATGCCAGACAAGTCACAGTGGCCTGAATCGAACCATGGATTTTTCATGCACCCACCTCTCATGACACCAGTAGCTGGTAGGCCTAAAACTGAACGGTACAAGGGTACAGGTGACAAAAAGAGAAAAGGACAGCACCAGTGCACCATGTGCTTGGACTATGGTCATCATTGGCAGACTTGCAAGAGGGGTAGAAAAGAAGATATTGAAGCTATGAAAGCCATCAAGTAATAATTTGCGTACTCATTTGATTCAATTAATTTTTTCCTTTCAAAATAAATGTTATTCATTTGATTTATTCTTATTACAGGGCAGCAGAAAAGAAGGAGAAGAGGGCAAGGAGCACAAAAGAAGCACAAAGTTCCATTATGCCTTTGGAGGAAGAAGCACCATCGGCAACCATGACATTTCCATCCATCGGTGATGATTGCACACCTGAAACCTCAAAAAGGTATTCCATAAATTTGCTGCAATCTCTCTACCCACATCTTGCATCCTAAAAATTATTATTGTTACAGCCACAACCTCCTGGAGGCTTCGAGTAAGAAAAAGGCAAACAAAACCAACTCCACCTCTGGAGGTTCCAAATTGTATGTTTACTAATTCTAGACTCAAGTTACATTCATCCAGTTTTTTGCCTCTCCAAACTATTGTCAATGAATATGATTCCCTATATTATTTGTAGGTCAAGAAGTGGGTCAAATGACCCCGATGCACAAACCGTCGCTCGTATTGAAGATCGACTTGCTCAAGTAAAAAAAAAGCGGCCAGCCAACAACAAAAAGCTAGGCGTTCCAAAGAAGAAGAAAGTGGAACACATTCCGAAGGTGCCAGCTGACAGCCCATCAATGGGTACAAGAAGTAAGAAGGTCGTACCTAGCAGCCCCGGCAATGAGCACGCCAAGAAAAAAAGGCGGTTGAGCCTTTGATTTGTGATATATTGTGTGATATGTGAGAAACTATTGTGTCATCTTATTTATCTGAGACTAGAACTATGGTGGATTTGTGGACACATCGTGTGATCTTATTTATGTGAGACAAAATATGGTGCATTTGTGACTTTAAATATATATGTGGCTATGTGGTTGACTTTATCCCTTATAAATAATAAATATATATGTGTTGTGGCTGTGTGGTTCAAATATATGTGCTTATGACTTATGAGCGTGAAATATATATTTGTACTACATATTGATTTTAAATGTGTGCATAAAATGTTTATGGATCCCAAATGTTTATATGTCCACTCAAAATATATCAAAAACAAATACAACTTTGTTTTTTTATTTTTTAGACAGAGGTAAAATGGTCTTTTAAGTGCCACTTAACACCATTATCTAGCTCAAACTGACGGAAGGCCAAAGAAGAAAGAAAGTTTCATTTGGAGGCCAAATAGGAAAGTTCAAAGAAAAAAGGGCCAAAAAGCAAGAGTGAGTTTTTTGGAGGCCAAATAGGCAATTCTCCCTATATACAGACCACAGGATGTAGATCCAAGGGGCACGAGCTGATTACCACGAGGGAGGTGGGAGTGGGATTTGCAAAAATTACCTTATCCCCGCGTGTCCCTTGGATCAGCATCCACTAGTACCTAAATCTTTTTTTAAGTGACGGGCAAAAAAGCTTTTGCGTGGCGGGCAAATGCGCCGTCGTCAGTAAAAGAGAGGTCATGGTTAATCGGAGATTAACCGTGGCGGTCGCCGAGGCCCGCCACGGTTAATCTATTAACGTGGCGGGGCATTAAAATGCCCGCCACGACAAATGTATTCCAAAAAAAAAAGAAGAAAAATCCTGTAGGCCCACCAAGCCCATACACAGCCCGCCGAGCCCATCGGGATACGCCGCCAGAGGCCGATCCGCCGCCGGAGCCGATCTGCGCGCCGGGCGGCAGCCCTGAGCTCGTGCCTCCTTGGCCTCCCTGCGCTTTGAGCTCGCGCCGCGGAGAGCCGCCATGGGCCGCGTCCGAGCTCGCGCCGCGGGAAAGCCGCCGTGCGCCGCGCCGAGCCGGTCAAGGCCGCCGGGCCGCGCCCGCTTGGCGCCACCGCATCCTGAAGATCTCTAGATTGGTTTTGACTAATTAATGACAACCTAGGACTAATCTCTATGTTTAAGTGTGTATCTAGCTTGAGATGGTTCTAGCCAAGTTGTGAAGCATGGTGGTCATGGTGGATGCACGGTGATGATCCAAAAGTTGATCAAGCGCTTGGACTTGGAAAAAGGAAAATAAAATGGGCTCAAGGCAAAGGTATATTTGATAGGGCTATTTTATTTTGCACTCAAGACATCATAGCGGATGTGAGTGATTTAGGTTTGATAACCGTACTATAAAGAGGAGAAAATCATAATCGCTTTACTCACCTAGTGCCACTAAATTCGAATTTCAAATTGCATGTGCATTCGGGTTAGTGACGTGGTGATACGATGAGAAACTCCTTTGGAAAAGGCTTGAGAAAATGTCATCTAATTGTGCTCAAAAGATTTGAGATAATTTGGATGAGATGACATGAGATTTGGATTAAGTTTTATTGAAAATCTTGGAAAAGAAAAAGTGAAAGAGGTGACGTGCTTGAAATATATACATGTATATGTATATATACATGCTCACGTACAAGCATTTGCTAGCTAGCTTGCTAGCTTTTAGCTGTTCGGCTGCACACTTGCTCGGCATTGGTGGCTTTCAAATTCAAATGGACGACATGGCGCCTTGCTAGTGGCCGGCTGGGAGAGCAGCATGGTGGACCGTGGCTTGCTGTTTACCAAATTCAAAAGCATCGACGTGGCAGTTTGGTTTGCTGGGCGTTGCTCTTCTGATGTCCGAACCTGCTGCAGGCCATCACGAGCTGGGCCTTGCCTCCTGTGCGCCGATGGGCCATGGGACATCTGCTGGTTGGGCTCGCTGCTGCCGAGCGCTGCTGCTTGGCCTGCTTGCTGCCTTGCAAGCTAACGAGGTGCCGCTCCAGTTGTGTACTGATCCATCTCCCTCACTGCAAGCCGCCGCTGCTCAGACACAAATCGTTTCGCTGCTTGCTTCTTTCCAGAGACAGAGAGCGTGCGAGTGGAGCTTCGCTGCTGCTCGCCGACCGTTGTGGATCTGTCCGTTGGAGCCTGCCGTTGGGAGCTGGCCAAGAGGATAAAGGGCATCGGTCTGCCCTACAGGTCCCCTCTCTTGCCAACTCGAAAATCTTGCTCTCTTCCTCTTGCTTTCTTGCAAACCCTAAGTGAGAGCTCCAATCCTCAATCCCTCCACTCCATTGATTTGTGCTCCAATCAAGTGAGGGATTGTGCTCTAGAGACCGATTTGAGAGCTCCAAGAGGATTGCTTTCCTCTCCTCTTCATTTCCTTGGTGGATTGTTGCTATTGAGAGAGGATTGAGTAACCCTAGTGTGCATTGCATTTGTGATTCATTTCGTGGCACTAGGTGGTGATTGCAATTGTGGTCATCTCTTTACTCTTGGTGATTGCTGTCACCTAGACGGTTGGAGTTGGATTGATTGGTGAGGGGATTTGGTGATTGTATCCGCCCCCAATCAAGGTGATATTGTGAAGGGTTCTTGAGCTTCCCCGGTGGGACACCAAATTGCAACTCTAGTGGATTGCTCGTGTCATTGAGTTACCTCTCTTGTGAGTGGTGTCTTGGAGAGTCCGAGGGGCCAACTAGCGAGTGCACCGCCTAGTCCAAGAACCATCCAAGTGTTGGTCGTCACAACGGGGAGTAGCTTGCCGGCAAGCAAGTGAACCTCGGGGATAAATCAATTGTGTCATCTCTTGTCTCCCGGTGAACTTTGATTGATTGATATATATATTGTTGGAATCATATTTTTGGTGATTGGCATCTTCATCATATTATTGTTATTCTTATTCCTCGTGGTGATTGGGTCATTGCCTCTACACGTCGGTATACCAAGCTTTCCTCTCTTGTATTTACTTCCCTAGTTTATCTTGAGTAGAGAGCTAGCTCTTGCTTGTGTAGGTGTTCTTGCTAGCATAAGGCCTTATCTAGGATTGCTCACTAGATAGTGTAGTGACATAGCAATTGTGTGCCTTAGAGATAATAATCACTAGAATTGCAATAGGTGGCTTGCCTAACATTTAGAGCTAGAGCAAACCGCATTTCACCATTTGTTTTACTAATATCTTTGCTCTAGTGTCTTTGAAGAATTTTCATTAGGCTATTCACCCCCCTCTAGCCATCTAGGACCTTACAAGTGGTATCAAAGCCGTGGTCACCGTTTATTCAAGGCTTAACATCCTTCGGTGCAAGATATGACTAATATTGTGTTCAACAATGTTGGGGGAAAGCCTCCGTTCTTTGATGGAGTTAAGAATTTTGACTATTGGAAGAGATGCATGAGAATGTACTTGGGATCAATCAATGACCAAGTATGGGAAGTGACCGAGAAGGATTTTGTCATCCTAGATCCTACCAACCTCACTCCCACCGACAAGATCCACAAACAATGCAACACAATGGCATTGAGCACTCTCTACAAGGGAATGGATGTCAAAGTGTTTGAAGGTATCAAGGATCTTGAGAAGGCAAGTGAAGTATGGGAGAAGCTATGTGAGACCTATGAGGGCACCAAGGTGGTGAAAAGTGTCAAATTGTATGTGCTCAAGAGTGAGTTTGAGAACTTCAAGATGAAGAAAGATGAGAGTATACCGGACACATTCCATAGGCTCCAAGTCATTGTGAATGACCTCAAGGCATTGGGTGTGAAGACATTGGACCGTGACTTTGGGCACAAATTTTTGATGTGCTTGCCCAAAAGATTTGCAATGTTGAGAAAGATTCTCTTTAGAGGTGCATTGGACACTATGACACCTAGTGACTTGCTTGGTGAGGTGCTAACCGATGAGCAAGTTGATGGGATGGAAGATGGAGAAGAGAAGGAAGATGACAAGAGCAAGAAGGTTGTGGCATTCAAGGCCGCCACCACCTCATCCAAGGCTAAGGGCAAGTCCAAGGCTCAAGAAGAAGATGATGAGGAAGTTAATCTTGATGAGAATGATCAAGAGTTTGCTATGTTTGTGAGGAAATTTAGCAAAGTCTTGAAGAACAAGAGGATGGGGCAAGGCTCTAAAAGAAGAAATGATTCATCCAAGAGCAATGAAGAGCCAAGAAAGTGCTTTGAGTGTGATAGCCCTTGTTGGTGTTTCTTACGCACACAGAGAAATCCGCAAGCGCACGGAAATACCGTTGTAGCACTTCACCCGGTGGTAGCGGGGTATCGTATTTTACACAAGGACGGTCGTGAAGGCTTTTCCGGTGCGTGTCAACCTAAGGCAAGGGTTTGTTTTCTAAGAGTACCGAGGTATCTATAGGCTAAGTTTTCCAAAGTGATTTCTAAAGTGCATTTGTCTACTCACCGGGCACCGGCCCTCGCCCAAACCGGGAGGAGTCCGGCAATTAGTCAGACGTCACGGCCCGAACGTGGGGGATTTCAAGGGACGGTCAAGGCTTGTCACGACCCAGCCGCCTACCCCTCAACCGTGGGATGCTTTCCGCAAAAGGTAGGTGAACGCTAGTCCAAACACCATGTTTGCACTATTTGTCCACCGATTCTTGATGTTGGCCAAGCTCCCCGGTCAAAGAGTTCCTTCACCAAGAACTAACGCTCTTAACGAGACAATCTACCAATCCCACAAGTCTACAACAGCTAAGAAATATACGAGGAAATTAAATAGCTTCAAGATAATCACAAGACTTCTTACCAAAGTGTAAGTAGCTTGCAGAGGTACAAGCCAGGGGCGGGTACCGACAAAAACACTCCGTCCTCCTAGGAACCGCGGAACACCGAGGGGCGAACCGGCAACTCCGGGTAGAAAGAACAAAGCTTCTTTCTAGCTTTTCCCTTTCTCACTCTCTAGAATTTAGAAGAAGAAGAAGAAGTAGAAGAAGAAGAACTAATTCTACTCTCTTGCACAAGTGGACTGGTTTCTCCTTGGAATTGTTGTGTAGAGAGGTGAAGGTGGGAGCTATTTATACACAAGGGGAGGGGCCTAAGTGCTAAAATCACCAAAATCGACCTAGGAACACCTTCCAAATCTGCCAAACCGACCATCCAACGTCGGTAGCGCTTGTTATGGAAGGTAACAAACCGCCTCTCCCGGCTGGGCCCGAACCGCCTCAGCTAGGGGTGCGCCCACCCAGGTGTGGTGGCGCGCACAAGGCTTTGCGGGCCGGACTGCTTTCGGGCTTGGCAGTTGGGCCTAAATGGTGTGAAAAGTCGTCACGGCGGTCTTGGCCCCGCACGGTTTTGACGTTTTGTCCCGATTCTTGTTTGGGCTTGCCATTTGCTTCTTTGGGCCTTTTTCTATTTGTTGGTTTTTATTTCTTTTTCTTTTGTATTTTTGGCCTAAAGTGATTATTCTTGAGTTGGTACCTGCAAGTCCAAATAAACACCAAAACTTTGGAATATGTTAGTTGAAATCCCTATTTCTAGGTTGTTTTGGTGTTGTGTTGACGGTGTTTAATTTGCGGTTGGCTACCGTCAACAAACTCCCCCACACTTAGCCTTTTACTCATCCTCGAGTGTGAAGGCACGAGGGACTAAAGTGGTTCAATCGCCAAGATGTAAAGCTTGCATACAGGTTATTCCAAGCCTCACCTGTCTTGTGAGCATTCATGGTGGCTACCAAGCTATCTTAGAATAATTGAGCAATGGAATAGCATGAACTTCTATCTTCTTGCTACTACTCATGCGCAAAGACTTGGCAAGTTTTTGAATTTTTGAAAGAAATAGCATTGCTCTTTATGGTATTGACTCTCACAAAAATCACTCTTGTTTTGAAATTTCCTCTCAAAGCACTCTTGTTTGATTCACTCTCACTCATCCTATTTTGCAGGGTTTTGTGGATCTTTGAATGGAGTGATGCATACGTACCTCTGCATGTTTTGTCGGGTCAAGCTCTGGATCGTTGGAAAGAGGTGCCATACCCTTAGATCGAAACGTGCAAAAGTGTGTGAAAAATATTGATGATATATATTTTCTCTGTGGTTACTCCTTGACTCATGATCCTCCTCCTTTTTTTTTTTATATGCTTCTAGAGAGATAGGCTACTTTTCTTTTCTTTCTCTTTCTCTTTTTTTTTTTTTAGAGATGTGGGCTCTACTCGCCCTCGGACACGTGTCCATTTTTCATCTCTTATTCTTTTTTCTTTTTCTGCGCAGCCTGTATCTTTTCTCTGCATTTTTCTTGATAGCGAGGGGAGATGATCATGGTATAAAGATTGGAGTATTTATTTGGTGGATGGTAAAGATGCATCTTTGTGCGCAATTCTCATTGTGAGAACCGGCGTGTATATGTGGGTGTATGTGTTTTTCGATCTTGGGAGTATGAGCCTCAACGCGGATCAACGGAGCCCGACAAAACTCAATGCGGTAGGGAAGTAGCTATAGTGGATAATTATGTCATTATTCGGGCTTTGGTAGGATTTGGCTAAGTCAAACCATGAGCATGCTTTATTTTAAATTTTCGAAGATAAAACCAAGTCTTATTGCAAAAAAGAGAGCAAGCGTCAAGTCATTCCACCATATCACAAAGATCAATTATTTAGATAAGCATGGGTCCCTAATGGATAGTTGCTCATCAAAAGTCCGGTTTTTGGCGAGGAATAAAATGTATGCATGCCATGTATCAATTGGTAGATATAGAGATGGAGTTTTGTTAACTTGGTTCGGGGTTTTAGCACTTAAAGATAAGTCACAAGTTAAAATTTAATTTTAATAAATCACGTACCTTTGACTTGTGAGCCTCCCCCCACACTTGTTTTTTTGTACCTATTTTAATTTTCTTTTGCACAAGGACAAAAACAAATGGAGACATACATAATAATATAATAACAAAACTTTATTGAATTAATAATTCAAACTGGGGCGCACACTTTGAAGGAATTACAAAATGATTGGAAGGAAATACTGAAAAAATTAAACTAGTGCGCGCCTAATTATTGATAGAGAGGTAGAGCATCTTAAGCAGGGCTTCCGTAGGGCGTGTTCTGCGTTAGCGAGCCCTAGCGACCCTAGCCGACTTAGTCTTGAAGTTAAGCGAGTAAAGAGTCTAGTTCTTTTTCGATTTCCGCATTCTCTAAGTCCGCCCCTTCTACCTCTGCGGTTAATGTTTTCACTAGCCTGTTTAGAGAGTTGACTCTAGCGTTTAAGGTTGCTAGCGAAGGGACCTTAGGAACCGTGCTACTCTAGTCGTGTGTAAATGATGGAGTACCCTCGGGCGGCTCTCGAAAAACATTGGGAGCCTTCCTAGGTGTAGCGCGGGGGTACCCTCATAGGGCCCTCGCTACTCGGCGACTTTCAACAACATTCGGGGCCTTTCTAGGATTCACACGAGGGATACGGTGGAGCACTTGGAGAAATCGTTGGAGTAGGAGTTGGCTTCTTCATAAGCCCCTTCTCACGTCCTCCCGTGGGCATGTCGACATCGACAACGGTGTACGGGTAGTGTAGTCGGAGGTATGGAAGGAGGACGTCTCGTCGATGTGGTATGGGCGCCGGTTGCCCGGGTTCCTTCCTCTTGACGCCCGGGGTGCCCACCGTAGGGACGAGGTGGGCGCCCAAGGATACTCTTGCGTGTCACGGATCCGCCCGTGGACACATAGCTATTCCCTCCACTAGATGAGTGGCGTGGGGGAGGGAGCACGGCAAGAGGGGGCACAGAGGATGGTTCGACCTCATCACTAGGGAAGATCAAGTCATCCTCATTGAGGGAGCAAAGTGAGCGGAGCAATTGTAGAGAGAGATAGCATGGCTCGCCATTGTAGCCGTTCTTGACTTAGAAGAAGTATTGAGGAGAGAAGAAGAGCAAGAAGGAGTGGTGTGAAGAATGGAGAGGAGGAGGGTGGATTTTATAGGACAAACTCTCCTCTCTGGTTTGGCAGGTCGAAATTTGGCGGAGCACACCTTACTACTGTGGAGTGTGAGAAAGAAGAAGGTCATGGCCAAAATCCCGGGGCCTGGGCCGGGGCCGTGGTGGTCTTGGCGTGCCCGGAGGGTGCGCGCACCTCCCTCGTGTCCCCCGGTCGGGTTTTTCGGCCACATCCGTTTCCTTTTCTCGAAAAGTTTTGAACCGGTGTTTGCCGCACGAGAAATGTTTCCTTTCTGCCGATCTCTAATTGATCCTCAAATTCAAATTTTGAAAATAGTTTATGCTTTAATTAATATTTAGAAGGTAAATATTCTTTTTGTAGTAAATGACCAGCATGCTTTTAGTGAGGGCAATGAAGTAAAAAAAAAAAAGGTAAATGCTTTATGAAGTAAAGTGATAGGAAAAATATATAGATAACTTTTATGTTTTATTATTACCTTATATATATATTTTATATATATATATATTTTTTTAGTTGTAACAATTTTAATTGTAAATATATATTTTTTTATATCTTTGATCAAAATAATTTAATTTTCAAAGCATAAATCTATTCTATTGAGCTCTTGGTTAAGATCGACATCGCTCGAAGAAAAGCTTAAGGCGTTGACCGTTTACCTTTTGTATCTCACCTGCGTCATCTTGGATTGTCATCGCGCCATGTGGCGATGTGTTGATGACGGTGTACGGTCCTTTCCATTTTCTCCTCGGCTTCCCTTCGCCGAATAGTTTCACCGGGGAATTGAATAGGAGTACTTTGTCACGTGGTGAATTCTTTGATCTTGATGCGCCGATCATGCCATCTTTTTGTGCGCTCTTTGTAGAGCTTTGCACCGTGGTACGTCTTTTCTCGCCATTCTTCTAGTTCAGAGATTTTATCTCGACGGTTCTTCCCAATGAAGTCCGACGTCCATATTCCACTTCTTGATGGCCCAATGAGCTCGATGCTCCGGCTCAACGGTAAATTGCAGGTTTTACCATAGACCCGCCCGGATAAGGTGACATGCCGATGGGGGCTTTGTAAGTCGTCCGATATGCCCGAGAGCATCGGGTAGCTTGTTTTTCCAAGCCTTTCCCCATCTCATTCACCATCTTCTGCGGATGTTCTTGATTTGTTTATTTGAGGTTTCGGCTTGCCCGCTGGTTTGCGGATGATAGGGGGTAGCAATATTGTGCTGAGTGCCAAGCTCCTTTAAGAAAGCCTTGAATGATTTGTCCTTGAAATGCGATCCTCCGTCACCGATCACCATGCGTGGCGTTCGAAACGGGGAAGATGATTTCATGGAACATCTTGCGCGCGTGCTTGCCATCAGCAGCTCTGCATGGTAGTGCTTCTACCCACTTCGACACGTAGCCCTTCGCCACCGGGATGTACTCGCGGTCATGGGACTTCGGAATGGCCCCATGTAGTCAATGCCCCACACATCAAATATTTCTATTTGAAGGTTGTAGTGTAGGGGCATTGCATCACGAAGCTGTGATGTTCCCCGTCTTCCGGCAGTTGTAACATCTTCTAATGAAATCTTTCGTGTCATCGCGACATCGTCGGCCGGAAAAGAATCCGCCTTTGCCAAATTTTGGCTTGTGTGCGGAATACTCCCAAATGCCCGGCGTAGGGAGATGCATGACATTTTTCAATGATCTGCATTCCTTCCTCCCTTGGTACGCATCTTCTCAGCAAGCCGTCCGCACACACCCTGTACAGATATGGGTCGTCCCATAGGTGCCGTCTGCTCTCCATTTGGAGTTTCCGCTTGTTCTCCCCAGGTGGTACATAACCTGCAACCATGTAATTCACAATGTTTGCGTACCATGGGTTGACATCCGACACCTTGAGTAGCATGTCGTCGCGCAGGTAGTCGTTGATTGGCAATTCCTGCATGTTAGTTACCTGCATACGCGACAAATGATCCGCAACTGTATTTTCTACTCCCTTTTTATCTTTTATCTCTATGTCAAATTCTTGGAGTAGGAGAATCCAGCGGATCAAGCGAGGTTTCGCATACTTTTTGGTGAGAAGATACTTAAGGGCAGCATGGTCTGTGTAGACAATTATTTTTGCGCCCACTAAGTAGGAGCGAAACTTCTCGATAGCAAAGACTACTGCCAGGAGCTCTTTTTCTGTAGTAGCGTAATTAAGCTGGGCTCCTGTCAGAGTCTTGCTAGCATATGCGATGGCATCTTTGCTTTTTGTCCTTGGTTTGGCCTAAGACCGCACCAACAAGATAGTCGCTAGCATCGCACATGATTTCAAATGGCAACGACCAATCCGGGGGTTGGATGATTGGCCGAGATGAGTGCTTTCTTCGGGGGGTTTCGAAAGCGTGCAAGCACTCATCCGTGAAGTCAAAGGGTACGTCCTTGGCTAGCAGGGGCTGTAAAGGGGTCTAGCGATTTGTGAAAAATCTTTTATAAATCTTCTATAAAACCCCTGCATGACCTAGGAAGCTATGGATTCCTTTGACATTCACTAGGGGTGGTAGTTTTTCGGTAACGTCTACTTTGGCTTTGTCTACCTCTATCCCCCTCTCGGACACGAGGTGCCCAAGAACGATGCCTTCTCGGACCATAAAGTGGCACTTTTCCCAATTAAGTACCAGGTCTTTTTCTTGGCATCGCTGCAAGATCCGGTCTAGGTTCTTCAGACAGCTTTCGAAAGTCTTACCATAGACGGAGAAATCGTCCATGAAGACCTCCATGATTTCTTCGATCATGTGCGAGAAGATAGACATCATGCACCACCGAAAAGAAGCGGGTGCATTACGGCCCCAAAATGACATTCTACGGTAGGCATAGGTTCCGTATGGGCATGTGAACATGGTCTTGCTCGGTCATCGGGGTGGATCGGGATCCGGTGGTAGCCGAATACCCGTCAAGGAAGCGAGAAGAAAGAATGTTTGGCTAACCGCTCCAACATTTCATCAATAAAGGGCGGCTGGAAGTGATCTTTCTTTGTTGCCTTGTTAAGTTTTCTCGTAATCAATACACATTCTCCACCCTGTGACTTGTCTTTGTGGAATGAGTTCGTTTTTAGCGTTCTCAACAACGTCATTCCTCCCTTTTTAGGGACCACTTTTTGGGCTAACCCAATCCTTTGTGTGGTACAGGGATAGATAATCCCGGCGTGAAGAAGCTTGAGAACTTCCTTCTTCACGACTTCACGCATCGCATTATTGAGCCCTTGGTGGGGGTTCGCATGATGGGGTACTTGGCAGGGTCAATAGGAATGTGATGTGTGCATAGTGTCGGGCTTACTCCTTTTAGATCTTGAAGGGAATACCCGAAGACCGATCGTGTTTCTCTAAGACGGCTATTAGCTGGGTGGTTTCCCGGTCACTAAGCTTATAAACATGATGACGGGGAGCTTGTGAATCGCCGTTTAGGAAGACATAGCGTAGGCACGGGGGTAGGGGTTTAAGCTCAAGCTGGAGGCCGAGTCGGCTCTTCCTCTTTGGGAAGTTCTATGAGTTCCCTGAATCGTCCTCTTCTTCAATGAAGAATTGGGTGTCTTTTTCTAAGTCCTGTTTACGGGTTCTCATATAGCATAACTCCTATGACCTCCTCGCGTGTCGTACTCAAGGAAGGGTTTCATTCCGAGTTTTTGGCTCGAGTAAGCTGGAATAGAAAACTTTTTTCTTCCCGAGTTTGACATCTAAATCCCGGATGTTGATAGATCAAGAATCTTCTCCAAGGGATGCCCGATCGGGATGTTGAAGTCTTGGATATCAAAATATGAAAATCCAAAGACAACTTGACATTCTGTATAGGAAGATTTGTTCATGTATAACCTCACGGCTTTTAATGGTGGTACGAGGTGCTATGCGCAAGGTCCGTGTTGTGGGGGTCCTAACGGCTTCCCTCGTCACAAGCTTGTGCGAAGGTTTTGGACATTATGTTTATCCCCACAAAGTAGGGTTATACATGATTTCCACCAAGTTTCCCCGATATTTGCAATGGATTGGTGTAGAGGGGCCATTTATCCGAATTTCTTGAAAAGAAGGTCCTTCCTCTCGCAATCATTCCGTGCTCATTATATTTGTTAGCTCCTTAATAGACTCTGGAGAAAGAATTTATCCCAGGGGTTGTTGTTGAAGCTAGGGGACGGTGGTTTCTTCCATTGTTCGTACTTCGAGGTGTCACCGAATTGATCATAAAGTCAACCTCGAAGAACAGGCGATCCGTGCATGCGGTCTCCTTGTGTTACGGTTCAGGCGAGGGTCTCTCCATAGGTTTAACAGGTTCGGTGTTAGCCGAAGAGACTTCCTCCGGTTTTCGCTTGGGTTCTACTCGGATGGGTTCTAGCGGAGGAGTATTTTCAAGAATACGGTTTAGGAGAGCTTCTCCTTCGCTGTGTGGTTTTATGTGCGAACGACCCTCGGCAGCTAAATCAAGCGGCGAGGCGCTTGCCCTGTCCAATCCTAGCCGAAATGCTATAAAAGCACGTGGTTTGGTATGGGCAGTCCGGGCCGGATCGTGTAAGTGTGGTAAACCGATCCCGAGGCTGCACCTAAGGTTTCACCCTCTTTTTGTTGGAAGTTGAGTATCTCTTGTCGCAGGCCGCGATTTCGGATAAAGGGTAGAACGCTACACGTAACTGCTTTCGCATTCTTCCCATTCTCCGTTTACCAACCCTACGTTATGGGCGTACCATTGAGTTGCCCTCTCGAGTGAGAGAGTACGGAAACAACTTCCACCTCAAAGCATGTCGTGTGTCATGCCACGCAATTGTCGCAGCAGCCACAGAGCCGCTCAAACTCCCGTAAGTGATGGTAGGGGTTTTCATACTCCGAGCCCGAAAATGCTGGGGCCCGAACCATGGCTATAAAGCCGGGCGGAGCTCATACTCTGAAGTTGTGATTGGCTTCGCAGATGGGCGTGGTTCTACGAGCTCGCCCTTAGGAGCGGACAGGATTTGTAGGGTAGGTTGCTCCATGAGTAACAGGGACTGTTTTTGGTATTTTTTTGTTTAAAAGGATACTATCAGTCACACAGGTCGACTAGGCTCGAAATATAACTACAACAACCGTCCCCAAAGAACGGCGCCCTTTAAATGCTTGTTGGTGTTTCTTACGCACACAGAGAAATCCGCAAGCGCACGGAAATACCGTTGTAGCACTTCACCCGATGGTAAGCGTGGTATCGTATTTTACACAAGGGCGGTCGTGCGTAAGGCTTTTCCAGTGCGTGTCAACCTAAGGCAAGGGTTTGTTTTCTAAGAGTACCGAGGTATCTATAGGCTAAGTTTTCCAGGCAGTGATTTCTAAAGTCTGTTGTCTACTCACTTCGGGCACCGGCCCTCGCCCAAACCGGGCAGAGTCCGGCAATTAGCTCTACGTCACGGCCCGAGCGTGGGGGATTTCAAGGGACGGTCAAGGCTTGTCATGACCCCCCGCCTACCCCTCAACCGTGGGATGCTCCAAAAAAGGTAGGTGAACGCTAGTCCAAACACCACGTTTGCACTATTGGTCACGATTCTTGATGTTGGCCAAGGTTCCCGGTCAAAGAATTCCTTCACGAAGAACTAACGCTCTTAACGAGACAATCTACCAATCCCACAAGTCTACAACAGCTAAGAAATATACGAGGAAATTAAATAGCTTCAAGATAATCACAAGACTTCTTACCAAAGTGTAAGTAGCTTGCGAGAGGTACAAGCGAGGCGGGTACCGACAAGTCCTAAGACTCCGTCCTCCTAGGAACCGCGGAACACCGAGGGGCGAACCCAAGAACTCCGGGTAGAAAGAACAAAGCTTCTTTCTAGCTTTTCCCTTTCTCACTCTCTAGAATTTAGAAGAAGAAGAAGAAGTAGAAGAAGAAGAACTAATTCTACTCTCTTGCACAAGTGGATTTGGTTTCTCCTTAGAATTGTTGTGTAGAGAGGTGAAGGTGGGAGCTATTTATACACAAGGGGAGGGGCCTAAGTGCTAAAATCACCAAAACCGACCTAGGAACACCTTCCAAATCTGCCAAACCGACCATCCAACGTCGGTAGGGCTTGTTATGGAAGGTAACAAACCGCCTCCCCGAAACTGGGCCCGAACCACTCAACCGGGGTGCGGCCGCACCAGGTGGTGCGCCAAGCGCACCCTGCTGGGTCGGCCCCGGTGTTGACGGTCACCAACGACATATTTTTCCCGTCAACTTACTACCATAAAGGAGTAAAACTATACCTTTTATACTCATATGCATTTATCACTAATAAAATTCCACTTGTAGTGCCTATTATTTTATTTTACAGATTTATAATAAAAGCAAGTGGAAAATCGACCAAAGTACGCCATCCGGAAAGCGCATTATTGCAAAACACAAGCCGAGGAGCAAATCGACCCAAAACATCAAAACCGGGGCGAGCCAAGCCCGGCCCACAACTTTTCAAGACAAGGAAGACACCCCCACCGAGGCCCGGCCAGGCCGAGCCTGGGGGGGTGTAGCGCGCACCACCTGGTGCGGCCGCACCTCCCCGAGGCGGTTTCGGCCCGGCCCCGAGGGGAGGCGGTTCGTGCACCGCCAAATAGGGATTCCCGCCGTTGGATGGTCGGTTTGCTCGAATAGGAAGGTTTACCAGGTCGGTTTTGGTGTAATTTAGCACTTAGGCCCCTCCTCCAAGTGTATAAGTAGGCCCCCTCTCTCCCTCTCTCAACACACACCACTTGGAGTCCAAACAAACCAGCAATCTTCCTCTCTCTACCACCTCTACCTCTCTCTCTTCTTCTACTTCTTCTTTCTTCTTCTTCTTAGTTCTTGGTTAGCACTTGGAGTAGAAGAGCTACAAGGAGGGCTTGTCTCCTAGAAGAAAGTGCCTTGGTAATATACCTTCTCAATGGAGCATTCTTCTATTTGCAAGTCTTATATCTATGTTCTTGGCCTAACTTATGAACTAGAGTATAGTCTTGTTCATGTTCTAGTGTTGGTATATGAACTAGCATATAGTTTACATATCATAATCTTGACATGTTCATCTCAGTTCTTCATCGATCATCATATGCCTAACTTGATTAGAGGTGGGATATTGGTTCGTTGTTCCTTCAGGTTTGCTCTTGTTCTAGCCCGTCCATTCGACGAGTGGGGATTCTAGGGGGACAAGAGTAGTGCTCTGATATGCGGGCATGGTGCCCGGGTATTACGACACCTGCGGATATGAGTGCATGCCACGGTTGAGGGGGTAGGCGGCTTGGTCGTGACAAGCCTTGATCGTCCCTTAAAATCCCCCCCGTTCGTGTGTCTTTGTAGGAGTTCGTAAATGCTTCCCATCGGGCCGTATGGTATCGGGAGTCTCCCCGGTATCCTAGACCTAACCATGCTTAGATCGGTTTGCATATGATCCTAACTATTCATTTGTATGGCCATGACTAGATACATTAGAATTACTCTATTAGATTATTCATTTATTCTTTATCTATTTTCTTTATCCTTTTTCTTTGGTGGATTCTTAAGTGTGTGTCACACTATCCATAAACCATTATTGCTTACCCCCGTTATGAACAATTTGGTCTAAGCAAACACATGTTCCTCTATTCGGATGCCATGCTAGCTTATTAATCACATGCCTTCCTTTGGGAAAATATAAATAACGATACCACGAATACTTCCGGGTGAAATGCTACAATGATAGATCCGTGCGCTTGCGGATGAAATATCTAAGATGGCAAGATCTATCCTCATTGACAATCCTTTCGGATCACCGACATGGTGGTTTTACTTGGAAATGTCAGCGATGCATTTCCGCGCTGTTATTGGGAATGGGTTTTATACCTGTTTCCTTTGATTGCGCTAAGAAATGTCAACACTGCTCGGGCCGCGGCAGTCGGGCCTCCTTTGCCGTGAAAAGTAAATCCGGTAGTTTTGGCCCCGCCTCGGTATTGACGTTTTGTCCCGATTCTTGTTTGGGCTTGCCATTTGCTTCTTTGGGCCTTTTTCTATTTGTTGGTTTTTATTTCTTTTTCTTTGTATTTTTGGCCCAAAGTGATTATTCTTGAGTTGGTACCTGCAAGTCCAAATAAACACCAAAACTTGGAATATGTTAGTTGAAATCCTATTTCTAGGTTGTTTTGGTGTTGTGTTGATGGTGTTTAATTTGCAGTTGGCTACCGTCAACAGCCCTTATCATATTCTTGCCGATTGCCCAATCAAGAAAGAGAAGGAGAAGATGAAGGCATACAAGAGTGGCAAGACAAACAAGAAGAGCAAGACCATGACATTCAAGAAGACAAATGATGGTGCCTTTGTTTGTTCTTGGGATAGTGATGGCTCCTTCGATGAAGAGGAAGATAAGGCCAAGGCAATGAGTGCAATTGGTCAAGACAAGAAGCCATCTCTCTTCGGCTCATCACCATCATGCTTCATGGCTAAGGCCACTAAGGTATCATTGCATGAGCATGAAAAACTAAGTGATAATGAAGTAAAATATGATGATAGTGATGATGATGATGAATATAAACCCACTAGAGATGACCTTCTAGAGATGCTTAAGCAAACTCATATCATGCTTAAGACTAAGGACAAGGAATGTAGAACCTTACAAAAGAGTGTAAAAACTCTTGAGCAAAGTTTTAGTGAGCTAGAGGCCACCCATGAGGGTCTAAAGGAAGACCATGGGGAATTTGAGCTAGCTCATACAAGGCTTCAAAAAGCCCATGCCTTGCTCTTAGAAAAGAATGATAAAGCTTGCTTAATCATTAAAAAGGATGTTGGTTCAACATGTGACATCATAGATGAATCATTCTTGGTTGATGTTGAAGAACCATCCATTCCTTCCACATCCACATCAACCCACTCTACCTCTACTAGTAGTGATAAAGTAATTTTAGATTCATCATTGTTGGTTGAGAATGAGACTCTCAAAAGAGAGGTGGATGAGCTCACCCACTCCTTGAGGAAGGCATATGGTGGGGATGCCCGCTTGCTAAAGTGCTTGGGCAGCCAAAGGTTTTCCCTTAACAAGGAAGGCTTAGGCTATGTCCCCAAGAAAGGCAAGAAGACCTTTGCTACTCCAAAGCCTAGCTTTGTGAAGAGCAATGGGTCCTATTGCAATAGATGCAAGCAAGTGGGGCATCAAGAGCTAAAATGTGCTAAAATGAACATGAACAAGAAATCAAACAAAGTGCATTCCATACATTTTGATTCTTGTTATTTGCTTACCAAGGGTGAGAAGGGTGTCAAGGCAAGGTTTGTTAGTACACCCATTGTTGGCCCAAAGAAGAAGGCAATTTGAGTACCAAAGGCTTTGGTTGCTAACCTCTAAGGACCCAAAGGCAAATGGGTACCTAAATCTTGTTGATTTCCTTGTAGGTAAATTACAAGATTGGGGGGAATCATTGGATTCTTGATAGCGGGTGCACTCAACACATGACCGGTGATGCAAGAAAGCTCAACATTATTGATTCAACTCAAGAGAATGGCAAGCCTATTACATTTGGTGATAGCAAAAGTGACAAGATACAAGGCATAGGCAAGATAGCAATAACCAATGATTTGACCTTATCAAATGTGACACTAGTGGACATATTGAAGTACAATTTGCTTTCGGTGGCACAAATTTGTGATCTTGGTTACAAGTGCATCTTTGGTGAAGATAGTGTTGAGATAGTGAATACAAAAGATTCAAGATTGATCTTCAAGGGAATAAGATTTGATAACCTCTACCTTGTGGATTTTGGTGCTAGTGAGACACAAATTAGTACATGCTTGATATCTCAATCTAGCATGGGTTGGCTATGGCATAGAAGGCTTGGTCATGTTGGCATGAAGCAACTCAACAAGTTAGTAACACATGATCTAGTGAGGGGCTTGAAGGATGTTCACTTTGACAAGGACAAGCTATGTAGTGCATGTCAAGCCGGGAAGCAAGTTGCCAACACTCATCCAAAGAAGAGCTTCATGAGTACTTGCAAGCCATTTAACTTGATACATATTGACTTGTTTGGACCAACCACATACACAAGCATTGGTGGGAACAAGTATGGATTTGTGATTGTGGATGACTATACAAGATTCACTTGGGTGTTCTTTCTCAATGACAAGAGTGATGTGTATTCATTGTTCAAGACATTTCTCAAGAGGGTGCACAATGAGTTTGACATCATAATCAAGAAAGTGAGAAGTGACAATGAAAGTGAGTTCAAGAACACTAGAGTTGATGAGCTATGTGATGATTATGGAATCATGCATCAACTTTCGGCCAAGTATACACCACAATCAAATGGCCTAGTTGAGAGGAAGAATAGGACTATCATTGAGATGGCAAGGTCAATGCTTAGTGAGTACAATGTGAGTCAATCATTTTGGGCCGAAGCAATCAACACCGCTTGTCACTATATCAATAGATTGTATTGCCATCCCATGATGAACAAGACACCTTATGAGCTATTGAATGGAAGAAAGCCAACCATTGCATACTTTAGAGTATTTGGGTGCAAATGCTACATATTGAAAAAGGGTGCAAGACTTGGTAAGTTTGACAAGAGGTGTGATGAGGGGTTCCTACTCGGCTATTCCACCACAAGCAAAGCATATAGAGTGTGGAACAACTCAAGTGGTCTATTAGAGGAAGTCCATGATGTTGAATTTGATGAAACCAATGGGTCCCAAGATGAAGATGAGAATCTCAATGATGTTAGTGGAACTCAATTGGTAGATGCCATGAAGGGTATGGACATTGGTGATATTAGGCCAACTCAAGTTGAAGATGATAAAGATGAATTGCAACTAACTCAAGCTAGTGGTGCTCAAGTGCAAGATCAACAAGCTAATACATCAAGTGATCAACCAAGCACAAGCCATCAAGCTTCAATACTCCAAAGCTCAAGCATAGCTAGAGATCACCCAATTGATCAAATTGTTGGTGACATTGCAAGTGAAGTACAAACAAGAGGAAGGCTAGCGGCATTTTGTGAACACTTTGCTTTTGTGTCACAAGAAGAGCCCGAAAAGGTTGATGATGCCTTGAAGGATGAAGAATGGGTCATTGCAATGCAAGAGGAGCTAAACAACTTCGATAGAAATAAAGTGTGGGAATTGGTAGAAAGGCCAAAAGACTACAATGTCATTGGAACCAAATGGGTTTTCAAGAACAAGCAAGATGAAGATGGCATTGTTGTAAGAAACAAAGCAAGACTTGTTGCACAAGGGAACACTCAAGTAGAGGGTCTTGACTTTGGTGAAACATATGCTCCGGTTGCAAGATTAGAGACAATTAGAATTCTATTAGCCTATGCATGTGCCCACAACATCAAGCTATATCAAATGGATGTTAAAAGTGCTTTTCTCAATGGAATCATAAACAACCTCCCGATTTTGAAGACTATCATCATCCTAACCATGTGTACAAGTTGAACAAGGCATTATATGGGTTGAAGCAAGCACCTAGAGCATGGTATGAGAGGTTGAGAGACTTTCTACTCAAGAAAGGTTTCAAGATGGGAAAAGTTGACACTACTCTCTTCACCAAGAAGATTGGCAATGATTTGTTTGTCATGCAAATATATGTTGATGATATCATCTTTGGATCAACAAATCAAGACTATTGTGAAGAGTTTGGCAAGATGATGGCAAAAGAGTTTGAGATGTCTATGCTTGGTGAACTTACATACTTCCTTGGTCTACAAATCAAGCAAATGAAGAATGGCACATTCATTAGTCAAGGGAAATATATAAGGGACATGATCAAGAAGGTTGGGTTGCAAGATGCAAAGGGCATCAATACACCAATGGGTACTAGTGGATCATTGGACAATGATGCATATGGCAATATGGTTGATCAAAGGTACTATAGGTCATTGATTGGAAGCTTACTCTATGTGATCGCTTCTAGGCCCGATGTGATGTTTAGTGTTGGCAAGTGTGTAAGATTTCAATCCTCACCTAGAGAGAGTCATCTCACCGCATCCAAGAGAATCTTGAGGTATTTGAAGTACACACAAAATGTTGGGCTATGGTATCCCAAGGGGTCAAACTTTGAGCTTATTGGATATTCGGACTCCGACTATGGGGGATGCAAGGTTGATAGAAGAAGCACAAGTGGCACTTGTCAATTCCTTGGAAGATCTCTAGTATCATGGTCATCAAAGAAGCAAACCGGTGTGACACTTTCAACCGCCGAGGCCGAGTACATTAGTGCCGGTAGTTGTTGTGCACAATTGCTTTGGATGAGATCAACCTTGAAGGATTATGGATTTGATTTTCATCATGTGCCTTTGTATTGTGATAATGAGAGTGCTTGCAAGATGACACAAAACCCAGTTCAACATACAAGAACAAAGCACATTGACATAAGGCATCACTTCATAAGAGATCATAAACAAAAAGGGTGACATTGCTATTCATCCAATTGGCACCGAAGATCAACTTGCCGATATCTTTACCAAGCCACTAGATGAGAAGAGGTTTTGCAAGCTAAGAAATGAGTTGAATATTCTTGATTTCTCCAACATGAGTTGAATGCACCCCACATCTATGACATGTCTCTCCTTCAAGCAAAGCAAAGGTAAAATTGTTTGACATGTCATTCATGATATCTAAGGACTTGTTAGAACATCTAGACATATAACATGGCTCCTTAGAAAGCATTCATGGAAAATCAATGAATTTCAATATATGTATGGCATCACTATAGTTTCTTTGTCTTGATTGATCTAGTGATGGCATATGACATGTTTATGGGCTTGCAAACTCAAGTGTTGAATTTGGACATTTTGTCTCACATATATTTCAACATAGGCAAGATAACCCTTTCATGAGGTGTGAAGAAGCTTGTCTTTGGTTCAAACCGAAATATATATTTGGTAAGCTATCCAAATTTGACCAAATTTGAAGACTAATTCTTTCCTCCATCACACAACTTGGTCATACCTTTTGTGAAAATTATTGACAAAGGGGAGGGATTAGTGCATAAAGGATTTGAAAGGGATAAAAAATTTTGAAGCACACAAGTAGGGGGAGCAAGCTCATAGAGAAATTGTTGCATTTGTTTGTGCACTAACATATGACTTGCTCATTGCACATGTATTTAAATTCCATATATACATGCTTGTGTGGTGTATGCTAGTAGTATTTTGAATGACGAATGTTCAACTAGCATGCATAGGAGATAGCTAGACATTTTAAATTCGCACTTAATTCAAGTACCTTGCATATAATGTTGATCTCACGAGGTATTTTGAGTTTTGATGAAATGTCTAGTTATTCATGGTGCTAAGATGGTGTAAATGGCTACTCCGATTGGTATCACGCTTCAAAGGTCCATTTCTTACACCTTAGCATCATTTTGGTAACATTGCTCACCCTCAATTTCAATATTCATACATATGTGCAAAGCTTATATCCAATCTCTAGGCACATATGTAGGGGGTGCTAATGCTACCAAAATCGAACCTATGATGGTTGTCCAATCCTATAATCATGATCAAATTGCTTGGACAAACATGATATGTTCAAAAATCTTTTATCATAAAATCTTTATGCGGGTTGTCATCAATTACCAAAAAGGGAGAGATTGAAGATCTCTAGATTGGTTTTGAGTAATTAATGACAACCTAGGACTAATCTCTATGTTTAAGTGTGTATCTAGCTTGAGATGGTTCTAGCCAAGTTGTGAAGCATGGTGGTCATGGTGGATGCACGGTGATGATCCAAAAGTTGATCAAGCGCTTGGACTTGGAAAAAGGAAAATAAAATGGGCTCAAGGCAAAGGTATATTTGATAGGGCCATTTTATTTTGCACTCAAAACATCATAGCGGATGTGAGTGATTTAGGTTTGATAACCGTACTATAAAGAGGAGAAAATCATAATCGCTTTACTCACCTAGTGCCACTAAATTCGAATTTCAAATTGCATGTGCATTCGGGTTAGTGACGCGTGGTGATACGATGAGAAACTCCTTTGGAAAAGGCTTGAGAAAATGTCATCTAATTGTGCTCAAAAGATTTGAGATAATTTGGATGAGATGACATGAGATTTGGATTAAGTTTTATTGAAAATCTTGGAAAAGAAAAAGTGAAAGAGGTGACGTGCTTGAAATATATACATGTATATGTATATATACATGCTCACGTAGAAGCATTTGCTAGCTAGCTTGCTAGCTTTTAGCTGTTCGGCTGCACACTTGCTCGGCATTGGTGGCTTTCAAATTCAAATGGACGACATGGCGCCTTGCTAGTGGCCGGCTGGGAGAGCAGCATGGTGGACCGTGGCTTGCTGTTTACCAAATTCAAAAGCATCGACGTGGCAGTTTGGTTTGCTGGGCGTTGCTCTTCTGATGTCGAACCTGCTGCAGGCCATCACGAGCTGGGCCTTGCCTCCTGTGCGCCGATGGGCCATGGGACATCTGCTGGTTGGGCTCGCTGCTGCCGAGCGCTGCTGCTTGGCCTGCTTGCTGCCCTGCAAGCTAACGAGGTGCCGCTCCAGTTGTGTACTGATCCATCTCCCCTCACTGCAAGCCGCCGCTGCTCAGACACAAATCGTTTCGCTGCTTGCTTCTTTCCAGAGACAGAGAGCGTGCGAGTGGAGCTTCGCTGCTGCTCGCCGACCGTTGTGGATCTGTCCGTTGGAGCCTGCCGTTGGGAGCTGGCCAAGAGGATAAAGGGCATCGGTCTGCCCTACAGGTCCTCTCTCTTGCCAACTCGAAAATCTCAGTGAGCTTGCTCTCTTCCTCTTGCTTTCTTGCAAACCCTAAGTGAGAGCTCCAATCCTCAATCCCTCCACTCCATTGATTTGTGCTCCAATCAAGTGAGGGATTGTGCTCTAGAGATCGATTTGAGAGCTCCAAGAGGATTGCTTTCCTCTCCTCTCCATTTCCATGGTGGATTGTTGCTATTGAGAGAGGATTGAGTAACCCTAGTGTGCATTGCATTTGTGATTCATTTCGTGGCATTAGGTGGTGATTGCAATTGTGGTCATCTCTTTACTCTTGGTGATTGCCGTCACCTAGACGGTTGGAGTTGGATTGATTGGTGAGGGGATTTGGTGATTGTATCCGCCCCCAATCAAGGTGATATTGTGAAGGGTTCTTGAGCTTCCCCGGTGGGACACCAAATTGCAACTCTAGTGGATTGCTCGTGTCATTGAGTTACCTCTCTTGTGAGTGGTGTCTTGGAGAGCCCGAGGGGCCAACTAGCGAGTGCACTGCCTAGTCTAAGAACCATCCAAGTGTTGATCAACACAACGGGGAGTAGCTTGCCGGCAAGCAAGTGAACCTCGGGGATAAATCAATTGTGTCATCTCTTGTCTCCCGGTGAACTTGGATTGATTGATATATATATTGTTGGAATCATATTTTTGGTGATTGGCATCTTCATCATATTATTGTTATTCTTATTCCTCGTGGTGATTGGGTCATTGCCTCTACACGTCGGTATACCAAGCTTTCCTCTCTTGTATTTACTTCCCTAGTTTATCTTGAGTAGAGAGCTAGCTCTTGCTTGTGTAGGTGTTCTTGCTAGCATAAGGCCTTATCTAGGATTGCTCACTAGATAGTGTAGTGACATAGCAATTGTATGCCTTAGAGATAATAATCACTAGAATTGCAATAGGTGGCTTGCCTAACATTTAGAGCTAGAGCAAACCGCATTTCGCCATTTGTTTTACTAATATCTTTGCTCTAGTGTCTTTGAAGAATTTTTATTAGGCTATTCACCCCCTCTAGCCATCTAGGACCTTACACATCCCCGCGCTCCGCCGTGGCCAGCCGCGCCGCCGGGGCCGCCAGATCGCCGCCTTCGCACCGCCACGCTGCGCTCCACGCCGGGGCCGTCCCTCGAGCCGAGACCGCCGACGCCGCCCCCGCGAGCCGAGATCCGCCGCCGTCTCCTCGCCTCGGCCGGATCTGCTCTCCCCGTCCTCAAGGACGACGGATCCGCGTGCGGCGGGGAGGCCACGAGGCCGCCGAGGGTGCGAGGAGAGAGGTGGCGCGTGGGGGAGGAGGGAGAGGGGCGGTAGCCACAGCGCGTGGGGAGGATGAGGAAGAGGGTGTCGCGTTGCGCCCGACGGAAGAGAGGATGAGGAAGAGAGTGTCGCATCGCATGGACAGAGAGGGGCCGCGGCGCGGCGGGTGGGATGAGAGAGTGAGGAGAGAAAGTGAGATACAAAACCCTAGAGTCTCTATTATATATGGGCCCGGTGGAGAGAGACATTTGGGCCTCAATAGCTGGGCGGGATTATCCGTGGCGGGCCTTTTAGGTTGCCTGCCACAAGTTAATCGATTTTGCGTGGCGAGCACCTTAACATGCCCGCCACGAAAAATAGTGTATTTTCTGTGGCGGGCGTGTTAAGGTGCCCGCCACGGAAAATCAATTTTGCGGCGGTAAAAAATGCCCGCCACGGAAAATAAAACAGGCGAGGCATTAACCGTGACGGGCAAACTATGTGCCCGCCACGGAAAAAGATTTTCAGGTATCACGCAAAATCATTTTGGTACTAGTGATCCTATAGTCCAGATTAGAAGTTTGTATGGTTCGTGCGCGAAGGGATGGTTTGCACATGATACGTTTCCTACCAAGTATATGGCTTGAGTGATGCTGGTGTAAACTATTAGCATTCAGTTCTCTCCACGTGAGGGAGGAGAAGAATAGACAATTAGTAGCACCGCTACCGATAATCTCACCAAAAAGTATGACATGACCATGTTTCCTAATAAGGGCTATATGATGAGGTTTACTAACTCAAAACGAGTAAATAATTCTTACGACGTTTGTGCTTACACATTATTAATTTGCAGACTGCATGCATCGTACGCATTATTTGCAGACTGCATGCAATGTTATTGTTGATAACAAATGCTATTGGCAGCAAAAGAGCAAGATGACGGCCTGTGTAAACCATGGACAGCACAAGGGTAATATGACAGGTGTTTCCTATATAAAAGTGGACAAAACAATTACATTGTTTGGGCCGGAACACAGGCATACAAACGTCATTGTGTGTCTATATACATATATATCATCACCATAGGCAAATACGCGTCACTCCTCACAAATACGCGTCACGACGGACGCAATGATTTTTGTAACCTCAGAAGCTTGCAAAGGATGATTAATATAGAAATCAGGACTTGCTGGCTTGCAGCGTAATGCAAATCACGACATGCTACTATTTGCTGGCACGCTCCCTCCCTGATGCAATGCAATCGCAAAGCAACTATGGAGCTAGCGAAATCGGCGAATCCAACAGGCATATATGCGTCTGATCCATGTGTTGGTCATTGTGGTCTATGTGCATACGGTACACAATTTCATAAGAACTTTGTGAATTCAGAACTAATATATACCAGACAAATGTCTGTGTGTATATATACACACATATACGTAGAGCATGTACCATCACCCTAGGCTACTACGTTCTTCTTCTTCTCCCGAGGTTTGTCATTTATTTCTTTGTTAGTTATTGCTTCCAAAATTCTTCCTTTCAACATTTAGTACATTGTTTGTTGCCAGTTGGTATAGGGTCCAATTCGATTAAGATGTGTTCTTAGTATTAAAGTAGGATGTCTATCGCAGTTTCAAAATTATTCTTACCAAAGATTATAGCATTGGGTGGAGACAAGATGTTACCATTGATCTTGCGGAAGAAGATAACAATTTTTTTAGTTCATATGGTATTTTCACAAGGAATTGGACCCACGTTCTCTTGATGGTCGAAATCTTTATTATATCATCACTTGTTTTGAGGTAGTCAAGTATTTGATCAATTGGCAGGCCATTCAGATGAGAAAAATTATCCTGGTCCCAAACAAATGCTCGATTGTTGATTCTTTTTTGTATCATAACAGTTTCAACAAAGAGAAAGCCAAGGATAGTACATTATCTTTGTTGCCCATACGCCTTCTGCTATTGACCAGTTACTCGACTACCTCAAAACTAGGGATGACATAATATTGAATGATTTAGTACATTTCGACGATAAAGAGAATGTGGGTCCAATTCCTTGTGAAAATATCATGAGAACTAAAAAATTGTTATCTTCCACCGTGAGGTCAATGATGTGGACTTGTAGGAACGCGGATTTAGTACATTTTGATTT
This sequence comes from Hyparrhenia diplandra, assembly GCA_015847255.1. Lineage (NCBI taxonomy): Eukaryota > Viridiplantae > Streptophyta > Magnoliopsida > Poales > Poaceae > Hyparrhenia > Hyparrhenia diplandra. Next base: position 743,427 of record JADLZK010004716.1, read on the forward strand.
AGTACATACCGCGTTGCACTCTTTAAAAACCTACAGGGACTAATCTGCAAAAGTTACGAACAAAGGGGTATCCTTGATCTCGGGCCATTGGATTGGAAGCCGACGGGCCAGATTAGATCGGGATCGCATAAAGGAAACACCACCGGCCGGAACAATGGCCCAATGGCGGCGTGGGCGCGATCCACGGCCGCGGATTTCGTCGGACTTCGTGATTCGCGATTATGACCGCAAGATCGGGACAAGGCGACAATGCCAGAGTGACGAGGACACGAACGCGACCTCATTTGACGTGAGCGCGTGTTGGTATACCTAATAGCATAAAATATAGAGGTTTTTAAAACGAAAATAAGGGCTTAAAATGAATATTAACATAGTATAGGGGCTTGACTAACATAATTCCACTAGTTTTGGTGATTTATATATTTTTTAGGGATTAAACGAGAAAATGCCCAAGAGTTTGCAAGCCCTACGACATGAAGACGTATCCGTGGACGTAACCCAACGTGGAACCTACACAAGAACATTCCGGAAGAGACCAGAGAGCACCAGAAGGAAGGTGGGGTCCACTGGCCGGCGAGCGGCGGCGCGCCCGGTGGGGCCCCTGTCGACCTCCCATTCAAGGTCGGTTCACCACCGCCTATGAGGAGCAATCTAGTCCATCCATCAAGGTCGGTTTGATCTAAGGGCTCTCGTGCATCCTCAGGGGCTATATAACAAGACCCTGACGACCCCTGGGTGAAACCCTAATTCATTCTACTCCATACCCAGTCCATCATCATGACCCCAAGTCAAGATCCTAAGCCCTATTTCCACCATAATGAGAGCAATAGCTATCTAGGTTAGCTCTAGAGGAAGTCAAGTATTGTCTTGGATTCCCGATAGTCAAAAAGTAGCGGGAGCCGAGCTTCTCGTGGCTTCTCTCTTGTATCTCATTTGTAAGTATTTGTTTAGAATACAATTGCCATGACTTTATTCTATTTAATGATTATATTCTTAGTTATATGCTTCTATGCTTATTATGATTATATATTTAGTTTAGTATGTTTGTCTTTATATTCAAGCATGGAGTCGTATAGCGCCCCCTTAGATGTACACTATGTGGGTGGTCGACAATGTGTAAACATGGTGTTTATACAACATTTGCTGCGACATCACCCTATATTCGGGATGTGTGGTAGATCGTGGATGTGATACTCCCATTAAGTCCTTTGGAGTCCACCCCGAATGTAGGGCTAGTTGAGCTTTGTTACTATGGTAGGTTGGTTTTGTTCCTAATCTTCCTTAGTAATATTCACCATATGTAGATATAATGCTTCCATACGATGATGACTAGGTGTATTGCACTAATTGTAGTATGCATTGACATATAAGTAGGAGTAACTTAGGAATATTCCATCCACCTTACCTATACTATGGTATTTAGCCTTTGTTATGATACTAGCTAGTGGCATATCATGATCTTTGACTTGGATGCTATCATTATTATTATTTTATTATCTTTATTATGTGACTTACCTCGTTTGAGTTTAGTATGATGCATATGGTTTACTCTACATTACACCCTTTGCAAGTGAATCATCATTAAATCATCAACCTACCCATAGCCCATCCCTTTCTTTTCGGTAGAATATAAATACGATACACGGATAGACTCTCGGTGAAGTGCTACAATTGGGTAATTCTATGCGTGGCGCTGCGGATACCGTAATTATATTATCATTGCAAGAGTTTCAAGTGTCATATTAAGAATATCCGTTCACGCATTTCTTTAGTGTTGTAAGCTAGGGTGACAGATTAGTTTCGTAGGCAATGCTAGAATGTGTGGTACAGCTTTTTGTGCCTATCATGGTGAGATTAACTCCACCATCGATAATGTTGCAGAGTCATACACCATAACTAACTCCGTCTAACTTTATTAACTTTCGCTCTAACTTTTATTGGAATGTGAGATTAACTCCACATCCAAGCTAACTTATTATATAGATACCATTTATACATTTCTGGCGCCGTCCTAGATGTGGATCGCGTTAGAGATGTCAACAGCGCGTGAGCGGAACACGCAGCAACGCGGAACACAGCCATGACCGGCGGCGAGCAACTCGGCGGTGTAGATGAATCGTCCGTAGCGGCCATAATCCGACAAATTGAAAACAATAGATCGAGGAGGGACGCAAGGGGGTCTCACCACCGCGAGGAAGCCGGGGATGGCGGGCTAATTCTTGTTGCTCTTGGAGAGTAGCTCTCCTAGCCGGCTTGGTGATTTGGTGGAGGCGTTGGCAAGAGTTGGAGATTGTTCTTCGCCACCTCCGGTTGGTTGTGAGGGGTTCTTGTGCATCCCCATTGGAGCGACGAATTGCATCTCTAGTGGATTGCTCGTGTCTTGGGTACCTCAATTGTGAGTGGTGGCTTTGGAGCTAGCAAGTGCACCGACTAGCTTGAGCACCACACTTGTGTTGGTCGGCACAACCGGAGATGTAACTCATTGGTGCATGAGCGAACTCTGGGTGAACAAAACGACTTGTTCATTGTCTCCTTTGGTTATTGGCTTCGTCTTGTTGATTGTGATTGTACATCTCTATTGGTGATTGATTCATTGCCTCTACAAGTCGGTATAACAATCCTTCTCCTCGATTGTATTCATTGATTCTTACATATCTTGTGTAGCTCTTAGTTGTGTAGCTTATAGTTGCTTAGTAGTGTATTTGATTCTAGTTGATAATCTTGTGCTAGTTGCCCTTGTTAGTTGTGATCTCACCTAGGAGTAAAGTAGCAACATAGCCTTGTGATTGAATTAGAGACATTAGTTCAACTAGAATTGTGCAAATAGGTGGCTTGCCTAACCATAGAACTAGAGCAACCGCAATTTCTTTGTTTGTTATCTAACGAGTTTACTCTAGTGATTTTGTAGAATTTTTTTATTAGGCTATTCACCCCCCTCTAGTCATTTAGGACCTTACTGATTCTTAGATTAATTATATTTTCATAATATACCTATTTAATTTCAAAAATCTTTGTAATTCTCTCTATAATTTTGGTCCAATTAGATGTTTTGACTATCTAAAATTTTTGAAATGACTTACAATTTGGAATCGAGGGAGTACTATATATGTATAGAGAAACATAGTAAGACTATATCTAGGAAAAACAGAACAGCTTGTAATTTAAAACCTGGGGAGTAAAAGGAAAATGGTGATTCCACTTGAAACATATTATACCAAACTTGATGGATTCATGAAAGAGGTGGAGTCTCCGACACTTCACATATTAGATCAGTAGATGACATAGAATCAAAGCCCACTGCTTAATACTGTCGATCTAGAGCACCAAATCTATCATCTTCGAGTGAAGATGATAGAATATCATATACATGTCTGTGTAGAAGTTCATAACATTCAAATCCCCTAACATTCGTGTTGCACTACACACAGTAGATGAGTAGATGTCATGGAATCAACCACTGCTTATTATTGTCGATCTAGAGCACCAAATATATCATCTTCGAGTGAAGATGATACAATATCATATACATATCTGTGTAGAAGTTCATAACTTTCAAATCCCCTAAAATTCGTGTAGCACCTACACACAGTAGATTAGATGAGTAGATGCCATAGAATCGGCCACTGCTTATGACTGCCGATCAAAGAGCACCAAATATATCATCTTCGAAAGTGAAGATGATACAATATCATAAACGTATCTGTGGAACAGGTGGTGAGTTTATCTTATCACTTTGTCGGCTTGCTGTATCGCAAGCAGAAGGACTTCAGCCTATCAAGTCCATCTTCGAGAGAAGATGGATCAATTGCAAAGGTGATCCTAAGCCAATCCTTGTATCCCACAGCACATCCTGACAATTTGTTTCCAGCATGTTACATCTCAAATAAAAAAGGTGATCCCAAGGTGAATGGGAAAATGTCTTGTACTAATTAAGCAGATGAACTGATCTGCATTGTACAACTATAGTTTCAAATGAATCATGTATTCGGAAGACCAATACCTGGTAGAACAACCACTAATTCTTCCTTTGCTAGCCGGCAGCAGAAATCCATGTCATCTTTGATGTCTGATAGGCAAGATACATCCAGTTTCACCTGTAGCAAGTCAAGGGAACTTCATATATTGTTAGCAAATCCCTCATGGTGTCCAGCAACATGGAAGAGTATAGTTTCAAATGAATCATGGTCTCCAGCAAATGATTCACAGACCATTACAAACATGGATCCCTCTGGTTTGCTTGGGCATGTGATTGCATTGATGCCCTTCAACTTTTCCCCAGCATATGTCTGCACTTTCTTTTATAATTTTGGAGGTTTTTTGAAAAAATCCTGTTTTGTGTTCTCGAAGAGGTTTGGAATTGCTCCCTGAAAAACAAAATTTTGTTGTTAAGTCGATGCAAACCAGTATTTTCCTATGCACAGTGTCAAGTCTCGTAGGAAAATTGGAACACAGTTATAGTTACCTGGACAAATGTTGGAGGATCAGAGGAGATATCAAGGTAGCTCTTGATGCTGCTAACTACCTGAAAGAAGAAAAAAAACTTTTCTAAGCATTGTGTGAATGCATTTTGCATGGCCCCATCATTTAATTCCAAAATGTGAAAAATAGCACTACTATTTGATCAGGCATGTCAGCACCCAGGCCATTTTGTTATATGAAATGCAAACCAATTTCCAAATCTGATTATCAGATAACCAATGTTAAACCATGAAAAGTAAAGAACCTTAGTCATCTGAAATACACCATTCGGATCATTGGTAACTATCCATCCAAGCCGCCATCCAGGCACCACCCATTTCTTTGATATGGAACCCAGTGTGAGGACTGGAGCCACAGCCCCAAACACACCCATCGGCACAAATTTCCTCTCTCCAAATGTCAAGTGTGCATAAACCTCATCTGCTATGACAAATATGCCAAGTTTCTGCGCGGTCTCAGCAACCTAGAAAATCATGAACACATATGGGCATTCAGGCTATTCTCCAAGGATGTTTGACTGAGGCAGAAGAGGTAGCTTATTAGAACTTGCCTTGGCTAGGTGCTCATAGGTGTAGACATTGCCACATGGGTTTCCTGGGTTGACAATGACCATGGCAACAGTGTTATTATCAGCAAGAGCCTGGGACGCCATCAATGTCAACCTCCCAATCTTTCTCAGGTAGAAGATCGAAGTACCGTGCTTCCATGCCATTGAAAACAGCACGTGCCTCATAGAACAAGTAGCCAGGCCTTGGAACCAAGATGTTGGCACCAGGACGAGCTAACACAGAGCAGATTATCTCAATTGCTTGAGCACATCCACTTGTGAGGTAGACATCATCAGGTGACAAGTTATATGGCAAATCATGGGACAAGTACTGAGCAATGGACCTGAAATTTATGGTTTTAAACCACAGTAAGGTAATGTTTGGAGTTGTGAAGAACAAAGATGTATAATGGAATCATTATTAACTGGAAGAAATTAAGTACTTTGTAGTTTATACTGCAAACAAAAACAAAAAAAAACCCAGAAACGACTGTCGGGAGAAAATTTCAGTGTGCAAACTCCTAGGCATCAAGAGACTGAACACATAGCATGTAGTACAGGTGCAGGGTTGACTCATTATCTTTTTTTTATGAACACAAACATGTAGTACTGATTGGATAACCAAAAAGAAATCATGGAAACAGGAAATGTAAAATGTTATGACTCAACTCAACATAGTCTAAGGAAGTGAATCTTATAGTTGGAACAGGAACCAAGGTGCAAAGCAATATTTCCCCTTGTATTGTTGATGTTAGTGGCTATCACATAAAGTTCACAGAGACAATGTTCAGTGATTCCCAAACAGAGCATGTTGACTTCAGCAATGATGAATTAATGGTGTATGAATCTTTTTTCTGAAATAAAGTGGGGAGGCAAACAACCTTTCCATAGGATCAGTTAAATAATTATTCACTTGTAGTATTGTTTTTTTGGTATATATATTGTATCATTCATACCCCGTGACTGTTTGCTATCACAGCAAGTTGGCCAAGACAATATTGGCAGATGTAATGTTCAGTGATTGTGAAACAGAGCACAGGCTCTGTTAACTAGAACTGGCTACTAAATTCATGCTGACTCCAGCAATAATAAACTAACGATGTAGAATCTCTTTTCTGAAATAAGGTGGGGGAATCAAACAGCCTTTCCATAGCACCAGTCAACTGTATGCTTTCAGAGCAGGTTGTCAAAGACAATACTGGCAAATGTAAGGTTCAGTGATTCCCAAACAGAGCATAGGCTCTGTTAACTAACACTGGTTATTAAAATCATGCTGACTCAAGCAATAATGAATTAATGGTGTGCAATCTCTTTTCTGAAATAAGATGTGGAAGTCAAAGGGCCTCTTTCTACAGCACCAGTCCAGTAAGTAATCACTTGTCTGACACAATGAAATACCATTCACCACGACGAAAACTGAAAATTTTCGTCTATGAAATGCCTGCACTAGTTTACTCGTCACAATAATTATTTCAGCTTCAAGCAGTAGGATAGGATTTGCATCTGCAGATAACTAAAGCGGCATGGGAAGCAGCAATAGGGGCAGAGAGAGGAAGTCACCTCCGTGCAGGCTCAAGGCCGACGCAAGTAGAGTAGGAGTTGTACTCCCCGGACTGGAGCGCGCCGGCGACGGCGTTCACGGCCTCCGGCGCCGTCCGGAAGCACGGGAACGCCGACGGGTCGCCGTGGCCCATCGGGACCACCGGCCGCCCGCCTTCTGCGTCCTCCACCATCCCGGCCTTGACCCTGCCCAGCACGCCGCGCACCGACAGCGCCGTCAGGCCCAGCAGGGTCTCGTTCGGCGCGAAGTTCCACGAGCCCCGGACAGCCGCCGCCGCCGCCACTGCCTCGCCATTGATGGCGGCAGTCTTCTCCATCGGGACGGGGAGGTTTGGCTTTCTTGGTGGCTTACTGGCTTGCCCACTGCCAGGACTGGACTGTGCCGGTCTACTTATAGTACACAAAGAAATTTAGGCAGAAAAGAAAGATTTTTAGTGAAAATTGGGTGTCAGAAATTTAGTGATGATACCACAAAGCGACAGTTTTGGTTGGCGGAATCAGCTCTGATTCGCCAAGGAAATCACGCCAAACAGAGCAAGTCTGATCGAGCTGAGACACCCTATCTATCACGGTTTCTTTCTACAGCAACCTGAATTGACTTGAGGTGGTTTCGCACACATTCTCTTCTGCTCCCTCTATGTTCCAGGATAAAAAGATGTTTTGAACATATTTCTAGGTGAGTTATTTTTGGTACCAAGTTGGCATGCACTACATCTGAGTCAATAGCAGAAAGTATGAATCTGAAAAAGTCAAAACGTATTTCAATTTAGGATGGAGAGGGTTTTTTTTCCCGATTAGTATCAATTTATTTTTTAGATTTAGTTCTTTTTTACCGCAATAAGTTAAAGTATGTTGTATTTAAATTGTTCTTCGTGTATAAAAATTAGTTTTTTAAAACATATTTATATTTATATATAGGTTTTCAAAAAAATTCTTATGAACTAGAATTCATCAGCCTGATAGTCAAACAGTTCCATAAGGTCATTGTGATTTATCTACAGAATTGTTCGTCATGACTTGAGTGAATCCAGATTGAAAAAGTTTCTATGAGAATCTAGATCATCCATACTAATAAACGAATCATCTTGGTGTGTTTGCCTGTTCGGAATAGAATGTGTTGTCTATTACCACCCAGCTCTCTGAATTTTGTAGCAATGTATAAAGTTTTTTTTTTTTTTTTTTTTGAGAATGTAGCTATGTATAAAGTTAATAATGAATTAAGTCACTCGGCGTAATTTTATAGCATTAATTCAGGCATAATGGTTCACCACATTGTTTGGAATGAGATTGTTATTCAAACTGGGCCATGTTGGCTGCACAATATTAAATACTCACCTCGTGATTGACGGGCACATCGCCTACCATAAAAAAGAATATTGCAGTTAAATCCTTTAAAATATGATCATGCATGTCAAGTTCCAACATAAGGAACCTAACTAACCAGCTAGGTTATGCTTAGTTCGCTCAAACATAGGACACTGACTAAGGGTTTAATAAAAAAATCCTCTTCATAAAAAAAAAAAATCTATTTTTTTTTCTCATATTATGGGATAGAATCAATATCTAGTTAGTACATAGTATATTTGGTTTATGAACGGAAAGTTATAATATCTATACCTATTAATAAACGAGAGAAAATTTCTCGTTCACCTTTATTTTCTGCCCTTATTTTTTCTGTCTGCCACTATATGGGCCTTAATTGGGCTTGTAAGAAAAGCATATCGTCATTAGAATAATTTAGGCACATGATCTATATCTATATCTTTCTATACCTACTAATAAAAGAGAAAATTTCTTGAGCAAAATTTCCGTCTGCCTTTGGAGTCCGGCCGGCGCACGTACGCCTCGCCCATGTTTCCGTCGTCTGGTCGTCCAGACTTCTCTGTCCGCCTATTTTACCACAGTGCGCATAGAGTTGGAGACATATACGGAAAGGATAGGAGTTTCCGTATAATACTAATATTGGCACAACTGCATGGAGTACTAGATTGCAGCTTTCGGCGTCAATAGTTGTATTACCAAAAATATGAGTACTAGATTGCAGCTTTGGGCCTCAATAGGAGTTGGAGATGCATACGAAAAGAATAGGAGTTTCTAGAACGAAATCAAATTAATATCACCGCGCAATAGTTTTTCTATATTAAAGCAAGAGTACGCATCAATCAAACTGGGTCTGAATCAAAACTACCATGAACAAAAATCAATTTGACCAGAGACCAGGCATGCGACGGGGACTGCGGCCCGCTGAGGCGAGCGAAGATGAAGGTGACCGGCCGGGGCAGCGACGAGGAAGGCAGGGACGAGCAGCCGGCGAAACGACGAGGAAGGCGTCCGGCCGGACGGTCGACGAGGACGGCATCCAGAGCGACGAGGACAGCTGCTGGAGCAAAGGGGTGAGCGAAGATGATAACTCGCCGTGGTTCGGAGGTTGCGCCGCCATGGCCCCCGCTCGACGAAGCAGGGGAGACTGCTCCGCCATCATGGAAGGTGACCTTCTTCGATCGATCTCCCCGTCACACCACGCTAGCGAGAGCACCATAGGAGAATGGAAAGCTCTCGAGATGGAGATTTTGGTGGTGTGACATGCATAGCTCGATTTCTGGATTTGCAGGTGTGATTTGGGAGAGGAGAAGAGGATGTGTTGTCTGTATTTTTTTTTTTTGTTCTTTGCAAAAACATGATGACTGAGTCACCGAGGAGAGAGGGAGAGTAGACTAGAGAAGACATGTGTGGGTATGTTAGAAATTTCTGGACTGCCACGTACTGGACTACGTACTCATATCTCCTGTTCTTTTTTGAACATTATTATATTCTATTCTTTGATTTTCTTGAACTGACTTCCACAGCTTATCCACAGCTTATGAAGTTAAGATTTTTTTTTACACATGCATGTAACCAATTGATTTAATATCTACATGAAAAAAACATGGTATTAATTGAAATAAAAGCTTATGCATACATGGTGCATAATCTGATCGGATTAGAACACATCACTCGCATACATAGCTTATAATCCGAGATGGAAGGAGTAATAAAGTATATATTCTTTTCATCGGAAAAAGTAGTTATTTGTCCCGCAGAACGCCTTGCGGGCATATTCTTAGTCTACTAATAAAAGAGACAATTTTCTATTTACCTTTTTTTTTTCTACTTGCTACTATATAGGCCTTAATTTTTAAATGTCTGCCGCTATATGGGCTTTAATTGGGCTTGTAGGAATTTGATGAGTCTAGAGATGGAGGTGTGGATTCCATCTCAACCAACCTCATTGCTAATGCATAAAGAAATGTCTATTTTATTAAAAAATAACCCTGTATTTGTAAAATGCAATAGTATTATACCACAATAGAAAGTAGAAACTACTGCTTGGGCATCACCGATGTCTCTACCCTTTGGATCATTCGGTGGAAATTCGTAAATGTATGACTGTTGGCGTGTCCATGTTTCAATTAATTAATTAATTAATTAGATCACAATAAGTAGTTTACCGCCTAATTTATTGTAAATAAAAAAATATATCTCTACAAGCTCCTAGTCTAACTAATCAAATCATAAAATAAAACATAAATAGTTTGGTAGTACGAATTTCGATTCCCGTATGTATTAGAATAGATAACACGACCATTACATATAAATCTTAAAATTGCAAGTCATGCATATAACTAATCAACAAGTTGTACGTGCACGTCCAAGTGCACGTGTTTTGCTAGTAGGTAATAATCGACAGAAAGCGACTAAATATTAAACTGCCAAACTGGTAGCCTAGCCATCCACGACTGGTGGGCCATCCCATCAACAAACTAACAAAACTTATAATTTGAGTAGTTGTTGACTGGTGGCGCCATATTCGATGGCTTGCCGGCCAAGTTATTTGCAAGTCCTGACTGGTGTAACATCGATCTGTTGCTGAAAGAGCGAGGAACCTGTGTATCTAGTCTTATTATCATCTTTGTCGCTCTCCCAATGCACAAACGTAAACCTGTGTCATCAAATATTTTTCTCCTTTTTTTCACCTTTTCGTTGATACTTTGTCCCAACTCACAATTTTAAAATGTTGCATAGGCCTTAGTTATTAATTAACTCGTTATTAGTAATTAAGGTGTGATGCTTCGTTACCATTATATTCACTACTGGAAACCAAAAATTCCTGACGGTAGCTGCACCGTACGTCAAGGAAATTGAGAATACCAACAGTAATATTGAAATTTAATTTCTGTGATAGCTAATATTGAAAGGAATTTTAGATTTTTTAGATAAAGGATGAATCATCCGGCCTCTACGCCCAGAGACGTACACAGCCTAAAAGGAATTTTAGATACTAGGGGACATCTAATATAATGTAGTTTGGAAGCATTGGACATGCTTATCAATTTGCATTTGTCTTTGCTACTTAAAAGTATTGAGGGTACGTACCACGGGTGGCAGACCATGTGTGACAAGTGGACAAAGACGTACAGATTAATGGCCCCTGACCATAATACAAAAAACATGCGTCAGCGTCCACGTCACAGAGACAGTGCCTGCTGAATTGGATGCGCATCTCTATGGCTTATTATGATGCAATGCCCTACAAAAAACGTGGATGCAAGCTCATTGGCTTAGTTCTTGTTAAAATGGTGGAGAAATTAAAAAGGACTTTCACTTAGATTTCACAACAATGCTATATATGCTCCAGAATACCTGCCCACAAATTTTATATAAAAAAGTAGGAGTTACCTTGGGTTAAGCTACTAATTAACGTGGAATGTTTTCTTCGCCATAAGGCATACACGTCACGGACAGGATTTTTGTTTGGTCATAGTACGCACTACCATGAGAGCTTCCCATGATGAAAAGTAGTGTTGCCATAGAACATGTTTAATAGGGAGCTCACATCGTCACTAACGTGACACAACTGACACATCGGGTGACATGACTAGTCGCGCGGCACATAATTGAAGGTATACTTTAAGCATGAATAGCTTATTTGTCCAGGGGAAGATAAATTATAGTCGGCACCACGATTTGAAGTCCTTTTTTTCAACTTGCAAAAGAAAATCTTTACATGACTTAGTGAACGCAGCTCCTCAACACACATACATACTTCCTCATGAATCTAAAGCAAATCCAAAACATCTTACAATTTGGACTGGATAGAGTATTTCTTTTGCACCTGTATGTACTATCAATTTTATATTTTTTAGTTTTAGTTCCTTTTTATTGCAAAAAGTTAGAACATGTTACACTTAAATTGTTCTTCATGTATAAAAAATTATATTTTAAACCGTTTTTTTATTTATCAATTCAAATGTTTGTTGAGACTTTAGAGAATCCAGATAGAAAACATTTCATGAAATCTAGCCACATTTTGCAATTTTTAGTTCGATGATAAAAGAATTGTTTGACAAAACCGTAGCCCATCAAAGTCTGTTTTCGTGTTGGCACAAAGACAATTAAGGTTGTGTTTAGTTCCTGAAAAGTGACTGAAAAATGAAACAGAATAGCATTGTAGCACTTTTCGTTTATTTGTGGTAAATATTGTCTTACCATGGGCTAACTAGCCTCATAAGATTAGATCTCTCAATGTCACACCCCAAAATTTCCTATTTTGGGAAGTGGAGAAAACACTAAATAACAACAAATGATTTTATTATTTTCTTAAATTTATCAACTTTAGTTAAGTTGTTGACATTCTAGATAGTGAAATTGTGTGTTTCTAAATTTTTATAACAAATTAATATGTTTTGTTGCATTTCATGCCTTTGCATAGTATTTTGTATGAAAAATGAGTTTAAATAATTTCAAATGCGTATAGGTTTAATCCAAATCTAATCTCTCAAGACCCTTGATCAAACTTCCATATCTTCAAACCATTATCAAATGCTTGGAAAACATGCACATTGATCCTTCTCCAAAAGACCTAAGTTTATGATTGATGACCAACCATTCTATCTCATCCCTCTCGAGCAAATCTACCATCACTTGTTCAAGCAATATTGCTCACACGGCATGAAACCAAGTTAACCTCAACTCTTCCTAGTTTGAACGCCATGCCATCCCTAGATTTGTTCTTTCTTTCTAACACTAGTACCCAAATGATTTTGGGTGATGGGCGAAATTGATTTTTGCGTGGCGGGCCGTTGTAGCCCGTCACTAATGAAAGGTCACGGTTAATCGCGTGATTTTTGCATGGCGGGCTACGGTGCCGTCCACGGTGAAATGAATATCCGTGGCGGGCACATTAGGATGCCCGCCACGGTATGGTTCAAAAAAAAAAAAAATAAAAAGAAAACAAAACTGTCCGGGCCCCCGCTAAGCCCATCGCCGAGCCGCGTAGGGCCCATCCGCCCGCCCTGAGCCCATCGCCGAGATCATTTGCCCCGCAAGCGCCGCTTTCGCCGCCGCTTGCTCGCCGCGAATCCCGCTGCTGCGCCCGCAGATCCGCCGCCGCCGCGCCGCCCGCTTTTGCTCACCCGCGGATCCAGCTGCAAATCCGCCCGCCGCACCCGCAGATTGGCGACCAGGGACGCGGAGCGGAGGAGCAGCGTCGGCGTGGCTCGAGCCCCGGATCCGCCACCGGGCTCTGCCTCCCGCTGGCCAGGGCGCCGGGATCCGCCGCCACCTACCGTGAGCAGGACTCATGCCGCCACGCCGTCGGGGGCTACCAACCGCCGGGATCCGCCACCGGTGCGGCTCCCCGCCCCTGGATCCGCCCGCCGTGGCCGGATCTGCCGGTGCACCTCTCGTGGGCCCCCGGATCCGCTGAGGGGGAAGAGGAAGGGGAGGGGTGGGCGCCGGAGGGGAAGAGGACGGGAGGGGCGGGTGCCGGAGGGAAGACGATGGGGGGGGCGCCGAAGGGAAGACGATGGGGCGGGCGGCGTCGGGGTCGGGAGAGGGCTGGCGGTCTATGTTTCGGAGAAGTGGAGAGAAGTGGCGGTCGGTGTTTCGGAGAGAAGTGGAGAGACATCCAAACCCTAAGTGTGGTATATATATGTGGAGATGCTCTCGGGCCGAGATGGGCCGCTTATCGGGCCACTATTTTCCGTGGCGGGCCTCTTAAAGCTGCCCGCCACGGACAATTGATTTTGCGTGGCGGGCACCTTAACATGCCCGCCACGCAAAATATGCTATTTTGCGTGGCGGGTGTGTTAAGGTGCCCACCACGCAAAATCAATTTTCGATGACGGGTAAAAACATGCACGCCACGCAAAAATAAAATTAGATGTGGCGAGGCATTTTCCGTGGCGGGCAAAAAACGTGCCCGCCACGGAAAAGATTTTGTACTATCACGCAAAATCATTTCGTTAGTAGTGTAAAGGGTTATTCTTTTCTCTCTTTTGCTCACCTTGGGAAACATTTCAATGGACTCTTTCCTCTCTACCTCTTCTCCACTCAATCCCACAACCCAAAAAAATACTACAAGAAACTAGCTCCATAACTCTATCTTCACATCGGCGTCCAAACAGTGCCTTAACCATCGCCTCGGACCAAAGCCCAACCATCCTCCTCTCCTTTGTGAGTAAAAATCAAGTCCATACAACCTTCCATCTCTTCCTATCCCCTCTCCTACGTCACCCCTTGGCAGCCATCTCAATCTAGCACAAAAATATCAACCAAAACAAGAAAAATATCAAGCATGACCCTTTGCCTTCCTACCCCTTCACCTCCCATCCCCTCACCCCTCATATATACTCCCCCCACAGACCCCTCATGCCTCCCCTTCAGTTCCCCACGGCAAGAACAGAGGAGGGATGTCCCTACACCTCCTCCTTCCCCATGGCTTCCCCGATCAACCGCAACGCAAGAAGGAAGCCCCGTCGCACCGCATCGTCGTCATCGGCCATCGTTGACGTGTCTCTTCCCTCCACCAAGTAATTCCCCATGGTGAAAACACTCCATCATCTCACCTATCCTGTTATAATGTTATTCTATTCATATCAAGTACTTTAGGTGACGTATGGTTGATCCCCGATGAAGTTTACCCGTGATATGTGTTGCTGTCCTCGCAGCTAGCGTTGCTGCTTCTTACGGAATCGGCGTTCCCCGATGTTTCGTGGAGTCAATCATCAATCCATCTGGTGGAGATGTAGATAACATCCTTGAACATGTCTCTGTAAAAGGATTTAGTCAGATCAGTTGTGAAATCACAGATATGGTCATCACCGTGACTGCTATTCCTGCTGCCTTGACAGGTTTCTGCTTTGTGTGCTTTTGGCGTTCCCCGCTAATCCACTGACCAAATCATCAATACCTTGAACATACATGTCTATAAAATCCTTGAACATGATCCTGCTAGTTGGTTTGGCTACCCAATTCCCTATGGCCGAGATATCAAAGCCGAAGTGTCTGCTACCGCTCCTGTCCAAACAGCAATCACCCTGTTTTTGGCAACAACGTTCCCGTTGATCCATTGAACCCCTTGATGCATCCTTTGGAATAAATATACTTTATATAGATGCACATGCCTCTGAAAGAATTCATGTTCATAGGGTTAAGTATAAAAGAGATATTAACCTTTTGTTGCTGGATGTCCTTGCTGCCCCTGCTGTCCGCTGCCATGCTGATGCCGGTTGGCATGTGTGTTCCCGATGATTCACCACTGCAGTGGTTAAGACATTCAACCACAATGTGTACCACAAACTTACACACATCTTTACAAGTTTCCTTAGCCACATGAACCACAAGAACTATGATATAACAATCACCGTGTCACTTTGCTCTTGCCATGTCAATTGCCACACAGTGTCATCTTGCAATCTCATTTCATGCCTATCTAGTTGTCAAAACATAATGTCCTTTTGTCATAATATGTTTCTTTTAGTCAACCTCTACCTTGTTCACATGAATCCAACCATTTACACATATACCTTTCAAGTCTCACATCTTTTAATCGTGTCTCCTGTTTTGGTTAGTTTATGTGCTCACGATTGTAGAACAGGTCGTACGCTTTCAAAACCTTTATAGCTTATTTTTGTAATGTTTGATTTATTGTTTCTAGGGTTTGTTCAGGTGCTTGGTTGTTGCTATTGTTAGAAGAAGCTGAACAAGAATGATCCGGAAGGAACGTTGCACAAGCTTGAGCACTGTTTGAGGCAAGTGTAACATGAGTTTCCTTGCTACCTAATAATCTCATAATCACTTTCATATGCATGTGTCTAGAATGATGCTAAGGACTTTACCTAGTATTTTTTATATCCTTTATTCCTTGATCACCATGGGTTCATGCATATGGATAGCTTTGCTTAGCTTGCAATAACCAAACAATATAATGTTAACTTTGATTAATGACATATGGAATCAATGATCAAAGATGATGCCTTGGAGATACATGGACAGAAGAGGGCTATAGCATTGGGCCTTTTTGGGTGCTCTAGACTGCCCTCCGTAAGGCCTAAATCTTAAAGCGACAACCCAGGAAGACAATATAGCCTTGAGTGACAAAGTGGGCACGACTTTAGTCGTATAACTAGTTTTCTCTATCTTAATGGTGGCTTACCGAAAGGGCAAGAGGGGGTAACCACGATGGGTATGGTCCTTGTTCGCGAAGTGTGTCTTTGGGCTGCGTGTCAATTGGTGTGCCACCTCGGAGGAGAGTCTTCCATAACATGGGGTCGAAACCTTAGCGGCTACCATCTTGCTAGGGGGATTAGTGAAAGGCTTCGTAGTGATCCCTGCCGACTTACCTTGGAAGTGAGTCAAGAGGTCGGCCACCTCAGACAATGGGAAATCATGGCTCAAGGTGAACGATCAAACTGATATATCAGTCGTGCTCACGGTCATGAGCGGCCTAGATCCTTTTCGAGATAGTTAAACTGATGGATGGTTTGGGTGATGATAAATCCTGATGATGATAATTAATTACACTCACATGGGAGCCCTAAGCATAACCTAGAGATATAGGTTCAATAAATAAAATATGACCAACTTAAAATGCTTACCGCAGTTCAACCATGTCTAGACTTTTGAGCCTTGCATCTCCTCATGTTATACTTGCGAGCATGGTGAGTTGATGCTTGTTGTATCATCAATAAAAATCTCGGATGGATACCGGATGGCAGTTCTAGCCATTAGTTTCTTGATGAGTTCCATGAGTACTACGCGAGCGCTCCCCAGTCAACCATCCTGTGGAGTATGGAGACCGAAGACAGAAGATTAGTTTACATTTGTACTCGATGTATATGTAAGTTGATGTAAATATGTTTCGCTATGCAACAAAGCATTGCTTCTAATATTTACCATTTTTATTGCTATATGTGTTGTGTGGACATCCTGGGCACACATATAGTTAACACTTGGTATTCTTTGGAAAACCGGTGTTCACACAACGATACATCAAATTGTGCAAATAGTTGTTTTCTTTACTTATATTTCTTACTCCATGCATGCGTCTTTGGCTACATTTAAAGATTCGATGTGACAGTTCTAGAGGAGTCCAAACTTTGGAGCAACTAAACACAACTTAACATATATTAACAATTTACAGTTGTTTCCATAGTGAAACAAGGACAAAAATATAATATGTTACCGTACAAAGACAAATAACAAATTAGAAAAATAACAATTTACTTGTACTCAGTAGCGGAGCTGAGGGGGCTGGGGGGGGGGGCCATGGCCCCCTAACATTGCACAACAACAAAAGAAAAATTACTAGTATAATCTGTAATTGTTCCTTTCTAATAGCGTTGAGCTTGGCTTGAAAAATTTCCTCTAAGCAATGCAAGTTGCTGGTTTCTTTTCCTATTTTTAGCTTTCCTTTTATAGCGTTGAGATAAATAACTGTTAATATATTGAGAAGAAGAAAAAAAAAGATACTATGCTAATATATTGAGAAGAACAAGTTGTACTGGTTGGTTCTAGGAGTGGTTATCTAAAATCATTTTAAAATTCAAGCACCTTAAATATTGGAGAAGTGAGAAAAGGTGTTTTTTGTAAAAAAAAAAAATATACTATGTATTTGCATTATTCCCTGTTCGGATACTCGCATCGATGTTGCCTACCATGAAGACATATTTCTTGTGAGTATATGATTGTCACAGTCCAAAATGTGAAGGCCCAAAGGGCCCAACATGTGGGCTAGGGAGGGGCGGCACCAGCCCCATCGCCGCCACCGCCGTCACCATCCAACCTCCGACAGAATAATATTAGGAAATAAATATTTAGGAAAGAAATAGATTTTTTTGTCAAGGGATATTCCAATCTATAAGGAAACCTCTTAGATATTTCTTAGTGTGCAAGTCTCCCTCGGATTATAAATATAAGGGGCATGTAATCGGTTGAATCTTAATCGAGAAAAATTAAAAGGGGTAACTCCTAATAGCTCCGATCTTGTGCTCCCTAACCCTAGATCTTCCCCACGTGCCGCCCCCTGCTGCCCAGCGTGCCGCCGCCCTCCCAAGGCAGCTGTGACAATGATTTTGCACCTTACTTATTAATGGGGCATAGAAAGCTGGTACTATGATTTAAAATATTTATGTAAATAATAAAATAAATTAATCAATATTCAAGTATCTTTATTGATAAAATAAGTCATAACAAAATCTCTTCTAAAGCGATTCACGCACCAAAAGGAGGGCAACCGGCGTGGCCACGTCATTTGGCTGCCCTCGGTCGTCCGTCCCGGATGGGACGGTCGGTCGGGCGAGTCCCGGTCATTTTACAAAAAGCCCTCGAAGTTATATGAAATCAACCCCTTGATCGGGGCTTCTCACGGGGAAATTTAACGGGCAAGCCCTCGAATTTTTTCAAATCGCACCACGGCCAAGGCCGGCCTCCCTCCCCACTCGGGCCTGCTTGGGCCTTAATGGGCCAAAATTGGCCCAACTACATTTTTGTCTTATCTATTCTTTTTTACACGAATAGATTTGGTAACACTACAAAAATGCATAGTAAATTAAAGAAAAATCATAAAATAAAAAATCGAATTGTGTTGAAATCCTCATAAATAATTCTATGCAAAGTGGATCCAAAATAAAACATATTTTAATTGGAAGTTTTGCTTTTACAGCTACTCCTATGTTTTTTTTTATGGGTACATATGAAAGTCAAATTAAAAAACATAAAATAGGAAATCCAATTATTCGTAACTCTTCATGATAAAATATCATCACATTAAACTTTTGACTACTTAATAAATACTTTTAGCCTCTCTCCAAAAAAAAAAAAAAAATGTGATAGCTCCATTCCAATAATAAATATAAAATATAACATAGCGACAATTACACCGACGCATAACTAACCACCATACTCATCCAATCACCCTTAACTCTGAATGCAAAGTAAGACAAAAAATAATGACACAAATATATAAAAAAATATCTTATCTAACCACATTAATCTTATACAATTATTTTAACTACATATATGAAACAAAGCCTACATAGTTAATCGAAACCATTTCACAACAAATAATAACTTTCAAATAAAAATACCACGGGTCCTATTGGCCATAAAAGCGGCAACGCCGCGCCAATTTCTAGTAAATTATATTTGTGCAAAAAAATTGAATAAGATGAATCATTTAAAGAGATGACACAAAATCCAGGGTGCAAACTCAATGGGATGGAGGGAGTACTTAAAGGACTCGCAGATTGTTGTTGCCATGATTTCCGCAACATATATATAAAGAGGGGGCAAAGATTGCTCCTACAACACGTTACTTATATGATTTTACAATGTATATTGTTTACATGGGAAATCATAAAGTCAAAACCATATATGCACCTCATCATCCTCAGATTATTAGTTACCAAAATAGAACAATATTAGTTACCATATTAAATGTGGATTTATTTGCATATCTAGATATATATCCCGACAGCACTATATGCATGCATGACTATAAATATCAAACACAACATCCTCTAGATGTATACGTTGGATTGCACATACATACAGCCATGGCATCCTTCTACAAAAAGCTAACAGTGGTGATCGGCTTCACATTGGCCTTGCTCATGGCGTCAAATGGTGAAGAAACCTCCACATTTGGTGAGTTTTGGCAGGAGAATATCTCGCAGCTCAATGCACACTTTCTTCAAAATCAAAACATATATAGCTCGCCTAATGCTCTCATCTGCATCTCAAGATTAACCAATAAACTCTTTTGGTTGCAGATGGATCAGCACTCTGCGATTCGAGCATCATGGGGATCACCTGCACGTCCGACGAGAGTTGCGTGACCATCTGCAAGCAAAAGGCTGGAAACAACTACGTCTATGGCTACTGCTCGCCAGAGCCTAATGTCGTCGCCGGCGGCCGTTCATGCGTATGCGCCGAACGGTGCGCTGCGCAATCCACGCCGGCCGCAGCTGCTGGAGGCATAAAAGGATGAACGCCTTTGATATCATCGATCTGCTCTTCTGCACTGTGGCCAATCTTTTTTAAGGGAACACGAAGGGTTCGAGACCTTATTGTGGGAACAAATTAATAAGTTATTTGATTGATTTTGTGTCCAATAATTAAGGACGTGAGTGTAGGTGTGGATCGTTCGAAGTCCAATCAAACAACCCTAGCTAGTGCTTTGGATAAACTTGACTTAGACTGATTCTATTTGGCTTTGGATTGTTATCCAAAATCAATCGAAGAACGATCGAAATTTCAGTGTCTACAGGTTGAACGAAACAATCAGTTGAATATCAGGTTGAACGGTTTGCCTCGCTAGTCACCGTGTTGATGATATAATATAGTCATTTTCCAATAAACGGTAAAAAGAATTATAACTTCATATGAGATCGGATCAAGATAAACTTTATATATAAAAATGTCATACTTCAAATGATATCTAAGAGTCTATATATAGCGACAACTTTTAAATTTAAGATAGTTTACACGTCCAAATATTTGATACAATTTCTCAAATAGAATTTAAGACGTTTAACAGTGCTGAAGGGGATAGAGTCAACAACAAATTAGTATTACTCACGAGATCACAACTTTGCAGTTCACATTTTTTTCATTTGAAGTTGTAGACTCGTGTAGTTAAAATAACATCACAGTTGTACAGCTACTTGAATCACTGTATTTTGCGCGGTCCCCTGCGTACAATTCTTCTGGTTGGGGTGCCCCTCTGGGGAGGGGGGAGAAGACAGCCGCAGCGTGGACAGGTCTAGAGGATCCGGCGGTGGCAACACAGGCACAACAGTCGGTACAGAGAAGACCACCGGCGAAGAAGACGAGCCGGTTTCGGTTACGTCATGGTTGTCTGCGCCGCCGCAGCCATTCCTGCTGCCTGATCTCAGACATGGAACAATAAAAATGTTTCTGTGCCAGCCTGAAACCTCCAAGTAACCTGCTGGTTTGAGTTCGTACCTTCTGCAGAAAATTCTCCCAGTGCAATTTCCAAATACTTCTTCGTGGGCTCCATGTTGTTTCTACATACATAACATAAAAATCATTAGTCTTTCTTAGTACGTACTAACATACTTAATCCAGGTTAGATTTGATCATCTATTCTAAACAAGGTATCGCAAGCACAACCTGTCATCAACCATCGTCCATATGTATCAGATCTGTCTGAATGATCAGAAAATGGAGTACTAGTTATTAGTAGTTTAAAGTAAAATGGCAGGAGCTCTGCCTCTCAATTAAGATAAGAAAAAGAGTATATGTACAGCAGTTTTTTCAGCCCCCAAAACCATGTTCTGGGGAATGAAATACAGATGTAATTAATACTGATTACACGCTCCAAGTTTGGGCCCTCCTCCACTGTAGGATATCTTCTTTTTGTTCTTGAAGCCACCTGCAGCGCCGTCTCATGCAAGTTGGAGAAAATTCTCCTGTTCCTTTCTTTCTAGATGTTCAGATGGTGTAGATGACTAGTTATTAGTAGTTACTACTGCTCTACAGGCATCTGTTTGATCAAAAGGAAAACCGAGGCTCGTGGATGAAGAGCTTAATAAATTAATTGTGCAAGTGATGAAGAACTTGATGATGGTGTTACCTGAAGGCGAGGAAGACGAGGCACTGTGCCCGAGCTGCTTCAGCTGCTGCTCCGTGAACGCCGGCGACGACTGCGAGGGACGATAGGACGAAAGCATGCCGGCCATATTATTCTCCCTTATCAGTTCAGATGAAGTGGAGGCGTCAGGACCCGGTTTCTTCTCAGATGTACTAGTTGTTATATATGCATTGGTCTTGGAAATTGCCATTGATGCATGATTTGTCTTTATCTAGTTTGAAGCTATCTGAGGAAGACTTAACTATAATATCACGGCATGATTGATGCCATTTGTAAATTGTTTACCTTTTTCAGGCTTATGCGCTTTCCATTCGTTTACCTTAGACGTCTTATGAACTTCTGATTGTGAACATCAAAAGACATTTTTTTCCTGGTCCAGGGAGAGCGTCGATGCAGACAAAATGATGGACAAATACAAGGAAACTAGTATAGTATGCATGCGAACCAGAGAATATACTTTCTTCACTATGACAGCATAAGTAGTTGCATCAGCAGTGCCAAAAGTTTCTCTGTCAAAAAATACAAGTACAAATGGACACGGTTCACCATCCCCTTATGTATACAGTTAACTAATGCTAGCAAACAGATATTTGGAATGGTTTACTCTCTTGGAAAAATGGTGACAAAGAAAGTGTAAACATATAAGAGCCATGAAAAAAATAGCGCGCTATAGCGCTGAAATAGCGCGCTAATAGCGGCCAGAAACACTTGTCGCAATGCCAAATAGCGCGCTATATCGCGCTATAAGCGCCAAATAAGCGCTAATAGCGTTTTGGCTAACCTCCCGCTAAATTCTATAGCCCGCGATTTTTTTTCATGTATAAGAGTAATAAACTGAAATGTTTAGAGGTTAAGTTGAGAAATACCTTTGTCTTGTTTAAAAAAACTTGTTTTTAAAAAATGTTTTGTGTCATCCATGTACGATCAACAAAAAAAAAACTATTGACAAAAGAGTTGAGAGATTTGAGGCTTTCCAGTTAAGTTTGTATTTCATATGTGGTTGATTATGATCATGGCTAACCGGGGGAGTCAAGTTGTGTTGTGCAACATCTCCTTTGGCTTGTGAATGTGTAGTTTTGGGTGCGCCAAGATGGTCGATGATGACATAGAAGCTCAAATGCGAAGTCTGTGTCGAGCAGATCAGGACTGGTGAAGTCTGCGTCGAGTGGATCGGGAGCGGTGAAGAGCATATGGTCCAGTGGTAGGGAATTCTAGTGGGACACTATCCATTATGAATCGCGGGAGGCTAAACAAACCTCCCACCATTTTTAGATTTTTATGACAAAGTGATAATTGTGATTTGTTGCCACTGCAGACAACGATTCACAAGGAAGGTGTGCCAAGATGTTTCAGGGTGATCCGTCTATTGACTGTTGCTTGATGCAGTGTTTTGCATTTGTGAATTGTGGTTGCCTCATGGACTGGATAGTATATATGTGGGCCTCAGCTATAGTGTGCCAATGCATATTCATGAAAGATACTGCACATTTGAGGTCATAGGCCAAGGTTGGCGCATGTCCTCCCATAGAGTTGGGTCCTGGATAGGTATAAGTGGAACACGGAAAGCAGATGTTGAGTAAAATAGGAATCATTTCTTTAAAGTATGTGGTACAAAGAGAGATGAGAGAAAACAGAAGAGACCGAAATACATAAGAGAGAAAAGATATGGGCTCTAGTTGTCCTCGGCTGAACCAATTAATTTGAACCTTCATTTGATAATCTACAGAATGTACTCCCTTCGCTGAACCTTCCCAGCACGCCGTCCACGTCGGTACACCGAACCCGGAGGCGGATGTGCGAGTGGGCGCGGACAAAGCTACTTGATGACGACGGCGACGACGACGATGACGATGCAGGAGTACACCCACGGTGGATGGCAACTGTGAGTTACTCTTTTCCACTGATGACGTCGTTGCTTCACACCACTCCGCTGCGGCAGATCCTCTGGTGTTGGATTTCTGCGCGGAGGAGCCTTCGACACGGGTTGACCCCATGTTGGAGGAGTTTGCTACGTCGCTCGCCCTGGCTAGAGCACCAGCAGCTGGGCACCCACTTCCTGCATCAGCCGCCGTTTCGGAGGTGGAAGCGTCGCAAGCTGTCACTCCTCTGGCCACAGAGGTGGAGGGACATGAGGGAGATGCTGCGGATGGTCAATGCGCGGGGAGTCCACGTCAGGGATGGCACCCGATGATCCCCTCGCCGGGCTTTTCCTCGAGCTCCCGCCCCCGATCCTGTCGGCGCCGACCATACCGACGTTGCAGGCTGCTGGCTTATCTGCACCCTGAGTGCGCAAATCCAAGAGAGATCAGGCTCCTACCCGTTCCAACCTTCGTCAGGCCGCTCGTCCTTCTTCCGTGCCGGTTGCACAGCGCGCCCAGCTCAAGCTTATGCGCGAGCTGGACTTCATCAATGGCGGGTCATCAGCGCAGGATGTAGCAATCACAGAGTACATTGATAGTTGTGGACACGATCTTCCTATGGAAGCGGTCAAGGCACTACGGAAAGCAGCGAGGCTCGATGACATGGTGCTTGATAAAGCCCTAGCCACATTAATTTATATGGCGGCTTATATTCCTGCCACAGTGATTTCCATGATTAATTGGCTACTGGAGAAATCATTAATTAGCCTCTAACTAAAAACAATATCTACACACCACTATCATGTATCCCTATACTTCTCTATAAATATCAAACTCATTATCTCTCTGTTGGTACATATATGCAGGCGCTAGTCGACTCACATCGTGACCATGCCGACGAACAAGAAACATTTGGTCGATGCCTTGGTCACCTTGGCCTTGCTTATGGCATTGTCATATCGTGAGTTTGACTATTTACCAGCTGATATTAATGCATCATGCTTGGAAATTCTAAATAAATAAATTAATTAAACTCGATCGACGATCTTGTGGTTGTAGGAGCAACAGCAGACTGCCAATCGGAGACAGAGGTCAAGTGCACCAAAGACAGAGGCGATGCTTATTAGTAATTGATTATTAAGTGGCGCCGGATTCGCTCATCTTTTGCTAACTGGGTGCGAAATTTTAAGCCAATAACATGTTGATCTATGTCAAGTCGTGCAAAATTTTACACCTTAAGCTGCTATATTCAATTAACTCTGCATCAAGTCCAACAAAATAAGAGTGTTCTTGTAAAAGAACATGCATCTTGCTTGTTACAGCTGTGTCCTTTGCAACCCTTTGCAACCTTGATTTGTGAAGAAACTTATTTTCACCTATTCTTTGAATGCCCTTTCGGCAAAGAATGCTGGTCAACATTGAACATATCTTGGAATGTTAATCTGAGTCCTATGGACATGCTTCTGAAGGCAAGACAGGATTTTTACAACATCATCTTCAGAGAAGTTATCAACACTGCATGTTGGTCTCTCTGGAAAACAAGAAACGGAGTAATATTTAACAATGGTATAGGAGAGGTTGGCAAATGGAAAAGAATCTTTAGAGAGGAGTTTGGCTTGGTTTGTCAAAGACAAACCATTGAGGGGCATCCTTCTTCAAAACTTGGAGAGGTACCTATGTATAGGTTGCTTTTTATCTTTTGGGCATGGGCGCCTTGTAACTCATTTCCTTGTACCCATTCTTTCATTTAATTAAAAAAAAAAAGAGGTTGGGGCCTCCCCGACCGTTTCGGTCAAAAAAACAAAAGAGTGTTCTTGTAATAAAATGCTAGAGAAGTTTGACTTAGGACAAAATCAATGTGAATATAGTTTAGAACAGAGGAAGGTACTATAGATGCTTGTTCTCGTATAATCCCTTTTTTTCTCAAGAAAAGTGTTATAGACTTTAGGAAGTCTGTTTTGCACCTATAAATACAAACATGCGTCACAAAAAAACTAGAGCCCTTTATACTTCACAAGGACCTAGAGACTGAAAAAACAAAAAATAAAGGAGGTTTTTATTTTGTTTCAAATTCACTATATCAAGTTGATAAAATTATATTGAAAGCATGCACTCCTGGCCTTTGTATATCACAATGTACGAAGCATACAAAGTTTATTGGAATATAAACACACTAGTACTCCTATTAATCAATTCGTAGACTATTAATCAAGTTGATAAAATTTCCATGGCCACCTTAAAGCCGACCTCTGTAGAAGTCCATATATCATCATAGCGAATATGATACACAATCATGTATCAGTAGAAGCCCATATATAATAGTTTGTCCTGTGCTGCAAGGAACTGGTGAGTTTATCACGTCACTTTGTCAGCCTGCTGTGTCGCAAGCAGAAGGACTTGAGTCTATCAAGGCCGTCTTCTAGAGAAGATGGATCTATTGCGAAGGTGATTCGGAGCCAATTCTTGTATCCAACAGCGCACCCTGACAATTTGTTTCCAACATGTTATTATATTACATCTCAAATAAAAACGTGGTCTGGTGAACGAAAAAAATTATCTTGCACTAAGCCAATCAAACTGTATTCTAGAATTGTATTTTCACATCATGTATGCCGGGTAAAATTAACAAATTACCTGGCAGAACAGCCACTAATTCTTCTTTTGCAAGCCGGCAACATAAGTCCATGTCGTCTTTGATGTCTTGCAGGCAGGATAAATCCAGCTTAACCTGTAGCAAGCCAAGTGAGCTCCACACCCATTAGGAACCCCTCATGGTGTCTTGCAACATGGAAAAGTATATGTAGTCATTCACAGACCATTAAAAACATGGAACCCTCAGGTTTGCTGGGGCATGTGATGGCATTGATGCCTTTCAGCTTCTCCCAGCTTATATCTGCAGTTTCTCTTAGAATTTTGATGGTTCTGTTGAAGAATTCCTCCTTTGTGTTCTGGAGGAGGTATGGAATTGCTCCCTGACAAAAAAAAAAAAAAAAATCTGTGTTTAAGTGGAAGCAAAGTAGCAAACCCTTGGGTTTTTTTTCTATGGACAATTTTAAGTCCTGGAAGAAAATGATACTGCAGTTAGTATCACCTGGACAAATGTTGGAGGATCAGTGGATATATCAAGGTAGCTCTTGATGCTGTCCACTACCTGAAAGAAGAAAAATCAGGTGCAATCATCCTGCATAGTACCTTCACTTAATTCCTGAATCACAAGAATGGCTTTGCCATTTGCCAGTCATGTCAGCACCTCTGGCATTTATCTAAATGAAATGCAAGCCCTTTCCACTACTGATTATAACATAATCAATGATGAAGCATGAGATGTGAAGAATTAACCTTAGTCCTCCGAAATACACCATTAGGATCATTGGTAACAATCCATCCAAGACGCCATCCAGGCACCGCCCATCTCTTTGATATGGACCCTAGTGTGAACACTGGAGCCACCGCACCGAAAACACCCATCGGTACAAATTTCCTCTCACCAAATGTCAAGTGTGCATAAACCTCATCTGTTATAACAAATATGCCAAGCTTCCGTGCAGTCTCAGCAATCTGGAAAGTCATGGACAGGAACTAGGCATTCAGATTATTTCCCAAGAGATCATCAACAATGGCACCACCATAAAGCAACAAAACTTGCCTTGGCCAGGTGTTCATAGGAGTACACATTGCCACAAGGGTTGCCTGGGTTGACAATGACCATGGCAACGGTGTTCTTGTCAGCATGAGCTTGCACACTATCGATGTCAACCTCCCAGTCTTTCCCAGGTAGAAGATCGAAGTATCGGGCTACCATGCCATTGAAAACAGCACGCGCCTCATAGAACCCGTAGCCAGGCCTTGGAAGTAATATGTTGGCACCAGGACGAGCTAACACAGAGCAGATTATCTCAATTGCTTGAGCACAGCCACTTGTGAGGTAGACATCATCTGGTGATAATTCGTATGGTAGATCATGGGTTAAGTGCTGCGCGATGGATCTGAAATGCAATTTGAATGTTAGGATTTAGGCCATCGTGAGCTAATTATGTTCAAAGTTGTGAAGAAATAAAGGAGCTATGCATTTGAAGTAAACCATAGAATTTGTCTAAAAGTATCAGTGCTTAATCATGGGATAAGAAATTCTCTTTCATGAAAACATAAAAAAAAAATGTCATGCTTAACACAATATAGGGAAGGGAAGCTTATAGTGGGAACATGAAGCATAAGGGGAAGAGGCATTTTCCTAGTACTATTGATACTGGTACTATAAAAGTAGTTTGACCAAGACAAGAGTAGTTCCTTTCAAATATTTATATCAACTCCATGTATTGCTCTTGAGAAAGTAATAAAACCTTCGTTTAGAAAATAAGAATGGCGGCTTGGTTAAAAAAAACTTGAATAAATAAAAAAGAGTGGCAGATGAACTTCTCAACTCTTATGGTGATAAGGTAAGGTTCAGTCTATATGTAAAAAAAAAGTAAGGTTCAGTGTTTCCCAAAAAAGCATAGATTTTAGTAAGTACATTTCTCTATCAAAAGTATATCTCTGATTAATAAATCTTGGGACTTAAAAGCATGTCGATGTTGATTTCAACTATATATTAAGTTTAGTTAATGTGGTACTATTGTTTTCTCATAATTGACAATCGTTTTCAATACATAATATTTTGAAAAGGGTAGTGTATATTTTTTCAACCTTCAAGTTGCTCTTCATCAGTGTTTTGGATATCGTTTCGGTTAAAAAAATCGGTGCCCAGGGATAGAAATGAAAATCAGGATTTTTGGCGATTATCAGGTTTTCTCGGTACAAAAATGCTCAAACTGACTTTAAAGAAATAACAAAAATTGTCCAAAATTTGAATGAAATCTATGAAATTTATGATACAGCCTAATATCGGGCATGGCCGATATAAACAAAATCGCCGATTATCCGGATTTGGACCGAAATTCTGAACACTGCCGTCAATCTAGTTTGAACCCTGAACTACAAGACCAGATAACCAACACCCTCCAAACATAGAAACTGCAAAAATTTAGTTCTTTGATTGGTGTTATTCTATTTTCTTAAAATAAATTTTTTTAGTTTGATCTCTAAAAATCATTACTCATTTACTCAGATCGATTTTTGAAAGTTTTCTTGCCTCATTTTGGTCAAAACGCAAGTGCATGAGACAAGAGGCAGTGCTGCCATTTTTTTTTTTTTTTTTTTTTTTTTTTGACGCAAAGTACTGTCAATAATTTGTTACATTGAAAAATGGAATTCTGATTGTCAGATGCATGTTCCAGTCTACTCATCGTATTATTTCAGCATCAAGTAGATTGTTTTGCATCTATAAATGATTTTTTTTTGACAAGAGGCAGTGCTGACATCAAGTTTGATTCCTGTCGCCCGGCCGGCGGCAAGGGAGAGTGGGTCGTCGAAATGTGGCGTGATGCTGCTTGCTGACTTGCCGTGTAGTAGATACTTGTGAACTGTGCTGGTCTACTTATAGTACCGATTACCCAATGAGTTAAAATTCTGATGCAAGTTGGTAGGAGCTTAGTAAGAGTGTTCCTACTTGAGCTCTCAAAACCAAATTTCAAGACTGCAAAAACCAAAAGGGGTGGCAAGTGTCATTACAAACGTAAGTGCAATGATCTTCAAAATCATGTAAATGAAACGTATATAGTTCTTTTTTTTTTTTGACAACAAACGTATATAGTTCTTTAAATAATTCTGAAACCCAGTGAGCAGCATGACAGTTTCTAAAACTGGGTCATTTAAAAAAATCCAAAATGTACTTGTTTTTGTGATATATCAACACACAAGTTAATATCAAAATTTTCTAATGTATTCTTGTGACGCTTTATTTAACAACATTGACACAAACAAAAGAGAGGACAGAATGCATGGATCCGTTGCTATCAAAGCTCAAACAGCAGATCTAATAATCCAAGCATTCTTGGCTGCTGCTTAGATGCAATGTTGCAGCAGTGTGCAGCAATACATTACATGTATCTCAGTTGCCAACTGCAAATTGAACACAAGTCGATCATGCATAGCAAAAGTCAACAACAGGAAGCTGCTGAATGCTAAACAAGTCATGCCATTTTGGAACCCTCCAAGACAGAAACCAACCGTGACTGTAATTTGAGTAGTGGTTTGGTGACTGGCGCAACCTCTCCTGGCTTGGCGGCCAAGCTAGTACGCAGTGAGTTTTGGTGCCTGTCGCAATGCTGGCTGCGCGACGAAGCAAAGCAACCGCAAGGAAGCTGCCCTGTGTGAGAATGCAAGTTTAACTTGCTTTCGTTTTGGTCACTAGGTTGACCTAAACCACAAGTAAATGTGAGCTAATCGACTAAGATTTAACGGCATATGTGTGAAATAGAATACGAATGAACTAAATGAAGTAGCTTAACTGACCACTCTCTACTACACTTAATTTAGCATTAGAAGTTGCATCATCAAAGATGGGTGAATGGGCTGATCAAAAAAAAAAAAAAAAAAGGAGTTGCATCATCATCCCAACTGGCATGAAATCGTTATCTTCTTTTTTTTTCTTAATCAAACAAGAGACTTACGTGTCTTTGAATTAAGAAAGGAGGTTTGTTACATCATCGGCGCCTTATATATAATCATTGAAGCCTTGTGCCCTAAATCACTTCGCAGTGCTTAGCCTTTAACATCTGTCGCCGCTATGCCATAAAGCAGCAAAGCATCTACGTAGGAGGGGGCCTAAGAGAACAACCATCGACGTAGCAAAGCAAACGCGGAAGGGACCAACGCGCTCTTAGCAGCAAAGCATCCACATGAGAGGGGGGGCTATGATCATCGACGTGGCGAGCATCCGCAGGGCGGCCATCACGACGCCTCCAAGCAGGTAGATGACACGGCTGCGCCCGCCGCCGGCCCAAGACAACCGGGAAGGGTTTTCACACTGATTCTTGCCACGGATGCAGGCCACTCGTGCCACTCGAAGCAACCAAGCCGCGACGCAGACACAGAGGCTGCAGAATCCACCACACCACCAGTACACAATGGACACGGACCCTGCTGCTCCTAGCAGCTCCAACCTTGAGCAAAGCTTGCTAGCGATGGAGCATCACCATAAAATGTCGAGGCAGGGCCGCGTCGTTGAGCTGAGGATCCCAGCCACCTCGGGCTCGGTAGGCACGTGTCGGCACCACCGGGAAGGCTAACTTGTGGGGGGGCCGGCGCGGCGCCCGGCCACCGGCGCAGACACAATGAAGGGCACGAGGATGCGTCGGCAAACCCTAACGGATCAAGCACGCCATCCCGACCAAGCGCCCGCCTTAGACCCAGCCACGCCAAATCGGCCGTGGGGGCCTGGATGAGGCGCGAAGGGTGACGGGGTGAGGGGTAGGGGATGAGGCGGAAGGGTGGCGGGTGAGGGGTAGGGGATGAGGCGAAAGGGTGACGGGATAAGAGGAGCAAACTACGGCCGAAGATCGCCAACGCCGATCCGTCGCACCTCGACGATGTCGACCCACCAAGCACCGCCCTTTGCGAAGAAGCGAGCCTCTCCAACGGTGGTGGGGTGGGGCAGCTGCTTGTGTCACCCGACGATAGCGCGACCTTGGGGCTCAATATCCTTGCAAGTGTACTAGCTACCTAAATTGTTATCTTCTTGGTTTTCAATATATATAACATATGCATATCATGTAGGGGGTGTTTAGTTGGTGGGGTGAAAAAATTTGGGGTATCACATCGAATGTTTTTTTTTTAGATTACACAGTACAACGCTGACGCTCAACACGCACGCACACTCACCCATGAACACACGTGCGCAAACCCTACCCCTATGAGCACCACCGAAGGGACTGAGCGGCAATCTTGAAGTTCACGGTCACCACAAGCGCGCCTTTGTCGGCCGGGGACGTCGCCTATCACTTAATGCGCAGCGCCGAAAATCCTGAAATAAACCCGGGATAATGTGTCGCACCCGGGATTTGAACCGGTGGGAGCCCCCCAACCAATGGCCTTTGCCATTGCGCCGCGAGCCCCTTGACTCACATCGAATGTTTGACCGGATGTCGGAAGGAATTTTTGGACACTAATTAAAAACTAATTTCATAGCTTGCCAGGAAACGACAAGACGGATCATTTGCTACCGTAGCACTTAAGGAAAATCATGTGGGTTACTGTAGCACTTATGGCTAATCATGGAATAATTAGGCTTAAAAGGTTTGTCTCGTATTTTACAACCAAAGTGTGGAATTAGTTTTTGTTTAAACTAAATTTAATTCTCAATGCATGTGTCGAAAGATTCGATGTGATAGGTGAAGTTGAAAAATTTGGGAACTAAACTCTCACTTTACTCTCTTCTCGTTTTCAATATATATTGAGGAATTAATTAATGATGTTTGAATTCAGGAGTGTGTATATTAAGTTTGATTGGAGGAATTGAACATCATGCTGACCAATTGCCATTTCTCTTGCATGGACAAAGATAATTTTGCGCTTTACAGCAACACAAAAACTTGTGTCTATTGTTGTATGATGACACAAACGATTTTAGAAACGTCTGCAGTTTTATTCGTAGTTATCAAAACGACGACACAGCTCAAGCAAGAAAGCCGTGGCCGGCGGCGGTCACAGAGACGCATCAGAGGAGCAGAGGACAGGCCGGGCTCTTGCCGTGTGCCCGTGTTGGTGTTTTGTCTGAAACTGATGAATAGTTCAATCCAGATACAGACTTGGCTTATTACAGCCTGCAGGTGAAGCTACTGCTCCACGGGTGCACCAAGCCGTGCGCTGTGCAATCGAGGGCCAACTGATTATACGCCGGCGGGGAAACTCAAAAGCTAATTGCACCAAATAAAAACACCAGCCAATCCAACCCCTTCAATCAAACACAGAACAAGCATTAGGAACACCGTCCCACAAACAAACACAAGAACAGGAACAACCTCATCCCAGAAAAGTGACAATGGGTCCAGCCCCCAACTGGCCTCATATCAAGTTGGATCACTAACATGGTACAGGCAAACAAGTACGGTCCAACTAGCTTGGCAATTAATACTTATAGCAGTAGCAATTATAAAGAGTCGAAACTTAATCAAGCTCCCTAAGCGCCATAGATACCCCTACAGATACTACTACATAATAAGGTACCGAATGACTTGCACAGAACAACCACAGCGATCCATCTGATCCACTATGATACCCAACAGTCAGCCCCCACAGCAGCATAAATAACACATGTCAAAGTCAGATGCAGCAGGACTCTATCCAATGCTTGTTGCATCAGGATAGCCTCTTCCTCCGCAGCCCAGACATGATCTTGTTGAACTTGTGTTCCGCACCGCTGCGCAGTTCCTGGTACCCAATAAGCGCTGTCTTCATGCTCGTGGCCTCCGCATCTATTTTTCCTTCTCCTCTGCAATCCTCTGGCTTTCCTGCGAATGCGCCCAAGTTCTCGCTCCAGCTCAGCTGCAGCTGTATCTTTTTCCTCAAGCAATGCAGCAACTTCGGGAGGACGAAGCAGCCTTCTCCACAATCTTCGAATCCAGCTTGCCAATTTCTCCATGATAACTTGTGTGCTCTGATTTGAGCTTCACCAATTCGGCCAAGGCGCTCTGCATGAAATCCACAATGAATCCGTTTTCCTCTAGATGGGAGATTGTCTGCATCTTGTCCTCGAACCATTCCATGCTGTTGTCTATGCTTGCTTCCATTGTAATCTTCACTAAGTCCGCGTATGACACCATCAGACCTAATGCAGAGCCTTCACGCAGTCCTGGGGCATATTTTTGGAGTGGAAGGAAATGCGGTTGTTGAGGAAGATCCTTAAACACATTCAATGCTTCAACTAGATGCCACATAGGTGAGTTCTTGACGAACAGAGCATGGTGACTAGATACTTGAGAGAGAGGCTGTGGTGAAGGCAGAAGGCTCTCAAAAGCAGAGCAGCTCATCAATGTAGAGCTACCGATGATGCACTGTGAACTCTCAGCATTCTGTAAAACTGACATCATTCACTTCCCCACGGGCTTGTTGTTCAGCAGGACAATCAAGTGATACGACAGTTGTTTCCGTAACATGGTTGCTTTCAGCTAATTTGGTAGCAGCATGGTCTGTGCACAAGTCACCATTTCCCTTTGGTTGAATAAGGCTGTTGGTCCTACCAGTTGGCTCTTCATCAAATTGAGTATCACCTGCACACAGAAATCCACTCATTAATCATTGGTCTGCAACTATCATGTATGCCTTCATATGTGCGTAGCAAACTATGCACAATTTGACATGGGTAGATTTTCCAAAGTTCATACCTTTCCCATTATCCGTTGATTCGAAGCCAGGAGGCACCATTGGCAACAGGCCCTGATTTAATAATTCATTTATGTTCTCTTGAATACCAGAGTTCCGACAGTCCAACAGGCCCTGATTTAATAATAGTACATGGGTGAGGTGCTGATGGCTAATATAAGTATTAGTTTGTAAAAGAATGTTCTTACTGCTAAAGGACATTCTTCCATTGGCTCTGCCACTTCCTTTCTTCCTCTCTGCTGAACAGTCCCAGTCACATCCAATGAGCTATTTGGACTGCACAGTACTTTGGATCCTCTCCTCTTAGCCACTGCAGATTGTCCGGCAACTGTTGTTAGATTTCAATTACCACCTATAAAGATGAATGTGTTCCATCGAAAACACTTACATTTCTTACATGCAAGAACCTTTGTACTTGAACCTCTTTTGGTCCCTATTGACACCTAATATAGATTGACAAATAGAACACAACAAAACACATGAATACGAATACAGAAAGGGAAGTTTTAAAAGCCAACCATAAGTCTGTACCAATCTATCTGGAGATGGAATAGTCCGGCCATTCTCAGAGACACTCAAAGCTAAAACAATGTCCGGCTGCAAAAGCAAAAAGATTAATATTAACAGAGATAATAAATCATATGCAGGCCTTACTCCAGCTACAAAACATAAGGGATGGGACTCAAATTATTAGAGGGACTAACCTTTCCCTGAAGTTCTTGAATAGGGTGTGCTTTCCCTGCTTTAATGTCCACCCTGACTGATTTGACAATGATTTCGTTTTTGCGGGTAGCATTATTTCTGCGCGCTGCCATTTTCTTTCTTAGTTGAGTAATAGAAAGCGTATCATGGTCATCAACACTTCTTCCAGAGACAGGTTCATTAAGCTCACCATCAGTAACAACCATATCAGACAGGATTACTTGATTGTCCACTGGTGCTGAATGTCCTGGAGAAGCACAATGGAGTCCATTCATTGGCACGGTCGGTGAATGAGTGCTTTCTGGTGACTTGCACAGAGCAGACAAAGGAGTGTCCATCTCAGAGACTGGACCATGTTCAGAACCTTCGGCTAATGTGTTCTTTCCTAGAGTGTGTTCTTCATCACTGGATGCTAGGCACTCAATTGGTGACTCTGGACTTTTACCAGACACAGACTGCCGCCTTGAGTTAGCCCGCCTCTGCATAAGGAAATATTTAGAACTGATCATGCTAGTTGAATGATAACATGTTTTAGATACAATACTTTTACTATGTATCTAGACAGTGTATATCTAAGTGCATAGCAACAACTACGTATCTAGAAAAGCCCAAATAATTTGGAACGGAAGGAGTAATACTCTTTTTCCCATAAACTTGGTCAGACATAGGATAATTTGACATGGGAGAATCTTCAATACTTATATTTTAGGAGAGAAATAGTAATTTGGCATCCTCTGTACATCCTCCTGCATCTACACGATGCAATGCAACTGCTTCATCACTGTGTACGAGGCGAGGCCACGTCACACCACCGCCCATGAGCAGGCAGCGAATGAGGCAAGGCCATGCCTATGCTGTCATGCCACCACACACCATTGGGACCGACCGCCTCACATTCCCCTCAGCCCTCAGTTTACCAGACACCAATCAAATACTGTCATGCAGGGCCGCAGGGCAGGTGATCTAGTTCACAAGGAGGGACAGCTGTTGTCATCGGTGCAGGCGCTCAAGCCACATTGGCAAGAGCAAGCACGAGGTATGCAGTTGATTCAAGTTTGTGGTGTGCAGCATGTGTGATTGCAGATGTAAGGTATTTGAAAGACGGGGAAGGGTGTTGTACCATGGCCCATGGGTTCAAAGAGAATTGCCTGCTCATATGCCTTGCATGTAGGCAGTGGCTGAGCCAAAGCAATCCATGTCCATAAGTTCTCAATTAATCACTTCATCTCCTACACTTCTAATCAGTAATCACTTCATCTGCTTCTCGGTTTCGATTCACTTTCTTTCAGAAGTCCTCTACTACTAGTCGATGTGCTTGTGACTTTTGAACTTGCAAACTGGTGCTGTGGACTGCAGCAGCCATGCCGTGAACTGGTGGTGTGGTGCGTGGTTTCATGCAGCCCATACAGTGCTGTGAAGTGTGAACTGCTGCAGTCCAAGTATTGAGCACAGTGGTGTGCTTCCTATGAGCTGTGACCCTTGAGATTTGTGAGGTGGCGAGTGTTGTGTAAGAACTTGTGATTTGTGAACCCTATGCTGTGACTGTGACATATAGGGTGAACTTGTGAACTCCAGAATCAATGAGAGTTGTGTATACTTTCTGTTCCTGTTGAATTTCTGTCCATATTTACTTGTTTACTTCTATAGGTCTATCCGTATAACCATGTCATCCGTCCTCCTGGCTATCCTGCTCCCACTCCCATTCCCATTCCTGGTGACAAAATGTGAACTTAGAAATGCTGAGTGGTTCTCCCACCCATTCCCATCGGCCTACTCCTAGAGTACCTTATGTAGACATGGCATTGATAATACCTGTATTCAGGGTCCTATTATTCAAAATTAGCATCCCAAACACGCAAAACACAAAGGAAACAGCTTGTCTTATAACTTAATAATGCGCCAGAAACTCCATCCTACTCATAAAAGAGATAGCGATTTCACAGACAAAGGCACAAACTCAAGGACAGGAAATGTAGCCAAATATTTGGCTGAAGCTGGAGAGAACTACAAATCATATGAAGCAGAATATCCCTGTGTCAATGATGAAATTAATTAAACTAGTGTTTGTACCTATCTGACACTTGTATTCATTTCTAACAATTTTGTGATTCAAGAATAGCTATGGCCTACAGGCAATCAATCATATTGCAACCAACCAGACAATGAAAGAACTAAGATATGCAGTAAGGTCAGCAAGGGCCAATGCCAACAACCAGGCATCTCACAAGAGTACAAGAGCAGACAATCAGAAATGAGCTAATAAAGACAGGCTGTGATAAACAGATCTGTTGCAGTTACCTTAGGGATGGCAATCCTCCACTGCTTGCCATTCCACTTATACTGCGGCTTGAGCAACGGTTTCACCTTTGTCACCAGCATTTCCGACTTCTTGGCAGTAATCCCAATCTCATACTCATCCTCCCCAATGACCCTGCGCACCATACCCGGTGACCACGCCCCATCACAGTAGGCCTCGACAGCAGCACCAGGCCTGAGCTGGAACTCACTCTCCGGTGGACTATGCTCGACAGCCGGCCTGATGAACTTCCAATGCAGGTACTCTGTGGCCTTCTCCGGCCCTTCCTCCCCCTCCTCCTCCAGATCGAAGTACTCGACGACGTAGCTGAGGTCGTCGACGACGAATCTGACGGTGGCGGGGAACCACGACTCGCCGAACGCGTCCCGCTGCCTCACCACCTCCACCTTGTCCCCGACCGCGTACACCCTGACGACGCGTTTCGGGCGGACCGCCATCGCGGCCGTGGACGGGATCCAGTCGCCGTCCACGTAGTCGCGGCGCGGGCGGACGAGCCCCGGCGGGAAGTCGATGACCTCGCGGGTGATGGGGAACGCGACGGTGACGGAGTCGGGGTCGGGGAACGGGAACCGGTGTTGTTGTCGGCGTCGCGGGAGGCGGAGGAGGGGACGACGATGCCCGACCACCACCCCTCGTGGTGGAACGCCTCGACGATGTCGTGGGCCTGGAACCGCGGCTGGTCCGCCGGCGACGACTCCGACTCCGACGGCGGCGGCGGCGGCGGCGGGCGCGGGCGGATGTGCGACGGCGCGAAGGGCTCGGCGAGGACGCCCTCGTCGTCGTCGGCGAGGAGGTGGACGTACTTGACCGTGTACCGCGCCGGGTTGCGGTACCCTTTGGCCGGGGTGAAGTCGAGCACCGTGGCCTCGAACCACGACCCGTGGAAGCCCTCGTCGTCGACGCGGACCTCCACCTCCGTGCCCGGGGAAGCGGCTCGCGCGCGGCGAGGAGGGCCGCCGATGCGGAATGGAGGGGCGGCGGGGACCCGCCACCGGACGGAGGGGACGACGGGCGCGCCCGCTTCGGGGCTTGCTCCACCTCATGCTCCGCGACCGCGACCGACCGCGCCCTCGCCCACGCCTGCTGCTCCCGCTGCTCTTGGTCCCGCTCCCGCGGGCCCGGCCCCGGCCGCGCCCGCCGGACCCGGTGGCGGCCTCCGCCGGCGATGTGGCGGCGGCGGCGGCCATGGATTGGATGCGATGGGTGGATCGGAACGGGATTTCAGGGAGGGGTTTGGGGTAATCTGGGGTTTTGGGTGGGTTGGGTGGTGGGGGTGGGGGTGCTATAGTGGGAGCGCGGCCAGGCTTTTGCGTGGTGGTGCGACCGGCACGGAGGTAGATCTCTATCCCTGACGTGTGGGTCCGGAAAACGCTGGGCCCAGCGTGTAAGTGTAAGCGAGTAGAAAGGTGGGTGTGTGAACGGAGCGCGGCCGGGAAGCCGTTGGTTGCAACGCAGCAGCGTAGCAGGGAGTCAGGGCGCGGGAGCGACGTGGCGGGGGTGGCGGACAACTGGCGTGGGAGGTGGTGGGACCAGCAGTCAGTGAGAGAGGACGAGCGAGGGACACGGGTGCGGGTAGAAGCATGCGTGCGTGCTTTTTTTTTGCTGCTCTGCTCTGCTTCGTGTGTCGCGGCTCTCCACGTACGGTACCGAGATGAGACGAGGGAGGTGGCGGGGCGGGCGCATTGGGTTTCGCGAGCGAGGGTGGGGCCTACAGGAGTCAAAGCCGGGCGTTGCCGTTGCGTTACATCGGCAGGAGCGAGGTAGGTGACCGTTTGGCGTTTGGAGGAGGGAGATTCCGTGAGTAGACTTGGGTTGGGTGGGGTGGGAAAGGTCATGAGTTGTTTGAAATTTGTTTGTTATAAAACTTGTCTAATTTTGGTAGTGATGATGTGAAACTATAATAATAACATCATCAATCAAATCAAATTAATTTAATTTAAGATAAGAATATTAGTATTGTTAATGATGTATATCTAATGAATATGTAGTTCCATATAAGAGATATTTGTGTGTATTTTCCTAAATCAATTGTCTAAACTTCATCAAATCTCTATTAGTATATATATACAACTATTAAACATGTCAAAAAAAAATTCATCCACCTAGTGCTTACCGGTGCCTCTACGAATAGTGTACCGAAACCCAATCATACCTTGTCAACTCCATCTCACCATTTCGCATTCTCATCCCTCCCTCGTTCATTTAGGGGCTGTTTGGTTGGGCCATACAACCTGCCATGCCACTGCTGTGGCCGCCACACTCTGTGGCGATGATTTCGTCCGCCACACTTCGTGGCGAGGTTCTCTCATTTTTCTGCTATAGATTTCTGTGGCTGCCTCTATTCAATGCTCAACCAAACACGTACTCTAGGTCCGTGGCTCGCCAAACCTTTGTGTGGCGAGTTTGGGTCCGAACCAAACATCCCCTTACTCCCTTTCTTTCTCTTCTCCACAACTCACATTTCCCTCTCTCTCTCCCCCTCACATGTCCGTTACCCCCAAACCCGTCGGTTTCACCGACTACCACTAGTGTTTGCACCAGAATTTGGCACTTTTACGTCAACAACTAGTCACCGTAGTGACTCACTACCCACGAAGGATACTTTGAGGTTATCCACCTAGGAATCTCCGCCCCCCTTTCCACTCCCCATCCCCGACCACTTTTAGATGAAGGCCAAAGCTAGGCCTAATAGCGAGTTACTCGCGGGACTCCGCCCCCCAAATGTAGCATGTAGGCCACAAATTTGGCCCAAATTCAATCTTGCATCCCCGTTACCCCCAAACATTCCCTTTCACCTACTATTGCAAGTCATCACTCACTAGGGATACTCTATGCTTATGAGCCAAGGGATCTTCGCTCCTTTCCCCTCCCCCAACCGCTTTTAGATGAAGGCCGAGCTAGGCCTAATAGAGAGGCACTCGCGAGGACTCCGACCTAGATGTAGCATGGTGACCACAAATTTGGCCTAAATTCAATCTAGTGAGTAGTCACTCATGTTTTAACAGGTGGTCACTCTCCACTATGCGCCGCGTCCATGAGAAGTAAGATCTCATCTCCTCATCAGGTGGGGTGCCTCTTTCTCTATTTATTTTTTCTTTTTTTCTTTAACTTTCTTATAATATTTTTATGCATTACCCTATCTATTTTACATGATTGTATAGGTATTCATATATTAGTTGTAGATGTTCGTGTATCATGTTATTTTTCTTTTTCACCATTTTTATTTCAAATTTTTCACATTTTCTCTTTTTCCCAATCTAATTGGATCTTATGACCACGAATCCAAAAAAACTTATGACAAGAAGTTGGGGTAATAATTTGTCACGTAAAAAGTTATGCACATAATTTGTGAGCATAACATTGTAATTTTCTTAAATTGAAAAGTTATGAGAACTATTTTTTACAGAAAAAAAGAAATGTCAAAAAATATGATGACAAATTATGTTGATAAGTTGTTCCGTAAATTATGAATATAATTTGTGTGTATAACTTTGTAACTTCCAAAAATAAAAAATAATTTTTCCAGAAAAAGATTCTGATGAACAGCTATGGTGAAAAGTTGCCACATAAAAAGTTATGCACATCATTTATACGTATGACTTTGTGACTTTCTAAAAAATGAAAGAGGCACCAATGAATTTGGTTTCTCTTTAAATAAAGTCACAAGAGTTGTGTGGGATTGATCACAGGGTTTTAGAACCAATCGTTCACTAATTAGTGGAGTCAAAGATTTGTCACGGATGTTGCCTCTTAAGGGCATGTTCAACCCACATACGGGGTTGTTCGTAAGTTCTTGGAATTCATGAAACAGACACCTATATAGACAACTCATATAATTGTCCGTAAGTTATTTAATACTCGCATGTAGTCATGATCAATCATGCGTATCATTTGTGTTGTATACTATTGTGTTGCTAATTGATGCAAATTGGATCAACCATAAATACATTGAATGTGATTGCAATTTTTCCAATATAAATAGTATTTTTATATTTATATAAAAGTCACATTGATATGAGTAACAAACAATTTGCTATAAAATATATTAATGGTTACACAAAACAAAATACATAACCAATATTCAAGGTGAAACATTTGTTTTATTGCAACTATAATATAGTTCTGATCAAAACGAACCTACATAATTTTGATTTATAATTTTTAGACATAATTTTGATTTTAAATGGAGTTTATAAAGTTGAGCAATTTT
Organism: Hyparrhenia diplandra; assembly: GCA_015847255.1. Lineage (NCBI taxonomy): Eukaryota > Viridiplantae > Streptophyta > Magnoliopsida > Poales > Poaceae > Hyparrhenia > Hyparrhenia diplandra. Next base: position 784,293 of record JADLZK010004716.1, read on the forward strand.
GCACTTTATTTAGATATGGGAACATGATACTTGCAACGCGAGAACGGGATGGATTGATGCTGGCAGCTCGCTTTCTACAAATCACAAAGGAAACACAAAGTCCTTTTTGTGTTAGGAAAAAGTCCATATTCCCTCCCCCAACTATCACAAAAGTTCACTTTTCCTCCCTCAACGCTAAAAGCGGGACAAAATCAGCTCCCTCAACTTTTCAAACCATGCAAATTACCTCCCTCGAGTGGTTTTGAGGGCGGTATTCCTACAAGAATAGCGGTTTGCCTTTTTTTTTTTTTTTAAAAAAATTAGGTTGAATATTTGAAAAATCATATTAAATCACGAGAAAAATCATAAAATGAAAAATCTAATTTTATTGGATTCCACATAATTAGATCTACAAAGTGAATATATAATATGATATACATTAATATAAAGTTACAAAAGTTTTGTCTTTTTTTCTTCTTTATTTATTTGGTGAATCTTTAAAAAATCATAGTAAATAAAAAAATCATAAAATAAAAAATCCAAGTTTGTTAGACTCCACATGAGTAGATCTACACACACCGAATATACAATATGCCCCGCCACATCCGGTTTTATTTTCCGTGGCGGGCGTGTTTTACCCGCCATGGAAAATTGATTTTGCGTGGCGGGCACCTTAACACGCCCGCCATAGAAAATAGCGTATTTTCCGTGGCGGGCGTGTTAAGTGGTGCTCGCCACGCAAAATCAATTTTCCGTGGCGGGCGTCCTAAAAGGCCCGCCACACACAAGAGCAGGCCCAATAGGCCCGGATGAGCCCACGTCTTCGTATAAATAGTAGGTGTTAGGGTTTTGTTTCACTCACTCAATCCTCCTCTGTCCCTTCCCCACACACACACCGCGCCTCCGATCCCTCTCTTCCCCCCCCCGCACACCGCCATGGCCTCCATCCACACCTCCCTCTCTTCCCTCCCGTTACACCGTGTGCGCACCGAAAGGCCTTGGGGCGCCCCCATCGGCGGCGGCGCGTCCTCGGCGACCTCGTGCACGGCGAATCCGGCGGGCGAGCTCCATCCGCCTTTGGATTTGGATCCGGCGGCAAGCTCCATCGGTCGCGGGCGGATCGGGGGGCGAGCTCCATCCCTTGCGGCGGCGCCGGCGGAAAGCATCCGTCGCGGCGGGCGGCGGGCGGGCTTCTCCTTGCTCCACCGGTGGCGGGGGTCTAGGCGACGGGATCCGGCGGCTGCGGGCTCCACCGTGGCGGCGGCGGTGCTACCCTAGATGGGCTCGGCGGGCCTATCTAGGGTTTCTTCTTTTTTTTTTTGAAATCTTTAACCGTGACGGACACATGTAACTTCGCCCGCCACGGGAAATCATTAACCGTGGCGGGCTCACGGTGCCCGCCACGGAAAATCCACCATTAACCGTGACCTTTGAAGGGTGGCGGGCTCAAATGCCCGCCACGCAAAATGAAATTCGCTCGTCACGCATAATAATTTCGTTATTAGTGAGTGTTGTGCGGGATTGATCACTGGTTTTAAACCGGCCAATCATTCACTAATTAGTGAACTCCAAGATTTGGCACGGATGTCGTCGCCTCCTAAGGTTAAGGCCCCTCCAATTTGGAGCCTATATATGGCCTATGGATATGCACAGCTGCGTGGTCTGCTCTCCTCGATCGCCCGGCAGCGAAGGACCTTTGAATATCGTGACCTTGGTCCTGAAAACCCATTATACGTGCGCCTCTCTATTTGACACTCAGTTCATAACGTGAGGGATTTGTCTCATTGATACTCCTAATATACTCTCTCTCCCCTCTTGCTTGGGCCACGTGTACAGAATCAGGCCATGTCGCCTCGGGAGGTCCTGCGAGTCACGAGTCCGAACTGTTCTATAGCAACCACGAGCACTCTTGACGGACCGCCGGACGCTGCGACCCGCCCAGGCTTAAGATGTTTGACTCCTCGGGATGTTTCATATAACCTTAATCAAAGTTTAAGATGTTTGACTCCTCGGGATGTGAGAATTGCATATTTTTTTAGACGGGGGAGTATATTAATATTGTTAATGACATATGTAATGAATATATAGTTTCATATATAACATATATTTGTGTATTTCCAAAATCAATTGTCTAAAGCTTCATCAAACCTCTATTATTATACAACTATAAAATGTGTCAAAAGTTTTCATCCAGGTAGCTTTCACCACATGACTCTACGAGTTGTTTACCCAAACCAAGAACCGACAACTTGGCATTGTCACTCTATTTCAACCATTTCGCCTGCCCAAGCCTTCCTCATTGATTTCCTCCCTTTCTCTCTCTTCTCGCAATTACATCTTTATTTACCTCCCCCTTGCATCTCCGTTAATCCAAACTTACCCTTTCACTGGCCGCTACTAGTCACCACTCACTAGGGATACAGGTTATGCACATAGGGATCCCCGCCCCTTTCACTTAAAAAGCCACTATAAATATTTATACTGGCATTTTTTTCTTAAGGAAACCATCATATTGTATGATTTTTTCAAAAATTACAAATCAAGCTTAAAATATTGAATTTTTCTTATTTGAGAAGTTGGACTTAGGACTTTTGGACTCATGCATTACACCCTTATTACCAGGGTCCACAACACACCAAAGTCAATTGTGACTCAATAGCGCAGAAATATTCCCGTAGCATTAACTTCACCAGATTATGAGATAGAGATTGATTTGAGGCCCTAAAAGGAATTCAAATCAGAAAAGTTTCAACTACAAAGTTTTAGATCTCCATCTCCAACTCTGCTTTTGATCATTTTTCTATTCGACGTCACTCGACCAATTATGAACAAATGAACCCTTAAAATCTTTAATCTTAAAACATAATTTGAGCCATAATGGTTTCAAATAAAATGGTACTCAAATACGATCTGAGACTCGTTGTTGCCGCCGTGCCATTGCATGAAGAGCCGCACACCACTGAATCTGTAGATGTTGAGGAGAAGCGTCGTTGGGGGCTATGCTCTCGTGAGCAGCCATTGGGACCAGGCCCTCCCTCGCTTGAGGTGGAGGGGCTAGAGGTGGAAGGAGCATGGTAGAGGTGGAGGGGGCCTACCAATAGGGGACTGGCCAAGGGTGGAGGTGGATGTGGATCTACGGTCATTCTCAGTGAGAGAGAAGGGCGCCGAGTGAGATGAGACAGATGCACGACATACGTGTGCGAGAGAGGTAGGGAGATATTTGTCCATTCTGCTAGAGATGCCATCACGTAGGAACCACGTGTCATTCTCAATGAAGAAGCACAAACGAGTCGACAATGATGACTCTATAGTCTCTACATGGCATCTGATCCAACCTTACAAGAGCTGCACATCAGCGATCCTAGGCATTGGCTGATCTAACTTGCAAGGCACACACGACGCTATGGAGGATAGAAAATACGCTCTACAACGGGCGGTGCAGAGAGTGAGGCGTGATGGTTGGTATGGATCCGTTCCCTGTGGCCGAGTGTGTGGTGTCTTGGGGTGTGGCCAAAGGTCCCTTGCCACATGACAGTGGTTTCACACAACTAGAGGCGGCGACAGTGGTTTTCAACCAAGAACGAGGAACGAGGCGAGGCTAGGCGGGCCCAACAGTGCAACTCTACGCTACATCTCTTCCAATCCCGTGCGCTTGAGTTTTGGAGGCGAAAGCTAAATAAATGCCTACCTCAGTAAAAGATTACTGAGGCAGGTATTTTTGACCGTCGGCATAAAAATTTATCGGGGCCGCGAACATTTTTAACTGCCTTCGTAAATCGACTTATCGGGCAAGGCCATGTGCCTCGATAAATAACATGTTAGCACCGCAAATTTACCAATTATGAGTTGGGCGCTTTAACCATTCAGCCATGGATGCTTAACAGGGATCATTATACATCATAAATAACCAATTTTCATATAGAAAGACATATCATAGAAAAATGAAATCGAAAATATTCAGAGATGACTATGAAAACACCTCTCCAGATCCTCGAATTGAAAGCTCGTAGGGTTGTTTCCTGATCTGCTACATACGACTTGACTTGGGCCCCTTATTGATGGCGCATGTCGGACTCTGAGATAGAACCTATGCTTTTGTTCGCTTTCCGCGGCATAAGGATTTATGTTTCTTTTTTTTTCGGCTTGCTTGCTTGCTTCTTGCAGCGAGCATCAACACATTTTGCGAGATGATTAATTGTGACCGCCTCCTTAAATAAAAACATCCGCCTCCAAAGGCATTTTGCAAGACGGTTAGATTTTATGACCACCTCTATAAATATTTGGGCAGTGCCCTCGCAAAATCATTTTTGTAGTGTGAAGAAGACAAATATATGGAGGGCCAGTGCCTTAACCACTAGGACAAGCATCCATTTGTGAAGAAGACAAATATAAATAAGGTAAATGCTATTTGAGATTATTTCAACGGGAGAGCAAAACCAATACTAGCTAATTAGAGGGTGTATTGTAGGGATGAATTAAATGTTTAGTAGAAAATAATAAAAGGAACAGAAGAGATGAAGAAAATAATAGAAAAACTAATTATTAATTATATAAGATGGTATTACAGAAGAAATTTAAGCACATATCTATTTAGCCCACCAATTAGCCAACCCCGCCTATCAGTCCACATGTTGTTTTGGAACACCCATACTCCTTCCATGTATTACATCATGTTTTCAACAAGAAAACTGTTGTTGCTGGCCTTACCTTGGCCTTGCTACTCGTGTCATGTTGTAAGTTCTATATAGAGATTCATAAAAATAAATTCCCAAATATATGCAAAGTTCTTCTAATTATAAAAGTTGGCTCTGGTATCATCTAATAATCTTTTGTAGGCCCCATGGCGTGCAATAAGAACAAGGAATGCAGGAAGTATTGCGTCAGTATTGGCTACACAACTGGTCACTGCAGCAAAATTGGCACCTTCACATGCGTATGCGTCAAGGACAGGCTTCCATTTGAGAAGCCAGCATCGCCAGGATGGGAACGTTCAACTGATGTGTTGCAGGGGTTTCATACATGAGAATAAACTAAACAATGTATTTGGATATGTTTATGACCAAGATCCCATGAGGGGCGGCGGCGACGTGGCTGGCGGTGGCGGCGGCGGTTGGGGCCATGATATTTAACCATGATAGTATGAAAACTAAAGATATAATAATATATATTTTTTTTCTAAATACTTCTGTGCTTTGCCGTAAGGGAAAAAACAACAACCAAGATTGTATTTTAACTGGATGCAGTCTTAATATGACATTCTCATATTATTGAGAATATTAACTTGTAGTATAGTCATAGGTTTGAAATTTTATAGAAATGGTAAAACATAAACATATATGTACCATTTACTTTGTCGTGTGACTCGAACGTGTGATACTCTGTCGTGTCACATGAATGTGTGATAGTTTTTTCTCCCGTTGCAACGCACGGAAGTTTGCTAGTAATTCTCTAATGCTTAATGTTTCCATGAGGAGTGATTAGGAATAAAAAAAACTTATGCTTATAGTGGCATCGATCACTACCACGTCACCTGCTTACACCAACCGTCTGTCCCAACCAATTCTAAGCATGTGTCTCTAGAAATCGAGTATTTCTATAGGCAAGTTTTCAATATATATATTGGCTGCTGCGCTTTGCAGCCGCAGCCATGCCTGCGTTACGCGTTCTCATGTGTAGCGCCTGCTGGGCGGCGACCGGATCATTGCCATGTGCCACGCCTGCTATCATGGCTTGTTGCTGCCGTGTGCGCGTTGCGGCGAGGACGACCTACCTCGCCCTAGGGCCATACCTAGAATTTGGAGGCCCCCTGAACAAAATACATGATGATGCCCTAAATTTCAAGAAAATCAATTAAAGCTTTAAATTTATATAGATCTTACACTACTAGGTACAGATCAAACCATAATGCTAAAAAAGTAAAAACTAGTTCTCGAGTAATTAGCACCCTAGCAGCTAGCATAGCAGATTAGGCCCTTAAATTTTGGAGGCCCCAAACAGTTGCCCACCTTGCACATGCTAATCGACGGCCGTGAGTTGCCCACAGAATCCTTCTCCACGTGTCCAAGTCCACAATAATGAATTGAACTTAGCATACGTAAACAAGAATTTTCGGAGACGTGTATATTGACTACGGTTTCTAGAAATCAAGAACACAAATGAGTTAAGCTCATGTCTATCCATAATGCATATAATTTTAGCATTTAAAATTGTCCACAGTTTGTTATTAATAATTTGTGGAAGAACCCCCAACTTCCCTCAATGCTCTTGTTGTTTCAATTGTAGCACCTACCAATGGATAATATCTATGTTTAAGACATAAATTATCATATGCCATTGATGTCACTGGTAGAAATGGAAGATGTTGAATTGCATATCTCTATAATCTTAATGATTAATTGAGGCAGTCTTTTCCATTCCTCTATAGCCTCTCTAGGAAATAAAGAAAAGTCCTCTCATTAATGGACAACGGAGCAAGTATAGCATCTCATAATTACTACTACTGCGAAGAATGAAATCATTCTATAAAACTTGAGAAATGGACTTTATTATATATAGACCACCTCTCATTTACAATGGCTTGATTCCTCGAACTGTTCATGTCGATCAATTAGTACAGTGAATTCATTGGTGTAGGCCGCCCCCACTATCCTTCTATAAATCAAACACAGCACATACAACTTCTTTTAGCAAGCAGGTACGTCACACTCGTCCATACAAGGTACAGCCATGCCGTTCCACAAGCGACTAGTGGCCGCTGCCTTCACCTTGGCCATCCTCCTCACGTCAAATCGTAAGTGGCCTGGAAATCCACTTTCAAAATTTCAGCAAGATTTGCACGAAGCACAGTAGCTGATGCTTCATCATCAAAATCTACATAAAAACAAAGTATTCTTTGTTGCAGCTGCAGCTGGAGCCGAGGCAATGGTGACTGACAGCAGGACAATGCGAATCACAGATGCACTGGTCTATCTGCAAGGCCAATTGGATGTGCGCGGCCTTGTGCTGCGTCGCCATGGGTGGCAGAGGCTACACTGGTGGCTACTGCTCTAGCTATACGGACACGAGCCAAGCCGCGCCTGCTTGGCTAGGTTTTGGCTCCTGCATCTGTACCAAGGTGTGCCATGTTGGGCCACCGCCCAAGCCTTGGGTCCAGCCACCACTAACACCTGGAGTTCAGCCTCCGCGAATGCCAACACCTTGGGTTCAGCCTCCATCGATGCCTACTCCCTGGGTGAAGCCTCCACCGATGCCGACACCTTGGGTCCAGCCTCCGCCGATGCCAACACCGTGTGTCAAGCTTCCGCCGATACCAACGCCTTGGGTCCAGCGTCCACCGATGCCGGCGCCTTGGGTCCAGCCTCCGCCCGATGCCAATGCCTTGTGTCAACAATCCACCAATGCCAACGCCATGGGCTCAGCCTCCACCGATGCCTACTCCTTGGGTGAAGCCTCCACCGATGGCGGCGCCTTGGGTTCAGCCTCCGCCGATGCCAACACCTTGTGTCAAGCCTCCGCCGATACCGATGACTTGGGTCCAGCCTCCGCCCGACACCTGCCGCCAGCGGAGAAGCAACCAGTCAATCGCGCCGCCACCGCCTGGGTGCTCAGCTAATGGAGTAACATGGGATTGAGGAATGTGAAATAATCATGGAGAGATGGCACTTATAGATTTGGGTCTCTGTTAATTATATCATCTTGTCAGCTAAATCTTGTCATCTAATAAAATTATTGCAAGGCAAGTTATTAATTAGAATGATCCAATAGTGTATCTAGCATCTCCTGGTGGTAAATTGTAAGTGCTCTCAACTCTCCGGCCTGCTCTGGGAAGGTGTGCTGAAATTTGTTGAGAACCTGGTGTTTGAAGATCGTCTTTGGTTTGCAAGTTAATGGAATGTTCTTTCATCTAAAAATAAATTAATTGCAATATGCAAGTTTATATGAAATATTTTTGGAACATCTCTTGTATTGTGAGAGAACATTGTTGAGTAAAAACTGCCCATTATCATTAATCAATAGTCAATAATAAGTTCCTACATTTGTATATTTAAATTATGGACTGTCTTATGGCCTTTTGCTTCAGCAGGTGAAGTTTATCTTCTCTCCAGAAAAGCACCTATCTTTTTAACACCATTCTTTTTAGTTATAAATATTATATTTTTTATAAATAAATATTATAAACATTATATTTGTAGCATGTATATTTCAACAAGATTTGCAAACCCATTAAATTTGTTTCAAAATGGCGGACAAAACCCATTTAGGGCCCCTTTGGTTCAACGGTGAACCATAGGAATTTCACAGGATAGGAATAGGATAGGAAATTTTCTTTTCCTAGCCTTTGGATCCAAGCAAAAGCGAAGGAAGCATTCCTCAGGAATCGAATCCTATGAGTGCATTCGGAGGAAAAAAAATAATGAGGTGCGAGTTAATGGAAACATTCCCCGGCGCGAAGAGTGTGCGCTCCAAAGCGCGTCCGTCGCGCGCTGCTTCGGCCTTCTCCACAAAAAAAGTCAACGAAAGAAAAAAAGTCCGCTCATACTTTGGACTGGCGGATCCATCGCCACCGATGCGCGGAGCTCCTCCCAGCGGCGCTGAGGAGGTGGAGCGCCGCCGCATGACCCGGGCAGCCAGATCCGGCGGTGGGTGGTCCTATCCACCTGCGTGCCCGCCACCGTCACTACCCAGCGTCGAGCCCGCGCTGCCAATCTTCACGCTAAGGCCGACGCTGCCAATCTTCATGCTAAGGCCGACGCTGCCAATCTTCACGCCAAGGCCGGCGACCGCCGCGCCACCACCCCGCGCCGAGCCCGTTGGCACACAGCTCCCAGCCCCTCAGCCGCTGGTGCGCGCCAAGCCGCCGAACCGCCCGAAAAATGAGATCGCCCACGCCGCCGTCTTGTCCAGGCCAGCGCCGCCCGCCACCGCGTGGGGAGAGGAGAGGGAAGGGCATGCGGTGGGATGGAGAGGGCGCCTGGGATCTGGCGGTGGAAGATCCACCGCGTGGGGAGAGGATAGGGAGGGCCGTCGCGTGTGAGACAGCGCCCAGTGGTGCCGGTCGCGTGAGAGAGCGAGAGAGACGATGGTCGCATGAGGGATGAGAGAGCGAGAGAGACGAGCGATACTTTCCTTCGTTTCTTTTTCTTTTTTAGCTTCCTTTCCTCCGTTTCACCCGTCACCGTAACCAAAGGATGGTTTTCGGAATGGTACCAACCCGGCAACTCAATCCTGCACTTTTGCTATTCCTATCCTATATCTACCCTATCATCCAAAGGGGGCCTTAAAAGGATAAAAAAAAAGTTGTCTAGGTCCAAAAATTAAATAGGTGTCACCAGACACCAAAATACCATATACTCCTGTTTCCAACACTCCGCGAGAATTTTGCTATAGTGACTGAAACAACAAGCCCACAAACTCCACATAGAGAATATCTCGAAGCAACCCAACTAACCATTTGCCAAACCAATTCATCACATGAGGGGCACGACTATGGCCAGTAACTTGTGTCAAAACTTGCGCCCAGGATTCATGTACGAAAACATGCTTCAGGAAAAAAGCACTCAAAACAAATGAACAAAGAAGTGGCACAAAAACCCTCAAACTGATCGTGGATACCGAGATTGTTGTACAAATGCACACAGGCATCTCGATCTGATCTCCAAATGGAGGTCACAAGCATGCTCTAGGATGATGGAATCTAGGAAACTATATAACATTGAGTTAGTGGGACATGGATAAACATTGATTATGTAAGAGCTGGAAATTATGAACTACGGTTTCGTATCTGAATCATGAATAACTGCCCATGCAGTAACTTTCTGTTTCTGTTGATCATCCAAACTTGGTGGGCTTTTGTTGTATTTTATTTGAATCATGCACTACTAGTATCATTAGAAAGACCTTTGAATCTAGTTTTTAAATAAGTTTATTTGGAAATACAAATGTTGCAAACATTTTGTACAAATCAAGTAAAACTAATGGCACACACAAGGATGACAGTTATTTAGTGAGGGAGGGACTAAGTTCTATATCTAGAGAATTGAAGTCGACCTATATCATTTTAGCACCTATCTATAAAGGGGCACTTAGAGATTGTAATCAGATTATCGAGAAAGGAATAAACCTCCCATACAAGGTGTGAGGGTTTCCCTTCGACGGTGGCTGCGGCGATCTTGCCGCTGCCTCCGCGAACCTCCCACTTCACCACTTCAGCGTCATCCCTTGCGTTCCAATTCACAATCTTGCCTACTCCTGCAATCACCTCTACAATCTCACCGACGCCGTAACATTTGAACAGAAGATTTTTTTTCCCCTTATTGCGAGAGGAACTACATGGGGGTAGTACCATGAGAGCGATATTTGCAAGTTCGTACTGGTTCTTATTCATTAGTACAATTATTTTAAGATGAAAGCATAGGACATGAATCTGGTGGATTGATGCACATGCCTAAGAAATTGCATGATCAGTTCGTTTTCATCATGTGTAGAATTTAGTCTGGTATTAAATGCTAAAGTTTTTCCCTCAAGTACTTTTACTACCATAGCTTCTTGGACACTAATTGTTCATTCGCAACAAGTCTTAGCTTCTGCCATATCGCAAAATTGGAGTACATATTCACATAGCCCCATCTATATATAGGGTTGAAGAATAATGAAAGGTTGAAACCCATATGACTCAACTTAGAGCCAAATAGTTTAACTATTTTTGTAGAGGCATGACAGGCAAGTGAAAATTATGATTGAAGATGGACCCTACAAGATACATAGTTTAGGTGTTCATACTTGGTTTTGTAGTGCAAATACACTACATAAAATATGAACTCATATGAGGGACATATACCTCATAATAACAACAAAATAATTGGTCACCAATTGTAATGTTTTGTAGGAACCAATTTAGTTTAGTGACGCAACCATGACTTCTGTCTAGAAGACAAACCCTATCTTCATAACCAACATATGACATCTTATTTCTGAATATTTTCATGACAATACATGTTCATCATAATTTTTAATGACTATTTGAAAAAACAACTCTCTTGGTTCCAAATTGCAAGTTGTTCTAGCTTTTCTATGTGTGTAGATTTTGGTAGTATCTAGATATACAATTTGTCTAGAAACATAGTACAGTACGCATCTAAAAAGCAACAACGACTTACAATTTGGAATGGATGAGTACTTATTTTGTGCACGCTGGCATTCATGCTCTTCTTGCAAGGGAGGTTTGTATGCTCTTCTTATATTGTCGATGATGTTGTGTGTGGCGCCTCAATCCACCAGTATGTGGACACCGCCTCCATTCATGACTCCTACGAGATACATGGGTGGAGGTCCTTGGACGCCTGAGTTGGTGAGGCTGATCACCATCCTTAGGCTGTTGCCAGCATTGTCATCGTTGTTGTTGTCGTCTAGTGGTTGCTTACGGGTAAGTGTCCCGGTGTTGCCGATGTTGACATCTAGGTGCTCCTACCGCTTCTCAGCGGTAGCACGATGGAGAGGAGGTGGTGTCTATGGTGAAGACCTTGCTAGCGATGTCATCGGTGTAGTCGCCGTGCTAGGGGATGTGAAGGGTCGAGATGGGGACTAGAGGGGGAGTGAATAGTCCTTTCAAAAACTAATTGCGCCGGCTAAACAAATATAATGCGGAATTAAAACTATTCGTTTAGCCAAGACTTCACCCCTCTAGCTATGACTCTAAATCACCTCACAAAAGATCCTACACAAAGCAAATGAGGTGATAAGCCTAGCTTGAGCTCCTAACCGTTTCTATTGCAAGGTCACACAAACCTATGCACTAGTACTTCAAACAAGGGTGAGCTCCTACACAATTCTAATGAGCAAAAGCACAAAGCCAATCCTAAGCTCATTAGATACACTAAGGACAAGGCGACACACGCCTAACCCAAAGGCTCAAATTACTTAGCTACACAAACTAAGCAAAGCAACTAATAAGCTACACAAGCTAGTAATTGCAAGAGCTACTCCACAAGCACAAGCACAAGGTATATATGAATGTAAATACGAAGCTTGTGATTTGGAGAATGCAAACCACCGAGAAGAGTAGACAAGTTGACACCGGTGATTTTTTACCGAGGTATCGGGAAGCTTGCCAACTTCCCCCTACTCTTCGTTGTGTCGACCAACACCTTGGGTGGTTCCTTTGGTGTTTCACCTAGATGGTTCTTCGGTGTGATTCTCCGATCACTTGCCCCTCAAGGCACGCCCCGCAAGGCACCGCAAGACACCACTCTCAAGTGAGCCTCTCAAGGCACCGCAAGACACCACACGCACAAGGGAGGTACTCACCGACACGCTCTAGTAGTGTCGCTCTTCGCGATCCCCACGAGGTGAGCACGAACCTCTCACAAATCCTCCTTCGGAGCACCGCACAAGCTTCCTTGCGTGCTTCACAAAGTCTCTTGCCACCAAGCCGTCTAGGAGGTGGCAACCTCCAAGAGCAACAAGCACACCGGCTTGCAACACGATCACCTAGTGCCACGAATGCGATCTCTCAACACGAATGCACTAGAATCACTCCTCACTTTGATTTGGATGAACACTATCAATCACAAGTGAGTGGGAGGGCTCTCAAGCACTCTCAAGCATGGACACAAAGTCCCCAAGGTGCTAAGCACCAGCCATGGCCGGCCACCCCATCTATTTATAGCCACAAGCCAAAATAGAGCCGTTGGGGAGGAACATGCAATTCTGCGGGCCGGCCCGGATGCGCCCGGACCAGGACTCATGCATGAGTCCGGTCGATGAGTCCGGTCGAACCGACAAACCCATCCTGCCCAAAAATAGAATCCCTGCGCATGCGTCCGGTCAGGCAAACATGCGTCCGGTCACGAGTCCGGTGCATGCGTCCGATCACTCCCCGAGAACGACCACGAAAAATATGCTATCTGTTTTTTTGACCGAACCACACACCGGTGCGTCCGGTCGATCCCCGCATGCTTCCGGTCGCGGGTGCGGTCGGACCACCGCTCGGTAAAAAACGGCGATATCTCCTTCATCCGAACTCCGTTTTCGATGATCTTGGACTCTATGGAAAGCTTACTCAGAGGGCTACACAACCCATATGGTTACTTGATCCAACTCACAATGGATCAAAGTAGTATTCCACTCTAAGAGCAGTCCAAGTGTCCGAGAAACACCGAAACAACTTCTCCTTTGCAAATGTGCCAACACCACCAAGTGTACATCACCATATGCATGTGTGTTAGCATTTTCACAATCATTTTCAAAGGATTTTCTCTTGCTCTTACCACGCCACTCGATCCTAACACATCACAAAGTTAGATCGCTCAAGTGGCACTAGATGACCGATATGCAAACAAGTTTGCCCCTCTTGATAGTACGGCCATCTATCCTAAATCCGGTCATAAACTTCTCTAAGCACCAATGACCGGCGAAATGAAATGCCCTATAGGTTATACACCTTTGCCTTGCGCATTTCCATTCCGCTCCATCTCCAAGTGCCGATGCAACACATGCACCAACACGATCACTAAATGATATGATCCACTTCATATCATCACGCGTGACGATATTGGTCCATTGATCTTGACCTCACTTGCTCTTCAGCATTTGCGTCGGTCCGTCGGCGCCAAGTCTTGCCCAAGCTTCACCGCCTCGCGGTCCATCGCTTCACTGCCTCGACTTGCCCTTCACACTTGCAACCAGTCCATCAAGCCAAGCCTTGTATTGATCTTCACCACCTTGGTCACATGACTCCATGTCATGTCTCATATGCAATAAAGCTCCTTCATTGCGTCACCACATGTGAACTAATCTCCCCGTGTATTATCTCAATCACATATTATTAGTCCACCTAATGTTGTCACTCAATTACCAAAAACCACAAGGGACCTTTCAGGATGGCAACTCCGACAACTGTCTCATTGTCGGGTCGCAGCTCGTCACTCTAGCCTGGCACGACATGCCTATGTCTATGGGAACCATGATTGTCTCCTTGTTGGCGGTGAAGTCAGTCGATCCGTTATTGTAAACTATTACCTCCTAATGGATGCTCATGCCCGACAAAACCAATGTTGCTACGCTAACCAACAGAACTTTGTTCTTCTAGTCCTTCATGGAGAACGTTTTGAGTTCAATTTGAACAACGATCTTGATAGTCCATTTCGACTTTCTTTGAGGCGAGAGTCGGCGGGCAACCTCCTCCATGGCCGGTGGTGGTGGTCTCTAGCTTGATCGCCAACTTCTTCTCCAACTGCTTCGTCATCTCGCGCTCCTTGGTAACCGTTGTGTCACCAGTTCAGCCATTCTCGATTTCATTGAGGTGGATGTTGATGTTGGAACTTAGCGGTTATCTCCTTTGTGAAGGCCACGAATAGTTTCTGGGCTTCAGATTGCGTGGCCATTGCAGTAGAGGTGGAGGATCGACTGGCTAGCCAATACCAGGTGTGAGGGATGAGGCTTGGGCGGTGGTGTGAGACATGTAGTGGCGGCGGCGTGCGTGTGGAATAGGGGTAGGTACGACTACGGTTGGAGCCAGGAGCAGAGAGAGCTAGATGATTAAAGCAAATGAGCTTTCGCTCTACTCCATTTTTACTTGAGTTCAATTGATTACAATCTCCTCATATTTATAGTCTCAGGAAAACTTGACTCCTAAGTAAACTAGGAGATGATTATCGAATCAGATTCTTCTTTCACACCGAACCTTTCTAATTTTAACCTCTTATTTCCTAACTTATCTTGGACTCTAAAATAGTAACCCGAGGCGACGACGGCGGTGGTCGAGGCGCCTCCTCCTCTCGCGCCTAGGGTGGGCCATGTGGAGCGGCGGCCGGTGGCGGCGCCTCTTGCTTTAGACCAAAATCGCCCACGAGCACCTCGGATATAGATAGATAGATAGATAGATAGATACGCCTGTGGTCGGGCATGTGACGAGGCGAGATAGATAGATAGATAGATAGATAGATACGTAGGTTGATAGATAGATAGATAGATAGATAGATAGATAGATAGATAGATAGATAGATAAGTAGGTTGATAGGTAGATAGATCGATAGGTAGGTAGGTAGATAGATAGATAGATAGATAGATAGATGGGTGGGTGGGTTGGTTGGTTGAATAGTTAGTTCAATCCATTAGAATTTGTAAATCTTGCTAGCTACCAAGTCAGCTGGATTAGTACGAGTATAGATAGATAACTATGGACTGACGTCTTTTTTTTTTGAAGAGCTATAAAGCCATCATAAATCATCCATTATTTGTAAACGAGATAGATATATAGATGGATAGAAATGGATTTGCGATAGGTCAAATATTCTGAATAAAATGGGTCAATGCATCAAAACATACCAATAGACAATGCAGAAGCAGCACATATATCTAATATATCAGCAACATTATTATCTCCCATATCCGATCAAGGATACAAACCTAGTCAATGCAGGCGACCGTCCTATAAGTACCCAGCACATACACCCTCCTTGAGTAGATACGAAGCACTCTCTTCATCTGATCATGTCGTTCAGCAAGCAGTTTGCGGCGGCCGCCATGGGTTTGGCCTTACTCCTCCTCACTTCACAACGTAAGTGTCCAACAGACTCCAGTTTAAAAAATTATGCAATATTTGTACGATGCACTACTAGCTAATTGTTGGATTATAAATCTAAAAAAGGGTTTACCACTGTGGTTGCAGTTACATCAGCAGTCGATACTCCAACCTTCATTCCCTGTTTTGGCCAAGACTTCATTTGCGTTGCCGCTTGCCATTTCATGCACTACACCAGTGGTCACTGCGTAAATAACTTATGTGTATGCACCAAGCCGGACCTTGCGGAGGCAGAGGTAGAGGCAGGTGCGCCGTCACAGCCGCCCGTTGAACCTCCAGTGGCGATGCGTGGGATGGGCATGCTGCTCAACTGATGGAATATGTAGCTTGTTCGCATTCCAAATAAACTTAAAATAACATCTACCAGATTCAAGGTAGTTATTTGAAGATCAGTCATCTGAATCTTTGACATATATGTTATGTAACAGAAATTTATCGCACTTTTAAATGGTGGGCCTGGCCCTGTGTCCCTTTTGTTTGGACAAGATGATTTTTTGCTTGTACCTTTGGAGATACTACCTTGAGTGTAACAGCTCGCGTTCAACGCACATATGCTTATATGGCGCACCTCCATGGACGTAATAGACCCAAATACGCATAGCACCTCTCTTATAGTTTTGTCCTTGCTCATATAAAAATTAACAGGAGATTATATGATTGAGATGATTGGAGCCACAAAAATTATAAGGTGGCCCTCCATCTCCTAAACATTTATGTCAAAGATAGTACTAAACCACCAACTACAACCACACATGTATAACATGGTCCAATGCAACTTTGACTACTAGAAGCTAATCATGGGCAGATGCATTTAATGCCCAGAACCAACCCATAATATACTAATCATGGCATGGACGGATGAACCTAGACTTACCATCGTGTCAACCTAGTAATGGTCCAAGAATGAGACCAAATCCACGCCAATCCATTTACACTATACTACACTTAAAAACCAAACCGATCCGAACCATTGACTCCTTCGTCAAAACCAATGAAACCATTTATCCGTGTTTTTAGCTAAATGGTTTAGCTAGCAGTTGCGGCAGTTGCAGGCGGCATCGCTTTTAGCTAGCAATTGCACTATATTGTTGTTAAACCATTCTCATCCATTAAAACTATTAAACCAAACCAAACTAAACCATTATAGATGTCAAACCGTTTTGAACCAAACCAAATTGAACCACATGTAAAAACCAAATAAAAAAACGGTTCAAACCAAACCATTACCAGATTGGCATCCTGTGAATGCGTGGCATGGAAAATATCAACCACAACTTTTCCCTCTCTTACCTCCATATCTCCGCTTTTCCCTATTTCGCATGCCTCCAGCAGCTAACGCTACTACCTCCCGCCCCCCTCTCTCGGCTCACGGTACTAGCAAGTCTCCTGCACGGCGTTAGCGCTACACCTCTCTTGCTGCAGTGCAGGCGAGCCATCCAGCACGGTAGTGCAGCGGCCTCGGCATGCATGGCCTCAACATGAGCGGCCAACGATGCGGAGGCCCAAGCAGCCCTTAAATCGGCGTCGCAAGGGCGTAAATGGCCCCGATCACGGGTGGACCATCGCGGCGGCAGGCTTGACACGAGTGATCAATGGCAGATCTAGATCAATCTCTTTACGGTCGTGTGGGCGCTGCCTCCTTTGCTGTGTCGTACAATCGCCGCTGCTGGACAGCTGCCTCCAGTGAACTCCACATGCCATCGAGCCTCCATTTCATCAATAACATGTTGCGGTTTGAAATGGCTTGTTGCAGGCGTTTGTTTCAAGTGTTGCAGATGTTTGAGAGATATGCTGCAGGTGTTTTATATGGATGTTGCAAAAGTAGATCAAGATGTTGCATAGTTGCAATAGTTGTACACTTATGTTGCACATATGTTCCCATTCTTTCATCTGTTTTTTTTTTAATTTCAAACGTGTGTTGTTTCACACATATGTTTGCAAGTTTTTTACCATGTTCTTGCATATTTTTGCAAGGTTTTCAATTGTTTTAGCAACTGTTTCAGACATATGCTTCAAACTGGTTTTGTCTGTCTGATGTTGCAAGTGTTTCAATTCGATGTTTCAAAAGTACATCGGGTCCAATGTGATGTGCATAGGAAGCGGGAGAGAGCACCTGGCGTTCCTGCAAAGGGCATGGGTGATGTAGGCGCGGTTGAGCGGCGTTCAGAAGGCGCCGCCCCAAGGGTACATGCGTGGAAAAGAGCTGCAGCGGGGGCGTCCAGACGCTCCATCTATCTGAACGTCTGAGCGCAAGTAGTGCCATTAACACACCCCTCCATATGTGTATGCAACAAAGGTTGATGCTCACCTACGTCCAAAATCTATTTGTATGGCCTAGCTCTACATATGGAACGAGCTTGCATACATGTAGCTTGTCTTTTACACACTTTGTTCTCCCTTCATGCACAAGGGTAACCTTAAGATGCTACGTTTGGAACCACAATGTTTATGCTCGAAGTAGGGATGGAGAGAGTAAATGGAAACACACAATGGATATCAAGGGGTGGATGGGGTCTATGATCCCACATTCGTGTCTTGACGAGCATCGGTTTAGACAGCATGACACTTGGCCGCTCAGGTCTGGCTGTTAGGCACAGAGAAAGCATATAACATCGGAGACATGTAGAGAAGTGGTGGGATTGTTCGCCAGTGTTTTTCACCATTGACTCCTCACCTAAACCGAGGGTGAAAATGTTTTTCACTACCTGTTTGGGATAAGAAGTGGATGTTTAAACCACTTGTTTTATTCAGAGCCGATAGTGAAATCCGATGGACACAAATTGTTTCTGTAGTAGTTATTCGCAAGTGCTGTTTGTAATTAGTTTTGATACAGATATATAGATAGATAGGTGGGTGGATGGTTGAATAGATGGATCAATGCATTAGAATTGGTACATCTTGCTATACTAAGTTAGCTGGATTAGTATTATAGTATAGATAGATAATTATGGACCCACGTCTCTTTTTTTGAAGAAGTGTAATGCCAGAAGATATATACCATCCATTATTTGGAAACGAGATGATATATAGATCGATGGATAAAAATGGATTTGTGATGGGTCAAATATTCTGAATAAAATGGAGCAATGCACCAAAACATACCAATAGACAGATATATATCTAATATATCGGCAACATTATTATCTCCCATATCCGATCAAGGATACAAACCTAGTCAATGCAGGCGACCGTCCTATAAGTACCCAGGACATACACCTTCCTTGAGCAGATACGAAACACACTCTCTTCATCTGATCATGTCGTTCAGCAAGCAGGTTGCGGGGCCGCCATGGCTTTGGCCCTGCTCCTCCTCACTTCACAACGTAAGTGTCCATGAGACTTCAGTTTAAAAAATTCTGCAATATCTGTACGATGCACTACTAGCTAATGGTCGGTTTATAAATCTAAAAAAGGGTTTACCACTGTGGTTGCAGTTACACATCAGCAGTCGAAAACCCGACCTTCATTCCCTGCTTTGGCCAAAACGTTATTTGCGTTGTCGCTTGTGCTGCAATGCAATTCACCGGCGGTTTCTGCAGAAATAACTTCTGCGTCTGCACCAAGCCGGGCCTTGTGGAGGTAGAGGTAGTGGCAGGTGCGCCGTCACAGCCGCCCGTCGAGCCTCCAGTGTGGATGCGTGGGATGGGCATGCTCAACTGATGGAATATGTAGTTTGTGAGAGCAGTTCCAATTATTGGCCATGGACTTATTTGCATGAAGTCAGAAACTTGAGGGATTCTTTAGCAACTTGTCCAAATAAACCCAAAGGGCAGCAACCCTCTCCTCCTCACGTACTGCTCTCATTTTGCTTCTTCTAACTTCCAGAAAAAGAGAGTGAGAGAGAGAGCTAGGGTTAGGGAGATTGAGAGAGGGAAAGTTTGATCCACCAAATCCACCAATAGAAAAGAGAGATTTGTGGGGGATTTGGAGCCTCCCCTCATTTGTTGGCTCCCACCTCATGTATTGGTTCATCTCATAGTGGATTCGTAAGCTGTCGCCCATGGTTTTCCCCCGCAAGGGGTTTCCACGTAAATCTTGGTGTCTCCTCTTGATTTGGTATTTCTCTTGACATATGTGTTGATTAAGTCACCATCTTGCTTGCTATTGATCCATATGTGAAGTGGTTGATTATCTGGGTATGCTGGTACGCGGTGAATATTGTGTTCTTTGATATGTTGGCCAAAATAATGGGGATTGGTATTCTAGTGAACTGATTATTGCAAGTATATTATTGTTGAATTTTTGGGCAGCCTATTGTTGAACTACTACAGAATTGTCCATCACTGCCGGGCTCCAACCCCCCTTCACTGCCG
The DNA here is from genome assembly GCA_015847255.1 of Hyparrhenia diplandra. NCBI lineage: Eukaryota > Viridiplantae > Streptophyta > Magnoliopsida > Poales > Poaceae > Hyparrhenia > Hyparrhenia diplandra. The sequence continues at coordinate 804,165 of JADLZK010004716.1, forward strand.
AAAACTGAACCGGCAGAACCATAGCGGTAGTGATGTGGGGTTTGAAACACTACCGGGTCAAAACACCGGCGGTGATGCGAGGAGAGACTGCGGTTTGATATCGAACCGGCAGCGCCGATCGTTCACCCGAACACTTTGCGGGTGTTCCACGGACCGGCAGCATTTTTGATCCAAGCAATGCAGGTTCGGAAGTCACCCGGCAGAGTTGATATTGGGATCACTGTTGGGCTTTAACGAACCGACAGAACTCTAAGGATAACACTATCGTGTTAGATTGAGCCGACAGTGTATCGAAGAGCTAACAATGGCGGCTTACTTTGGACCCGTCGGTGAACTTTTCGTGAACACCGCCGGCTGATTTCAACCCCGACAGGCGTTATTAGAGTGGAGACTATCGGTTGGTTAATGCGGTGGCGGTGATGTTTGTGTCGTCGATGACGGTTAGTAATTCAAACCGATAGTGTTTGGTATAGTTACACTACCGGTTTGTTTCTCATTCACTGTCGGGCCCATGCCACCCGGCGTTTTTGTTTTAAACTAGAAGAACTCCCCGTAGCGCGTTGCTGCGCTTTGGACTTTGGTGTTAAATGGAGATGAAAAGTTTAGAGACGATCCCATGTATTGCAAGAGGATTTGCATGGATCATCATTGTATAGGCATGTGCACGATATATAGAGAAATTAAAGAAAATACAAAATGTATCTTATTCGCAAGTTGCACCTAAATAAAAGAAAGTAAACAGGAAATGTAAAAATTCACTACAGCTTCCGTTCCCTGTACAAAAATCTGTGCACCAAAAATTTTACTTATACATAAATATTGAAACAAACATTTTTAATTATAGAAAAATAATCTCTGGCCGCAGGCCTATGGGACTCTGTGGAGTCGAGCCCACCCATACAACCCTGGCGACACCTGGAGATCTCCGTGCATGGAATAGAAAGCTGGGCGCGCACGGGAACCCGTCCACGGCGGCGCGGGGCTTAGGAATCGGCACAGGGGAGCCATCCGCGGCGGTGCGGCGCTGAAGGCTCGACTCCGGGGAAGTCGTCCGCGGCGGCGCGGCGCTCAGGGCTAGGCGCACGGGGGATCCGTCCGCGGCGGCAAGGACGGCCGTAGGCTGCAGGCGTACATGGCGGCAAGGAGGATCTGTCTCACATGGAAGCAAGGTCAGGCGTACATCGTATGAATCTTGGATAATTTGTTTCGAGGTTTGCTGCTTCGTCTGTTGGCCGTTGTTTGTTCCTACAGAGATATATTTCTTAGTCAGGCGTACACCCATTGAAGAGCAGGATTCAGAGGCGAAGAGCACTGACCCCACGGTGGTGAAGAGGCGGCGGCGGTATGTGGTCCTCATCTCCAACGCTGACTACATCTTCTCTAGTACGATCGTGTCCACTGCCCTCCGGCCGTCCAGCGTCGTCATCTTCCTCAAGACCCCTGCCGTAGGCCAGATCCGGGATGGTTGTGGAACAGAGCTGGTCGCCGCATGCCATGGTGCCTTGGCAGCAGGAAGTGATGGATTGGGGCAGCGGCACGAGGACTTCTCATTTTATACGCGGTGTGGTGCTGCCGAGTGATGTGAAACAGAGCTATTTAAACTTGATTATGATGACCTTTGGTTATCGATAGTGCGCTATGGCAGTTTCTTCTTTTTCCGTTCTTGGAATTGGAAAGAACGTCCACTCAGCTCCTTGGAAACGCTCTGGCTGCACCGGCCGGCCGGCATTAGATGAAGAGGCGTTAGATGAAGATCAGATCAAACAGCATGTGGCTAATAGAGTAGTGACTTGTGGGACCCGCTGATGATGTGGCATGCTTGCATGCTCTAGAGAACTCCTCTAGTGGCCTCCTTCTATATAGGGTTATAGATTTTTGAATTTATTCATGGAATTCAGCTCTTTTTAAATCCGAAAAATCATCATACATTAATACCGTCAAAACATTACAGGATTTAATGGTTACATACAACAAAATCCACCTAATGTTCTAGAAACTAAGCCTACATCAACTTCTAAATAAAAAAAGACCAATGACCATAGAGTCATAGACATAAATAAAAGCATGACATCTTTCCAAAACCAATTAAGCAGCAATTCTCGCAATCTTCATAAGTATGTGGAGTGGCTTCTCTTCAATCTTCACAAGTATGTGGGGTGGCTTCTCTTCAATTAGCGGCAATTAGCGTAGCCTTGGACTTGAGCATAGCAATCTTCCCATGTTAGATAGATCCCCGGCAGGCGACCAACAAACACTACGTACCACGCCATGCTTGCCTATACATGTAAGCACAGACATATATTTAAAATATCCAAACTGGATTTGAACAACACTAACTAATGAATTTCATTCAGAATTCGAGCACGGGTTGCAAAGTGACCGAGGTGGGCATTTCAACGAATACCTCAAGGATAGTGACCGACGCACTCACCAAGCTTTTGTGCACCTCGTGCGCTCCTATCTTGTCTTGGAGGATTTGAGGAGGACAAGGTCGCGGACGGTACGGCGTCGGGCGGTGAAGAGGAAGACGACGTGAGGCTGCGGACGGCAAAGAGGTGTGACGGCGGTCCTCCGTCGGCGTGGAGGAAGACCAAGCTGGCGACGCGAGGCTAGGACAGCGCGAATTAGTTCTTATTCTCATAGGTAAAAACTCGAACACCTAAAGGGATAATTAGTTCTCACCGTGGAAGGGGCCGAAGGGCGAGGATGCCGGGCGCGGCGTTGGGGACATCCGAGTGGAGGAGCGGGCGTGGGAGAACGCCGCCGCTTTCCTCGATTCGCCGGAGCGGAACGATCGGGATGCGCGAACGGACGGCCCGGCGGCGTAGGGGGACGGACGAGCGGCGGCGTTGGAGTTGGTGGTGCTCCGTCGGCGAAACTGGTGCTCTTTCGGCGCTGGTGGGGAATGAGAATGGCGCGGTGTTCAAATGGCTTGCCAAAATTTCACTCTGAGCCACTCACCTATATATATAGGCAAGGCTGGTTTGGGCGCGGTGGGGAGCGAAATGGCGGGAGGTTTAGATAGATTTGGAAAATTTCACCCCAATCCTATTCACCGCCCGGTTATTACCCGCGAACCCAAGCAGATGAAATAGAAATGCTTTGCCACTTCATGGATGATCATGTACCTTTGTGAAGGATGTGTAATCCTCCATGGTGGAAATGGCTTGAATTTTTTTTCAGTCATGTACACCCAAAGTATGACCCCACACAAGTTCTTAGGTTTTTTTCGATAAATATTTTAATTACTATGATTTTCTTCTAGCTAACCGGCGACAAGAAGGCTAATTAAACCATGGAAACACAAGAATTTGTCTTGGACCTCCACGGTGATTTGCCTCCTAGGGCACATGAGACCCCGTGGAAAAGTCTAGCGGCATTCGGCTCTTTTTTTAGGTAGGTACTTTCAGTTCAAACTATAATTACGAGGGGTGGCGTCGCGTAGAAATTCAAATAAATAGGGAAAAGTACCAAACCAACTCGAAAAATCTCAAACTTCCTGGGTGCTTCCCTATTTGCATGTGAAAGGCTCACAGAAAAGTTTGAGACCACTACAACACCGGCAAACATATGAACCACATGGAGCATAAGAACTACACTTTGTATAGTCCCGGTTCGATGGTAGGGATCATGTGCCTCTGTGAAGGATGTGTAATCCTCCATGGTGGAAATGGCTTAAATTTTTTTTCCAATCATGTACACCCAAAATATGACCCCACACAAGTTCTTAGGTTTTTCTGATAAATAATTTAATTACTATGATTTTCTTCTAGCTAAACTGGCGACAAGAAGGCTAATTAAACCATGGAAACACAAGAATTTGTCTTGGACCTCCACGGTGATTTGCCTCCTAGGGCACATGAGACCCCGTGGAAAAGTCTAGCAAGCATTCGACTCTTTTCATGGGTACGCTCAGTTCAAACTATAATTAGGGTGGCGTCGCGCGAGAAATTCAAATAAACAGGAAAAGTACCAAACCAACTCCGAAAAATCTCAAACTTCCTGGGTGCTTCCGCATTTGCATGTGAAAGGCTCACAAAAAAGTTTGAGACCACTACAACACCGGCAAACATATGAACCACATGGAGCACAAGAACTATATTGTATAGTCCCGGTTCGATGGTAGGGATCATGTGCCTCTGTGAAGGATGTGTAATCCTCCATGGTGGAAATGGCTTGAATTTTTTTTCTAATCATGTACACCCAAAATATGACCCCACACAAGTTCTTAGGTTTTTCGATAATTATTTTAATTACTATGATTTTCTTCTAGCTAAAGCTGGCGACAAGAAGGCTAATTAAACCATGGAAACACAAGAGTTTGTCTTGGACCTCCACAGTGATTTGCCTCCTAGGGCACATGCATGAGACCCGTGGAAAAGTCTACCAGCATTCTGGCTCTTTTCGTGGGGTACGCTCGGTTCAAACTACAATTACGAGGGTGGCATCGCGCGAGAAATTCAAATAAATAGGAAAAAGTACCAAACCAACTCCGAAAAATCTCAACCTTCATGGGTGCTTCCCCATTTGCATGTGAAAGGCTCACAAAAAGTTTGAGACCACATGGGCCACAAGAACATTACAAATTAATTAGGAACCGGTTAAATTACAACCTTAATTAACATAGTAAACACACTAATCGTCATCATCGCCGCCGGGATCAATATTGGGTCCGGCTTGTGATCCATGCACACGAATGTAGGATTGTAGAAATATCGGGTAATTGATGTCACGGATTAAGTATCCGCTTAAGTCGATGAAGGTCAATGCCCTTATGATTGCACTCTCTCATCCCTCGCAAGGCCGTAAAAATTATCGACCATAGATATAACCTCTTGAGCGACCCTTTGTTTAAGTTAGTAAACCTTATGCGTATTGTCGCCCTTCTATAGTTTGGTGGCGAGGTGTGCACGCGAAGTCCCAATCGTACCGAAGTCGGTCTATTGCTTGGTCGAACGGCCGCCAAGCCACATGCGGCATAAGTAAGATCGTGGAGCAAAATCGCAAGTGGGAGAATCAAAATGAATGAGGATGATGTGAATCTATCCAATATGCATTGCCAAAATGATGAATTTAATTTATTACCACATCATCATGGTTGTAACTCCCAACATATTCGCTATATTTCCATGGGGGATATTCTCGGAGAAGACAAAGCAAATATCTTAAAGTCGAAATCGGGCACAATGTAGCAAACACGTCGAAGTGCATCTAAGCACAAGGAAACGACATGGTACTCGGCGTTTTGCATGGTCGATTCTCTCGTTTCCCCTCTTGTGGATTAGGTGGTACATTTGTGTCACGGAATCCTCGAAGGGATGTAAAACTTATTTCACACGTATATAGTTGATGACCATGTGACGATGCTCTAGATGTCGTGGTCTCCACAAAACGAGAGATAGAGAACCGGCTAAGTCTTTGTTTCTAGCCATTATCTTGGGGATAAAGTCACGTGACACATATAAATGCTACAAAATGACGTTAAGCTAAACTAATTGTTCATGTATTTGTTATTCTAAAATAAGAAATAAAAATGTTAGAAAAAATTACATACGATATTTGGATAAGGGAATGGCCTTGTGTCCGCACTGGGGCGAATGGCTCATGGCGGCGTGAAAACCTGGTTCTTGTGGTAGCGGCAAAGGCGGAGGACCGTTCATACCACCGGTGGCGATAAAAAAAAAAAAAAGGACAAAGCTCATAAATATATATAGTATATATATATGTATTGTTTATATGCATATATATAGGAATTCTAGACAAGAAAAAAATATCCTTACCAATGTAATATCCACGGAGCCATGAACAAATCTCCTAGAAAGAGAGAGAGAGTGAAAGATTTGAGTGGATTTCGTGTAGAGTGACCGGAGCTCGTAGGTGCGTGCTTGGGTATGTGTGTGGATCTTGGCGGGCGCCTTGATTTATAGCAGTTGATCGGTCTGCGGGTACATCTTTGCCGGGTATTAAGATATACCCGGTAGTGATAACAACATGACTACTTGGTTATTTGAATGGAGCCGGCGGTGAATACAATATCACTACCGGTTGTTTGTATGTATCCGCGTTGAATTCACGGTGTTGTCACTTCACTCGGTTGCATGCATGCATTGTTGCGATCTTCTTTGCATATGTATGCAGTAGATGCTTTCATAAAATTTGGATACCATATCACGTTCTATGTAGCATATTGTTTTGAATGATTTTAGTGATATTAAGGGGATATGGATATTAATAAAATTCATTATACGTTCTTTGTTTTTGTTACATATATAACTTTATTTCATTCACATTAGATTTGGATATCTGTTGAGTTTTCCTCATGTTTGCGTTTCTTAGCGCAATCACTAGAGACAAGGTTAAAAACCCATCCCCAATAACTTGGCGCCGAAATGCGCCGCTAACATCCCCAAGTGAAACCACCATGTCGGTGATCCGAACGGGAACGTCAACGGGATAGATCTTGCCATCTTAGATATTTCATCCACAAGCGCACGGATCTATCATTGTAGCATTTCACCGGAAGTATTGAGGGGTATCGTTATTTATATTTTCCCAAAGGAAGGCATGTGTTTATTAAGCTAGCATGGCATCGAATAGAGGAACACGTGTTTGCTTAGACCAATTTGTTCATAACAGGGGTAAGCAATAACAGTTTATAGATAGTGTGACACACACTTAAGAATCCACCAGCAAAGGATAAAGAAAATAGATAAAGAATAAATGAATAACCTAATGGAGTAATCTTAATGTATCTAGTCATGGCCATACAAATGAATAGTTAGGATCATATGCAAACATGATTTAAGCATGGTTAAGTCTAGGATACCGGGGAGACCCCACCAGGAAGTCTGCTTCCCACCAAGGCATTTACGAACTCCTACATCACATACGAACGTGGGGGGATTACAAGGGACGGTCAAGGCTTGTCACGACCCAGCCGCCTACCCCCTCAACCGTGGCATGCTCTCATATTCGCAGGTGTCGTAATACCCGGGCACCATGCCCGCATATCAGAGCACTACTCTTGTCCCCCCAGGATCCCCACTCGTCGAATGGGACGGATTAGAACAAGAGCAAAACCGAAGGAACAACGAACCGATATCCCACTTCTAATCAAGTTAGGCATATGATGATCGATGATGAACTGATATGAACATGTCAAGATTATGATATGTAAACTATATGCTAGTTCATATACCAACACAAGAACATGAACAAAACTATACTCTAGTTCATAAGTTAGGCCAAGAACATAGATATAAGACTTGCAAATAGAAGAATGCTCCATTGAGAAGATATATTACCAAGGCACTTTCTTCTAGGAGAGAAATGCCCTCCTTGTAGCTCTTCTACTCCAAATGCTAACCAAGAACTAAGAAGAAGAAGAAGAAGTAGAAGAAGAGAGAGAGGTTGAGGTGGTAGAGAGAGGAAGAATGCTGGTTTCTGGACTCCAAGTGGTGTGTGTTGAGAGAGGAAGAGAGGGGGACTACTTATACACTTGGAGGAGGGGCCTAAGTGCTAAATTACACCAAAACCCGACCTTGTACGCCTTCCTAATTAGACCAAACCGACCATCCCACGTCGGTAACCCCTAGAAGGCAGGTTAATGAACCGCCTCCCGAGGTCGGGCGAATCGCCTCGGGGAGGGTGCGGCCGCACCTTGGGGTGCGCGCACCAACCCTCGGGCTCGGCCGGCCCGCCCAAGTCTCGGTGGGTTGGCGTCCTTCGTCTTGAAAAGTTGTGGGCCGGGCTTTGCTCGCCCAATTTTGATGTTTTGGGTCGATTTGCTCTCGGGCTTGTGTTTTGCAATAATGCGCTTTCCCGGATGGCGTATTTTGGCTAGTTTTCCACTTGCTTTTATTATAAACACGCAAAATAAAATACTAGACACTACAAGTGGAATTTTATTAGTGATAAATGTATATGAGCATGGTAAAGATTATTTTTACTCCCTTTTTGGTAGAATATTGACGCTAAAAATATGTAGTTGGTTACCGTCAACAAACTCCCCAAGCTTACCCTTTGCGCGTCCTCGAGCAAAAGATAATTACTTGGTTGTTGATCGGGGAGTTGCTACTATGCCGATTACTTTTCACAAGTGCCGGGTTTATAATAAGATTTTCTACTATAGTTTGAATAAAATGGCACATCTTTTTTTCTCACCCTTTATTACCTTTCATCTTAGTGGGGCTTTTTAGTCATCTCTCACAGTCTTGGGTGGTTGCCGGATAGAACGGTTATACTTGTAAATACTTTTCATTCATCCTTTTGATCAACTTTCTCATCCGGGATTTATTTATTTAAGTTATATATTTTTTTCGAGAAAGTATGGGCTTTATTGCTATGTATATATTTTTATTTTTTTATTTTTTTTGGAGAGGTGGGCTCTCGCTCGCCCTAGACTTTTGTCTTTTATTTCTCTCTTTTTTTTTTTTTGGAGATGTGGGCTCTATTCGCCCTCGGACACGTGTCGATTTTTCATCTTTTTTTTTTTTAGCATAGCCCATATCTTTTCTCTTTTCTTTAAATTAGATTCAGGATGTCAAGTCTCTCTTTTGAACTAAATCATAGTAAATCTATTTGTACCATATCATACTTGGCAACAACTTAGACTCGGATAGAGCTTATGCAACCCACATGAATCGGGTTTTTCGAAGGGATGAGTTTTTAGACTTAGCCACTAAACCCAAACTTTAGAGAAATTCGAATTATAAACTAGGCACAGGCAAAACAAAAGACAGAGCAACTATTCATCATTTCAACAAGGGAATAAATCTAAACATTTTCATAGCTCATATGTATAGACATGAAAGCACGAGGGGAAGAGCTACTTATTCTATTTTTGGATTTTTTTTTTGAATGCAAGATTGCTAAAATTTAAACATGCTAAAATAAAATAAAATTTGATGAAAATAAATATGCAATGCAATGATACACAGGGGGTCCTCCCCAAGCTATCTGGAGGCCCTCTTGATCGGGATTGAAGCCTTGGTGCCTCCGGAATGCTTCCTCGTGGCGTTGCGAGTAGCCATGCTAGCCTCGAGCTGGTCCCATGATTTGCTTGTTCGGGTATTCCCGTTTTCTCGCCAGCGATGGGTGTTACGCACATGAGTGTTAAGTGTATGCTCAATATTACAATGCGCGACGTCGAGGTTCTCGCGGTACCTGCACGTTGATAGCCTCCAATCCATATACCGATGGTCTTGGTTGGACTTACGGAGGCATACCATCGGAGCTTTCTTTGGAGAGGTCTACCATGTTGGCCCTCCATGCTTCGAATCTCCTTCAGGCCACTCGATGGTGTGCGGCGTCATGGGCGGAGGTTCCCACCTTGGATCATACCAGGGCATAAACCCGGGGTCCCCATAGGATAGAACCCTCCCCGCCCGGGACGTGCACGTGCGGCCGTGGTGGTGGCGTGAAGTATGCCGCATGAGAGCTTGAGCCGACCTACGTCCTCCCGACCGCTGCGTGTGGAACTTTCGGGGCCTCTCTCCTGGCGTACACTACCGGTAGTCTCGAGCTCAAAAGTCAAAGATCGGCTTTTATACAACCGTAGATCCGGGTTAGGTAACCGAATCACGTTGTATAGCCGAGAAAAGTATGTGCAAGCTCTCCTATCGGTAGTATCTTTGCTAGGTGCCCTAATACTAGCCATGCGGCGATCCGGTACTCACGGGGTGTGGAAATGTACTCTATTTGAGCATTGTCTAATGCCCCAATCGTGGCGCGCGTGTGATAATCGATGTGCGGTGACTGGAGCAAAGAACTTTTGTAATAACATGAGAAAGGTTCCCGCACATCTCTACCATCGGGGCTACCTTCACCTTATGGACAACGGCATAGAGAAGCTTGAGTTACGTCTCATTCACCCATCTAACCCCGTGTCTAGGAAACAATGCCAAAGACATCCAGCGATGAATAAATCTAAGTGATGGGTCTTTGGATTTGTGAGTGGCGAGGCTTGAAGACACCGGTCTCGTGAGCACTTAGGTAATCTCCTCCCAAAACGGGGTCGAACGGCCGGGCAAAGTAGCATCCAAATCTAATGCACATACGTCAGAACTAAAACCCAAGTGACTAGCTAGTTCCGCCCACTTGATAAGATAGGAATGACCGAAAAGGCGGAAAGAAATTCCTAGCTTGTCCTCTACCAAAGTGCATGGAAACTGGATTGTTAGGTGGCGAGAACCTTCCTCCTCGAGAGGGGGATAATCCTGCCACCCTACTGCTTTCCAAATGGTACGGAGTTCATCATCCATACCGTTTGTTCGAGAAGGTCGGGGTCGATCCCGGCGTGTGTTGGAACACACGGTCCTTGAGTAGGAGATATGCTTGCATCTCCAGGGCTCCCCCGATGTCCGGTATGGAGCGTCGGTTTCGCCGAGGGTGGGGAGCTTGAGCCCTTCTTCCCGGCCCAGTGCAAAAGATCTTCTTGCATGGGAGAGTTTTCTTACTCGTCGAGGTTGAATGAGCTCGTGCTTGTTTGTCGCGAGCTTTGCCTTGACGACCGCGTCAACCCGGCGAAAACTCCTCCGACCTTCTTCATGGCTACCGCAAAAAACACTTGGGCGAAAACCTCGGGTGTGCAAGGGGGTTAGTTGAAAGTATGAACTTTCACAACCGCGATCTTGCTTGGCACAATATTTTTGGTGGAGAAAATGGAGTGTAGAGCAAGTGGGAGAGAGTGTGAGAGTGAGAAAGAGTGAAAATGGGAGGTGTGTGCTCTCACACCGCGCTCGGGCTATTTATAGCGAAGCTAACGGCCGGGGCCGCTCCACACAACGGATAGGAGCCGTTGGTGAAGGTGGGGCCCGCGTGGCAGCCAGCCAGGTGGGTGGGGGCGCACCTTGGGGTCTTGTAGCGCACCCCGCCCGAGGCCGTTACCGTTGGGCTTTGGCCGGCGTGCACAACGGTCATGAAAAGTTAGCCGTGGTTCGTTCACCGCGCCGCTTCGACCGTTTTCTCCCCTTTTTTTGAATTTCTCCAAAGATTTTTCAAATATAAATTTATTTTTTTAAATAGAAAAATTATTTTTTAAAAAATATTTTTGTATATACTTTTTATGTAGGAAATATTTTTCTTTATTTTTCATGAAAGAATTTATTTTATTTATAATAATTTATTTTTATTATTTTTGAAAATAATTATATGTTTATTTTTGTGAAACTTGTAAATATTTATATATATATATTATTATTATTTTTCTTTTTCTCTCTCTCTTTATATATATATATAATATAAAGAGAGAAGAGAGAGAGACTTCTTTTTCAACGCCAATTTTTGTTGGCAAAGGGGCCGATTTATTTATAGTCACCCGCCTGACTCTCCCCCCTTCTTGGCGGGGAAGCACCTCCGGGGGTCTCGAGTCAGATCCTTTGATGAACCATACTGGCTTCTCTCCCGTTTTCTTCTGGGCGCATCGCCTGTTGTACCCAATAAATGGGCTTTTAACCGCCTTACTCTCGGCGTGGAAGACTATGAAGCCTTTCCCCATGCGGATATCGGCTTTGGCGTATAGAGAAACGGTCTCCCGAGGAGGAGAGACGTATCCTCCGATGGGCCCATATCCAGGATCACAAAATCTACGGGGATGTACTCCGTCCCGTATTTTTGACTAGCACGTCTTTGAGTATTCCCTCGGCGGCCTTGTTGATTGATCCGCCATTTGAGGGACGAAATTGGCGAGGAGTAAGTGTTCCTCCATGGATTACATTTGAAGGTGGCCTTGGACATCATAAGTTCGTATACGATATCAACAATGCGCCCAATTGTTTTACGTGGAGGATCACAAAGCAACCACGCTAACCCGACCCTCGGAAGATCACCTAGCATCCGAGTCGGCTCCCGATAGATCGATGCGTCACGCTCTGGCCACCTTGGCTCCAATTATACCTCAACCCAACGGGTGTGGAATCAAGTCGCCCCATGACGCCGCCGGTGGTGGCCGCACGTAATATCACACTAGGTAGAAGGTCTATGAACCGGTCCTTAGGGAGGCGAGTATCTCTCTCCGCAGAATCCCACACGGCCGATTCCCGTAGTAATCCATCTCACTATGAATTACTATCACCCACCTCTTTTTGTTGGTTAGGGTTCATTAGGCGTTCTCATATTACTCTTTATTACAACGTATGAGCATAGATAACGTGGATGATTATGTCATCGGCTTAGCTCCATAGCTACGTTATCGGGCTCATACCACTATATACTAGTCCGATTATCATTATCATCATTATATCATCACATTATTAAGGTCATGATTAGGGGGGTAAGGACTTGCTTGGGAGGTTCTTACGACCGCACGGCGTCGAACGTCTCTAACATACTTCGAGAAACTTCTAATCCGATCAATTAAAAACTACCTGCGTCGGCGATAAAACCTAGCTTGAACTATGGCACACAAAACAAGCATAGAACATTATGGTGGTAATAGGTTAGTTGCATAGATCTAGAATTTAGATAAATTATGGAAGTCGTTTCACGCGAAACGGAGGTAAAATGCATGAGTTATGGAATTTATAATATTAATCCCTAATTTATTTATTAGGGTAATATTATAATATAATTTTATCATGTAATAAATTTGGAACTAATTACATGATAAAATTCCATAAATCGAATAATGAATTTACAAATTTTTTCGGGAATTTTTCGGACATGGGAAATAATACTTCTAAGACCTTGTGTACAATACTCGGGTGCACCTAGCGTTTTCCTTTGTGTACCCGTGCATTGTGTGTGTCACATATATATTTGTGTTATATTTATTTATACAAGTACATGTATATTCTCTTGACTTTTATTCCTTGAGAATATTTGATGGTACTCATATAAAGGTACACCTATACATGTGCTCCCACCTTGTCTCCCAATTTTATTATTTCATGTGCACAATATATTTTGTAAATATTCTTACAAGCACATTTATGTTCCCATGACCTCTATGGTGAGAATAATTATTTGTTGTGCTCATAAAAATATTCTCATATATATATTTTAGTACACACGTGTCTCGTATTTATTATTCCCGAGAGAGAATTTGTATACCATTTCTCATGCGATGTTATACTTCCATAATTAAAATCTAGAACTTACCTTGCATCCTTGGTCACCATAAAGCTCAACAAGCAACAAACAAGGTTTCCTATTTTCTAGATGGTGAGAGTTTGAATGCGGGGTTTTCAAAGCTTGGGGGTTTCGGTTTGGCGGAAATTAAATCATGTTTTAGTTGTAATTATAAAAAGTTCAAATTTTTAGTGAATTTTAAAATGATGTAAAAACACGGGTGTTACAAATCTACCCCACTTAGATGAATCTCGTCCCCGAGATTCCTGGTCTCTGAGAGAAGGTCCTAATTTGAGGCCTAAAGGATTAGAGGGAGAGAGAGAGAGGGGGAGAAAACTTTCCATCGCTTACAGTGCTGTCTCTTCCGATCCTCTACTACTATCGTGCTACTCGTTTCCGGGCAGCACAGCACTGTGTGGAGGGCATGCCTTCCGCTGTTTTGACGACACGCTGCTTTTGCCCTTGTTCTTGATCTACATCTTGTCTTCGTAGTCTTCGGGTCTTCTTCGGGCGTCTACCCCACTTAGAGGATTTATTCCTCAAGTGTCCTCGGTCTTCGGATGTCTTCTAGTGTTTGTCTTCGGCTTGTTCCTTCGTGGTCATCTGCGGTGTATCTCTCTTCGTGCGGATTCTTATGGGTGATCCACCGTGAACTTGGGATTCCATTTCTCGTTTGAAATCCTAAGTTTTCATTTGTTCTTTTATCGTCTTAGCCCATTCTTGTATCTTTTTCTCGCTTCTTCTCGCTCTTGCCCGATTTATTCTTTTCTTCTTTTGCATATAGCACTACCCCACTTAGAAAATTTTCTCGCTTATCATTGTTTGTTCTGTGGCTTTTTATGTTTAGGCGCCCGTCAATTTTTCTTTGTTGATACTCGCATACGGATGGTGGATCAAGCACAATGATCTTGATTGCTTCAAGGGGAGTACAACAAAGAGTAGAGTGAAAAGGAAATGCTACTCTACGGTTACACCTCCCTTGGGAGTGGCGGTTCTCTGACCTCGGTCATGGTGGCTTCGGCTTCGGTCCGGTACTTGGCTCTACGCCGGGGGCTTCTTCTCCGGTGGTGCTTTGACCGAGTGGCGGTGGTCCTTCTTGTCGGTCTTAATCGGTGATGGTGGCCTGGTGGAGTCTGTTCTCCTTCGTGAAGGGGTTGGGGAACATCCCTTCGTGGTTGTAGGTTACGGCCGGGCCGTGGCGTGTCTTCTTCGTCTTGTTTGGAGGGCGATGTTGGTGTCCCTCAGTTCTCGGACGTGTCGCTCCCGAATGGCCTTCGGGGTCTCAGCAAGGGTAGTCTCCTGGCGTACGGCCGCGACAACTTTTTCTCGTGCGAGGGCGTGCTCGTGAGGAGTTGCTGGACGTAGCATTCAGCCTGGTTCGGCTTGATGGGTCTGGTCTCTCGAGGGGCGGCATCTTGTCGCTTCGCATCGCTCGTCGAAGGCGAGCGGGTAGGACATCAGTCTTTGGATGACTCGGCCGTCTCCCGGGTCTTGTAGGTCTTCCATGCGAGCATTCCGGGTAGGGTGGTTCTTCGCCTGGCCGGGCGGGTACCTTACGGGGTGCAGGCGATGGGTTCCTTATAGAGGTGGCAGGGGCGGAGTAGTGCCTTGCGAGCGACGGCTTGGTAGGTATCGGTGAAATGAAAGCCAACGGTATGCTCCACTCTTCCGTGATGGTGGGGTAATCCCCGGCTCTTGGCGATGTGGATGGTGACTTTGCAATGATGGGTGCCACGCTCTTCATACTCGCTGCCCTCATACACAGGGCGGTCTTGGATGCCAAGGTTCAGCATAGTGGCATAGAGAAGCTGGGGAAATCCGGGGGTGTCGATGCACTGGCTGCTAACCAAGGTGCCGGCCATCTTGGCGATGTTTGGTGGTGGTTCTTGGTGAATGGATGGTAAGGAGTGTGATGACGAAGGAGGAAAATTGGAGGCTAGCAAAGTGGAATGGTTGGAGTGGGAGGGTGGTGAGAGCGGTGGTGATGCTCTATTGTAGTAGGTCAAGGGTAATAGCTTATGGGAGAAGCTTGGTCGACTGGTACTGTGGCCATGGTGTGTGGTGGTGTGTGGTGGAAGGAATGGGAGTGAGTCTCCTGTATTCCTTGACTTTGCGATAGTGGCGTGGTCATTGGGACTATATGGTTTTGGCCGGTGGATTCCCTATAGTGGAAACTGTGTGTCCTCTCTACTGTCGGCATACCACTTCACAATATTTTGTATGCTTGTGGGCATCTGCTTGCTCTTGGGCATAAATATCCTTTATGAGCTTTGATGACTGTCTTCAATTACTGTGGTATTCTGTCCATCTTCTGCTTGCGGTTCCAATCTTCGGCTCTGGCTTGCATTACTGGCACTTGTTGCCACTTGATCTGTTGCATTGTGTCTTGAACGGCTTCGACGGTCGTGGTTCGGGGTCAACGTAATAGCAGTATCAGCAACTTTTGGCATTGAGGTGACAGCATGTCGGCAATGTTGCACGGTCGTCGGCACAGTAACACTGAGGCGATGGCGTGTGACGGCTGTAGGGAAGAACACAGGTGTGGTTCAACGGCTACAGTCGTGGAGTCCACTTGTTGTCGTCACGTTCCTGTAGGTTAGTTCCTATTCTATCTGGACTAAAGAGGTATGGGAGGGAAAAGCACAAGGTACGATAGGGGTCTACCTAACTAAGGATTAGAGGGAAAGCAAGCATTTTGGGTGGGGATAGACTTTGGGGTATCCTAGTAACACCGGTGTCGAGGAAACACACAAACTTTACGGTGTGAAACATAGGAAAAGTTAGTCACGGTGAACTAAGTTTATAGGGAAACTTGTCTTATTACTCGTGACTTGAGGGATTTTTCAAGACGTTCACAGATCCTATTGGAATTTTCTTCCATTCATTACCGTACAGTAGTAATAAATGAGAAGTTTTTCGTAGGATTGAAAAAGGAACAATACATTATATTAAACAATCAAGCGCGTCAATAGTTCTCATCACAGGTCAGTTACACAGATGATACAAGGTCGCATCACACAGGGTGACTGCCATGATGATTATTGCGCGACTTTGCACCTACTAAAGGCTTTGAAGCCTAGGCATCTATGTCAAGTTTGCAAGAGGATTGTGCTACTCAATTGCTGCCTGGACTTATATGCCCTGGTGGAGGTCCCATCAAATGTCAGACTTGCACATTACATTAGCACCCACTTAGGTGATTGGACATCTTTTCCAGTGCCGGCCACTATGTAGCATTGAATCCTTCCTGTTGGGGCTTTTGGGAATATGCAGACTTATTATGTACTTCGATACTCTGTCTTTATGAAACTCTCGATTTTAATATCGAGGCAGGCCGTAGTATCCTAAGAACTTTAGCCTCTCCAAGAGGAGTTGTAGAAACTCTTCTTTGTTCAGGCAGTCCGATTGAGATCATCCTTACTAGTCCATTGTTGCAAGAGTTTCGATGTTGATATCGATTCCGTAACATATGAACTATCATAGTAAGGTGTACTCGTAGCAACAAGTTTAAAAGTAGTTATCCTTATGTGGAGTTAAAATTCTGTTAACCCAAATTTCATCCTATGGACAAGCTCGACTCGATACCCACGCGTGTCACGCCCCACTTTTAATGGGTCAGATTAATCACACGTGTTTGCGCCGAGATCACGCCACAAACACGTCTATTAGTAACAGATAATGGTAAATAGAAATAATAATAGTCCGAGCTTATTAAATATAGGATGGAAAGGGACTTACAGTGGCGACGAAGGGTCACCAAGTCGGGTTACAATATCAGAGTTGGCCAACCAAGAAGCGGTGGATTAACTATGACTTTGCCCCGCACTCCCACGAGGCGAGACTTGTGCATGGATGAAATCGGACTTCAATATCCTTCTCCTAAGCGAGCACTTCGCGAACTCCTACGATACGCTAGTCCTCTACCTTGTCGTCGATCTTACCTTCACATGTGCCGATATCTGTAAAAATAGAGGGGTGAGTACAAACGTACTCAGCAAGTCCCAACCAGGGGGTTGTAATTATTAAGGGTTTGGGCCCTAGCAGAGTCTCTAAAACTGCTCTCGCTAGTTCCCGGGTTATCTCATGTCATCATCGCTGTCATAACACCACAGGTTAGTCATCATCAATGTATATCTAATCATAGATGTTCAGGCCTAGCACTTGCCCATTCCAAGGACGTGGCTATTCGAATAGATTCAATTAACTCTGCAGAGGTTGTACACTTTCCCCACACAAAGGGCCATCTTTTCCCACGGACGGCTGGTCAAAGGTGGTCCAACGAGATTCCGTACCCGCTTGGATGCCTCCTAGGTATGTCGGTATAATCCTACCACGACTTTCGGGGTTGGAGAATGGGAAGATCACCTAGCATCCCATTAGCACACAAAGATTGCGGAAGATCACCTAGCATCCGCCAACTCATAAGTTTGTATACGATATCAACAATGCGCCAATTGTTTTACGTGGAGGATCACAAAGCAACCACGCCAACCCGACCTCGGAAGATCACCTAGCATCCGAGTCGCCCTCCCGATAGATCGTTGCTCACGCCGGCCACCTTGGCTCCATTATACCTCAACCCAACGGGTGTGTGGAATCAAGCCACCCCATCACGGCGTGTGGCTGTACGTAATATCACACTAGGTAGAAGGTCTATGAACCGGTCCTTAGGGAGGCGAGTATCTCTCCGCAGGAATCCCACACAGCGATTCCCGTAGTAATCCATCTCACTATGAATTACTATCACCCAGCTCTTTTGTTGGTTAGGGTTCATTAGGCGTTCTCATATTACTCTTTATTACAACGTATGAGCGTAGATAACGTGGCTGATTATGTCATCCGGCTTAGCTCCATAGCTACGTTATCAGGCTCATACCACTATATACTAGTCCGATTATCATTATCATCATTATATCATCACATTATTAAGGTCATGATTAGGGGGGTAAGGACTTGCACAGGAGGTTCTTACGAATCGGCACGACGTCGAACGTCTCAAACATACTTCAGGAGAAACTTCTAATCCGATCGTCGAAAACTACCTCGCGTCGAGCGATAAAACCTAGCTTGAACTATGGCACACAAAACAAGCATAGAACATTATGGTGGTAATAGGTTAGTTGCATAGATCTAGAATTTAGATAAATTATGGAAGTCGTTTTCACGCAAACGGAGGTAAAATGCATGAGTTATGGAATTTATAATATTAATCCCTAATTTATTTATTAGGGTAATATTATAATATAATTTTATCATGTAATAAATTTGGAACTGTCAGATTCGGCTAGGTTGGGCCGGAATTGACACGTGGATTGGGGAATTGGGAGGACGGGAACGAAGATGGCGGCGGTGGCGTGGTGGCTGCATGGGCGGCCTTGGCGGCGGCGCGGCCGGGGCGGCCATGGCTGGGCGCAAGGTGGCGGCGGCGGCTGGGGTCGAGGCGGCGGGGGGAGAGAGGAGGCGGGAAGATGGGATAAAAATTCTTTATTTGCTTGTTACCCCGAAAGATTACGTGCACCCCTTACTTATATAGCCCGGCTAGTGGGACTTGTATCTCAAGTAATCTCTCTAAAGGTTTCCTTATAGATTGGAATACCTTTTACAAGCATGTGCTATTTATTTATTTCCTAATAAGGGTCTCCCTTATAGATGAGATATCCCCTTGCACACCAAAACACCTAAAGATAATCCTAGATATTTTCCTTCCTTTTCTCTGAATTAGTTACCGAAGAATCGTGGAAGGGAGGGGACGGAGGGGGGGCGCGTGCCAGGCCCGGGGCAGCGCCCGGCGCCGTGGGCCTACCGGGCCTGTCCTTCTGGGCCCTATTTCTGGATCATGACAGCTCCCCCCTTCTCCGACCGGGCGTGTCCTCGCGCTGGATGAAACTCCATTCGGTGACACCCGGAGGGGATCGCTGCCCTTGGGAGGATGAGTTCGACCTGCAGATGAGACGACCCCGCACGGGGTTCCCGAGGATCATGTTCTCCCCGGTTCGCTTGGGGTCAAATTCCGTGAGGTAGTGAAGGTTGCCGATGTAGCCGTGGTAGATGTACCGATGAACAAAGACGCCCCTCGCTGCGGAAGCCGCCGACGACGGGCTACCGGGAGGAGCCCCTCGGAACGCCCACATTGAGGTCCCGGTGCACCACGTCGCGTGGGGGCTCTCCAGAACAAGAAATGCTCATTGGGTGGAGCGTTGACGAAAAGCGGAAGGAGACGCCAGATAGTGATGTCGCGGCGAGTAGGAGTAGTAGCAGCCAAGTTCAACATCGTACCATACATGAAGGAGCCGACGTCGAACAGGGAGGGCGAGAGCCGGTGAGAGGCCCTCTCCGGGATCGTAGCCGATGTGGACGTTGTCGACGGTGAGGAAGAGGCGATCCATGCCGCCGAGGAAGACGACCCTAGCTGGGCCGACGTGGTGGCGCCGGCCATATGCTGCCCAAAAGTATGGCGGTCGGTGCAGCTGAAGTAGGCTCCGGCGTGTAGGCTCCTGTGGCGAGGAAGTTCGCCCCCGCGAACCCGCCCCGAAGCAAGGCCTCGATAGAAGTCCGGCAAGTGGAGAGGAGGCCGGAAGGTAGAAGCGGCCGTCGGGAGAGGAGGAGGCTTCGAAAGTGTCCACACGGAGCAAAGCGTCACCCGTGGTGACGCCGAGGGCGATGCGGCGCAGTGCCGATTCTCCAATGTAGCCCGGGCGTAGGCCGGACGAAGACTCCGGCGGATGTGTCGAGGTCCAAGGCGCCGCATGCCTCGAACGTTCCCTGCCGAGTCGCGGGTGTACGGATGCCCCGAAGATGCTCGACTTGAGGAGGCCGGGGCCGAGGGGGCGCCCCTATGGGCGGGGGGGTGGAGCCGGTGAACGTGCTTGGGTGACCTCACGGCAGTCGCAGTTCGTGGGTCACGGTCCCACGCCACGCGCCCCAGCTTGCCGACCCACGGCATGCCAGGATGACGCCGACGCCCCGCCGGTGCATGGCATGACGAGGCGTCGGCGTCGTGCCGGCGTTGAGGCGTAGTGGCACGTCGAAGGGGGCGGCGCGGCATGTAGACGTGGCGCCGGTGCTGGTGATCAGACATGCACCGGCCGAGTCCGAGGGCCGTGGTCACCACGCTGGGTCGATGTAGTTGTGCGTTGCTCCAATCGACGATGATGTTGATGCCCGCACGAGATCATACCGATGAGGTAGAGAGAATGAGCACCACGCATCGGGAGTCGGGGTCCCCGTGAGGACCTTCAGATCAGCGGCTCCTCTTTGACATCCGCAAGTGGAGTGTTTGTCGTGGTCGTCGTTGTAGTCGTTGAATATTGTGATGTCGAAGAGATGCTTGCACTTGTGACCCGTGAGAACGGCTCGTCACGCTTGAAACAGTCCACCCTTTACGTCGTTCCGACATCTCCTCCGGTGTCAGTGTTGAACGGCCGAAGTCGCCATCGCCGGGGCGGGCGCCTGGGGGCGGCCGCAGGGACAGGGCGCAGGGGCCCCGCCCTTTGCACGTGGCCGGCTTGCCGGTGTTGTAGAGGATGGTGAGGCGCCGCCGACGCCTCGGGCGAGACATGGCTGCCTCCATGTCCTTTGGGTTACGCATCTCGACGTCTGTCTTGAGTGGTTCGCCCAAGCTTTCTTTGTGTAGATGTTGACTTGCTGCTGGTCGTCGAGGTTGCACGCGACGCGCCACGTGTGCCAGAATTGTTTGGTGTACTCATTGACGAAGGCTGTCTTCCTTAGTGATGCCGGCTCACCCCGGATTACGCCGCTCATTTGGGCCAAAGCGCTCGTTGACATATTGAGCAAAGCTTGCCCAACCGCCATCGGTTTCTCCTAGGACAGCCTCATGTACCATTGCTGTGCTCCTCCCGTGAGATGATTGGAAGTATACCGGACTTGTTCTCAGAGTCGGCGTACCTTGTCCCCTCGAAGAATTGTTCAGCGGTTGATCCACGGGGGGGATCCTCCCTTGCCATCGTAGGTTGGGAAGGACGGCTTGTGCGGCGGGGAGTGAGACACAGGAAGGTGTCGACCGTAGGGGGTTGGAGGGGCGCGTGATGCCCCTCGCCGACGCACGCCCCGCCGGTGCTGGTCGTGGGCTTCAAGTACCACTTCATCGTTCGTCGGATCAGGCTGCGGTGACTTGATTGTCCCAGTTACGCTTGCCATCGGTCTTCCTCTTGATGAAGTCTCGGGCTGCTGCCTCGAACATTGCCCTCATCTCGATCTTGGCTTCACGGAGTTGTTGACGGTGTTTAACCGTTCTTTGGATTATCTCTCGAGAAGATAGAGATCCCGTCATCGATCTTGTCCATCTTGGCATTGATCTTGGCGACCTCGTCGACCAAGTTCTTCGCCAGCGTCTTGGATTCGTCGTCCATGGTGGTGGGTGGATCGTAGTGGCCTCCGGATACCAGCCGCCGATTCCAGCTAGGTTGGGCCGAATTGACACGTGGATTGGGGAATTGGGAGGACGGAACGAAGATGGCGGGCGGTGGGCGCGCGGCGGGCCGCCACGCCGGCGGCGGCGACGGTGGCTGGGCGGCGCGGCAGCGGCGGCGGCTCTGGGCTGGGGCGGCGCATGGGGAGAGAGGAGGCAGGAAGATGGGTAAAAATTCTTTATTTGCTTGTTACCCCGAAAGATTACTGGACCCCTTACTTATATAGCCCGGCTAGTGGGACTTGTATCTCAAGTAATCTCTCTAAAGGTTTCCTTATAGATTAGAATACCTTTTACAAGCATGTCCTATTTATTTATTTCGTTAATAAGGGTCTCGCTTATAGATGAGATATCCCCTTGCACACCAAAACACCTAAAGATAATCCTAGATATTTTCCTTCCTTTTCTCGAATTAGTTAAAGAAGAATCTGCGGAAGGAAGGGGATGGAGGCAGGGGTGCGCGCGCGCCAAAGCCCGCGGGGTGGGCGCCCGCGCTCAGGTGGGCCTACCGGGCCTGTCCTTCTAGGCCCTATTTCTTGGATCATGACAGGACTAATTACATGATAAAATTCCATAAATCGAATAATGAATTTACAAATTTTTCGGGAATTTTCGGACATGGGAAATAATACTTCTAAGACCCGTGTACAATACTCGGGTGCACCTAGCGTTTTCCTTTGTGTACCCCAAATGCGTGTGTGTGTCACATATATATTTGTGTTATATTTATTTATACAAGTACATGTATATTCTCTTGACTTTTATTCCTTGAGAATATTTGATGGTACTCATATAAAGGTACACCTATACATGTGCTCCCACCTTGTCCCCCAATTTTATTATTTCATGTGCACAATATATTTTGTAAATATTCTTACAAGCACATTTATGTTCCCATGACCTCTATGGTCGAGAATAATTATTTGTTGTGCTCATAAAAATATTCTCATATATATATTTTAGTACACACGTGTCTCTCGTATTTATTATTCCCAGAGAGAATTTGTAAACCATTTCTCATGCGATGTTATACTTCCATAATTAAAATCTAGAACTTACCTTGCATCCTTGGTCACCATAAAGCTCAACAAGCAACAAACAAGGTTTCCTATTTTCTAGATGGTGAGAGTTTGAATGCAGGGTTTTTCGAAAATGGGGTTTCGGTTTGGCGGAAATTAAATCATGTTTTAGTTGTAATTATAAAAGTTCAAATTTTTAGTGAATTTTAAAATGATGCAAAAACACGGGTGTTACACCGTGAGACCATTGTAGAAGTTCCGAGCACCGGCCAGTTCTCCATCCCGTGGTGCGGGCATGCTAGAATGTATTCTTGCGGCTTCTCCCACGCCTCCGGAATGGGTTCCATTGATGTCTGCTGGAAATTGGCGATCCTTCCCCTCAGGGCATTGATTTTGCCCATGGGGAAGAACTTAGCCAGGAACGCCGTGGAGCACTTGGCCCACGTGTTGACAGCTTCCTTGTCCTTGTAGAACCACAGTTTCGCCTTCCCCACGAGGGAGAAAGGGAATAAGCGGAGCCTGATGACATCGGGCTCGACGT
This sequence comes from Hyparrhenia diplandra, assembly GCA_015847255.1. NCBI lineage: Eukaryota > Viridiplantae > Streptophyta > Magnoliopsida > Poales > Poaceae > Hyparrhenia > Hyparrhenia diplandra. The sequence goes on from JADLZK010004716.1 coordinate 827,221, forward strand.
CCCTGATGACGATGGTGTCGCATGCCTCAAGGAAGTGCTAGAGATGAGTATTGGCGTCCTCGCTAGGCGTCCATAGAATGGACCGGCCTCGCACCATGGTGATCAGCCTAGTGCGCAGTTCAAAATTCTTGTCCGCCATATTAACCACCGGCCCAGTGGGCACGTTGGCGACAGCGGGAGTAGAGAAATCGCGCAGCGACTTTTGGGCCATAGCTTGCGGTTCGGTTGGTGCAGGGATGTCGGTCTCGACTGTCGGGGTTCCGGCTGAAGAAGAAGCGGCACGAGACCTGTTCTTCCTTAGGAGTGCCTCTGGATCGGAGATGAAGTTTTTCGGCAGTTGGAAACCTGACGTACACTATCCTGTTTTCATCCACAACAGGAGAAAACATAAAAGATTAACCTGTATGAGCAAATGGTAGCCACGCACACAGTTCATATTCATAGCCAGCTAGTTTTTTGTTTTTTTTTCACAATGCCTTTTCCGGCAACGGCGCCGAGTAAATGCTTGTTGCGTTTCTTAGCGCAATCACTAGAGATAGGTTAAAAACCCATCCCCAATACTTGGCGCGAGAAATGCGCCGCCGACATCCCCAAGTGAAACCACCATGTCGGTGATCCGAACGGGAACGTCAACGGGATAGATCTTGCCATCTTAGATATTTCATCCGCAAGCGCACGAATCTATCATTGTTGCATTTCACCCGGAAGTATTCAGGGTATCGTTATTTATATTTTTTCCAAAGGAAGGCATGTGTTTATTAAGCTAGCATGGCATCTGAATAGAGGAACACGTGTTTGCTTAGACCAATTTGTTCATAACAGGGGGTAAGCAATAACGGTTTTATAGATAGTGTGACACACACTTAAGAATCCACCAAAGAAAGGATAAAGAAAATAGATAAAGAATAAATGAATAACCTAATGGAGTAATCTTAATGTATCTAGTCATGGCCATACAAATGAATAGTTAGGATCATATGCAAACATGATTTAAGCATGATTAAGTCTAGGATACCGGGGAGACCCCACTAGGAAGTCTGCTTTACGAACTCCTACATCACATACGAACGTGGGGGGATTACAAGGGACGGTCAAGGCTTGTCACGACCCAGCCGTCTACCCCCTCAACCATGGCATGCTCTCATATTCGCAGGTGTCGTAATACCCGGGCACCATGCCCGCATATCGAGCACTACTCTTATCCCCGGGATCCCCACTCGTCGAATGGACGGACTAGAACAAGAGCAAACCCGAAGGAACAACGAACCGATATCCCACCTCTAATCAAGTTAGGCATATGATGATCGATGATGGCGATATGAACATGTCAAGATTATGATATGTAAACTATATGCTAGTTCATATACCAACACAAGAACATGAACAAAACTATACTCTAGTTCATAAGTTAGGCTAAGAACATAGATATAAGACTTGTAAATAGAAGAATGCTCCATTGAGAAGATATATTACCAAGGCACTTTCTTCTAGGAGACAAGCCCTCCTTGTAGCTCTTCTACTCCAAATGCTAACCAAGAACTAAGAAGAAGAAGAAGAAGTAGAAGAAGAGAGAGAGGTAGAGGTGGTAGAGAGAGGAAGAATCTTTGGTTCTTTGGACTCCAAGTGGTGTGTGTTGAGAGAGGAAGAGAGGGGGACTACTTATACACTTGGAGGAGGGGCCTAAGTGCTAAATTACACCAAAACCGACCTTGTACGCCTTCCTAATTAGACCAAACCGACCATCCCACGCCGGTAACCCCCGTAAGGCGAGGTTAATGAACCACCTCCCCGAGGTCGGGCTGAAACCGCCTCGGGGAGGGTGCGACCGCACCTTGGGGTGCGTGCACCTCCCCCCCGGGCTCGCCTTTGGCCCGAGTCTCGGTGGGCTGGAGTCCTTCGTCTTGAAAAGTTGTGGGCGGGCTTTGCTCGCCCAATTTTGATGTTTTGGGTCGATTTGCTCCCGGGCTTGTGGTTTTGCAATAATGCGCTTTCCCGGATGGCGTATTTTGGCCGATTTTCCACTTGCTTTTATTATAAACCCGCAAAATAAAATACTAGATACTACAAGTGGAATTTTATTAGCGAAAAATGTATATGAGCATGGTAAAGATTATTTTTACTCCCTTTTTGGTAGAATGTTGACGCTAAAAATATGTAGTTGGTTACCGTCAACACCTCACAATATGCAAGCATATTTCAATTATGCAACCGTCTTTATTATGTTCGATGAAGGGTAAAAAATGGGAACTAAAAGATATCGAAGAGAGTGGTTTACCACTTATGAACCCTTGAATGGTGGTTCAGTTTCTATGGGCAATGACACAAAGTGTAGAGTTGTTGGAATTGGCACAATCGATTCAGGATGTTTGATGGTATTGTTCGCACACTCCACGGATGCTCGCCATGTTGTTGGGCTGAAGAAGACTTTGATCTCATTCAAGGCACTTGATCGGAGAGGCTACAAGTTTGTGACTCAAAGCTATCGGATCAAGGTGTTTAGGGGTTCCTTGTGTGTGATGAAGGCTCTTACTACTCTAGACATAGATGCCTTGTATTTCTTGCGGGCGGTTGCTTCTTCGGGTCGCCTTGGTGGCTTCTAGTTCGGAGTTGATGATGACACTATGACAACATTGTGGCATATGCGATTAGGGCACATGTAAGAGCGTGGTATGGCGAGTTGAGTCATCGTGGGCTGTTGGGCAATCGAAAGACAGGTAGTTTGCGGTTACGTGAGCATTTAGTTTTTGGGAAGCAAACACGTTTGAAGTTCGCCAGGTGTGTTCACACGACGAAAGTCATTCTTGACTATGTGCACATTGATTTGTGGGGTGAGGCACGGTTACATCTATTGGAGGTGGAAAATATTTGCTAACCTTTGTTGATGATTTCAGCGGGAAGGTTTGGGTCTACATCTTAAAGTCCAAAGATGAAACATTTGCTCGTTTAAATCGGTGGAAGGCCATGGTGGAAACACAAACGTAAAGAAAGGTCAAATATTTGAGATCGGACAATGGCACCGAGTTCGCTCAAGAGAGTTTAATAATTATTGTCGGGACGCCAGGCATAATTCGACACAACACCACAGTTGGTACTCCACAACAAAATGGAGTAGCAGGACGTATGAATAGGACACTATTGGAGAGAACTCGTTGCATGCTCTCTCATGCAGGGTTACCACAGAGTCTTTGGGAAGAAGCAGTTACCACAGCTTGCTATTTGGTTAATCGCTCGCCATCAACAACTATTGATTGTAAGACACCAGAGGAGGTATGGTCTGGCAAGCCACCTCATTATGATCACTTGAGGGTATTTGGTTGTCCGGCGTATGCTCATATTTGCCAGAATAAGTTAGAACCTCGAGCATTGAAGTGTGTCTTCCTTGGTTATGGTGATGGAGTTAAGGGGTATCGTTTGTGGTGTAACGAACAAAGGCCCCCTAAAGTGATCGTCGATAGAGATGTGACCTTTGATGAGATGGCTATCGTTACTACAGCTTATCGTCGCTTGGGAGAGGTTTCCACTTCAGGTGGAGCTTCTTCTGGTGGTGATTCAGAGGCGCAGCGAGTGGCGAGAGAGGGTAACATTTGAGGTGGAGACTCCGGTGACCGAGTCTACTATAGTTGACGTCGGCCAGAACGCAACACCGACCATTGTTGTCGAATCGTAGATGGTGTTCATGGTGACCACAGATGAGGCAGATCGTGAGTCGATGCGGTGATAGTCATTTAGAGGATACAGTTTCGGTGGAGCTTCGAGGCTCCGGTTTCTCCTATAGCACATCGTCCTCGAGACAAAGGAAACCACCACGGTGCTATGGAGATTGGGTCACACCAAGAGAAAGACAGAGGTTCGATTCGCTTTTCGCTTTGACGATTCTTGAAGAGGATCTCATTCATGATGAGCCTAGCACTTACAAAGAGGCAATAGTCATCCTCGAGGGAGCTAGTTGGGTCCAGGCTATGACAGAGAAAATGGAATCATTACATAAGAATGAAACTTGGGATTTGGTGTTGCCGCCCAAAGGGTGCAAAATTATTGGTTGTAAATGGGTGTTTAAACTCAAAGATGCTTCTCTAGATGTTGCTCCAAGGTACAAAGCTAGATTGGTAGCGAAGGGCTTCATCGAAAGAGGGAATTGATTACCATGAGGTATTTTTTCCGGTGTGAAGCATACTTCCATTCGTGCATTGCTAGCTTTGGTTGCTCTATTCGATTTGGAATTAGAGCAAATGGATGTGAAGACGGCGTTTCTTCATGGTGAGCTTGATGAGAAGATCTATATGTCACAACCGGATGGCTATGTGGTTGAAGGCAAAAAAACCATGTTTGTTTCCTAAAGATGTCATTATATGGCTTGAAGCAATCTCCAAGGCAATGGTACCATCGTTTTGATTCTTATGTCACTAGCCATGGTTTTGAAAGAAGTTCATATGATGCTTGTGTGTTTCAAAGAAAGGTACTTGTAGATGGTCCAAGGGTGTACATATTGCTTTATGTTGATGACATATTGCAGGAAAAAGCAAGTTTGTTGTTGATAAAAGAAAGGCCATGCTCAAAAGTGAGTTTGAGATGAAGGATTTGGGTGCGACCAAGAGGTTGTGGGGTATGGATATTTGCCGTGTAACCAGTCAAATGAGAAACTTTGGCTCTCTCAAAGTGAGTATATTGAGAAGGTTTTGAATCGGTTTCACATGTCACAAGCGAAACTGTTTCTACCCCATTGGCAGACATTTCAAGTTGTCTACTTCATCGGGGCCATTGGATATTGAGGAGGAAAGGTACATGTCCAGAGTTCCTTATGCTTGTCTTTGTTGGCGGTTTGATGTATGCTATGGTTTGCACATGTCCAGACATTGCACATGCAATTAGTGTTGTGAGCCGTTTTATGTCAAAGCCAGGCAAAGAACATTGGAAGGAAGTATAGTGGATCCTCGGTATCTTCGAGGCACAAGCAAATATGGATTGATGTTTGATCAAAGGGCAATAAGTCCGGGGCAAGTTATTGGTTATTCTCGATTCGATTTTGTTGGGGATCTTGATGAGAGGCGCCTGTTTCAGCTTTGTGGATCTTGTGTTAGCCGGAAAGCTACCTTGCAAGCATACAATTGCTTTGTCAACCACAAAAAGCTGAGTTTATGTCTTTGACAGAGGCAAAGTGAAGGAGGCTATTTGGTTGCATGGTTTTCTTGGTGATTTGGGCATTGAGCAAGTTGATCGTGTTGTCTTTTTGCGATAATCAAAGTGCGATTCACCTTGCAAAAGATGAAAAGTTTCATGAGAGAACCAAGCACATTGATGTGCGCAATTTCTTTATCCGACATCATGTGAAGAAGAAGGATTTGTATGTTGAGAAAATTGGCACAAAAGACAACCCAGCTGATATGTTAACCAAGGTGGTCCCAAAAGCCAGGTTTGAGCATTGCTTGAACATGGTTCGTATTCGTTCTTGCCCAAGTTAGCTCCATGTGGAGCTTTGGCGTGATGAGCTTGTTACTTGTTGATTTCTCCACTAAAGTTGAAGCATTTGAAGATTGGGCATTTGGCATCAAGAAGCTTGATGTATTTGATATATATAGCTCAATTGTCGCTGAGGTGGAGAATTGTGAGAGCAGCTCTAATTATTGGCCTTGGACTTATTTGCATGAAGTCAGAAACTTGAGGGACTCTTTAGCAACTTGTCCAAATCAACCCAAAGGGCAGCAGCCCTCTCCTCACGTACTGCTCTAAATTTGCTTCTTCTAACTTCTAGAAAAGAGAGAGGGAGAGAGAGAGCTAGGGTTAGGGAGATTGAGAGAGGGAGAGTTTGATCCACCAAATCCACCAATAGAAAAAAGAGATTTGTGGGGGATTTGGAGCCTCCCCTCATTTGTTTGCTCCCACATCATGTATTGCTTCATCTCATAGTGGATTCGTCGCGGTCGCCCGTGGTTTTCCCCGCAAGGGGTTTCCACGTAAATCTTGGTGTCTCCTCTTGATTTGGTATTTCTATTGCCATATGTGCTGATGAAGTGACCATCTTGCTTGCTATTGATCCTTATGTGAAGTGGTTGATTATCTGGGTAGGCTGGTACGCGGTGAATATTGTGTTCTTTGATATGTTGGCCAAAATGATGGGGATTGGTATTCTAGTGAACTGATTGTTGCAAGTATATTATTGTTGAATTTTTGGGCAGCCTATTGTGGGTTAGATTCATGATTTGGGGCTGTTTCATTTTATGCACACAAGGTGTTGGTGATATGCTTGTGAGATATTAGTTTGCTAAATTTGATTATTCCGCTGCCCCTCTGTTGTCACATAGTTTGTTCGCATTCCAAATAAACTTTCAGTAACATGTACCAGATTCATGGTAGTTAGTTGAAGATCGGTCATCTGAATCTTCAACAGATGTGTTACGTAATAGAAATTTATTGCACTTTTAAATGGTACCTTTTGGGTGTGGTATAGTGAGTGGGCTTGGCCAAGTGTCCCTTCTGTTTGGACCAGATGATTTTTTTACTTGTACCACTGGAGATAGTACCTTGGGTGTAACACCTCGTGTTCAACATATGCTTATATGTCGCACGTAAGAGCACCGCATTGTGCGGTTCGATGGCGCTCCTACACAATAAATGCAACCATTGAACCGAGTACCATACAACTGCGAGGTCGATTCCACAAAGGCCCCACTCTTTCCTATCGATCCTGGTTCCCAAAAAAAAAGAAAGGCAGCCGTCTAGCTCTCTCTCTCTCTCCGGCGGTTGACACCCACGCTACTCCGGCATGAGGATGAGTAGGACGAGGCGGTGTGAGGATATGAGATCCGGCGGCGGGCAAGGCATTGTAGGGTCGAGATGGGGACTAGACGTGGTGGGGGGGGGGGGGTGAATAGTCCTTTCTAAAACTAATTGCGCCCGACTAAACAAATATGATGCGGAATTGAAACTATTCGTTTAGCCAAGACTTCACCCCCTCTAGTTATGACTCTAAATCACCTCACAAAAGATCTTACACAAAGCAAATGAGGTGATAAGCCTAGCTTGAGCTCTTAACCGTTTCTATTGCAAGGTCACACAAACCTATGCACTAGTACTTCAAACAATGGTGAGCTCCTACACAATTCTAATGAGCAAAAGCACAAAGCCAATCCTAAGCTCACTAGATGCACTAAGGACAAGGCGACACACGCCTAACCCAAAGGCTCAAATTACTTAGCTACACAAACTAAGCAAAGCAACTAACAAGCTACATAAGCTAGTAATTGCAAGAGCTACTCCACAAGCACAAGCACAAGGTATATATAAATGTAAATACAAAGCTTGTGATTTGGAGAATGCAAACCACCGAGAAGAGTAGACAAGTTGACACCGGTGATTTTTTACCGAGGTATCGGGAGGCTTGCCAACTTCCCCCTACTCCTCGTTGTGTCGACCACCACCTTGGGTCGTTCCTTCGGTGTTTCACCTAGATGGTTCTTCGCGGTGTGATCCGCAAATCACTTGCCCCTCAAGTCACGCCCGCAAGGCAACCGCAAGACACCACTCTCAAGTGAGCCCCTCAAGGCACCGCGTGATTGAACCCACACTCACAAGTGAGGTAACTCAATGACACGCTCTAGTAGTGTCGCCTTCGCGATCCCCGCGAGGTGAGCACGAACCTCTCACAAATCCTCCTCCGGAGCACCGCACAATCTCGCTTGCGTGCTTCGACGGAGTCTCTTGCCACCAAGCCGTCTAGGAGGTGGCAACCTCCAAGAGCAACAAGCACACCGGCTTGCAACACGATCACCTAGTGCCACACGATGCAATCTCTTGAAGCAATCACACTAGAATCGCTCACTCACTCAATCGGATGAACACTATCAAGTTAGAGTGAGTGGAAGGGCTCTCAAGCACCACAACACAAGCCACCAAGGCCCAAGTGTGCTCAGCAACCTGCCATGGCCGACCATAGCAAGTATAAATAGGCTCCATCCAAAATAGAGCCGTTGGTGCTTCAAACCACAGATTCTGCGTGTTGACCGGACACACCGACCGGACTCACCAGCGGGTCCGGTCAAGCGTCCGGTCAGATAGGACAGAGCCAGCGGCCCCACAGCTGACACCGAATGCCATGCGTCCGATCCACGAGGTTCGGTCGTGTGTGCGGGTCGATCTCCAACCGAAACTTGAAAAACATGCTCTCTAGAACTTTTGATCGGAAGCACCGCCGAGGGACCGTCCGGTCGATTCTCGTCTTCCGGTCAAGGGTCCGGTCGCCGAGTCCGGTCACCTCTCGAAGCTGCGAAAATCCGTCGTTTCTCCGTCGCCGCTTTTGCTTCGACATGCTACCCAACAAGTATACCAACTTGAGTACGAGGAATAGCATGTTTACACCACCACGATGCATCGGCGCAATAGAAAATATGCATCTCATTTTCTCAAACCCAACTCAACCCACGCAAATCGCCCGCGATTGCAAATGTGCCAACACCACCAAGTGTACATCACTATGTGCATGTGTGTTAGCATTTTCACAATCATTTCAAAGGACGGGTTAGCTCTTACCACGCCACTCGATCCTAACACATCGCAGAGTTAGATCGCACAAGTGGCACTAGATGACCGATATGCAAACAAGTTTGCCCCTCTTGATAGTACGGCCATCTATCCTAAATCCGGTCATAAACTTCTCTAAGCTCCGATGACCGGCGAAATGAAATGCCGTATAGGTTATACCTTTGCCTTGCGCATTTCCATTTCGCTCCATCTCCAAGTGCCGATGCAACACATGCACCAACACGATCAAGAATGATATGATCCACTTCATATCATCACATGACCTTCTTGGTCTATCGATCTTGATCTCACTTGCTCTTCACCGTTGCATCGGTCCGTCGGGCGCCAAGTCTTGCCCAAGCTTCACCACCTCGCGGTCCATCGCTTCACTGCCTCGACTTGCCCTTCACACTTGCAACCGGTCCATCAAGCCAAGCCTTGTCTTGATCTTCACCATCTTGGTCACATGACTCCATGTCAAGTCTCATATGCAATAAGCTCCTTCATTGCATCATTACATGTGAACTAATCTCCTGTGTATTATCTCAATCACACATATTAGTTCACCTAATGTTGACACTCAATTACCAAAAACCACAAGGGACCTTTCAGGCATCGAGTTGATGTTCTTGTGCGAGGCACGCCTTGTTGGCCTACATCCGCCGCCCATGCGGATGAAATTGAGCGGGGGGAGGCCGCTGCGGCAGAACATGGGGAGAACAACGCAGCCACCGTGGGAAGGAAGTGCGCTGCACTGGTTGAGTTTTTATCAACGTGGCACACCCAGTTCGATACATTGCGGGCAGTAAAAAAGATGACTCTAATCACTGGTGGGACCCAACTACGAACTGGTTGAGACTATATATTGCGGGTGCTCAAATAGGCCCAAACATGCATAGCACCTCACTTATATAGTTTAGTCCTTGCTTCATGTAAGCATTAACAGGAGATGATAAGATTGAAACCACAAAAATTATAAGGTGGCCGTCGATCTCCTAAACATCTACGTCGAAGATAGTACTAAACCACCAACTACAACCACACATGGGTAACATGGGCTAGATGCCTAGAACAACCCTTTAATACACTGGTAATCAAAGCATGAGGAGGGACGGACGGGTGGACCCAGACTAAACGGACGGCTGGACCAGACTTACCATCGTCGGAATGCATGACATGGAAAATATCAATTACAACTTTCCTCTCTCTCATGCCTCCTTATCTCAGCTTTTCTCTGTCTCGGATGCCTCCAGCATCTAACGCTACCCCCTCTCCCTCCGCCCTCTCTTGCTGTGGTACTAGTGAGTGTCCTACGCGACGGCACGACAGCCTCGACTCCAACGCTACTCCCTCTCTCTTGCTGCAGTGCAGGCGAGCGACCAAACACGGTAGTGTAGCAGCCTCGGCATGGCCTCAACATGAGCGGCCCATGATGTGGAGGCCCGAGCAGCCCTCGAATCGGCGGTGCAAGGGCACCGATTTCCCCGGTCATGGGCGGACCAGCGCGGCAAGCTCGACATGAGTGACTCCATGGCAGATCTGGCTCCATTTCCCGGTCGTGTGGGCACTACCTCCTTGCTGCATCATACAACCGAGGCTGCTGGACCGCTGCCTCCGGTGAACCCCACATGCCATGGAGCCTCCATTTCCAGCATGTTGCGGTTTAAAAGTGCATGTTTCAAGTGTTGCAAATGTTTTGGAGATATGTTGTAGGTGTGTTTTATATGGATGTTGCAAAAGTATATCAAGATGTTACATAGTTGTAATAGTTGTACATATATGTTGCAAACATATGTTCCCATTGTTTCATCTGTTTTCAAATTTCACACGTATGTTGCAAGTGCTTTACCTTGTCCTTGCATATCTTCGTAATGGTTTTCAATTGTTTTTAGTAACAGTTTCAGATGTATGTTTGAACTGTTTTGTCTTTCTTATATTGCAAGTGTTTCACGGGTGTTTTAAAAATAGATCGGGTCACATGTGGTGTGTGTGGGAAGCTGAGGGAGCGCGAGTGGTTTCCACACAGGCATGGGTGATGCAAGCGCGGTCAAGCGACATTCGGATAGCGCAGACCCACGGGTGGATGCACAGATAAGAGCAACTCCAGCGTGAACACCTAAATCAAGCCTCTATTTTCTATTTTTAGGTGCTTTTCGATATTTTTATTGGACAATACTTTGGATCCACTCCAGCGGCACCCCTGAACACAGGCCCCCAAATCGCGGCGTGACAGCCCTACGCGGGAACAGCTTCGCTATGGATCCAGTGGCGCGACGGAGACCGGAGCCACGAGGAGCACCCAAGCACCGGTGCGAGGAGGCCCCGCGTGGAGCCGGAGGCGGGCGGCCACGCCGCGCCGGTGGAGGGACGATGAGGCCGGAGGTCGCGGTCGCCCTCGTCGTCCTGGTTGGGAGACCGGAGCAGCGGGAGGGGAGGGCACCACGCCGTGGGCGGAGGCGGAGACCGAAGGCCAGTGGTCGGCTCTCGCAGCGATGGAGTTGGGCGCCGGTGGCCACGCCGTTCGGTGGGGATCCCGCGGCGACGGTGGGCGAAGCTTTCACGCCGCCACGCCGAGCCGACTACGCCGACGCCCGACGAAGGAGCCGGGTCCTGCAACAGATCCGGCGGGAGCGCATACGCGGCCGCCGCCGGGCGAGGCGTTTGATGCACAAGAGGTCCGGCGGCGCCCGGTCGACGACACCCAGCACGGACGGGCTGGAGGGCGCCGACCTCGGTGGCCACGACGCCGCCGCACCCCGTCCGCCGCCATGTTGTGAATGGCGATGCGGCAGAGCGCTCCCACCGATTCGTTCTGGGCAGCGCCTACGGTGGATGTTGGGCGCCACCCTCCGGCCGGGCGATGGTGGCGGCGCCGCGGCAAATTTTGCCGAGCTCGCCGCTAGTGCGCGCACGGGGCGGATGTATGTACGATCGCGGTTCTTCTTGTTGTTGTGTCGCGCTCGCGTAGCCGGCAAGGCCCACTCTGCTCACCACCGATCACCGCGTCCCGCGAGAGGACGAGCACAACCCAGATCGAGTCAGTGGCGAGCCGTCATCGACCGCCATGCATCGCGGCGGTGCGGGGCTCCCCCTTGCCGTGTCCGGTGGCATCCGGCGATGTGCACCTCAAGCCATGGGTGCCGCCGGAGCCGGACACCACCACGCTGCCCGCCGACGCCACCCGCAACTTCCTCGTGCCGCCTCCGACGGCCCCTCAGGACAAGGTGGCCGGCAAAGCTGGCGCAGCGCGCCCGTATCTTTGCACGGGGCGGCCACCTCTCCGCGCTGCCGAGGCGGTTGGTCGAGGTGGCGGCGTCGAGGCTCCACTCTCCGCGGCTGACCCGGTGGCGAGGGCGGCGTTGTTGGCGGCGAGGAGTGGTCGGCGGCGCGCCGCAAAAAGCGCAGGGGACGGGAGGAAGGGGAAAGTGGAAAAGTGGATGGGACCCCTTTGGATGGGGCTTTCTAGATTTAGGGGCCACGAGATTAAAATTTGAGGGGACATGTAAAATAGGGGCTGGTAGGGGCTCCATTGGAGTTTGATTTTTGTACAAAATCTTAAAATTTAGAGTAGGGGCCCAAATAGGGTTCCCCACTGGAGTTGCTCTAAGGGCTGCACGCTCCATCAATGCGGGCGTCCGGTGCAAGCAAGTGCCGATAATACACCCATCCATAGGTTTATGCGGCAAAGGTTGATGCTCACCTATACGTCCAAAATCTGGTTGTATGGCTAGCTCTGCACATGGAGCGAGCTTGCATACATGTAGCTTCTCATTTACACACTTTTGTTCTCGGTTCATGTAGAAGGGTAACCTCAAGATGCTTCATTGAGACCGGCAATGTTTACACTCGAAGCGAGGGGATGGAGAGAGTAAATGGAAACACACGAAGGATATCGAGGGGTGGATGGGGTCTATGACACGTCATTCGTGTCTCGGCGAGCATCGTTCACCACGGGGGTGACACTTGGTCGTGTTAGGCACCGAGAAAGCATATGACATCAAAGAGACAAGCAGGGAATGCATTGGTGGGATTGTGTCATGAACGGGATTGGGCCAGCCCGGGACGGGCTAAACGGGCCCGACGCGGTCGCGGCAGGCCCACTGTGGGGCCTGGGGCCAGTGGCAAGGGGGCGGCAGTGGGGCCGCCGCCCCGCCGCCTTCCTCCCCCCCGTGTCCAACTTTGCTTCGTCTTCAAGTTAGGATTATCTTAGGCTTTTGGTGTGTAAAAGGGAATATTCCAATCTATAAGGAAGACCCTTAGTAGCAAATAAATAAATATTGCTTGTAAAAGGTATTCCAATCATATAAGAAAACCTTATAGGAGATTGCTTAGGTTACAAGTCCCACTAGCCGGGCTATATAAGCGAGAGACATGTAATCTCTTTTTGGGGAATAAGCAAGCAATAAAATAGTCCTTATCTATCTCGCTCTCCAGCCTCCCCCGCCCCGCCGCCTCCGCTTTCGCGCCGCGCCCACCGCCGCCACCGCCTGGCGCGCCGCGCCAGCGCCCGCCCGCCCGTTCCGTCGCCGCGCCCAGCACCACGGCGCCGCTGCGTGCCCCCCTCCCTCCACCACGGCACCTCCGCTCTCCTTGCTGCTGCCCGAGCGCGGCCGGTCGCCGCCGTCGTCGGAAACTGCAGCTCCCACGCCACCTTCACCGCTCCAATGGTCGACGATCACGTGTCACTTCGGCCCAATCTAACCGGTCTGTGACAGATTGTTTGCCGAGTGTTTTGACCATTGACTCATCCCTAAACCGAGGGTGAAAATGTTTGTCACTGCCTATTTGGGATAAGAAGCGGATGTTTATACCGCTTGTTGTGTTTAGAACCGATAGCGAAATGCCGATGGATCGATACAAATTGTGTCTGTAGTATTATTGGCAAGTGCTGTTTGTAGATAGTTTTGATATAGATATTTAGATAGATATATGGGTCGATGGTAGAAGAGATAGATCAATCCACATACCAAGTTAGTTGGATTAGTATTAGTATATAGATGGATATATAACTATGGACCGACATCTCTTTTTTTTTTTTTTTTGAAAAGGTATAAAGCCAGCAGATGCCATCCATTATTATATTTGGAAACTTGTTACATACATAGATGGATAGAAATAGATTTGTGATAGATCAAATATTCTGAATAAGATTGCCATTATATCTAATATAATGGCAATCTTATTTTCTCCATATCCATCAAGCATACAAACCTAGGCAACGCAGGCCACCGTCCTTCTATAAGTACCCAGCACATACACCCTCCTTGAGCAGATACGAAACACCCTCTTCATCTGATCAATCTGATCATGACGTTCGCCAAGCAGGTTGAGGTGGCCGCCATGGCTTTGACCCTGCTCCTCCTGACTTCATATCGTAAGTGTCCAGGAGACTCCAGTTTAAATCATTCCTGAATATTTGTACGATGCACAACAAGCTAATAGTTGGATTAGAAAATCTAAAGAAGGTTTTACCACTGTGCCTGCAGTTGTATCAGCACAAGACCAAATCGAAGTCCCAACCGGCATTCCCTGCTTTGGCAAAGACTACATTTGCTTTGCCCCTTGCCTTCTAATGCATTTCACCGGCGGTTTCTGCAGAGGCACCTGTATATGCACCAAGCCGCGCCTTGCGGAGGCAGAGGTAGAAGCAGGTGCGCCGTCGCAGCCGCCCGTCGAGCCTCCGCTGGGGAAGCGTGGGATGGGCTTGCTCAACTGATGGACTATGTAGCTAGCTTGTTGGTCGCCAGCGGGCCGAGGCATTCCAAATAAACTTCAATGCCATACCAGATTCATGGTAGTTATTTGAAGATCGGTCATCTGAATCTTTGACGTACTTATCTGTTACGTAACAGAAATTTATCACAATTTTAATTGGTAGGCCTGGCCTTGTGTCCCTTTTGTTTCGGCCAGATGATTTTTTTTTGAGAATCACACAATACAACAGACGCTCACAACACGCACGGACACTCACCCCTATGAACACACGTATGTAAACCCTACCCCTATGAGCACCTCCGAAGGACTGAGCAACCGGCAGATCTGGAGATTCTCGAAGTCACCATAGGCGCCTTGTCATCGACGGGAACGTCGTTTACCACGATAATGCATTATTTGGTAAATCCTAGAAAATCCCAAGAAAAGGTCACGACACCCGGGATTTGAACCCTGGTGGGTAGCGTCCCACTGGACCATCCTACCATTGGACTACAAGCCAATTCACCAGATGATTTTTTTACTTGTAGGGCAAAGGTACCTTTGTGGATAGTACTGAGTGTAAGAGCTCGCGTTCAACATCGTCTTATATGGCGCATCTCCGTGCACGTAACAGGCTCAAATACACATAGCACCTCTTAGGTCGTCCTTGCTTCATGTAATAATTGACTAGAGATGATGCGATTGAAACCACAAAAGTTATAAGCTGGGCCCTCACTCTCCTTAATATCTATGTTGAAGATGACCAGCTACCAACCACACATAGAAAACATGGGCCAACTTGGTAACTACCATAGGCTAATAGTGGGCTATAGATGTAGTAGATCAGATGCCGAGAACCACCCATTATAATACAACAAAGGCTAATGCTCTACATCCAAAATCTGCTTGTACTGCCTAGCCATGCATATTGAACGAGCTTGCTTATGTGTAGCTTCTCTTTTACACACTTAGTTATCACTTCATGTAGAAAAGGGTAACCTTAAAATGCTATGTTCGGAATGACAAGATTTATGCTTGAATAAAGGGAGTAAATGGAAACATATGAAGGATATAGAGGGGTGTATGGGGTCTATGATCCGTCATTCGTGTCTCGGCGAGCATCGGTTTCACACAGAGTGACACGTGGCCGCTCTGGTCTGTGTGTTAGACACTGGGAGAAAGCACATAACATCGGAGAGACATGCAGGGAAAGAAGTGATGGGAAAGAAAGCACATAAAATGTTTTCACCACTTGTTTTAGTTATTTAGAACCAATAGTAAATACGATGGACACAAATTATTTCTGTAATAATTGTTCGCATGTGTTCAATACCACAAAGCGGAAATTCCTTGAGGGTTCAGTATTTCCTTGAGTGCCAAGATCCAACCGTCAAGGATTTTTCATTTCCTTGGCGGTTGTAGTAAAACCTCCAAGGAAATTTATTTTCTTGCCTATTCCACTAGACCGCCATATTTTCTTGATTAATGTTGTCAACCGTCAAGGAAAATACCATTTCCTTGAGTGTTGTTGCAAACCGCCAAGGAAAACGTTTTTTTTTTAAATCACTACATTTTATGAATTTTTCAAATGATCTCGGATGGAGAAATGACCTATATCAAAGTTGTAGTACTTGAAAAGATCTAAAACTATTCTGTTCAAACTTTCTCGAGGGCTAGCTGCCAAGAAAATTGTATTTTCCTTGCCATCTAGCCTTGGCGGTTCATGCTGGGCCGGTTGGCGCTAATAACTATTTCCATGGCGGTTTTTCTATATTCCTTGGCGGTTTTTGGCCGCCAAGAAAATTCTGTTTTGTGGTAGTGGTTGTTTGTAATTTGTTTTGATACAGATAGGTAGATCAACAGAGATATATGGGTGGATGGTTGAATAGATAGATTAATCGTTTAGAGTCGACACAACTTACTAGCTATCTAGATCGATCTCGTGGGTAGATAGATAGATAGATAGATAATAGTGACAGAAGTCTCTTTTCTGAATTGGTTTAAATTAAAGCCAGACCCTATCAATTATCTCTAAAAGAGATAGACACATAGATAGGTATATAAATGTGCATATCTATGAGTAGCATATAATGTTGGGATTTCTATATCCATCTTAGTGTCTAGGAAATTAAAATATAGCATCCGCAACATTAGTATTTCCATACCCATCTAGGATACATAAGTAGTTAATGCAGGCCGCCATCCTTCCATAACAATAGAACACACACACATACACACCCTTTGAGCATTAGCACTTATCTTCATTTGATCACCAGTGGATTCCCACACGTTGCAAGGGTATGAAGAAAAATTCTATGAGTTACAATATTACTATCACTCTCCTATTCTTTTTCTTTTTTTTTTTTTTTTTTTTTTTTTTTTTTTTTTTTTTTCTCTATACCAATAGGTCCCACTTATAATTTTATCAAAAAATATATCCACGTGAGATCTTGTTTCAAAGGATTTATTAAGATGAATTTAATGGTGTAATCAGAACTTGATTTATTATTTTGGTTGATGAGTTATAACCTTTTTTATGCCCATAGACATGTGGGGCATGTTGATGGCGATGGTATAAAAAGGAAGGGTTAGTGGGCTGGTGAGGTGGCATGCTAGTGGGGTGTTAGTGGGATGGTGAGGTGGCATGCTTGCATGTCGAGAGAATTAGCTAGTTTGGGTTCCAAAAACAAAAAGTTTTACAGATGTGTGGTTCAGCAAGCAGGTTGTGTTTGCCGCCATCGCCGTTGCCCTGCTCATTTCCTCACCTCACATCATTTTTTTTTTTGGTCAACTTAATTTGGGGGATCAAACTCAATCCCCACCTATAATTTTGTTCCACGGATACCCCTGGTTGGTGGAAGGGTGTAGCGCCAATCAAATATAACAATTGAGAAAGGTACATATGGGGTAGTGAGATATTACAACACCAATACCAACATCAAGAAGGAAAAGGGTAATTGTAACCACCACAATATCGTCATAGAGCTGGGTGCCCAGACAGCCTTTGGCTCTACTAAATCTAGCTCACCTCTGAAAAACATTAGTGTATAAGAGAGGAAGCCCTTCGTTTGATATTATAATTAAATAATACTGCTTTTAGCACTTCAATATGATCATTTTTGACATCTTAGTCTCATAGTTTCGAACCCCAAACCAACCAACTAAATTTGAAAGGAACCAGAAAATGCCACACTATCCACATCTCCTTCCACCAGCTCTAGTCTCCAGAACGCTCCACGCTTTCAGCTCCGAGCTGTAGTTGGACACACCAATATGGGAAAAACAGGCTTTTGCCAGCGGTGCAGTGGTGTGCCGGCGGCGAAAATGGGCGCTTCGCCGGCAAAAGCTGCAGCTTTGCCGGCGACGCCACGCTCACGAAAAGGGAACCGTCGGCAAATTGTGATTCACCGAGAGCACAATAGTTGGAGCAGGAGTACCCTTGGCAAAGCTACTCTTGGTCTAGAGGACACAGTCGGCAAAGACTTGGTTCTTAGGCGAGACGGCGCCTAAGGTAACGCCGTCGACTTCATTTACTTTGCCGAGGGCTAGATGTTGGACCCTCGGCAAAGGATGCGCTCTTTGCCGGGGGCTGCTCCTAGGAGCTCTCAGCACAGAAAATGTGTTTTTTTTGCAAAAAAACACGGCACCACGTGTCACCCGCTTTGCCGAGAACAACACCTTCGCTGAGAGCCTACTACCTTGTGGGCTGGTGCTCGGCAACCATCTGCTTTCCCGAGAGCCAAGGAACCAGCTTTCAGCAAAGTAATTTTTTATTTTGGCGTCACAAATTTTTCTATATCTTAGCTACAGTACATAGAGGTCCATGTTCAAGTTTGCAAATTTTTTTGAACTTTTACTATATTTCATGAATTTATATGTAGTCATTGAATAATGGATATAAATGATTGGAAAAAATGATATACATGCTTGTGAGTCTAACTTGATGCCTCATCCATGGCCAGACACCAAAATTCGAACATCTTGTGTGCGAAACATGTCGACTCACTTAAAAGGTGAACTGTTTTAAAATTCTATAAAAAGCAAACCAAGTTGAAAAATCATGAAATTTGACAAGTTATCGTGATATCGCATGTGTACACTATGATAAAAATTTGCGAAGATTTCGGACAAGGTTGCGTCGGATGGCACAAAACCCGGACATCTCAATATGAGTTTCTATTATACGTGTTGTGGGTGCGCGCCTTTGCTTCGCCTCACCACCGCCATCCTAGGTATGAATATCCCTCTTCGATCACATGGTCGTAGATCACGTAACCTAGTCGGTGTCTCCGTCAGAAAGAGATATGATTTGAGGTAGGCATTTCTTTTGCATATCTATGACCGTATCTGTTTTGGATTGTCCACGTTTTTTGGACAGCGCCTGCGGGTGCGTAGATGGGTCAGTTTCCATGTTCCACCCCGGTCGGCGGCAGACTTTCGTCATCTCCTCCTTGTTGTTCTCGGATACCGGCCTCCCCTTCCGGGGCGTGTATCGCGGGGGAGAGCAGCGAGGAGGTGCTAGCGAAATTCTGTCTCGATCGGATCGGGCATGGGGCCGACCCATCTATATCGATGAGTGGGATTAGGACCTTTCCTCACGTATTAGATAGTAGGAACACCATGTAGATGGAATTCATGGTTGCTAAAGGATGGAGGACTGCTAGTGGATGTACAACGGTCGGAGAAGTAGTAAGCGTGATTTTGATGATGAATAGATGAACAAGACCAATGAATTCTTGGAAATGGTATCGGGCAATGCTCGTGCTCGTGGTCATTTGCTACTTTGGTTGTCCCTACACAAGATGTGACAACAAGAGGAGAGTCAGGCAAGATGATATGAACTGACATCTTCTAGATTTTGGATTCACCAAGAACTGTACCATGTGGATCTACCATGGTGAAGCACAACGAATGAGAGAGGTGGTGGTGATACCATGCCTCGAGGAGTTTGATGGTGATGCCGGGGTTGTAGACATGTTAGATTATGTCCACCAAGCACTTTTCAATGAAGCCCATGATAAGGAGGCAATGGAGGACACAAAGTTGTTTTTACGAAATGATGGACTCGACAAGGAAACCCCTTCATGATCACACAACGGTTTCAATTTGGAAGACATTGGTCGCTTATTAGCTTAAGTCCGAAGTTAAACATGAGTCGGCGCAGGCTTCGATAGGTTGTTGGCGTGGTTGGCACCTTTGCTTCCAAAGGGCCTTTGCCCGCCAACGGGCATGTATGAGTCATAGAAAATCTTAAGTGCACTTAAGATGTTGTATGAGTAGATACATGCTTGCGGGGAATGGGTGTGTCCTATTTAGAAAAGAGTGCGTGGATGCAAAGTACTTGTCCAAAGTGTAAAGTTTCAGGTATGAGGAGGTACCAACCGGAGATGGTCGGATGAAGCGGCAGCGTGACGCCAAAAAAAAATCATATGGTACCTACCGTTTGTATTGAGGATTCAACGACTATACATGATTGAGGAATCCGCTAAATAGATGACGTGGCACAAAAAGGGCAAGCGATACAATCCAGAGAAGATGATACATCCATCAGATGGTGAAGCATGGCAATATTTTGATGGAAAACATCCTAAGAAAGAAATGGAGGCGCGTAATGTACGTGTCGCGATGGCAACAGATGGGTTCAATCCTTATGGAATGAGTACTGCCACATACACATGTGGCCCGTGTTCGTTATCCCCCTGAATCTCCCCCTGGTGTTGCCTTTCGACGGGACACCATATTCTTGTCGCTGATAATTCCTGGACACCCGAGGAATCAGATGGGTGTGTTCATAGAGCCTATGATCGATGAGTTGATCAAGGCTTGGGAGAAAGGCGCGTGGACATACGACCAAGCTACAAATACATCCTTCAAAATGCACGTTTGGTACCAGTACTCAATTCATGACTTTCTGGCATATGGTTTGTTCTCAGCCTAGTTTGTTCATGGAAAGTTTATGTGCCAATATGCAAGGAATGTGTGAGGTTCATGTGGTTGCAGAAGGGTGGTAAGTATTTGTCGTTTGACCAACATCGTCAATTTCTCCCTCTTGACCATCCATTGAGACAAGACACGAAGAACGAGTCCAAGTGATAGACTTCCACCGCAGATAAAGACTGGTGCCAATAGACAAGGTTCGTGGTCGGCTAGATGCTCTAGTGGCCAATAAACAAGGTGGTGGTTTTGTGGGATATGGTGAGCACCATATGTGGACTCATAAGTCGGGCTTGGAGAGGCTCCCCTATCATGATGACCTTCTTGTCCCACATCACATTGACATGATGCACACTGAGAAGAATATCACCGAAGGACTTTTTTGCACACTCATAGACACTGATAAGTCTAAGAACAACCCTAAGGCTAGAGTGGACCTAGAAACACTATATGATAGACCAAATCAAGAGATGAGGCCTCCCGAAGGCCGCAAAAAATGGAGGAGGCCCAAGGTCGATTACGTCTTGTCCATCGAAAAAGGAGGGAGGTACTTAAATGGATGAAGACACTAAGGTTTCGGATGGGTATGCACATAATATGAAGAGGGGAGTCAATTTAACTACTGTGCAAGTCAATGAGATGAAGAGTCATGACTATCACACATGGATTGAGCGGCCGCTTCCCACGATGTTTTGAGGCTTTGTCCCCGAGAATATATGGCTAGTCTTTGGCAGAGTTGAGTTATTTCTTCCGGTACCGTGTGCGAACGAGATGTCTCAGACCGTCTGTAAACAATTGGAAAAAGTGGCACCTATGTTACTCTGAAAGTTGGAGAAAATCTTCCCACCCGGATTCTTCTTGTCGATGCAACATATGATTGTGCACCTCCCGTAAGAGGTACGTATGGGGGGCCGGTGCAGTACCATTGGTGCTACCCAATTGAGAGAACTCTAAAGAATGTATGCAAAAAATGCAGGAATAAAGCCAAAATCAAGCCTTCAGTTGCTGAGGCATACGTTGTGGAGGTGTCAAACTTCACAGAAAAATACTATATAGAGAACCTTCCTAGCATGCATGATCATCCCCCTCATTACAATGTTGGCGAAAATCAAACGAAGCTCAGCCTTTTCCAAGGTCAATTCAGAAGCGCCAATGCATCTACCACTAAGCGGTTGAGCAATGAAAGGTGGCACAATATCGTGCTATATGTGTTGACCAACTCGCCCGAGGTGGATTCGTACAAATGTGAATTCATTCGTGAGTCTTGGCCTTGATCGAGGGTTCTAGAGCCACCCGAAATTGATACCTTGCTTTCACAGGATGCTAGACCACAGAGGCCCGATTTCATTTTGTGGTTCAAGAGAATGGTAATTTCCAATTGTGCGGGTACATTTGAAGTTGGTCTTGCGTTTCAATCAATATTATAACGCTCCATCCACCTTGAAACTTGGAGGCCCAAACCGATCGCTCTATCTGTGGCGTATCTGTGGCGAGTTGATTGCTGTTGTAGACGGCTATGATTTAAGGGTTAGATCATTTACCTCTTATGATGTGAATTGATATCGTTTCCACATGACAATACAAACCACAGTAGACCCAATCGAAGTACAACCAATATTGGTGTGGTTACGGTCGACATTAATGGGGACGAATATCATGGTAGAGTACAAGAAATATACGAACTTTCATTCCATGCCACCCCACATCTTAAACACGTGATATTCAAATGTCATTGGTTCGATCCTGAATGTACATGACGGACCCCGACAATTGGGCTAGTCGAAGTTTGACCGATTCCATGTATCCACGAGCCGATGTTTACATTGTGGCTCAACAGGTCGTGCAGGTTTATTACCTGCCATACGCCTGCTAAAGCAAAGATCATCTTTAAGGGCTAGCCCTTGGCAAAGGATTTCCCCTAAAAAAACATTTAATCTATGCCGAGACAGCACAGTTGAGGTGCTCGGCAACGATTTTTGTTTTAAAAAAATAATTCATTGTCGAGAGCTCCCGGGAAGGGCCCTCAGCAAAGGTTTGTCCACAAAAAAAATGAGGAGCCTTTGCCGAGAGCGCCTAGGATTGGCCCTCGGCAAGAC
Source organism: Hyparrhenia diplandra (assembly GCA_015847255.1). Classification (NCBI taxonomy): domain Eukaryota; kingdom Viridiplantae; phylum Streptophyta; class Magnoliopsida; order Poales; family Poaceae; genus Hyparrhenia; species Hyparrhenia diplandra. The sequence continues at coordinate 849,459 of JADLZK010004716.1, forward strand.
TGGTGTAACCGCTGTTATTTATAACGGCCGTTAATGCCTACTTTTTTTCCCCTGAAGGCTGCGGGGAATTCTCGGCAACGACTTTGCCGAGCGTACGACTAAACGGTGCTCGGCAAAGGAGATCTGCCGTGAAAAAAAAATCTCGGAGGTCCTATGCGAACACCGTACTCGGCAAAGCCTTTGCCGAGTGCTTGGACCTCGCGGCGCCCGACACGCCGGCAAAGGACCAATTTCCTGTAGTGCACCGAAATGGTGCAGTACTGGGCGTCGTTCCTTTACCGAGCCCATGCGGCGCCAGGCAATGACACCTATATGCTCGGTAAAGGCTTTACCGAGGGGCGTCTCGGTAAAACCAGTCGTTAAAAATTGCACGGAGAAGAATGTTTACCGAGAGCTTTCCTTCAGGTGCTTGGTAACGTCTTTACCAAGGGCCCACATGGCTCTCGATAAATAAAAGTGAATAGCGACGGCGTTTGCATCCATCAATACCAACTTTACCGAGAGTCGAGGCACCCCTCGGTAAAGTTGTGTCTTCACATGGCTCGAAAAATCTTAATTTTTTATAAAAAAAAAAAAAACTTTACTGAGTGCCTTGTCAGATAAAACACTCAGCAAATTGACCATAATTGTGCGAGAGCTAACGTGGATCACTTCCGCCACTGCAGTTGGCACCACCGGTGATGCCGACGAAGGTGTACTATAACCGATGGCGCTGCCCCGGTCACGCCATGAACAGGAAGAAGTAGAGCCAGGGTGTCCCGTACAAAGAGCTTTCTCTTCGTATCCAGCTCCACAGCCCCGATCATGCCTCTGGTAGACGTACGTCCTTCCATCTTCACTCTTCATGCATGCTGATGCTGTTTCATCGATCTGAACAGCATGTCTCATACATTTTAGAGTGGACGTCCGAGGACAATGGTTTTGACATCTTATTCTACAAAAGTTCCAGTGTTCAATTTGGATATTCTCGCTATATATACATAACAACTCTAGTGAAAGTTTTGGCATCTTTTCCGTGTATTAGCAAATGTGCCCGTGTGTTCCCTGCTTTGATGATTCTGTGATTGAGAAGCCATCCACCGAAACAAGAAGAAAAACAAAAGATATAGTTGAATAAAATAGATGTAAAGATGTTTTTGAGAGGAGAAATGTGCCAAGGACGTGTCCCCGGTCAGCTCGACTGCCATCTATCACTCGTCGCAGACACTCTTTTTATCGTCATCGGCCGGTGGAAGGCACAGGACGCCCCTGGTCCTCCCTGTCCATGGCGCAGCATGAGCAACACCGTCGTAGTACACACCTTGGCTGGTGCCGTCGAATGCAGCGGTGGTGGCGACTCCATTTCAGGTGTGACCAATTACAGCTTGGTGAAGAATGCGTGCAGCGCTCTCCAGACTAGCAAGAGCAGGAGGAAGGAGAAGGGGAAGGGTCATGGAGTGGAGCCGTGGAAGGAAACGTGCAGTGTGGTGCACTGATGTTGGCTAGCAGGCCTTTCGTAGCCGTGACCCGCGTCTTCCACAGGCTGATGTCGACAAAGAATGCGTCTGGCGGCCGAGCTGCGTCTCTGGCGACTGCCACGGCTGTGGGCCAAGGCAAGCTTGTCATGTCACAAAGGTACACAGCGGCGGGACGACATAGAGGTGATGTATATATCTCTGTAAATGGACGCGTTAACAAAATAAATTAGACTCACTACTACTAAAAGCTTCTGTAGGGGCGGCTCATTTGGAGCAGTAGGGGCGGTTTTGAAACCGCCCCTAACTCTCCGTTCCTACAAATGACAACACTCGTAGGGGCGGTTCCCCGAGCCGCCCCTATCGAAGTCATTGTAGGGGCGGCTAATAAGGCCAACCGCCCCTCTACTGTGGCTTTCATTAGGGGCGCTCAATATAAAACCGCCCCTACTCAAAAATCTTGTAGGGGCGGTTGTTTCTAAAACCGCCCCTAAAAAAAGATCTGTAGGGGCGGTTTAATCTAAAACCGCCCCTAAACCGGATTTGGCGCCAAAAAATTCAAAACTGAAATATATATAGCCGCCTCTATAAAGATCTATAATTCACAATTCTCACAATATATGTACATATTATATTCAATAAACATCTATAATTCACAATTCTCACAATATATATACATATTATATTCAATAAACATCTATAATTTACATAACTCACAAAGTATCATCTCCATTATTCAATCTTACAATAAACATTCATTATTCACATAAGTTACAAGTTCAATCTCATCTCCTAGTTCACCTCCCTATTGCTAGCCTTTCCCACTCACGCTAAAAATGTTGAAGTTGTGGATTCTTTACGCAACTTCGAAGTACGATCAAGGTAGCAACCTTTTGGATGTATAGCATGATCTAATATGAAGTCACAAAGGCCAGCCACGAGTTCCAAGAGGTCATCATCTCGGTAAGGGTCCCCTTTTGTCCCTACCGGCGTCTCGCCTACACAATTAGGAGATAATAAAAAGTTAGCCTATATATAGAAACACATAGTGAGCATATACATAGAGAGAAAGGAATGAGCATATATACCAAGTCCGGGTGTCTTAGGTACGAAAGGCTGTTACTCATCGCCATGCATACGTAATATCCACAAAGATGAACACTTCGTGCTTTTGCTTGGCACACCGTGTATATAAAATTGTTAGCAAATGCATTTGAGATTATGCGATCTTGAGGTAGGTCATACTTACACAAGTATCTGTTTTGACGCCTTGACTCACCCTTCATTCTAGCAAGATGTCTCCCATTCAACTTTTTAACATACCAGCGGTATGCCCCTGTTGAAATTGATATTCACAAATACAACATGTTAGTATGTGACAAAAAAATGTTAGGAGGTTATATTGAATCATATAAGAGGATTGCCGTTATTTATACGATTTGAGAATCGCTATGAAGTCGAATAATATGCGGCGGAGTGTGCGGTGAATCCAAAACCCACGCGACGCCGATCCCGACATCGACACATATAGCGATCCGGTTGGTTCTTGCATAAATTCAATCAGAGAGGAAAACGATAAGCTCATTTGCGTATAATATGTATTAACCAACCTTTATATACAGATTGAACTTACCCGGTGGTATGGTAGCCATATACTATGATTGTTTTTGAGATTTTTGAAAGACACGGCTAAGTATGCCGCCATGTTAATGGCGCGTCCTTCATTGCCTTTCTGCCGGATTTTCTTTCTCCTCCACGGTCTCTCCACCCGCTAAGTATTTGCTATCCGGTTTCCATTGCTTAGAAATGCAAAGCGTGTTTGTGCTATTTGTCGAGGATCCATGTATGCATGTTTGGACACTGAACCTGTTTTGCAAGGTGCGCTTGCATACTAAAAAGAGATCGATTAGGTTAGTTACAACGTTATCAAAATATCGCAATCATACCTTATTAAGAGAGAAAAGGACTTTACATGCAGTAGATGTGAACTAGATTAATGTCCATTTCACCGAGGTGATACAATGCATGCATGTCGCCGAAAGTGAAGGCAATCTCACCACGAGGTCCACCGAGAAGGCCATCGGGGTAGTGGAGTGTTATCTCGGTTATGTCCGTCCTCTCGGATACCAACAAGTACCAATCATGAAACTTTTTCATTCCACGTGGCATCTTCTCGCATGATATCGTTTGGTAGGAATATCTTGCCTCTTTCATAATTTTTCGGGCAGTTCCTTGACCATCTGATTCTTCCAACATCAGGATACTTTTTGGCCGGAAAGTGATTGGTGGCCGAAGGGTCGGAAGTCCGTCCCGCTACTTCTTTGACTTGGTTACGCGGGTTTGAACCGATCATGGGCGAACCACACGGACACCAATGAGACGCGTCCTTCATCGGCACAAAGACGGCCTGCAATGGATTGGATGCTTTTTCCTAAGCTCGACTCCTCCCAAAAATCCTCGATGCCATAACTTGTTCGGCATACGAAAGGCCCCCCGCGTAAGCCGCATGTCCGAATTTTCGCTTCTTTCTTTACCCCTCGAAGTTTCTTTCGGAGGCACCTCTGTTTCTTTCGGAGGCACCTCTGCTTTCTTTCGTGAGGCACCTCCGTTTCAACTGGGAGTTTCTTTTGAAGGCACCGCCTTCGTGGGGCGTGGAGAAGAGTGTGGCATCTCGGGCATTTATCGGTCCGAGGAGGGAGTGTGGCATCTCGGGCATTTTTTTTCGATCACGTGTTGGTGAAAGTATCTCCCCCTCCTCGATAACTCCTTCTAGCCGTGGAAAATTGGGTGGGGAGGCGAAGAACCGGTTAATACGATGTCTCGTTTGTGCCAGAGGATGAACTGTCGAATGCATTGCCCGAGTTTGGACAATCCCTCAGGAGTCGGGTGGTCAAGGTCATAATCCATGTAATGGGGCTCCACGCTATGCACCTCGACCCTAGTGTAGTCTCCAGGGATAGGCTTACCGTGCCACCTTGTCATACCCAATTTAAAAGAACAATTGGATATATATAACCCTTATGTGTGCCCAAAAATCGGAAACACACATGAGGTGACAAACTGTTGGAATGTATCATAACAATGCTTATTACATAGAATTAAAACGAAAACTCAAAAGAATGAAACTAATTCCAACAGTTTGTCACCTCATGTGTGTTTCCGATTTCGGGCACACATAAGGGTTATATATATCCAATTGTTCTTTTAAATTGGGTATGACAAATTGGTATCAAAGCAATGTCGACTCTAGGACATAAGCCTAGTAGAAACCGGTCGTTTTTAGGTGTTAGAAGTTGTCAAAAAAAAATCCTTGTCCTAGGATATTTACCCATACCTTGAGAAGAAACGGTAGAAACCACAAGTTTAGCCATTGATTGATTAGTGCATTTAATTGCCATGTTGAGTTGTTATTATTAATTATGCATGATTTAGAGCTAGCAAAGCTGTTGTCCATGCATTGAAGATTTGGAGACACTATTTGGTTGGTCATAAGACCGATGTCTTCACCGACCATAAGAGTTTGAAGTACATATTCACCCAATCCGATCTAAACTTGAGACAACGTCGTTGGTTAGAACTCATAAAGGATTATGATTTGGATGTGCATTATCATCTGGAAAAGCAAATAGTGTGGTGATGCTCTTAGTAGGAAGAAGTATGTCAAGACTTAGGATGACACCAGCGTCAGATGAGTTGTGTGCAGAGTTCGACCATCTCAACTTGGGTGTTGTAGTAGTTAATACTATGGAGATAGAAGTGGCACCTACTTTAGAGCAGGAGATACATAAGGGTCAGTTAGAGGATGAAAAGCAAAAGGAGATAGCTGAGAATGTAGTGCTTGGAAAAGCACCGGGCTTCGAGGATAGATGAAAATGGTGTTCTTTGGTTTGGAAAAAGGATTTGTGTGCACGAAGTGAAAGCCATTCGTGAAGCAATTCTGCGAGAGGCACATGAGTCAGCTTATTCCATTCATCCTGGAAGTACAAAGATGTATCTCGATCTCAAAGAAAAATATTGGTGGTATCGAATGAAGAGAGATGTGGCAGAATATGTGGCCATCTGTGATACTTGTCAAAGAGTGAAAGCCGAACATCAGAGACCTGCAGGATTATTGCAACCCATGAAGATACCTGAGTGGAAATGGGAAGAAATTGGCATGGATTTTATAGTGGGTTTACCTCGCACTCAGAAAGGGTATGATTCTATATGGGTAATTGTGGATCGATTGACTAAGGTTGCTCATTTCTTACCTGTCAAGACTAAATATTCTGGACCTAAGCTAGCACAGTTGTACATGGAAAGGATTGTTTGTTTGCACGGTGTTCCTAAGAAGATTGTGTCTGATAGAGGCACGCTGATTCACTTCTCATTTCTGGCAGAAGGTACATGAGTCCTTAGGAACCAGGTTAAATTTCAGTACCGCCTTTCATCCACTGGTGATGGGCGATCGAGAGGATTAATCAGATTTTGGAAGACATGTTGAGAGCTTGTGCTTTGCAGCATGGCACTAGTTGGGATAAAAGTTTACCTTATGCTGAGTTCTCCTATAACAACAGTTATCAACAGAGCCTCAAGATGGCACCATTTGAGGCCTTGTATGGGCGCAAGTATAGTTTGGGTATTTATTGGCTTAAGTTCATGATCATGTGACCTACTTAATGTTTATGCCATAAAACATGAAACATAACTATTATCAACATGAGAAATTGTGCGCAGCAGAACATCCGGGATTTCTGATAATTTGTGAGGGTTACATGGCTCGACTTTAGTTCCTCAAAGATCATTTTTCTAGCAAGTTTGGAGGAAGTGCCGAATTGGGTATAGTATTTGTCCACATATATGTGTATAGGCTACGGGTCGATTGTGCCATATAGGATGGGTGGGTTCTATATCGGCGACTTAGCGCCCCAACTTGTTAGGCGAACCTTTGGGGGCTTCATAGTGGTTTCGGTGCATCGGGCCTTGCAAACCCATGCATTTAGGAATCACGACTCACAGTGAAAGTGTACACCTCTGCGCAGAGTTTGAAAAACTGATATATCAGCCTTGCTCAAGGACACGAGCAGCCTTGGACCTTTGCACTAAGATAATTACTACTTGTTGTTAACTTATTTATGGTTTATCGTTTTATCATTTACATTATTTAAGTTATATTGATCATGATCTTTGGGTAGTACTTATCTAGCTATATTTGTTGAGTTCGACATGGACTCACTCTTGCTATTTCCACCACACACCGGTCTCAAATCAAGGATGGAATGAGGATTACCGCCCGGGAGTACTAGACTTGAGGACCGCCCGGTCGGACGTAAATCGTTCTTGGAGCTTCGCTAGAGAGTTGATTAGTTTCTTTTTACTTCATAAGATTTTGTAATAAGCATTGTTATGATACATTCCAACAGGTTTGTCACCTTATGTGTGTTTCCGATTTACGGGCACACATAAGGATTATATATATCCAATTTGTTCTTTTAAATTGGGTATGACACACCCGCCCCTGGGGGATGTGCCACACCCGTTGCGGCAAGCTTGACAACTTGAGCCCTTCCCGCGAGAACCACACATTGGCAACTAGTTGGTTCCCCCCGTATGCGATCGGCGGGGGTTGTGCCTGCGGTGGAACCTTGGCTGCTAGGAATTTCCGGAGGGCTCCCGACTCATCGCAAGTTGGGGCGGCGGGTTATGAGACGACCCTCTTTCCTCGGCGCCTTCGCTACCATGGCCATGATTTGTGCTTTCAAGTTCGGCCTTCGGTCTACGCCATGCTTCTTGTATGTGTCTTTGGTCCTCTTCAAAGCCATGTCTCGGGTTGTTCTTTTCCCTATGCCCCCAGTGCGCCCGGGGGTGCTCGGCGTTTCCCAAGGCAAGTGTCATTTCGTCCTTCTCTCTGGAAGGTTTGAATGAGCCCTTCTCCTTTCCTTGATTTGTATTCCAATATCTTTGATACTACCTCTTGAGTCTCGATTTGTCAAACTTAAGGGAAGAACGGGGACGATGCGGTACTCGGCATGTATCAATTCCTTGGACCGTAGCCCCAAATTCTGCACAGGGAATCCTAGCCGCATACGCCTCTTCGTCCCTCTTAGGAAAGTCTTTTTCGCCGCCAAAGTATCCACGGAACCTAAATAGGTAGGGTGTATGTTCTTCTTCGCTAGCTCATTTATTTACGCACCGAGGGCCAATGCTTCCGCCGTAGTCTTTTGAGCCACAAAGGTCGTCCCATTGACTCACGAGTTATGTTCCCATACTTGTGAAACGGCGTCGTGCCCCTCGTTGGATATATTTGGTGTTGAGCTCACACCTCCAACGTCGGAATATCTCCCCATTGTCCTAAAGGCTTGGCGTTTCCACGGCCTCCTCGGTACCGGATGGAAACTTGAAATTGACTAACGGCTTGTTCCATAGGCCTCTCTTTGTCTCGTCAGGGTATTTCTAGCCATGATGGGATAGCCGGGTTCAAGCGATCTCTAACAAGGGCGCCCATCGAATTACGAAATCTTGCCCTCATCTTCTCCGGCTACGGATGTCCCCTCGGACCGACCTCCGTTATCACATAGACCACGCCCTTGTGAGGATCTTGGTTTGGTTTTTCTTATCCCTCCACGTTTCCTCTTTGGCACCGGGGTTGCGGTGCGTGTCACGGGGTTGGGGGCAGAGTTGGTATTGTTCACCTCGTGGCGCGTGCCTCTTCTCTTTGTTGCTCTCGATTGCCTTCAACGAAGCGTCGTCGGGGACGCCCGGCGTCGTCGTTTTGGAGGAGATTCATCATGGACCTATGTACACGGGAGGCCAAAGTGTTAATGGTAGTGACATGATAAAAGCATTAGCAAAAATTGATTACTAAGGCTTTGTGTCTCTACCTCGTTCTCCTCGTTCCACGGGTCAAAGTCTTTGTCCGTGTCGTCCCCGGTGGGCCTATGCCCAGGTTCACATGGGAAAGGATCCTCGGGACTTACATATCCCCTCCTCGGAACCCTCGCCCGTCATCATCTTCATCGAGTTGTCATCATCCTCTCCTTCTCTTCCCTCTTCTTCATCCTTGACGGATCAATTGTATCTTTCATCCCGGCTATACTCTTGTCTAAGCGTGCGTGGAACTCGTCGAGAAAGTCATGGCATGAGGCTCTCCCTCTTCAATGGGTTTCCGTGCTCAAGGCTCACGGGGTGCCTTGTCTCTTTGAGGGGGACATTTTCGATTTAGTTTAGTACAAAAAAAAAAGATTTGGCGTTAGATATGCGGTAGGGTCCTAGTTTCATGAAGGAATAAAATAGCGGTAGTGGTTTGCTCTCAAATTAGCGGGTTCACTATCATGTAGTCTCGGTTTACCCTTTTGTATCATCGAGCAAAAACTAGTAGAAACATTATGATGGCAGTTCCTCACAAGTTCATGATCATCGGGTTATATTTTTTATGGAATGTGACAATTTCATCATCGGCAAAAGGAGGAGAGGGGACAAATACAAAAAGGGTTATCATATAAAAGCGGTGAGCACATAGAAGGGCGGTGACCATATAAGAACCCAAATTACGCCATCGGTTGCCGAAATTTTTCGGCCAGCCGGCTTACCTGCTTGCCATCATGATGGCAGCATAGAGGGAGGCCAAGAGAGAAGGTGAGAGAAGAGTGGGAGGGAAGAGAAGGTAGAGGAGGCTAGAGGGAGGGGAGAGAGAGAGAGAGAGAGCTTGGCTTAGCTGGCTGCCATGATGATGGCAGCATAGAGAGGGAGGCCAAGAGAGAAGGTGAGAGAAGAGTGGGAGGGAAGAGAAGGTAGAGGAGGCTAGAGGGAGAGAGAGAGAGAGCTTACGCTTAGGCTGGCATGCCAGACATACCCGCCGCCATGATGATGGCAAGCATAGAGGAGGCCAAGAGAGGAGGTGGGAGAAGAGTGGGAGGAAAGAGAAGCATAGGTAGTGGTTGTAGCATCATAGGTGCTGCCATGGCACCATACATGAGCACAATATAATGACATTGAGCATATAAAAACATGAGCACAATATAATGCCAAATAGAGTAGTTATGAAGACAATTAGAGTAGTTGTCTACAAAGTTGACTCAGATTTGCCCCTTTGTCATTTCATCAATTCTAAACCGGTTGCTAGAAGCCATCCAAGTTTAGAATGTTACAATTATATAGGGCGTTACAATCATCATAGTCGCCGCCTCAGCTTAAAAGGGATCGCATCATTGCCTATGCCACTGCCTCAGCTTAAAACAACACCAAATACAAGTGATGCCCAGCCAGCCCCAAATATGAATTCAAAACAGCACCAAATACAAGTGATGCCCAGCCAACCCCAAATATGAATTCAAAACAGCACCAAATACATGTGATGCCCAGCCAGTCCCAAATAAATGAGAACATGTGAGATTAAAGAAAAACAACACCAAAAACAGCACTAAGTGATTCACATAGCCAAGCAGTCCATTTGTAAGTCATAAAGAGAGAGCTGTCTTGGCCGACATTTAAAGATGGACAAGCTCAATGAGAGATAGATTCACACGACCAGCTCAATTCAAATTAGGACAAGATGGACAAGTAGTAAGATGGATTAAAATGCCACTAATTAATTGACCCCATCAACAGGAACAAAATACAAACTGCAGCCCATTTAAAAGTGATAAAAGAGAGAGATTAAAGAAAAACAGCTCCAAATACATGTTAAAAACAGCCCAAAGTAGTTGCTAAAGAAGTCATACATCTCAATATGATGCATAGAACAAAGATAATCGCAGCCTTAAGCTTTACTTCCATTTTTCACTTATTTGGTACGGCCGAAAGCTTAATATTATATCAAAAGAATTTGCGACTAATCATTTTGCGGTTTAAAGAAAGGCCCAACCTTGGACCTTATATGATCAGGATACATTGTTAGTTGTTTCCTTATTCTTCCACACTTATCATCATGTGTTTTTTATAAACATGTCTCTACCTTCCACGAGATAAACAAATTAATGAGATGATCATAAGCTTCCAAGTTCTTTTTTTTTTTTAAAAAAAATCACATGATATCGTGCACAAAGCAAAGCATAGAAACAAAAAGGTCAGCCTTATTACAATAACCATTCCATGCCTCTATGTTACCTATGTTATGTTTTCTTATTATTTGAAACAGGAACAAAACCAAAGACACTCCAAACAAAGAATTTGCGAGAATGCAACAGACCACCGCATTGATATAGGGGTAAAATTGTCCCCACATCATAAGCTAAACTTTAATAATACAAGCTAAGGGAACCTATCAACCTTTTGGGTCTGCAGCACTAACACATGTTTTCTAATAGTTAGAGCGGTTATGCCCTACATCTAAAATCTTTCTTTCTCCTATCGATGAAGTAATATGCAGCTCTCATTGTTTATGAGAAAAAAAAAGGGAGCTAGTCACAAGTAAGCATTGTTGCATGATGAAGCGAGATAGCTACTAGCCAACAACAGCTCCAAATACATGTTAAAAACAGCCCAAAGTAGTTGCTAAACTAAGTTCAACACAAAGCTGATTCAATGCAACCGAGTTCAATAGTTCAAATGGCTATACATTTCAAAAGCCCCAAATAGACAAACAGTTCAAATCTGGTATGGCATCATAGGCACCTCATCTATAATTCATCTCAAATTTATCTAAAAATCAAGTATGGCATCATAGGTGTTGACTTTTTGTTATAGCATAAAATTATAAGTCAATTAACATGAAATAAGGGCTCAAGTCAAAGACCAAACATAAGTCTAGGGGTCTAACTAACATAATTCCATGAGTTTTGGTATTACGTGACTTTTCGAGGGGACTTGATAGATAATTGCGAGAGAAGAATGGAGAAAGTTTCGGAATATACAAGGCATATGAAGACAAGACTTAACCGTGAAGCAACTCAACCCGAAAAAGTGAACTAAAACATTCTAGAAGATACGAGGAGGACACCGGAAAAGGCGGGACGCCGAGGTGGCATGCCACCTGGCGACGCCCGGTCTCAACTAGGGCGGCGCCCGGGTGGGCCACCCTGTCGGTCTCTCCTTTCTAGGTCGGTTTACTACCGACATTGAGGTTGTTTTTTACCGTTGTTGAAGGTCGGTTTGATCCAAGGGTTGGCGTTCATCGCCAAGTACTATATAAGAAGACCGGTGACCCCGGGGCTATCAGTTGATCATTATCATACTCATTCATCAACTCATACCCATCTAGTCCAGCCAAGTCTAGACCTAAGCCCTAGTTCATACTAGAAGTAGTTAGCTACATAGCTAGTTCTAGTTGAAGATCAAGTTCATCTTGAGTTCACGATAGTCAAGAAGTAACAAGGATCATCGTTCTTGAGACTTTTCTCTTGTATTCAATCTGTAAGTACTATTATATTTAGAATACAATTGTTATGGCTTTGATCTATATAATTATTATATTCTTATTGATATGTGTTTATGCTTGCTATGATTATATGTTTAGTTTAGTAAGATTGCTTTATATTTTATGCATGGAATTGTATAGCATCCATATAGATGATCACTATGTGGGTGATAAACAATGTGTAAACGTGGTGTTTATACAGCGTTTATACGCAATTGCACCCTACATTTCGGTAGTGTGTGGTAGATCGGGGAGTGATGCGGACTGTTGAGTCCTTTGGAATCCACCCTCGAATGTAGGACTAGTCGAGTTTATTATTACGGTAATGATCGAAGTTTCGTTCTTGGTTGTTATTGGTAATGCTTGCCATGTGTAGAAGTAATCCAACCTTGCCATGATAGCTAGATGTATTGCACTAATTATAGTATTCATTTACATATATGATTAGGAGTATCTTAGGAATATTCATTCTATTCTTTCTATAACATGTTAATAGCTCGTATGATACTAGTGGCATATGATGATCTTAGACTTGGGTATTTATCATTTATATAATTATCTTTATCACGTGACTTATCTGTTGAGTAATGTTAGATGTATATGGCAACTACGCATTACAATCTTTGTAAGGTGGATCTCATAACTAAATCACAATCTAAATCTTTAGACATCCTTTTCTCTCTACTTTCCATAGACTCCCTTCCCGTGGTAAAATATAAATACGATATACGGATTACTCGGTGAAGTGCTACAATTGGTATTTCTATACGTGCGCTTGCGAGATATCATGTTCATTCTTTTATCAAGGCCAATCAAGAATACCATGCCCCGCATTTCTTTGGCGTTATTGCTAGGGTGACGAGACTAGTGTATAGGTAATGCCTAGAAATGAGTGGTATACCTTGAGTACATATCTGGTGAGATTAACTCCACTATGGATAGTGATGCTAAGTTTACATCCCACTACTAACACCGCCTAACTCCGCTTTGTTGGATCATGAGGTTAGTCCCATATCCAAGCTAACATGATTAGATAGATATCCCATATATATTTCTTTTCGCCTTCCTAATTGGGATCGTGTAAGAAATATCAACAAGCATTTCTGGCGCCGTTGTCGAAGGCGTAGTCTATCGAGAGAAATAATTTTTCTTGGCTTTGTTTTTTTCCAAAACTTTCCTAGTTTGGGAGAGCATAGTCAATCTTTCAATTTTGAAAAGATGTTTTCAAAACTTCAAAAGTTTTCTAGTGCTTCTTTCCGGCTTTTTTCTAGTTTGGAAGGGTATTAGCCAAAACTTAGGCAGTGTTATTCCTATTAAGTTAGTATTGTTTTCGACTTTACTAGTTAGAAAGGGTGCTAGCCAAAAATCTTTTAAACACATCATATAAGGAAATGAGAGAGATCCCTTACATCACCTAATGCATTGAGAACCCATTATCACATACTCAAACAGGTCCAACCCATTTCTCTATTTTGTTTTCATCTTATGCGAGGGGAAAAATATATGTATGAATAAGAACCTTCGAGAGAATTTTGTTGAAGATCACGAAAAATTAATCGAGGGTAGGCGAGCAAAACTTCGGACAAACTCCAGCACCTTCATCATCATCATCATCATCGAGAATCCAAGACCTCTTGAATCGGAAGTTAATCAAGTTACTAAAGACTTGACATCTCAATTTGAAGCTATGGCAACCAAGACACGCCGTGAATTTTCAGCTCCTACCACGGACAACATTCTCGTTGGTCGAAGGTAGAGGTTGGAGACAAAGGCTTTGAGCTTAAGCGGGGCTCATCAATATGGTGCAAGCTAGTCAATTTTGTGGAAAGGCACATGAAGATGCTAGTGCTCATCTCCAACACTTCCTAGAGATTTGCGGCACATTTACTATGAAGGGCGTATCCGAAGATGCAATCTTGCTCCGTCTCTTTCCATTCTCACTTTTGGGAAGGGCCAAGCAATGGTTTTATGCTACAAAAGATAAGAATACAACATGGGATATTTGTTCCACAGCCTTTCTTGCTAAGTTCTTTCACGTAAGCAAGACAAATGCCTTAAGAGGGAAGATATCAAATTTTCAACAACGGCATGATGAATCGGTCCAGGAAGCGTGGGAGCATTTCCAAGAATACATTTCAGAATGTCCACACCATGGGATGGAGAAGTGGAAACATTGATGCGGACTTTCTATCATGGGCTTGTTCGGTGCTCGTGAAACTATGGATCTTTGCGGCTAGTGGTGCTTTCTTATCACTTACATTAACTTCGTGCCCACGAGAACTTGTGGAGAAGATGGCTTCCAACCAAGGTTGGAGTGAAGAGCGTCAATCTCGCAAGAGAGGAATGCACCAACTAAAAGAAGTAGACATGCTATATGCTAAAATGGACCTTATAATGAAGAAGCTAGAGGATAGAGATCCTCAACCCAGAAAGCGATTATGCAAATTCAAGACTCACGCATGACATGTGAAGAATGTGGAAACTTAGGCCACTTGGCAGGAATTGTCGAGAGATCACGGAGGACATCAACTTCATTAATAACAATAATAATTTCCGTCCTCAACGAGAATCAAGGTTGGAACCAACGAGAGGCCCAACTATCAAGGTAATTATCAAGGTAACAATCCGGTAACAATTTTAATACTTATCAACCTTCTTTTGAGAGACCTTGTTGTTAACCAAGGTAAGACTATGGAGAATCTGTCAAGAAAGATAGCAACTAATGATAAAGCTTTTGAACTTATTAATACTCGTTTAGAAAGCTTTTCTTCAGCTATAAAGAATCAACATAGCTTTAATAAGATGATAGAATCTCAGATTTCTCAGTTATACGTTCCACTAACCCACCGGGGAAAGATTTAGGGGCAGCAGGAAGAATTAGAAACTGCAAACCTTGTCGATATTTATAATGCGGTCGTTACTATAGAGACCTCGGGGATTTCATTGGTTGGATGACTCAATGCCACCTAAGAAGGAAGATCCGGGAAGACCGGTCATCACAATCAAGATTGGACAACACACATTCGACAATGCTCTCGTGATTTTGGCTCAAGCGTCAACATACTACCCAAGGTAATTTATGAAAAGATTTATAGTGAACCACTTTGAAAAGCGAATATGTGCTTGCGGCTTGCGAGATCAATCATTCTCATTATCGGGGATCCTTGAAGGCGCGTGTGTGTGGGAATCGAGAGGCTCCTACGTTCGGCCAGACTTAGCGATTGTAGACACGGAAGAAATGAAAGAGCAACAATCATACTTGGTAGACCATTCTTATGCTCGGCCAAAATTTGTCATCTACGTGAGCGATTGCAAAGATTGTTTTCAATATCAAAGGGAAGAGGGAGAAATTCACTTTCAAGAACAAGGTACACACCTCTCTTACTTATTCCCAAAATACCAACCGTTATGTTCTAGAACCGAAGATGGAAAGTTACAATCGAGAACAAAAGGAGGAATCGAGAATCGAGAACAAGAACAAAAGCGGCCACGACCTACAAAGGTAATGGTAGTAAATAAAACAACATCTTATAATGATCATTTACTTCAATCTCCAATGCTTCGTCGGCAAGATGATCAGTACTCCTACCATCGTATATTCTATTCAATGCTTAACTTTCTATAATACATATTGCGATCTTTGGATGCGGTGTTAATCTAATGGCAAAGGTTACATATGAATTATTATTTGGAAAATTACCATTGCAACCAACATATGTGCAGCTATAGATGGCGAGACCAATCTTATAGAGTTCTGAAGGAATTGCCAAAAGCGTACCGTCAAGATTATGGACCACTATGTTCTCACCGACTTTGTAGTCATGGACATGGGAAAGGAAGAAGATCCTCCACTAGTGCTTGGGAGACCATTCCTCAACACTACTCGTGCAATCATCTACATCCATACGGGGAGAGATTCATTTCCAATTTCCTAAGGAGAAGGTGCGTGTTTACTTTAATAGTTATAATGAGTATACAAATCCGGGAAAAGCGGGGCAGCTCGTCGCGCCATAATAGAAGCGATGGATCAAGTATCTAGAAGATGAAAAGGTATGTTGAGAAATCAATACTATTACACCTAATACATCAACGGAGAAAAGAAGAATCAACTACTCGAGAGAAGAGTTCATCATCCAAAAGATGGAGGAAGAAGAAGACATCTCGAGAACATCATCATAAGAAGAGACAATAGAATCATCGATTGCCACCGATTGACACAAGCGATATACCATGGGAGTAAAGAGCGAGAACTTGAAGTCCTGTTGGGAGGACTCTAAACACTGAATCCTCGCCAAAAGGTAAGTCGGTAAGTTATCCATATTTAAAATTCACGCATTGCATATTTTCTTTCAATATCATGTTTATCTTTTTGATTATCTCATATCTGCATTTTGAAAATAACAAAAAAATATTTTGTCTTTTATCTTTTGTGAAAACCTTTAAGCCCCATGCTAATATCCCCGAGGCTTAACACCTCTAGGCTATTTCTTTGTGGTGGTATAAAAAAATAATAAAATAAAGAAGCATCAAGTATTTTTATCTTACATATAAAAATAAAATAAAAATTTGAAAATGAAAATCTAAAAATATTTCCCGAGGCAACCTAAAGCGATGTGGCTAACCCCCTTTGCTTAATCAAGTTCCACTAGCTTTGTTGTCTATTTTGAGATTAACTTGATTTCAAGAGGAGAAGAGATATGTTAGGCGCCACTCTTGTTGTTGCCAACTACCTCAACTTCTACATCATTGAAGATTACACTCCAATCTAGCTTGGGGAGTGCAACCCCTGATTATCGAGATAAGTATCTTACTATCTATCTATTTATATATTATTATTAGTTAAATATTTTGTTTGCTAGAAAGTTTGTTAAGAGTCTAGTTTTAATAGAGTCTAAAGAGTCTTTTGTTAGAGTGTGAATAAAAGGATCAAGAGAGAGTGCACATTAAAATTTACTTTGCTCAACTAAAAGGAACCTTAAAATGCCAACATGGAGATGATGAATAGTTGCTCCGTTGTTATACTTTTCTAGTACCTAGCGTTCAAGCTTAATTTCTCTTGAGCTCCATTTGCAAAATTATTTTGATATTTACTCTAAACCTGAAACCTATGGGTTGCAAATGCTTGCTCTAAGGTCTAGGTAATTGACGGATAAGATATATGATAGTCCGATTTTGCTATTTGATCTTACTCCTAGTGACACTAGATTTACGGAGATTTATATTTTGAAAATTGAAAATGCACATGATAAGGTCCTGTGTGACAAGAGTGTGAACCTCCTACCACATCCATATATACATGCTATTTAGATTAGGAAAACCTTTTGATAAAAATATATATAGGCTGCTTGCTTTGCATTGAGTTTGTTCAATCTTTATCGACCCTTAGAAACTTGTCATGCTTTGATCATGTACACTCCACTCATTCCACTCTACTTATTCCACTCCACTCGACTCTATACACATATGCTATTTCTATCTTGGAAATACGCATCCACCATATACACCCATTCACTCTAGCCGGCAAAAATGTTCTACTCCTATCCTAGGAGAGAGCAACCAAAAATATTTACTATACCCATCCACTCATTCATTGCTAGCCAATATCTTACAAAAGCTCCATTATATTTACCTCTCAAAAAGTTATTGAAAAAGAGATCTGGGTTGTAGATTAAAAAAAATAGAGAAGAGAAAAAGAAAGGGAGATGAAAAATGGACAAAAGTCCTACGGGCGAGTAGAGCCTACCTCCCTAAGAAAAATAATAAAGATGAAAAATGGACAAGTGTCCGAGGGTGAGTAGAACCCACATCTTTAAAGAGAGGAAATAAAAGACAAAAGTCTAGGGCGAGTAGAGCCCACCTCTCTAAAAAAAAAAAAAAGAAAAAAAAAAGATACAACCCAGGTTCTCTATAAAGTTTCCAAATTCAAAAAAGAGAAGATTCCTCAAGGAGCAAAAGTAAGATTTCCCTTATCTATTCTATTAACTTCATTACATACTACATTCTATCCACCATACACATGCACCACTTGATCAGTGTGACTTGTAACTTTGGATCCATTGCTTGAATTTACAATATATGCTTAGTAAGTAAATAAATTATTTTCTCCTACCTATGAGCTCTAGATATAAAGCCTTAGATATAGGGTGAGAGAGAAGAAGGCATAGTGTGCTACTCTTTGCCTTAGCCAAAAATACTACATACTATGAGAGAAAGGCAACACTACCTTATTGCCTTAGAGAGGATCCACAAATACCACAAATAAGGGATTAGAGAGAGTCATCTTGAGGAACTTTGAGTTTTATTTTGAAAACCGGCAAAAACTCGAAAGGACAGTTGATCAAAAGAGTTTGAGATGTAGTGCTCAACTTGATCGTTCTATCTTTCAATTACCCAAGATTGAAGAAAAAGATATAAGCCCCAAAAGGTAAGAGGTAATTGAGTAAGTTAAAGTTTTAAAAAAGTTTATCTTTATCCGGAGAGAAATTTTGTTTGAAAACATGTGTACTTTAAACGTGTGATAAGCGCAAAGGCAACTCGATCCAAGTAAGCGGTTAGTATAATATCATATATCTTGCTAAGAGACTAGCAAGAGGTAAGCTTGGGGAGCTTGTTGACACCTGTTATAGCATAAAATTCTAAGTCAATTAATGTGAAATAAGGGCTCAAGTCAAAAGACCAAACATAAGTCTAGGGGTCTAACTAACATAATTCCATGAGTTTTGATATTACGTGACTTTCCGGGGACTTGATAGATAATTGCAGAGAAGAATGGAGAAAGTTCGAGGAATATACAAGGCATATGAAGACAAGACTTCTCTCTTGTATTCAATCTGTAAGTACTATTATATTTAGAATACAATTGTTATGGCTTTGATCTATATAATTATTATATTCTTATTGATATATGTTTATGCTTGCTATGATTATATGTTTAGTTTAGTAAGATTGCTTTATATTTTATGCATGGAATTGTATAGCATCCATATAGATGATCACTATGTGGGTGATAAGCAATGTGTAAAGCGTGGTGTTTACACAACGGTTATCTGCAATTGCACCCTACATTCGGGCCGTGTGGTAGATGAGGGGAGTGATGCACTGTTGAGTCCTTTGGAATCCACCCTCCGAATGTAGGACTAGTCGAAGTTTATTATTGCGGTAATGATCGAAGTTTCGTTCTTGGTTGTTATTGGTAATGCTTGCCATGTGTAGAAGTAATCCAACCTTGCCATGATAGCTAGATGTATTGCACTAATTGTAGTATTCATTTACATATATGATTAGGAGTATCTTAGGAATATTCATTCTATTCTTTTCTATATCATGTTAATAGCTCGTATGATACTAGTGGCATATGATGATCTTAGACTTGGGTATTTATCATTTATATAATTATCTTTATCTTGTGACTTATCCTGTTGAGTAATGTTAGATGTATATGGCAACTCTGCATTACAATACTTTGTAAGGTGGATCTCATAACTAAATCACAATCTAAATCTTTAGACATCCTTTTCTCTCTACTTTCCATAGACTCCCTTCCCTCGTGGTAAAATATAAATACGATACGGATTACTCCCGGTGAAGTGCTACAATTGGTATTTCTATCCGCGGCGCTTTGAGATATCATGTTCATTCTTTTATCAAGGCCAATCAAGAATACCATGCCCCGCATTTCTTTGGCGTTATTGCTAGGGTGACAGACTAGTGTATAGGTAATGCCTAGAAATGAGTGGTATACCTTGAGTACATATCCCGGTGAGATTAACTCCACTATGGATAGTGATGCTAAGTTTACATCCCACTACTAACACCGCCTAACTCCGCTTTGTTGGATCATGAGGTTAGTCCCATATCCAAGCTAACATGATTAGATAGATATCCCATATATATTTCTTTTCGCCTTCCTAATTGGGATCGTGTAAGAAATATCAACAATAGGCAAATGGCAAATAGCTCACTCAAAGTCATCTCAAATTCATCTAAAAATCTGGTATGGCATCATAGGCGTGTCATCTATAATTCATCTCAAATTCATCTAAAAATTAAGTATGGCATCATATATAGGCAAAGTGGCGGTTCAATAGTTCAAAATGGCAAAGCAATTAATTCACCAAAGCAAGCAAACCTCGGAGGTAGCAAAGGCACCGGAAGAAGCAGCAGCAGGTTCCCCGGCATAACCAAAGAAGAAGGCGGAAGAAGAAGCCTCAACAGGCACCAAAGAAAGAATTCACGGCACCTAAATAGAACTCACCAAAGACTCACCTTGCAAAGAACTCACCCGGCACCGCCTAGAACTCACCACCGGCAAAGAACTCACCAAATGGGCCAAAGTGCCACCAGCCAGGAACTCACCAAGCGGCTCGGGGCACCACCACCACCAAAGAAGAAGAAGAACTCACCGCGCAGAGGCACCACCAAAGAAGGTCACCGGCGGATCCGGCAAAATAAGGGAGCGGGGGAGGGCGAGATGGCACAGCCACCGCCAGCCTGCTCGATCCGGCGGGCGACGGCCCTCCAACCACGGTGGGGAAGACGGGGGGCTAGGGGAGGAGGGAGAGGAGGGAGGAGGGGAGGGAGGAGGGAGAGGGGGGAGGAGGGGGAGGCAGGAGGCACCAGCGGCCCGGGCGAGGCCCGGCCGCCCGGCGCAGCTAGGGTTTCGAACGGCGGCAAGCACGCGGGGTGGGGGAGGAGGGAGAGGAGGGAGGAAAGGGAGAGGAGGGAGGAGGGGGAGGGGGAGGCACCCGCCATGGGCGAGGAAGCCGGCCACGGCCCGGCGGCGGCTAGGGTTTCGAGCGGCGCGCGCTTGGGGGGAGGGGAGGGAGGGAGAGGAGGGAGGAGGGGGGAGGATGGCGGCGGATCAAGGCACAGCCCGGGCGCCAAGCAGAAGGACGGATGTGGTCGGTGGCGGCGGGGGAGACGGATGTCGGCGGCGGCGGCGGTGCGGTGAAAAATTTCAGCGGCGGCCGGCGTAGTTTGGGATGAGTCGCGCCCGGACTTAGCCGACCGGGCGGGCTTAGGTATATATACCCGTGACCTTTTAAGGGCGTCTCGATAAAAGCCGCCCCTATAGTGAAAGCCTCATTAGGGCTTTGGATCGAGAACCGCCCCTATAGTTAATGTTACAATTTTTAAAAATATATATATAAGGCATATTATCGACAAATAAAAAATAAAAATATAGTTATAAATAAATAAAGCATAAATATAAAATTTCTTATCTTACAAAAACCATGGATTCGACAAATTTTGACATATTTGGATTTGAATTTCAAAATTTTTCAATGAATATTTCAGTTTTTTCCTTTGTGGAAGCACGTCACGCTCCGCCTAACTCGAAACTTCCTCAAATTTTTTTTTTGTGGTCACTTACACCCAAAATATGGCCCCACGCAAAATTCTAGGTTTTTAGCCATTTTTGGATTTATTGTATTTTTTACGTGACACGTGCGACCAAATATGGTGATTTACACTTTGAAAACAAAATAATTCAAGACGGCCTCCACAAGTTTTGACTCCTAGGGCACAAAGAGACCTATCGGCAAAGTTTGGCACCGTTTAGGGTATTTTCGGGGGTGGTCGTAGTTCAACATACATTTTAGGGAGAATTCACGCGGTAATTAAAATAATTAGAGAAAAGTACCAAACAATTACGAGAAAATTCTCAAACTTGGCGGTGCCTTCACACACGCCATGTAGACACCTTAGAAAAAGTTTGAGGCGATAGCACCTTTGTAGAGAGCACACGGTCACACAACCATGAGAAACCTAAGTGTAAGGATAGGCTTCGTGAGAGGTTGAGTATACCCTTGTGGAAGCACGCTCGCTCCGCCTAACTCGAAACTTCCTCAAATTTTTTTTTGTGGTCACTTACACCCAAAATATGGCCCCACACAAAATTCTAGGTTTTTAGCCATTTTTGGATTTATTGTATTTTTACGTGGCTGCGTGCGACCAAATATGGTGATTTACACTTTGAAAACAAAATAATTTCGCACCGGTCTCCACAAGTTTTGACTCCTAGGGCACAAGAGACCTATCGGCAAAGTTTGGCACCGTTTTGGGTATTTTCAGGGGTGGTCGTAGTTCAACATACATTTAGGGAGAATTGGGCATAGCGGTAATTAAAATAATTAGAAAAAAGTACCAAACAATTACAGAAAATTCTCAAACTTGGCGGTGCCTTCACACATGCCATGTAGACACCTCGAGAAAAAGTTTGACTCTTATATGAATAAAGGTAGTCTCACACATACACAAAGGTAGTCTCACACATACATAAAGGTAGTCTCACACATACATAAATGTAGTCTCACTCATACATCGATAAATTTTTGAAACACACACATATAACAACTAGCTAACTCCCCGTGACCTCTTTCCCCTTGACTCCTTTTTCGGCTCCCATGACAATATGTCTTTGGGTAACTTCTTCTCAACGACACGGATCTTGTTTGGAAAGTGCATTGTATAAGCGTATTTCAAAGCATAACCATTGTGCTCGTCAACGTCAACATCCTCGATGCCATCAACTCCGATAATGTGTTGTTTCCGGGGACAACGACATGCTTGATTTTCGTCCTCTTTGGCTTGTCGAGGATCGATCGGGTAGGGTAAATAGAAAACTTGTGCTACATCACGAGCGGCGACCCATGGGTCTGTTGGTGGCCTAAATCACCGAGGTCAACGACTTTCAACCCGATCTCATTGGGTTCATGTTGTTTCATCCGGCGACATTTGAACACGGGCACCTACACTTCCATTCCATAGTCAATTTCCCATATTTCTTCAATGATGCCAAAGTATGTGATCGTTCGGTTTTTTGTCGTTGATAGCTTGTACTTTCGAACCCATTTGTTTTTGGTTCACACATTTACTATCCTTCACATGGGTATAGAATGTGTACCCATTAATGTCGTATGCTTGCCCGCGTGGTGACTTGTCTCGATGGCCCTAATGCTAACCTATTCTTGGTAATATCATCCTTGGTTTCCCCGGATGGTATGTTTTGGTCCTTCAACCATGAAGTTAATTGTTCCCTGTCTTTGTTTCATGACCCGGTCATCCGGCGGACATTCCTCTCGCTCTGAATGAGAGCCAAGTGGTAATCAACATATGGTCGCATAAGCGCTGAACTCTTTAACACAATCGTAATGCGCTGACTCACTTGTTTGTATTCTTGGTCAAGCGAATACTTTCCTCCCGCTGATGCCTTTCCCGGCTATCCTACCCGTATGGCGTGAATCGCGTTTACCAATCCCTCTCTCGTATTTTTAGCCACTCTTGACAAAGACTTTCGGCGACTTCTTGATATTGTAACCCTCAATCATGGAGCCCTACGGATATCTTTGGATTATGCACGAATCGAAGTTAGAATCGACATGCATCGCTCAATGCACCACATTTCATGCAAGTAGCAAGGGCCCGGTGCCTCTATCGATGAACCATGTGAAGCATGAGATGTGGCATTATATCGAAATAAGCGAGGAGGCATTCATATCTCTATCTGGTTTTGGGTCTCCACCGCGAAATCATGTAGTTCAGCAAGCTCTTTCACGTTAATCGTCTTACGGGATATCTTCAAAAGAAGTAGCACATGCGAAAGTGATGGCCATTTTCAAGAATTCGGCTTTATAACCCCGATCACAATAGGTAGGAACACCGTCGGCATTACATGACAATCATGAGCCTTGTAGTGTGTTATTGCCGCGGTCCTTCATGGACACTAGCTTCTTGATGTTATTTGAAAACCCGGTCGGAACTTTGACGCCTTTAGGTAAGCGCTTATAGCCCTTCTCTCTTCTAGGGTCAAGTTGAAGCTAGCAGCGGGGGGGGTGTATTTTCCATCCTTCGAAGTACTGGGGGGGTGAAGCTCGGGCTTCACATTTAGCTGCACCATGTCTTTTTCGTGAATTTAGACCATCCTTCGACTTATTCGTGTCCATCAACGGACCCATGGTCCTTTGAAAGACATTCTTCTTCAAGTGCATAGAATCAATTGCGTGGGGAACCTCGAACTCGGCCAATATTCGAGATACCGAAAGAAGATGGATTGTTTCTTGAAAGGTGCGCCCGATAGGAGGTGTACCGATCTCTGATTCGTCCCATCTAGATTCTTCTTTCCGTAGACAATGTGCAAGTTTTTGACCATTACGAACACATGTTGTCCATCCGGCGTCTCTCGAGGAGGTCTTGATCTCTACGGTGTTGTTGAACCGGTGTTTGTATTTCACGCCGGTACTTGTGATTTGTCTTTAAGTGGCGTCGATTGCCCAAGTAAACCACCTTTTTGGATGCATTTAGATACACCCATATAGTACCATCCAAGCGGACCACGCATCCGGTCTTCCCTTTGATCTGTCGGACAAAGCAAACATTGCGGGATAGTCGTTGATAGAAACAATGATTATGGCTCGACATAAGAACTCCTCCTTTCGAACGCATCATACATCAGCACCCCTTCCTTCCATAGTTTATAGAATTCTTGCAACACGGGCTCAATAAACACGTCAATGTCAATGCACGGTTGTTTGGACTGAGATGAGAAACGGTAAGGAAAAGGTACTTTCGCGGTGGCACAACCACGTTGGGATGTTGTACATTGTCAAGATCAGCGGCCAAGTGCTATGGTCGAGTCATCCTCTCATTGAAGGGATTCACTCCATCGATTGCTTAACCCAAACCGTACATTCCTCGGGTCTTGGCGAAGTCTTTGTGATTATTATCAAAGTTTTGCCACTGAGTACCATCGGCCGGGTGTGCAATCTTATCATCACCTATCTTGCGCTCGTCTTGCCACCATGTCATCATTGCGGCTTCTTTGGGGTTTAGGAAGATTCACCTCAAGCGGTCGGTCACTGGCAGGTACCACATTACCAAGTGATGAGGACATGCCGGGCCCTAATGTTTCATCATGTGAAGATCATTCAGGATCCAACACAAGTGATTATAATTGTAGGCCCTTTACACAAACACATGTCAAGAAGATACACGAGAAGGTGAATTTGCTCCTTGCTAAACTTAACATTGAAATATTTGAGAATGTTTTACTACCTAAAATGTTGTGCATATGTATTGACAAGGTTTACACAAGATGGAGCTACTGCTGGACCCATGGAGAGAAGATGCACACACAAGCTGAGCCAACAAACCACATTGCTGACAGCACGAAGCATCCAAAAGAATCAGTCATAACTCTTGATTCCCTAAAGCATTCGAGGTGGATGAGGACATGTTGGAAATCTTATCAAGTTAGCTTTCTAATGAAGCCAATGCCACGTCATTTGAGGCTTGCACCAAAGAGTTATGACCACATTAGTGCACACTGCTCAGAAGGTCAACAGCCACCTCGGGACAGGATATTGGTACAACTTCTCATTCAATACTGTACCATCCTCCAGCGTGTCAGGGTCCATGCCATACATGGTTGGAACACACGTGAAGTCTACTTTCCAACCCAACAAGCGGCTTATCGTTTTGACTTCCCATGAAGGAGTTATAGGCAGATTACTCAGCACTGCTCTGAAGAGAAACAGCCGCGCGGGGCTCCACGAATTTCCATCTCGTGGAGGCCTTTCACCTCCTGTAACCTCAGAAACTCTAAGTTCATTTCATACCCAACTAGGAGGGTTGTTCCTAGTATATATATCCCCTGCCTCCAAGCTATTTGAAAAACTTTTGGATGAATGAAGAAACCTGATATGGTATTGCAGCCGAGCTGCTGAGTGTAATCTTACACACCTTTGTTCTTGCGAGTTCTTCTTGGGCTTGTGAGAGATCTCTCTGAGGTCCCCTACTTCGTGCTCTACGGCTTCCGTTCGGCTGCGCCGTATTGTGTGGATTAGTCCCGGCTTGTGGTTCTGCGATCGCTCGGAGATCGAGTCGAAGTCCTTCAAGGTTTCGGTGCCTCTCTCCCTGTCCGCTTGGTCACATCCAACCTTTGTCAGGTATAAAGCTACTTACCCGCTGTTCGTAGCAACTTATCCTTTGTTCTTGAACCTACCGCCGTGAAGATCGGGCCACCCTCGTGCGAGATCGGTTCGGTACTTATCACCAAGGCCGAACTCTCTTCTACGCCCGGATCAATTCCTAACGGAGTGTCCTTTTCGAGATTAGAATCCTGTACCGGCTTTTTCCCACCCTTCTTCCTCTTGTTTCCAATGGAGGTCTCGTCCCCGTTGTATAGATTGTTGTTCTTGTACAGACTAGCTCCGCACCTAGGACATTTATCCAGCCCCTTGAACGTGTCACCACGAAAAAGGATACAATGGTTCGGGCATGCATGGATCTTTTCAACACTCATTGTTAATGGACTTATAACCTTTTTTGCTTGGTAGGTATTCAATGGTGCGAGTTTGGTTGTGGCAGCAACCATGACAAGAGACATAACGGATCATTGAAACTACGATCCGACCAACCGTACTTAGCCTTCAAGATCAACAGCTCAAGCACAAAGCGTAGTAGCGTCGGTGTGTCGGACAACCTTTTTCAACACCATACACAGTTTCCTTCGATGCTGCTCTCACTCTCTCTAGGTTCTCTATACCTTTCACGCTTTTCCGCAATATTTCTGGTCCAAGGGCATTAAGCATGTCGTCCAAATAATCATCGTCATCTTCATCCCCTTCACGTGCTACGATATCATCATCAACATCACCTTTGCCCGTACCATCAACGACATTTGTGTCCATACCATGCCAACCATCATCATCAGCGTAGTTGACTATCATGCTCGGGGTTCCTTTTATTTTGAAGCTTATCTACATACTGAGAGAAGCGCTCTAGGGTTTCGGGGTCATCTCCTAGATTTTCGAAGTCGACGTCTTCACCAACATAATTTTCACCGTGATGAGTCCAGACTGTGTAATCTGCAACAAATCCTCGTGTAATCAAATGTTGTCTGATGGTCTTCACATCTCTATATGCTATCTCGTTCTTGCAATCACGGCACGGACATATTATTGAATCCTCTTTCAATGTCTTCGCATGATTCTCAGCGGCTTCAATAAATTTATCCACCTCGTCACGAAAACCATCCTTCCACCTTAACGTGCCATACATCCAGTCATTCCTGTACTCCATCCTTTAATACAACAAAGAAAAAATCATCAAATGTGTAGTTAGTCATATATATGAGTACATATGCATGGCAAACCCTAAATGGTTAAAATTAACAAATGCATTAATATCAAAGTTGTAGCACACACTAAAAGGTTATCATTTTAGAAAATTTTAGAAAAAAAACCGCATTTGCACGTCATATGAGAGAGAAAAACTTGTTAAAAATTTAAACTAAGAATTAAAAAAAACATGTTCATCAACCATGAACACATGAAACCCTACCTATTTTATTACTCCACTAAAATCACATGTAAGAGCCACTAAAAAATGGGTCTAATTCAATACTCTTACTAATCTCCACTAGCACTTCCAAACCTAAGCTCTACTTTTGCTCCATATAAAGCTCAAGCACCATAGAAAGTGAGAGGAAAGCAAAATTTAAATTACTCCACAACTAACCATTAAAAATCGAATTAAGTGGTAGGATTAGCATTTTCTTACCTTTTTGAGCCTCCTCACCAAAGGATTTGAGTTGAAAACCTCCCCCTTAGTAGAGTAATTTTTGGGAGGAGCCCAAGGCCTCCCAACCTTTTTTTTTTTCGAGTTTGAGTGGTGTCGAGAGGTGGAAGAAGGGGCTGGTTCGGCCTTATGCATGCAGACCACGGTAGGGGCGGTTCTAGATCGAGCTGCCCCTTACTTTTGTTATTAGCAGGGGCGGTTCACACCTAGCCGCCCCTACTGTGCCTTCATTAGGGGCGGCTGGATATCGAGCCGCCCCCAATAACAACAAGGGGGTTCGTAACACCGGCCGCCCCCTACCGTGGCTTCGGTAGGGGCGGTTGGTAACTAGCACCCCCAGCCGCCTTGGCTGTAGTAGGGGCGCCTCAAAAAACGAACCGCCCCTAATGTAAACGGGGGCGTTCTTACGAGTAAGCTTTTTTGTAGTAGTGACTGTCTCAAAGTCCCTTGTTTACTATTCGCAAAAGAATATAAAAACTTCTGGCCAACCGATGTTCACTACGCTGATGGCACCCTTTTCTTTCTGCCATCTGATACACAACACCTTTGCTGGCATTCAATTGTCTCCAGAAGAACATCCAACCAATTAATAGCACCACTGCCGATAATCTCAATACTAAGGATGATTAAGGATGATATGCATCATGGCGTTTACTAAGTTGGACCACATGATGCTTACATGTACATGCTTACAAACATACATGTGTAAGTCATGTATTTTGCGTTCTTCTTCCTCTCGATAGGGTGTCATGTATTTCTTTGTTTTTTTACCGAAGTCAGGAAGGGAAAACCCCACCCTTATATTTTTGTTTTTTTTTAATAGGGCCCCAGCCTGAAATTCGTTCCCACTGGAATTCAAACTCGGGACTCGAGGGGTGCCTCTAGAGTATCCAGGCTGGCTAGGGTAACCAACCGAACCCAACATCCTTTGGCGTCATGTATTTCTTTGTTAGTTATTGCTTCCAAAAATTCTCTTCTAAGATTTAGTAAGCCGTTTGCTGCTCGGTTGATATATGGTGCAATCAATGATATATGGTGCAATCAATTAAGGCGTATGCTTTCTAATGAAAGTTAGATGTCTATCGCAGTATTAGTTTTATTCTTGACAATGATGATAGCATTTGTTCAAGATGTTATGCTTCTATTAATTATGTCAATATTGCTTGATTATAGATTTGAATTGGTATTGTAGCAGTTCAAAAAAAGAGAGAAAAGCTAAGGATAGTACATCACCAGGGCTGTGATCGGCGATGTAGATAACCATATTTTTAGTTCCGGGTTCATGTTCATCACAAGGAGTTGGATTGTTGTTCCGAGTTGCACTAAGTGTGTCAACCAAACCTATAGCTTGCCAAATTGTCCTTGGCCCAAGCAGGTGGGGCTGGGGCAGCCATCATCACGTACTATGCTTAAATTTTCTCTCTTTTGAAACTGTTATAATAACAATAGAAAACAATAATAGGGCAACATTGACATAATCAATAGAAACATCTATAGCATCCTGTATCGAACTAATGCTATCATCGTATAAGCAAATGTATTAATCGAATGAACTACATACCATCTGAGCAACAAACGGTCTACTAAAGTGATAAAAGGAAAATTGTTGAAAGCAATAAGTAACAAAGAAATAGATGAACCCTCTTGCACCAGAAGAACACTGTAGCCTATGGCAATGGTATGTGCTCTACATATATGTTTGTATATATACACACGGACAATTGTATCATAGTGGGCTCGTCTCGGTGCAAACAAAGAAAGAGTTTTATCCACTGTTAATTAAGAAACACCTATCATATTGCCATTTTGCTGCCCATAGTTTACATAGGTTGTCGTATTGCTGCCCATAGTTTACAGCGTCATAATTTGCTGCCAATAGCGCTAGTTGTCAACCATAACAATATGCATGCAGCCTGCTTACAATGCTTAAGCACAAACGTCATAACAATGTATGCATACTTCACTGTTGACTTAGTAAACGTCATCATTTAGTCCTACTTATTAGCAAACATCGACATGTCATACTTTATTATTGAGATTATCGGTAGTAGTGCCACTAATTGTCTATTCTTCTCCTTGTTCGCACAGAGACACATGAGTGCCCATAGTTTACACAGGCCATGACTCAAGTCATGCACATGCAAGGACAAACAAGTATATTTGTGAACAAGGACATGTATGTGACAATTCAAACTGACCTTAATCCATCTTTTTTTCTTTTTGCCTCTGAGTTTTATACACACGCTGTGTTCCATATATCACGATGTTGCCATTGGCGAACATGAAGGTCGACGACTCTATTTTCGGCTGTATTTAGAAATCGATTCCTGGTGCCTCTAAAAATAGGAGCTGCATCTGAATTTTTCAAACAATCTAGGATGGAGAAGCGACCAAAAACAAGTTTTAGATCTCAAAAAGTTTTGAAAGTTTGTAGTTGACAACTTTTCATTTGAAATCATCTATGCATCATATATTACATGAAACATTTTCTAATCACCTTGTGTTGATAAATGCCAACAACTAAACTTGTAGGTCTCACGTGTGGTTGAATTGTCACATACATGTTACAAATTTGAGCCTCAAATTAATTTAGTACCATCTGCAATGGAAGTGTTTGCAAAGCATGGCTGACGTTTTAGTAATAGAATTTCCCTTTCGATGTTTCATTTTGAGAACATTTTTGTATTGATGGCTCAGAACTTTTTTCATAATTTTTGGATTAGTGTTTGAGCGCTTATAATAATAAATATCCATATGCATCCGTCATAATAATGAACAAACATATGCATCGGTCGATGCAGAAGCTGGGAATATCAATATATTCCCTTTTCTAAAAAGTTATTTAGAACCGATAGTTAAATGGCGATGGAAACAAACTATTTCTGTAGTAATTATTGGCATGTGTTGTTTGTGATTAGTTTTGATACAAACAGATAGATCGACACATAGATGGATGGATGGTTGAATAGATAGATCAATCGTGTCGAAGTCGACACAACTTCCTAGCTAGCTATATCGACTAGTGTTCAAAGCGCGCCCTCGGCGCCCGGGTAACCGGTGTTGGGTTAGAATGTATTGGGCCAGCCCAGCATATATCGTGAAGTGATTTTTGGGCTCTCCTACGATGTACTGGTCTGTGGCGCCCGTGGTCCATTCTGTTTGAGGATGTATCGGCATGTTTTGTCAGCCATTGGGCTAGCCCGGTTTTGTACTCATCCGGGGAATCTATGGCTATCTGAACTGGCCCAGCCTACTATCTGGCCTATTATACAGGCCGTAGATGATCAAGCATATGCATACATGGTTTGGGAGTCGAATGGTCCTGTTTGGTTTCATATCATTGTTTTTGCGATTATCTTGGGAAGTTATCTTTTTCTAGATCCAGAGTTTTCATCATCACGGGGTGTTACCTTGGGTGGATGATGGGCTGTGCGCATTGTGTGTCTGTATTGTTTTTTTTCCTCCCCCCGTGCTATTCTGACAGCAGCGTAGCAGTATTTAAGCAGTTATAATATCGTGGTTCCGTGTAATCGGCCTGTGGGCTGTTTGGTGGCCTATCATGTCAGGTTTTGCAACTGTATAGGCGGCCCATCGAAGCGGCTTGCCAGCCACGCGTGCCAGGCACTGTGGCCTAGGTCTCGTTTAGCCCATTATTACAGTTTGTCTAGGCCGAAAAAATAGATGGGCCTGTCTACACGTGATTAGTCTTTTTTTTTTTCCCGAGTTTGGGTTTGGGGTAGGGTGGAAATTAATAGAATGTGGGGCATGGTCAGTTGCCATTCTTCTCTGTGTTCCGACTATCCTAAAGGAGGAGGGAGTTTCCATGGCTGACCATGGTAACAATTATTTGGAGGATAGATCGCATGGAAGGTTGCTACCACATAATCAGTTCATGGGTAAATGGAGGTATGGTTTGTTTAGTTCTGTTTTTTTTGGATCTGATATGTTCCTATCCTAATGATGACGGTTTTTCCAGGCGTCCATGTGAACAGGTTTTGGATTCGCATTTTGATGCGGACATGAGCGATGAAGTTTGCCGTCTCAGGCACCAGTTACAAGATACGTGTGCGCGTTATCATGACGTCATAACGAAGCTTGATATGCAGAGTATCAGACACGAAGAGGATGTACATCGTCTTCTGACAGTCATAGACAGTAAGCTAATGTTTTATTTTAGATTCCATGCACTGTATACAGTCCGTCATGATGGCTATTGTTGCAGAACTGAGGACTCGTTTGGACCGATTGGAGATGGCAGCGGTGGGAGTGGCCGATGCAGTCGGCGCCAAGGGGGCAAATGTTTTGGAGCGGCTTGAACACATCCCGATTTGTGCTAAAGAAATTGCCATCCATGGAGTTCGCTTTGGTACTATCGCAGCTGACTACTCTCAGTTCTATACCGGCTTCCGCAATGGCGAACCCCCATACCAGCTTGGTGAAGCAACAGATAAGTACCATGCCCATGCCGCTGCCATCGCCGATAACTCTTCCCCGTGTATTATTCTGAATGAACTATTTCCAGCTGATAGAGAAGATGGCTAGGTGCTTTGGACATTGTAGTTTGATGTAAACATGCTGGTCAATGTTTTCCTTTTAATTTGATGGAACATGAACTATATGTGGATTAGCGTGACGGACCTTGTTTGTATTGTTTGGTTTACACATGAGTATCCTGCTTGCTTTTCTCTTGAAAAGGCGCCTGGCAGGATAGATTCTTTAGGGTCGTCCATCCATGACGCGTTGCTTCGTTCGTCAATGTGTTGGTGAGCCGTGGTGTAGCCAGTGTGACCGTAGCACGGTCACCTGTACGACTTAAGAGCTATTGCAGGGCTACATTGAGCGGTCATGTAAAGGTGTTGTCCAATCGATGGATTGGTGACGGCTATGGGTATTGATGGCAGACGTGTTGCAGGTCGCCAGCCTATGGAGTAATCACTGGCCTAGGCTAGGATCGCTGACCTTTGAAGCAGTAGTGAGCATGTTTCCTTGATCTCGGGGTCTAGGGTTTTCCTGTGAGTTGCTGAGCCACTGGGTTCAAGCTGGCGTCATGGGCTCTGGTGATCGGCCCAGTATGTCTCGAAATGAAGTTGGGCTTTGCTGTATGAAGGCAGGGCAAAAAAAAAAACGTTTGGTCCTGGAACATTCGGAGGTCTCTTAAACCACCGTGCCAAGGTAAAATGTCGTCTGTAATGTTTAACCACGGTGGTTGTAGGGAAGGGCAGCCTACGTGTCTCGTGTGCGGCGTGTGTTTGGACTGAGGTAATGGAGAACCTAAGTTTATCTGAATTGGGCTGGGCCATTATGTGGGCCGTTATAGAGAGATTAGACGATCAGGGCAGCCCGTATGTGGTGTGCAAGGTGAACGACCGTGTGTTGTTGCAGGGAAGCATGTGACGGTTCTGTTTCTTTGTTTATGCGGTTAGCGTACTGAAGAGTCGCCTCTGTCTGGGGGGTGCCATCTTCCACATCTAGAGCGGACGGTTCTTAAGTTGAAGCCTCTGACATTGAGCAAGTTAGAAGGTTAGAAGCCTTTCATTTGCGTGGAGTTAGAAGAAGACCATGGTGTCGTCAAGCAATCCATGGGAGTGCCGTGATGATCCTATGGAGGCGTATGATTCCTGGACGCAGCCTCGGCTAAAGAAGATGTGCAAGGAGATTCGGCCGCGTACCAGGAGGGAGTGGGTGTACTTCAATCCGGGTGGATATATAACGATCCTTCTAAGTATGAGGCCATCGACACGACGGTAACAATCGACGATGGTGTTGTCGAGAGTTTCATCGAGGAGATTTGTGGTAAGCCTCCCATCGAGCGTGGTTTGGTGGTTGGTCTAGATAGTGAGTGGAGAAGCATTGGCCAGAACAAGGCTAGCAACGAGATCTATAGGATCGCTGTGCTTCAGTTGTGTGTGGGTCATCGCTGCCTGGTGTATTAAGTTCATCAGGCCGGGGGGGACCTTCCGGATGTTCTGAAGCGCTCTCTGTCCAAGGATGGCCATATATTCACTGGAGCGCACATCGCAAACGACATCGTTCGTTTGGAGGAGGACTGTGAAGTGATGGTCTCTAATCCACAAGATCTGTAGGTGATTGTTTGTGATCTTGGTGTTCCTGAGTACAACAATCTAGCCCATCCAGGAGAGCGGGCCTCGCTGATGAAGATTGCAGAGGCTGTTCAGGGGATTCGTTGCAAGGACCAGAAGAAGAAGGAAGGCGTCAAACATACTCTGTGGGGCGAAGCTATTCTGGATCAAGCCTAGGTTTCATACGCTGCGATGGACGCGTTTCTGTCGTATCAGATAGCTCGTAGGATCCAAGCGAAGCATGGTATGAGTTCTGCACTGGTCAGTACTACTTGGATACATAGGTACTGTATCGTCGTGTTCGCGTTGTTGTAGTTGCGGAGGATGAGGATGAGTGGATTTATCATGGTTCTAATCCATGTAAACTGAAGCGTTTGTGTTGGTGCTGTGGTGGCGTATTGTAAAACTTGTCTAGGTAGTATAGTCATGGTTACTTTAAGATGTAGACTGTGTGTGCTTCAAGAATGTGGTGTGTAAATGGTCATATAATGCTGTATTTTGGATCGTGGAGGAGCTTGTGTATGGCTCCTCAGATTGGATGCATAAGTTGTTGTAGATGTTGATGCTTGTTAAGTTCCTTGTATTAGGATGCTTGTAGAGAGTAGTGGGATGTTCCAAACTTGTTTGTTCTTGTTATGTTTTTTTTTCCTTATGTGCACTTGCACCGTTTCACTTTTTTTGGTATCCTTTGCCGGCCGTCTTAATTGAAGGCAAATTTTTTTATGGTTGTAGGGAATCGTCCAACCGTGGTTTTTTTCTTCCCAGTGTGTGTTTATCTTCGTTGGATATAGGCTTCTGGCCTTATTTTCGCTGGTACGCGATTATTTTCCACCTAATATGCTTTAGCGACAAATGTCCAATACTGGAGAGTTTTATATTTTGGTTCTGTGTAATCGGCCCATGGGCCTTTTCGTGGTTTGTCAGTTCATCGTATGGCGGCTGTCGTCCGCGTAGGTCACCTCTGGCCGTCGATCCATTGCCTACGCAGGGGCGGATCCATCTCTGCGCCTCGCCACACCCGCACCGACGTCGTGTGCTTACTGCGTCGGCGGCCAGAATCCAGTGCAGTTCACTTTTCTTCCCGCCGTGGTGTTTTTTTTGGGTTGTTTTCTTTTTTTAACAATGTGTGTGCAATCGGCATGTTCCCGCAGTTGCGGTTTTATTTTTTCCCTCCACCTGTGTTTACGCGTGGGTCATAACCTGGTGAAAGGAGTGGGAGATAAGCATTTCGTCGACCCACGATAGATGGTTGACGTTATCGATACATGCTGGGAAGCGTACATTAAATGCACCGCACAGGGCAAGAGAAAAGGAAACATACATAGACGACTAAGCCGTACCTAACCGGCCCAGTAAAAAGGAAAAGAAAAATACATAGTGGACTAATCCGGATGTAACCGGCCTAGTAGGTTTTGGGGTAGGTGCATGTATGGGTCTCGTGGCAACGGTTGCAGATGGTAGGCGCGCTCAGTACGCGGTGGCTGCCCCTCCTGCGCCGCCTGCACCATGGTGGCGGGTGGCGGCATGCCACTTGGCCTCGCGCTGCAGATGAAAGCAGCAACGTAGAGTTAGATAGACCATAACCAAAATAGATAACACAAATGTGTGTTCAGAGAATAGGTTTGTTTAGACCTTGCGCTCGGTCTTGGCACGGTTGACGGCATGGACACGAGCCCGCTCGTGTTCGCGGGCCATGGCGGGACTGGTGAGGATATAGTAGTCGTACCGGGTAAAGAGGTGAAACAATGTACTCGACATCCTGTACACCGTTGCGTCCAACCGGTGACACCGTCTACCCGGATAGAGCATTGATGTCCACTGCGCCGAGCGGCCGGCTAGGGAGAATCTGTACTGGTACGCATCTTTTGGAAAAAAAAACCTTATAAAAAAACCGAGGGATGCTCGCTGCGTAGCCCAGCTACTCGTACATATGATGAAAGACAGGTAGCATAGAAACTTGCAGGCTTGTGACCTAGGCATGAATCACTGAACATTGGCTGTCCTGAACGTGTATGAATGACCGTTCAACTGTTGTTTGCAGATCGCTTAGGCATCAATGCGATGCAGCGCGATCTTTTGAGTCTCTAGGTTGCGTGCTGGATATCCGTAAGGAATCCTGTCAGGATCTGTCGACCTCGTCTAGGGCAACGTATTTTCTCACGTCGAAGGATTTTTGCGTCCGTCTGTAGTTAGAACGGGCTTCTTAGTTGGCAGCCCAAACAATCGGATAACCTTGTATGGGCTGTTGTAGTGCGACGCTGGTGAGCTAATAGCGGCCTCTTGTTGGGCCAGGCCGACGCTGGGATACTTTTCTGCAGAAAAGATGTACGAGCGCCATCGTGTCCAGCTGGCCCGTCACAGAAAACAGGCGCAAAAAAAAGCGGCGCCACAGTGTTACATGGACTAAAAATGCTCCGTCCAGCAAGGTCCAACGATTCTTGATTTTTTTTTTTTAAAAAAGTGCAATTGTTACAGAGAAGTTTCATAGGCCTAACAATAACACGTACAAGAGAATCACCGATGGGCTAGACGGAAGTACATCTAAGGGGCGTAGCGGAGGTGTATGCTTCGATCAGACTCGATGGACTCGCCCACATCATAGTCTGTCAATCGTTTGGGATTGGTTAGAAGGCGGTGATCTGAGGAAGATTAGGAGGCCGCACGCAAGCAAGCCGGCCACACGCAAGACGCCGCCTGCAGTTCCACCGCCGGCGCTGAAGCTGCAGTCGGATGCCGGATGTGGCAGCTGGGACGTTGCAGCAATCCATGCTCTGATCATGAGTTTACAGTTCTATTATTGGGGAGGAGGGGAGCAGAGGACACTCAGTTTCTTCATCTTCTTGGTTGAGACTGCAGCTAGGGTTTCCGGCCGCCACTCCGCCTGATCCGCCAGCCGACGGAGCCCTACGGTCGCCCGCACCCTGACGGTGGTTCGGGTAGGCCGGTCGGCCTCCCGTCCTTCCCGGTCTCCCTCTCCTCTGCACCTACGCGCGCCCACAGCTGCCCTGTATTCTCGCTAAAGCAACTGCTGCCTGTTCTCGCTGAAGCAGAGGAAGAGGGTAGGAGCAAGCCGTCGCCGCACCGAAGGAGGAAGCGGATCTGCGTCGCCGTGAGGATGTGCACTCTGAGCTGCAGCGGGAGCTCGAGAAAGCAGTTCCGCATCGCTGACGAGGAACTCTGGGACATCGCTGACGAAAGTGGGCCAGAGTCGCCAGACGCAGGCCAAAGCTCCCGTGGCTCAATCAAGGCTTCAGCTAGGTAGATAACTCTGAGAATGCGGACGAACACGCTTGCAGGTACTGTTTGTTTACTCTGCAGTTTCTATTCTACTATGAACATATTGTTTATTTCTTTGAATCCGACCTTATTTCTTTCGGGGAAATTAACTTGTGAGAAATGCTCCATTGTTTGTCTTGATGTAGGATCTACAGCTTGATATATCTGGGAGATGCATATGCCGGACTATATGTTGCCAACTACCTGAACTAAGGTTGCTAATCAATATATATTAATACCACATTTTGTGTGCACCCTGATTATTTAAATGGCTTCATTTGTGGAAAAATTGGTTTCAGGTGAACAAGCATGAGGAGAAATTTCATAAGAATTCAGGCAGCAATCCTGTCGAAGTCCACGCATGCTTTTGTTTTTATTTTTCTGTCATATATACAAATGCAACAAGGCAGACTCTGAAATTCAGTTTAGCTGTAACTAGATGTGGGCCAATCTCTACCCTATAATCCACATCAATTCATGTCCGCAGTTTTATGCTAATTAGTCCCTTATTTTCTGGATGATGTGGATGTTTTTCTTTTTGTCACAGTATCTTCTTTAACTGGGTTCAAAAATGCCCAATTTCGCGGTTTCAGCCAATGTGCAGATGAGGGAAAATCTTTATGTTCATCATAGGGAAAATCAACAAACTGATCGGTTTAACACTTCAAGTACTTCCTTGTTCCCACAGAGGTAAGTGAGTTGTAATGTCATGCAAACATAGATATAATCTCTGCTATATTTTTTCCCCAACCTTCTCGCAAAGAAGGAATTTCTCCAATAGCTCAAGGGGTGGCAGACAAACAGTTAAGTAAACTCCATGAGTTCTTGCTTACCTGGCGAGTAATATTTCTATTCTGATGCGCTGTAATCAGAAATGGTCTACTGTTTTTTATTCTAAGCATATTCTTTTCATATCAGGTACAAAGATTCTTCTCTTCAGTACAAGCTGATGCACCTTTTTTTTTTTTTTTTGTGAGGAGTAGCACCTTTTCATCAAAAGTTCAGACATTCCCTGATGGACTATTCTGACGGTGGGCAAGCAGGACCTAAGATGATTGACATTGATGCTCCCTCTGATGATGCCTTGGATAGATCGTAAGTAACTTTTTTTCATTTTATAAATTCAGAAACTCGTATAGTTGTATTTAATGACTTCCGTAACCTTCCAAAATAAACTGAATAACGACAACCAACAGTTGAGATTCTACCTCTGTAGCCATACAAAGATTCTAGCTGTACATGAAATTATAAATTGTAGCAATTTGCAACTTTAGAATTTAGCACTTGATATTATGTCTGTAATATTGGGTCTTGCTTCCTCCATTATTTCATCCATGTAGGAATGCATTAAAGTCTGAAACTCTGAATGAGATAGCAGGTTTAGAACACCTATTTGGTTTGAAATCCAACAAAATAAAGGTTCTTTTGTCTGAACTGTAACTGTTAACAATGGCCCTGGGCTCTTGGCCATTTGGTCCTTATGGCAATATTGTAACTGTAGATAAAATTCTTTTGCTGCTTGCATTAAGCATATAGTTGTTACTCAGTTAGATATTATCAGATTGCAGCCATAGCAAAATGGGGTGGTCTGGACCTCCACATCAGTCATGTTGTCCGGCCCGCCGCCGGCTCAGTGCGCTGCACCTGTGAAGGGTACTAAAATTTTTCTGGCAGTATTGATATGTACATGCACCCCAGGTGTGTATTTAGAATGTCTTTCCATAATCTGTACTATCTACTGCATAACTGTATTTTTAGATTAATACACAGGATGAAACCAAAAGGAAATTTTAAAGGTTTATTAGTCCCTTTTAATTGTTTAGAAAAATGCATGACTGGAATTTGTTGCATACATAGGATTTGATAGACAGTGCATAGAAGACATCCATTCTCCCAAAACATAGAGAGGGAAAAATTGTTGCTTGCTGCTCTGATCAGTACTAATTCTTTTTGCTTCTTGGCGAAGTTCCATCAGAGAGCCACACCATCAACCATGCTTCAGCAGGAGATCTTGAAGCGACATGATCAGGATGGACAAGACAATGCTTCTGCTTGATGGTTTATGAAGATGATTGCCTGATAGAGTTATCAAACTGATGTAGAAAAAAGAAGCCTTGGTGTCGTTTAGTTTGTTTTAGTCCTTGCCGAATTAGAGCTTCTTAGATTCTGTCAGGTTTAAATTCTTTGAGGGTCATGTCTCCTGCGATCTGTCTAAACACTTTCAAACTTTTTTTTTGAGAATAAACACTTTGAAACTTTGTATTTCTGTTGCGCTACTAATGGAAATGAGAACAGCCGACAAAAAAATCAAGAAAGCTATAAGAAACAAAAAACAGTTTGTCAGTGTGTTTCCTAAATGAAACCGTTGCAACGCACGGGCACTATACTAGTTTAAATAATTCTTCAATATTTGTACGATGCACAGCTAGCTAATGGTTGGATTATAAAATCTAAATAAGGGTTTACCACAGTGGTTGCAGTTGCATCAGCACAAGAGCAAGAAGAATTCCCAACCGGCGTCCCCTGCTTTGGCAATAACTACTTTTGCATCTGTTGGCACCCAAAAATAGTTTGGTCTAAGATATGGTAAATTTCGGACTTTTTCTCGGAAGTGACCGGATGCTGCCGACCAGACCATCCGGTCATTCTTCATGCGTCGGTCGGCGTCGGTCAAAGGTTCCGGTCATTAGGCGCATGTGATTGATTTTATGGCTTTCGGAATCGATCGCCGCGGTAACGACCGGGCGTCGGTCATATTCGATGCGTCGGTCAAGCAACCGGTCACAACGCCCGGATTCGTCGGCCGCCGGGCCAATTTCGAGCATTCTAGAATCGACCGGATGCCGACCAGTGCATCCGGTCGGGGCCGATTCCAGCGTCCGGTCAGCCCGGCGTGGACTGTGTCCGTGACGAGATCCGAACCGATTGTTTCCTAATCGTGTTTAGGTCGGTTTTCGGTGATTGGAAACCTCCAAGGACGGTTTCCTAAAAGGATAAGACCACCCTCCTCTATATAATAAAGAGGTTCATGGCGATTTGATCCCATCTACATCCAATCGACAAAAAATTAATCTACTACCATCTTGCTTGTAGGTCAACCTCTCTCTCGCCCCTACTGTTCGTCGACGTTCTCCACGAACTTCGGCCGGCGCCCTAGGCAGCCTCGCTGGTCCTAGGGCAACTCTCGCATACGTCCTGCCGACGGGTCTTCCCGGAGGTGCGCTCAGAGGTTGTTCCAGCCATCACCGAGCTCTACATCAGCCCTAGCCGATCACGCTGCGGTGCTCGCTGCTTCAAGGTTGATTGCAACCTTCATGGGCGCCCAAGGCCCTCCCGGTATGTTTGGCGTGGAACTCTAGTTTCACGTCAACAACATTGCCGTTGCAATGAAATTCACTGGTGGTTTCTGCAGAGGCACCTGTATATGCACCAGGCCGCGTCGTGCGGAGACAAAGGTAGAGGCAGGTGCGCCATCGCAGCCGCCCGTCGAGCCTCGCTGGGAAAGCGTGGGATCGGCATGCTCAACTGATGGACTATGTAGCAGCTTGTTGGTCGCCAGCGGGCCGAGGCAATCCAAATAAACTTCAATGCCATCTACCAGATTCGTGGTAGTTATTTGAAGATCGGTCATCTGAATATTTGACATATGTGTTACGTAACAGAAATTTATTGCAGTTTTAAATGGTGGACCTGGCATGCTGTCCCTTTTGACATATGTGTTACGTACCTTTGGAGATAGTTTTACGTTCAACATCTTCTTATATGGCGCACCTCCGTGCACATAAGAGTCCCAAATACACATAGCACATCTCTTACATTTTCGTCATTGCTTCATGTAAGGATTAACTAGAGGTGATACGATTGGAACCACAAAAGTTATAAGCTGGGCCCTTGCTCTCCTGAATATCTATGTTGAAAATAAACAGCTACAACCACACATAGGTAACATGGGCCACTTTGCAACTACTATGTGTTAATAATGGACTACAGATGCAGTAGATGCCCAAAGAAACCCATTAATACATCCCTCCATAGGGACATACAACAAAGGTTGATGCTCCACATCCAGAATCTTCTTGTGCGGCCTAGCTCTGCACATGGAAGGAGCTTGCATATGTGTAGCTTCTCTTCTACACACTTTTGTTATCACTTCATGTAGAAAAGGGTAACCTTAAAATGCTACGTTCGGAGCGACGAAGTTTATGCATGAATAAGAGAGTAAATGGAAATACATGAAGGATATAGAGGGGTGGATCGAGTCTATGATCCGTCATTCGTGTCTCGACGAGCATCAGTTCACACAGGGTGACACTTGGCCGCACAAGTCTGGGTGTTAGGCACTGATAAAGAAGTGATGGGAAAGAAAGCACATAAAATGGTTTTCACCACCTGTTTGGGATAAGAACCGGATGTTTAAACCACTTGTGATGGCAAAGAAACCACACAGAGCTGGGCGCCCAGACAGCCTCTGGCTCTATACTAACTCTTTTGCTCACCTCTGAAAAAAACAATAGTGTATTAGAGGTAGTCCCTTCGTTTGATATTATAATGAAATAATACTGCCTTTAGCACTTCAATATGCTCATTTCTTACATCTATTCTCATAAGTTTCGAATCCCAAATGAACCAACTAAATTTAAAAGGAACGAGAAAATGCCACACCATCCACGTCTCCTTCCACCTGCACTAGTCCCCAGTGCGCTCTACGCATTCAGCTCGGAGCTGTAGTTGGACACGCTCGAAATGGTGGATCGCTTCCGCCACTGCGGTTGGCGCCAGCGAAGGTGTACTATGACCGGATGGCTGCCCCGGTTGCCCCATGCAAACAGTATCCAACTCCACAGCATCGACCAAGCCTCCGGTAGACGTCCGTCTCCATCTTCACTCTTCAGTGTTTCATCGATCTAACCAGCATATATGTCTCATGGATTTTAGAGTGGACGTCCGAGGACAACAGTTTTATTAAACTCTTATTCTATAAAAAGTCCAGTGTTCAATTTGGATATTGTCGCGATATATAACAAACTCTAGTGAAAGATTTGTCATATTTTCCGTGTATTAGTAAATGTGCCCATGTGTTGCCTGCTTGGATGATTCCATGATTGAGAAGCTGTCCTCCGAAACAAGAAGAAAGCAAAAGACATATAACAACCCTAAGCTGCGGGCGCCACCTTCTTGCCCTTCCTCGACCTCACCGCCACCGCCTTCTCCAACTCCTACAAGCCCGCCCTCAGCTTCGCTTAAAGCATTCGCCCCGCCGCCTACCCAAAGTGCTAGCCAACCGGCTGTATATCCCTCAGCCCACACGTTTGCGCTGCCACCGCGCCTTGCTCACCGCGAGTCAACCCGCCACCACTGCCGTGTCGACGACCACCACCAGGACGAACGACCGGATTCTACAGTCGGAGAAGGAGCAGGAACCCTGACCTCCGGTGCCAGAACCCTAACCTCTGTCGCCACCACCACTGCCGCCGCCTCGTCCCCTGGGCTTGGGTCGCGCTGGGCCACGAGAGGAAGAAAATAAACAGTGGGGAGGGAGTGGTCGGACGGACCCGATGATTTCCGGATGTGAGGTCGGGCGCTGAAACACCGAGGCAAGGTTGTCCTGTCACAAAGGTACAAGGCGGCCGGACGATATAGAGGCGATGTATATATCTTTGTAAATGGACGCGATAATAAAATAAAATAGACTATCTCTTAAAGTCTCATTTTTACTATTCGCACAAGAATATAGAAACTTCTAGCCAACCGATGTTCACTATGCTGATGACACTCTTTTCATCATGCCAGCTGATACACAACACCTTTGCTGGCATTCAACTGCCTCTAGAAGAATAACCAGCAAATTAATAGCACCAGTGCAGATAATCTCAATACCAAAGGATTAAGGATGACATGCATGATGACGTTTACTAAGTTGGACCACATGATGATTCTTACATTGTTTTCACCAAGAACAACGAAGCTAATATACAAAGTGTACATGTGTATACACACACACAAACATAGAGCATGTATCATGGTCATAGGCTTTTTGTGTTCATCTTCTCTAGAGGTTGTATTGTATATCTTTGTTAGTTATTGGTACCAAAAATTTTCTTTTAACATTTAGTAAATTGTTTGCTGCTCGGTTGATGTATGGTGCAATCAATTAAAACGTAGGCTTTGAATGAAAGCATGATGTCTCTCGCAGTATCAATTTTATTCTTGCCAACGATGAAAGCATTAGTTCGAGACAAGATGTTATGTTTCTATAGATGTATTCAAAT
Source organism: Hyparrhenia diplandra (assembly GCA_015847255.1). Lineage (NCBI taxonomy): Eukaryota > Viridiplantae > Streptophyta > Magnoliopsida > Poales > Poaceae > Hyparrhenia > Hyparrhenia diplandra. The sequence goes on from JADLZK010004716.1 coordinate 892,450, forward strand.
GTTGCTCGATTATTGATTTGTATTGGTATATTATAACAGTTTCAAAAGAAAGAAAAGCTAAGGATAGTACGTCACCAGGGCTGTGATCGACGATATAGATAACGATCTTTTCAGTTTCGGGTTCAAGTTCATCACAAGGAGTTGGATCTAGTGTCTCAACCATTCCCTCGTGTTGAGGTACTCATGAAATGGCCCAAGCAACTTGCTAACCATATCGCCACAATCGTCCTTGGCCCAAGCAGGTGGGGCTGAGGCAGCCATGATCACGTACTATGCTTAGATTTTCTTTCTTTTGAAACTGTTATAACAACAACCGAAATCAATAATAGAGTAACATTGACATAATCAATAGAAACATAGCATGTTGCATCGAACTAATGCTATCATTGTTTCATTCTAAGCAAAGGTATGAATTGAATGAACTACATACCATCCGAGCAGAAAACGGTGTACTAAAATGTTAAAAGGAAAATTGTTGAAAGCAATAACTAACAAAGAAATAGATGAGTCCATGACACCTTCTAGAGAAGAACGCAGTAGCATATGGCAATGATATGTGCTCTATGTATATGTTTTGTATTTATACACACGGACATTTGTATCGTAGCTTGCCTCATCTCGTACCAAACAATGTAAGCGTTTTATCCACTGTTAATTTAGAAACACCTGTCATATTGACCTTTTGCTGCCCATAGTTTACATAGGTTGTCGTATTGTTGCCCATAGTTTACAGCGTCATAATTTGCTGCCAGTAGCGCTAGTTGTCAACCATAACAATATGCCTGCAGCCTGCTAACAATGCTTAAGCACAAACGTCATAACAATGTATGCATTTCGCTCGCTCTGACTTAGTAAACGTCATCATATAGTCCTACTTATTAGTAAACATCGTCATGTCATACTTTTTTTGGTTGAGATTATCGGTAGCGGTCCTAATAATTGTCTATTATTCTCCTTGTTCGCATGGAGACACCTGAGTGCCCATAGTTTACACAGGACATGACTCAATTCATGCACATGTAAGGACAAACACGTATATTTGTGAACTAGCTCATGTATGTGATAATAAACAAAAGTAAAGTTGAACTAGCATTTATGTCTATATCTGTACTACAAGAGTGAACGAATTAGAAAATTTATAGACCTTAATCCACCCTTTTTTTATTTTGTCTCTGAGTTTTATATGCACCCCGCGTTCCATATATCACGACGTTGCCACGGCAGGTCAATGGGGTGGACAGGTCCTCGGCCCACAGCCACAGCAGTCGACACTGACGCAGCTCGACCGCCATCTATCAATCGTGCCGGGCACTCTTTTCATCCCCGCTGAAGGCATCAATGACAGGTCAACATGTGAGCGGCCATGTCTACCAAGGCGCCTACGTACTGGCCACCATGAGTGCACCGCACTATACGTTTCCTTCCACCACTGCTCCATTTCAGATCCTCCCCCTTCCGCTTCCTCCTCCTCGAGTGTCCAAAGCAATCTGGACATGCGTTCACCACCGAGTTGTATAGTTGGAAACCCATACTGCCGCATGCAAGGATGAAACGGTTTTTATAGTCGGAATCAGAATGAAACGGTTTAGTTTTTTTTTTTTACCGTTTTCTAGTCTTTCTACTTTTAATTTGGAATATCGAATTCAAAATTCGGTTTAAACCGAATTTGGTCATCCATAGAAAAATTATATATTTTTAATATGATCTCGGATGAAAATGGTTTTTCTATGAAAATTGTAGTACTTGACAAGATCTATAACTTTCTAGTTTTCAGTTTTTTTTTTCATTTGAGCATGTTACGATGTTGAAAAAAATTAAACAAAGTTTCAACGGTAGATTAATCACATACAAGCACTTGTTACTTTAGAAATATCATGTCTCCTTCCTAGCTACTCCTGCATTCTCTGCAATGCAAGTATCGAAGAGAGCAGCATGCATCTTTTTTTCCTATGTCGACCTTTCAGTCAGATGTGCTGGAATTCATTTCCAATTATTTGGGATCTCAACCTCCAACCATTAGACATGGTGAAGATCTCTAGTTTGGTTTTGGATAATTAGTGACACCTAAGGACTAATCTCTCGATGCTAAGTGTTTGACTAGATTGGAGATTGGTCGTGCGGAGTTGGTGCATGGTGATCATGGAGGATGGATCGAGGTGATCCAAAAGATGATCAAGCATGCAACTTCGGTGGAGTTTTCGAGATCAATTGAGCCCAAGGCAAAGGTATAACCATAGGGCCTTTTGATTTTACACTCAAGACACCATAGAGGGTGTGAGTGATTTAGGATCGATAAGCCGTACTATAAAGAGGGGAAAACTTTCGTACATATCGATCCTCACGTGCCTTTAGGTTCAATATTCATATGCATGCATTCTAACCTAAAGAGCTAACTCCGCACTTGGTGAAAATTGTTTTGAAAATTGCTAACACAGTGGTCGGGGTGTTCTTTGACATGTTGATAACTTAAGACAAGTGACGGAAGTTGGAACAAAATCGACCGATGCAAAAATTGGAAACCTCGGTAGCAAAGTGACTCAGGCTCGACGGCGGCGGCGTGAAGCACCGGGCGGCGTTGGCGCAGTGTTAGGGGCTGGCCGGGCGCGGGCTGCGTCCGGCGCCTGCCCGACGCAGGGCTCGAGAGTCCTTAGTCCGGCGACACGGGCGAGGGCTACGCCAGGTGCGAGTACACGCGGCGCTGGATCGCTTCGCCCTGGCAGCGGCGCGCCGACGCAGTCCAGAGAGCATGTCACGGAGGGGTCACTCCGACGCGGCGCCCGGGCGTAATTTGGACGCATCCTTTGGCGCGTCGGGGCGACGTTGTCTCAAGGTGCCCGGTGCCGTGGGTTGGTATGGCGGTTATGCCGTCCGGGCGACGGTGTTGTTGGTATTTCAACGTCACTAACTAGTAATGGCGTTTAGAAAGAATATCAGATTTTGCTTCAGATAAAACTAAAAGAAATAATTCATTGCGTTCATAGCATATACGAAAAGGTTGTCATCCCTATAGTTAAACTACTAATATGCAAGGAATAAAATATTCGTACTATGCCTTGATAACTTCTTAATAAGTAAATAAACAATTATAACTGGGTATCCGCAAGCGCACAGATATGAATATACCATTGTAGCATTTTAACCGGGAGTAAGAACCAGGTGTTGAATTTATATCTACCACAGGGAAAGAAGTCTTCTATCATTAATTAACTATGCATAGGTGCTAAACATCTTAATCATCTCTCGTGTGCAAAGCTTAAGTGTTAAACTTATCAATTAATTAAACAAGGATCAAAGTTCACAATAAAGATAATGATAAAGTTCTTGATAAATAGATTCAACCAAAGTCATATCTAAGTGGGCTTAAAATAGAAAGTGTCAAACGATTGGGCGATATAGCAATTCATAGGCTAGCTAGCATTAGAAACTCCAATATGTAACTCTAAACTATAAGTTAGGATCTACTCAATTAGTGCAATACATCTAACAATCATTGAAGAAAGACTAATTAAATCCACACATGAGGGACAGAATCCGTGAAGACTAAGGCGAAACTTAGAACAACCGAATAATATCATCCGCTAGGCCTATATACGGGGGATGGATTGCAAAGGACTCAATGGTGTTGTCACCACCACGATCTACCTACGACCCGGCACATAGGGTGCAAGCAGGTAAATAAGATCTAATCACCACGATTACATCATCTCTACCACTCACCTTCCGATCTAGATGATGGCGCTATACGAATCCATGCATGAACATAACAGTAATTCAACTATGCTAAAAGCGTGTAATCAAAGTAAATACTAGAACAAATAATCTCGAATATAAACATGATCAAGATATTCATATTAAGAACGTGTATGCGGAACTTGAAGACTACTTACAATGAAGAACTTACAAGAACGAGGCCTGATCTTGAGCCGGCCTCAGACGATCCGGAGCGGATTTCTCCCTTCCTACTAGTTCTAATCTTGATTGCTACTCTTCCTAAAGCGATGTTTCTGGCGTGGGATATGACTTGGATCTTGAAGCGTTGTTGCTGAATTGAGAACTTGATGATCCGAAAGAGGGGGTCTAGGGGTCTATATATATGGGTCTTCTTATGTCCCTTCGGCTTCAAAGCCAGACGATGTGGTACTAATCTTTGATTCATCTCGTGCTTCTACCGACGCCCTCGGATCAAACCGACATTAAACAACCGGTTTAGATTGCGTCTTAGAGGCGGTGGAGGAAGGTTAGGAGGCGGGGCTTGCTTGGCGGCCAAGTAGGGCCGATCGGCCCCATTATTGGGCCCGATCGGCCGGGGGGTTCCCTCCGGGTCCCGTCGTGCGTCGTGGCTTACGGAGTCTTCTAGATGATGTTTTCTTGGTGTTAAGTTTGGTCCACGTCGGGATTAATCCGGAGCCTTCTAGAGTCTTTCTCGGAGTTGGATTGCGTTACGTCGTGCGTAAGTCGCATGGCTCGTGAACTCTGTTGTTTTTCTATTTAGTCCACGCAATTCACAACATTACCAAAACTGATGGAAATATGTTAGTGACACCCTATTCTAGGTTGTTATTATGATTTATACCCCTTTCTCATGTTTATTTGATTAATAATTTTATATGATAACAAGTGTCAACAAACTCCCCCAAGCTTACCCTTTGCTAGTCCCTAGCAAAGCTATATGCTAAAGTAGGATCGAGGAGTTGCTACTACGCTTTCATACCTCGAAATCTTTGTGTTACTTTCGAGAAATAAATTCTCCTCTTAACCGGATTGTTCATACACATTTTACCATGGGGGCGTAGCCTTTTTCACGAATCATAAGCAAGATAAAACAATCAAGTTAAGTACCATGTCTCAAGTTCTTTGATCAACTATCATCCTGGGGTTTTGCAATATTTTTCAAAAGAAACTCAGAGATCCTATGTATGACCCTCTTAAGTAGATGGTGGTAATGGCGGAACATACATAGTGGGATGATAGTGGTGAAGTGGATGAGGATGAAAGGTAGTAAATAGCCTTAGCCTTTTTTCTAGTATTTTTTTTTCTTCTCAAGCATCTTGGACTATATCTCTCTTTCTAATAATTGCTAAGACTGGGTCTGTCCATTCTTGGAGAGGTGGGCTTTGCCCCGGACTTTGTGTCCATTTTTTCTCTCTCCTTAGAGATGTGGGCCCTACTCACCCTCGGACACGTGTCCATTATTCATCTCTAAATATATTTTTATTATTAGGGAGGTAGGCCCTTCTCGCCTAGTATGACTTTTTGTCCGTTACTCTCCTCTCTCTCGTCTCACTTTTTTCTTTAGATATTCATTTTTTTTTTTTTTTCTTTTCTCTTTTTTTTTTCGAATGTAGCCCAGCCTCTATTTGGCATAAAACTCTTGAGAGAGACATATCCAAAGATTGCAAGAGTTTATTTTTTTTATAATTATGGCTAGCGGCTTAATGGAGTATGGGGAAGCGTACTTACGAGTTAGAAGCGGCGTATTTAGTGGAGTGGGATGATCTTGATGTGAATGATAAACTCTTAAGGGTCATAGCTAAGGAACTCTTCATGTAATTTTATAATTTTTAAAGATAAAACCAGGGAGTCAAGTATCTCTAAGAATATGATAAACAGTAGCTCAACTTTTCATGTACTTTTTATCTTTCAATGCTAAGACTTCAGATTAAGCATGTGCTTCCCACAGGTGTTTGGATTGAGCAAATTAAGCATTTAAAGCTTTGGGAGAATCTAAGTCCAAAGTGTAAGTACTTTTAAGAGGAATTAAAAGCGGAGCAATTATTCATCATCTCCTTAGCATGTATCATCAAGATCATAATTGAAAAGGAAGAAAGTAACCTAGCAAGTTCCAAAGCATTTATTTGACTTTTAACACTAAGACTCTTTAACTAAGACTCATTTAACTAAGACTAATTTAACTCTAAGCAAATATAACTAGCTAATAAATAAGACACAAAAATAGTAATACTTATCGTGGTAAACGGGGTGCTCTCCCCAAGCTTGATCTTGAAGTAGTCCTTTGTTCATCCTTGGAGCTTGCTCCTCTTTTTGGGTCTCCTTTAATGTTCTCCTGTTAATATTAATTTTGCACATACCGAAGGAACAAATTCTAGGATGTTATTGTGAGCCTTCATGTGCTCACGTCTTTTTGATTTTTATTTTTATATTTATAAGGTGTGGACCTTCATGTGCCCACATATTTTTGAGAATTTTTCTATGCAAAAGGGATGCTAATGCAAAAACATATGAATGCAATATTTTTGTATTTTTTTTTTTTTATGCCGCCACGGCAAGGAGTGCTTGCATGGGGCTTTAGGAAACCGATGCAAATGCACGGCAAACATATTTTTGAGATTTTCTAAGTGCGGGTTTAGAAAAAGTAAAAAAAAATGCTAAAGTAAACATGCTAATTGAAATATGTTTTGCGAGAAAATTAAATATCTTGAGATAAATACCGAAGTTACCTCTCGGCGAGAGTTTAGAGCACTTACTCCCATGGCGTGGTATCGTCTATGGGCCCTCGTATAAATGTTGTACCTGGTAAAGGTCCTTCAATAATCTCAAAGGGTGGCGTAGGCGAAGTAGCCAGGAAGTCGATTGTTCAATTGTTGATGCCGGTATTTGATTGGGTCTCAGAAGGTGTACTCTTGTTGCTCTTCTTAGCGGCCTTGCGCTTTCTTTCTTTTCCAAGATTGCTTCTTTGGTGGAGACCTCTCGGGTGTGGCGGTGCAGCGTTCAAGATGGGTTGGAGCTGAGTGTATTTTTCCTTGATGTCTTTTTCTATTCTCTCAATGTGCTCCATCTTGAATCCGACTTACATTTGTAGTCTCGGAGACGCTCACGCCTCTTGGTCTTTCTTCGGTCTTTGTTCATTGTTAGTGTAAGTATTGAAGAAAGCGTATCTTTTTACCTTGAAGTTTGGAAGTGAATCTCGCCCGTTCTGATGTAGATGATAGCTCTTGTAGTGTTCAGGAACGGTCTTTCAAGTACTATGGGAGGATCTTGTTCTTCTTCTCCCATGTCCATGACTAGAAAGTCGGTGAGGACATACTTGATCTTTAATCTTGGCGGGGGCGTTTTGTACAATACCTTAGGGAATCGGTGTGATTGATCCGCCATACGCAACATTACATAGGTGGAACACAAAGGCAGATTACCATATATTAATTGATACGTTACCTTTGACATTAAGTTGATGCGATCCCGTGTCGCACAACTTCTTTGGAAGTTCCATTGATTAATGGAGCAATGGATTGACGGAACTCAGGGTCGTCTAGCTTTCTCTAATGGTGGTGGAATGGCCAGGAGTCTTGCGTTCTGTTGGGACTTGATTGATCATCAAGACTCGTTCCACGTGTGGTCGAGGTTGGCGGTTCTTCTTGTTCTTGCTTCTTCTTCTTGTCCTCTCCTCGGCAATTTGATGCGTGTACTTGTGGTGCGGTAGTGGTGCGTTTGGGCCGGGGGAGCTAGGGTCTTGTGTTTGCGGTTGAATCTCTCCCTACGTCCGTTGACGGTGAAAGGCGATCTTTTGCGGTGTCGGCGTAGATGATGGCCTTGGTGGTGGCAAGGAAAGGGCATCCCGGGATGATCGGGCGTTCTTACCTTTGCCCGTATCGGGACCACGAAGTCGGTGGCCACATAGAGCTTACCGATGTAAAGACAAACGTCTTCGGGATGCCTTCGGGGATAGCATAGCGCGATCCGACCGCAAGTTGTAGGCACATAGTTGTGTATAACAATTCTGAATACGGCTCAAGGTTTACCTTAGGCATGATGTTGACACTTGAGCCAAAGTCGCAAAGCGCATCATATCATAGGCGCCGATTTCAATGGTGACGGCCGGTCTCCCCTGGATCTCCTTTCTTGGCGGGCATACCCGGTCGGCTGGACAATTGATCTTCCTCGTGCATCCTTGGTTTGAATACCGCATAGTACATATCGACAAGATTTGCAGATTCTAATTCTTAGGTTGGCCGGAATCTTACCTGGTTAGGCATAGGGAGCGATATAAAGCCGGTGGGATAAGCGAGATTCTATCATTTTATTAAAGCTATCTTTGGTTCTTTATTGCGAGAAGAAAAGCTTTCCATTTTAGTACTAATAGTTTCTAGCATTTTATCATTGGAAGCTAACTTCTTAGGCAGATTATCCATAAGTCTACCTTGGTTTTGTACTAACTCTCTTAAAGGTGGGAAATTATTGAAAAGAGTTATTACCTTGATAGTTACTGAGTAGTTACCTTGGTAGTTGGGTCTCTGTTGATTCCATCCTTGATTCGAGGAGGATCGATCTTTGGTTGTTGTTGTTAATGTAGTTCCGTCCTCTTCTAACTTCGGGACATTGGCTGCCCGAGTGTCGGTGTTGCCGTATTCTTCACATGTCATGCGGGGAATCGAAGAGTTGCATGACTTCCTTCTTCTCGGGAGCTTTGTCTTCAAGCTTCTTCATAATTAAATCCATTTTAAGGGGCGGCATGTCTACCTCTTTCATTTGGTGCATTCCTCTTTCTTTCTTTGCGGGGTTGGCGGTCCTCATTCCAAGCTTGGTTTGACGCCATCTTCTCCACAAGGTCATTAGCTTGATTTAGTGTAAGGGGATGGAAAGCACCTCCAAAGAATAAATGGCGTCCATGGTCTCACGGGGTGTTGTTGTTGAGCCCGTGGTAGAAGGTCTGCATGAGTAGCCAGTTCTCCATTCCATGGTGTGGGCATTGATGATGTAGTCTTGGAAGCGTTCCCACGCGAAGGCGGATTAAATCGTGTTGTTCTTTGGAAACTTGAGATTTTCCCCGTAAGGCGTTGGTTTTGCCTATAGGGAAGAACTTTGCCGGGAAGGCGGTAGAGCAAAGTGTCCAAGTAGTGAGTTTGTCTTTGTTGGCGTAGAACCACTGCCCGCTCGTCCCAAGAGTGAGAATGGGAAGCAGGCAGTAGGATTGCATCACTTGAGACATCTTTGATGGTGAAGGTGCCCCAGATCTCTAGGAAGTGTTGTAAGTGAGCATTGGCATCTTCATGGGCTTTTCCACGAGAATTGGCTAGCTTGTACCATGTTGATGAGTGCGGGCTTGAGCTCAAAAGCTTTGTCTCCCACATCGACCGGCCCGCCCAAGGCGGATGTTGGCCGTAGTTGGTGCGTAGTACTCGCGGAGGGTCTTGTTTGCCATGACTTCGAAACGGGTGCTAAGCTTTCGCCAGATGGAGGAGTCTTCGAGGTAGTGATCTTAAGTTGAGACTTCAACTTGGATCTTGCCTCCTTCAAGAGTTTTTCTCGATCGGATTTGGAAGTTTTCGGGAAGATTCCTTTTCATACATTACCACGAAATAGATAGAAAGAATAATACCGAGGGTAAACTTGTTTAAGAAATTGATAAATTTAATACTTTACGATGCGTGAGAGAGATGTATGCAAGTTAATCCTATATTTTTATTTTATTGGGCTATAGACTTTCTTTCCCAGCAAACTTGGCGCCAAAAATGCTTGTTGGTATTTCTAACGTCACTAACTAGTAATGGCGTTTAGAAAGAATATCGATTTTGCTCGAGATAAAACTAAAAGAAATAATTCATTGCAGTTCATAGCATATCTGAAAAGGTTGTCATCCCTATAGTTAAACTACTAATATGCAAGGAATAAAATATTCGTACTATGCCTTGATAACTTCTTAATAAGTAAATAAACAATTATAAGCTGGGTATCGCAAGTTTATGAATATGAATATACCATTGTAGCATTTTAACAGGGAGTAAGAACCAGGTGTTGAATTTATATCTACCACGGGGAAAGAAGTCTTCTATCATTAATTAACTATGCATAGGTGCTAAACATCTTAATCATCTCTCGTGTGCAAAGCTTAAGTGTTAAACTTATCAATTAATTAAACAAGGATCAAAGTTCACAATAAAGATAATGATAAAGTTCTTGATAAATAGATTCAACCAAAGTCATATCTAAGTGGGCGAAAATAGAAAGTGTCAAACGATTGGGCGATAGCAATTCATAGGCTAGCTAGCATTAGAAACTCCAATATGTAACTCTAAACTATAAGTTAGGATCTACTCAATTAGTGCAATACATCTAACAATCATTGAAGAAAGACTAATTAAATCCACACATGAGGACGAGAATCCGTGAAGACTAAGGCCGAAACTTAGAACAACCCGAATAATATCATCCGCTAGGCCTATATACGGGGGATGGATTGCAAAAGGACTCAATGGTGCTGTCACCACCACGATCTACCACACGACCCGACACATAGGGTGCAAGCGGAGTAAATAAGATCTAATCACCACGATTACATCATCTCTACCACTCACCTTCCGATCTAGATGATGAGCGCTATACGAATCCATGCATGAACATAACGATAATTCAACTATGCTAAGCGTGTAATCAAAGTAAATACTAGAACAAATAATCTCGAATATAAACATGATCAAGATAGTCATATTAAGAACGTGTAATGCGGAACTTAAAGACTACTTACAATGAAGAACTTACAAGAACGAGGCGATCTTGAGCCGGCCTCCGACGATCCGGAGTGGATTTCTCCCTTTCTACTAGTTCTAATCTTGATTGCTACTCTTCCTAAAGCGATGTTTCTACAGCGTGGGATATGACTTGGATCTTGAAGCGTTGTTGCTGAATTGAGAACTTGATGATCCGAAAGAGGGGTCTAGGGGTCTATATATATGGGTCTTCTTATGTCCCTTCAGCCTTCAAAGGCGATGTGGTACTAATCTTTGATTCATCTCGTGCTTCTACCGACGCCCTCGGATCAAACCGACATTAAACAACCGGTTTAGATTGCGTCTTAGAGGCGGTGGAGGAAGGTTCCGAGAGGCGGGGCTTGCTTGGCGGCCCAAGTAGGGCCGTCGACCCCATTATTGGGCCGATCGGCCCGGGGGGTTCCCCTCTCGGGTCCGTCGTGCGCCGTGGGCTTCCGGAGTCTTCTAGATGATGTTTTCTTCGGTGTTAAGTTTAGTCCACGTCGGGATTAATCCGGAGCCTTCTAGAGTCTTTCTCGGAGTTGGATTGCGTTACGTCGCGTAGTCGCATGGCTCGCGAACTCTAGCTGCTTTTTTTACGTTTAGTCCCCGCAATTCACAACATTACCAAAACTGATGAAAATATGTTAGTGACACCTATTCTAGGTTGTTATTATGATTTATACCCCTTTCTCATGTTTATTTGATTAATAATTTTTATATGATAACAAGTGTCAACAGGTGCCCGGCGCGTCCGCGCTATATCTGAAATGCACGATTTCGAAGCCAACGGCTCTATTTCGAGTGGGGGCCTATAAATATGACTTTGGCCGGCCTTGGGGAGCTCTCTTGGTCATTCTTATTGATTCTAACATACTTTGAGCTGAGCAAACTCCCTCCTCCTCACTCCATTTGCTTGTGAGCACCATTCTAGTGAGTTGAGGAGATTCAAGTGCAATTGCATCGAGTTCTTGCATCTAGAGGCACTTGGGGATCGTTGTGAGACGGTTGGTTTCCTTTTGCTCTTGGAGACACCGCTCCTAGCCGGCTTGGTGATTTGGTGGAGTTGTTGACAAGAAGAGGAGATTGTTTCTTGGCCACCTCCGGTTGATTTGTGAGAGGATCACGCACTCCTCATCGGGAAGACAAAGTGCAAGGAATACATTGCTCGTGTCTTGGGTACCTCACTTGTGAGTGGTGTGTTGAGGCTAGCAAGGGCACCGCCTAGCTCAAACACCATCCTCGTGTTGGTCGGCACAACCGGAGAGTAGCTTGTCGGTGAACAAGTGAACTCCGGGTGAACAAATCGACTTGTTCATTGTCTCGGTGATTGGTTCACCATCTTTTGTTGATTGATTGTCTATCTTCTTCCCGGTGATTGGTACATTGCCTCTACAAGTTGGTATATTGCTCTCGCTCTTGTATTTACATTCCTAGTTTACCTTGAGTAGAGAGCTAGCACTTGCTTGTGTAGTTGTTCTTGCTAGCCTAAGGATCATATTTAGGATTGCTCACTAGATAGAGTAGTGACATAGCTTTTGAGTGACATAGAGATCATAGAGTATATTTAGAATTGTCACTAGAGGCTTGCAAGACAATAGAGCTAGTGCAAACCGCTTTACGCCGTGTTTTATTCTAACCGGTTTGTTTAATTGAGCTTGTAGAAAAATTTTATAGGCTATTCACCCCCTCTAGCCATCTAGGACGTTACAAGTGGTATCAGAGCCGTGGTCGCCGTATTTGAAGGATTAACAACCTTGGTGTGATAGTATGACTCATGTTGTGTTCAACCATGTTGGGGGAAAGCCTCCGTTCTTTGATGGGTCAAGAACTTCGATTATTGGAAGAGAACCATGAGGATGTACTTGGGATCAATCAATGACCAAGTATGGGATGTGACCGAGAAGGATTTTGTCATCCTTGATCCAACCAATCTTTCTCCCACTGACAAGGCAAACAAGCAATGCAACACCATGGCATTGAACACTTTGTACAATGGCATGGATGTCAAGGTGTTTGAGGGCATCAAGGATCTTGATAGAGCAAGTGAGGTTTGGGAGAAGCTTGGTGAGACCTATGAGGGCACAAAGATGGTGAAAAGTGCCAAATTGTATGTGCTCAAGAGTGAGTTTGATAACTTCAAGATGAAGAAGGATGAGAGCATACCGGACACATTCCATAGGCTCCAAGTAATTGTGAATGATCTCAAGGCTTTGGGTGTGAAGACATTGGATAGAGATTTTGGGCACAAATTCTTGATGTGCTTGCCCAAAAGATTTGCAATGTTGAGAAAGATTCTATTTAGAGGTGCTTTGGACACTATGACACCTAGTGACTTGCTTGGTGAAGTACTAACCGATGAGCAAGTTGATGGAATGGAAGATGAAGTGGAGAAAGAAGATGACAAGAGCAAAAAGGTTGTGGCATTCAAGGCCGCCACCACCTCATCCAAGGCTAAGGGCAAGTTTACACATACAAGAGTGGCAAGACAAACAAGAAGAGCAAGACAATGACATTCAAGAAGACCAATGATGGTGCTTTTGTTTGCTCTTGGGATAGTGATGGCTCCTCTGATGAAGAGGAAAACAAGCCCAAAGCAATGAGTGCAATTGGTCAACACAAGAAGCCATCTCTCTTCGGCTCATCACCATCATGCTTCATGGCTAAGGCCACTAAGGTATCATTGCATGAGCATGAAGAACTAAATGATGAAGAAATAAAATATGATGATAGTGATGATGATGATGAAAACTATGAACCCACTAGAGATGATCTTCTTGAGATGCTTAAGCAAACTCATATCATGCTTAAGACTAAGGACAAGGAATGTAGAACTTTGCAAAAGAGTGTCAAAACTCTTGAACAAAGTTTTAGTGAGCTAGAGGCCACCCATGAGGGTCTAAAGGAAGACCATGGGGAACTTGAGCTAGCTCATACAAGGCTTCAAAAAGCTCATGCCTTGCTCTTAGAGAAGAATGATAAAGCTTGCTTAATCATCAAGAAGGATGTTGGCTCAACATGTGACATTATAGATGAACCATTCTTGGTTGATGTTGAAGAGCCATGCATTCCTTCCATATCCACATCAACCCACTCTATCTCCACTAGTAGTGATGGTTTCACTTGTGATGCATCATTGGTGGTTGAGAATGAGACTCTCAAAAGAGAGGTGGATGAGCTCACCCACGCCTTGGGTAAGGCATATGGTGGGGATGCCTGCTTGCTAAAGTGCTTGGGTAGCCAAAGGTTTTCCCTTAACAAGGAAGGCTTAGGCTATGTCCCCAAGAAAGGCAAGAAGGCCTTTGCTACTCCAAAGCCTAGCTTTGTGAAGAGCAATGGTGCCTATTGCTATAGATGCAAGCAAGTGGGGCATCAAGAGCATCAATGTGCTAAAATGAACACTAACAACAAGAAGTCAAACAAAGTGCATTCCATTCATTTTGATTCTTGTTATTTGCTTACCAAGGGTGAGAAGGGTGTCAAGGCAAAGTTTGTTGGTACACCCATTGTTGGCCCAAAAGAAGAAGGCAATTTGGGTACCAAAGGCTTTGGTTGCTAACCTCCAAGGACCCAAGAAAAAATGGGTACCTAAGTATTATTGATTTCCTTGTAGGTGAATTACAAGATTGGGGGGGCAACCATTGGATTCTTGATAGTGGGTGCACTCAACACATGACCGGTGATGCAAGGAAGTTCAACACTATTGATTGAAATCAAGAGAATGGCAAGCCTATTACATTTGGTGATAGCAAAAGTGGCAAGATACAAGGCATAGGCAAGATAGCAATAACCAATGATTTGACCTTATCAAATGTGGCACTAGTGGACATACTGAAGTACAATTTGCTTTCGGTGGCACAAATTTGTGATCTTGGCTACAAGTGCATCCTTGGTTCAAGCTTGATAGTAAATACAAAAGATTCAAGCTTGATCTTCAAGGGAATAAGATTTGACAACCTCTACCTTGTGGATTTTGGTACTAGTGAGACACAAATTAGTACATGCTTGATCTCTCAATCTAGCATGGGTTGGCTATGGCATAGAAGGCTTGGTCATGTTGGCATGAAGCAACTCAACAAGTTAGTGAAGCATGATCTAGTGAGAGGCTTGAAGGATGTTCACTTTGACAAGGACAAGCTATGTAGTGCATGTCAAGCCGGGAAGCAAGTTACAAACACTCATCCAAAGAAGAGCTTCATGAGTACTTGCAAGCCATTTGACTTGATTCATATTGACTTGTTTGGCCCAACCTCATATACAAGCATTGGTGGCAACAAGTATGGATTTGTGATTGTGGATGACTACACAAGATTCACTTGGGTGTTCTTTCTCAATGACAAGAGTGATACATATTCAATCTTCAAGACATTTCTCAAGAGGGTGCACAATGAGTTTGACATCATAGTGAAGAAAGTGAGAAGTGACAATGGAAGTGAGTTCAAGAACACAAGAGTTGATGAGTTATGTGATGATTATGGAATTATGCATCAACTTTTGGCCAAGTACACACCACAATCCAATGGCCTAGTTGAAAGGAAGAATAGGACTCTCATTGAAATGGCAAGGTCTATGCTTAGTGAGTACAATGTGAGTCAATCATTTTGGGCCGAAGCAATCAACACCGCATGCCATTACATCAATAGATTGTATTGCCATCCCATGATGAACAAGACACCTTATGAGCTACTCAATGGAAGAAAGCCAACCATTGCATACTTTAGAGTGTTTGGATGCAAATGCTACATATTGAAGAAGGGTGCAAGACTTGGCAAGTTTGACAAGAGGTGTGATGAGGGGTTCCTACTTGGTTATTCCACCACAAGCAAAGCATATAGAGTATGGAACAACTCAAGTGGTACATTGGAAGAAGTCCATGATGTTGAATTTGATGAAACCAATGGGTCCCAAGATAAAGATGAGAACCTCAATGATGTTAGTGTAACTCAATTGGTAGATGCCATGAAGGGTATGGACATTGGTGATATTAGGCCAATTCAAATTGATGATGACAAAGATGAAGTGCAAATAACTCAAGCTGGTGGTGCTCAAGTACAAGATCAACAACAAGCTAGCACATCATCACAAGACACTTCTAGTGATCAACCAAGCACAAGCAATCAAGCTCCAATACTCCAAAGCTCAAGTGTTGCTAGAGACCATCCAATTGATCAAATTGTTGGTGATATTGCAAGTGGAGTGCAAACAAGAGGAAGGCTAGCGGTATTTTGTGAGCACTTTGCATTTGTGTCACAAGAAGAGCCCGAAAAGATTGATGATGCTTTGAAGGATGAGGAATGGGTCATTGCAATGCAAGAGGAGCTCAATAACTTTGATAGAAACAAAGTGTGGGAATTGGTAGAGAGACCAAAAGACTGCAATGTCATTGGAACCAAATGGGTTTTCAAGAACAAGCAAGATGAAGATGGCATTGTTGTGAGAAACAAAGCAAGACTAGTTGCTCAAGGTTACACTCAAGTTCAAGGTCTTGACTTTGGTGAAACATATGCTCCAGTTGCAAGATTAGAGGCAATTAGAATCCTACTAGCCTATGCATGTGCCCACAACATCAAGCTCTACCAAATGGATGTCAAGAGTGCATTTCTTAATGGATTCATCAATGAGCTAGTGTATGTTGAACAACCTCCTGGTTTTGAAGATTATCATCATCCCAACCATGTGTACAAGCTAAACAAGGCACTCTATGGGTTGAAGCAAGCACCTAGAGCATGGTATGAGAGGTTGAGAGACTTCCTACTCAAGAAGGGATTCAAGATGGGCAAAGTTGACACTACTCTTTTCACCAAGAATATTGGAAATGATTTGTTTGTCATGCAAATATATGTTGATGATATCATCTTTGGATCAACAAATCAAGACTATTGTGAAGAGTTTACAAAGATGATGGCAAAAGAGTTTGAGATGTCTATGCTTGGTGAACTCACATACTTCCTTGGTCTCCAAATCAAACAAATGAAGAATGGGACATTCATTAGTCAAGGCAAGTACATTAGAGACATGATCAAGAAGTTTGGCATGCAAGATGCAAAGGGCATAAATACATCAATGGGTACCAATGGATCATTGGATAGTGATGAAGGTGGCAATATGGTTGATCAAAGATACTATAGGTCATTGATTTGAAGCTTACTCTATGTGACCGCTTCTAGGCCCGATGTGATGTTTAGTGTTGGCAAGTGTGCAAGGTTTCAATCCTCACCTAGAGAGAGTCATCTCACCGCATCAAAAAGAATCTTGAGGTATTTGAAGCGCACTCAAAATGTTGGGCTATGGTATCCCAAGGGGTCAAACTTTGAGCTTATTGGATATTCGGACTCCGACTATGGGGGATGCAAGGTGGATAGAAGAAGCACAAGTGGCACTTGTCAATTTCTTGGAAGATCTCTAGTATCATGGTCATCAAAGAAGCAAACCGGTGTGACACTTTCAACCGCCGAGGCCGAATACATTAGTGCCGGTAGTTGTTGTGCACAATTGCTATAGATGAGATCAACTTTGAAAGATTATGGTTTTGATTTTCATCATGTGCCATTGTATTGTGACAATGAGAGTGCTTGCAAGATGACTCAAAACCCGGTCCAACATACAAGAACCAAGCACATTGACATAAGGCATCACTTCATAAGGGATCATCAACAAAAGGGTGACATTGCTATCCAACCTATTGGCGCCCGAAGATCAACTAGCCGATATCTTTACCAAGCCACTAGATGAGAAGAGGTTTTTGCAAGCTAAGAAATGAGTTGAACATCCTTGACTTCTCCAATATGAGTTGAATGCACCCCACTACTATGACATGCCCCTCCATCAAGCAAAGCAAAGGTGAAATTGTTTGACATGTCATTCATATTATCTAAGGACTTGCTGGAACATATAGACATACAACTTGTGCCTTAGGAAGCATTCATGGAAAATAAAAGGATTTCAATGTATGTATGCCATCACTATTGCTATTTATGCTTGTTTGATCTAGTGATGACATATGACATGTTTATGGGCTTGCAACCTCAAGTGTTGAATTTGGCTATCTTTTTCACACATATACTTCAACATAGGCAAGATAACCCTTGTCATGAGGTGTGAAGAAGCTTGTCTTTGGATCAAACCAAAATATATGTTTGACAAGTGATCCAAATTTGACCAAATTCGAGCACTATTCTTCCCTCCATACACAACATGGTCATACCTTTTGTGGCAATTGTCGACAAAGGGGAGAGATTAGTGCATGAAAGGTTTTGAAAAATTTAAAAATTCCACATGTTTTTGGAAAAATCTTTCAAGTGGTTCACACAAGTAGGGGAGCAAGCTCATAGATAATTTGTTGCATTTGTTTGTGCACTAACATATGACTTGCTCGTTGCACATGTATTTAAATTCCATGTATACATGCTTGTGTGGTGTATGCTAGTTCTTTGTTTCACAAGTGGGTTTACAAGTGGTTGAATGACTAGCATGCATAGGAGCTAGCTAGATTTTCAAAATTCCGCTCTTAATTCAAGTACCTTGCTTATAATGTGATCTCACGTGGTACTTTGAGTTTTGACGAAAATCTAGTTACCTTGATGCTTGTATGGTGAAAATGGCGCAACTCCGATTGGTATCACGCTTCAAAGGTCCATTTCTTTCACCTAAGTATCATTTTGGTAACATAGCTCACCCTCAATTTCAATATTCATACATGTATGCAATGCTTCGTTCCAAACTCTTAGCATACATGTAGGGGAGCTCATGCTACCAAAACTGAACTATGATGATTGTCCAATCCTATGATTGTAAGCAAAATGCTTGGACAACCGGGATATGTTCAAAAACATTAATCATAAAACCTTTATGCGGGTTGTCACCAATTACCAAAAAAAGGGGAGATTGAAGATCTCTAGTTTGGTTTTGGATAATTAGTGACATCTAAGGACTAATCTCTCGATGCTAAGTGTTTGACTAGATTGGAGATTGGTCGTGCCGGAGTTGGTGCATGGTGATCATGGAGGATGGATCGAGGTGATCCAAAAGATGATCAAGCATGCAACTCGGTGGAGTTTCGGAGATCAATTGAGCCCAAGGCAAAGGTATAACCATAGGGCCTTTTGATTTTACACTCAAGACACCATAGAGGGTGTGAGTGATTTAGGATCGATAAGCCGTACTATAAAGAGGGGAAAACTTTCGTACATATCGATCCTCACATGGCTTTAGGTTCAAGATTCATATGCATGCATTCTAACCTAAAAAGCTAACTCCGCACTTGGTGAAAATTGTTTTGAAAATTGCTAACACGGTGGTCGGGGTGTTCTTCGACGTGTTGATAACTTAAGACAAGTGATGGAAGTTGGAACAAAATCGACCCGGCCTTAAAATTAGAAACCTCGGCGCAAAGTGACATGCGCCCGACGCGGCCGGCGTGAAGCGCTGGCGCGTCCGCGCAGCGTTGAGGGCTGGCGGGGCGCTGGCGTTCGGCGCCTCACGCCTGACGCTGGCTCGAGGAGTCCCGGTCCAACGCGACACGGGCGAGGGCTACGCCAGGTGCGGTACCACGGCGCGACGCTTCGCTGGCGCGTCCGGTCCGCGCCCGGACGCAGTCCGAGAGCATGTCATGGAGGGGTCGCCCGACGCTTGGCGCTGGTCTGTGACGGGCGCTGGCGGCGTCCGGCGGCGTTGTCTCGCGCGGTGCCCGTGCCGGTTGGCATGGCGGCTGGCGCGTCCGCGCCGCTGGCGCCCGGGCGCGTCGGCGCGCTAAATGCACGATTTCGAAGCCAACGGCTCTATTTCGAATAGGGGCCTATAAATATGACTTTGGCCGGCCTTAGGGAGCTCTCTTGGTCATTCTTACTGATTCTAACATACTTTGAGCTGAGCAAACTCCCTCCTCCTCACTCCATTTGCTTGTGAGCACCATTCTAGTGAGTTGAGGAGATTCAAGTGCAATTGCATCGAGTTCTTGCATCTAGAGGCACTTGGGGATCGTTGTGAGACGGTTGGTTTCCTTTTGCTCTTGGAGACACCGCTCCTAGCCGGCTTGGTGATTTGGTGGAGTTGTTGGCAAGAAGAGGAGATTGTTTCTTGGCCACCTCCGGTTGATTTGTGAGAGGATCACGCACTCCTCGTTGGGAAGACAAAGTGCAAGTAATACATTGCTCGTGTCTTGGGTACCTCACTTGTGAGTGGTGTGTTGAGGCTAGCAAGGGCACCGCCTAGCTCAAACACCATCCTCGTGTTGGTCGGCACAACCGGAGAGTAGCTTGTCGGTGAACAAGTGAACTCCGGGTGAACAAATCGACTTGTTCATTGTCTCGGTGATTGGTTCACCATCTTGTGTTGATTGATTGTCTATCTTCTTCCCGGTGATTCGTACATTGCCTCTACAAGTTGGTATATTGCTCTCGCTCTTGTATTTACATTCCTAGTTTACCTTGAGTAGAGAGCTAGCACTTGCTTGTGTAGCTGTTCTTGCTAGCCTAAGGATCATATTTAGGATTGCTCACTAGATAGAGTAGTGACATAGCTTTTGAGTGACATAGAGATCATAGAGTATATTTAGAATTGTCACTAGAGGCTTGCAAGACAATAGAGCTAGTGCAAACCGCTTTACGCCGTGTTTTATTCTAACCGGTTTGTTTAATTGAGCTTGTAGAAAAATTTTATAGGCTATTCACCCCCCTCTAGCCATCTAGGACCTTACACATGGTGATTGATGCTCCAGAAAAGTGTGGCAATTCTATTTTCAGGGAGATCGTCATTACTGCTTGCTGGGCCATGTGGGTAACAAGAAATGGAGTCGTCTTTAATAATGAACAACCAAGTATGGGTTCATGGCTCTGAAAGTTCAGGGAGAAATTTAGCCTTGTGTGTATCAAAGTTAAGCCCCCAAGCAACACCATCTAGTATCCTGGAGAGATAGCTTCTTTGTATAATGTTTGTAGCTTTTTCCTTTTTGGCCTAGCAGCCTTGTAATCTCCTTTGTAAATATATTCTTTCATTTAATTTTAAAACCCGATAGGTGGGCACTGACCCGATTGGGTCAAAAAACTTTAGAAATATCATATCTTTCTTATATGGTGTCAAATGGAGGTACTTTTATATGAAAGTGGGAGGACTTGGTAATTTTTATGCATTTGGTCTTGCACTTTCTAATTGTTATGCACTTTGTCCTACGGGTCAATATTCTGTATTGAATTTCCATATGCCGACCGTATTCGACATATGTCTACGCTAATTGGTTCGTTTTTGAAGTTCCGTAAGTTCACATCATTTTCGTGTCTGGCTTTACTATTTTCACTTTTGTTTTCATATTCAAATGTACATTAGAAAATGATCCAGGAGTATTTTGACCAAGTTTGACCATTTTCATCCTCACCGATGGTGGTTCCTTGTATGTATACTAAGAGAACCAAAAACCCTAATTCCCATCATCCACTCCATCTCCCTCAATCCCAAGCTGTGGTCACTTCCACCTCGCAAGTCATGGACCTCTCTCAAGCGACCTCATCTCTCTCACGTGTGCGAGTCATGAGGTGGACATCTCCTCGCCCACGGTTGCGGCGGTCGACAGCGACACTTTCGGCCGCCGCCATCATCACTCATCGACAGGTCAACACGTGAGCGGCCGGGCATGTCTACTAAGGTGCCTACGTGCTGGTCTCCATTAGTGCACCACCTTTGCTCATTTCCTTCCGCCACGGCTCCATTTCGGATCCTCGCCCCTTCTCCTTCCTCCTAATTGAGTGTCCAAAACACTCAGAACATGAATTCACCACCGAGCTCGGTGGAGGCACTACCGAGTGGCACGCTCGGTACTAGCCCCTCGGTGAAATTTCAAACGGGAAAAGATTGTACCAAGCGCTCGAACGCGCCCTCGGTGCAACCCGCGCCAAAGCGCACCGAGGGGCTCGGCCCCCTCGCAAAAACCCGGCGTCCGTCACGTCGACGGCGTTTGCCACCGTCGACGCCAACTACACCCGGGGCCACCTCAACTACCCTCTCGGTGCATTTTATTTTTAAAAACTTGAAAACATTGTCTACCGAGCGCCGCGTCGAAGGGTGCTTGGTAGATTCAAAATTATAAAACCCCCGGACAACGGTACCGCAACGAGGGCCACCTCATCCATGTGCTCGGTGTAATATGGTTGTTTCACTTAGGGCGTGGACGCTTCGGTGAAACAACCATATTACACCGAGAGCTGTTTTCACCGAAGCGCCACCATCGGTGTACACGGGAACATTGGGTTCCTGGGCCCCCATCTCAATTCACCGAGCACTACCCTCGGTATAGCGTCTGTCACAGAGTGTCCCGCTTCGGTCAAAGGTGATGATATTTTTGTTTTTATTCCTGTTTTTCCTTTCCACCTTTACAAATGAAACATACAGATCACATATCACATATATTTGACATCCATGCAGCGATACAACTCATTGATCACATATATATCACATGTAGCTCAAATATTCATCACAAGTCATCTAGTTTAGTTCCACAAGTCATAGTCCACAAATCCACAAGTACCACAAGTCATAGTTCAACAAGTTCCACACAAGTTTATCCAAAAGTATCACAAGTTCCAAACAAAGTACCACAACTTCCAGATAAAGTACCACAAGTCCACAACAAGCTCATGGAAGAGGGGAGGGGCTGTTGTTGCACGCCCGGGCGTGAAGGAGTCGGCGAAGGAGACCCTTGATCATCATTGCCGAGGCGGCTCGTGGTTCGAACCCATCGATGCCTGGCTGCACAAAGTACAATATGAGACATGTGTTAGGCGTGAACCCGGGACATCCACTAATATATGGACTTATTGACAAGACAAGCATACTCACGGGGAGTAGGTTGAGGCGGAGCAAACGCCGCTAAGCGGGGTTTCGGGCGGGAGCCCCGAGGTCTAGAGGAAGTTCATGAGCTACGCTAGCCGCCGCTTGGGTTTCTGTTGGGCCGAACGTTGCCTCCTCCGCCGCTGCCTGCCGGGGCTTGAGACAGCGGAAAATGGAAGGCGAGGAAGGAGCTGGCGCTGGCGGCCGATGGAGGTTCTTGGCGCGGCCGGGTCGGACGGGCGAACGGTGGCGCCCGATTTGGTGGGCTAGCGCGGGCGCCCGGCAGACGGGCGAGAGGATGGGAGTCGGGAGGAGGGGGAGGGAGGCGCGGCCGCCGGATGGACGGCGAGGGGAGGGAGGTGGTGCGGGCGGACGGACGGGCGAGGACGGGCGGCGGGGGCGCTGGGCGGACGGACGACGAGGACGGGCGACGGGCGGCGGGGTTTTCCGTGTGTGTGTGTGTGTGGTGAGAGAGAGTGAGTGTGAAGAGTGGGGGCGGGCTGTGGGGAGGGGAATGGATAAGTCCCCGTTAGGGTTTAGGGGTTAGGGCCTTTACCATGGGCCCATTGCCGGGGCACTTCGGTAGAGTAGGCCAGATATTTAATTTTTGAATTTTAGAAACCAAACTTATTTTTTGATTCCAAAATTTGAATTCAAAAGGGAAGAGAGCACCCAGCCGGCCGGGAGTTTACCGAGAGCACGTAAAAAACCCTCGGTAGATGTTGGCAGTTTCACCGAGGGGGAAAGCAGGACCCTCTCAGAACACTTTGTACCGAGAGCCGCAGTCGGCCGCTCGGTGAAATTATCTTTTTTGAATTTTGGATCCAATTTTTTTTTTTTTGTGGGGTTCATACAGTGTCTCATAGGTCATGTTGAAATTTGAGTATTTTTCAAAACTATTTAGTATATATTTTGATTTTATTCCTATTAATTGAATTTTCTTGAATAAGTCGGATTTGAACTGGAAGTGTGACATATGTCCTGGGTTTCAACCATAATTTCAGTCGACGTCGATGAAACCTTACCAAATTTTTTTCTCATCTCCGGGCATACGATACCACAACAAGCGAACAAGTTTCAGGATTTTTCAACCGTTTGCATTTTCTATGATTAAAAACTAATCACCCGCAAGTGAATGGTCATGTTCCGTGAACAACATGTTCGGGGTTTTGGGTCTATCCCCTGGATGAGGCCTCACATTGCACTCACGATTATGAATCGCATTTTTGGCTCATGCCTGCCCTCTATTCGAATGACTTCGGTTCAAATCTGACTTATTCAAGAAACCGCCAACATCTACCAAGGGTCTAACGCCGCTCGGTAGAGTTCACGGCATAGGCTGCGTGGGATCCTGCCGGGACGCCGGGCGTCGACAACACCAGGGGCGTAAGTTTGCGGAGGGATGGCTCTCGGTTACGTTGAGTTATAACGAGCGTCTCGGTTTTCGAGGGATGCCGCCGATGAACGCTGTAGGTACCGAGCTTGTGGTCACCGGCGGGGCTCGGTGGAGGGGTCACCACCGAGGGTTGGGGTCCACCCGGCGAGGCTCTCGGTACATCGTGATATGTACCGAGCGCTTATTTTAGGGCGCTCGGTACACTACCCGGGCGCTCGGTGGAGGCTGTCGTGCGGTAGTGAAGGACGAAAGCGAGGTGGCATGGGGGGGACGAGAGGCGAGGGAGAGTGAGAGGAAGAAGTGTTTTTTAATCTCAAGGAGGACCGGGTTCGATATGGAGACTCGGGTTCTATATATCGCACCGAGGCCCAGTGTATCGACTTGGGTCTAAAAAGTAAAAACTATCGAACCGACTTCGACCCCTCCCTTGCGGACGCTCTTACAAACAAGCATTTACAAAGATCGGACATAGCCCAAAATGCCGCTAAGCGGAGTGATGGAAAAATAAGACAGACTCACACAGGAGGAAACTAAACCGAAATAGCTAGAGTTTAGAGTACCAACAAGCTTGCAGACATAGAAACACAAAGCTTCTACTCAAGAAGACAACCGAATGAGTACAAAGCAGATCACAAAACACAAAAATTCTAAATTCCAATCCTAGGTTCTTCCATGTACCGGACCCAAAGAGCTGCATCACCACACCTTCAAAATGCCTGCAAGCTTCCGTCAACACGCTTCTCTTCCTCATTACACAACAGCGACCATTGTTCGATCCAGTACATCCCCCTGAAGATTACCTACAAACCTGAGTTAGCTATAATCCTTTGGAACACCGCATTATTCCTATTCAGCCATAAAACCCAGCAAAAAGGCAAAACGCCGCCATCGCCTCTAAAATTAATATGATTTCTTAGCCTAGTTGCAAAACCTCTTAACCAGGAGCCAAACATATGGGAGACACTTTTAGGTGGCCGAATGTTGAAAGTGAACATCTGTTGGCTGGAAGTTTTTATTTGTTCTTGCAAATAGTAAAAAATGGACTTTAAGACGGTACAATATATATATGTACCCTAAAAATACTTGCGGAATTATAGAGGTGGTCGGTCCATTTACAAAGATTGATACATCGCCTCTATATCGTCTGGCTGCCGTGTACCTTCGTGATCTGACAAGCTTGCCTTGGTGTTCAAGACTCCCGCCTCACATCCTCGGTGGCCTCATCACGGCGCGATCGCACCCTGCGCGGACAAGGTGGACTTGTCCTGGCCCACGGCCATGGCACAGTTGATACACAGACGCAACTCGGCCGCCATCTGCCACTTGTGCCCGGCGCTCTTTGTTGACATCGGCCTGTGGAAGACCTCAACCACAGATCACGCTACGTGTGGTGCACTGGAAGATCTCTTTGTCGTATTGCTGCTCATAGTGTACACCGTCATAGTTGTCAACCATAACCATATGCATGCGGTCTGCTAACAATGCTTAAGCACAAACGTCATAACAATGCATGCATTCTGATCGCTTTGACTTAGTAAACGTCATCATATAGTCCTACTTATTAGTAAACATCGTCATGTCATACTTTATTGTTGAGATTATCGGTAGCGGTGCTAAAATTGTCTATTCTACTCCTTGTTCGCGTGGACACACCTGAGTGCCCATAGTTTACACAGGCCATGACTCAATTCATGCTCATGTAAGGATAAACACGTATATTTGTGAACTAGCACATGTATGTGATAATAAACAAGTAAAATAATTTGAACCAGCATTTATGTTTATATTTGTACTACAGGAGTGAAGGAATTAGAAAATTCATACTGACCTTAATCCATCCTTTTCCTTTTGTCTCTGAGTTTTATACACACCCCGTGTTCCATATATCAGGACGTTGCCATTGGCGAACATGAAGGTCGACTGCTCTAGTTTTAGCAGTCTTTAGAAATCGAGCCTAAACGCCTCTACAAATAGGAGCTGCACATGAATTTTTTCAAACAATCTCGGATGGAGAAGCCACCAAAAGAAGTTGTAGATCTCAAATAATTTTGCAAGTTTGTAGTTGAATACTTTCCATTTGAAATCATCTATGCATGAAATATTACATGAAACATTTTTAAACGACCTTGTGTGGATAAATGGCAATAACTAAACTTGTAGGCCTCAAATGTGGCTGTCTAATGGATGTCCCTGTATTAAAAAACTACTATTTTGGGGAATCAAATTTGTCATGTCTAAATAACAATTTGTAGTGGCGGCCCAAATGTAGATGCGTTTAGGCCTCTTGTTCCCAACCGCCTCTAGAAATTAAAATTATAAATGCGACTAGAGAACCGCATCTACAAATCATTGATTTCTTGAGGCAAAAAATGAAGGGCCCTATAGAAAGCTTTCGATCTTTTATGTAGTAGTGGATTATATATGTTGAATTAGAAAACGGAATGGAAATATCCTGAACTGAGCCACATCCTTTTCTACATTTGATCCGGTCGAATTCATATTGTCGGACGAACTTCGAATTTGGTTCAAAATTCGGAGCACCAAATTCGGAATCATAATGAAAGCGGTTTAGAGTATTTTTTTACCATTTTCTACTTTTTCTAATTTTAATTGAAATATCCTGAATTCAAAATTCGGTTTAAACCGAATTTGGTCATCCTTAAAAAAATTATATATTTTTAATATGATCTCTGATGAAAATGGTTTTTATATGAAAATTGTAGTTCTTGACAAGATCTATAACTTTCTAGGTTTCAGTTTTTTTTTTCATTTGAGCATGTTACGATGTTCAAAAAAAAGTTAAACAAAGTTTCAACGGTAGATTAATCACATACAAGCACTTGTTACTTTAGAAATATCATGTCTCCTTCCTAGCTACTCCTGCATTCTCTGCAATGCAAGTATCGAAGAGAGCAGCATGCATCTATTTTTCCTATGTCAACCTTTCGGTCGGATGTGCTGGAATTCATTTCCAATTATTTGGGATCTCAACCTCCAACCATTAGACATGGTGATTGATGCTCCAGAAAAGTGTGGCAATTCTATTTTTTTCGGGGAGATCGTCATTACTGCTTGCTGGGCCATCTGGGTAAAAAGAAATTAATGGAGTCGTCTTTAATAATGAACAACCAAGTATGGGTTCATGGCTCCGAAAAGATCGAGGGAGAAATTTAGCCTTCTGTGTATCAAAGTTAAGCCCCCAAGCAACACCATCTAGTATCACGGAGAAAGCTTCTTTTTGTATAATGTTTGCAGCTTTTTCTTTTTTTTTTGGCCTAGCAGCCTTGTAATCTCCTTTGTAAATACATTCTTTCATTTAATTTAAAAACCGGATAGGTGGGCACTGACCCGATTGGGTCAAAAACTTTAGAAATATCATATCTTTCTTATATGGTGTCAAATGGAGATACTTTTATATGAAAGTTAGAGGACTTGGTAAATTTTATGCATTTGGCCTTGCACTTTCTAATTGTTGTGCACTTGTCCTATGGGTCAATATTACGTATTGAATTTCCATATGCCGACCGTATTCGACATATGTCTACGCTAATTGGTTCATTTTTGAAGTTCCGTAAGTTCACATCATTTTTCGTGTAATGCGGCTTTACTTGTTTTCACTTTAATTTTCATATTCAGATGTACATTAGAAAATGATTCAGGAGTTTTTTTGACCAAGTTTGACCATTTTCATCCTCACCGATAATTGGTTCCTTGTATGTATAGTGAGAGAACCCAAAACCCTAATTCCCATCATCCACTCCATCTCCCTCAATCCCAAGCTGTGGTCACTTCCACCTCGCAAGTCATGGACCTCTCTCAAAGCGACCTCATCTCTCTCACGTGTGCGAGTCATGTGGTGGACATCTCCTCGGCCCTTGCGCAGCCGACGACGCGACGCTAGCTTCGGCCACCATCCGTCACTCATCGGTGACAGGTCAACACGTGAGCGGCCGGGAATGTCTACTAAAGGCGCCTACATGCTGGTCGCCATTAGTGCACCACACTGCTCATTTCCTTCCGCCACAACTCCATTTCAGATCCTCGCCCCTTCTCCTTCCTCCTAATTGAGTGTTCAAAACACTCCGGATATGAATTCGCCACCGAGCTATATAGTTCGAGTCCCATACTTTGCCGCATGTAAGGATGTAAAACTATCGGAGTATGGATTTTCTACACTTTGGACAAAATTTGTTTTTTTTGGGTGGTTTGAGGTAATTCTTGGAGATGTCTAGCATGTATGCATGACTGATGCTCCTCATTAGAAGTAGAGGGCTTGTATGTAGGCACCAAGTATCCATAAGTACTTAGTGCTTCACATGTATTTCTCATGTCTTGGAAATAATCTTGTTATCACTAGGAGAATTGGATCAAAAGATGTGGCGGCATTATTCCATGAGCAGAATGCTCGATGCCAATATTGGGACCATGGACAAGTGTGTCAAGTATTGCTCTCCTATTTCTCATGACATAATTATGACTGAAAAGACTATGTATACATACTTCATTGGATATACACTACGCATCAACACAAGACATATCATTGTTTATTATGACATATATATTGAGTAGGACACTACACAATAAATTCATCATGAAACGTACATATATGAAATCAACCACAGAAGGATCTTAATATGGCACACCCGCTGGCATTATTTGATGCTTGCCTTTCATATATCAAGGCATTAAAAAAAAGTATAAATGTAGCCTTTGCTAGGTACGCTCGCACTTAGTAACATATGGTATTTCATCAACCTTGTTCACACCATGGTCATTGATTATTTTATTGAGACCACCAAACACCATCATGAGGTCATTAATGACCCATGCAATGGTATTTGATCAACCTTGTTCACGCCGGCCTACTCTTACAAGGATGGAGAAAATGCCATACCAGACATATAGAGGGCCTGGGCTATTTTGTTGTCTCTGCCTCTTCTGTGTTAGACCCCAGAACACACATCCAAACACCACATCTAGCAGCTCCCGCTATATCTTCATATGCATTGTTTTGGTCAAAGCGACCAGACTACATGGATTGTTATCATGGACATCTCTTGTTATTGTAGCAAAACGGCAATATGATAGTGTTTCTTAATTATCGTGGACAAAAAGCTTACTGAGTTATATAGATAGGCATCTAGTTGTTTCCGTGAGGACATGATCATGCACATTTTTGCTTACATACATCATTTTGTTGGAACATGCTGTATATGCATTGTTTTGGTCAAAGCGACCAGACTACATGGATTGTTATCGTGGACAACTCTTGTTATTGCAGCAAATGGGCAATGTGACAGTGTTTCTTAATTAACATGGACAAAACTCTTACTAAGTTTCCAAGAAGAGTGAAGCTACTATACATATGTTAGTGTGCGTATATATACATACATTATCATAGAGCACATATCATCGGGCAATAGGGTACTTCAATCTCCTTCTTCTTCTCCAAAGGTTGTTATTTACTTCTTTGTTAGTTAGAAGTTCCATAAAAAAATTCTTCCAAATTTAGTTGATTGTTCGCTGCTCGGTTGATATATAGTGCAACCAATTAAGATGTCTGCTTAGAATTAAAGTAGGATGTCTATCCAATTTCTATTTTATTCTTGCCAAAGATGATAGCATTATTTCGAGACAAGATGTTATGTTTCTATTGACTACGTAATGTTTTGATTATGTAATGTTTCTCGGTTATTGATTTGTTTTGGTATTATAACAGTTCCAACAGAAAGAAAAGCATTTGATAGTACGTGATCATGGCTGCCGCCCCTTCCACTGTCACAGCTGAATTGATCAACGAATTTGACCAGGACAATTTTGACAATGCTGATGGTGTGCTGCTTAACGACTTTATTGACTACCTCAACTCAAGGACGGATATAGAACACGTTAGAGATATACCTGTGGAAAACCAAGATGATAATATAAATCTTTGTGAAGGTGCAGGCGGAGGATATAAAAACATCGTTATCTACTACAGGACGGAAAATGGACAGGAAATTGTTGATGGAATACCAGAGATTTATTATTGCGAGCGTGTCAATTAAATAATGCAAGCGAATCTACCTAGTACTATGCTACTCAATATATGTAATAAATAAATCCTACTCGTTATATGTAATAAATAAACATTGAGATGTTTTGTTATTGACGAGTAACGTATGTCTGGTGAAGTATTTATATACATTCTCTAATTTAGGTGTTTTTGTTCTAAGAATCGACGAACAGCAATAGACAGACTCTATGGATGGTTCCCAATATTGTCATTCAACATTCAGATCATGGATGGCTACCAAACTATTTAGGCCCGTTTTCTAGATAGGATGAAATGCATTGGCTTGGCATCGTTTTTATTTGATTTAGAAAAGTGTTTCAATGTTGAGCTGGGCTGCAAGTTGGGGCTGGGTGGTGTGCATATATATTCAGATGGAGAAATGACCTAAATGAATGTTGTAGATGTTGAAAAGTTATGAAACTTTGTAGTTGATAGTTTTCATTTGAATTCGTTTAGGGCCTCAAATAATCAATTTATACTTGGTTTAGTATAATATGTGAGAAACCAAATATAGACATAAGTGTGAGGTACAGTGGTAATAGGAGGTTCCGTGTGTATTTGAATCAAAAGTAGGGGGTCGAGTAGTACGCATTATTGAGGTGTTTTAATATATTCAGTTTCTTGTAATGTATAGGGTGTCCAAGGTATTCCTTTTGGGATTAGACTAAGGTACCGACATCGGCGAAAACCTAATTCACAACCAAATAATTTTGTTTGTACAAATATCCTGCATTTTTGCCTTACCAACACAAAAATCACTTTTGTGGAAGTTAATCTTAAGGCCAAATAATTGCTTAAACAAAACATGAACTAGTTTCATGTTTGTCGCTTTCCCCGTATAATGCTCCATGAACATTATTGGTACCATCTACATACTATAAAATTTAATGCAGATGTAATGATATGTAATCGAAAAAAATAAAGTTCTTGAAATTAACAAGTCATGGGGAGCGCGGCTTCGCAAGATCAGAAACTCCACTATTATTTTTAACTGATGACATAGGCAAGCACATAGTTATACGTATGGCTATATCCAGTAAGTATCCATTCAAAGAAAAAGAGAATGGAAAGTGAAGCAACTCACCGGCCCTGACGTACTGCAAGTTTCAGCTATAGTGGATTTTAAATTTTAAATAGTATATGTATTATCAGTTCACCCGTTGGAGTATTAGAATTCTGTAAACGACAATCATATGATATTCAATTATTCAGTCACGAGGGGACTCAGCCGGAGGCTAAGCCAGTGTGGGGTCACATCGCCCTAAGGGATCGCCCTAAGGCATGCGCGCCAGCTGCTTGTCCCTTGCGCAGCTAAAACCTTTTGTAACCTCTTTTTTTTCTTTTCTTTTGGGCCTAGAAGCCATGTATTTTAATTTTGTAAACATCATTCTTTTATTCATTTGAAAAAAAAAAACAAAGGTAGGGTACACTAGTACCGAATTTCTTTTTGTGGCGGGCACTTTTGGTTCTACGTGGCGGGCACGGCTGCCCGTCACCCCCGAGAGGTCACGGCTAATCGTGGTCTTTAAGGTGGCGGGCGGCTGTGCCCGCCACGCATAAAGATGACAACCATGGTGTAACACCCAAAATTTTGCCTCCTTTGAAAATAGAGCTAAATGATTTAATTTTGAATTTTGTGCTCATGAAACATAGGGAAATAAATAATTTTCATGAAATTAAAATTTATTATAAGGCTTAGCAACATTGTTCTTGCATTCATGCTGATACATTTAATTTATTGAATGAGTGGTTTGACCAAATCTTGAAAAGGATTTCAAATGCTTTTTGCAAAAGAGGTTTTGAAATCCAAGTTTATAAATTAAAAGGCCTTTTCTTTTCTCCTTAGCCTCTTTCCCGTTTTGGTGATCCAGCTAGGGATGGAGGCCGGCCTGCCTCCCGCGCGCGCCCAGCGTCGGCCTTGGCCCAGCTGGCGGCCTTAGATGGCGAAGCGGCAAAGAGCAGCAAGGCCAGCGCCCCGCCCCTGAGCCACTGCCACGTGGGGCCCACCTGTGAACAGGGCCGTCTCCTTCCTCCGGATCACGCGGATTCGATCGCGCGCCGCTTCGATCCCGCTTCGGGTGCGTGCCCCAAGGTTGCCGCCGCCCTTATAAGGCCTGGTCCCGCGGCTGCGTCCCCCCTTTGAACCCTAGGAAGAGCGCCGCCACCGGGCCGCGCCGACCCTAGCACGCCGCCATGGCCGTCGCTCGAGCTTGACGCGCCCGTCGATCCGCCTTTCTTTGTCCCGGGCGGCGGGAACACCTCCACGAGATCCGCCACGAGGTGAGGAACACGATGGTACGTCAGCAAGCCCGCGCCGCCGGCAAGATCGTCCCGCGCCGCCCGCCGCTCGTCGCCGCGCCTAGCGGCGCGATCGCGTTGGCGGCCGAGCGCCACGCCGCTAGCACGACTCGCGCGCCGAATCCGAGCCCCCCGAGAATCGGCGCCCCCCGCCTCCGGGCGAGCCGCGCCGATGTGGGCGGTTTGCCGCCCCCGGTCAAGCCCGCTCCCCGCCGCCATAGCCCATCCACAAGGTCAAGCTCTTCCTTCCCGTGCCCTTCGCGAGCTCGCCCCGACCACGGAGGCCCGATCCGCGAACTCCGGCGCCGAGAACGGCAGCGCCGCTGGCTCCTCCGCCGCCCCCGATGACCAAACTCTCCAGCTCCCATCTTGGTCGTCCGATGTGGATCCGACGGGTCGAGATCCGGGGCCACCCAGAGCGGTCAACCGCGGTGAACCGCCCGGCCACACCGGCCGAGGTGGCCGACACGTCGATGCCACGCGTG
Organism: Hyparrhenia diplandra; assembly: GCA_015847255.1. Lineage (NCBI taxonomy): Eukaryota > Viridiplantae > Streptophyta > Magnoliopsida > Poales > Poaceae > Hyparrhenia > Hyparrhenia diplandra. Next base: position 924,982 of record JADLZK010004716.1, read on the forward strand.
CGCCACATCGCCGCCACGCATACGACCACGACTACCGCCACCTCGGCTGGACCGCAAGCGCCAACGCGGTCACCATCCGATCAACACTTGCCTTTTTGCAGAAAAGTCCCCGCATTTCCACGATTCACGAAGAGACCCACCTGCAGTTCAAAAGTAATTACAGTCTAGCCCCTGCCCCTGTCTGTTTTGCAAGTTAGACCTTGACGGCTATAGTTAATAGCAATCTAGCCCCTGGGTCCTCACAGATATGCCCCTGACACCTTGTTTTAGCCATAACTTTTGCGTTTTAAATCCGTTTTGATCCGTTCAAGTTGCGTTAGGTTCATAGCGATGTAAACTTTGCGTTAGCAGTGATATTAACCGTGTTTTGAACTTTTGAAATTCAAAGTTTGATTTAATTTTTTTTCTAAAGGAAATCTTGTTTAATTCATAACTTTCACGTTCTAGCTCCGATTTTCGTGATCTTTGCGTCTGCGTGATCGTAGTGAGGCGTAGATTTGTTTTATAACCCTTTTTATCTTGTTTTCATACTATTGGTGTATTGTTCTAATATAGTTCTATTGTTTGCTTCGTGTATGATTTCTCGGATGCTTGTGTGGCGCTGTATGACGAAGTCCAGTCGGTGAGTTTTACGTTGGTGGCCTAGAAGAAGAGAAGTTGGTGATCTTGTAGACGGTGAGCAGTTCATGAAAGATCAGGAATTATTTGAAGATCAGGATCCTCAGGAGTTCTTTGAAGAATTGAACTAGAAGAAGGAATTTGAGTTTGAGGCAAGTATAGCATGGGACTATCCTTGTTACCTATACACTTTATAATCATGATTCATATGCATGTGTCCACCTTGACAAACCTAGAGATTATAACATAGTTATTGTTATCCTGTACCTTGTCACCTATGGGGATGTTTGCATATGGGTAGTATATTGCTAGTGCTCAACTTTATATAAACATGATCTAATGATGACTATGATATAAACAATGAATTGTATGAGATGATGTTACCATGGACCATAGGGCAAGAGCTCATGCTTTTACATGATGCACTTGGCTCTCCATAAGGACTTATCCTTTGGCAAAAGCTGGGACTTAACGTACAGCTGTGGGGGCTATATGGCTCTGGCTTTAGTCGGTCAAAGGACCTTCTCTATCTTGTTGAGGTTCCCGAAAGGCGCAAGAGGGGCTACAATTGGTTTGATCCTGGCCTGCCAAGGGGGTGCACCTTGGTTTATTGGTAGTTTGTTAGTCACACCTTGGAGGGAGGATCCTACCAGTCCAAAAAGGGAATCCTTAGCGGCCTTAACAGTTTAGAAAAACCTTTGAAAGGCTTCATAGTGGTTTCTTGTGTTTGGGCCTAATTAACCCATGCATTTGGAAAGCACGACTCACAGTGAAAGTGTACACCTCTGCGCAGAGTATAAACTGTTATAACAGCCGTGCTCACGGTCACGAGCGGCCCGGAAAACTCAAGGAATAGTGATCAATGGATGTTGAGATTGAGATAATGTTGACACATGGATTTAAGTTGATGGTGACTACGATGATGATGATGGAGACTTGATGACAGATGGTGCTCTTAATTATGACGTGGGAATATATGGGGCTTAAGCACAACTTCTTGCTTAATTAATGCTAAAATTTGATTTACTAAAATGCTGATCGCAGTTAAACCAGTGTCCAACCTTTTGAGCCTCATAACCCCATGTTATATTTGCTGAGTTTGACATGGACTCACCCTTGCAATTTCCCACTCAAACCAGGATGTTGCAAGATTACTAGAGTTTTGAAGGAGTCGGGCTTGTGATCAACCGGTCGGTTGGTCCCTCGTGGTGTGGAGGCTTCATCCCAATATCGGAGAGTCTTTCCGTTATTCGTGCTTTGAGGTTATCTTCTTGTATTAAGTTTGTTATATATTAAGCATTATGTTTTGATATTTCCATTAATTGTAACTATATGTGAGATTTGACTTCCTGGGCTCACATATGGTGTATATCTGGTTTTGTTCTTAAAACCGGGTATGACACGTGGCGGGCGGCATAACGCGCCCGCCACACATAATCCTAACGTTCCTAGGTGGCTACATGTTGTGTGTGCTGCTCAGATCACCGAATGGGTTCATTCCGTCTGTACTCAATGCAAACCTCACGTTCCTGGGCTCCTCTGCAAAGTCAGGGTAGGCGGCATTGAAGTCTTGCCACTGCTTAGCATCCGAAGGGTGTCGTAGCTTCCCGTCATCCTTTAGACGATCGCTAGATGCATGCCAGGTCATGTGCTTAGCATCCTCAGGGTTCCCATAGAGAGCCCGCAGGCGATCAGTGACAGGAAGGTACCACATTGACGGCGTTGGACGTTTCCTCTGCGTGTAACCTTCCTCGTCCTGCGTTGACATGATTTTCTTCGCTGCCGCACTGGTTTTCTTCGCCCCCTTCTTCTTTTTTTCGCCCGTCCTCCTTCCTCATCGAGCTCATCATCCACACGACAGCCGGCATTCCTCTTGTATCGACTAGCGCCACAGTGCGGACAACTGGTCAAATTCTCATACTGATCGCCCCGATATAGGATACAATGGTTAGGGCAGGCATCGAACTTTTTGAGTTTCATCGCCACTGGTCGGATCAACTTCTTAGCACGATACGTATTAGTAGGAACCTTGTTAGGCGTTGGATAAGTGGTAGCAAGGTAACATACGAGCTCATTGAAGCTAGTGTCAGAACAGTGTTGACACCTGTTATAGTATAATATTAATAGTCAACTAAACATGAAATAAGGGCGTAAAATTAATATCAACATAGACTAGGGGTCTAACTAACATAATTCCACGAGCTTTGGTGATTTATATCTTTTCAGGGACTTAACAGATAAATGCAGAGAAGAATGGAGAAAGTTCCGGAATATACATCTCATACAATGACAAGCCTTGACCGTGAAGTAACTCAACCCAAAATGTGGACTAAAACACTCTAGAAGGTACCAAAAGATACCGGGAGAAACATGGCTCGGTTGGGCCACAATACCCGGCGGCGAGGAGGGATTTGGGCCGGCCGCCAGGCTACAGTAGCCAAACAGGCTCATCTTCGTAGGTCGGTTTGTAACCGACTTTGAGGTTGTATCTACACCGTTGCCAAGGTTGGTTTGATCCAAGGGCTATCGTTCATCGCCAAGGCCTATATAAGAAGACCCCCTGACCCCAGGGTGAAACCCTAACTCATTCTATCTTATTCTATTCATTAACTCTCAGTTGTAGAGGTATCCCAATGTAAGGATAACCTCTCTCTGGGATTAGTGAATTAGAAGTAGATTAGTCATGTAATTAGAGATAGATTAGCCATGTAATTAGAACTAGATTAGATCTAACTTAGATCTAATCAAGAGTAAAGGAGAGTGGAGCTATGCTCCTGTTCTGGAGATGTCTTCAGAGTATGGTATGTCTTTATATCTTCTCTACAAGACTTATGATTCATATATTTGTCTTCTCTATTTACTTCTATGACTTTCATAAATGTGGTTAAGTATAGTTATTATGCTATTGCATGGGATCTTCGCTCGTATTGAGTTCTCTAATTACCATATGTGATTAGAGTAGTAATCGATAGTGTAGACTTGGTGTCTAGGCTATAGGTTACCTGAGGTTGCACCCAATCCCACGGATAGTTGTGGTAGCCCCAGGGGTGACAGCTCTGTAAGGCCTTTGTAGTCCACCACGTTCGGATTGGTGTTTCGTAGAGCTTTTGGTAGCCTTCTCCCATCTACCTTCTTCCCAGTCTTTCTCGAGAGATGGGACGGATCTGCTGCTCCAAAGTGCATTAGTATAATTGCTATCATAGAACCTAAGTAATAGAGATACCCAGGAACCTTGATCTCTCCCTTTGACCTCTTGATTAGTTTAGTTTTAGTTATTCTTTGCTATCTTAGGTAGGTTATTATTTTATGCATTGACATTTACTTATCCTTTAACATAACTACCTCCTCACTTTAGTCTAGTGGTTTGCTAAGTCGGTAGATACATGATTGTGACTTATTAGATTCTTTAGCCAAAGCTTCCCTGTGGATACGATACTCTAGAATACTCATCCTAGGGAAAAGCAACAATGGTAGGTGTTCTGTGCGCTTGCAGAATCCTTAATATTCTTTTAGCACTTAACAAATGCCAACAAGCTTTTTGGCGCCGTTGCCGGGGAAGCAATTGGCCTAAAGATTTTAATAATGATCATGATGCTCGCTAATTTAGTGTATCACTAGCTTTAGTAGGATTATCCTTGTTCGTTGAGTTGTGGAATAGACGGGACAAAAAGATGTCGTTGCGACCTTCCGGCAAGATTCCACAAGAAAAGAAAAACAAAAAGATTGAAGAACCCAGGGTGCCTAATCATTCAAGATTCATCAACATTGGAACCCCCGCCATCTCAAAGGTATGTATTCATATGTATATTATTCTAACCATTTGTAGATTAGAGAAGAAGTCACCGTCACAAGAATTCAATGCACTCATCTCAAGTGACGTACATAGAAGCTGCACATTGTGGTAAGTATGATTAAAAGGTGAGAAAGTCTTGCTCATGGACTATAAATTAATTGAGTAGTTATCATTTAATTTCTTACATTGCATTGCATGTTTACTTGATCAACTCATACATTCACTCCGTTTAGTTTATGTTTTCTTCTAGTAGATCCTTTGCATGTTTAATTCCTTGCATCCATCCATGTTTGCTCTAAAAAAAAAATATCCTCACCATGATCATGCTCTTTCATCTCTAATTAGATAAATCTCTATAGTGCTTTGATGCTACCTTTGTTTGCTATAGTATGCTTTGGTTTGGAAATACTTCATGAGTACTTCCAAAGGCTTTTAAATTAAGCGTGGTGCTTAGGTTAAATAGCCTTCCTTAATTGAATTAGACATGGAGTCTAGTTTGGTTATTGAACTAAGAATTGCTTTGCGTAGACATAGGTTATTGTGTTGGACTAACCCCTACAGAAAAACTCTCAAATCCCACCCGGGTAAGTCAAGAGATGAACTTATATCGAGGAGATGAAGCAAGGCATATGATGAACTTCAACCTTGTGCAAAAAGACACGGCTCATTTATGGAAGAATTGTAAGTATTAAATATCATTCACTGTCTTTTGCTACAAGTTACCTTTGCCTTGATCCACATGCTAGAGTGCAGCCACAAATAAAATAAGTTATAAGACATGATAAATAGAGTCTGTGCTAAGAGTAAACAAAGAACCACCTTTTCATTAGCATAGATGGGATCTTATGAACTTTGGACAATAACCCTTTGTCTCAACCATGTTGTATATTCCTCGGGTATGTGTCCATGATATTTTGTAGGAAAGAATTTGTGATATATCTATTCAGTAAAGAAGAGTGTCATACAACACGATCACAAAAAGTAATCACTCTAAAGAAGTGGATGGACAAAGTTACAGGCCATAAGAACATCAAAAGACAGGGTAAGTGAATATAACTCACATATTTATATACAACTTTTGTCTTATGTTCTAAATAAAAATAATATATATATCCGAGCACATGATGGCTCATGGTAAAAAAAGAAACATGTTCCTAGGACAATGTTCCCTTCGGGTATTCTTGGTCACTAAATTTGCAGGAACAAAGGATGAACAACATCTAAGGACATGGTGATTACAACACACGATTAGGGATGGTCCAAAGATTCACACTTGAAGTGCCGAAAGTGACAGGAAGGCTCAAGCATGGGGAGAAAGGTCGACTCCTCTAAAGATCATCCGACATTACTCTTCCTCTACTCAAGCTCCCATCACTCGACATGCTGGTTTGCAATCCCTTTACTCACAATTACTTTATCTCCCTAAGTTTGAATGGTTAATAAATGTCATGCATAAAAATCAAACTTAAGATATCATAAAATTTCCAACTAGAGAGAAAGTAGTGGTGAGCATATAAAATATCCAATCAAAACTTCTTCGGCATAAAAGCAACCTTAAGCTCCATGACAGTTCTACCCTTGTTTACAATTACTTGTATATTCCTTCGGGTATCTGTTGTCAACTAATATTGCAGTAATAAAATCATGAGAGGAGCAATAAGGTCTAAGCACAATTTTAAGACAAGAAAGAAAGGACGATGCAATAAAGGAGACAAGTGAGGAACAAGATACACAAGAAGCCATAGAAGAAAAGCTTTGAGCGAAGAAAAGGACCACCACAAGGTGTTACGTTGTCACACTCCAATAATAAGGTAACATCTTGAGGTAAGTTGTCAATAAATAAGCTTTTCCTTAAGAATGGCTTGTTCATAAATAAAGATTCAAACATGTTGGAGTAACAACCTTGCTTGATCTAGCTTCATTAGCTCAACATGTTTTGTTTCTTTTAAGTGTTACCACCACTCTCTTGATCTCATAGTCCTAATCTTGTAAGCTAGAATGTTGCTTGCCTTGCTTTGGAAGAACATAATCAATATCATGCCTTATACATCATAGATAAGAAAACCCTCCAATAGTCAATGAGCTTGTTTTGATCTGTCGAATGTTTTAATCACAAACAATCATGCTCAATCTTCTGATCTTGTCACCCAAGTTAGGTTTAAGAAAAGTGTATAATAAATCAACTCTATCTTGTTTGTCGTGCCTATGGTTAGAGAAGAATGAATGAAGTTTTGGTTCTGTTGGTGTTTTTCCACCAACAGAGCCCATGCACTTGATCTCTACCATGACTTTACAAGCAGGACACACTTTGAGCAAAAAGGTGGAGAAGCCTATCAGTCTCTCGAAAATTCAATAAGTGAATGTCTTACAAGCATGCACACTAAAACAAGATACTGCCTACGTCAATGTTTCACTCCAACTCATAAGGCAAAGAACATGGGTGATGCCATCCTTCACCATCTCAAGGAGTACAACCATCAAGATCAGATAATACATTCAAAGGAAACAACAAGGTAAGAAGTCTTGTTCAGAGGACTTAAAACACCGAACCCTCGCCGAAAAGGTAAGATCGGTAGTTATCCATATTTACCTTATTGCATTGCATAATTATTTTTCCTTTAGCATATTTACATTATAGCACTAACCTTGTATTAGAAAAGAAAAATAAATATTTGTTTGTTGCATATACTTTGAAAAACTCTAAGCCCCATGTGAGTAATTTTGTGGTGTGTAACAACCCATAAGGATATTTACTTGTGGTGGCATAAAAAATAAAATAAATATGCATGCATAAACATCCTTATTTGCATAGAAAACCCCAAAAATATTTAATGTTTGAAAAGATTTCAGATGGACAAAAGCAACGTGGCTAACCCCTAACGCTTAATCAAGTTCCACTAGTTTTGTTGTCTATTTGAGTTCAGCAGGATCCCAAGGAAGAGAGACATTACACACATGGTGTCCAACATTAAATAAGATCAATCAGCCACTATCATTATCTACCTCTATTTCCAATCATTAAGAACATCGAAGACTATGTCAACATCCAGCTTGGGGAGTGCAACCCCATGTATCCAGATAAGTATCCCTTTATCTTAATTATTTACTACTAGCTAGATATGTTTGTTTTATTGGAAAGAAATAAAAAGATATATAACTAAGGAAACTAAATAAAAAAAAGAGTCTATCTAGTCTTTATTAAAGAGTCTTTATTAGAGTGTGATAATAAAATGAGCTCAAGATAATCTCTAGTCTCGGAGATGATGAATAGTTGCTCCGTCGTAATTCCTTTCAAGTACCTACCTTTCAAGCTCAATTTCTCTCGAGTTTTTAATGCAATTGATTTGACTTGAGTTTTGCTCGATCCCTGAAACTTGTGGGTAGCAAATGCTTGCTCTAAAGTCTAGGTGATTGACGGATATGATATATGAGAGTCCGAGCTGCTATTTATCTTACTCCTAGTGATACTAGATTTACGGAGATTTATCTTTTTGAAAATTAAAGTACACATGATAAGTTCCTGTGTGACAAGAGTGTTGAACCTCCTACCACAAGCCATATATACATGTTCCTAGATTAGGAAAACCTCTTGACATATATATAGGCTCGCTTGCTTTGCATTGAGTTCGTTCAATCTTTATCGACCCTTAGAAACTTGTCATGCTGATCATGCACACTCTACTCCACTCCACTCTATCCACTTGCATTTATGCTACTTCTACTCTAGAAGTACGCATCCGCAAAGCATCCACCAAATATCCACTAAAAATGTTCTATTCCTACCCCGGGAGAGAACAACCAAAAATATTCCCTACACCCATTCACTCACACATTGCTAGCCAATATCTTACAGAAGCTCCATTACTTATATATATCTCTCAAAAGTTATTGCAAAAGAGATCTGGGTTGTAGATTGAAAAAAAAAAAAAAAAAAAAAAAAGAAGGGAGATGAAAATGGATAAAAGTCCTACGAGGAGTAGTAGAGCCTACCTCCCTGAAAAAAAAAAAAAAAAGGGGGAGATGAAAAATGGACAAAAGTCCCTACGGGCAAGTAGAGCCTACCTCCCTAAGAAAAAGAAAAAAATAATAATAAAGATGAAAAATGGACAAGTGTCCGAGGGTGAGAAGAACCCACATCTTTAAAGAGAGGAAATAAAAGACAAAAGTCTAGGGTGAGCAGAGCCCACCTCTCTAAAAAAAGAAAAATAAAGAAAGAAAAAAATATACAACCCAGGTTCTCTATAAAGTTTCCAAATTTAAAAAGAGAGAAGATTCCTCAAAGGAGCAAAAGTAAGATTTTTCCTCATCTATTCTTTCCACTTCACTACATACTTTACTACATTTCCTACCATTTATATTCTATCCACCATACACATGCACCACTTGATCTTGTGTGACTTGTAACTTTGGATCCATTACTTGAATTTACAATATATGCTTAGTAAGTAGAATTTAGTTTCTCCCACCTATGAGCTCCAGATATAAAACCTTAGATTTAGGGTGAGAGAGAATAAGGCATAGTGTCCTACTGCCTTATTCCAAAAATACCACATACTATGAGAGAAAGGCAACACAACATTATCACCTAAGTGAGGATCCACAAATACCACAAATGAGAGATTAGAGAGAGTCATACTAGGAACTTTGAGTTTTATTTTGAAAACTTGCAAAAACTCCAGAATGAAGGTTAAACAAAGAGTTTGAGACATGATGCTTGACTTGATTGTTCTATCTTTCAATTGCTCAAGATCCTAAGAAAAAGCTATAAGCTCCATGGTTAAAGGTAATATGAGTAAGTTAAAGGTTGAAAAAAAAAGAAGAAGTTTTTTTTCTAACATAGAGGAGAAATTTTGTTTGAAAGCATGTGTACTTTTGAGGTCTGAAAGCGTTGTAGCAACTCCTGATCCATTGCTAAGTTTGGCTTTGCTAGGGACTAGCAAAGGGTAAGCTTGGGGGAACTTGTTAACACCTGTTATAGTATAATATTAATAGTCAACTAAACATGAAATAAGGGCGTAAAATTAATATCAACATAGACTAGGGTCTAACTAACATAATTCCACGAGCTTTGGTGATTTATATCTTTTCAGGGACTTAACAGATAAATGCAGAGAAGAATGGAGAAAGTTTCGGAATATACATCTCATACAATGACAAGCCTTGACCGTGAAGTAACTCAACCCAAAATGTGGACTAAAATACTCTAGAAGGTACCAGAAGACACCAGAGAAACATGGCTCGGTTGGGCCACAATACCGGGCGCCGCGGAGGGATTTGGGCCGGCCGCCAGCTACTGATAGCCAAGCAGGGCTCATCTTCGTGGAGGTCGGTTTGTAACCGACTTTGAGGTTGTATCTACACCGTTGCCAAGGTCGGTTTGATCCAAGGGCTATCGTTCATCGCCAAGGCCTATATAAGAAGACCCCCTGACCCCAGGGTGAAACCCTAACTCATTCTATCTTATTCTATTCATTAACTCTCAGTTGTAGAGGTATCCCAATGTAAGGATAACCTCTCTCTGGGATTAGTGAATTAAAAGTAGATTAGAAGTAGATTAGTCATGTAATTAGAGATAGATTAGCCATGTAATTAGAACTAGATTAGATCTAACTTAGATCTAATCAAGAGTAAAGGAGAGTGGAGCTATGCTCCTGTTCTGGAGATGTCTTCAGAGTATGGTATGTCTTTATATCTTCTCTACAAGACTTATGATTCATATATTTATCTTCTCTATTTACTTCTATGACTTTCATATATGTGGTTAAGTATAGTTATTATGCTATTGCATGGGATCTTCGCTCGTATTGAGTGCTCTAATTATCATATGTGATTAGAGTAGTAATCGATAGTGTAGACTTGGTGTCTAGGCTATAGGTTACCCGAGGTTGCGCCCAATCCCACGGATAGTTGTGGTAGCCCCGGGGGTGTGGCTTGTAAGGCCTTTGTAGTCCACCACGTTCGGATTGGTGTTTTGAGAGCTTTTGGTAGCCTTCTCCCATCTACCTTCTTCCCAGTCTTTCTCGAGAGATGGGACGGATCTGCTGCTCCAAAGTGCATTAGTATAATTGCTATCATAAAACCTAAGTAATAGAGATACCCAGGAACCTTGATCTCTCCCTTTGACCTCTTGATTAGTTTAGTTATTCTTTGCTATCTTAGGTAGGTTATTATTTTATGCATTGACATTTACTTATCCTTTAACATAATTACCTCCTCACTTTAGTCTAGTGGTTTGCTAAGTCAGTAGATACATGATTGTGACTTATTAGATTCTTTAGCCAAAGCTTCCCTGTGGATACGATACTCTAGAATACTCATCCTAGGGAAAAGCTACAATGGAAGGTGTTTCGTAGGCGCTGCGTAATCCTTAATATTCTTTTAGCACTTAACAAATGCCAACAAACGACCATGACGAGACTTCAACATTGGCAAATTAAGGTAAACTTGGTATTTGTGCAACCCTTGATTTGTCTTTGTAAAGCGGATCAATTGTTTTGCTTCATCCGTTTGAAATTTTCTAGCCATCTAGGGTAGCTAAACAAAATGTCATCCCCGATCGAGTCGGTTCACCAAATCTTCAAAAACCTAGACATCCTCGGGCTGCGTCATAGGAGTCTCCTGCTCACCATCCCCTCCACCACCACCACAGTCATTGTCGTCGTCGTCGATGTCAGCCGTGCTTTCGAATATATCAGATGCAATTGGATCGGCTGGTGGACTTCCCGGTAATCTTGGATCGGTGGGGGGATTTCGCTCTTGGATCTTTGGTGGATAGAAACTTCTTCGCCATGAAAAGTCCGGACCAAATAGTCCTTGGCGAAACCATGCATGATTAGGTGAGATCGCACCATGGTGTCAGTTTCAGCTTTGAGATTCTTGCAATGAGCGCAAGGACATATAATCAGCCTCTATTGATGTATCTCACAGTGTCTCTTCGCTCGAGCAACAAGCTTTCTCACTTCATCATAGTATTCGCCCTCAACCCTCTTCATCTCATACATCCAGTGGGCTCGGCGCCTCTCCATCCTGTCTCTCTGCTCTTCATGAAAGCTAAGTGTCGTTATATAGTACTCAAAGCGAAAAAAATAGAGAAAGAGAGGATGAGAGCAGAGAAAATCAGTTTTCTCTCTCCTCCATAGATCTAGATCTAGAGGGGGATGCAAAAAGAGGAAAATAAGATGAAGAGAGGCCTTTACGGACCAATTAGTGTCTTTTCCTCCCCAAATCCAAGCCAAAAGTCCCAAATCAAAGATTTTTGTCAAATTTAGGGTCAAAACACTACTATATAAATGATTTTGCATGATGATTCCAAATGATTTTCCATGGCGGACATTTGGAAAACCGCCGTAGTTAATACCATGATTAACCGTGGCGGTTATTTCTTATTAACCATGGCAGTTCATATAACCGCCACGTAAATCGATTAACCGCGGGCGAAAAAACCGCCATCGTAAATCGAGCCCAAATCGAAACTTGGAAGCCCATTAAAGCCCAATAATAGGTCCCGGTATATATATGAGGCCCCTCTACACTCTAAACCCTAAACCATTTTCTCTCCCTCACTCCTCCTCGGATCCGTAACCGTCTCCCTCCGTCACCGCCCGCCCGACCCCTACCCCTCCGTCTCCCCTCTCCCTTCCACTTAACCCGAGCGACCGGCGGCCCCTCCCCCTCCATCCTAGTGGAGCAACGAGGCCCGGCGGCACGGTGAGGCCCGGTGGAGCCGCGAGCGACGGCCGCAAGGCCTCGCGGGCGGCGGCAGCGGCGAGTGGCGGCCACGCGTCCCTCGTGGTGGCAGACGCGGCGCCGTGAGTGGCGGCTGCGTGTCCTCCCGGGATCCAAGCGCGCGGGCGGTGGTGGTGTGGGATCCGCCACCGAGATCGATCCACCTCAGATCCGCCGCCCCTCTCTCAGATCCGCCGGGCCGGGAGGCAGATCCGTACCACGGCGGCGGGGCCGGGACACACCCAAAATGCTAGCGACGGCGGGCTCGATCTGGCTTTTCATTTTTTTATTTATTTTTATTATTAACCATGGCGGGCATTTTGACCGCCGCGAAAATCAGGCATTTTCCGTGACCCTACGTTGGTGGCGGTTATAAAACCACCACCGAAAAATGTTTTTTGACCGCCACCGAAAAATCATTTAGGTAGTAGTGAAACCCCCCCCCAAGTCGGAAGAGGAAGATCCGTGGAGAAGACTAAGGGGCGGCCGTGCAGGTTTTATAGTGCTCAACATTTTGCGTGGCGGACGCCTTAACTTTCCCCGCCACGCAAAATGCCGATTATGCGTGGCGGGCGCCCGCAACGCACCCGCCATGGTTAATACATTTACCGTGGCGGGTAACGTTGCGCGCCCGCCCACGGTTAATCGATGTTTTGGCGTGGCGGGCCCTATTAAGGCGCTGCCACTTGAAAGGCCGTCCTCCTTGGCGGGCGGCTGGCCGCCACGCCGACCTCGAATTTCGTGGCGGGCAAACGAGTGCCCGCCACTCAAAAAAAAAAAAACACCACCATCATGCAAAATCAAATCGTTAGTAGTGGTAACCAGATCAGAAAAGCTATAGAGATGAGTTGAACAGTAAACGGATGGGGAGTATGAGAGATATAGTAAACATTACGGATATTATTGAAGGGAAGTCAAAAACCATGTTCAGGATAGCCATTGGGTCTACCTAAATTAGTACCTTGATAGTTGATACATGCAAAAAGTTCTCAGTATATATCATTTCCTCATCTTTTGTAAATACAATTAGGGGACATTAACTACCAGTCCAGAGTAAAATATATGCAATATATGGTACCATGTTAGTACTGTTCACGAGCTATCTCCTTTTTCTAATATTTATTGCTATATGCAATCGTGAGTAGCAATTGCAGACATAACGTACCACAATTATGGTAAAACCTGCATTGTAGCAAGAGTAAGTTAAGATGAATCCAACGGTTCCCCATTTGTGGTTTGACATTGCCCTTGTTTGCCAACTTCTAAATCCAAATGCCAAAAAAAAGTGCTCATCTCCAACAGTTTGGCATAATTCACTTATCAAACTCAAATTTAACTTACATCGGGAATCTCGAGACACAAAAACAAAATTTTGTTTATGCCCTTCGACCTCTTGAAAACTTACATCACGAACCCTGAGACATAAATAAAATTATGTTTATGCCCTTCCACCTCTTCTAATACGTATGGATGGGCCGTGAATGCCAAACGTTAGCACACGCATAAATCTTGTATGAGACGGCCTCTTTTGCCAACTCCCTCTAAATTGCCAAACCTAAATGCAAAACTGTTGGAGACTTGTTTTTCGGGCTTTTTGCTAAAATATAAGAATGCGAAACATAAATGGCAAACTATTGGAGTTGCTCTTAATACCCATTCTGGCTTGAATATGAAAATAATACCATTTGAAAATTAAACAAAGCTTTAGTATTCTATTCCCTTTTGAGTTGAAGTTAAACTTCAATTTGAACCATCTCAATCCTACGTCAACAGGAGGAGGCAATACAAGATTGCAAGGTCTGATCCCTAGCATGCATAAATAAAACAAAGTAAATATTTGATATTTTAGATAGAGATCAATCACTACTACGAATATGACATCACTGCTGGTCCAAACCCCTTCACTACCGGAAAATGAACCAGCAGTAGGGAAGCGCTTGATGATGACTCTTTGTGATCACTCCCGGGGGATTCCCGGCAGTGTTGTCCTCTTAAGAAAACAAAAAAAGGCCACCAAGCATGCTCCATGCATGCCGCACTGGAGCATCCTCGCTATCCCCATCCGCTACCATGGTGGCTGGCTATCGCCACTACCGCCATCGAGCACTTCATTCAAGAACAAATTCGTACACCACAAACAAAGAAGAGATTCAACACATCACGAATTAACTCATTCATAAATTGATTCATAAATTATAGACAAAGGAGCAGGGCTCAACACATCACAAATTCGCATAGGAAAGAGAGGCAAGAGGGAAAATCATGAATTCAGGAAGCTGGCAGCATTACTTCTCCTCCGCCATGGCCGCATCCGGTGGATCTTGCCCCACACGAAAAACCACATGCACACACCATAGCAAAGATTAGTTAGGAACTAAAAATAGAAGGAATTGAAGAGCATAAGGAACGTCCGGCATGCACGCACCATAGCAAAGATTAGTTATTTATTAGGAGAGAAAAAACACGGAGGAACTAAAGATAGAAGGAATTGAAGAGCGGAAGGAACACGGCGCGAGGGGATGCATGGATGTAGGATGTATCGACAGCCATCGACCGCCGCTTCACAGCGTATCCGTCCGTCCGAGATCCACGGCGCGAAGTGGATCTCGAGGACAGTGTGAGAGAGGAGAAAAAGGGGGAAACACGCAAGAAACAAGTCGTAAGTATTCATGGAGAGATGGATCGAACAAAATAGTATTCAATATTCAATAGACAAGCATGCATGGTGACACCGGCCCCAAAGACGGTCGCGTGCCTCATGGGTGGGGATTCGACTCCATCCGCCTCTAGCCCCGGCAGATTCGGGGGGCCATCCCTGCGGCGCGGCCGGTCGTGGGAGGAATCTGAGGAGGGCCGCGACATGCATGGAGGGAAGGGAGAGGAAGTGTACCGGCCGTGGAGGGAGGAGATCTCGGAGGGGAGGGAAAGGGAGACAGTTGGCGCCGGCGCGGGCATGCAAGAATGAGCGGTTGACAGGGAGGGGAGTGGGGATGCGGTTGAGAGGTAGATATTTTTCGAGAAGCGCGGACGCGAGGCGGTTAATGAAGATGAATGAAAATTTCGTCTCTCGAGTCCATATATTTCTGCGGGTTTGCCGATACAACCGACACTGGTAGAGTTTCATTTTCGGAATGTTTATAGCACCGGTAGTGATCGAGAGTTTCCTTGCCGGATCTTGGCCAGTCCCAATTATTTTTTTAATTTTGAAGCCACAAAAGGGCCTTTTATTGCCCATGGACTGGATTTTTGGCGGTGATCTTTGGCGGTAGTGCTTGACCGAATCTGTAGTAGTGAATGGACTTGAACAGGTAACCTATATCTTTTGTAATATGAACATTTATGCTTCTGAATGTTTCTCAAGGTGCGAGAAAAGAGAAGTTATTTCTAGCTAGACTTATACTATGCTAATAAGAGAAACAAATTCAAACTAATGCCAACTGAAATTTGTCAGTTAGGTATGACTCTTCTTGAAGAATATTTTTGTAACTTTACTGCCAGCCCACCACTCATCAGGTGTGCTCCATAGCTTCGAACCTAGGATGCGGATACTTGCATGAGTGCATGACAATTAAGTAAACTAGTTCGTCAACCCGTGCGGGTTAGAGTTTCAGGAGTCACTAACTAATAAAAATTAATTTATTAAATATTTTTTTTTATCCCCAGCAATGTTCTAAAATAATATCTATAATAATAGGTATTCTATAATGTATATTCTGTTTTAATAATATACTTTCTCAATTTTAAATTAAAATTCATTTGACTTTTTCAACCTCAAGTTTGACGCTCGTCATATTCAAAATATTTGTGCAAACATAGTCAAATTTAAGTCATTCTTAAGAACATTTTGTTAATAAAACATGCCACAACAAGAAAAGTGATATTTTGCACAAATTTTTGAATAAGACGAGTCGTAAAACTTGGGGTTAAAAAGTCAAACAAATTAGAATTTGGAACAGATTTAATACCAATTATTGATTTTTATGTACTTTTCATCGCGGAAAAAGTCTACATGACCCCTGGAGTATATATGGTGGTCTACATGACCCCTCCAACTACAGAACCGAGTATTGTACACCCTAAATTTTGGAAAACTGGACAAAGAACCCCCTAGGTGGTATTAGAATGTGGTTTTGCTTATGTGTCAATACCTTCAATCATACATGGAATCTAGACCCACATGTCAGTTTAGATGGGTCAACATATATACACTGGGTAAAGTTAGCCAACACGTTGAAAATTGAACTTAATATATACATGTCACTAGAAAGTTTTTAGGTGACCGGCGGATTTTGCGTGGCAAGCAAGGATGCCCGTCATGCAAGGGTGGTCACAGTTAATGGGAGAATAGCGTGGCGGGCACCATATGCCCGCCACCGCAAAAAAAAAAACCACCACTCGGCAACCAAGCCCGCCGGCCGAGCCCGCCGCCGCCGCATGGCCGGATCTGCCGCCGGGTCGGGATCCGCCGCCACCAGGCGGATCCCGGAGAAGCGCCGCCGTCTTCGAGGGAGGAGTGCCACCGCCGCTAGACCCGGTGGCGGGCGTCCTCGCCGCCGAGCTTCGCCAGCGCCGACGCCGGAGCTCCCCCCGCATCACCGCTGGATTCCACCCACGTGGTAGAACCGCCCGCGCACCGCCGCGTCGGTGGAGGAGGAAGGGGCGGTGCCATCGGTCACGTGGGAGTACGCAGCGCCACGAGAGGGGCGATGGAAGGCGCCGTCGGTGTAATGCGGAATGTAAGGGGTGTAGCGACTGTGGAGATGGAGAGAAGTGTGGAGAGTAAAACCTAACTCCTCGTATATATATATGACCCGATAGCAAGGTCATTTTGGGTTTGGCGATGGGCCTAGCGCATTTTCCATGGCGGGCCATTTTAACAGGTCGGCCTCGGAAAATGGCGGGTTACATACAAAGGCTCATCACTGTTAGTTTATTTCGTGTGGAGGACACTTTTACCGCCATGAAAAAAAAACATCTGCCACACTTAGGGCGTCTCCAATGGTTACCAAATCGCTAGCTAGAAACAATTCTATTGGCTATCAATGTCACTTTACAAATCGCTAGCTAGATGAGACATCTAAATAAGAAAAAATAAACACTATAGTTGAGAGTTATGTGAGAGAGATGTTTCTAGGAGAGCGGGCTAGAGTAGATATTTATTAGTCGCTAGCTATTTGAGAGTCGCTAGCTATTTGGTCTCTCTCCTCGATAGCCAATCAACATGTTACTTTTATATTATTTTTATACTTCATCTAGCTAGCTATTTGTAAAGTGTCATTGATAGCCAATAGAATTCCTCCTAGCTAGCTATTTGGTCACCATTGGAGACGCCCTTAATTTAGGCTTTCACGGTGGCGGGAAAGTATACGCCCGCCACGGAATATTCCCCGTTCATGACGATGGCCTCGCATTCGCTGACGTGCTTGTCGTCGCTGCAACACCTTCGCCGGCAGCGCCCAGGCACAAGTCTGTCCCTGTCCCTGTCCCTGTCGCTCCCGCTTTTGCTATCGTCCGTGGAGGCCCACCCCCCGACGCTCGCTCGCGGCCATAAGTTATGGCAGGGTTGCTCGTAGAGGTAACAGGAGCCGGAAATGGATTTGCATGGTGGAGCTTGATCTCACATAATCGGAATGTAGGTGAATGTCCCATGGAACCATACTGGCCAACGAGGAAATCTAAGCTAGTGCACGTGTGCATATAGGCCTGCATGTACATGGTGCATATATATGTTGACCCATTTAAACTAACATGTGGGTCTAGATGCCACATATGGTCGAAGATATTGACACATAAGCAAAGCCACTCTCTAATACCACCTAGGGGTTCTTTATCCGGTTTACTAAAGTTTAGATTGTACACTACCTGGTTTTATAGTTGGAGGGGTCATGTAGACCACCATATATACTTTAGGGGTTATATAGAATTCTTTATTTTCATCCGTATCTGTAATTTGTTTCTTTACAAAGCACCTTTGCTTATGTCCAAAATACATATAGTTGAAACTTTTGTTTATCTCCTAAATTTTAATACTTTTTCCAAAAGTGTGAGCTTATCCAAAATATTCATTTATATTTTATAAAAATAATATTCTAGGTCCTAGGCTACCCTATTAGTATTCATTTATATTTGTTTCTTTACAAAGCACCTTTGCTTATGTCCAAAATATATATAGTTGAAACTTTTGTTTATCTACTAAATTTTAATACTTTTTCCAAAAGTGTGAGCTTATCCAAAATATTCATTTATATTTTATAAAAATAATATTCTAGGTCCTAGGCTACCCTATTAGTTCTTTTTGGAACTTGGTGACTTTATTACTTCTCTGACAAATCGTCAGATACGATTACAGCGATACTTTCAGGGACGACACTATCAAGAAGTGCCTCGCCTACAGTACAATTATGACCCAAACTCACCAAAGCATGGGCGGCCCTATTACCTGACCGACCAAGAAAATTACAGGAAAAAATTGGTGAAATTCAAACTAATAAAAGCCTTCAACTCTTCTATCAATCCACCTTCAGGCCGAACATCATACTCACGGGAGAGAATTGCAGCTTTAACTTCAACAGCATCTGTTTCCATTATCAGGTTGTCGATGCCCATGTCACTCGCTACTTGGGCACCCTGCATGCAGGCGATTAGCTCGGCGTGGAAGGCACTGAGGGCTTTGTTTATTCTCCCACACCCAGACATCACCACGTCACCATCGTGATCCCGGATCAGAAAGCCACAGCTCCCCGCTTTCGTTTCTTCGATAAACGAAGCATCACATTCATCTTCAGGAATCCATCCGGCGGCTTCTTCCATCTTACTTGTTGGGACAGCCCTGCAACACTTCTTGGGCTTGACCCCTGAGAATTTTCATTAGTGTAAATCCTGATTGCCCGCTCCAGTTCTTCAGCTGTTCTCCCTCTTCCTTCTTCCCGGACAGCATTTCTGTTTGCCCATAGAAACCACAGCGTGATGATCATCAATGTCGCCTGCTGTTCCTTCATACCCAACATCAAGGACACAGCTGCAGCTGCTGTGGGTTGAGACGCCAGCTCCTTTCTCCTTTCCTCCAGTCCCAACAAATTCCAAGTTTGTTTTGCCACTTTGCACTTAAAGAAAAGATGGCCTCCGTCCTCACTGTATCTTCCGCACACCAGGCAATCTGTATCAATGTCCATGCCTCGGTTTGCTAGACTACAACGAAGAGGATGACTCTCATGTGTTAAGCGCCAAAGGAAGTGTTTAATCTTGTTCGGGCACTTTATATCCAAAATCTTCTTCCAGATAGGATCTGCTTGAGTCCCACTCCCTCCCTGTCCAGCCCGCCCACTCTGAAATCTGATGGAGTCATTCCGGCAAACTTTGTATGCACTACGCACACTGAATTTCCCATGCTTATCAAAGTGCCACGCTAGCTGGTTTTCGCATCCTTCGAACACAGGCAGAGCTAGAATGAGTTGTTGGTCTTCTTCCCAAAAATATCTTTGACTAACTCCTCGTCCCAATTTCCAGTTGCCGGGTCAATCAGCTCATCAACATCTCTGAGCAAGTTAGAGCCTCTAGGTGTAATGGGCTTCCTGGCCATGTCACGCGGTAGCCAGGGATCATCCCAAATCCTCAGCCCTCTACCATCGCCTACTCTCCATATCATGCCTTGTTTCATCAATTGGACACCTTTCAGAATGCTCCTCCAGGTATACGACATACCCGCCTTTGGCTTGGCATCAAGAATTGTACCGTGATTATAATATTTCGCTCGAAGGATCTGCGCACATAATGAGTCTGGGTTCTCCCACAATCTCCAGGCCTATTTTGATAGCATGGCCAGGTTGAAAGCATGGAGGTCCCGAAACCCCAGTCCCCTTCCTTCTTCGGGCGCATGAGAATGTCACGGTGCAGCCAGTGAATCTTGTGCCTCCCCTCCTCTTGGTTCCACCAATACCTACAAACCATCTTGCTTATTTGATCGTAAAGAGATTTTGTTAAGTCGAAACACCCCATGGCATATGTTGGGATTGCTTGCGCGACCGCTTTAATCAAAACCTCTTTACCAGCCCACGATAAGAATTTCTCCTTCCAGCCTTGGATGCGCCTCCAAATTTTATCTTTAATGTAGGCGAAGGTTGATGTTTTGGACCTGCCGACCTGGGCTGGTAGTCCGAGATACCTTTCATTCAACGTTTCTTTTCGTAATCTGCAGCACAGAACTAACCTCAGATTTTCTCTCCGTTCTGGTATTGCGGCTAAACATCACCGCTAACTTCTCTTTATTAATCATCTGACCGGAACAGCTCTCGTAGAGATCAAGTATGTCTTGTAGGTGCTTAGCGTCCCCTTCTAAAGCTCGAATCAAAATTAATGAGTCATCGGCAAAAAGAAGGTGTGAAACACTAGGAGCACCATGGCACACTTTCACTCCGGCAATTCGGCCCTCCACTTCGGCAAGTTGCAAGAGAGCCGAGAAACCTTCAGCACACAGCAAGAACAGGTACGGTGACAGTGGGTCGCCTTGGCGTAACCCCTCTCTCCGGTTTGAACTCCCGGGACAGGTCTCCATTCACTTCGATTCTGTACCCCACTGAAGTCACACAACCCATTATGAGGTTTGTAAACTGATTACAGAAACCCATCTTCCTCATCATCTCTCGAAGAAATTTCCACTCCACCCTATCATAAGCCTTACTCGTATCGAGCTTGATTGCAGCATACCCCGTCTCGCCCTCTCTCTTATTCCTCAAGTGGTGTGTCAGCTCATAGGCCACTAGAATATTATCTAAGATTAGGCGACCAGGAACAAAGGCACTTTGATTCGGGGTGATGATCTCTGGGAGCACATCTCTCAATCGCCTGGACAGGACCTTGGCCACCACCTTGTACACCACATTACATAGACTGATTGGCCGCAAATCAGTAACCTTCTCCGGCTTCTCTATCTTGGGGATCAATGCTATTGTAGTTTCATTCCAACCATCGGGGATTGGCCCGCCATTCAGGACCAGCAACACCTCCCTTGTAAGTTTCTCCCCGATCACATCCCAAAAGCTTTTATAGAATAACGACGGCAGACATCCGGGCCTGGAGCTTTCAGATCTCCAATGGCGTCTAGCGCCTGCTTGACCTCCTCCTCTGAGAATTCTGCCGTTAACATGGCATTCATCTCATCGGTGACACAGCTGGGGACAGCATTGAGCACTTGTTGTAAGTGAGCCTCGTTGCTGCCCCTCGCCGACCTGAAAAGCTGCACAAAATGGTTAGTTATAAACTCCATCTTCTCCTTCTCATTCTCCACCCAGCCCCCATCTTCTTGTTTTCAATCTACCATTACAGTTTCTCCTTTTTCGCTCTGCACAAGCTTTATGAAAGTAGCTTGTATTTCTATCACCGAACTGCAGCCAGTTTATGTGTGCTCGCTGCCTCCAGTAGGTATCGATTTGGTCCTCCAAACGGTCCACCTTATAACTCCAGACCGCCTCCCTACCCACCGAGTAATCGTTGATGGGTTCTTGTCTCCACTTCTCCAATTCTTTTTTCGCTTGTTTCAAGTGCTTCTCTAAATCTCCCAGACTATTCGAGCTCCATTCCTGTAAACTATTTGTGACCCCCTTCAACTTCTCACTCAACCCCCCGCTACTCACATCTCCATCTCCCCACGCCTCCTCCACTACCCGGCGGCACCCCTCCTCTTTGAGCGAACTGGCTTCAAATTTGAATCTCCTACTACCACTGCTAGGACAGCTCATAGGCGGGTTATCAGTGGAAATTAAAACCGGCCTATGATCGCTTCGGTACATATCTCCATTTTTAACCAAAACTAGAGGAAATTTCATTCTCCACTCCATGTTGGCAACAGCTCTATCTAGCCTCTCCCTCACATAAGAGCTCCCCTTCGAGTGTTTGTTTCTCCAAGTGAAAACATCGCCTGTGAAGCCAAGATCCGCTAGCTCGCAGTCCTCCAGGGCTAACTTGAACCGGTCCATGCAAGCCTGAGAACGAGGGGCTCCTCCTTCTCATAATGAAAGAGAACCTCGTTGAAATCTCCAGCACACAGCCAGGGGGTCCCTGGGATATGTTGCCTCTGTAGCTCTTCCATCACCTCCCAAGTTTTGTGTTTCAGGTCGACATGGGACTCGCCATAGATGCCCGTGAACCTCCACCACCCTCCTCCTGTCTCTTGGACCTCCATATCGATATGGTATTTGGATTTACTCCGGCATACCAAGTCAATTCCTCTCCTCCACAACACAGCAATACCTCCCCCTTTCCCTACACAATGCACCGCCGTCATCTTCGCCATCCCCAACTTCACTCACATTACCTCCATTCTCCTCTCGTCAAGCTTTGTTTCAGACAAGAAAAGAACATCCGCCTCCTCGGACTTCTGACACTTCAGAAGCCCCCCTACTGCACGGGAGTTGCCTAACCCCCGACAGTTCCATGCCATTAGCTTCATTGGGACCTGCAGGACCGGTCCGCCCGGCCCCGCTTTCACATTGTTTGAGACATCCACCTCATCACCAACATGAACCGCCTTGGCATTCCGCCCCGCTTCATCAATCTCCATGTCTGAACTCTCTTCTCTATTTCGCTTCTTCTCAATAGGTGCAACCACCCCCCTCAACTTAGCTTCTGGTCCACCCTCTCTGTGGACTCTCTTAAAGGTTTTAGGTGTGACCCCACCCATCTTCGCGCCCGCTGTCCCCACAGGTGGAACATCTGACTTCGCCATAGCCGGGGCTACAGCCACAATTGTCTATTTATCAACTCTTTGAGCAGCTCTCTTACTATTCTCCTCTCGATTCGCCTCAGCAGCTGTTGGATCGGCTCCATCTTTTTCTCCCGCATGCAGGGGAAGGAGCAGAATTTTCTTGGCACCTCCTTTCTCTACATTCGCCACAGCTGTCTTAACTGGACACGTCACCTCCTCCCCATCATCCTTGTTCTTGCCCGTGGTGGGTGCCGCGCTCTTCCTCCGGCTAGAACTGTCACTCCCACAAGAATCACCACCGCCCCCGCTCAATGATCCACCCGATCCTCCGCTCTTGGCCACCCTCCATGGCAATTTGGAGCGCGAAACAACACCCTTCTCCCACGCCTCATCTCCCGTCTTCTTCTTCTCCGGGATGAACCTCAACGCCTTGCTAAACGGTGGGGACGAACCTTTCTCAAGCTGCACCGCACGCACGCGATCCGGTGTCCAATGATCCCACAGATGTAGCAAAAATCTGGGAGAAACTCGTAGACGAGCGGGCACCATTTCATCTCCTCCTTCCCCGCGGACCAACGTCCGGCGTCACCCCTCGCATCAATGGCCTCGATATCCGGCGACTTTCACCCTCAAAAACTCGCCAAAAGCCATTCCTTTTTTTTACATCCATCCACCTCCATGACCTCCCGATCAGGTCTCCAATCATCTCCCCCGCCCTCCTATTCATCATGCCAAGCGGCATCTTCGATACTCGAACCCAGATAGGGATCGAGATGAACTCCACCTCATCCGTGGTTTTTGTACCATCAAACTCCGCCATCACCACCAGGTCTTTTCCAAACATCCATGGACCATCCTCTAAAGCCCTCCTTTTCCCCGATCCCTACGAGAAAGTGAACAAGAATCGGTTCTCCCCCAGCGCCGTGCATGCCACTCCCTTCATTGGGCACCGGATGCGCCCAAGAGATCGCTCTAGGGCATCCGCCGTGGACCGGTTTTTCCGCCAAACACCTTCCCCACCGCCTATAGCCCGGATCCTCCCTTGACATCAACCACCATGCCACCGTTCTTGAGGCCCTTTCGTTCGGCCTCCGACAACCGCATCTTCTCGAACATCCCAAGAATGCCATCAGCCGACGGGTCCATGGTGCACCAAAACCCTAGCTCTCGGCAAGGGTGGTTAGCAGATTGGTTTGAGGGCTCCCGGGTGGGAGA
This sequence comes from Hyparrhenia diplandra, assembly GCA_015847255.1. Taxonomy (NCBI): domain Eukaryota; kingdom Viridiplantae; phylum Streptophyta; class Magnoliopsida; order Poales; family Poaceae; genus Hyparrhenia; species Hyparrhenia diplandra. The sequence continues at coordinate 949,032 of JADLZK010004716.1, forward strand.
GTCTGTGGGGGCCATAGCCCAGGGGTGATGGGACGTGGGAACGTGCCTTCGATCACCGGAGAAAGGACGAAGAGTATGATCGGGGAGAGGGAGGGAGCTGGAGCCCTAGACGCCGCCGAGACCTAACTCGAGTCGCCACGGGCGCCGAGACTTGAGAAACCGTTACCCTATTAGTTCTTACAATGACATTACTAGTTGTTTGAGCATGCCCCATGGCGCTCAAGACGTTGATATTATATTGTTTAATTGTCATGTGCCAAAAAGGTCGTCTTTGGCTAGGGCCCATGAAGGGCATCGCGCGCACGACGCCGTCTACCGCCAGCCGCCGTCCGTCGTCATTCATCGCTTCATCGTTAAGTAATAATTATTTAGGGAATAGCAGCTCGGACTCTCATATATCATATCCGTCAATTACCTAGACTTTAGAGCAAGCAGTTTGCAACCAACGAGGTTTGTGTTTAAAGTAAGTCTCAAGTCAAAGCAGTTTTGCATTTTAAGGCTCAAGAGAAATTAAGCTTGAAAGCTAGGTACTGAAAAGGAATTACGGCGGAGCAACTATTCATCATTTCCATGCATGAGATTTAGCTTCAGAGATCATCTTATGTAGGTGGAAAAGAAAACTTCTTGTACACTCTCTATACTTATTTATTTATTCTCACACTCTAAAGATCACACTCTACTTAAAGACTCTTTAAACGACTAGACTCTATAAAACTTCTTAACAAACTCTAATAGCAAACCAAATATTTAGCTAATAATATATATATATATATATATATATATATATATATATATATATATATATATATATATATATATATAGTAGTAGAGATACTTATCGTGATAACCGGGGTGCTCTCCCCATGCTTTGGATTGAAGTGTAGGGTTTGTTGTGGAAGTTGAGGTAGATGGTAACGATGAAGTCGGCCTATCATGTTTCTCTTCCTTGAAATCTCTGTGAACTCAAATAGACAACAAAGCTAGTGGAACTTGATTAAGCGTTAGTGGTTCTCCATATAGACTTCATGTGTCTAAAGATTTTCAAGATAGATCATGATTATTCGGATAGAACTTCAAAGAAGATTTCTTTTCTAAATGTTTTTTGAGTTTTATATATTTGCATGCAAAGAACTATAATGCAAATGCAACTAGATGAATGCATAATTATTTTTGTGCCACCACAAGTGGATATTCTTATGGGTTGTTACACGCCACAAAATTATTCACATGGGGCTTGAGAATTTTTCAATGCAAGTGCTAATGTATAAATATAGATATGCTAAAGGAAAAAAAAAATGATTATGCAATGCAAGGAAATAAATATGCTAATGCAAGATGCAAAAAGATAAATATGATATGCAATTAAAGATGCAATGCTAAGAACTAAATATGGATAACTACCGAAGTTACCTTTTCGCGAAGGTTCGGTGTTTTAAGTCCTCCGAACTAGACTTCTTACCTTACTTACTCCTCAAGTGTATTATCTCGATTTTAGTGATTGCGTCTCCCGAGATAATGATCTTTGAGGATAGCATCACCCATATTGCTTGCTTGTCCCATGGTTTGAAGTGAAACTTTTGTCGGTGGAAGCGAGCAACATCTTGTTTTAGTGTGCATGCTTTGTGGGTTCAGGATATTTCCTTGTAGAATTTTGGAAGAAGGTCATACTCCTCCATGTTTTGCTCTAAGTATTTCTTGTTTGTAAAGACAAGGTAGAGATCAAGTGCATGGGCTCTGTTGGTGGAAAAACACTAACAGAACCAAAACTTTATTCGTTCGTCTCTAACCTTAGGCACATTAAACAAGGCGAGTTAATGTTTACTTGTTTCATTCATTTATGATTATAACTATCTTCCAAAACAGGATGAGCAACATTTTAGTTTTACATTATTAGGGATTATGAGATCAGAAGAGTGATGTTTAGGAACAAAGATCTTAACATGTGAAACTAAGCGGGATGAATAAGGTTAGGTTTTGACTACAACATGTTTTATTCTTTATTTATGAATATGCCATAATTAGAGAGAAGCTTAGTTAATGATAACTTACCTCAAGATGTTACATTTTATTAGAGTGTGACAAACCTTTGTAACAACTTGTGGTAGTTATTACCTTTGCTTGGAGCTTTCCTTATTTGGCCTCTTGTATATCTTGCTCCTAACTTTTCTCCTTTATTGCATCATCCTTTCTTTCTTTTTTCTGAATTGTGCTAGGACTTTTTGCTCCTCTCATGATTTTTTATTCTGCGTCATTAGTAGACAACACATACCCGAAGGAATATACAAGTAGTAACAAGGATAGTATGGTTCTGAGGGCTAAAGGTCACTTTCTATGCTACTGAAAAGTTTGGTTGAAGATTTTAGCATAGATCATTTATCACATGTTTCACCTTGCTTTTCTAAAGGAATGATTTTATGAAACCTTTAGTTTGATTTTCATGCATCAAAATCATTCGAACTCCTTGTAGAAAAGGGTAATGGTGAGTAGAGAGATTGCAAACCAGCGTGTGAGAGTGATGGAAGCTTGAGAAGAGGAAGAGTAATGTCAAATCTTTAGAGGAATGGAGCTTTCTCCCCCATGCTCGAGCCTTCCGTCACTCGACACTTTAAATGTGATTTGTTTGAACTATCCCTACTTGTGTGTTGCAATCACCATGTCCTTAGATGTTGTTCGTCCTTTTTTATTCCTGTAAGGTTAGTGACTGTTGATATTTCTAACACGATCCTCATTAGGAAGGCGAGAGAAATATATATGGGATATCTATCTAATCATGTTAGCTTGGATATGGGATTTGTCTTGCCTATTGGAAAGAACTTAGCAAGAAAGGCTATGGAACAAATATCCCATGTTGTATTCTTATCTTTTGTAGCATAAAACCATTGCTTAGCTCTTCCCAAAAGTGAGAATGGAAAGAGACGAAGCAAGATTGCATCCTCGGATACGTCCTTCATAGTAAATGTGCTGCAAATCTCCAGGAAGTGTTGGAGATGAGCACTAGCATCTTCATGTGCCTTTCCACAAAATTGACTTGCTTGTACCATATTGATGAGCCCTGGCTTAAGCTCAAAGTCTTTGTCTCCAACCTCTACCTTCGGACCAACAAGAATGTTGTCCGTGGTAGGAGCTGAGAATTCACGAAGTGTCTTGGTTGCCATAGCTTCAAATTCAGATGTCAAGTCTCTAATAACTTGATTAACTTCCAATTCAAGAGGTCTTGGATTTTAGGACGATGATGATGATGATGATGATGATGATGATGATGATGTAGGTCTTTGGAGTTTGTCTAAGTTTTGCTTTTGCCTCGCCTCGATTATCTTTTCAGGATCTTCAACAAAATTCTCGGAAGGTTTCTATTCATACATATATTTTTTCCCCGCATAAGATCAAAACAAATAGAAAACAGGGTTGAACCTGTTTGAGTGTGTGATAATGGGTTCTCAATGCATTAGGTGATGTAAAGGGATCTCTCTTGTTTCCTTATATGATGTGTTTATAGGATTTTTGGCTAGCACCCTTTCTAACTACTAAGTCAGAAACAATACCAACTTAATAGGAGATAACACTTTCTAAGTCTTTGGCTAATACCCTTCCAAACTAAAGAAAGCTGGAAAGAAGCACTAGAAAAACTTATGAAGTTAGAAAACATCTTTTCAAAATTGAAAGATTGACTATGCTCTCCCAAACTAGGAAAGTTTTGAAAAACAAAGCCAAGAAAAATTATTTTTTTCTCGGATAGACTACACCTTCTAAGAACGGCGCCAGAAATGCTTGTTGATATTTCTAACACGATCCTCATTAGGAAGGCGAGAGAAATATATATGGGATATCTATCTAATCATGTTAGCTTGGATATGGGATTAACCTCATGATCCAACAAAGCGAAGTTAGGCGGTGTTAGTAGTGGGATGTAAACTTAGCATCATTATCCATAGTGGAGTTAATCTCACGGGATATGTACTCAAGGTATACCACTCATTTCTAGGCATTACCTATACACTAGTCTGTCACCCTAGCAATAACGCTCAAAGAAATGCGGGCATGGTATTTGTTGAAAGGCCTTGATAAAAGAATGAACATGATATCTCGCAAGCGCCACGTAGATAGAAATACCAATTGTAGCACTTCACCGGAGTAATCCGGTATCGTATTTATATTTTACCACAGGGGAAGGGAAGTCTAAGGAAAAGTAGAGAGAAAAGGATATCTAATGATTTACTCCCTCCGTCCCTAAATAGATGTCATTCTCGCTTCCGAGAAGTCAACGTTTTCAAACCGCCGGTAATTTTATATTAAAATACATAAATATTTATGCTAAGTAATTAGTATCATTGAAAAGATCTTTAAGTCTAGTTTTTTAATAAATTTATCTAGAGATATAAATGTTACACGTATTTTCTACAAACCTAGTCAAAGTTGAGAAAGTTTGACCGACACGTATCCCAAAAACGACTTCTAAAAAGGGACGGAGGGAGTAGATTGTGATTTATTTATGAGATCATCCACTTTTTGGTAGTGTAATACCGAGTAGCCATATGCATCTAACATAACTCAACAGATAAGTCACAGGATAAAGATAATTATATAAATGATAAATACCCAAGTCTAAGATCATCATATGCCACTAGTATCATACGAGCTATTAACATGTTATAGAAAGAATAGAATGAATATTCCTAAGATACTCCTAATCATATATGTCAAATGAATACTACAATTAATGCAATACATCTAGCTATCATGGCAAGGTTGGATTACTTCTACACATGGCAAGCATTACTAATAACAACCAAGGACGAAACTTGATCATTACCATAATTAACTCGACTAGTCCTACATTAGGGAGGGTGGATTCCAAAGGACTCAACAGACCGCCACGCCCGCGATCTACCACACACGGCCGGAATGTATGGTGCAATTGCAGATAAACGTTGTATAAACACCACGTTTACACATTGCTTATCACCCATATATTGATATTCTATATGGATGCTATACAATTCCATGCATAAAATATAAAGCAATCTTACTAAACTAAATATATAATCATAGCAAGCATAAACACATATCAATAAGAATATAATAATTATAAAGATCAAAGCCATAGCAATTGTATTCTAGATATAAGAGTACTTACAGATCGAATACAAGAGAGAAGTCTCAAGAACAATGATCCTTGCTACTTCTTGACTATCGGGAACTCAAGATGAACTTGATCTTCAACTAGAACTAGCTAGGTAGCTAATTACTTCTAGTATGAACTAGGGCTTAGGTCTAGACTAATTTGGACTAGATGTGTATGAGTTGATAAATGAGTATGATAATGAAATTGTTATCACCAGGGTTAGCCGGTCTTCTTATATAGTACTTGGCGATGAACGTCAACCCTTGGATCAAAACGACCTTCAACAACGATTGTAGAAACAACCTCAAAGTCGGTGGTAAACCGACCTAGAAAGGAGAGGTCGACATGTGGGACCCACCCGGCGGCCGGCCTAAATGAGCCCTTTGGCGGCCGCCAGCTCCTTCCTCCTCTTGGCCTCCGGGTTCTTTTTTGGTGTTCTCTCGGTATCTTCTAGAATGTTTTAGTCCACTTTTCGGGTTGAGTTACTTCACGGTCAAGTCCTCGTCTTCATATGTCTTGTATATTCGGAACTTCTCTATTCTTCTCTCGCAATTATCTAACAAGTCCCCGGAAAGTCCTGTAATACCAAAACTTGTGGAATTATATTAGTTAGACCCCTAGACTTATGTTTGTCTTTGACTTGAGCCCTTATTTCATGTTATTTAACTTGTAATTTTATGCTATAACAGTGTCAACAAAGTGACCAAGAATATCCGAAGGGAACTTGTCCTAGGAACATGTTGTTGTTTTCTTTTAGCATGAGCCTTTATGTACTCGAGATGTTTATTATTATTATTCTTAGAACATAAGACAAAAGTTGTATACAAATATGTGATTTAGATTCACTTAATTGTCTTTGATGTTCTTGTGGCCCATTGCTTTGTCCATCCGCTTACGTTGAGTGTTTCTCTTTTCATGATCGTGGTGTATGGCACTCTTCTTCATAGCATAGATTCTTTTTTTTCAAGCAAAATATTAGCGGACACATACCCGAGGGAGTATACAACATGGTTGAAACAGGGGGCTGTTGTCCAAAGTTCATAAGATCTTACTTATGCTAATGAAAAGATGGTTTGATTACTCTTAGCATGATTTTAATTATCATATCTTATATCACATTTTTGTTTGCTGCTGTATTCTAGCATAAGGATCAAGGCAAAGCTGAATTGTAGCAAAAGACTGAGTGAATGAATTGAGACTTACGTTCTTCCATGAATGATGAATGAACCACGTCTTTTGCACAAGGTTGGAGTTCATCATATGCCTTGCTTCATCTCTCGATCCGAGTTTATCTCCGGACTTCCCCAAGCTAGTTTGAAAGCTTCTCTTTTCGCAGGGGTTAGTTTAACAAAATATACCAATGTCTACACAAGTAATATTTAGTTCAATAACCAAACTAGACTCCATGTCTAATTTAATTAAGGAAGGCATTTTAACCTAAGCACCACGCTTAATTTAAAACCTTTGGAAGTGTGTTAACAAAACTTCCAAACCAAAGCATACTATGGTAACATGGTAACATGAAGGCACTATAGAAATTTACACAAGTGGAGATGAAATAGTGTAGTAACTTGAGCATGTCTTAAAGGTAGAGACAACCAAGATAAGGTAGCAACATGACAAGAATTATATGAGTGATTCAATGTTGCTCAATGATTGGTTTGGACATACCTTTACATTGTCATCCTTCGTTCTCCTTGTTGTAGACCTGAAATGGTTAGTAACAAAAATACCCGAAGGAATATTTATAATTATATCTCTATGCTCACTACACGAGGGGGTGTTATAGCAAAAGATCTATACTCATATTACTTCCCCCTAGAGTGCTTGTTTTAGGACAAAAACTCGCCCTTGGGAAACCTTCAAATATGATTCAAGATGATGAAGAGGTTTTCCCTTAAATCACCAATCTCAACTATCAAGCCAATAAGATCAACAACCACCCTTTCTAAATCTTATGAAAAAATATCTCAAGGGGGTTTGAGATCTTATAAGTGGCTAGATTAGAGATGGTAATTAATTCAGGAGTTTGCTCACATGGGCAAGGATTGGATAGAATATTTTAGGAAGTATCTCCTATGCTCATGGATGTTCTCCAGCCATTGATAATGCTCTTTCTGGTCTTCCTTGGATCCTTCATGATATTTCTAAGATCGTAGGTAGACTCAAGAAAAGAACACTAGAGGATTCATTGGGGTCAAGGATGAGGTTAAAGATGGGTTTGGATAAGTTATCTAATCTGAAATAGAAGGAAAGAGACATGAATGGATTCTAAATAGCTTTGCTCTCCTTCTATAGCATCATTAGATATGCCATCCTTGGGTTCCCAACGTCCTTGTAACACCCCTGGTGTTACAGGCTTGCTTAGCACTAACATTAAGACTTAAAAGAAATTAGCAAAATGAGTTTCACAGGTTCCAAAATTCTTAACAACTCACAAAATGATAAACAAACCTTGTGTGACTCGCTGTTATGTTTGGAGTAATAAACAAATATCCAAGTTAATTTACTCGGTGTGCGAAGTTACAAGTTTCTATAAAAGAATAAAAGCAACTAGTGTTAACCTTTGGCATTAAAAAACAAACGAATAGTTAAATATAAAATGTACATGGGCATATATATATATATATGTGTGTGTGTGTGTGTGTGACTCACGCTAACACTCAGTTTCTAAATGTATATGTATTTATACACACGCGCATATACTATATATATATACACACGATATACACACGCATGCAGTGCATGGCCTTGCTTTGAGCTCAGGGAAGGGGGCGATGCGATGCTATTATGTTTGCCGAGTAATTAATCAAAGCTAGTGTTGGTTTATCTCCACTACCGATGGCCGCTGCTGCTGCCATGCACCATGCACTGCTTGGCCGTGCTGTCTCTGCACCGCACGTTGGGATCGACATAGTAGCTAAACTATGCAACTACTCGCGTCTGCTTGTTGCTGCACCCTGCCAGCGTTGTCACTTCACTTTGGATGCCCCTGATCCCGATACAGTGACGACGAGACGTCTCTCTGCCTGCCCTTGTCCTCGTCTTCTTAAATGAAGCTGCACGTTCATAGGTCCTGTTTCTGCAGCGCCGTCGTCTCATCGTCGCATCGCGTCGCTGGGTTCAGCTCGCTACTCGTTTCCTCACCCTGCTGCCTCAGTGGTCATTTCATCTTAATGAAGATGCGGCCACACATGCTTAGTCGATCATGAACAAGCACGTGTGGCCTTGTTTAGATGGCTAAAAATTAGAACCGAATGTCACATCGTACACTGTAGCATGTTTCGTTTGTTAGTGGTAAATATTATCCTATCATGGCGTAACTAGGCTCAAAAGAATCGTCTCACAATGTACATCTAAACTGTGTAACTGTTATTTTTTTTACCTACATTTAATACTCCAAATATATGTCTTTTTGGTGTATTTAATGTGATGTGATGGAGAGAAAGTGAAAAAAAAGTTAGAAATTTTAGCCATCTAAACAAGGCCCAAGCCATTTCCCGCCAAGGCAAGCATGAGCCCTGCTGCACCACGAGGCCATGATCCTCGTCGCGATCGTGTCCCTGCACCAGCGTTTGCTCTTCAATGTTGATGTGCCTCTACTCTGAAGCCATTGCAGACCTACTGCTCCAATATTGGCTGTACTGAGCCAGCGTGTGTACGGCCGAAGTTATTATAGCCGTCTGAGCGCTAGCGGCCGGAGACTTGAACTGTAATACCCGCGTGGCCATGTCCCTACGCTGCACCATTGTTGCCGCTTGTGCCTGGCCACTCCACGTAGAAATGGAGTTTCCCTTCTACAAATGCACGCAGCCCGTGCTTCCTGGCCTAAGTTCTCGCACCAAAGGTAACCATGAAAGTTGTCTAGATAGCCAACCACGTCGAGCCTCAGTCGTTCGCACTCGACCAAGTTTGGACGTCTCGCCGGCGCCGTACTCGCTGCCAAGCGCCACGCGTGTGGCCATCACGGTTGGGCTGTCTCCAGCTTGGCCATCACCTTCATACGAACCTCTGTAAGCTGCTGCACCACTCGGTTCATTAGCCTTTCATGAGCTGCCTTAGCTTGCCGAGATGCCGCGGCCGCCGCGCATCACGTCCGCGAGCACTTTCTTTGCTCGTACGTGAGTTTGGTTAGAGTGCGTACATGTTGTTAGCCTCTTCCTTCTAAAAGTCATCAAATCTCCTCTGGTTTGTAGAATTTGTATAAATTCGAAATTCGTAATAGAGTTCTAAAATCATGAAACTATTACGGTAGCCTTATTTTGTTAGTATGTGCTTTGCTGTAATTTTTATAGAATCATGCATAAGTCCAAAAATCATGGAACAATTTTGTTAGCTTCCTAAAATCATGATCTACCTGTTAATATATCTTTATCTCACATAGTTCTGTAATGTTTCTAGGAGTTCTTTAATTAATTTGAATATGTATAAAACAAAGTAAAGAAACGTGTTGGGTTTTGTATAACTAGAGCACTAGTTTAAATACATATTAAACCGATGAATGAATAAAGCAACGTGTTTGGTTCATATAAATAAAATACTAAGTTCGGAAGAGATGTGTTCTCTGGTGGTGTAGGTACGTAGCCTAGCACGCTAGAGCTAACGCGTAGCATGCGAGAAGCGTGCGTGATGCGATTATCGTTGTTTATTTACGTCTCTGCGTTGCATCCGCGTATATCGTAATAGGAACAACGATGGATCGTGAAGTCATTTGGAGTTGCAGAAAGATGGTGTCTTGCTGATCGTGTCGCTTGGATGGAATGCTAACTTTGGTTAAATCTTACCCAGGCAAGCCCCGGTGCATAACCCCTATTATTCTGCACTTTATATAAATGTTTGTGCATTTACGTTTTGAGGAATTGAATGGAATCCACATGCATATATATCTTTATCCTATGGGTCCTATTAGCATGACAGGTTCGTGTAGAATGCTATGCTATAGGTCTTCGTAGAAGAAGACGAGTGATTTCTTGTCACTCGCGAGATAGGAAATATTTATTATGATGCTATCACATGGATTATATATGGATAATAATTTGGAGACCGGGCGGGACCGTATTTGGATTTGGATTGGACTTGGTTGGGCAATCTGAGCGAGGCTCTGATCGTGCTTGTTCCGCCTGTGTCGGTTAAGGACCGTCCGTTGCTGCGGATGGTAGTCAGGTCACAGATTTATTATCCCGAGCACATACTTGCTTATGGGAGCGGGAAGACTTGTTACCCTCTTGTCGTGGGTTCCGGCTCTATCCGGGCCGACTGTAGGGAGGCGGAGATGGTGGACGCCCAAGCAGCGCCATACTGAGTCGCGGACTCAGGAGTTGGGAACTTGGGGTCCGAGTTGGACGGGGACTTGGAGCCCTCGACAGGAGTGGAATGGGTTGGCCTCGGTTTGTGCAGTTTTTGTAGCGCACATGAGGCGTGTGTTTTTCGGGGTACCCAGCTGGGGACATTGATTCGCGAATCGCCGTTGCAGAGACGGTACGACTTGGCTATGGTCTGGCATCGTAGTAAGATATGGAATATGGAAAATGGAATTAAAATTATTGTTCTGATGGCTCAACTCTTGCTTGAAAGTAGCAAAGGTGCTTACCTAGAATGGTTAGGTAATTGAACTAATCATGACTGCTTATAAAATAAAAATAAGGATGCACATTTAGTAATGCTTCTTGCAGCTACAATAAACCCACAAGCCAAATAGTCTTGCATATCCTTGGAGTCTTTTATTTCCTCCCGACGGGTAAGTCTTATGGAGTACAATTGAGTACTCGGGGTTTGTTCTACCTCATTGCGGGTGACAGTGTTGACGAAGCTGACTTTTGTGTGTGGAAATCTCCCGGTGGGCTCGGCGAGAATTTCCTTCGCGTTGCGGACTAGAGTTATTTAAAATTCAAACCAAAAATGTCTTCCAAAGAAAAGTCTTACATTGTGTTACCATTTCCGCTGAAAACTCGATGTTGTATTCAAGTCACGTATGAAATGGTTAATAATGTTGTAAGCTTTACTCTCTCATTTATGATCCTGATGGAAAAATGTGGATCTTCGAGTTCTCCCTTTGGGTGTGCTCGCCGGAACTGTATGATTTATTGTGCTCACTTGGGTATTTTGTGTCTAATGGAAGACAAATACTCTTGGGAGTGCATTAAGTCAGGCGGTTCTGCCACAGTCCTTTATAAGAATAAGGATGCTTTCTAAGAGACTCTTTCCTTAAGAGGATTTGGTTTATAGGCACTCAAAAGTCTTATGTGAAGCAAGAAGTTTGTCTCCCAAAATCATCACCATAAAAGAATCAAGGGTAGAATTGCTTCTTCCCTTGGAGGTGTTTAGAGTATTGATGGTTTAGGATTGGTAGCTAATCAAAGGATTGAAATGATTATGATCCGGCTATCAAAACTTCTTCTATGGTCTAGAGGATGTTTTCTTCTCTTCCTTTGGATGTTCATGGAAAATTCTAAGAAAAAGATCATACCCGCTGAGTTTGTCAAGAACAAACCTTGCTTAGAAAAGGAAAGAAAAGTTCCTCCAGAAAACTGCATGATGGTCATGCCAACAACTTTTCTAGGATGAGATCCAAATACATTATCCTTTGTAAAGGATAGGAATTGGCCCGAGGTTAACTTCAGAATTCCCTCCTATCTTGGGTTGTTTCATGATCATTTAGATCAACCTTAAGCACACTCATGGCCGTGTGGGATAGAATAGGTTCTAAAGATTCTAGTGGCCTGAAGCATATGCTTATTGGTGCAAAGATAAAGATAGATGTGGAATCCGAGGATCCCAAAAAAGATATAAAAAGAAAGACTAAGATATGGTACAAGATTAGTTATGCTCAATGTTTTCTCAAAGAACCATTCCTCCCTAAGAACGGCGCCGTAAATGCTTGTTGGTATTTGATAAGCCTCTAAAAATAAATATTTATAATAATCCGCAGTTTAACGGATACTAGTGAGCATTTCACCGGGAGAGGGTTTTAATATCGAATCCACGGGGAGGATGGTATGAGAATAAGCGAGGCATATAACTAATCCCCTCGAGCAAAAGAATCAAGGACAGGGAGAGGATCAAGAGGTAAGAAGATTCCTATGGTTGTCCGGGGTTCTCATTCTTGTAAGTTATGTTGATATCTTGTTCTTAAAGGGACGTACTCAAGGGAAAGTAAGGGCGAAAACTTACTATTCCCCAAAGAACATCGTCCCTACGTGTCCTATCCTACGGGATGTGGAATCCAAAGGAATCAATGGTACTTGTCACTACCACGATCTACCACGCTCCGGCAAGTAGGGTGCATTCACAAGTAACTTTGATCTAGGCACCACGCCTATACCTAAGCATACCCCTCTAATCTATAGATTCCCATAGATTAAAGTACTCAAAGAGTTATGAACATTAAGAATAATACTAACACTGAAGATAATATGATACTTACTCAAACAAGAAGTTGATCCACCATAGAAGTCTCAGGATCAAGTGCTATAAAGCCTTTGATCCCGGAGGTACAAGCGTAGAGGAGTCACCGACATGTCCGGTGCTTCCCCTTCTTCTCCTCCACTCACTCTTTTTGCTCTCAAGAATAGATCTAGAACTCTAATTAAGTTCTTTGATCTCATCTCTCAACTTGATATTCACTCTTGATTAGATCTAATTAGATCTAATCTACTTCTAATTACATGTCTAATTCTACTTCACTAATCCCTTAGAGAGAGGTTATCCTTACATTGGGATACCTCTACAACTGAGAGATAATGAGATAGAATAAGATAGTAATGAATTAGGGTTTAACCCTGGGGTCAGGAGGTCTTCTTATATAGGCCTTGGCGATGAACGATAGCCCTTGGATCAAACCGACCTTGGCAACGGTGTAGATACAACCTCAAAGTCGGTTACAAACCGACCTACGAAGATGAGCCCTGTTTGGCTATCAGTAGCCCCGGCGGCCGGCCCAAATGCCACCGGGCGGCCGCCAGTGGTCTTGTGGCCCAACCGAGCCATGTTTCTCCCGGTGTCTTCGGTACCTTCTAGAGTGTTTTAGTCCACATTTTGGGTTGAGTTACTTCACGGTCAAGGCTTGTCATTGTATGAGATGTATATTCCTAACTTTCTCCATTCTTCTCTCGCATTTATCCGTTAAGTCCCCGAAAAATATATAAATCACCAAAGCTCGTGGAATTATGTTAGTTAAACCCCTAGACTTATGTTGATATTAATTTTATGCCCTTATTTCATGTTAGTTGACTAGTAATTTTATGCTATAACAGTGTCAACACCGTCAACAACGATACCGTCAAGTGTAACCAAAGAGCGAGGACGACCGTCAAGGAAAGGAGGGAGAGATGTCATGTTTCAAAAAGGTTATGACGGCTAGGGCCCATGAAGGGCACTACACGCAAGACGCCGCCAATGCCAGTTCGCCGCCGCAGTCCGTCGTCATCCATCGCTTCATCGTTAAGTAATAATTATTTAGGGATTAAATATTTAAGGAAAGAAATAAATTGCTTTGTCAAAAGGTATTGCGATCTATAAGAAAACCTCCTAGATATTTCTTAGCATGCAAGTCTTTCTCGGACTATAAATACAAGGGAGCATGAATCGTTAAATCTTAATCGTAAAAAATTAAAGGGGTAACATCCAACAGCTCTTGTCTTGAGGCTCCTCCCTCTCTACCCCTAGTGCACGAAGTCGCCGCACGTCCTCATCGCCGGTGCTGCTGTTCACCATCATCGCCGCCTCCTACTTCGCTTGTTTGTCGCCGGCCTACGTCATATACGCCCCGATGTCGCCGTTCGTCTTCACCACTACCTCCTACCTCGCCGACCCGCCGTCAACACCGCCCAGCGCCGCCGCCGCCCTCGGCGCTGCCGGCAGCCACATGTCACGCCGGAATCGATCTGGTTTGTGACATTAATATTGTTTTACAAAACAAATAATCTTTGAGCTACATTACTCATACTCATACGATATAATGTGACAATCAAATTGTTGAGTTAATGACTTGCGCAATTTATTATTATTTTGATTATTTCTTTTGCGAAAAGACATTATTATAAGTATTACTATAACTTCAAGTGGATTGCAAGTGTAATTACTATATGATTTGCTTAGTATATTATTCCACGCTTGATAATTTTTTAAAATTAATATTTATCCTAATGTATATATGTTTCCTTTTTTTTGAGAATTACACAGTACAACGCAGACGCTCACAATACGCACGCACACTCACCCCTATGACACACGTACGCAAACCCTACCCCTATGAGCACCTCCAAAGGACCGAGCACCCGACAAATATGGAGTTTTCGAAGTCACCATTGGCACATCGTCGCCGACCGAACGTCGTTTACCACTTAATGCATAACGCCGGTAAATCCTGGGAGAATCTCAGAAAAAAGTGCGAGCACCAGGATTTGAACTCTAGTGGGTAGCGTCCCACTGGACCATCCTACCATTGGACTACAAGACAATTTGCATTGTATATATGTTTCCTTGGTCTACATATATAGTCGAACATAGCTTTGTGCAAAGTTTCAGCTTAATATCGGCATAAGTGTGTATTTCAAATAGCTTTTGTGTATATATTGTACTTATAGATGTTGAATTATTTCTCATAATAGCACATATTAGCATTTACATGTAGATTTAACATATATTTTCTTTTTGTAACGGTTCATATGGCTAGTTTTAGTACAAATTATAGATGTATATATATTACGTTATATTATATTTCATAATGTCATGTATTGTCTTTTAGTTCAAACTTAGGGGGTCAAGCATTATCTTTTCGTCGACTATTTATAAAAGGAAATATTATAGGGTAAGTTACTTATCTTTTATAACTATGGAGATTTGTTTGAGTTTTTCCATATAGGTTTTATTGATAAGCCCATGGATGGTGCCCTAAGTTTCTTAACAAAAATTTGCAAGTCCTAGTTAATTAGGATTATATCAAGACTTATTTGTTGAACTTAATCCGAGGGTCTTGCTTTTATTTTTCATTTTCCTGCTCTAATCTCACCTAAAGTTTTATTGTCATACTGATACAATATATAAAAAAATAAGTACTTAGGGAAGACAAATTAAATTATAATTATGGGATGGCCAAATTTAGTACACCCTAGGAGAAAAATCAAACTATTATAATTATGGGATACCAAGATGGTCATATCTTTAATCTACATGTTAGTAGGTGTGGCCAGTGCCAATGTTGACGTAGATGCCATGGACGCCTGACATTGTGAGACCAGCGGCCTATGTGTTTGCATCTTGTACGTTTGTGCTAGAATCATCACTCTTATTTTTTATCACGCACATGCTAGTTCACGTACGAACACGTTTGTGCTTAACTTCTTGGACGTACATGGTTTGAGTCACGGCCTTTGTAAACACTATCCTATGGGCATTCAGCTAGCTGTGTCCCAAGGAACATCATCATGTACGTTTGTTATTATTAGGACAGGCTAGTTCACGTATATACACGTTTCTACTTACACGTACTTTGTTTGATCGAGTCACGACCTGTATAAACTATGGGCATCCAGTTGTTTCCCAGAGAACATCATCATGTACGTTTGTGCTTACACTTACTTGACGTTGGTCGTGACAGCATATGCATTGTTGTTTGGCCAAGCGACCAAACTACATTTTTTTTCTGATGAAAGGACCAATCTACATTCACTGTTATCGTCGATAACTCTTGTTAGTTGCAGCAAAAGGGGCCCTTTTAAAGTAGGTCCCTAGGCACCCACAAACTTCAACGTAGCTTCGCCCATGAAAAGGGCAATATGACATCGTGTCTTAATTAACAATGGACAAAACGCTCACTTTGTTTCCAATAGAAGAGCCAAGCTACTACACAAATATTAGTGTGTGTATATATACATACATTATCATAGAGCATGTATCTCACGCAATTGGGTACTTCATTCTTCTTCTTCTCCAAAGGTTGTTATTTACTTCTTTGTTAGTTAGAAGTTCCAAAAAAAAACATTCTTCAAAATTTAGTTGACTGTTCGTTGCTCGGTTGGTATATAGTGCAATCAATTAAGATGTCTGCTAAGAATGAAAGTAGGATGTCTATCCCAATTTCGATTTTATTCTTGCAAAAGATGATAGCATTATTTCGAGACAAGATGTTATGTTTCTAAAGACTAAGTAATGTTTTGATTACATAATTTTTCTCGTTTATTGATTTGTTTTGGTATTATAACAGTTGCGACAGAGACAACCATTTGATAGTACGTGATCATGGCTGCCGCACCCGCACCTTCGACTGTGACAGCTGAATTGATCAACGAATTTAACCAGGACAATTTTGACCATGCTCATGGCGTGTTGTTTAACGACTTTATCGACTACCTCAACACAAGGACCGATATAGTATCCGTTAAAGAAATAAATGTGACAGACGAAGATGAGGATATAGATCTTTGTGAAGGTGCAGGGAATAAAAACATCGTTGTCTACTACAGGGTGGGAGACGATGGCCAGGAATATGTTGACGGAATACCAGAGATCTATTATTGCGAGCAGATCAATTGAATAATGCGAGCAAACATGCCCATCTGAAGTTCCTTTATGGTTGATTTCATATATATGTGTGTGTGTCTGGTGAATCTACTAGTAGTGTCCAACTCGTTATATGTAATAAATAAATCCTACTCATTATATGTAACAAATAAACATTAAGATGTCTTGTTATTGACAAGTAAAGTATGTCTGGTGAAGTATTTATATCTTGTCGATTTCGGCTAGATTGGACCGAAATTGACACGTGAATTAGAGGATTGGGAGGAGAGGATGGAGCAGGGGGGGAGGCGGCGGCGCGGGCGGCAGCCGCGGGCGGGGCGGCGGCGCTTGGCGCGCGCGCTGCCCGAGGGGGCGGCGGCGCGTGGCAGCTTGGGCGGTAGAGGGAGGGGGCGGCGTGGGGAGAGGGAGGCAGGAGAGTTGGGATAAAAATTCTTTATTTGCTTGTTGCCTTGAAAGACATGCACCCCTTACTTATATAGCCCGGCTAGTGGGACTTGTATCTCAAGCAATCTCTCTAAAGGTTTCCTTATAAATTGGAATACTTTTTACAAGCTTATCCTATTTATTTATTTCCTAATAAGGGTCTCCCCTTATAGATGAGATAGCCCCTTGCACACCAAAACGCCTAAAGATAATCCTAGATATTTTCCTCCTTTATCTCCGAATTAGTTGTCGAAGAATCGCGGAAGGGAGGAGACGGGGGGCGGGGCGCGAAGCCAGCCTGGGGGCGGCGGCGCCCTTGGCTTGGGCCGGGCCCTGTCCTCCTGGGTCCTTTTCCTGGGTCATGACATCTCCCCCCCTTCTCCGACCGGGCGCGTCCCTCGCGCTGGATGAAAGTCCATTCGGTCACCCGGGATGGAGATCACCTGCCTCGAACGATGAGCTCAACTGCGCAGACGAGCCGACCCCGCACCGGGTTCCTAAGGATCATATTCTCCCTTGTACGCTTGGGATCAAACTCCAAGAGATAGTGAAGGTTGCCGGCGTAGCCGTGGTAGATGTAGCGATGGGACGCGCGCCGTCCCTGCTATGCCGTCGACGACGGGCGCCGGGGAGCTCCTTGGAACACCCACCTCAAGGTGCTGGTGCACCATGTCTCGGGGGTGGGCTCTCCAGAATGTGAAACGCCACCGGGAGGAGCGTTGGACGAAGAGTGGAAGGAGACGCCCGGATGGTGATGTCGTGGCGAGTAGGAGGAGTGGCCGCCAAGTTCAACATCGCACCGCACATGAAGGAGCCGACGTTGAACGAGAGAGGGCGAGAGCCGATGGGCGCCCTCTCGCATCATAGCCGATGTGGACGTTGTCGACGGTGAGGAAGAGGCGATCCATGCCGCCGAGGGAAGACGACCCGGGCCGGGCCAACGTGGTGGCGCCTCGGCCACATGCCGCCAAGCAGGATGGCGGTCGGTGCTGCTGAAGTTGGGTCTGACGTGTATGCTCCCAAGGTGAGGAAGTTCGTCCTGCGAGCTCTGCCCTGAAGCAAGGCGCCCAAAGCAGGTCCGGCAGTAGTGGAGAGGAGGAAGCTGGAAGGTAGAACCGCCGCCGTCGAGTAGTAGGCCGTCCTCAAGCGCCCATCTTTGGAGCGGCGCCGCTCGCGTGGTGACGTCGAGGGCGATGCGGCGTGAGATGTTGATCCTCCGGTGTAGCCCGGCGTGGCCGGGACGAAGACTCGGTGGAAGTGTCATAGAGGTTAAGCGATCGCATGCCTTGAACGTTCCCAAGTCTTGTCGTAGGTATCCGGATGCCGGCGAAGATGCGACCGGAGCAAGCCGGGCCGGGCGCCCCGGCCGTGGCGGTGGGAGCTGATGTGAATGTGTTTCGGGCGACCGCCGCGTCGCATCGCAGCTCGTGGGTCGCGAGAAGTCCCATGTCACGCGGCCCCGTGCTTGCCAACCAAGGCATGCCAAGGATGACGTCGACGCCATCGCCCGGCCGGGCATGACGAGGGCGCCGATGTCGAAGGTGCCGGGCGTCGGCGTAGACGCACGCCGAGGTGGCAGCCCGGCAAGTAGAGGTGGCGCCGGTGCCGGTGGTTATCGCGACGCCGCGACCGGCCGAGTCCGAGGCCCGCCGAGGTCACCACGCGAGGGTCGATGTAGTTGTGCGTTGCTCCGAAGTCGACGATGATGTTTGTGCCCGTGCCTCGAGATCATACCGACGAGGTAGAGAGAATAAGCACCACGCATCTGGGGAGGAGGGGTCCCCGACGAGGACCTTTAGGTCACTAATCTTTGACGTCCGCCGAGCAGCGCCGTCGTCCGATCGCCGGTGTAGTCGTTGAAGATCGTGATGTCGAAGAGGTGCTTGCACTTGTGACCCCGTGTGAACGGGCTCGTCCAGTTGAAGCGAGTCCGCCTTGCGCCGCTCGGTCATCTCCTTCGTGTCGCCCGCTTGAACGGCCGAGTTGGTGCAGGCGATGAGGGGGCACGGGGGGCGCCAGGGGTAGGGGTGCTGGCGCCCTGCCCTTCGCCATTCTTGCTGGCTTGCCGGTGTTGTAGAGGATGGAGAGATGGCGCTCATATGCCCCTGGCGAGAGACATGGCTGCCTCCATGTCCTGGGATTCTCGCATCTCGACGTCCGTCTTGAGCGGTTCGCCCAAGCCCGCTATATAGATATTGACCCTGGCCGCTGATCGTCGAGGTTGCCGCGGCGCGTGCTACGTGTGCAAGGAACTGCTACGGTACTCATCGACACGCCTGTCTTCCTTCCGAGGCCAGCTCACCCAACGGATTCCGCCCCGTTCACCGGGTCGGCGCCGTTGACGTATTGAGCGAAGCTTTGCCCAATTGGCCACCGGTTTCTCCCGGGACAGCCTCATGTACCACTGCTGTGCTCCTCCCGTGAGATGATAGGAAGCATACCGGACTTGCTCAGTAGTCGGGCGTACCTTGTCCCCTGAAGAATTGCTCGCAGCGGTTGATCCATGGGAGGGGATCGTCCTTGCCATCATAGGTAGGGAAGGACAGCTTGTGCAGGCGGGGAGCGAGACCACGGGAAGGTGTCGATCGGAGGAGGAGGAGGGGGCGGCGCATGCGCCCCGATGATGATGTGCTCGCTGATTCGCCTTCGGCCTTAAGTAACCCTTCTTCGCCAGATTCTCCGTGATCACCGGCTGTGACCTGATTGTCCTGGTTCTGTTTGCCATCAGTCCGCTTCTTGATGAAGTCGCGGGCTGCCGACTCGAACATTGCTCGCATCTCGATCTCGGCGTCATGGAGTTGTTGACGGTGTTTGAGCATGGCTCGGATCTTCACGTGAGAGGATAGCGAAGTTTATCGTCGAGCTTGTCCATCCCTGGTGTTGATCTTGGCGAACTCATCCCCCAAGTTCTTGATCGGTTTCTTGGCTTCGGCGCCCATGGTGGTGGGTGGATCGTAGTAGTCTCCGGATACCGGCCGTCGATTTCGCCAGATTGGGCCGAAATTGACACGTGAATTAGAGGATTGGGAGGAGAGGATGGAGCAGGGGGAGGCGGCGGCGGCGGCGGCAGCAGCCGGCGGCGGCGGCGGCGGCTGCGGCGCAAGCAGCCCGAGGGGGCGGCGGCGTGGTGGCGGCGGCGGTAGAGGGCAGGGGGCGCGCGTGGGAGAGAGGGAGGCAGGAGAGTTGGGATAAAAATTCTTTATTTGCTTGTTGCCTTGAAAGATTACAGACCCCTTACTTATATAGCCCGGCTAGTGGGACTTGTATCTCAAGCAATCTCTCTAAAGGTTTTCTTATAAATTGGAATACCTTTTACAAGCTTATCCTATTTATTTATTTCCTAATAAGGGTCTTCCTCATAGATGAGATAGCCCCTTGCACACCAAAAACGCCTAAAGATAATCCTAGATATTTTCCTCCCTTTATCTCGAATTAGTTGCCGAAGAATCCGCGGAAGGGAGGAGACGGGCGGGGCGCGCGAGCCTAGGGGGGCGGCGCGCGCGCGAGCCCGTGGGGCGGCGCCGGCGCCCTTGGGCCGGCCGGGCCTGTCCTCCTGGGCCCTATTTCCTGGGTCATGAACATTCAACTAATTTAGGTGCAATTATGTTCTGAGAATCAGAGAGCAATAATAGACAGATACCGGATGGTTCCCAATATTGTCATCGAACATCTAGATCACGGACGGCTACCAAACTATTTAGGTGCTTTTTCTAGATAGGATGAAATGCATTGGCTTGGCATAGTTTTTATTTGATTTAGAAAAGTGTTTTAATGTTGAGCTGGATGCACCTTGGGGCTTGGCATAGTTTTTATTGGCCGAGTGTCATTTAAGCACTTGACAAAGAGGGCTTTGCCGAGTGTTATTTGCCATGGGCGGCACTCGGCATAGCTTTTGCTGAGTGTTTTTGGCGGGCAAAGAAGGGGAATCTGGTAGTGACTACCTAAAACTGACCGCAAATTCATCTTCACGATGGATGTCATTTGGGGTCAGGTTCTTCCCATGGAGCAGCACCAGTAGGGTAGGGGCGCCGCTGGAGGTTGCACAGGAGTTAGGCTGGGCTCTGTCGACAGTTTTCACCAGCACCATGGAGGGGCACCGTCGGCTTCCGCACCAGCGCCATCCATAGCCTCGCAAGGGAACACAAGCCATGTCGGGGAGGTCACACCGGGGAGGTTACATAACATCCCCTGTCCCAGCTGAAAAGCATTTGATAGTACGTGATCATGGCTGCCGCATCCCCTGTCTTAGCTCAATTGATCAACGAATGGAACTAGAACGATTTTCCCCATTGTGATGGCGTGCGGTTTACCGACTCTATGGAGTACCTCGACACGAGGCTGGATATAGAACACGTTAAAGAAATAGCTGTGGCAGACAAATATGAGGATATAGATTTTTGTGACAGTGCAGGATATAAACATCGTTGGGAGAAGATGGAAATTTATGGAATAGATGGGCACGTTCGCTCGCATTATTAAATTGATACTTTGCCTTTCACATATGAAGGCATAATAAAAAGTGTATAAAGGTAGCTTTTGATGGACACGCCGCAATAATAAATCTGGGGGTGGGAGAAGACTTCTTAACATATTCCTTTCCATCTCTTTCTTTCTTCTTTTCTTGCTCGAGGGTGTGCACGCCCGTTGACCCAGGGCCACTGCCCCTCCGCTCTCTCCTTCCGACATTTTGATCCCCGAACACAGCTATGATCTCATTGGCTAACGGCATTTTCATACAGAGGTAGCCCGGGTGGGGCACCGCATCCAAAGCGTTTGTGACTCCACGATCAAAAATGGTGTTGTAGGTATAGTACATGTCCACCACGTTGAAGGTGATGTTCTCGGTGCAATGATGAGGTTCCTTCCCGAAGGAGACCGGCAAAGTTATCTTCCCGATGGTACCGACTTGCTGCCCTCCTCCGAAGCCAAATAGAGGATTGCCCGCCGGTTCTAGCAGATTTCTATCGAGCCCCATTTTGTCGAAGGTGGATGCTAATAGGATGTCCGGGCGTAGCTGCGGTGTCAATGAGTATTCTTGTCATTGTCCGGCCTCCGACGTTGGTGTCTATGACCATTGCGCCTGCGTGTGATTTGTAGTCTCCGAGTTTCATGTCCCTCGCGTTGAAGGTGATGGGGATGTGTGACCATCGATCGCTTTTTTGTGGGGCCCTCCTTTCCCACGTGATGTACCCCTGCGGTGGTGCTCTTTCCTCCGCACTTGTTGTCGTGGGTCCTTGTTGGAGCCCCTATTATAGCAAGGATGACTCCGTTAGAGGAGGTAGGTTTGCGGATGATGGTTTGGATCTCTTGCTTAACGGAGGTGACGAAGGTGGGGGGGTAATGTCGGTAGCTGAGGAGGTGGCGGCCAGCTTGGGTTTTGGTACTGCATCTGTAGAGGCTCTCTAGGTGAGAGACGATATATTGTTGATGGCTATAGTGGGGTTGTTGTTGTGGCTGGTTGTATGGATTATGGTAGGTGTTTTGTTGGAAAGCTGGGTGATGGAAGCCCAGGTAAGTGTTGGTAAAAGTTATCCTACAGAAATATTTATAATTTGTATAGTCTGCAAGCGAACAGATCACGATGAGCACTTCACCCGAGAGGGTTTTTAAATATCGAATCCACAAGGAGAATGGTGTGAGGGTAATGAGACAAAACTAAATCCCTGAGATTATAGGAAGGAACTGGAGTATAGATAAAGTGTGAGAAGATGTCTATGGTTGTCTAGTTTATATTCTTCTAAGGCTCGAAGATATTTCTTAATGGGGATGTACTCAAAGGAAGACAAGGTCGAAACTTGAAATTCCTCTAGTAACTGGTTCCTACTAGTCCTATCCAACGGGAGATGGAATTCAAAGGAATCAATGGTACTCATCACTACCACGAGCTACCACACTCGGAAGGTAGGGTGTATTTACGAGTTATCTAGCCCAAACACCACGTTTGCACTAGGGGTAACAACTTCAATTCATGAGCGACAAGAATCAAAGTACTTTAATGAGTCGTAAACGAGGAAAGAAATAAAGTCAAGTGATCTTACTCAAATATAAGGTTGATCCACCAAAGAAGTCTCAAGATCAAGTGCAATGAAGCCTTTGATCCCAGAGGTACAAGCGTAGAGGAGTCACCATGCAGATCCCGGTACTTCCCCTTCTTCTCCTCTACTCTACCCTTTATCTTCAAGAACGGATCTAGAACTCTTATAAAGTTCTTCGATCTATCTCTACTTTCTACTATCTCTCTCAACTTGATCTCAGCCCTTCTAATTAGAGAGGTATGGCTCTAGCCGTTGATCGAGTCGAGTCCGATGAATAATGATTTTCATGCTTAGGGCAGAGGTAGGGTCATCCTTATATAGTCGCGGGCCGATGAATATGGACCCTTGGATCAAACCGACCTTCAATAACGGTATAGATACAACCTCAAAGTCGTTTTTGAAACCCGACCTAAGAAGATGAGGCCGACCTATGGGTCCCACCCGGGCGGCCGGCCTAAACCTCTCTCGGGCGGCCGCCAAAGCCCCCGGTGGACCCTGTGGTGTCGCTTCTCCGGTGCCTTCCGGTGTTTTCTAGAATGTTTTAGTTCACTTTTTGGATCGAAATTCACCACCGATGAATATTCTTATTATTTGGGAGGTTATCTCTCGAATTTTCCAAAGATTTACCCGTGCCAAGTCCCCGAAAAAAGATATAAATCACCAAAACTTGTGGAACTGTGTTAGTAAAGCCCCTAATCTAGGTTGATATTCATTTTATAGCCTTATTATATGTTTAATTGAGATATAAAAGTAGAGCTTAAGAGGTGTCAACAAGCTCCCCACACTTAGGCTTTTACTGCCTCGAGAAAAGAATGGTTATAACAAAGTTGTAAGTCAAGACATCAAGCATAAAACAATTTCATGGTCATAATTATAGTGTGGGATTTTAGCAGTCTTACCAAGAACTTTAAGTAGTTGAGAAACAAGATAGTTGAAAATAGAGTACCTTATTCCTTCAATCAAATCAGTTGGAGTTTTTGCAATAATTTTTTTTTGAAAAGAAACATAGCTTACTTCTTTTCTTCCGTGGTACTCTCAAATCACTCAATAAATATATATATATGTAGTATTTTTGGATCCTCACAAGAACATATAATTAATGTTTAAAAACATCCTACTTCTAATAAAGTCAGACTGAGTTTTCGTGTTTGTCAAGGATGTAGCATACTTACCTTGCATGTATTTGCAACGTCAAAGATGGATCCAAGGAGAGACATCCTCTTAGATCAAGATGTGTATGTGTGTGCTAATTCTACTATACTCTTGTAAACTTCTCTCTTTTGAAATAAATATTTTTGCAAACAAGATCATGGGCTATCTTTATTTTTCTTTTTTGGAGAGGTGGGGCTCGCCGCCGCTTTCGAGACTTTTGTCTTTTTTATTTCCTCTCTCTTTAAAGATGTGGGTTCTATTCACCCCTGACACTTGTCCATTTTTCATCTTTATTTATTTTTTCTTTTCTTTTCTCTCTCTTTTTTTACATACTATTTTTTGCATAGCCCATGCCTTGCTTTACAAAAATAATTTATTGAATTTTTAGAGAGATAAAAACTGGAGCATATAAATATTTTGTAAACATAACAATAAGTGAGTGTACGTGATCTTGATCTTTAGAGCATGATAAGTCTCTCAACTTGGGTCACAATATTTTGACAAAGCTCAACACAAAGTAAATAGCTTATTGCTGGTTTTAATACTCATAGCAAGCATGGCTTTAGTAGGATATATCAATTACCACGAAGATGAAGTAAAGCTATTAATTTAATATTTTTTTGAAATAAATTCTCCAAAAAAAAAAGATATCAAGAATTAAGTTCTCACTAGTCTTCTATCTCAAATTCCACAACAGCTTAAGCAACTTGGGATCTTTAATAAATTATTTTCCCAAAAGCAATTAATTCAACCATGAAAAGTATTATGTAAGTCTAACTTTGAACAAAGCATATCAATATATTTTATTCTTTTTATTATTTAGCATATCATCAAATGGTTCAAAACCGACAAAACATAAGCCAAAATGTGAATGAAAGCAAAGTTCGTGGAGAGCAAACCGAGAGTCGGAAAATTTTGAGGACGAGGAGAGGAGATGGATGCCATTGTGGGATTGCTCGCGGCCGCCAGAGCTCGTGGCATCTCGACCCGAGATTTGTCGTGTTGGATCCTCGCTTTTGTGTACATTGTTTTGCTTCACTTTTTGGGTTCGGGCCAGTTGTTCTTGACGTTAATCTTGTCTCCCCACACTATGTTTTATTATCCTTTATCCAAAAACATGGTGGAGACAAGAAAAACATATACAAAAATATAGAAAATAAAAACTGAGATAATGGATCGACAATTATTAAAAACAAGAGCACTCTTTATTCATTCAAACCAAACTAATTATTGACTCACAAGCAAACTTGACTCGATGATAAATTAAACCGACTAAACACTAACTTGACACGAAGCAAATTGACTCGACGCGACTCGACACCTAAGATGAGTGCTCTTATAATCACGAGCATCTCACATCTTCTCACAAAGTTTATTGAGAATGCGCCAAGCACACCAACCCGCTTAACTAAAGCTGCGTTTCTCTTTTTCCACACCTCTAAACGCCTAGTGGTGTGGCTCCAATTCTCGTGCTCTCGCTCGGAGAGAAAATTTTTCATATGAATATACCTCTCGCACGGAGTTACGCCATGGTCATCCTCCCAGGGCTTCACCATTAGCTCGCAGCTTCCCCGGCTGGATGAATCTAACTTGATCCGAGTAGCACGCACTCCATCAAGGATGAGACGGGAGTCGGGTGTAGCTACTTTTTTCCGATGTTGCCAAACTTGTCCCATCGACGTTGGCAAGCTTTTCGTTAGCGCCCTAGAGCTTGGAGTTTGGTGCCTTCTAGAACCGAACCTTCTTAATGATTTCTTCACGGCGGGCAGCAAGAGCATGCCGAGCTAAGATTTGAGCTTGAGAAAGCTTAAGCCGGGGATGGTGGTGGAGTCATGATAGCCGAGGCTTAGGCATATACGGGACTATGGCTTTGGAGGTTGATGGAGGTGGAGTGGATGAAGTAGCCGGCCGCCATGGCCAGTCGTCAGACGCATCATGCGAAGTCTCGGTGTTCTTCATGGCTAATTTTGGTGGTGCTGGTCGCCGGTTTTACGAAGGATGAATAAGATAAGATTAAATGATCGATGGGCTCGTTTATATAGGCAAGAGGTGTCCGGAATAGGATGGAAAGGTTCGTAATACTTTCCTACGTAAATGACTTTAGAATGTTCATCATTACAATGGGCAAGTTCTAGAGTATTCCTAGAACAAAAATGGGACTATTATGCCGCCCTGTGCCCATTCAGTCGGCCGCCTTGCCACGAAAGTGCACCGGTTTGCCCTTTTTCCTACGATCTAATATCCCTATTCTAGTTGTAATGCTTATACTTTTGGCCCATAAAAATAAATCCTACGTAAATTAAATCACATGGCTAGGGAATAACCATAAAATCTATTTCATCTATTTCATTTAATTCGTCAGGGCTTATTGGGCTCATAGAAAATTTTAAGACGTTGGCCATTTACCTTGAATAACTTACCTTCTGAGTCTTGGAGAGTGATTTCAGGTGTGATGATGAATTTACTACCTTAAAAGGTCCTTCCCATTTACTCGAAGCTTTCCATGCCTCGAATAATTTGACCCCTGGAATTAAAAAGTAATACTTGATCTCCCGGAGCTTAAAGTCTTTATCTTAATCCTCTAGTCATGCCATCTCTGGTTCTTTCCTTGTAGATCTTGGCATTATGATAAGCTTTCTCTCTCCATTCATCCAACTCGATAGTTGCATCTTCCCTCCTGTACTCTCGGCGCCAAGATCCATATTCCATCTCTTGATTGCCGTGAGCTTTGAACTCTAACTCCCATGTGCAAATGACAAGGTTTTTGCCGTAGACAAGTTGATATGGAGTCATTCCAATTGGTGTCTTGTAGGCAGTCCCTGTATGCCCATAGTGCTTCCGGAAGTCTATCCTTCCACTTGATTCCCATCTCTTCAACTGTTTTCTCGTAAGATGTTCTTGATTTGTTTATTTGAGGTCTCTTCTTACCCACTTGTTTGAGGGTGGTAAGTTGTAGCAACATTGTGACGAACTCCATGTTTCAATAAATATTGTCGAATTTTCGTCAATGAAGTGGCTTCCTCCGTCACTAATTACCATTCGAGGTACTCAAAATCTTGGAAATATAGTCTCTTCAAACATCTTTTATTGAACTCTTGCCATCCCTTTGTTTTGCACTGCAGAGCTTCAACCCATTTTGAAACGTAATCCATTGCTACTAAGATTTGTTCATAATTTCGGATTTTGGGAATGGTCCCATGTAATCAATTCTCCGGACATCAAAGTGTTCTATTTGGAGATTGGTTGTTAGAGGCATAGCATCTCTTGCATTGATATTTCGTGCCTCGACAAGCTTCACATCTTGGATGAAATCTTTTGTGTCTTGATACATGGTTGGCCAAAAAATCCCGCTTGCCAAATCTTTGCATGTGTTACGAATGCCCCATAATGACCTCCATATGGTGATGAGTGACATCTTTCAATAATCGAAGTCCTTCTTCTTTGGCACACATCTTCTCGAGTAGCCCATCAGAGCAAACTCGAAGAGGTATGGCTCATCCCATAGATGATGACGACTTTCATACATAAGCTTCTTTTTATGCACTTTTTGGTGCTACATATATCCTGCAACCATAAAATTAACAAGATCTCGCATACCGGGGATGGGGTATGGGTTATCCGATAAAACATATAGTCCCCCCGAAAGTGAGTCATTAATAGGCAATTCATTTGATTTTTCAAAATGCATTCTTGACAAATGATCGAGCAACAGAATTTTCTACTCCTTTCTTATCTCTAATTTCTAAATCAAACTCTTGGAGTAACAAAATCCATCTTATCAAATGAGGTTTAGCATCTTTCTTGGTGAGCAAATATTTCAAAGCAAAGATGATCGGTGTAAACAAGTACTTTAGCTCCTACCAAATAAGATCTAAACTTGTCTATAGCATAAACAAGCGCTAGCAACTCCTTTCTCAGTGGTAGCATAATTAAGTTATGGTCCGGTTAAAGTTTTACTAGCATAAGCAATAGCATGATGCTTCTTGTCTTTGGTTTGCCCTAACACTTTGCCCCCACAAAGCATAGTCACCGGCATCACACATAATTTCAAAAGGCAAAAGAACGATCGGGGGGTTGGATGATTGGTGCGAAATAAGAGCCTTTTTTCAAAGTTTCAAAAGCTTTTAGACAAGCATCATCAAAAACAAAGGGAGCATCCTTGGCTAATAAAATTTGGTAAGTGTCTAGCAATATGTGAAAAATCTTTTTATAAACCTCACGATAGAAAAAGTAGCTGCCTAAAAAACTTCTTATCCCTTTGATATTCATAGGTGGAGGTAACTGTTCTATAACTTCTATTTTTTGCCTTATCTACCTCTATTCCCTTTTAAAATAAGATGACCAAGCACTATTCCTTCTCTAACCATAAAATGACATTTTTCCCAATTAAGGACTAAGTGCTTTTCCTCACATCTTTGCAAAACCCTGTCTAAGTTTTCTAGACAATCATCAAAAGTTTTTCCATAAACAGAAAAATCATCCATGAAAACTTTCATAATCTCTTCAATCATTTCAAAATATAGACATCATACATCTTTGAAAAGAAGCGGTGCATTACATAACCCAAAAGACATTCTTCTATAAGCATAAGTTCCATATGGGCATGTAAAAGTGGTTTTGCTTTTGATCATTAGGATGGATTGGGATTTAGTGATATCGAGAATATTCATCAAGGAAATAAAAGTAAGAATGATTTGCCAATCGCTCTAACATCTCATCAATGAAAGGCAATCGAAAAGTGATCCTTCTTTGTAGCCTTGTTTAGTTTTCTATAATCTATGCACATTCTCCATCCCGTAACAGATTCTTTGAGGAATTAATTCGTTTTTATCATTTTTAACAACTGTCATGCCTCCTTTCTTAGGCCCAACTTGTACAGGGCTTACCCACTCGCTATGTGGCACGGGATATATAATAATCCGTGTAACAACTTAAGAACTTCCTTCTTAACTACATCTCTCATCGCATTATTGAGTCTGGCGAGGCTCTATAGATGGGGGTATATCTCGGATCTCGTAGGAATACGATGAGTGCAAAGAGCAGAACTTATTCCTTTTAAGTCATCGAGTGAATGGCCTAAGGTTTGGCGATGTTTTTCCAAGACAGATTATCAGCCTAAGAGTGCATTTTGGAGTAAGTTTATCATTTATGATCACGGGGAGACTCTAGATCTTGATTGAGGAAAGCATAGGTGAGGCATGGTGGTAAAGGTTTAAGTTCAATGGGAGGTCTAGGCGGGTTTTCAAATTCATCTAGAGGTTCTCAAGTGGTAGGATTTTCATCCTCTTCTTCAATAAAGAACTCGAATCGCCCCTCTTGATTAGACTCCATAAAATATTCTATAGTGGCCTCTTTAACTTCCTCCATAGGGTCTGGTTTTGGACAAGACTCGGTTTTAGCATGAATGGCTTGGACTATAGGTAATGAAAATTTAAGATTTTGGTCTAGCTGAAAGTCTAATTCTAGGGTTGTCCTTTAAAAGTAAGCCTTTCTATCGGTTGTCCTATTAGCAAGCCAAACTCCATGATATCAAAGATATAGAAGCTAAGATGTACCATGGTGTTGTTAACCTTAATTGGTAGAACATAAAAGAATTCTCGAGCTTTGGACAATTTGTCACGAAGGGCTTAGTAACAATTTTGTAGTGGGACTCAATGGCATATTTTTGAGAAGTTCATGAGCAAAAGATAAAGCCAAGATATTTATTCCCACAATAGGATTGTAAAGAGCATCAAAAGCGTCTTTATCAATTTGGCAAACGAATAGGTACAGAAGGTGAATCCAAGCGGATTACATCAGAGGAAAGCTATGATTCTTCTGTCCATTCACTACTTATGATTGAGACAAGCTCTTCTGTGGTTCCTTTTAAATGTCTCAAATCAGAAGGGTCTAAAGGATAAGATTGTGATGTTTTAGCCTTCGAGATTCTAATCGATATCTCGAGGTGTTTCCATAATCTGTAAAAGAAATCATACTCGATATCGAATAAGAAGACAAAGATTGAAGTAACCTCCGGTTCTTTTTAAATCTAAAGGTTCGGCTTTTTGGAATTTGTAAAGAATTGGATTTAGCTAATCCTTCGTCTTTGTCTATGATTTCTTCTATTTTTAAGTATTTCCCTGTAGTTGGATCATCCTCCTTGTTTGCCACTATTTTTATTTAAGACAAAGAATGCATTCGGGGGATTGAAAGGTGAATGAAGGATCCATTCGCAGAGGTGTTCAAGTATTTTCTAGATTTTCTATTCGACGAATATAGAAATGTTGAATTAGAACATGGTGCAGTATGGCTAGATTAGGTCCGATTTGGAAAGAAGATCAAAACGTTCGGTAGGCACTCAAAGATTCATTATCCTTACTGTTTGGAGGATAGGATTGAGAGCCTAAAGTTGACTAGTTTGGACATGGGGATAGAAATCTGCACAAAATTCATTTAAGCAAGTTTCCCAGTCACCACCCATTCTCTCTTTATTTCTATTGTACTATTGGTGAGCTTTTTTCCTTTCAATGAGAATGGAAAGAGCATCCAACAGATTGCTTCAGGGGGACATGCCTTCAATATGGAGGCATTTACATGTCTCCTCGAAAGTTTGGAGATGAAGGAAAGGGTTTTTCGTCTAATTCTCCCGAGAATGTATGATTTCGGACCATCTCTATCAACCTAGGGCTTAAAACTCATAAGAACTAGCTTGAATAGGTTTAGATGATAGCACAAGTTTACAAGCTTGCCCATTGGGTGCCAAGTATTGGTAAAGACGGGTCTTATCCATTTGGATAGTGGTTTTAAAAATCTAAAAAGAAAAATCTATACTAATGATATGATACAAGATTTAGTTTAGCTCAAGCGTTCAGCAACAGATTCTCCACGACAACGGCGCCAGAAAAGCTTGTTCGTAAAAGTTATCCTACAAAAATATTTATAATTTGTATAGTCTACAAGCGAACAGATACGATGAGCACTTCACCCGGGAGAGGGTTTTTAAATATCGAATCCACAAGGAGAATGGTGTGAGGGTAATGAGACAAAACTAAATCCCTGAGATTATAGGAAGGAACTGGAGTATAGATAAAGTGTGAGAAGATGTCTATGGTTGTCTAGTTTATATTCTTGTAAGGCTTGAAGATATTTCTTAATGGGGATGTACTCAAAGGAAGACAAGGTCAAAACTTGAAATTCCTCCAGTAACTGGTTCCTACTAGTCCTATCCAACGGGAGATGGAATTCAAAGGAATCAATGGTACTATCACTACCACGAGCTACCACACTCCGGAAAGGTAGGGTGTATTTACGAGTTATCTAGCCCAAACACCACGTTTGCACTAGGGGTAACAACTTCAATTCAAGAGCGACAAGAATCAAAGTACTCTAATGAGTCGTAAACCGAAAGAAATAAAGTCAAGTGATCTTACTCAAATATAAGGTTGATCCACCAAAGAAGTCTCAAGATCAAGTGCAATGAAGCCTTTGATCCCAGAGGTACAAGCGTAGAGGAGTCACCGACAGATCCGGTACTTCCCCTTCTTCTCCTCTACTCTACTCTTTATCTCTCAAGAACAGATCTGGAACTCTTATAAAGTTCTTCGATCTATCTCTCTACTTTCTATTATCTCTATCAACTTGATCTCAGCTCTTCTAATTAGAGAGGTATGACTCTAGCTGTTGATCGAGTCGAGTCGATGAATAATGATTTTCATGCTTAGGCGAGAGGTAGGGTCATCCTTATATAGTCGTGGCGATGAATATGGACCCTTGGATCAAACCGACCTTCAATAACGGTATAGATACAACCTCAAAGTCGGTTTGAAACCGACCTAAGAAGATGAGGTCGACTGTGGGTCCCACGGCGGGCCGGCCTAAACCTCTCGGTGGCGCCAGGCCTCGGTGGACCAGTGGTGTCGGGCGTCTCCGGTGTTTTCTAGAATGTTTTAGTTCACTTTTTGGATCGAAATTCACCACCGATGAATCTTATTATTTGGGAGGTTATCTCTCGAATTTTCCGGCATTTAACATCAAGTCCCCTAAAAGATATAAATCACCAAAACTTGTGGAACTGTGTTAGTAAAGCCCCTAATCTAGGTTGATATTCATTTTATACCCTTATTATATGTTTAGTTGAGATATAAAAGTAGAGCTTAAGAGGTGTCCTTGAAGAATTTGGAGCTCCGTAGTTGATGGGAGTATATTTGTAGTGATTTGGATTGCAAAGGTGGGGCGGGGTTTTCTTGAGTGGTTGACTTGTCCTTGGGAGTTTTGCGAGTCTAGATCTCTCTCCATTGCTTTCTTTCCTTTTGCGAAGTTTGGGCATTGCCTAGTATAGTGGCATTTTCCTTCTCTGCAGTAGTGGCAAAACATCGGCCATGAGCCCTTGATCTATTGTCGTATGGGTTGGGTCCGAGTCTCTTGTGTGGTTGTTTTGTGCGGGAGGTTCTTTGGGAGGGACGCCTTGGCTGGCGGAGGTGCTATGACGATCGCACCGACTCTAAGCGGGTCAGGGCGGTGGTGTGGATCTATGCGGTTGTGTTGACGCTCTCGCGGTGGGCGCGGTTGTTTCTAGGAAGGTTATGGAGGCTTGAAAGCGTCAAGCTTTGCCTTGTGGCTAGTATCGGCTCGCAATACTTATCCAAAGATCGATGTAACTCTCCGAAGGTTTTGGGCTGCTTCCGCTCAATTTTGGAATGGCATGGGCTTGGTCGGATGCACGCACTTGCTGCCATGATGACGCTCTGATCGGAGACCCCTTCCGTTCTTACCTTGGTTTGCAAGAACCTTCGCCGCCGATCTTGTAGTGGCTCGTTCAGTCATTGTACTACATTCGGTAGCTCCGTGCTATTCACGATTTCACAATCCACGCCTTTGAAGTTTGTCTCGAGTGTAGTTCGGAGCTCTGCCCATGAGCAGATAGAGTTCGGAGGGTGGGTGCAGTACCAGGACTGTGCGATCCCCCTTGCTACGATGATGAATGACTTGGCCATTGTCGTAAGAGTATAGATAGATATACATGCTTCGTAGGTCATGATGAACTATCAAAGGTCCGAGGTTCTAGAGTATCTAGGGAGGTGTTGGTGGCCGTAAGTCGGAGGCCACTCCGAGAGTTGGAGAGCATAGGATAGTGGTGCCTTTGGGTCATAGTGTGTGGCTTTGGGGTGTGCGGCTTATGGTTTGGGCGGGGGTTGTCATCCGCGGTTGGGAGGCACGGGTAGATATGAGTGATACGTGATGTGGTGGTAGGGTTTTGTTGCTAGGCGAGGTTTTTGTAGTGGTGGCGGTGGGGGGTGGTGGATTGTGAGCGGGTGGTGGCACGGTGAGTCAAGGGCACTGGAGGGTAGGCGCCTCGAAGGCCCTCTACCTCTCGCCCCGGCCCGATCTCTTGGTCTATCCAGCGAGCTTCACCATTGCTACTTGGCCCGCTCCCGAGGGCCCTAAGGTCACGCCTTCGATCAAGGCCCCGCAGCAATCTTCTCTTTTCGAGGATATGAGTTTGCATCACTCCAAGGGCCTCGGTCCCCTAGGCGGCCTCTTCCTCTTCATCCCTCGTCGATGGGTCATCCATGAGACCGTCGGCGGAGCCCAGGGTAACCACGACTTACAGGTGCTAGAGCAGGGGCTGCCGCTGACAACGGAGCCCCTAGCCGGGGCGATTTCTACGAGGAGGCCGAGGGGAATCCGAGCTAGCGACTATGGTGGCGGCCTCCGGCGGCAATGGCGGTAACGGGTGGAGCCGAGGCTCCCATCTCGTCCCCCGTGGTTGAGCCCCCGGTCCCGGTCGGAGGGAGGGGCCACAGCCCTGGCGGGTTTAGGCCTTGCTCCGGTGGCTGAACTTCCAGCCGCGGGGTCCCCGGGCGGCTGGCATCGGTGCGGCGTGTATTAGCCGGCATGTCTTTTGATCGGTCCCCATGGACGGCGCCAAGCGTGGGCATCACTCCGCCCCTCGACCTTCGTGAACCCGAAGGGTGCGGGAGGAGAGGAGAGGGCTTCCCACGCAGTGTGAAACGACTAAGGGAACGATGAGTGAGCTGGAGTAAATGAAGGCCGGCCTCCGCTGGATTGCCAAAGGTTAGGTCGATCGGAGGTCGGTGGGTTTTGTGGAGGCTCAACTTGTGGAGGGTTCAGTGCTTCAATTTGATTGAATGGCCATAAATTTAGCCACCAACCGACCCCACTACACTATGCCCATACCTGGGTATTTATAGGAAGTCGAGGGATCGGGTGGCCGCTTTACAACTTGGTACATGGTAGGTAGGAGCTTACATTCCCTAACAGGGTAGACCCATGCGAGGGGTAAACATGGGATTTGCCCTTGCAGGGTTAACAGAACACACACATGACCTAGGGCGATCTTGCTCGATAAGTTTTCCTCATGCGCCGCCGCTCTCTCTCGACTCCTGCGAAGGAGGCCCACGCGCTGAGCCCCTCCGCTACATCCTCTGTTTGCCAACCGTGCCTCCAATTGGTCCACCCGCTAGTCCAGGCTCCATCTTGGCTTTCCTTACGTCCTGCAGTTCAAAGAGTGCGGACGCGCTACTTCCCGAACAGGTGACGGGGCGAATGGAGCCCGGAGCTTCCGCCGGCCTTCGGTAGCCCGTGAAGGGTCCTCCACAGCGATCATTTGCATAGCCCAAAGAGTTAGCCGAGGATTGCATACCTTCGGAGGAGGTCGGCTCCATGCCCTTTCGGCTATGTTGACGCCCGCTCAATGCCTTGGAAAGACAATTGGGTCTCGTCCCCGCATGCGGAGGATCGAAGGAGGCCCGACCTCCGAAGAAGGGAGCGGCCCGAGGTCACTTGGGTCCTCCGCTATCCTCTAGGCTAGCAGAGGCCCCTTTGCGATCTTTGCCTGTGATGTTCCAAGAGTTAACCGTGAAACATGTCGCTTGGCCCGCCATGGTGAGGCCTGCGGTGCTGCCGGGGCCGGTGAGGGTCGCCCTCCCTAACACGGAGTGTCATTTTGCCTTGGATAACAACCCTTCGGTGTTGTCCTTCAATACTTCGGCCTCGTTTGGCGGTAACCAACGACAAATTAAATACCGTCAACACAACACCAAAACAACCTAGAAATAGGGATTTCAACTAACATATTCCAAAGTTTTGGTGTTTATTTGGACTTGCAGGTACAAACTCAAGGATGATCACTTTGGGCCAAAAAGACAAAGAAAAAGAAATAAAATCAACAAATAGAAAAAAGGCCCAAAGAAGCAAATGGCAAGCCCAAACAAGAATCGGGACAAAACGTCAAAACCAGGCGGGCCAAGACCACTGCACAACTTTTCACAAAGCAAGAAGGCCCGGCCCAAGCGAAGCCCAAAGCGAGGCGGCCCGGCAGAGCGCTTGCAAGACCACCTGAAGTGCGGCCGCACTGAAATTTTGAGGCGGTTCGGGCCCAGCCGGGGAGGCGGTTTGTTACCTTCCAAACCGACACTACCGATGTTGGATGGTCGGTTTGACGCGTATGGAACGTTTTCCTAGGTCGGTTTAGGTGATTTTAGCACTTAGGCCCCTCCCCTTGTGTATAAATAGC
Organism: Hyparrhenia diplandra; assembly: GCA_015847255.1. Taxonomy (NCBI): domain Eukaryota; kingdom Viridiplantae; phylum Streptophyta; class Magnoliopsida; order Poales; family Poaceae; genus Hyparrhenia; species Hyparrhenia diplandra. The sequence goes on from JADLZK010004716.1 coordinate 984,799, forward strand.
TCCCTCCTTCACCTCTCTACACAACAATTCCAAGGAGAAACAGGTCCACTTGTGCAAGAGAGTAGAATTAGATCTTCTTCTTCTTCTACTTCTTCTATCTTCTTCTAAATTCTAGAGAGTGAGAGAGGGAAAAGCTAGAAAGAAGCTTTGTTCTTTCTACGGGAGTTCTTAGGTTTCGCCTCTCGGTGTTCCGTGGTTCCTAGGAGGACCAGTCTTGGGACTTGTCGGTACCCGCCCGGCTTGTACCCTCTGCAAGCTACTTACACTTTGGTAAGAAGTCTTGTGATTATCTTGCAGACTACTTAATTTCCTTCGTATATTTCTTAGCTGTTGTAGACTTGCGGGATTGGTAGATTGTCTCGTTAAGAGCGTTAGTTCTTGGTGAAGGAACTCTTTGGCCGGGGAACCTTGGCCAACATCAAGAGCTGTGACCAATAGTGCAAAGCGTCGTGTTTGGACTAGCGTTCACCTACCTTTTGCGGTGCATCCCACGGTTGAGGGTAGGCGGCTTGGTCATGACAAGCCTTGTCCGTCCCCTTGAAATCCCCCGTTCAGGCGTGTGTCGTAGAGCTAATTGCGGACTCTACCCATTTGGGAGCTTGCCGGTGCCGAAAATAAGTAGACAACAGACTTTAGGAATCTTTGCACGGAAAACTTAGCCTATAGATACCGCGCTACTCTTAGAAAACAAACCCTTGCCTTAGGTTGACATAGACCGAAAAGCGGCCGCAAGCGACCGTCCTTGTGTAAAATACGATACCCGCACTTACCACGGGTGAAGTGCTACAACGGTATTTCCGTGCGCCATGGATTTCTCTGTGTGCGTAAGAAACACCAACAAGCATTTCTGGTGCCGTTGTTGGGGACGGTTGTCGTAGTTATATCTCGAGCCTAGTCAACCTTTTGCGGTGACTGGTAGTATCCTTTAAACAAAAATACCAAAAGAGTCCCCAATTACTCATGGAGCAACCTACCCTACAAATCCTGTCCGCTCCTAAGGGCGAGCTTGTAGAACCACGCCAACTGCGAAGCCAATCACAGCTTCGAGAATATGAGCCGCCCCTGGCTTTATAGCCATGGTTCAGGCCCGAGCCTTTTCGGGCTCGGAATATGAAAACCCCTATCATCACTTATGGGAGTTTGAGCAGCTTCTCGGCTCGCGACAGTGCGCGTGCATGACACACGACACACCGAGGTGGAAGTTGTTTCCGTTCTCTCTCACCGAGAGGGTGACTCAATGGTACGCCCATAACGTAGGGTTGGTAAACGGAGAATGGGAAGAAGCTGCAAAGCAGATTACGTGGTAGCGTTCTACCCTATATCCGTAATCGCGGCCCTGCGACAAGAGATACTCAATTCCAACAAATAGAGGGTGAAACCTTAGGTGCATCCTGGGACTGGTTTACCACGCTTACACGATCCGGCCCAGACCTGTCCATACCAAACCATGTGCTTTTACAGCATTTACGGCTAGGATTGGACAGGCCACCGCCTCTCGCGCTTGATTTAGCCGGCCGGTGGGTCATTTTCCCACAAAACCACGGCGGAAGGAGAATCTCTCCTAAACCGTATTCTTGAGAATACTCCTCCGCTAGAGCCCATCCGAGTAGAACCCAAGCGTAAAACCAGAGGAAGTCTCTTCTACCGATGCCGAACCCGTTAAAATCGTAGAGAGACCCCGCCCGAACGTAATGCAAGGACACCGTATGCAGATCTCCGTTCTTCGAGGTTGACTTTCGATCAATTTGGTGACACCTCGAAGTACGAACAATGGAAGAAACCACCTATCGGCCCAGCCACGAACAACCCCTCGGATAAATCCTTCCTCCAGAGTCTATTAAGGAGCTAACGGCTATAATGAGCACGGAATGGTTGCGAGAGGAAGGACCCTCTTTTCGAAGAAATTCGGATAAGTGGCCCCTCTACACCAATCCATTGCAAATATCGTGGAAACGGGTGGAAGTCATGTATAACCCCGGTGTGGGGATAAACATAATGTCCCAAACCTTTGCACAAACTTGTGACGAAGAAGCCGTTAGGACCCCCACAAAGACGGACCTTGCGCATAGCACCACGTACCACCATTGAAAGCCGTGAAGATATACATGAACAAATCTTCCAACACCGGGATGTCAAGTTGTCTCCGGATTTTCATATTTTTGATATCCAAGACTTCGACATCGATCGGGCATCCCTTGGAGAAGATTCTTGATCTATCAACATCCGGGATTTAGATGTCAAACTCGGGAAGAAAAAGTTTTCTATCCCAGTTACTCGAGCTAAAAACTCGGTAACAGAACCCTTCCTTGAGTACGACACGCCCGAGGAGGTCATGGGAGTGATGCTATATGAAAACCCTTAAGCAGACCTAGAAAAAGACGCCCAATTCTTCATTGAAGAAGAGGGCGACTCGTGGGAACTCATAGAACTTCCCAAAGAGGAAGAGCTAACTCGACCTCGATTGAGCTTAAACCCCTACCCCAGGCCTACGCTATGTCTTCCTAAACGGCGATTCACAAGCACCGGTCATCATAAGCGATAAACTTAGTGACCAGGAAACCACCTAGCTAATAGCCGTCTTAGAGAAACACAGATCGGTCTTTGGGTATTCCCTTCAAGATCTGAAAGGGGTAAGCCAAACACTATGCACACATCGCATTCCTATTGACCCCGCCAGCATTACCCCATCATGCGAACCCCGGCGTAGGCTCAATAATGCGATGCGTGAAGTCGTGAAGAAGGAAGTTCTCCAGCTTCTTCACGTAGGGATTATCTATCCTGTACCACACGTTGATTGGGTTAGCCCAGTCCAAGTGGTCCCTAAAAAGGTAGGAATGACAGTCGTTGAGAACGCTAAAAATGAACTCATTCCACAAAGACAGGTCACAAGTGTGGAGAATGTGTATTGATTATAGAAAACTTAACAAGGCAACAAAGAAAGATCACTTCCCGCCGCCCCTTTATTGATGAAATGTTGGAGCGGTTAGCTTAAACATTCTTTCTTTTGTTTCCTTGACGGTATTCTCGGCTACCACCGGATCCCGATCCACCCCGATGACGAGCAAGACCACGTTCACATGCCCATACGGAACCTATGCCTACCGTAGAATGTCATTTACGTGTAATGCACCTGCTTCTTTTCAGCGGTGCATGATGTCTATCTTCTCGACATGATCGAGGAAATCATGGAGGTCTTCATGGACGATTTCTCGCCTATGGTAAGACTTTCGAAAGTTGTCCGAAGAACCTAGACCGGGTCTTGCAGCGATGCCAAGAAAAGGACTCCGGTAATTGAACCGGGAAAAGTGCCACTTTATGGTCCGAGAAGGCATCGTTTTGGGCACCTCGTGTCCGAGAGGGGGATAGAGGTAGACAAAGCCAAAATAGACGTTATTGAAAAGCTACCACCCCCGTGAACGTCAAAGGTATCCGTAGTTTTCTAGGCCACGCAGGTTTTATAGAAGATTCATAAAAGATTTTTCACAAATCGCTAGACCCCTTACGGCCCCCGCTAGCCAAGGACATACCCTTTGACTTCATAGATGAGTGCTTACACGCTTTTGAAACCCTGAAGAAAGCACTCATCTCGGCTCCGATCATCCAACCCCCGGATTGGTCGTTGCCATTCGAAATCATGTGCGATGCTAGCGACTACGCTGTTGGTGCGGTCTTAGGCTAACCCAAGGACAAAAAGCAGCATGCCATCGCATATGCTAGCAAAACTCTGACAGGAGCCCAGCTTAATTACGCTCACGACGGAAAAGGAACTCCCGGCAAGTAGTCTTTGCTATCGAGAAGTTTCGATCCTACTTAGTGAAAAAAAAATAATCGCCTTCACGAGATCATGCCGCCCTTAAGTATCTTCTTACCAAAAAGGATGCGAAACCTCGCTTGATCCGCTGGATTCTTCTGCTCCAAGAATTTGACATCGAAATAAAAGATAAAAAAGGAGTAGAAAATACAGTTGCGGATCATTTGTCGCGTATGCAGGTAACTAACATGCAGGAACTACCAATCAACGACTACCTGCGCGACGACATGCTACTCAAGGTGTCGCACTTCAACCCATGGTACGCAAACATTGTGAATTACATGGTTGCAGGCTATGTACCACCTGGGGAGAACAAGCGGAAACTCCAAATGGAGAGCAGACGGCACCTATGGGATGACCCATATCATGCGGACAGGTGTGTGCGGACGGCTTCTTCGAGAAGATGCATACCAAGGGAGGAAGGAATGCAGATCATCGAAAAATGTCATGCATCTCCCTACGCCGGACATCTAGGAGTATTCCGCACACAAGCCAAAATTTGGTAAAGGCGGATTCTTCCGGGCCGACGATGTACGGCGACACAAAAGAGTTCATCGAGAAGATGCTACAACCGCCGTAAGACGGGAACATCACAGCTCATGATGCAATGCCCCTACATTACAACCTTCAAATAGAAATATTTGATGTGTGGGGCATTGACTACATGGGGCCATTCCAGAAGTCCCATGATTGCGAGTACATCCTGGTGGCAGTGGACTACGTGTCGAAGTGGGTAGAGGCACTACCATGCGTAGCTGCCGATGGCAAGCACGCACGCAAGATGTTCCATGAAATCATCTTCCCCGTTTCGAACACCACGCATGGTGATGGGTGTGACGGAGGATCACATTTCAAGGACAAATCATTCAAGGCATTCTTGAAAGAGCTTGGCACTCGCACAATATTGCTACCCCTATCATCCGCGAAACCGGCGGGCAAGCCGAAACCTCCAATAAACAAATCAAAAACATCCTACGTAAGACGGTCAACGAGATGGGGAAAGGTTGGAAAAACAAGCTACCCGATGCTCTCGGGCATATCGGACAGCTTATAAAGCCCCCATCGACATGTCACCTTATCACCGGTCTATGGCAAAACCTTCCATTTACCGCTTGAGCCGAGCATCGAGCTCATTGGGCCATCAAGAAGTGGAATATGGACGCCGACTCATTTGGGAAGAACCGTCGAGACAAATCTCCGAACTAGAAGAAAGGCGAGAAAAGGCATTACCACAAAGGCGAAGCTCTACAAAGAGCGCACAAAACGATGGCATGATCACGTATCAAGATCAAAGAATTCACCACGGAGACAAAGTACTCCTATTCAACTCCCGGGTGAAACTGCTCGCGAAGGAAAGCTAAGGAGCAAATGGAAAGGACCAGACACCGTCATCAACACGCCGCCACATGGTGCAATCACAATCCAAGATGACGCAGTGAGATACAAAAGGTAAACGGTCAACGCCTTAAGCTTTTTTCTTTGAGCCAAGATATCGATCTTAACCAAGAGCTCGATAGAATAGATTTATGCTTTGAGAATTAATTTATGTTGATCAGCATATAAAAAAAGGGGATATTTATAAATTAAAATTGTTACAACTAAAATATATATATATATATATATATATATATATATATATATATATATATAAATACATAAGGTAATAATAAAACATAAAAGTTATCTATATATTTTTACTTTGTTTTAAATAAAGTATTTACCTTGTTATTTTTTTTTTTACTTCACTAAATTTATGCTGGTCATTTGCTACACAAAGGATATCTACTTTCTAAATTAATCAAAGCATAAACTATTTTCAAAATTTGAATTTGAGAATCAATTAAAGATCAGCAAGAAAGGAAACGTTTTCTCGCGGCAAACCCCAGTTCAAAACTTTTCGAAAAGGAAATGGATGTGGCCGAAAACTTCGACGAGGGGGACACACGGGGTGGTGCGCGCACCACCGGGTGCACCCGCACCACCCGGTGCGCCCGCACCCGGCCGGCCCCGCTTCGATGCGGGATTTCGCCCATCACCTTCTCCTTTCTCACAACCTGCAGTAGTAAGGTTTGCTCCGCCCGATTTCGACACGCTAAAACCGAGAGGAGAGTTTGTCCTATAAAATCCACCCTCCTTCTCTCCATTCTTCACACCAATCCTTCTTGCTCTTCTCTTCCCTCAAATCCTCTTCTTCTAAGCCAAGAACAGCCGCAATGGCGGACCATGCCCTCACTCTCTACACTCGCTCGCTCACTTTGCTCTCTCAAGGAGGATGACTTGATCTTCCCTAGTGATGAGGTGGAACCATCCTCGGCCGCCCCCTCTTGCCGTGCTCCCTCCCCACGCCACTCATCTAGTGGAGGAAACAGCTATGTGTCCACGAGGCGCATACATGACACGCAAGAGTATCCTTGGGCGCCCACCTCGTCCTACGGTGGGCACCCTGGGCGTCAAGAGGAAGGAGCCCGAAGCAGCTGGCGCCCGTACTACATCAACAGAGACGTTCTCCTTCCACACCTCCGACTACGCTTACCCGTACACCGTTGTTGGTGTCGACATGCCCACAGGAGGACGTGGGAAAGGGCTTATGAAGAAGCCGACTCCTACTCCAGTGACTTCTCCAAATGCTCCACTTCGTATCCCTCGGGCGAATCCTAGAAAGGCCCCGAATGTTGTTGAAAGTCGCTCGAGTAGTGAGGGCCCTATGAGGGTACCCCGTGCTACACCTAGGAAGGCTCCCAATGTTTTCGAGAGCCGTTCCGAGGGTACTCCATCACTGCACACAGCTGGGAGTAGCACGGTTCCTAAGGTCCCTTTGCTAGCAACCTTAAACGCTAGAGTTAACTCTCTAAACAAGCTAGTGAAAACCTTAACCATGGGAGGTAGGGGGGCAGATTTAGAGAATGCGGATATTAGGAAGGAATTAGACTCTTTTCGCCTCAACTCCAAGACTAAGTCTGGCTAGGGTCGCTAGAACGCTAACTGAGAACACGCCCTACGGAAGTTCGCTTGTTGCGCTACCTCTTTATCAATAATTAGGCGCGCACTAGTTTAATTTTCAGCATTTTCCTTCCAATCAATTTGTAATTCCTTCAAAGTGTGCGCCTGAGTTTGAATTATTTATAAATTCAATAAAGTTTTATTATTATATTGTCTATGTCTCCACTTGTTTTTGTCCTTGTGCAAAAGAAAACTAAAAATAGGTACAAAAACAAGTGTGGGGGAGGCTCACGAGTCAAAGGTACGTAATTTGTTAAATTTAAATTTTGACTTGTGATTTATCTTAAGTGCTAAAACCTGAACCAAGTTAACAAAAACTCCATCTCTATATCTACCAATTGATACATGGCATGCATACATTTTATTCCTTGCCAAAACCAAACTTTTGTTGAGCAACTATCCATTAGGGACCCCATGCTTATCTAAATAATTGATCTTTGTGATATGGTAGAATGACTTGACGCTTGCTCTCTTTTTTGCAATAAGGCTTGGTTTTATCTTCGAAAATTTAAAATAAAGCATGCTCATGGTTTGACTTAGCCAAATCCTACCAAAGCCTGAACAATGATATAATTATCCACTATAGCTACTCCCCGCTGTGTTGAGTTTTTGTCGCCCGTTGATCAAGCGTTGAGAGAGGCTCATACTCCCAAGATATACACGCACATATACACGCCGGTTCTCACAATGAGAATTGCGCACCACATGCATCTCCGCCATCCACCAAATAAATACTCCATTCATACCATGATCATCTCCTGTTATCAAGAAAAATGCGAGAGAGAAAGATACAGCCGCAGAAAAGAAAAGAGAAAAAGAATAAGAGATGAATAATGGACACGTGTCCGAGGGCGAGTAGAGCCCACATCTCCAAAAAAAAAAAAAAGGAGAAGAAAGACAAAAAGGAAAAGTAGCCTGTATCCCTCCGTAAGCATACAAAAAGAAAGGAAAAAGATCATGAGTGAGGGAGTAACCACAAAGAAAAAATCATCAAAATTTTCCACACCTTCAATTTGCACATTTTCGATCTAAGGGTATGACACCTCTTTCCAACGATCCGAGCTTGACCCGACAATATATATACAGAGGTACATATGCACCACTCCACTAAAAGATCCGCAAGAACCCCGCAAAATAGGATAGGATGAGTGCGAGTGATACAAACAAGAGTGCTTTGAGAGGAAAATTCAAACAAGAGTGACTTTGTGAGAGTCAATACCATAAAGAGCAATGCTATTTCTTTCAAAAATTCAAAAACTTACCAAGTCTTTGCGCATGAGTAGTGGCAAGAAGATAGAAGTTCATCTTTGTTCCATTGCTCAATTATTCTAAGATAGCTTGATAGCCACCATGAATGCTCACAAGGCAGGTAAGGCTTGGAATAACCTCGTATGCAAGCTTACATCTTGGAAATTGAACCACTTTAGGCCTCAGTGCCTTCACCGAGGACGAGTAAAGGGCTAAGTGTGGGGGAGTTTGTTGACGGTAACCAACGACAAATTAAATACCGTCAACACAACACCAAAACAACCTAGAAATAGGGATTTCAACTAACATATTCCAAAGTTTTGGTGTTTATTTGGACTTGCAGGTACAAACTCAAGGATGATCACTTTGGGCCAAAAAGACAAAGAAAAAGAAATAAAATCAACAAATAGAAAAAGGCCCAAAGAAGCAAATGGCAAGCCCAAACAAGAATCGGGACAAAACGTCAAAACCAGGCCGGGCCAAGACCACCGGGCAACTTTTCACAAAGAAGAAGGCCCATTTGCGAAGCCCGAGCCAAAGCCGGCCCCGCAGGTGCGCGCGCACCACTGGTGCGGCCGCACCCTCGGCCGAGGCGGTTCGGGCGGGGGGAGGCGGTTTGTTACCTTCCAAAACCGACACTACCGACGTTGGATGGTCGGTTTGACGCGTATGGAAGGTTTTCCTAGGTCGGTTTAGGTGATTTTAGCACTTAGGCCCCTCCCCTTGTGTATAAATAGCTCCCTCCTTCACCTCTCTACACAACAATTCCAAGGAGAAACCAAATCCACTTGTGCAAGAGAGTAGAATTAGATCTTCTTCTTCTTCTACTTCTTCTATCTTCTTCTAAATTCTAGAGAGTGAGAGAGGGAAAAGCTAGAAAGAAGCTTTGTTCTTTCTACCCGGAGTTGCCGGTTCGCCTTTTTCGGTGTTCCGCGGTTCCTAGGAGGGGCCGGAGTCTTGGGACTTGTCGGCACCGCTTTGAAGCTTGTACCTCTCGCAAGCTACTTACACTTTGGTAAGAAGTCTTGTGATTATCTTGCAGCTACTTAATTTCCTTCGTATATTTCTTAGCATTTGTAGACTTGCGGGATTGGTATATTGTCTCGTTAAGAGCGTTAGTTCTTGGTGAAGGAACTCTTTGACCGGGGAACCTTGGCCAACATCAAGAACTGTGACCAATAGTGCAAACGTCGTGTTTGGACTAGCGTTCACCTACCTTTTGCGGTGCATCCCACGGTTGAGGGGGTAGGCGGCTTGGTCATGACAAGCCTTGTCCGTCCCTTGAAATCCCCCCACGTTCGGGCGTGTGTCGTAGAGCTAATTGCCGGACTCTACCCATTTGGGAGCGGGCCGGTGCCGAAGTAAGTAGACAACAGACTTTAGGAATCACCGCACGGAAAACTTAGCCTATAGATACCTCGCTACTCTTAGAAAACAAACCCTTGCCTTAGGTTGACATAGACCAGAAAAGCCGGCTGCACGACCGTCCTTGTGTAAAATACGATACCCTGCTTACCACCGGGTGAAGTGCTACAACGGTATTTCCGTGCGCTTGCGGGGTCCGGAGTTAGTTGCTTTTCGGTGTGGTCCGGAGTTAGTTACTTTTCCGAGTTGTCGCCGCTTGCTCATCCTTCGTTGCACATACGCCATTTCGCTTGGCGTAAAACGAAGGCACCTTCGCTAGCCAAATACACTTTCGCTAGGCCTAAACACCTTCGCTTGGCCGACATCGTCTTCTCCTTTATCGGCTGAACTGCTGGCTCTCACTATAGGAATCGGCCGCTTTGCCGAGTGCGGGACGACTAGGCAAAGGCACCTTTGCACGGGCAAAGCCATTGCCGAGTGCCGCACTCGGCGACCCCCACTCGGCAAAGAAATACTCGGCAAACGATTCTTTGCCGAGTGCCAGGTGTGTCGGGCACTCGGCAAAGGATTCGCCGAGTGCCGTGTCTCCACTCGGCAAAGGAAACGTCGACCGTTAACCGAACAGTCCTTTGCCGAATGCCGTGTCGCGACTCGGCAAAGATTTGTACTCTCTTATTTAGAAAAACTTTGCCGAAAGTACCATGTCGATACTCGGCGAATTACTTATTTTTTAAAAAATAATCTTTGCCGAGTGCAATATTGGTGGCACTCGGCAAAGTAATGGTCACTTTGCCAAGTGCCACCCATGCACTCGGCAAAAGCCGGCAATTTTGGCGGCACTCGGCAAATCTGGGAATTTTTTTTTTTTTGTTTTTGTTGTTTCTTGCTGCAAATACACATATATATATACCACAATGCATCCATATATACACATAAACCACATATATCACAAATTGACATATATAATGCACATATATCACAAATTCACATATATAATCTACATATATCACAAATTCACACATATAGACATATAGTCCAACATCCAAACGAAATCCAACATGCCCAACATCCAAACGAAATCTAACATGTTCAACATCGAAACGAGATCCATCACAAAGGCAACATGTCCAACATCCAAAAGAAATCCATCACAAAGGCAACAGTCGAACCTAATCACCACCGACTCAACTTCACCGCCCGACCCGTGGCCTCCATGGTGCGAAGAGTGTGAGGGGCCCTCACCTTGCCCCGGATAACACCCATGCTGCGGCGCCGATGCGCACGCCCACCCGTGGTGTGTAGGAGGGACGTGTGGAAGCCTCAGAGTGTGGCCGCCGCGTGCCCGAGGAGGAACGCCACCGCCACGTGTACCGTGGAGTCGGGCCAACCGGAAGGGGTGGAGAAGGGCCACTGGAGGAGTCGGGTTCGAACCCGCCGACACGCTGGCCGGATAAAGGAGAGGCGATCTCATTAGTACCTCGCAGGATGGCTGCACAAGCCAAAGAAATAAACAACAACATATACTCACCGAGTCCCTATAGGAGGAGGAACGGAAACGGGTGCAAGCTTAACAAATGAGCTAGGCAACGGAGGCGTGGTCACACCTGGGATTTGGAGGCCCCGGAAGAAGGCCACCATGTCCTGCATCCGACGATGTCGAGTATTGCCGGTATGCCTCCAACTCCCGCCGATGGGCCTCCCCGCCGGGCCGCCCGCTTGGCCTCAAACTCTCTTTGCCTGGCCGCTTCGCTTGGCCTCCAACTCGCCATCCAGGGCCTGCAATATTACACCCGTAGCGTTGAAACAATGCATAGGCAACGCACATGTATAACCGGTGAACGACGAATGAAACTGTAATTACCTCAAACGCTGCATCATCCGCGTGGAGCTCTACCGCCGAGGTGCTATGGGGATGTCGGAGGAGGTCGTGCTCTTGAGCGAATCTCGCCACTGCGGAACGAGGACGGGTCGATCGCTGTTGGCCATCCAATACCGCCGACGCTTCCCTCCTCCCAACCTCATCACGAGGTCCTGTGCCTAGGGGCGCGGTGGCTGGATCGGTCATCCCCATAGCGCCGCTTGCCGCCTCGGTGTCTTGGGTGCTTGGGGTAGACGGAGGCGTTGGTGTACGCCTCGGGCCTCTTCTGCCGGTCGTAGACGTTGTCCTTGTCGGTCGATCTCATCGTTGTGACTCAAGGCGAACCCCGCGTACTCCGCCGATGTGCTGGCCTTCATGCGAAGTGGACCGCGAGGAGAACACGTGAGATGGTTAGAAGTGAAGAGATTTGAGCGCTTGAATAAAAAATCAACGTAATCGCACCCATCTATCCATATACACCGGGAGGGGCACGCCCCTTGGTGGTGTGGCTTCCCTTCCATCTCAAGCAACATCTCCGAATTTAAGTCTCTTAGTCTCGCACGTCTCCTCCAAGAGCCACTTGTCCACAATGGCCTCCCCCAAAGAAGTCCTTGTACTTGCCGCACCACCCCGGACACATCTCGCATGACATAGCGGAGGATGAATGGAAGCCCGCTTATTTTTCATTGAAGGAATCGGAATAAATGTGTTTCTACTTTAACCTCGATGTCTTGGTCCCCCGGTGAGGTCGGTCTCCCTCTGGAGCATCATCTCCTTTAAGGCGTCATGCTTCCTCACCACCTTGCCAAGCATGTCGGGCCGTTGAAGGAGATGATGCACCGACACGCCCTGAGTCGGTCTCGGCAGACCTTGTCCGCACTCTAGCGGCCAGCGCCTCTTGCCCCGGGCCGCACGTGAAGTAATCCCCGCATACGGACAACATGTATCATTCTATTATTTAAAAACATAGTATTTAAAAACATGAAGTAATCCCCGCATACGACTCACCCGAATTCCCTCTTGATCTTCGCCGCAAGGGCGCCCTCCTCCACGCCGACGAAGTGGTCCCACGTATAGGGCGGCTCCCTCACCGCCCGGCGTTCACCATGCCGGGGTAGTTCGATTTAATCGAGGCTCGATGCCATTGATATGGCACGAACCGCCCCCTAAAACACAATCTTCCAAAGCATCGCACGAGCCATTAAGACGAATTGTTAGTCCGAAGTTCGATTTTCAACATGTCATATGAACAAGTTGTGAAAATATCAATGGCTACTTACTTGTCACCGTGGGGTCGAATCACCGGGTGGCGGGACACGTGGATCGTCCCATCCGGGAGGGTCCAGGCCCCATTTGTGGTAGACCCCGCTCAAACTCGAGGAAGATGTCTCGACAGTGTCTCTTGACCGGTGTCCGAAAGTCGAAGAGGTGTGGGTCGGCGGCGTCGGTGACGGCCGCGGCCGGCCGACGACGGCCCGCTGGCCCGACGAAGAAACAAACTCAAGCCTCCTTGTCGACGGGCGACGTCGGCCGTGCCTCGATGACGTCTCCACCATCAGTGCTGCTCGCCGGCCTCCTCCTCGTCGGCCTCCTCCTCGTCGGGCGTGGGGAGAGGGGTGGGGGCGGGCCTCGCGTAGAGGGATGGACCTGGTCGACGTTGCCGCCTTCCGCCTTGGCATTTTGTCGAGTCCCCGAAAGACAAAGAGTAAACCAATTAGTATTGCAAAATGAACGAAACATAATTGAAAGGTAACAATAATAACAAAATAGTATTACATGATTTAGAAATTATCTCCCCGAATGCCAAAGGCTGGCACGTAGTCATCACTATCACAATCACTATCACTATTGTAATCATCAATGTCGCCATCCTCATCATCTCAGTATCACCCTCAAAGATGTGCATCGCCCTCCACAACTCCTTCGTGCACCATCCTCCATCGCTCAAGAATTTGTAAGTCCTTAGCATCCCAAGACCTCATCACCCTCGTCCTCATCGATGGCGTTGTCTACTTCCATGCCCATCGAAAGAATGTCTATCTCCAAACGTCCTTCTAGCCCCTCGGGTTGATAGAACTCTTCAGTGTTTGGGTCAAGGTTGTAATCATCATCGTTCGAACAGCGCTTTACCGTGCGGCGATACCGCCGCACAAGGTACCAACCCGCAAGGTCCTCGTGTTTTTGGCACGCCCATGGGAGGTAATAAACTTGTGTGGCGTGTATATTATCCACAATATAGTCATCCTCTCCTCCATATACGGAATCATATCGAATTTCGACTTGCCCAATCGTAGGGTCTACTTTCGTGTCATCACGATCAATCCAATGGCATTTGAATACCACTAGCTTGAGCTCTTTAGGACCCCCGAAGTTGAGCTCATATATTTCTTCGACTATGTCGTAATAGTCCTTCTTATCCAAGCCGGGCGTACGAACTCTGGTGCACGTTGTTTTGCGGTTGGGCCGACTCTCCTCGTAGCTTCTCGTGCGAAAGCGATAGCCATTCACATCATAAATGGTGAACGTGTTGACCCTACGGGGGAAGCCATTGCCCACCTGTTTTAAATCTTCGCACATTTCAGCATCTGTGCGGGCCTGCAAGGTGAGGCCACGCATACATCGTTACATTATATGTTACTAGGACCAAAGTGGAATATCAAAGTTGGAACGAGGTTAGTTGGATGGTACCTTTGAACAGTAACTGTGAAATAAAATCGGGCTGCCCATTTTTAGAAGATTGTCTTCTTGTTGCAAGGTAGGAGCCCCATTCTCTCTCCGGCGTTGACCAATAAATTCCCTAAAAAAAACAAGACAAGTGGGTCGGATCGATAGGTGGAGGATAGTGACGGCGTATGGAACAAGCTCATTGAGAACTTACTGGCGATAAGGAGCCACTTCGTCAAGGTTCAACAACACATAGAGCATGATAGTGTGCCACTCATCAAAGGACAAGTGCTTGTGGGTAGCTGCGCTTCCTCTTCCGACTTGCCCTCCGAAAAAGGCTGAGGTTCGATGAAATCTCGTCGGCGTTGTAACGAGGGGTAGGATTGTGGACGCCGGGAAGTTTCTCAAGATAGTACGCCCGTGTGAAGGTCGACACCTCCTCTAGAATGTATGCCTCCGCCACGGAAGGCTCAATTTTGGCTTTATTCCCGCATTTTCTCCGAAGTACCTTGAGAGCCCTCTCGATTGGATAGCACCAACGGAATCGCACGGGCCGCCCCAATCGTGCCTCGCTAGGAAGGTGCAAAATCAGGTGCTGCATCGAATGGGAAGAAGCCAGGTGGAAATATCATCTCCAACTTGCGTGATCAACACAAAAAGACGCGCCGGATCAGCAATCGCATCCCGAGATAACTCCTTAGCACAAAGCCGGGCGGAAGAAAAAGCTCAACTCCGCCAGACGCCGCCACACTGGCTCGGAGAGGTATCCCCGAGTCATCGCAGAAGGATCCGCTCAATCCATTTGTGGAAGTCATGACTCTTCATCCCTATGACTTTCATAGTCCGCAAGTTCACTCCCTACTCAGATTCGCCGCATACCCATCGAGGGAACGATAACGTCTTCATCCAGCGTAGCACTTTCTTCCTATCGGCCCTTTTGATGATGTAGTCGGCCGGGCCCTTTTTCCATCTCTTCCCGGGGCTAGGGTCTCTATCACTAGCTTTGGTCTATCGCGACATCATCTCTATGTCAAGTCTAGCCTTAACGTTGTCCTTTGACTTCTTAAGGTCCATGGTTGTTGCGAAGAGTGTCTCGGAGATATTCTTTTCTCGTGTGCATTACATCGATGTTGTGTGGAAGAAGAAGATCCTTGAAGTAGGGGAGATTAGTCAAGCCCGATATATAAGTCCACATGTGTGTGGTACCATATCCAACAAAACAACCTTTCTTTTCATCGATTTTGAGACCAAATTTAGCTCGGCAAGGACCTCTTCACCGGTCATAAACTTTGGGATGGGGTCGGTGACTTCAACACCTTTCGTGAAGTGCTTTTTGTCTACTCTCAATTCATGGTTCTCGTGCAGGAATTGACGATGTTTGTCAAAAGAAGAATACTTGCCACCCTTGTTCAGCCAGTGTGAACATCACAAACCGCCTTGCATGTTGGGCAAGGGAACCTCCCATGAACACACCATGCGCTGAATATCCATAAGCCGGGAAGTCATGCATTGAATATAGGTACCACACATGCATTGTAAAGTTCGTCTTTGTAGCTCGGTCGCACGTCGGCACCCCATTTTGCCAAGCATCTTGCAATTCATCCCACACCGGCTACATGAACACACCCATATTGTTGCCCGGTGCCTGTGTATTATCGGCGTCAAGAACGGTGCTTGAGCTCAAACATGACACCGTGGGGAAGATTGAGAGGGATCACGAACACGGGCCAACAAGTGTACGGGCCGCCAACATTCCGCACGGGTTGAACCCATCATTAAGAAGCGCTACATGTACATTTCGAGCCTCCATAGTTTTTCAGGATGCATATTATCGAAGTGCTTCCATGCATCACCATTCGATGGGTGTACCAACTTCTCAGGACTGTATCTTTTGCCCTTCTAGTGCCATGTCATTTGTTTCGCGGACTCCTCTATCATGTACAGCCGTTGGAGCCTCGGTACGAAAGGAAGGTGTCGTAGGACCATCTTGGGGATCTTGGACTGTTTCTTCCCGCCATCACTACATTCTACCTCCATAAACCTAGAGGCTTTGCACTTTGGACAAGGCGTTGCTTTCCTTGAGGTCTCCCCTAAATAGGACGCACCCCTTTGGACAAGCATGGTACGACTCATACGGCATCTTGAGTCCACGAAGGAGTCTCGTGACTCGTCACGTGTTCTTCGGCGGCAGACGTGACCCTGGAAGCGTTTGCCAATAATCGACAACGTGGTGTTGAAGCCGTCTCGACTAATGCTCAATTGCGACTTCAACGCTATAAGGCGTGAAATGGCATCCAGCCCGTAACCATTGTCTTCGTGAAGGGGCTGCCGTGCCGCCTCCATCATCTCGTAGAACGCCTTTTGCGGTTTCCTCGTGTTCCTCCTCCAATCCTTCATTGAACCGTGCATCGTGAAAGTCTCGCCATCATGTTCGCCATCCCAAAGATCCGCATCATACTCCTCGAGGAGGGGCCTCACCACGCCCTCTCTAATACGATCGACTTCACCGTGGAAGATCCGTGCTTGTAAATATCTTTGCCCATATCACCCTTTCGTTTCTTTTTCTTGTTCTTACATTTGCTGCAGGGACACGGCATCCGAATAGACCCTTTAGCAGCTGGGCCAAATGCATGCTCCAGGAAAGCATCAGTCCCCCTAATCCATTCAAGGCTCTTACTTGCGAAGCCCGTGTACATCCACTCACGGTTATCCATCCTCTGTCATACGCCCATGTCAGCGAGCCATATAACCAGCAATTGCATCTACACGGCGTTCCTACCATCTAATAGGTGAGGGATAGGTCCTAATCCCACCCGATGATGCGTAGACAAGGTTAGCTTCCATGCTCCGCTCCTATCCGACACGGAATTTAAAAGAGCACCTCCTCGCCGTTCTCCCGATACACGTCCTGGCGGGGAGAGTGTGTATCCGGAGAACAACGGGGAGGTGCTGCCGAAAATCCGGCTCGGACGGGAGCTGAGCATGGATGCTAACCCATCTATGCATCCACGAGCTGTCCAAAAAACGTGGACAATCCAAAATAGATACGGTCGCAGATATGCACAGATGCGCATACCAACACCTGTATCTCTTTCGGACGGGAGACGCCTAACTGGGTCACGCTATGTAAGACAACTATAAGGATGGGCCGGAGGTGATTAATACCTACGGTGTCGGTGGAGACGCGGTGCAGCAAGACACGCAGCGCCCACGAGGATGATCGGGGTCGCCGAGTCCCTCCCACAGATCCTCCTACAAAACAAGAGCAAAAAATAGTTAGTATCGACTCAAAATTTCGGCAGCACCTCCCCTGCACAGGGAGGTTCCCAAAACCTGCAAAAAACATGGCACGAAGGCCAACAACCACATACATATACCGAATATGGGCACGAAGGCCACCAACCACCAATATATCAACAAGAGCCATTTACTTTACTTCTCGAAACCATGCAGATGAAAGTATTCAAGTATTACAAGAACAATTACTAGTAACCCTACAACTACTACTAACAACTACTTAACTACTAACACTACTAATACTAAGAGCTACTTAACTATTTACTAACTACTACTACTAACCCTACAACTAACACTACTAGTAACCACTACTACTAACCACTACTAACAACTACTACTAACCACTACTACTAACCACTACTAGAAGGGTAGGGCTTACCTTGGCCGTGGGAACGGCAAGATCAACGGTCAACGACCACGGCGTGGATCACCGCAGCAGCACGAAGAACGACGACCGGTCCGAGAGGCACTTTCTTCTTCTTCCTCCCCTTCCTCTTCTTCCTCCCTCCCCTTCCTCTTCTTCCCTCCTTCCTCTTCTTCCCTTCCTCCATCTTCTTCCTCCTCCCCCCTTCCTCTTCTTACCTTCCCTTCCTCCCTCTTCCTCTTCTTCCCTTCCTTTCCTCCCTCTTCCTCTTCTTTCCCTTCCCTTCCTCACTCTGCCCGGGGGGGGGGCCGAGACCGGCCGGGGCCGGGGCTGGAGAGAGAGCTGGCGGCGGGCGGGGGTGGGCGCCGGCGGATCGGGGCTGGAGGGTGCCGGCGCCGGCCACACTCACCCCGCGGCCGGCAGTTGTCGGCGGCGGCGGGGGTCCGGCTGGCGGCGGCGGGCCGGATCCGGCAAGGCGGGGCGGCGGCGGGTCCGGCGAGGCGGGGGTGGCGGCGGCGGTGGCGATTTGGGCGGCGGGGCGGGGGGCGCGGGAACGAATGAGCCGAAATGGGCTCAGGTCCCGGATATTTATTTGGCTTTGCCGAGTGCCGTGAAATGTGGCACTTTCGGCAAAGGCACTGTTTTATTTTTAAAAAAAAATACCCTTTGCCGAGTGCCACACGTATATGCACTCGGCAAGAATATCTTTGCCGAGTGCGGGCGGCACTCGGCAAACCTAAATTTTTTTGGTTTTTCGTCCCATATTTTTTGTGGCCTTGGTACGGTAATTACATCTCATGTTCAAAATTTGGGTCAATTTCAAGTTGTTTTGCTATATTTCATGAATTATTTCTATTTTCTTGCATTTTTCGGACCACTCCAAATTTGAACTCGGTACATGAAATAATGGAATTTGGTCATTCAAAAAATATTATTCATGATGTGTGGCGTATGTTTAGGCTCAATCCGGGGAACTTCATGTGAAATACGAACATTTATGTGTGAACATGGCGAGTTACATGCGGGGAAAAGTGTTTTTTAAATTCTATAAAATCCAAACGAAGTTTAAAAATCACGAAACTTGGCGGGGTGTCTTGTCATCTCATGAGGAGGCTGTGGTAAAAATTTGAAAAGTTTCGGAGCAAGTTGTGACGCCGGATGGCTAAAACTTAGACATCTCCACACTCTCTACATGTGATCAAGTGTGGAGATGTCTGTGTTTTAGGCATCCGACATCACAACTTGCTCGAAACTTTTTCAAATTTTTACCACAGCCTCCTCATGAGATGACAAGACACCTCGCCAAGTTTCATGATTTTTAAACTTCGTTTTGATTTTATAGAATTTAAAAACACTTTTCCCGCATATAACTCGTCATTTCCGACACATAAATGTTCGTAATTTCGCGAAGTTCCCGGATTGAGCCTAAACATACGCCAAACATCATGAATAATATTTTTTGAATGACCACATTCTATTATTTCATGTACCTGCAGCTCAAATTTCGAGTGGTCCGTAAAATGCAAGAAAATAGAAATAATTCATGAAATATAGCAAAACAACTTGAAATTGTCCCAAATTTTGAACATGAGATGTAAATACCGTACCAAGGCCACACAAAAAATATGGGACGAAAAAAAAAAAAAAATGCATAATTTGCCGAGTGCCAGTCGGGCACTCGGCAAAGGCCTTCTTTGCCGAAAGTGTATATATACGTGTGGCACTCGGCAAAGGATACCTAGTTTGCCGAGTGCCTAACGCCGGACACTCGGCAAAGGTAACGGGCAACGTGGCCGTTTGGTCCTGTTATTCTTTGCCGACTGTGTTGTTTTGCCGAGGGCTAAGCACTCGGCAAAGATATAATTTGCCGAAAGTGTTGAACATCGCCGACGGTTCGTCACTTTCGGCAAAGACGCCTTTGCCGATCGTTGAGTCGGCACTCGGCAAAGATGCTCTTTGCCGAAGTGCCCGACGTTTTGCTCTCGGCAAATGTTTTCGCACTCGCAAAGAAGTGGATTCCTGTAGTGTCTGCATGTGCGGAGTAGTGGCTGTGTACTAGCCTGTACAAATTCGACCCCAAGTAGTGGTTGCGCGCCATCTTTTCATCCTTTCGCCACAAGCTGATTAGAAAAAGCTATTTATATAGATCATGCCAAATGTGGAAAATAAATGATGCAGCAAAATTTATGGGTCAGTCGAGACCAAATGAATGTTGATGTTGATTATGTACGTATAAATGCATGTATATCTTTATCTATCTATCTATATATATACTCTTATTCTTGTATACCAAAGGAGCAACCCCATTGGTCCATTACAACGTGAGCACTGTTCATAGAACAGTACCGTGCCATCCATCGTGAAACTTCTCCGTGAGTCACGACCAAACCGCAGCTTCTCCCTGACGTACCTATCCCCTTCGCCAGGTTCACGCCCACCGTGACGGCCCCTCCGCATCTTCCCCTCCCCCACCCCCCACCAAAACCCCTCCCTTCGACAAGCTGTCGGCACCTTTGCCAGCCGCCGCCGTTGCCGCCGCCGCCGCCGACGCCGCCGTGGAAAAAGAATGATCCATCCGGTGCTGGCCCACCATCGCTCCTGCTCCGACGGCAACTGCACGAGCACCGCACTTCTGGGCATTGCCACGACGAGCGAGCACTTCTCCAGTCGGCATGGAGGACATCGGAGCTCGGATCCAGCATGTACGCTTCCATTCCCTCTCTTTTGCACTTCAATACTCTTGTCTTCAATGGCTTCTCCTACATCTCCCAGCAACATGACGACCCCATCTGCTGTTTCATTTGCTCTTAATGTTTTGTGCGTTTCATATTCTCGATGAAATGCCCAAAAGTCATTACTAGCTAATTTTCCATCAATTCAGAGCCTTTATCTCTGTAGCTTTATGTGCTTTGTGTGCACCTGGACAATATCAGGCCGCTCGGTCATTTATAAATAGCGTTATCAACCTACTGTTGATCCTTCTACTACACATGGTCTACTTTCATCCTGTATAAAACCAATCGTTTACCTATGTAAAACAAACGAAAAAATTATAACTGTCGGGTGGGTTTCTTTTGGACGGCAATATTTTACATTGCAATACATATTGTCTCCCACGTTTTCCTGCTATGACAGCCTGCAGAAATTGGATTACATGTTCAAAAAAGGTATAGGCTCCAAGGAAAAAGATCTGCATGGTGCATGACACACTTCAGTTGATCTGCTCGGCAGCAGGATAGGATAAAGGTAATTCAACAATACCTTCTGAACATTGATTTTGCCACCTCCTAATTTAAACATTACAATGATGATCTCTACATACTGTGGGCAACTTCAGTTCATGGAGCCACTATACAGACGGACTACATTCTCAGCCTGAGCTAAAACCCCCTAACCAAAACCTGTAGCTTCATTTCTTTCTTTCTTTCTTTTATATCTAGGTACCATCTCTTTTATTGCAGTAAGCTTTGTGTATATCAAATTATAGCCTCACTGATAACGGAGTGTGCTCATATATCACTAATTGTGTCTATGCCACCTGGTCTTGTATTTCAGGCTTCCCTCTGCATCACATTTTTCATTGATTCATTCATGTATACAAATACCATGCAGTAGTCCTTCCTAGCCCCGTGCATTTGCGCGGGGGATCATGCTAGTATTATATATACATATGGACTGCGCTATTTGGTTGCTGTACGCTCTAAATAGTATTCAGAGCGCAACCCCTAATGCACCGGCCATTCACCGTAATCGTAAACTATACTACCAATTAATCCTATGCAATCGCAAATTATAATCCCACAACCGTAAATAATACTTATACTTTTCCATGCGGCTCGCGATCCGACGGCCCGGCCCGGCACAAGCTTTTGGCCCGGCCCAAGCACGGCTCGGCCCGGAAGGTAACGGACCGGGCTGGCCCGGCATGAGGGGTCGGGCGGACTTGGGCCGACCCCCGTGCACGGCGGGTGGGCACGGCCCGCACGGCGAGGGAGCAGCGGGCCTCTATGGGCCTCAATCTGGGAAAGCAAAAAAACAAAAAAACAGCCTGCTAAGACCCCAGTGCGCCCCCAACCCTAAGTCATGCGGCCTCTCCTCTCCTCTCCCGCACTCTCCCTTCCTTTTACGTCAACTGCGCGGCCTCTCCTCTCCTCCCTCCCGATGCGCCGCATGCGGCCATGCGGGCAAGCCCTCCACCGCTCCTTTTTCCAGGCGAGTGCAGGCCTCCTTCGCATGCGGCCGGCGAGTGCACGGCCTCTCCTCCGCATGCGGCCGGCGAGTGCACGGCCTCTCCTTCGCATGCGGCCATGAGCAGCAGCCGCCCTCCCCATCCCCGAGGTGCGCGGCCACCACGTCTTCCCGAGCTGGCGCCGTCATCCGCCGCCGGCGGCCCTCCTCTTCCCTCTGCTTCAACCCGGCGGCCCTTCCTCCATGCCTCCCCACGCCGGCGGCAGCCACGCTCCCGCCTCCGCTTCCTTTTTCTTCGCTCGCATCGGGCTACGGGCTGGCCCGGGCCCGTTGATGTTTGCTGGGCTATGCGGGCTGGCACGGCACGAAATCCAGCCCGTGGTAATGCGTGCCCGGGCTGGCCTCTAGGCCCGAGGCACGGCAAGGCCCGCCCGATGGGGCACGAGGCCCGGAGGGGCACGACACGGGCCAGCCCGGCCCGCACGATGCCGGGCCGGGCCGGGCTGGCCCGTTGGAAATCTATAATAATACTCCCACAACCGTAAGAGAAGATCCCCTTCCACTAATGCCTTCCTCAAAACACTAAATTAGCTTCCCGCAATAGTAAAACAGGCTCCCGCAACTGTACGAGAAGACCCCGCAACAGTAAAAGTAGATCATCTTAACCGTAACTTTTCTAGTATCAAGCAGCCATCTTAATCGTAACTTTTCTGGACTAGTACGGAGTAGTAAATTAGTGCTTTTGCAGTAGTAAACAACCAAAATAACAAAAATAATTAATTTGGTCTCCCAATATTACTGGAAAATAGTAGTAACTTTTCTCCTTTCGTAACCATGTATAGTTTATCCAAACAGTAAAAAAATCAAAAAAAACACAAAATCATCGAAGTCCAGCGGTCGCTGCATGTATCCCGCAACCGTAAAGGAAAATGATTTTTACTTTCTGGAATTTTACTTCCTGGAACGTTGACGTGTTGCGGTTGCATGGAGGGGTTTGACGTGTCAGGAACATGAGTGCATGTGTAAACCGTCAATGCCTTTAATTAAGGAAATTATTGATTACGTTGATTTTTACTTTCATGATTTTTCACATGTTCACTTGTTGCATGGAGGTGTTTGAATCTTGAAGCTTTAATTAAGGAGATTGATTACGTAGAAATTTTGAACACACGTGTGTTTCCTAGGGAAGTAGCACACGTGTGTTTTGTGCCATAAAACACACGAATCCAACAACAAATAAATTTGTGTGTTTCTAAACAAGGTATCACACGAATTTTCCAAGTCAAGGTAATACATGCAGACATGCATAGAAAATGGAAAATCGTGTGTTTTTGCTAAAGAAACACATGAATTTCCTAAGAGGGCAAAACAGGGTGCTTCTGAGACAAATGGCACACGATTTTTATAGTACTTGTACTCTATTGAAATTGTCCACTGTAGCACACAGTTTCTTGCTAAAGAGAAGAATAACTTTGAGATGCTGACTTCATAAGACTAATGACAGAGCTTGTTTGTTTACTGTGGCACTCGCTGCACGGTTGATAGTGCAGTTTTATGGTTTATTGAAACTTTGCTGTCAAGATGACTGCTTGTGGTTTGGAACTGATTTCTTTGTGTACACATCCGTAGTGATTACTTTGGTTGTGTGAAGGCTAGTGTTGTCAATGCATTCTGCGTGTCTGGATTGAGCTTTATCATGGCAATGAAGCAAGACTGGAATGGAAGGGTCATTCGGAAGGGTTTTTTTTGTTTCCCCACACTCGAGGACAAGCACTGCAAAACTGGAGGCTACCTATGCTGAATTTGCAGATGCTTGTGGATTGGATTACAATGAAATGAAGCAAGGCAGAAAGCCTCGTCTTTGTGAGTTTGTGGATGATGAGGAACAGATTTTGTTGGGTTGGGCTATTCTTCCACACGGAGGATGAATTTGGAGCCCAACAAAGTAGCCCAAACTAGCGACAAGCCCGATTAGCTTGTGCACCGTTGATCTCGGTTGGATTCAACGGTTGAGATTGCTTGTTGGGAAGCATGTATGGTGTAAGCAAAAAACCCTAGCCTCCATTCAACTGAGAAACTATGCCGCCTCTAGATGCCATGACGATAAAAGCTTCTGTTGCTGCCGCCGCCGGAGGACCCCGCCGAGCAGAAGATCCTCCAGCGCTGCATCCAACAGGAGGAACAACTTCCAACTTGGAGCCTCGTCGCGTCTGCCGCAGGTTCCGGCAGTACACCGACACCAAGGAGGCGATCCAAATATATAGCAGCGAGCGTAGCAAATCAATCATCAATAGTACATAACAACACACACTGATTCTCAATAAATTAAAACTGAATTCTTAGTTTACATCATCCATTCATAATATACATCAAACTAACTTGTCTCAATAACACAACACGAGTCATAATATAGAAACAATTAACCAACATATCATAATTAATAGTAACTACTCACACCGATATATATCCAAATAGGATGAACTTGCCGATTGACATCAACGCTGATACACTATATCTCGATCCAAATAGTAACGCCCGATGACAAACTGATGACCATGCTTCTTCTCAACCCGATGCCCAACCTCATACGACAAGAATGCATCCTTGGCAAGCATACTCAATCTGTTTTTCGCATTGCATTAAAATCACCCCAACAGGTATGATCAAAGTATCCGTCCCTTTGGCATACGATCAAGTCCCAAAACCGCCGATGCAACGCTCGCTAGAGAAGCCCGACGCCCTGGACCGGCTAGATCTTGATACTCTTCTACATCAAGGTTAGGCACTATGCGCCGCAAATCCCGCGGTTTTGAAAGCATGACACCACAATCCTCCTCCAAGTGAAGAACATCATTGCTTATATGCGCTCCATAGAAAACATGTCCCTCATCGCCAGAAGAAAACGTTTGAGAACATTTGGTAGCTCTCCCCCGGCCCGGTGAACTTGATAGGCAAGACATCGATTTCCAACGCACAACCGCAGCAGGGCAATCTTGTACACGTCTTTGCCACACTTGTTCTTTCCGATGATGCACCACTCAAGATCAAGACCAACCAACATACCATTTTTACAAGCATCGTTACCTTTAATTTTCTCGTATGAAATCCTCCACCACCGCAAAGATCACATGTCACAATGGTATTGATGTCGACGCTTTGGAAAGAACACAACATCTTGTTGCTTCATCGATGGCCTAATCCTCGGGCATGCATAACCGCTTCGCGGGAGGTCTGTAGCCGTGAATCGTGAGCGTGCCGACAGTGTTCTTCGCACCGCTCCCAAGGGTTCCCGTAAGACCCCATTGTGTTTTCAGACACACACACGGCGCTCCCAAGGGCATGCACTTGCCTTAAGTAGGCCCGACAAGGCGCCCCTTCACAAACTTAACGCGGTGCAATGTTCCAAACTCACTGTCAAGTTGCCGCGCCCTAAAGTGGCCGTTAATGGGCCGAGCCAAAACTTGGAGATATTGGAGAGCCCGCAATTTCGAGGCTAAAACCCTTGTAAATTACAGGCCCCAAAAGTTTTCCGCCCAACTCAAAACGTGTTGCTTGGGAGTCCGGTTTTCACCTATGGTTTGGGCGAAACCGACAAAAAAAATTGTACGTGCTCGTATTGGTTTTATGCTTACAAAGCGCATGCGGTGAGATACTATTACGTAAACGCACCACTACGGCACTACCAAGAGTCTCAGAACAATTGAACGTCACGATCAATCTTAGAGACGGGCATACGTTACACACGCCCGTAACGACCCGAGCATGTGACATTTCAAGACGTCTACCGATGCCCGCCACAAACAGCGTCTCTAAGCAAACACGCCGATCGCATCGCATGCTAACACTACAATCACGCGTGTACCGACAAGCGTCTCTTTCTTGACACGCGGTTCTGATAGTTTCCGACGATGATACACGTGTAGATATCTATCGTCTCTAACTAGACGCGTGAATCGTATCGCATGTGACGAGCATGTGCACGCGCACCGCACGCAGCGCCTCGTTTTGTCGGCACATGTCCGCAATAATTTCAAACAAAGTATAGACGTCTATCGGCTACACACGCTCAGTAAATGGCCGAGCCGCCGCTAACAGTTCGGCTATGTAGAGACGCCTTTCTAACGCAACTCGTCCGAAACTAAACGAGCGACTTTAATGTACGCGGTCAGCATGCACTTTTTGTACCTTCGGCGTCGGATATGTGACACGTGTCTGTAATACCGTGACGGTGCACAGGGCGTGTGGTACCGAAAAGGTGTCCGTATACCGACCACGCGTCTGAATTATGGCTCGCATCCACGCACGCGATTGGCTTCGAGAATGCGCCTCGTGGGACGAACGCGTGTCCGAGATATACCGGATTTTGCGAGATTAATTGGTTTTGGAAAGGCGCTGCTACGTACCGCGTGTCCGGGTCGGAAAACGAAAAGCGGCGCTCGAATGGGAAACGCAGACGCGTCAAATGTATACGCATCGGTAATTACCTTCTACTACAGACGCGTTTTGGTCGTGTGGGACCAGCTGTCGCCTATTACTGACGCTCGCCCAGATCGCACGTCAGTAGTGTCACAACACAGACGCTCATTATTAGCGACATCTCTGGGCGCACAGGCGATTATGAGCCTTTTTTACATAGTGTAGGCTGCCATGTATTGTTGAGTAATAGGTCATGGCCTGTGATACGTCACGGCTGCAGCCTTGAGAATCGTGTTGCTCTAGTATTCACTACAAGGTTCCACATAATTAAACCGACAATGTCTCTACTTCCCATGAGAAAAGGCTGTGCTCCCAGCTGCTACGTCGACGGGTTATATCAATGTCAGTAATAACACAGCCAGGTGCACTTTCAGAACCGGTAGTGATCACATATATCACTACCGGTGGTAACTATGTGGCAGTGTTATGGAGTATCACTTCCGGGTAAAAACTGAGAACTGGCAGTGTTTTGCATTGTCAACGGGCAAACAGTATGCCATGACGGCCTGACCACTGCACCATTGCAGGCAGGAGCACTGCTGCCACGTTCTCCGTACCACGGCCACGGTGCTTGGTTTATGCAGTTGCCAATTATCCGGCGGTGATCATTCATATCACTGTCGGGGTGCACGGAAACTAGTAGTGTTCACTCATTACCACGGCCACGAAGTACCACGGCAACTGGCCTATAAAAACGTCTAGTGCGGCCCTTAGTTTTGCAAATCAGTTCTCTTGGTCCTCTTTCTTGATACTCTTGATTTAGTTGCCTGTTCTTCTTCCTCAATCTTCTTTGCTACTCTCCACATGCATATATGTGGCCTCTCTATGGGAGCAATCCTTCCACGTACAGATATCGTTCTTATGCGTCATAGGCCACCAAAATTGTTCACACACAAGAGGTGCTAGAAGAGTCTTACTGAAGATTGAGCAGCGCTGAAGGTTAGTGATAGGAACCGAAAAGATCTCGGTACGAAGGTGGCCCGATCTTCACGACAGTAGGTTCAAGAACAAAGGATAAGTTTCTGCGAACAGCGGGTAACTAGCTTTATACCTGACAAAGGTTGGTTGTGATCAAGCGGGCAGGAAGAGAGACACCGAAACCTTGAAGGACTTCGACTCGATCTCTCGAGCGATCGCGAGAACCACAAGCCGGGACTAATCCACACAATGCGGCGCAGCCAAACGGAAGCCGTAAAGCACTAAGTAGGGGACCTCAGAGAGATCTCTCACAAGCCTAAGAAGAACTCGCAAGAACAAAGGTGTGTAAGATTACACTCAGCAGCTCGGAGGCAATACCACATCAGGTTTCTTCATTCATCAAAAAGTTGTCAAATAGATTGTAGGCAGGGGATATATATACTAGAACAACCCTCCTAGTTGGGTATGAAATGAACTTAGAGTTTCTAAAGTTACAGGAGGTGAAAGGCCTCCACGAGATGGAAATACGTGGAGTCCCGCGCGGCTGTTTCTCTTCTGAGCAATGCTGAGTAATCTGGCCATAACTCCTTCATGGGAAGTCGAAACGATAAGCCGCTTGTTGGGTTGGAAACTAGACTTGACGTGTGTTCCAACCATGTATGGATTGCACCATGAAATATTCCAAGTTGGTACAGTATTGAATGAGAAGTTGTACCAATATGCTGTCCCGAGAGGACTGTTGACATTCTGAGCAGCCTGCAGTAATACGATCATAACTCTTTGGTGGAAGCCTCAAATGACGTGTAATTGGATTCATTAGAAAGATAACTTGATAATCTTTCCAGCAAGTCCTCATCCACCTTGAAAGCTTTAGGAAATCAAGAGCTATGACTATTTATTTCTTATGCTTCTTGTTGTCAGTAAGATGGTTTGTTGGTTCAGCTTGTGTATAGACCATCTCCTCTCCTTGGCTCCAGTAGTAGCTCCTTCTTGTGTAAACCTTCTCATGTATCTTCTTATCATGTGTGTATACAAGAGGCAAGCAATTATCGACACTTGTGTTGGATGGTGAATGATCTTCACAAAACAAAGCATAAGGAGCTGGCATGTCCTCATCATCCTCCCCATCTTGAAAAGGAGTCGCCCTCGACTCTAACTCTTGTAAACCCGAGAATTGCGCTTAGGCCATTGACTTGTAGGTTTATGATAATATCATAATTTTCTTCCATCACAGCAAGGTGTTTGAATCTATAATCATATAAACCAAGTAGTAGCCTTGTAGGTGGAAACCTCAATGATCTGAAATTAAGTATAGCTTTCACCTTGCATCGTTGCTTAGAACAAATGGTGGACGTTGATTGCCTTGGCATGGTCACATCGGTTAGAACCGATGTGAGGTTCACGGAGCCATCCGGTTACGTGTGCTTGAGAGAGTGGACAACTGGATTTACATCTCCATGAGAGGCATGGCATCCTCGGGGAGAAGATCATAGACATCTATGAAAATCTCCTCAATCCGTGAAAATCTCCTTTGGTGATCAAAAAAGAGATTTTCATAGATTGATATGATCTTCTCATGCGGATGCCTATGCATGCCGTCGTTGGACTAAACCACAACGTGACTGAGCAAAGAAAATTTGTTTGGCATGTCACCAACGGCCATGCTATGGTAAATAAATTAAATGTAAATCCAGAGTCATGCCCTCCTTGTAGATCGAGCACAAGAAAGCTAAGAGGCAATTCTGTGTGTAGGTTGCTACAAAATTTATACGTTTCCAAGCTGTAATTAACCTCCTTCTCTCGCGTTTATCACCTAGGAATATCTATTAATATAAATATCAATCGAGAAAAACCTAAGATCTTGTGTGGGGGCATAATCGGGTGTACATGGTTGTAGGAAAAAAAAAAAAGCAAGACATTTCTACATTGTGGGAGTATACATGCTTCACAAAGGTACATGACCCTTTTCATCGGAAGCATGACTAGACAATTACATCCATAAGCTTTCTTTGGGTCATCTTCGTTCGGTGTCGTCTCGGCCTCAAACTTTTTCTTAAACGTGCACATGCCATGTGTGAAGGAACCACGATATTTGAGATTTTTGGATAAGGTTTGGTATTTTTTCAATTAAATTGAATTTCTACGCGATGACCCCGAATAATTACAAAGGTTGAACTGGGGTTACCCACAAACAGAGCCATAGTGGTGCCAAAATTTTCCACATGGTCGCATGTGCCATAGGAGGCAATTTAGTGTGTAGGTTCTTTGCAAAATTCAAATGTTCCCAAGCTATAATTAACCTCCTTCTATCGCGTTTATCACCTAGGAAAATCTAATAATAAAAATATCGATCGAGAAAAAAAAAAACCTAAGATCTTGTGTGGGGGCATAATTTGGGTGTACATGGTTGTAAAAGAAATTCAAGACATTTCTACAATGTGGGAGTATACATATGCTTCACAAAGGTACATGACCCCTTTCATCGGGAGCATGACTAGACAATTACATCCATAAGCTTTCTTTGGGTTATCTTCGTTCCGGTGTCATCTTAGCCTCAAACTTTTTCTTAGACGTGCACATGCCATGTGTGAAGGAACCACGATATTTGAGATTTTTTGGATAAGGTTTGGCATTTTTTAATTAAATTAAATTTCTACGCGACGACCCCCGAGTAATTACAGGTTCAACTGGGGTTACCCACTAACAGAGCCAGAATGGTACCAAAATTTTCCACATGGTATCATGTGCCCTAGGAGGCAATTCGGTGTGTAGGGTGCTGCAAAAATTCAAATGTTCGCAAGCTATAATTAACCTCCTTCTATCGCGTTTATCACCTAGGAAAATCTAATAATAAAAATATTGATCAAAAAAACCTAAGATCTTGTGTGGGGCATAATTTGGGTGTACATGGTTGTAAAAAGTTCAAGACATTTCTACAATGTGGGAGTATACATGCTTCACAAAGGTACATGACCCCTTTCATCGGGAGCATGACTAGACAATTACATCCATAAGCTTTCTTTGGGTCATCTTCATTACCGTATCGTCTCGGCCTCAAACTTTTTCTTAGACATGCACATGCCATGTGTGAAGGAACCACGATGTTTGAGATTTTTTGGATAAGATTTGGTATTTTTTCAATTAAATTAAATTTCTATGCGACGACCCTAAGTAATTACAGGTTGAACTGGGGTTACCCACTAACAGAGCCAGATTGGTGCCAAAATTTTCCACATGGTCTTATTTGCCCTAGGAGGCAATTCAAGTGTGTAGGTTGCCGCAAAATTCAAACGTTTGCAAGCTATAATTAACCTCCTTCTATCGCGTTTATCACCTATGAAAATCTAATAATAAAAATATCGATCGAGAAAAACCTAAGATCTTGTGTGGGGGCATAATTTGGGTGTACATGGTTGTAAAAAAATTCAAGGCATTTCTACATTATGGGAGTATACATGCTTCACAAAGGTACATGATCCTTTTCATCGAAGCATGACTAGACAATTACAACCATAAGCTTTTTTGGGTCATCTTCGTTTGGTGCCGTCTCGGCCTCAAACTTTTAGGCGTGCACATGCCATGTGTGAAGGAACCACGATGTTTGAGATTTTTCGGATAAGGTTTGGTATTTTTTCAATTAAATTGAATTTCTACGCGACGACCCCCGAGTAATTACAGGTTGGCGGGGTTACCCACTAATTGAGGAGTGGTGCCACAATTTCTACGCGGCGACATCGAGTAATTATAGGTTGATCTAGGATTATACATGCTTCACAAAAGGATTACGATTAATTAATAGTTCAACACGGTACAATAAGCAAAGTGTAAGAACACACTATGAAATAACCACCTCAGAAACACCCTTCTAGCACCTATGCCCGAGGTGGTTACAAGGCTACCCATTGTGCTTACTCGAATTAAGGCGGACGGGAGACCTCTCGTGAAGAACCAATGTCTCTCTTCGTGTCGACAAAGGCCCGACAGAGAGGCGGGGCTCATCTCCCGCCGAGGAATCACAAGAATGCATGCTACTTGGCTCCCGCTTTCCGTCTTGAGGTCCGTGAAACAATGGCGTTGCACGAGCGTCACACCTAGCTTCCCGGAAGCAACGTTGTAGCTTAATCTTCAAAAACACCCTTCTAGTACCTGCTGTGTACTTTGTCTATCCATAATAAAATGTTTATGTGGAGGGCTTTCTCCCAAATAGAGGCCATATATGTGGATAGGAAAATGGGCAAATAACAGAAGAGATCAGTCGACGCATGGTTCGCTATATATGGCTCTCTACGCGAGGCTGTTTTTATAGGCGGTGGTAGGTGGATTGAGTGCCCACCGTGAGCGGTGGTAGGTGGCAACAGTGTCTTATCACCATGAGCGGTAGTAGGTGGCAACAGTTTCTGATCACTGTTTGGTCAGCCGACTTTAGACCCGACAGTGAACCTTTAATGTAACACTACCTGTGCTACTGCGCAATTAGCAGTGATTAACTATAGATATGGGTACGCGAGGTGAAAATTTCACTAAGTCATTTGAACCCCGTGCCATTTGTTCCAGCCTCGACGATATATATTGGCTGGTGCGGCGAGCTGAAATTTTCCCAGGTCATTTCAACCCCGCGCCCCATTCATTCACCACCAGCGTCGCCGACGGAGCACCACCATCACACACGCCTGTAGTCGTCCGTCTCCCGCTCCTGCGCCCCCGCCATTCTCTTCTTCTCCGGCGTCTTGCGCCCTTCCACGATGAGAACTAATTAGCCATTTAGTTCTTCGAGATTTTGCCTATGATAATGAGACCAAATTCGTCATTCTTCTCACTTGGTCTCGCCCTCTTGTTCTTCCTCCACGCCGATGGGGGACCGCCGCTACACCGCCGGCCGCCGCCTACTGACCTCACGCCGTCCCCGTCTAGGCTCGACGCCCGGCGTGCGACCTCGAACTCCTCGATTCAGCCGAGCAACGCCCGGCCCGTGCCCTCTGCTTCCTTCTAGGACGCCTTTGTCTCGCACCGCCGAGACAAGGCAGGAGCGCCGCGGATGGCATGGAAGCTCTCGGTGAGTGCATCGGTCAGCGCCTTTGAGTTGTTCGTTGAAATGCCCATGTTGATAACTCCAACCTACTATTTCCCTTTTCTATTTAGATTTTGCTTTCAAACAGTTCCAGGATCCTTATATAATAGCAAATGTTTTTGGTCTATGGTGAACAAATTAGATTTAAACATTATGGTCATTTACAAAGCATGATTGAAGACATACTAATGCTCGAAGTGTGATTCAAAATGAGATAGATGTTGAAATTCATGAGTTTGTGGTGTTCAAAATCTTACTATACAACATTTCGAATGACATAGCATTAACATCCTATTTTGGTTGCATGTATAAGCAAAACCGTGGCGTGGTATGTAGTGCATGTTGGTCAAGTTCCGTGGATCTATCGAACCTAAGAAGATTGCTCTGCTCAAGTCTCTGGCTACCCTGGTAATTGTTACAAAAAATACAAGATGGAAGCTGAAGCTTTCAGGGCCAACTGTGGTGAAAACTTTGACTATCAACCAGCCCTCGAGATTGATAAGAAGCCTCTCTCCATAGATATGAAGATTAGAAGAATTGCGACTTGGCCTATGAAAGATGTCTTGATTTTAGTTATGGCTATTGTCATTGTTTTTCTTATTTGGAGGTTTTGACCAAATTTTTGACAAAATCTTCGATTTGGGTCTTTTGGCTTTGATTTGGGGGAGGAGAAGACACTAATTGGTCGGTAAATGCCTCTTTTCATCTTTCTTTCCCTCTTTTTCATCCCCCTCTCTAGATCTAGATCCATGAAGGAGAGAGAAAACTGCCTTTCTCTAGATCTAGATCTATGGTGGAACTTCTTCTCTTTTTTTTTTGGTTTGAGTACTATGTAACGGCACTAAGCTTTTTGGAAGAGCAGGGAGACAGAATGGAGAGGCACCGAGCCCACTGGATGTATGAGACGAAGAGGGTTGATGACGAATACTATGATGAGGTGAAGAAGTTTGTTGCTCGAGCGGCGACCTGGCGAGATAATTCAGCGAGCTCGATTATCCGTCCTTGCACAAAATGCAAGAATCAAAGCGTTCAATGACACCATGGTGCGATCTCACCTAATCATGTATGGCTTCGTCAATGACTATTAGGTCCGGACTTTTCACGGCGAAGAAGTTCCACCCTTCGATCCACCGGCCGATCCAAGCCGGTGCACTCCCCGGCCGATCCGGACCAAAAAGTCCACCGGCCGGTCCAATTCCATCGATTTATTCGAAAGACGGGGCGACGCCGACGATGACGGCGATGACGGTGGTGGTGGTGGTGGGAGGGGACGACGAAAGGGAGAATCCTATGACGCGTACCGAGGATGTCCGGGTTTTTGAAGATTTGGTCAACCGACTCGATGAGGACGACATTCTCGTTTGGGTGCCCGAGATGGTTGGAGAACTTCAAAGAGATGAAGCAGCAGCAATTGATCCGCTTTACAAAGACAATCAAGGGGTTGCACGGCGCTGAGTTTTAACCTGAATTTACCGATGTTGAAGTCTCGTCATGGTCGGGTCCGACACTAGCTTCAATGAGCTCGTAAGTTACCCGGCCACCACGTATCCAACGCCTAACAAGGTTCCCGCTAGTACGATCGTGCTAAGAAGTTGATCCGCCGGTGGCGATGAAAGTGAAGAAGTTCGATGCCTGCCCCAACCACTCGTATCCCTATATCGGGCGATCAAGACGAGAATTTGACCGCTTGTCCGCACTATGGTGCTAGTCGATACAAGCGAATGCCGGATGTCGCGCGCAGACGATGAGCTCGATGAGAAAGCGGGACAGGCGAAAAAAAGAAGGGGGCAAAGAAAACCAAGGCAGCGAAAGAAGATCATGTCAACGCAGGACGAGGAAGAGGAAGGTTACACGCAGAGGAAACGCCCAAATGCCAATGTGGTACCTTCGGTCATCGACGTCATGGCTCTCTATGGGAACCCCGAGGATGCTAAGCACATGACTGGCATGCATCTAGCGATCGTGTAAAGGATGACGGGAAGCTACGGCACCCTTCGGATGCTAGCAAAGTGGCAAGACTTCGACGCCGCCTACCCCGACTTTGCAGAGGAGCCCAGAACGTTTGGTTTGCATTGAGTACCAACGAATGAACCCATTCGGTGACCCGAAAGCAGCACACACACAAAGACGCGGGCGGTCGCCCCTCACCATGTACAATCTACCTCCACATCTTTGTCAAAAGCGCAGGTATGTTTTGCTCACCTTGCTAATTTCTCGGACCAAAGCAGCCCGCAACGATATAGATGTGTTCCCCGGAGCCGCTCATGGAGGAGATGCGTGTACTTGTTTGATGGTGGGGTCAGGATGGTTGATGCGCACCGCAAAGCGGAAGTTCACTCTTCGTGCCATCATCTTTGTCACCATCACCGATTACCCCGGCCTGTTTTCATTATCGGGCGCATTAAAGGGAAGACCGGTGTAGCTTGCATCGAAGAAACCCCCGCTCCACTTACCCGAAGGGATCCACCAAAAGCGCGGTACATGGAACACGAGACTTCCTCCTGCAAGTAGTTAAGCATAGGTACAGAGATGCAAAAATGAATATATACTTTGACAACAAGGGCGAAGTCGAAACCTCCTCGCAAGACCGACTAGTTATGGTCCGAAGGTGTTTGACATGGTGAAGGACTTAGAGTGCGAAGTTTGGAAAGAAGAAGAAGAAGAAGAAAGATGATGATCGGGAAGACGGCACCTCCAAGACAAAGAAACGAAAGAGGGATAAATTGAGGACTAAGCGCCTCGGCCGTTTCTTTCAAGAAGAAGTCAATCTTCTTCAAGTATCTAAAGTACCGAAGATATCGCGATACACCCCATGCGATCGATCGATGCACCTTGAGAAAAATGTCTTCGAAAGCACGACGGCCCCGATCGATATCAAGACCAAGACGGAAGGATGGTGTGAAGTCACGTCGGGATCTTGTTGACATGGGCATCCGACCGAAAATTCACGCTACACGGCTTCCAAACGGTAAAGTCCAACTCCCCAGTGCGGGCTACAACCTAACGAGAGATGAGAAGTTGGCTATGTGTCGGTTGATTCGGGTATCAAGGTACCGACCGGTTTCTCTTCCAACATCAAGAGTCGGTATCCATGAAAGACCTCACAATGACAAACTTCAACGCCAAGACGATGCTCACATCATGCCGACGGTGTTCCTTTCAATTGTGATCAAAGCTATTCGGTCCAAAATACGTGAAGATGGTGGTCACAAGGTTGTCATACTTCTTTAACCAAATCAACCGTAAGGTAATTGCCAAAGCAGATCCGCCTGCTATTTGAAAGAGTTCATCGCGAAACAATGTGCCGGATAGAGATGTGTTTCCCACCGTCGTTCTTCGACATTATGCCACACCCCGATGATGCACATGGTTGATCGATAGAACAGCTAGGACCCGTGTACCTACAGGCGATGTGGACCATCGAGCGACTAATGTCTACCCTCAATCGATTCAATCATAATCGCGCTTACCCGGAGAGGGCTCTATGATCGAGGCATACACAAGCCGTGAGGCCGCGGAACCGGTGTATGAAGTACATAAAAGATGGGAGGGCTATTGGGCTTCCAGTGCATCAACATGAAGGAAGAACCTCGGGGATGGGGTGCGCGGGCCGAAAAGCACGCACCGACATACATAGGGAAAAAGTGCTAGACGCTCACTACAGCATCCTTCATCAATTGGTGATCATGGACACATATGTTAAAAAGCACCTCAAAGAGCTCTAGTGCAAGTAGGAAGCGCAAGAATCGGCCCGAAGGATTGGGCAGAGAAGGAACACAAGAACAGTTTCCTCCAAAGTGGCTCCAAAAGCGTAACATTCCCCCGTGAGATGATGCGAGACCGTGAAGAAGCTTGTGTCGTGGCCGCCCATGCAGGTCACCACATGGCAAGGGTATGATGTCAATGGGTACAGTTCCACACAAAAGAGAAGGACAAGAAGAGTGCATCACGTAACAGCGGTGTTCGATATGAGGGGCGGGGAACAATAAGGACGGGGGAGAAGATGACATGCTTCACACAAGTCGAAGAAATATGGGAACTTGACTATGGCGGTAACCTACAGGTAACCGTTTTTCGTTGCCAGTGGGTCAAGCCTGGGGCAGTTCTAGTGGACGATTTTGGGCTAACCACCGTGAACCTTCAAAGTGTCTGGTACAAAGATGATCAGTGGGTGCTTGCATCAGATGCCGCACAAGTAGCCTACTACATGAACGCGGAGAACATAAATAGACATATTGTCGGGCAGAAAGCAAACGGATCGTGGGGAGCCGATGGGGTCCGAGTCCCGAAACATACAACAACTATGATGAGTTCCACCTCTTACAGATTATCCAAAAAAGATTAAGGCACGGGAGGACAGAATCAATCCCGACAAGACTAAAATGATGCCATGGACCCGCCCGATGGCGAGAAGAAGACCACCAATGCACCGGCACCAAAATGATATATAGTTGCAAAGTTATTCGGATGTAAGCGGTAGTCCAAAAACAAATATCTCCACACGAGTTTCGGGAAACTACGTGGGAGACTAGTGATTTTTGAACTACACGTTTGTAACACTTTCTCAGTATGCAAAAATGACCTATATATGAAATATAGATCTTGATGAGTTATGAACTTTTCCGTATTCATGACTTTTTGAATCTTGGCCGCCCTGGGCTTCAAAATGTCGTCCGAATGTGCAAAAATTCAAATTTCAAATTTCGAGGCGTGAAAAGTTCAAAAATGAAAAGTTGACACTAATACCAAACGTAGATCTCGGAGAGCTTAACAAAAGTGGTATTCATGACTTTTCGAATTGACGACGCCTAGGGCTTAAAAACTAGAGCTTCAAAAAGTCACAAGTTCGCCCGGTCAAACCTTGGTCAAACGGACTACCGACCTAGTTTCAAAAAAGTTTGAATACAAAGTTGAAAGTACTCATCAAGATGTACACTTGGTGTATATAAATGGATATGTGTTGGGAAATGTAAAGTTTCTAATAATGACACACTTCTCGTTATGCATACACTAAAAGCATCCTCTTCCTCGTAGCATCCCTATATATACCATAGGATATGTGTTGGGAACTCGTAAAAGCATCTCTATATATACCGGATGTGTAAAAAATTTCAAATTTCATCCGAATATTTTTGATATATTATTGAATTGATCTCTCAATTTTTTAACAATTTTTAACAATTTATAACAATTTATAACAATTTATCTCGAATTGAAATCAAATTGTTCGAATTTAAAATAATTTTTCTAAAAATTTTCTGAAAAAATAATTTGCGTGGCGGGCATCCTAATCCGCCCGCGGTTCTGTTTTGCGTGGCGGGCGCCAGAACCCGCCCGCCACGCGAAAAATATTAACCATGGCGGGCGCCCTAATCCGCCCGCCACGCAAAAGCGCTCCACTATAAATACGCCGCCCGATCCCCACCAAACCTAAGTCCTTCGCCGCGTTCATATTGACTCGAAGGGTCGCCGATTTTGGCCGCCGCCACATCGCCGTCCACCGCCACCGCCACCGCCCTCCGCCACCGCCGTGTGAACCGGGTCCGTGCGACGGCTTTTCTTCGTGCTTGGCGCTGCGCGCTGGGCGTCGCGCCCCCGCCCTTTCTCCGTCCGCACCGCCTTCGCCGACGGTGGAAAACCCTAGCTTCACCGGGCCGCCCCCCCGCCCCCGCCGGCCGCCGGCTCGAGCAGTTCGGCCGACCAACCGCGGCCACCCCGCCGCCATCCCCGCCCCATCCGCGCCCCCCCCCGCCCCCATCCCCCCCCTCTCCGTCTTCCACGCCGCCACGGCGACCCCGCCTCCAGATCCACTCCATCTTCTTCCGCCGCCGGCCTCCGTGGTGCCGCTTAGGTGTGGTGGTGCCGCCGTGGTCGATCCGTGGTGCTCTTGGTGCTTCCGGCCGTGATTCCCGTCCGTGGTGCTCTCCTCCTATATCCAAGTGGTGCCTCTAGCTCCTTCCCCGTTTTTTGAATTAAGCTACAATTATTTTGAATTAAGTTTCTATCCCGTGATGCTTAATTTGTGCCCGTGATGCTTAATTTGCTGCCTATGAGCATATATGTCACCGCCTCGCGTGATGCGAATTTGCTACCTGTGATGCTTAATTTGTTGCTAATCTTGGCTGGTTGACTAATCTTGGCATATATATTGTCGGTAATGTTCTAATTTGTTCTACGATGGACGCTAATCTTGGCCGGTTGACTAATCTTGGCATAACGACCCCTACCGGTCATGTTTAAACACCTATTCTCATGACTTTGATTTCTTTTTCTCTCTACTTTACTATTATCACAAGCTTTTGGACATGGCTAATTTAAAACTGTTGATACTGTTGGGTCCCCATTCTCATTCTAATTTAAACCGCCTTATTGCTACCTTGTTGGTCGTTGGGTCCCCTTATGTCGATTCTTAATTTGATTGTGATGCTAGACTCTAGATGCCACTTTGTGATCCCAATTTTTGACTTAATTTGTTGCCCATTAAGTTTAATTTTGGATATGGTTACCTCTCGCGCTCCCTAAGTTGGACATGGTTACCCATGCTTAATTAAATTACTATTCTCTGTTTTTGTGCCCACCTCACCGCCTCGCGGATGCAATTTGGATAAATTGTTGCCCCAATTTAAATCAAGGCCCAATCCTCTCTTTTTTCCTCTATTTTGGACTGTTGAATTTGGATATATGTTGGACCGTTAACTTAACTAAGCAATTTCTGAATTTGGATATATGTTGGACCGTTAAATTAACTAAGCAATTTCTGAATTTGGATATATGTTGGACTGTTAAATTAACTAAGCAATTTTGAATTTGGATATATGTTGGACCTGTTGGCCTAAGCAATTTTTCATTCTATATCTTGGACAATGTCACTCTATGTAGCTAACCAAGCTATTGTCGTCAATGCTACTATCAACCATATATTTGTTGGCTATTTTAGTGTTGGGGCTGTTTTGGCATGGGGTCGTTGTTTTGAACATATATGCAATGATGTGAACCCATTAGTGCCGAGGCAAAGGGCATATATGCAATGACATGAACTTAATTATTGGGGCTGAGGTAGCGGCTATGATGATTGAATGTCCCCCTATATTGGAAGCTTCTAAACTAGGACGGCTTGTACAAAGCAAACCGCTTTAGAAGCGATGTGCATGATCACAAGGGGGCTATATCTCGAGCCAATCTTTTCATTTCTCTTTCTCGCAATTTTGAATTACGCTTGTCTACTCATCCTATATACTAGTAGTAATGCACTATATATTTGTAGCTTGAAATGGCGAATGAACAAGACCACCTCAAGGTCACTTTTGAATGGGAGTCGCTAGCTCGCTAGCGACTCTAGTACTTCCCCGTTCCCAAGCGGAGAGGTCAGATAGCCCGTGTAAGGATAGAAGGAAACGCATGCAGGAGGAAGAAGATACTAATTTCAACCCGAGGGACGGCACTAAGCAAGAAGCGCCGGGTTAAGGAAGTACAGGCCGAACGAGCCGCCACCGCTCCTCCACAAGCAGCTCGAGCAACAACCCCTCCCCCCTACGCCAACAGCCACCTCTTCGGCAAAGCAAAGGGAGACAAGCCGAAGCGAGAAGGGGAGGCCATGGGAGGCACCCGTAAGATCGATGATGTCCTTGTCATTCAAGAGTTGGGGCCGCAGGCGAGCCACTGCGCGCCCACTAAAGTTGCCGCAAGTACAAGACTCAAGTCTCGTGTTTCGTGAAAGATAAGGTCTCCATTCTTTGGGAAGACCGGAAAGCCGCCCCCGACACCGACAAGTTCTCGGGTGTGGGGCGAGATTTAAACGGTTCCGTATCCGCAAGGCGCCCGATATGAAAAAGGTGGAGCAAAGCATGTGTACATCCGAGGAGGAAGAAGCTTCCGGAATCGGAAGTATAGGCTCAACGTAGACTTTCAAGAAAGGACGCCTACCCTTCACCAAGTACACCATGATCTCGGAAGAAGTATGGGAAGAGTTCTCGCAAAGGCTAAACACGCCCCAAGCAAAGGCGAAGAGCGAGAAGTTCATAGAGCTAGCCAACGGAACAAACCGCCCCACTACATGGGCAAAAGATTGGGTAACGCCGGACACAAGCCGGGCGTGGCGGGGCCGAAGAAAGGAGAAGACAGGAAGCCGGGGGAGCCGGATCCATACGAGGGTCTGTGATGAAAGGACCCGGACTTCCTCACGCCACAAGCCCAAGAAGCCGCAGGCCCAAGCCCAGATGAAGGAGGTCGAGAAGAAGGTCATAGAGGCCACCGCGGCTAATAAACACGGGACCTCGAGATTCATCGGGGACACGATGCGCTAACGTTGGCCTTGGGAAACCCCGAGCATCGCGGCCGCGCCCGTGGCATGAGCTCCGTGAAGAGTTGGGCGACCGTGGGCTCGCGGTGGCGATGTCGCCGCGCATCACACGAGGCGCAGGTACAAGGAGGGTCCGAGACAGAAGGCCGTGATGAGGCCTTGCAAAGCAAATGATCACCCAAATCCATCAAAGAGGCTCTCACGAGCAACGACCCCAATGATAGTCAAGTCCGAAACCGATGTTCCGCAACGCCGGTATGCCGCTGCCCACCCAAGCAACCCCAAAGAAGACCTCTCGCTATTGACCGACAGACCGGTGGATGATATCACTAAAGAGACACGGTGCATATTGTTGATACCGTCGGCAGGTTAGGCAAGAGGAAGCCGGTGGCCGAGGGGGTGGTATTTCCTCCCGGATCTTGCAAAGAGTACCTAAGCGCACGAGATCCCTCCGTAATGTGCCAAGTCAACATTGGGTACGTGGCGCCCGTAACATGAAGACCGGGAGCCGGACTATCCCGCCATAATGAGGTGAAGACTCTAGGAACCGCTCACGGTTACAACGCGGCCGTGGGCCGAAGGTGGACATTGAGCTCAAGATGTCGAAATTGACTTCACCTTCTCGTTCACCAAAGAAGACAAAGAGCGGACCCGAGTACGCCCACCGACCCCTATGGTGACTCTTCCGATGATGATGAAGATGGTGGGGACGGCGGAGGCAACGACCCTCCCTCATGGTTCCAAGCATCTCCCCCGCTAAGGACCCGCACAAGACGAGCCTAAGGAGCCGCACACCGAAGGAGCCAACACCGAGGAGCCTAAGGAGGCGGCACTGAGGAGCCGCACCGAGGAGCCTAAGGAGTCGACACCTCGTGAGCCGACACCCTCAGAGCCGGCACATGAGGGGCAGCCGATATTCGAGGAAGCAATCGGGCGAAAAACACACTGCCGTCCCGAGGAGAGAATAGGGAATGAGACACCCATCTACACTCAAGGCCTCCAATGGACAACACCTCAAGCGCCGGGGAAGCGTAGCGAGCCGGACCTAGCAAATGCCCTCCACCACCGGAAGAAGCCGACATTCGATGAAGAGGAGGTCGTGAGCGACAAGTACCCGTCACCCAAGAGGCCCCCAAGTAATAGATGTTCGATCCAAAAGGTATGCCCCGCCGAACCAACGAGTTGTAATATGTTATTAGCTACTTCTTTTCGCAACCGTAGCTAACATTTGTACCGCCGCTTTTGCAGGCCAAAATCCCCACCTTATGTCGGGTTTGTCTCGGACCGAATGCCCCGCTCGCTCGAGTTTGGGAAGTTCATGATATGTTGGCGGTCGTGCCAAACTTCATAGGAAGCGCACTTTGGAAAACACGTTTATCAAACAAGTGCAATGTAGGAGGGCCAAGCCTGGAACAAGATGGACCGAAGCACCCCTAAACCACGGATCCGGGACGGCCCGAAGCCCACAGCGAAAGGCGGTCGCGAGGCGGGCCACCCCCGTCCCGGCCGGATCGAAGTGGGTCCGGCCGACCCACGCTGTCGCCTCTCGAGCCGACCTTTCACACAGCGGTTGCATGCCGCCATGCATAGGCGGTATTGCTAGGTGCTTCCTTATTTACCCGCATCTAAAACCTAACCATGTTAGATATAAATAGATGGAGAGTGCTCTCACCTCAAGACACACCACACAAGGGCTCTCCATTCTCCACTTGTATCTTTTACTTTTTGGTTAGTATTAGAGCTTGGCAATATGTAATACAAGATCAAGATCGACTTGAGGTACTTGGTATGATCGAATCAATGTTCTTCATATCATGTTCTTCATCTTCTTCTTGTTCTTATTATCAATATAGCTATGTTATGAACTAGAGTAAAGTTCCTATGATATGTTCTTAGCATATGAACTAGTATATAGTTTTCATGTTATGATCTTATCATATAGAACTTTATGCTTAATGAATTATACATACATGTGTAGACCAAGTTAAGATGTAGAGTTCTACTTTGAGTTAGTCTTAGTTGCTTGTCGGTTTTGCGGGTTCGCCGTCCGTCCCCGTGGCGATGCTCTAGTAGAGGACTCCCGATAAAGACGGATGTTCCCGATCAACCCTAGAGTAGTAGTCAATAGCGTAGACGTGGTGTCTAAGCTATGGGCTGCCTTCGCTTGCTGTCTAGGCCACGGTAGTGAGGTAGGCTTACAGGTGGTGTGAGCCCTCGTTTCGCCCTTTGCACTCCTCCACGTCCGTCTAGAGAGTAGAGCCGGGAGGGCGGCATCACCGCGCACCAGTGCGATCCGTGCCCGAAGTAAACCAATAGTGACCAAGGTTATCTTAACTTAGAATCTCTAACGGTACAAACATGTCGGTATACCTGCTCTTCTAACATAGCTATCCAAGATACGCCTTGCTCCCGTTTAGGGTTTTCTTTATCCTTGAGATTGCTCAAATGTGTGTGTCAAGTTATCCTCTACTTTCTGTTTCATCCCTTTTGTGAACCTCGGTCTACCATACGGTCATGTTATCATGCCCATCTTTCTATTAGAGACTTTTACACCATGCCTTCCCCGTGGAAAATACGATACCCCTCGAATACTTCCGGGTGAAAGCTACAACGGCATTTCCTCGCGCGCGATGAATTCATTCTTTATGTTAAGAAACGCCAACAAGCTTTCGGCGCCGTTGTCCGGAAGGCGTTGGTTAAAGGAATGATCTACTATAACATGTTCATGAAAATATGCATGTGTAGTGACCGTTGTTCATAATAGGTTTATCAAAAAAAATCATAAATAAAAGCAAGGACATGTTTTCAAGTTAGTATGCACCTTCGTGTATTCTTGTCACTAACCATTTCGGGTGAAGGATAAGAAGAACAAAGGGGCATGTGATGCTCGAAAAACATGGGGTGACATCAACCAAAAAAAATTTTGATGCTCTTGGGCGAAGGAACACACTCAAAAGGAGACATCGACCTTGCACACTTGACTTTTTTTCACAAAAGTCCAAGTGTGGGAGGGAGGAGGGTTATTGTACCAAGTTCCATGCACAAAGGAGGCTCATTCAAAAAAAAAAAGAGAAAAAAAAAAAAAAATGAAAGATGATGTTAGCCTCCCCTTGCTATAAAAAAAAAAAAAGAGAAAAAAATATATAGAGAGAGAAAAAAAGAATTAAAAAAAAAGAGAGATTGAAAAAAAAATAGAAAAAAAAATATATATGTTGTCAAAAAAAATAAAGAAAAAAAAGAAAGAAGGAAAGGAGGAGCCACCTCCTTTACACCTTTGCTACTATTAAGGCTCAAGGTCCATATACACTACCGTGTGTGTATGACCTAAGCCTTGTGGCCCGCCCTCGAGATGGATCAATAGGTGACCACCGCTAAGCCTCAACGCCCCTCACCCTCATATGCACCGGGTACATACACACTCGTATGCAAAGGTAATAATTCACCAATTTTTTTTTTTTTACTCATACTTATCTTCATATAAAGAAATCATGTTTCCATTGTTTATGAAATAAGGTCCGGGTTTGGGTGCATTTACAATGTGATGCATCCATAGGTCTTTTAGATCAAGCATGGTGCTTGGGTTAAAATGACCTTCTTTAATCAAACTTTGACATGGCGTTAAAGTTTGATTAATGAACTCGTGGTTGACTTCATAAACAATAGAGCTATTTTATGATGGAGATAAATCAAGGCTAGACCTGCATTGCATATTTATCTTAGCCTTGTTTGACTATGAAAAGTTGGTGAAGTTGTCCTCCCTTGGTAATAATAAAAATTTCAAAATAAAAATCCTTGAAAGCCAAGCTTGCTCAATTGCTCCTTCCCGCATACGTTTTAAAATGAGGTAATCACGAAGGATGGTAAGTCCACTCGTGAATCTACCATACACTAACCATGCAGGTAAGGCCAAGAAAGCACGGGGGTACAACCCCGATCCATCGAGTTTGAGCTAGCT
Organism: Hyparrhenia diplandra; assembly: GCA_015847255.1. Classification (NCBI taxonomy): domain Eukaryota; kingdom Viridiplantae; phylum Streptophyta; class Magnoliopsida; order Poales; family Poaceae; genus Hyparrhenia; species Hyparrhenia diplandra. The sequence continues at coordinate 1,029,310 of JADLZK010004716.1, forward strand.
TGGGGGAGGACCATAACAAGGTAATTTGAGACCTACACTCTCATCTTTGTCCATTACCTTGATCGTTCCCTTTTAAAGTGTTCTTTTTTCCATTGGATGAATCTTGCTACCTATTCAAGCTTCCAATCTCTATGTCTGTCAAGTTTTTGGTTTGGGAGTATTGATCACACATCTTTTGAATTAAGCATGGTGCTTAGTTTGAAGTCGATGTCATGCTCATACTTCTATAGGCTTGTTAATTTAAGCATGATGCTTAGGTTGAGTAGCCTGCCTTTGCTCAAATTAGACATGGTGTCTAGTTTGATCTTTGAATTAGAACCGCCGGTATAGATTTTGGTCGATCATATGGACTAACCACTTTGAAGGAATTTATTATCTTCAAAGAGGGTAAGTCCCGGAGATGACAATGGAGATGAACACTTGTTTGGCGAACAAAAAAAAAAAATATTTTTCTAGATACATATATATATATAAAAAATTCTTCAAAATAAAAAGTTTTTCATAAAATTATTTTTCTAATAAATTAGATTTTATATTTACCTTTCTTATTTGAATCTTTTTTTTTTGAAAAACAAAATTTAATAAAAGAATTTTGGGAAAATTGAACAACGGTTCAAAATGCCGAGAGAGCCGGTTGAGCAACTCCACCTCTCTCACTCGCATTTTCCTCACTCCCTCTCATTTGTGCTTGCTCCACTTTCTTGCACTCCTCAAGCTCTATCAAACTCATGTGCAAGAAATCTCTGCCAAAATTCTAATCACAACCATCCACAAGCTAAGCTCACGCAAGTTTTCCCGCTAACATCACATCCGTGCAAATATTTGTCTTGTCTTTTTGCCATGGGAAAGTTCGGGAAGAATATTGCAGTGTGCCTTCATGGCCATAGGCTAAAAGCTCTCGGCACTCCACTCAAAGCATGAGCACTCACTCCATCGAGCCCGAGGGTAGCCCGATGCATGAAGAAGAGAAAGCACCATTGCAAACGCAAGGAAGAGCAACAAGCGGAAACGACGACGACCCCAACCTTGACGTTGAAGGAGATCATGAACTGCAAGGGTACAACCTCATCAGACAATCGAGAGTTCGCCCACGCGCTACGCTTCAACCTCGACTTCCTTCACAGCCAGGTATGGACGTCGAATTCCCTCGTGTTTGGACTGTTGTTGGATGAAAGAATGTCGAACCCCTCTGCGAAGAAGGGTCTCGGTTGCTCACCATCCAATTTTTTTGCTCCTTGTAATATGATGATGAAGGCATTTCTTTCCATCTTTTTGAGCATAGCTATTATCTCACATGGAAAGAACTTTGCACACACATAGGCTTTGATTCTAGAAATTGCTCAATCACCTTAGATTACTCTCTACAAGGTTTTCATTGCAAAAAGTTTTGGAGTGTAATTTTCGGGTCAAAATGTGCATGGTAGAATCATGCCCGCCAATGCTCGTGATTCATCATCCTTCTCTTAATTCATGCATGAGAGGATAGCCATGACCCTCGTTCCCTAGGCAGGGACATTCGATATTTTATAATGTTGAGATGCAATGTCGTTATGCCATGTTTGCTCTCGTAAAAGAAATTGTTAAGTGCATGATAGAAATTCTCTTGCCATCTATTGCACTTCCCTTGTAACAAGGATCGCCAATTATGTTGGTGCGTTGGAGGGACGAGATGTGACATACATATCTACCCACGCATTGAGATCACATAGTACTCCTTGGTACAAGGGCATCATGTGAAACTTGACGAGATTGACAATGAGACTCTCATTTATTACTTTCCGGGCTATACAAACGAGTTTCCATTTCCTAACCCGGAACTCTCTTTGTATAAGTCCCCATCACTTACCTTCGACCTCATTGAGGCTTTCGAAGCACGAAGAAGCTCGTCTCTCACAGGTCATTCAGGAGAATGAGAGCAGATGGCCGGGGCACAGGATCATTCGTCCCGACTCGAGGGGCTACCACCACTACCACTTGTTAATCCCGTCAATCCACTTTGGAGCGACAAAGCGATCGACAACCTCGATGAGCCAAGTCGGAGGACTTGTAATCCGCGACAGGTGAGATGCATAATACATTAACTAACCATGTGCAGCCAAGCGACCCTATGGTAGCAAAGAAAAAAACAAAGAAAGACACTATGCATACACCCACCGAAGCCGCAAGGTTTCCAAGAAGCTAACGTAAGGCCTCACCGGAGAACGATCGGGTATGATCCCGATGCATAGGCCACGAGCTAGCTTGGGGAGGACCCCCTGTAGAGGTATGCATTTCCCAATCTTCTTTAGTTATTCTATCAAAAAAAAAAATGATTCCACTCCTATATGTGACTTTTGGTATGTTCAAGTTTCCCTAAAAGTTGAAATGATGAATAGTTGCTCGTCTATAATTCAACTTGTGCCTAGTTTATAACTTTGTATTCCCCAATATTTAAGTTTCTTGGCTAAATAATATCTCACTTTGAAATGCGTAAACAATTGTGGGTTTGCAAAAGACATGATCCTTTTCTAAGTTGTTGCCGGATTTGATATGGTGCAAAAAGAATCGCTATAATTTCATTCTAAAGAGAAACTTGACATTCGGGAATTTTAATTTTTTTCAAAGATAAAGAAAAAGAGAGATATGGGCTATGAAAAAAAGAGAAAGAGATGAAAAAGGGACATGTGTCTAAGGGGCGAGTAGAGCCCACATCTCCAAAAAAAAAAAAAAAAAAGAAAGGAAGAAAAAAAAGAAAAGAGAGGAAATAAAGGACACAAGTCCAAGGGTGAGAAGAACCCACCTCTCCAAAAAAAAAAAAAGAAAGAAAGAGATATATAGCCCATACTTTCTCAAAAATATTTCAAAGCAAATAAAAATATTCCCGGATTGAAAGATGATCGAAAAAGAATGAATGACTAGTGTTTCGAAAGCAACCATTCTTTCTTGCAACCACCGAAGAACATGGAAAAAGTCAAAAGCCCCGCATACGTTGAGTAATAAAAGGTGGATATAGGTGCCAACTTATTTAAATAAAGGAAGAATGCTTTGTTATAAACATGTTACATCCTCGAATTATATCGTCATTGCAAAGAACTCCTCGATCAACAACCAAGTACCTAACTATTTGCTCGGGACGAGCAAAGGTTGCTTGGGGGACTTGTTGGCGGTCGTTATCGACCATTTTATACCGCCAACTTATGTCTTTTTCTAGGGAATCTTACACACCAATGGCACATATACCTTTACTTCTAACCTAGTTCCACTTGTATTCCAAGAAATATATTTTGTAGGACAAATACATGGAATCGAGTGAGAACGTGCCAAACTTCATAGGAAGCGCACTTTGGAAAACACATTTATCAAACAAGTGCAATGTAAGAGGGCCAAGCCGGAACAAGGGCCAAGCCCGGAACAAGATGGATCGAAGCACCCCTAAACTACGGATCCGGGACGGCCCGAAGCCCACAGCGAAAAGGCGGTCGCGAGGCAAAGCCACCCCCCGGTCCGGCCGGGATCGGGAAGTGGGTCCCGGCCGACCCACGCTGTCGCCTCTCGAGCCGACCTTTCACAGCGGTTGCATGCCGCCATGCATAGTGTGTATTGCTAGGTGCTTCCTTATTTACCCGCACTAAAACCGACCATGTTAGATATAAATAGATGGAGAGTGCTCTCACCTCAAGACACACCACACAAGGGCTCTCTCCATTCTCCACTTGTATCTTTTACTTTTTGGTTAGTATTAGAGCTTGGCAATATGTAATACAAGATCAAGATCGACTTGAGGTACTTGGTATGATCGATTCAATGTTCTTCATATCATGTTCTTCATCTTCTTCTTGTTCTTATTATCAATATAGCTATGTTATGAACTAGAGTAAAGTTCCTATGATATGTTCTTAGCATATGAACTAGTATATAGTTTTCATGTTATGATCTTATCATATAGAACTTTATGCTTAATGAATTATACATACATGTGTAGACCAAGTTAAGATGTAGAGTTCTACTTTGAGTTAGTCTTAGTTGCTTGTCGGTTTGCGGGTTCGTCGTCCGGCCCCTCGTGGCGGATGCTCTAGTAGAGGACTCCCCGATAAAGACGGATGTTCCCGATCAACGCTAGAGTAGTAGTCAATAGCGTAGACGCGGGTGTCTAAGCTATGGGCTGCCTTCGCTTTCTTCGTCTAGGCCACGTAGTGAGGTAGGCTTACGGTGGTGACAGCCCGTTTCGCCCTTTGCACTCCTCCACGTCCCGTCTAGAGAGTAGAGTCGAGGCCGGCATCACTGGCGCACTGTGTGCGATCCGTGCCCGAAGTAAACCAATAGTGACCAAGGTTATCTTAACTTAGAATCTCTAACGGTACAAACATGTCGGTATACCGCTCTTCTAACATAGCTATCCAAGATACGCCTTGCTCCCGCTTAGGTTTTCTTTATCCTTGAGATTGCTCAAATGTGTGTGTCAAGTTATCCTCTACTTTCTGCTTTCATCCCTTTTGTGAACCTCGGTCAACCATACTGATCATGTTATCATGCCCATCTTTCTATTAGAGACTTTTACACCATGCCTTCCCCGTGGAAAATACGATACCCCGAATACTTCCGGTGAAAGCTACAACGGCATTTCCGTGCGCTATGAATTCATTCGCGTTTGCGTTAAGAAACGCCAACAGATACCAAAGGCCCAAACTCATCGATAACGAGGACGGGAGACTCGAAGTTCCATGCATGGTACATAGAGTGCGTAAAGCGTGGATTGCATAGCTTCGGTGTCCTTCTTCCTAAGGAGTGCTTCCACTACCACACCGATGTCCAGCTTCTTGGTTGAATTCGAAGACATGTCGAGACTACTTCGCCGACAGACATTGATGTTGCCCAAGTCACCTTGTTTGCGATGTAAGCGCAATTTTACTTGCACATGTCCCTTGCATCCGTATATACATTCTTTGTTTCAAAGGTACCTATGCCACGCCCACATGTCCTTGTAGGTTGAGCCGATGCAGCCGTGGTTAAAGAATGGTATTATTTACCTCTATCCATCGCACATTAATGAGAGACAGATCATCGGTTATAATCTTAGAAAGGACCATCCCGACTTGGTGAACTTGACGGACGAGGAAAGACAGGAGATCTGGGATCAGAACGTAAGAGCTAAGAAGTTGGAAGTAGCGTAGTACGTCATATCAGCAATGAAAAAGGTCAAGGAAAATGGGTATCGATGTATTCTGGCACCTTACCAATACGGAATAGGGCTCGTAGGACATTGGATCTGTTTCATGATCTTTCCTCAGACGGGAGGGTCGTTGTCTTTGACTCGCTACAAGGCTCAAACCCGCACGCTACCGACAATTCAAAAAAATCTTGAGATTGTAAGTGATCGATGAACTCCTTATTCAATTACTAGAGTCGAATATCATATATCGTTGACAATATAGTGCATTTACAGCGCTTACAAGCACTACTTGAAGGATCGAACCATTTGGGATCGACGATCCCGTAGTGTAAGGAGTGCAATGGAGATACACTCAAAATCAGGCGAGATTTCGATGCACGTAAATGAAACATAGTTTTTCTTAGTACGACTACCTAGCTATTGCTTCGATATTACTAATAACACCGGGTTTATTGTGTGCAGTGCCTCAAACAACCATACGGATCAAACTTGTGTGGATTCTTCGCCCTGTGAGTTCCTCGGGGCCGCAAAAAGGTACAAATCCAGCTACTACCGACAACTCAAGGACTCAAGGAACAAGTGGAAAGGCGTACTACAAAAGGCAACCGACGAGATGCGGTTCAAAGACAAGAGCGCACATCCGCAAGTTCGTTCTAGACATGGTAGTTCATGAAGGCCAGCCGTACTTCAATGTGGACGAGGGAGTCGGGTCAATTTCCACGGTTTGCGCCGCTAAGGAGATGGGAAGAGCTAGAGCCTAAGGACTATCTTCATCCGGTCAACATATAGCTCGCAATTTTTGTATGGATGTTGTAATTAACTAGTACTTGTTGGATATGAACAAATGGATCGATCGGTGAAACTTGTATATATGAATCGATGTATATATATGTATATGATATATATTTGATTTATCTGTCTTTCTTATATATATATGTGTGTATGGATTGATAGATGTATATATATATATATATATATATATATATATATATATATATATATATATATATATATATATATATATATATATATATATATATATATATATATATGTGTATATATATATATATATATATACATATATATATACATATATGGCATTTTATTTTTAAAAAAACAAGCCGTGGCGGGCAACATAAGGCGCCCGCCACGCATAATAGACTTAACCGTGGCGGGCGCATAACGCGCCCGCCATGGATAACATTATTTTTTGCGTGGCGGGCGCGTTATGTTGCCCGCCAGCCGCCGGGAATCTTATCCCCGCCCGCCACGCTGAAGGCCACGATTAACCCGTGACCTTTCGTTAGTGACAAAGCAGCCATGCCCGCCACGCAGGGGGATTTCGCCCGCCACAAAAAGATTTTCGGTACTAGTGGTGGGGCGTGATGAGGAGAGGATGAGGGCTGTAGACAAAGCGGGCGTTGGGTAAGAGGAAAGTGCAAAGGCCGCGTGTAAGAGGAAACCACCAATGATTTCAAGGCCGCGCACGGAGGGGGGTGACAATCCAGTGGCGCCGGAGGAGGAGTCCAATACTTTTGATCCCGATCGTCCAATCGTGAGTGAGTAATGAGAGAGAATGTTGAGAAGCAATCTCAGTGGTTCATTTAAATGGATTTGAATGAGAGATAAGTTGGTGCATTAGTAGGGTAGATGAAATGGCATCCATCCTTTTCGGCTGTCAACAATGTTGTTCTCATAATGTGGATAACTGATACAAAATATTTTAGTCCTATGAACAACATTGTGGTTGCTCATCCCATTGCAAAAGGAGAATAAAAACATTCTCATGGCCAAGCTATTTGAAAAGTAGTTATTTAGCCAAAAAAACAGACACCTTACAATAGTTCATGAATCTCTTTTGAGTTGTGCCATCACCAGACTAATAGCACTGCTGCTAGTTGTTCCTTATGAGGAAAGAGAGGTTGCGTTGTTTTTTCGTTCGGCTCAGCGACAGATGAAAGAAAGAAGTCGTGGTCAAGTGTACATTTTAATAGGGTCATTTTGGTATTTTAGCTCTTGCCTTGGTCTTGGTGTGATCCCAGCGACAGATAAAATGGGATAGGGGAAGTAATCCATAAGATGGATCCCATGTTAACTTTTAATAGCTATACCCGTCCCATAAATAAAAGGACGTTTTTTGACTTCTCGCACTTCATATTTGACCGCTCGTCTTATTCAAAAAAAATTTAACAAATACGATTTGTTTTGTTACAACTTGTTCAATCATTAGAGATAGTTTCATCATAATATATTTCTTCTATTATTTTCTTAAAAAATTTAAATAAGACGAATGGTCAAACAAAATCATAGAAGTCAAAGTTGTCCTTTTATTTATGGGACCGAGGGTGTATGGATTTTGCTTCTACTTAGAGATTTTATTGTGAGTCCTACCTGGTAAAAAGAAAGAATTAAAAAAAAGAGAGAGAGGAAGCAGAGAGAATTTAGTATTTTTTATTACTTATGACCAGCCCATAGTGTTATGGGTAGCCATAGCTATGGCCTACTCTATGGCCTGCTCCTATAATGTTCGATAACTGGGCCTTGTTTAGTTTGTAAAAATTTATAACCCAACGTCGAAAGTTAGAGTTTGGACACTCGTAGCATGTTTCGTTTGTTTGTGGTAAATATTATCCTACTCGAACATATGTCTTTTTGATGTATTTAATGTGATGTGATGGAGAGAGAGTGGAAAACTTATAAGTTGGGTTACAAATTTTTGCCAACTATAAACAAGGTCCCGATACAAAAATATTTAAATTTTATGCACTACTCTATGGACAACATTGTGGTTGCTCATCCCATTGCAAAGCATTGTAAAAGGAGAATAAAAACATCCTCATAGGCCAAGCTATTGTAAAAGTACTGTTCAAAAACATGCAATTCTAGCACAGTTTCACGGTTTAGTATCCCAAGTTTGACTAATTATAGATAAAAAAACTATCAATGTTTATGTTATCATATAAATATCATTAGATTTATTACCAAATATAGTTTTTTAATAAATTAATTTGAAGTCATAAATGTGAAGAGTATTTGGTAGAAATTTGGTCAAATATATACATCAGTTTTGACGGCACGGAACTCATATTTGCATGTTTTGTGGAACCGAGGGAGCAGCTTATCTATACCTACCGATAAAAAGAAAAATTTCTCCCCTCCCGTTTCCGTCTGCCTGCCTACATGGGCCGTGCAACTTCCGACCGGCCCAAGGCCCAGGTGCTATTAGTCCTGCTGCTGCTGCCATTGGCACACTGCTTGGCAGCCCAGACCAGGCCCAGGCGGGAGACAGGCCTTGTTGGGTCGGGCTGTACGAGCGCAAACCACCTCTGCTCTGCTCCACCGGACTTGGCCTGTCCACGCGCGCGCCGCAACGAGATTGAAGCAAGCCTGAAGCTTCCTCTGTGCGTTGGTTTTCTTCATTCCCGTACATGCGAGATATAAGAGAGAGAATAAAAAGAAAGAATAAAAAAAGGGAAAAGGAAAAATAAAAGAAATTAAGATAAAATAGAATGTACACTTTATAGTTTTCAACTACCATAAGGAGCCATTTAACTAAACGTTTCACTAAAACTACTCATGGAGCTCAAAAAAAAAAAAAAAGATAAAGATGCTTCACTGGTGATAGTCTTCTTCATTGATTCTTTGATGCTATAATTGTAAATGGAAGTGAAAATGTGCGCCCCTGGCCCTTTGTGTTTGTAAGAGAGTCCTTGCGCTATAGCATAGATGAAATTGATTACTCAAGGAGACAAGAGTCATAATATTTTTATATATGTGTGTTTGAGCATTATGTCGAGGGTAATAAAAATATAACAATGTAAATGAAAAACGTTAACTTTCGAGACAAAAACACGATAGAGATGGTAAACACTATATTTTTCTTCCCGTTGCAACACACACACTTCTCGCCCATGATGCATAAAAACTATAATGGTCGATATATCTAAAAGGTCATTATTTTATCTCCCGTTGCATCGCACGGGCACTTTTGCTAGTTTAGTAAAAAAACAGACAGCTTACAATCGCTCATGAATCTTTTTGAGTTGTGCCAAATAGACGCTGTCTGCTCAACCAAGTGATTCTATCACTCAGGGCCGGCTCTAGGGGTGGGCAGGCAGGGCGCCGTCGGGGGCCCGTGAAGATGAGGGGCCCAAGATCATATATAAACAATTAGTACATGTAATTATCTACTTGGTATAAAATAAGGTTTTTTCATTTGTAGGCCCATAAGAATTAGCAAAGTAACCCAAGCTGGCTCAACCCGTAACTTCCTTGGTCTAACTTCCTTGGTCCATTTGTATGTACGTAACATCATCGTCCATGATCCATTCATCCATCGATTGGAGCCCCAGGTGACGTTTCGGTTTTGTTCAATCGCTGATCTACTGTTCAATTACGCCTCAAGACACAATCACTCAATTAGTTAGAAGGATTATAAAATTCTAATTCAATTTTTTTATTTGAATATCATAGATGTTACCTAGCAAGTATTTGCCGGGTGCTCAAAAAGAAAAAGAAGAGAGCAACAAGAACAGGCCGCAGAATCGCGAAGTCACTCAAGATCAGGGGCATCAACATGTTGCGGACGCCGATGCCAATGAAGAGCAAAATTTAGATAATGAAGCTAATGCCAATGATCATACTGTGCTCGGGATATTTTGGACGACATTGATCTTGATATCGTTATTGAAGATTTTGCATCAAGAAATGCCCATAGACGGTTTTTATCAAGGAACTAAACCACTACATCTTATTTGAGGTAATTATAATGGTTGCTATTTTTTAGTTTTTTATTACAGTATTGTCATGTTTCATGGCCTAAACGTGTACCGCAAAGAATATCTTATTCATACTATATATATATATATATATATATATATATATAAAAGTATAAGACTAGTTTAAGGGCCCATATTTTCTTACGTGCGGTCCTTGAAATTATAGAGCCGGCGCTGCTATCACTGCACGTGTGGCAGCACTGTCGGCCCAACTGCCGGCACCGGACAAGAACGCACGCACGTACTCCACCATATACAACTGCGCTAGCGGCTAGACGACAATACTCCTGCTCAGTTACGTGGCAGCCCAACCAGCTGGCGCCTTCCGTTCCGTTGGTTGCGTGCACTGCACCAAACACCGCGATCGGATAGGAGGCGCGAAGCTTCCCTGTATTGGCTCCATCCATGCGCTGTGAGCCGGCCCCAGCTCAGCCGCTGTTCCTACCTGCGCGGCGTATGTGCACGTATACTACACACTTGTTGTTATTAGCGAAGACATATACGTATAAATAATATGTCCATGTATACATATGTATTCACACAAGAGATTCTTCTGTCCGCTTGACACTAAATAAAATATGAAAAATTGATTTTTGCTAGATGGAAACGACATATTTGGAGAGGCAGTCGTCTAACGTTAGAAATTGCAAACAAGGACACAAAGGACCAAGATGCTAAATCCTTTGTTTACCAGAAAGGTCGACGGTCTTCACGCCACCGCGCCGACGACGCCAGTGACGCTGATCGTCGCGTTCGCTCGCCGGAGTTGTTGAGGAAGCCCAACGCATGGAAGATGCCGCAGGATCCAAGGACCCCAATACACCACCGAGCCGCATATGTTTCGTTGAACAAACTTCGGCAACTCCCCTCCATCTTCGACGAGAAGCAAATCCTCCACCGCTAGCACCATGGCCAGTAGCCGGAAGAGGCCCGCCCTGAAGACGAAGAAGCTGATGGCCGGATATTCCCGTGATCACCAGGCACACCAGCAACGCAGGAAAAGCGGGGAAAGAGAAATTGTGCTTCCCTTTCCCGCGATCACCAGGCACACCAGCAGTTTTTTCGGCCTGGCCCTAGGCTTTGGGCCGCAGCAGAGAGAAAGATAGCAAGGGAAAGAAAGGAGGCAACGCGAGCACCGACAGCGCCAGGCACCGCGCGCGTGTCTGCTCCCATTCGCGAAATCACGACTCTGGCGGAGTCGCGGCCAACCCTAGGCACTGCACCGGCGCCGTCGGTCTGCTCCTCCGCGCGACTCCACTGCTCGGCGCTCACCCGCTGTGCTCCTCCGCGCGGTCGCGCCTCGCCCGTCGGCTGGCGGCTACCCTGGCGAGCGGCGACCCACCCCCTGCACGCGGCGTGCGGCAACGCCTCCCTTGTTCTGCCTCTGCTCTCCCTCTTCTACTCGGCGTCGAGGCGTTCAGCTCCTGCTTGCAACATGGCCGGTGAAGCAGCTGCGTGCCCACGCACGGAATCAACGAGAAGGGCAGCGGCGCTGAAGCAGGCAGCTCACTGGAGTACTGAACAACCTTCCCCTTTTTTCAAATATTTCACATCACTTTCAAATTCTTGAAGAAACTTGGAAATCTTCCAACTTGAAAGTTGCTCAAAATTTTAAGATCTACAACTTTGTTTTGGGCTCACCCCCAAATTCTGTCTAGTTTTGAAATTAGGTTTTCAAGCTTGAAATTTAAATTAGGGTTAATAAAATAATTAATTAACAATTTCTGATGATCGAATTAGTGATCAAAATCAGTCAATTTTTCATTCACACTTCTAATTTCAAAGGGTCCGATTTCTAAATTAAAGTTGAATTCTTCCAATTTTTGTAGTGGTGACAACTGACAATAAAGAAGAGCAGGACAATACAATCCTTTTTTACTCCAGCTAATGGTATGTTGCATTTTTCTACTTTTCTTTGTCGTCGTCTGCGCTTTGATAGCGGCCCTAGACGTCAAAATTGAAGAGCTCTGGCACTGAATGTGAGTACTAGATAGCATCTACAGTAGTGCTGTCATAGACAAAATTTGAATATAGAAATACAATTATTTTGGACCGAGGGATTATATATATGTATTTTTTGTAACGCAAGAACGTATAATGAAAAATGTACGCCGGAAGCAATAAGGTGAAACTATTATAGTAAACAGATAGATATTTTGAATAATAACAATGAAAAGATGTGACCGACTTACAGGTAGGTAGCTTGGAGGAGCAAACTAGAAATTTTGTGTTTTAACGTACCACCCGCGCCGTGTCGGCATGGCAAAAAGTTTTGTCGTCGGCATCGCGGGCCAATCAAATCGGCCGGGGCGCTATTTATTTCCTTCGCACGAATCGGCGTCGGCGGCTGGCGCCCGGACACATGGCCGCACAAAAAGCTAGGCCCGACTTGCCCAGTGGAACGCCATGGGCAAAAAAATTTCGACCGAAATAATCGGGTTTTGGCCCGCCCGAACCCAACCCGGCCCGAAAAATGCTCGGGTCATCACTGCACCCGTTCCAGAGGCGGATCTCCTGGCCAGCCCACGTTACAGCAGGCATCTTTTGCTCCGGCAACGTACGATGTCTGACCTATCTGGGCCTTCAGTTTGACGAATTGCCTGGCCTGTCGGGTACTGGCCTCTCTCGGTTCCGCGCGTGTGAAGCACGTGGTAGCTGCGATTCTTACCGTAGGTCCAACAATTCCCATTTATACTTCACATTCTCTTATTTTTAATAAAACCTTAAAATTTTACCTCCAACAGCTTTGCAATTGGGCTTAGCAATTTGGGCAAAGTCGCAAAATGAGTCCGTTCTCGCGCATGCACGCGATTCCGTCGCATGCACGCAGTTTCACCGCGGCAGTTCCCCTCCCGCGTGCAACTCCTACACCCACGTAGGTTCCAAAAAAACTCCTACACCCACGCGCCACAAGCTTCTCTCTCGGCGACATCGCGGGCAAAGCGGCAATGCAGTCCCCGAGAACGCGAACCTCGTCCCTCCACGCCCGCCTCCGGACCTATCTCTCCGGCCGACGCCGGGCGTTCTCGACCGAGCATCTCCGCTCACGCTAGAGCCGCTCCCGGCCGGCGCCCGAGCTCGCGCCCGACTTACGGGGCTCTCCTCGAGCACGAGCTGAACCACAACCCGCGGCCGACCCGGCGTCCTCCGACGAAGCCTCGGTCCACTTCCGGCGACATTCTACGAGCTCCCGCCGCCATAGTGGCGGCGCTGACGCTGTTCGTCCGGATCCACATGGTCGTGTGCAACCGCTCGACGCCGAACGCGTTGGCTGTGGAACTGCCTACGGCCGGGCCGGAGGTGAGGAGGATCGCAGGGGGAGCGCGCCCGGAGGATGCGCGGCAGCGAAGCGGCTTTGCAGGATAGGATCTTGCGGAGGGACACCGAAGCCGCTCGGGCGTCGGCGGGTTGGATATGGTGGGCTACCGCACCAACGGCCTCGGACGGCCACGGTGCCCTTTTGACGAGACCGCACGAGAGGTCCACGCAGATGCCGCGGCTCGGGCTCGGCCGTGATGAGAGGACGGCTGCCGGAAGGGAAGGCGCGCGGTGGCGGCTCCTTCACACGCGATCGGGAAAACAGGCAGTGTGATGAGCTCATCTACGGGTCTCAAGATGAGCCTATTTTTTCATTTGCCGAGCCAAAATTGCCAAACACTTAGAGAGAGCCTTTTTATTCGATTGTCCATATTAATTTGAGAGTTGGCAAACAAGGAGAATTGTAATGAAGATACCACTGTTTAGTCGCCCCCATGGAATCGAATCGTATGGCAGTCATTTGTTGGCACGACTCGCCGCCTGGACGTACACCACGGCGGATCTCGTTGCCCCTCCTGGCCGGCCCACATGGCAACCGGGGCCTACCGGCTACCGAACGGCCGGCTGCTTGCAATTGCAAGTCGCAGTCGCAGCTTGGCGAAGGGTAGGAATAGGATACCGGAGAGCTGAGACGGATGATCTGCTAGCTAGGCCGACGTGCGTGCGTGTCTGTCGACTGTCCGCCGGGTTCTCAATTCGATCGGCGCGTGTGAATGAAGCACGTGGAAGCTGCGTGCGATTACTCAAACTCCGGTGATTGACTGTGTACTTATGTCAGAGTTAGAGAGATGCTCCGGCCGGCCGGCATTAACACGTTGATGTGTACTACATTTTTTTGTTTTTGATACACACACCTGGTCTAATCCCAATTGTGTGGGAAGAGAAAAAGGGCAACATCATATATTTCATATATGTGCAGATAGATTCCAAGTCCTGCATGTTCGTTGTAACAAAAAGATTGTGTGGGAAGAGAAAAAGGGCAACCATGGTTGGTTAGGTAACCAGAGGAGGGTTGGACCAGGGTCAGAGGCCGGGCCCGCCAGGTGGTGTGGTGCGGTGACCGGGGGAGGTGTGTGTGCAGTGCCGGATCCAGCAGAGCTTTCGAGGACAGGGGGTCCATTTTTTTTTTTTTATTACGATCGGTAAATCTTAATATAAAATATCTCCGAATGTCTCCGAAGAAAGTACAGCCATTAGCGCTCAACGATCTTCACGATTTGACGAATTAAAGTTTTGGAATTAGGAAGACATGAAGGAAGCACGAGTCACGATCATGAATTCAGACGCCGATATCCGAACTGCCGATGCCCGATGGCGGCAAACGCGCGATCACGTCGCGACGGTGAATCGCCGATGCCGCAGTCCAAACCCTGCTGTCGCCGTGTCGCGCCGTCGCAGTTAGCCGGTTATGCTATCTCCAACAAAGCACATGCATAATTTTAAGACCCATCCTATCTTTAGAGTATCGCAGACAAGAAAAGTTCGAAGCCCATAATCTCGGCGTCTCCAACAGCCGCCCGCCGGAGCAAAGCATGCATATGGAGAACACTTTTTCGTTTAGGACCCTATTCTTTTTCGAAATCAACTAAGCCTATATTTAGAAAAGCTTGTCTCTCGGGTTCTTTTACGTCCTAAACCATGAGAGAGAAATAAAATTATGTTGACGCCTTCTTCTTCTTCCTCCCCCGCGATCGGACGGGAGGACCACCGACGCCACACTCGGCGCCGCGGGCGGGCCCGCCGACCACCTCGCCGCCGCTACACCATCCGCTGGCTCACTCGCCGTGCCGGGCCGCGCTCCCGGCGCCAGAAGTCCGCCTCGCCGTACACGCCGGCCGCGGAGCGGCATCGACTCGGCCCGCGCTCCCGGGCGCTGTCCCCGGGCAGCGGTTCCCGGCGGCGGATCCGGCGGTGGCTCGTGCGGATCCACCCTTTGCTTGGCCGGCCTCCATCGCCTCATGGGCCCGCCACTACGCCTCCGAATGATGCATCGCGGGAAGAGAACGCCGCGATATTTGCCCACCCTCTCCTCGCATGCATTTTGCGCTCCTTGAATGCATGATCTGTTGGAGGCCGATTTTGAGAGGCAAAGCACCGTTGCCGGACGTATATTTGGCTTTTGGCTCATCTCGTTGAGATAGCCTTATGCGGTGTCGCTCGGCGGCCTTGAGACGCAAATCGCGCGACTGGGCGCACACATGGAAGGCCCGGACGCCGATGATTCAACTTTGACTCCGAGATGGGATGGGCCTATCTCGTCTTTGGACTCGAGTATGGATGTTCATATGATAGGCGGGCCCGGGGGGGTCGGTGGACCCCCTTGACCCTCCCGTGGGTCCGCCATCGGTGTGTGTGTTGTCGCGGCGATGCGCGAGGAAGTTCCAAAGTCCTTGCGCGCGGGGCGGCTCCGTGTCTCTCCGTGTCTCGCGGGCCGGTCGGGCACCCGCGGCCGTCCGATCGCATCCATCCTCCCGTCCCTGGCGTTCCGGGCGCCGCCGCCCGCTCGCCGCAGACGCCGTCGCGTGGTGGGCGGTTTCCGCCGCTGCCGCCCCACGATTAGCTGCTTTTTCCGTGGAATGCGACCGCGCCCACCGAGCGGGGGGTGCGGACGGACGGACGAGAGACGGGTGGGGGGTGCTGTGGATTCGCGTGTCGGGCCAGCCCCGTGGCCGGAGTGTGTCGGACTCGGCGTGCCGTCGACCTTTGCGGATTCGCGGTCTCGCCCCCCAAATGATTTCTCTTCGCTTCTGATGCGTGCGGGGTTTATTGTTACAACGCGAGGGACTTCCCGGCTTCCCCTGTTTTCTTCAGTTTTTAGGCTTTCTTTTAGCCTAGCGGTGCCTTTTGTATAGTTCTTTCCCTTGATAATGACAAATAGGTCCCTTGCTTTCCCTTAAAAAAATTGCAAACCAACAAAGATTTCGGAGTTCAGATATGCAGGGGCACCTGCCTCTTAGGACGACACTTGACGACCACATCTGAATCTGAACACTACACTACATTACAGAACTAGCATCTAGGATTCCATCTCGGATTACAGTACCATCTAAACCATGGACTACTACTACACACCACCTGCAAACCATGGACTACTACACACCATGGACTAGACTAGACACCACCATTGCAGACCAACGAAGATCTCGGACTTCAGATATTGCAGTACCACCATCTGAATGAAGATTACCTCCCTCTGCGTTGCCGCCTGGACCAGGTCAGCCGTGGTGTTGAGAGCATTCTCGCCAAAACCGAGAACTCTGTCATAGAGATCCGAGCCTGGCCAGCTGCGCCTGCGGCTGCAGCTGCTGCCGGCAGCTGCCCTCCTGCCTCTGCGGCTGCGATTGCGGCTGCTGCCCTCCTTCCTCTGCGGCTGCGGCTGTGGCTGTCGCTGTGGCTGCCGCGGCTGCTGCCTGCTGCTGCCCTAATCCCAATGAGGATACATAGGATTTAGGGTTGAATCTGCCACCGGGGCTGGGGAGGGGGGGGTGAGGGGGCTCGAGCCCCTACCCCCCGCTGCGCCATAGAAGCCCCTTCATGAATTTTTCAGACATTAACAACAGGCGAGGAGGCATCCATCTGTGTGTTCTGGAATCATACGCCTTATCATCACTTTGCAACTTTTTTTTTTTCCCCTTTGCAATCATAAGTACCTAGAAGACCGCGGCATACATGTGCGATTATGCTAGCGTGGCTGATGGCGGTGTTCGGATGATCATCTCGCGCCTAACCTGTGTCCTTGGGATTTTGTCGTTAAGTCATGTTACGTTTTTTTCTTCATGTTTTCCCTACTTTTCCTACAATTGTACTCCCTCCATTCCAAATTTAAGCCATTCCAACTTTCTTATCTTGGAGAGTCAAAGCATCTTAACTTTGAAACAAAAATAGAAAGAACTACAAAATTTTATGACATCGATAGGTATACTATGAAAATATAATTATTGAAGATTCAAACAATTCTTCTTTGATATTATAAATACTATTATTATTTAATTACATAGTTACATACATTTACTCTAACTTGACACAGCTGGAACAGGTGAGGAGCAGTGGAGCTTATGGCGCCGTCTGGTAACCACGCGCCGGTCCAAAAAACAGGGCACACGAACCGTCTCCGACGACAACGGAGACCGAAGTCCAGGGCGTGCTCGGGTCGTCCATGGAGCATAGCGCAAGATGCCTCCGGGCAAGTGCGTAGAGTCCATTCCCACCTCAGACGTCGCGCGATGCCTAGGACTGTGAGATCCGGCAGGCCGAGGCCGTTGCGATCTCGCGGTGAACAGACGACGGGCGACACCACCCGGCACTTGCCGGAGGCGACGGTGTCTGTGCGGGCCCATAGGAAAGCTCGCCGGCGAGCAGATGCCGCCAACGATCTGAGTGATACAGTGGAGGAGCCGGACCCCGGCCAAACAGGCCTTTTTTATATTATGGACTAATTTTGCAGAGATTATATCCCATCTTTGGTTTTGACTGATTATATCCCATCCTCAGAAAAGTTGTTTTTACCTTATCCTATTAAATAAATTCTTGGAAATCCAAAGCTAAGACCATACGCACATGTCGAGTGAACTGCAAGTGCCAAACTCCAATCGGATATTGGACTAACCGACCGGCCCAATCCATTCTCACTTCTAGTTCTAGAATTGCATGAGGAAACCACCATTGTATTTTTTTTTCTCTCTCTATCTCCCACGGAAGCACACGCGCCGTGTCGTCATACCACTGTTTTGTCGCCCCGGCGTCAGTCATTTGTTGGCACGACTCGCCGCCGGGACGTACGTACACCGCGGCGGATCTCGTTCCCCCTCCTGGCCGGCCCACATCGCAACCAGGGCCTACCGGCTACCGGACGGCCGGCTGCGTGCAATTGCAAGTCGCAGCTTGGCGAAGGGTAGGAATAGGATCATAGCAAACCGGTCCGGAGAGCTGAGACGGATCATCTGCTACGTGTGTGCGTGCGTGTCTGTCAACTGTCGGCCGGGTTTCTCAATTCGACGGCGCGTGTGAATGAAGCACGTGGAAGCTGCGTGCGATTAATCAAACTCCGGTGCCTGACTGTGTGCTTATGCCAGAGTTCGACAGATGCTCCGGCCCGGCATTAACATGTTGATGTGTACTACATTTTTTTTTTTTTTTTTGATACACACACCTTGTCTACTAGTACTTACGTATACTCTATAATAGTAGGATTTTTGTATTGCAAGTGGACCAATTAATTGTTTGTGTCCTCCACGTCATCGATCGAAAAAACACGTGGAGAGATGGATCATCAGCACACTGAATTGAATGCGGATGAAGATCGAGACGCGACAACCTGCATACGCGCCCATGCATAGCTAGCGGTCGGCACCCGTCCGTCGGTGTTCGGCGGGGCGCCTCCCGTGACCACGCGCGCGCCGGCCGCCGCGCCGGCCAGAAAGCTGAAACGGCTCCATCGTCCGCTCCTCTGCGCGGCGGTCGTCCGGCCGGGATGGGAGACATCGGAGCGAGCGAGCGCGCCGCCGCCGGCGTGTTAAAATCTGTCGGCGTCGGCGAGGCGAGCGCGTATGTATTGATGGCGACGACGCGCGCTGGCAGCTGGGCGGGCGCGGGGAGCGTGTCGGGTCGGTGCCTCACCACGTGCGCGCGCCGTACGTGGTAAACGGCCAGCTACAGGCTCTAGCTAGGCCCAGCAACAGGGCGGCCGAGTGCACGAGCACGGACCACCCGAGAGAAAAACAGTGCGTAACTATACACATACGCGCTTACGCCAGCAGACGTACACGTCGCCACGGTAGAGACGTGCATGTACGACGGCCGGCCGGCGGACGGCGACGCGCCGGATCGCAGGTGCCCGGCACGCCGTGAGATCGCCGGCTTTGCCGCGCATGCACGCACATGCCCGTCGCCGTTCTTCCGGCCGGCCGATTGGTCAGCTGTGCGGTCACTGTCCGTCCGGCCCCGCAATCTCAGGCCTAAGTTGGAAGCGCATCACCTTTTCGCTGCCTGTTGGTGGAATGGAACGGTGGTTCCTTGGTTGGCTCGTAGCTCAAACGTAGAGAGACAGTGACGTGTCCTGTCCCGCCCATTTGCCTAATTTCAAGGTTGGTGGCGAGACGGCCGGGGATTGCAATCCCTGGATTCTTGACAAATGTGGCTCTTTCCATTTAATTCAATTACAATTATACATTGGTTAGACTCTCTGCATCACAATGCATGGACAATCGACAATGTTTTTTTTTTTTTTGAGAGAGGAATAATGGATCAATGTTAGGATTAGTTAACAACAGCTTCATTACAAATTTACAAAAGCCCTTGACTTCACTCACGTAGGTACAAACGTTCCCTCTGTTTTTTTTTTTTTTTTTGAAAGAACAAACGTTCCCTCTGTTGTTTCCTAGTACTAGGTACTTAGGTAGTTGTCGTCGTCCGAGCAACTTTTGTGCTAGGTTACCTAGCGTTTGAATTTGACACTACTCTTGTACACGGTTGGACAGTCAGCGGTAAAGTCAAGAGTGCAGGACATACCGACAGCACCAGCTAGTTCCACAAGATGTGCACTTTGAAAGATCTGTTCTCTCTCACTAGTCACTACACCAATTTGGCACGACCGACCTCTAGTTGCACCAGCACGGCCCTCCTTCACCCGATCTCTTGCCATTCTCTCTATTTCTTTCTCCATTTTTACCAACAAATACAAATGAAACCGGTCGAATACGGACAAATGTCAGTTATCCTGTATTATGTCCCATGTCCCGTAATATTTTTTTTTTATTTCAAGGATATAAAAGGCAGATATGGAATGTTCCGTTATTGATATCTACTCCCTGTATCCTAAAATTATTGTTGGTCTGGCAACCTCCTAAATCGTCTACTCCCTCCGTCCCCGCAACTAAGGAGATCAACGCAAATGTAAAATTACCAAACTACCCCTGTAAAGAGGTCAGCATCAGCGTGGCAGGGATGGAACGGGGCTTCAGCGGTGACTGGAACCATCGAGAGATGGTGGGCGTCCGTTTCTTTTTTTTTTAATATAAATCAATGAACGCGTGGCAGAACGAGTGCTCAAGAGTCGCTGGACTGATCTACTTTCTATTTTTATAATATTTTCTTAGCTGAGCCGGTCGTGAGACTCCAACAGACTGTTTTTCTTAGCAGCGGATCAAGACCTTTTATTTGGAGATTTTTTTTGAATCTCAAACGTAAAGTTATATGCGCGGACGGAGGGAGTACGTTCAAAGCTGGATGGATGCACCTGGACACCAAGTACGTTCACAGTTCAAAGTACGTTGACTGAGCAACCTCCTAAAATGACATTCATTATAAGACAGAGGGAGTATCTCATATGCAAATACCATAGATACACTTGCTAGCTTGCTATGAAAAAGGGAGCCATCGTCACCACTTCAGATCGAAGAAGTGACAAGATGTGGAGATTCACCCCGGGCAAATTACCCGCTACCCATTACCCGAACCCAAAATACCCGAACCCGGACCCGAAGTACCGAATTAGAGATACCGAAACCAAATTCGGGTAGTGATTGTCATTACCGAAATTAGTTTGGGTAATTGGGGTAATATCTCCCCGATACCGAACTACCCATTCTACCCGATCTAGAGAAAAGCCTAATATTATAGCCCCAACTCTCATCTCCTACGTTCATTACGGGCCATCAGCCCACCTAAAGCCTAAGCCAAACAGCCAACATGCATCCGCAGCATGCGACTTTCAATCCCTCATGACTCCACCAGATGCGCATGCATCCTAATCCCAAGCGGCATGCGACCGCGACCCGCACTTCCTCTCCCTATCTCACTGTCTCCTCTAAATATCGGGTAGATTGGGTATACCCGAACCCGAACCCGAATTTGCGGGTACCCAAAGTTGCGGGTAATGAATTTTCGGGGCTGATTTCGGGTAGCAGATTCTATTACCCGAACTTTTCAAAACCCGAACTACCCGACCCGAACTTTGCGGGTAACCCGAACGCCCAGGGTGAGTGGAGATCTCTCTGCTCGCGAGAAAAAAAGAGGAGGTATAAAGGCTTCTCATTCACTGCCCTTACAAACCTAGTGTCGTGAGTGGTGGGATCGGGTGCGGTGTTTGGGATGTTGGTAAGATGTGTTTGGGATGTTGGTAAGATATGTATAAATTTAATTTCTTCTGTCTTCGATAGGTTTCCTAACAAAGGAGTTATAGTCATTTTAAATTCAATTCCCTCAATACATATACTCACTCGGTGTTCAAATATAAGAGGTATATTTTCCACTAGTGCAAAGTAAAGTTTACATTATTTCCATGTTTAGGGCACAAAACTGCGATAATGTATTTGTATTCTAAGATGATTTTGCTTCTTTTTTATCTATTAATTATACATTATATATATTGTAAGATAAAGTAATGATCAAAACCTGTTTTGCACCAACTTTCCCCTTAGTCAATGCCCACCATGCATTCATCAATAAAATGGACTATCAAGCAATGTCATGCACTCACTCATTCAATCTCATTCCATATCCCAATCCAATTTGATACCCCCATACCACTCAAATCATTGCCACTTGCCGGCCTTCAAGTTCCTTATAACAATAAAATTAATTAATATATTATTATCAAAGGCTAATTACTTGATTAGTCTACAGCCTCCACCTGGCACTGACAGGATGCCATGCCAAGGAAACACGGAGCCGCAGGGGCCCACCTACCAGTCGGTCACCCCACAAAACTCCAAACCAAAAAAAAAAAAAAAAGGCAAGAAAACAAAATGTTTTCCGTCACATCATGCATGTGCCGGCCGAACTCAACAACCGAAGAACAGAGCAGAGCATCCTCTGTTTCAATTCTCTTGGTCGCCGCCGGCGGACAAGCAGACGTCCGTCCACCGATCAGCAGCTCCGGAGATCCACGACGAGCTCCCGCATCAGCGCCTCGAACACGGCGGCCTCGACCTCGGTGCTTACGTCGTGGCGCTCCGGCTCCACGTCGCCGGCGTCGAGCTTGGAGGCCGGGAGCTCCGACGCCACGAGCTCTGACACCCGTGCTAGCTCCGCCCTGTGCGCGTCCCAGTACACCGCCGCGGCGGCGGTGGTGGTGGAGTCGACGTCGTCGCGGCGGGTCTTGGGGCTGGTGCGGTAGCTGCCGCCGCTGCCGTAGTAGAAGTCGTCGTCGGCGTCGGTGTCGGTGTCGGCGTGGAGGAGGAGGTCCTCGGACCTGGCGAGGAGCTGGGCGAGCAGCGCGGGGCTGTACGCCGCGTCCAGGAGGTCCCGGAACACGTCCATGGACATGCCGCCCTTGGACGACGGGGAGGTCTCGAACGGGTGGTCCAGGACGGAGACCGGGCTCAGCTGCTGCTTCTCGTCGTCAGAGTCGTCGGAGTCGTCGAAGTCGTCGTAGCGCTCCGCCACGGTGGCCCCGTCCTGCGCCTTGACGGCGGCACCGGCGGCGGTCTTGACGACGGCGGCGTCGAGTTTCATGTGCACATCCCGGTCGGAGTCGGAGTCGGAGTCGGAGCACGGCGCCGGAGCGACGGCGGCAAGCTTGAACGACTCAGAGAACTGCAGCGCGGGTGGCTTCCGCTGCGCCACCGCCGCCGGCGCCGTCCCCTTACTGCCGCGGAGGATCTTGGAGAGCAGGAGCTGGAGGATCCCACCGGCAGGCTGCTGCTGCTGGTTCTTCCTGCTCTTCTTTGCCGCCGTCGTCTTGCTCTTCTTGCTGGTAAGGCGCCTGAGCACGGCCGCCGCGGCGTCGTCGCCGCCGGAGGGCCAGCACATGACGGTGGTGTCGTAGCCGTCGAGTAGGCGCGAGGATGAGCATCCTTTCTCGAGGAGGTGTAGGTCCAGGAAGAACGGCTCCTGCTTCTCCTCCAGCAGCTCCGACAGGCGCCGGCCGGACGGCGACGGCGACAGGCACGACGCCATTGTGGAGACAGACAGAAGAGTTGTGTAGCTAGGCTTGCAGAGAGAGGTGATGGACGGCGTTGGAGTTTGTGGACTGTGATGGAGAATGAGCAGGAAGAGGAGGGGAGGGTGGGGAGCTTATAATGGAGGGAGATGAGAGGGAGGAGGAGGCCATGGGAGGCAGATGAGACAAAGGAGAGAGGTGAGTGTGCAATGAATGGGGGTAGGGAGGGAGGGAGGGAGACAAGGAGGTTGGGAGGAGATTCTTGTAAGCTTTGCTTGTCCTCCTCTTGTTACTCATCATCCTAATCCTTTGTCCTATTATGAGACAAGCCTTGGTTTTCCTAATCACACATGGCTAAACTAAACAAAGCATGAAATGTTGTTTGGTGTGTTACATATGACTATTCATTTCGTACATTACATGCACGTAAATACGGCTCACCTGATTGACTACAGTCTGAACTCAGATCTTTCCTCCGTTCCACAATTTGCAATTCATTTCATATAAATTGTGTTTGATCTTTTTCGCCTTATTCAATTTTTTTATGTAAATTATAAAACAAATAAAACGTCATTACAATATATTTAGTGATGTAACAAGTCATAATAAAAGTGATAATATTTATTAAAAAAAGTTGAATAAGACGAGAGGTCAAACACAGTTTATATGAGTTAAAAAAATTGCAATTATCGTGGAAACGGAGGGAGTACTTTAAGCCCGTGTGGGAGTGAGTGCATTGGTCATTTGAGGGATATCTTTTGTTGTGATGAAAAAGAGGAGAAAGCTGAAATGCTGAATGTGCATGCGAGTATGCGATGGTGTTGCTGCCAAATCGCCAGGTGCAAAACTGAAAAGGCTGTGGGACTGGAAGTAAGCAGGATGAGATGAACGGCGCTTCTCCTGGAGTTGGTAGAGTTTCCAGTGCACTACTGGACGTCAGGAAATTCAATTTCAATGAGTCAGCGAGGAGAAATTGCTGCAGTGGTTTTGGTTTGAATCCTGATGGCAAGCAGGACAGTTATGTTTTCAGGCAGCTTTTGCAGTTTTCCCTGTCCAGTGTGTGTGTGTTTCAGATGTTCAGGTTTGTGCAGGTAGTGCTCGTCTGACTGAGAGAGTAATAGGAAATGTTGCAGTAGAGAGCACTGTAGTATCTTACGTGCGACCACTAGCTAGCTTCCATCAACGAGTACATTCGTAATATCGAGCACTTGTGTCTGTACTGAAGTGTCCGTTCTACATTTCAAATTTCATTTGAGATGGGATATGGAAGCTATTCGTTTTAATGTACGAGATGTTTGTTTTTTGTTTGATTTACTCGAATTGACTGGATGAATGAATGTGACGATAACTACTCCCTTGGTTTCAAATTATTAGATGTGGCTATGTTTTTTTTTTTCTAAACTCGTAAGTTTTGTTTATGTCTTTACATACACCCTACTTGTATACTCCAGTATCAAAATGGCAACGGGCAAGGAAAATCCGCATGCCCGCGGGCACCAAACCGACAGCGCGGATACGGGCACGGAATTCCTTTCGCGGGCACGGGTGAGGATACCAGGCTGTGCCCAACGTGCATCTACTAACGGGCAAAAAATCAGTTATCCGCACCGCGAACCCGCAGATACCGCGACCGACATGCGGGACCAATATGATGACATATATATACAAAGGTATTCAGGGTCTAGGGTTTCCAATTTCCACTTCTATCCCCACCCAGGCCCGGCGTTCCCTTCCCTTCCCACCCTGAGCGCCGCGGCAACTTCCCAAAATCGGCGTCGCTGATTCGCTAGCGGTCGCGGGGCTCTTCCTCGCCGGCTCCTCCCCCTCTCCCCACTCCCGGGCGCCTCCTCCCGCAATTCCTCACCGGTAGCTGCTGCTCGCGTGGATCTCTGCTCCTTCCCCTCCACTCCGGAACGCCGCCACCGACCCCACTTCCCCGGCTCCCTAGATCTCCGCGCGACCCGCTGAGTCGCTCACTTTCGCCGGGCCACGCCACGTCGCTGGAGCGAGCCCTCTCACACCCCGACGGCCGCGAGAGCTCCGGCGGTTCGCCTTCTAATCGCGACGCGAAGAATCGGACGGGAGCGGGACGCCGCGCGATCCGTCGTCTCCGCCCCCGCAGTCCAGCTCCGGCGTCGTTCCCGTAGTGCAATTTCAAGGCAAGTCCTTCAAGTCCAGGTCCGTAGATTAGCACATAGCGAGCAAACTCTACAACCGTTTAGGCCCTCCAAGTTTATTCTTGTACTTGTGTTTGTGATGTGCAGCTCAAATGTCGACCCCTGGTAGCTATAGTTGTACATTTGGCCCGTGGCCCGCGGCCCGGTCCGAGGCACGGCCCGATGCGGGGTCGGGCGGGGGCCACGGGCGGCACGGCCCGATCGCCCGAACCGGGCCATGGGCCGCCGCTCCAGCCCGTGGCGCGGGCACGGGTACGCACGCCCAGTGACAAAGGCCTTCGAAATGTATTTATCTCACACCTGAATTTGGCCTATTAAAGGCCCAACACCGTGACACGATCTTCTCATCCGAAACCTTATCCTATCTCCGTCCTTCTTCGCCCCGCGATGCGACAGAAATTTCACGCCCGTATATCTTCTCACGCGAGGACGCTCGCGGCCGGGCCGGAGTCGCGGGTCCCTCTCCCTCCGTTTCGGATCGGCGCCCGGCGCGTCTTGCCTCCGCCGCCGCCATGCTCGGTGCGTGCGTCTCGCCCCGCCGCCAAGGCCAGCGTGCGGCGAGCCAGCCGAGGCTGCCGTGACGACGCCGCTTCATGACGCGGAGACTCCCTCCGAGATGTTGTGGGGACGGCGTGTAGGCCGACAACGCCACTATCTCGATCATCATCAACTGCGCTGGCGCGACTCGCGCCTGCACAGCAAGGCCGCCGAGGCTCGACAAGATGCCGGAGTTCGGGTGCTCACTGGGAACTCCGAGGGACGCCCGTGTTGCCGGGCCGGCCCGATGGCCCACGGACCGGGCCATGGGCGCCCGGTGTGGCCCGAGCACGGTGGTGGCACGCCCGCCGGGGCCCGCGGGTCCGCGGCGGCACGGCTGCCGTCGCCCAGCTCGCACGATCGGGCCGCGGACCGTGCCGGCCCGGCCCGTTGTACATCTATACTTGGTAGCTCCCAAGTGCAAACCTCCCTTGCAACTCGCTGCAGTTGGTACTGGGAGGACAAAGCCGTGGATGTGGTGCATGTTTCGGATGGGGGGAGGACTGGAGGAGGACTCAAATGATGGGGAGTCCAGTATACATGTTTACCATTTTTAAAAAGCCGAATCAGCTTCAAAAGGCGGCACGTTCAACCCATTTCATTTTACAGTAACGTCTTGGAAGCTCCACCCACGGAAGCAAAGGGCGTGTTTGATATGGGCAAAAAAAAGTGTGCCCGAGCCCGTGAGAGCCGTTTGATATCATTTCTTTGTTGCTCAGCCTAGCCCCGAGGATGCGAAATATCTTCTCTCTCTTAGCTCCGCCCAACGCTCCTCGTCTTCGTTTTTCTAGAGCCAGGCTCGTTCCGAGCTCGCATGCTCCTCGTTGTTGCATCCCGTCACCTCCCTGGCTTCACCTTCTTCCTCCCGACGACAAGGATGAGGTGGCCCCACAGCGAGGATGAGGCTGCGGCACTTGCTCCCTCTTCTTACCGGCGTGGCCCCTCGGGCCAGCGCGGCGCCCCTTCCACCACCGGAGCGCGGCCCGTTCCTCCCACTGGCGACGCGGGCGGCAAGGAGGAGCACCGGTGCGCGGCCCGTTCCTCCACCGGCGGCTCACGGACGGCACGCGACCCCCTTCCTCCACCGGCGGCTCGCGGACGGCGAGGAGGGAGTCCGGCGCGCCCCTTGATCCACCGGTGGCAAGCGGGCGGCAAGGAGGAGCGCAGCGTGCGGCCCCCCATGGCTCCTCCTCCGCGATTCTCCTCCCGCGACGGCTCGACCTCCCACCGCCATGCATGTGCTCGATGGAATGACTAAAGGAGAGAGCAGGGAAAGGATGAACGCTAAGGCTACATGATGTTGGATGCAAGGTACTCATACCGCTGGTACATGCAAATCAAACACATTCGCTATATATCCTGGCTCATTTGGTACAAATGAATCAAACAATAGCAACGGCTCTCAAGAGCCTGGTTGTGGCTGGCCTTGGCCTAGCTCCCCGGCCGGGCCTTCCAGAGCACAGAAATCAAACACGGCCAAAGTCAATCCAATTCTCTGTAATAGTAGTATTCGTTGCATGCACGTGTGTTGAGACCACGTACTTGCTACACTTACAACCACGGATGCTCCTCCGTACTTGCTACACTTACAACCACGGATGCTCCTCCTTTGTCCTCAATGGCGCCAGCCACCTCACCACAACACCTCAGCAATCTGGCCCCTCCCTGACCGCATATGGTGCAGAGCACCTCAGCAATCGCCACCGTACGTGTTACTCTCAAAATTTTCAATACCCCTCCGGTCGTTCGGGTCACCTAGCCACCGAGCTGGGGCGCTGCTTCCTGTCGCCTTCGTCGCCGCACACGCACATCCTCGGCCCCCCACAAGATCCACGCCTCATCTAGTCACGATGGTCATCATCATCACTACATCCTCGGTTTGTTTGTTTCTTCCATCCATCTCGGTTTAAAAAATTCAGAGCTGTGCGTGCACACCGCAGCAGCACCAGCGTGTTGAACGGTGATCCGATGCATAATGGTACGTGGCACCGGCGGACGGAGTGCGTGCGTGGTGACACTTGTCCGCCTCGCACCACACTGCAGACAAAACATAAATATATATATACTATAATCACAGGATTAGGAGGTAATATAATCGTGCGATTGAGTCGTGGCGGGGGACAGACAGCAGCAGCCGGCAGCAGGCGAATATAATCCGCGTGCGTGATTGGGCTGCTGCTACTGCTGATTTGTCCGTCGCGTAGCGTAGTGCGCCAATTGAATCGAATCCTCGGCCTGTCGCGCTGTAGCCTGCGGGGAGAACTCGCGCCGCTGTCGTCTTGCTCTATCCTAGTAGAGCCAGCCAGCTCGTCGTGGCGACGACCCGGACGGACTGTCGGAGACTCGTCGGGGGATAGCGCACTGGCAACAGCAGTACGTACGCTCGTGTGTCAACAATTCCATACCATACCATGGATTATTAGGTTCCGGACCGGTCGGCTTTGCTTTGCTACGGACGCTAGTACGTCCTGCACCTCAACTCCTGCACGACAAGTGTGTTGCGTGTTATGAATGAGTCAAAAGTCACTGAGATGATAAACTCATCATTGTGGCCAATTAATGAACAGCAGGAGAGGGAGCACTGTAGCAACGATTCATCACTGTAGCAAATTTGTATATATCCTTATTATCCCCCTATAAAGAGGGTCACTATTAGCTGATGTAAAGTGCAGTGAAAATAAATGAAATAACAGAGCTCCTCTTCTCCTCCATCCCGTGTTCTATCTTGTTCTTGTGTTCTTGCTACTCTAGTGTCCACAATATTGAGAGCTGATTTCTAACACGTTATCAGCACGAGTTCTACCAGAGCTAGGGTAAGAAGGTGAGAAATTAGTTCTTACAAACATTGTTTGTTCTTATACTACAACACCAATGTGAACAAGCACTCACGAACACATCCAGCCATCGAAGATGAGCATGGACAAGTTACTGCATAAGGAACAAAACCATCGCCCGGATGGCGACCACACAACAGCTCTAATGGCACGGACTTCATGAGCACGGAGGAGCAGGCCTTCACGGGCCGCCGCCGCTGCGCCATGACGCCCTCAAGACGGTGGATCCGGTCCCCATATCCGAAACCACAAAAGAGTGGGCACAGTGGATCCGGGTCCCTATATCCGAAAAAAAACCGCAGATGAGTGGCACCACCACCGATGGCCATGAGCAAGCGCGGAAGCAGACCTCACATACACAAATCCATTACCTTCGCCCCGAAGACGAGCGGATCGAGTCCCCTCCGCCCGAAGGCGAGTGGATCGGACCATGGACGCCCCACCCCAATGTTGCTCCCCTAACCGCCACCACCGCGGGCCCAAGAGCCCACGGGCAGCGCGGGCGCCGATGCGCTGGCTGCCGCCTCACCTCAACGGTGAGCCGACGCAGACTACGTGATCGCCGCTGCGAGGATGGGCCGCCCTCCACGCTGAGCACGCCCCCGCGACGGGCGCTGACGAACGCCGCGGCCTCGCGTCCGGCTTCTCGGCGCGCCGCCCCCGCAGCCGGCTCAACGCTTAGCGCCGCCGGGCCCTCGCACCGCAGCGCCGGCGCGGGGCCCCACGCCCGGCCTTGGCTCGGGCGCGTCCTCGCACACGAGCCCGACCGGCAGCCGCAGAAGACCACGAGCCGGGGTGCCGAGCCCCTTTTCGCCGCCACGACGCGACGGGCGCAGCTCGCTGGGCCAGGCGGCTTGAGCGGGAGGCGAGTGCCCCGTCGCCGCCGGGGTTGTTTCGTGAGTGCGAGCCGCGCGGGACCGAGGAGGGCTCGCGTCGGGCAAGCCAGACCGGCCGGCCTGCCTCCCACTCCCTCGTTCTCCGAGTTCTGAAGAAAAGAGATAAGGTAGAGAGAGGGATAAGGGGTAGAATGGGAAAAAATGAAAAGGAAAGATTAGGGTTAGGGTTTCACCCTCCCTATTTATTTGATCATGGGGCAAATACGGACCGTCGATCTCGATGAACGGCCAGAAATGATCAGCCCCCACGATGGGCTGCTGGACAGCCCGAGAGACCCCGAATGGGCCTCTTTGTGGCTTTGAAGCCACCATGGCAATTTATTTTGCCATTTCATTTTGTTGAGTAATTACTTTGATTTAATTACAACAATTTAAATTCGGTATTTAAATTCAGCAAATTTATTTACCGCAATCTACTTTCAGTATTTAAATTCTCGTGAATTTATTTACCGCAATTTATATTTTCGTTTAAATCCCGTAGATTTATTTATTATGATTTATAATTATAGCATTACTCACTGGGAAATTTTTGCATATGTCACGAAGACTATGCATCCGTAATCCTAAAGATTACATGTGACCGACAAATCACGAATCCTACACATTGAATGTGCGGGCATGTCGGACATTGCAAAGAGGGACTTTGAGAGGCTCGCCGTGGGCGACAAAGGCAACTACCTCACTTAGGCTATTGATGCCGAGAACAGGCTCGAGGGCATGAAACTCGATCATACTATTACCCCGTTTGAGGAGGGTAGAGATGAGCGCACAAAATGTGATAAAGCAAATGCGTTGTATCTCATACGACATCATCTTTGACGCACTGAAGTCCGAGTACTTGATTGAGAAGGATCTGTTGGTGTTATGGCAATCCCTGAAGGATCGCTTTAGCCAACAACAGTCCATTATGCTCCCGAGAGCACAACAAGACTGGATCACTCTCCGCTTTCAGGACTTCAAGTCCGTGACGGCGTATAATTCTACTTTACACAAAATTGTGTCTAAATTAACGATCTGTGGCCCAGACACGGATATGATTGAGAAAACCTTGTGCACCTTCCATCCCGGGAATATAGTTCTACAAAGAATAATACCGGAACTCAAAGTACACCAAGTACTCTGATCTCATAGAGGTGTTGATGTTTGCGGAACAACAAAATGAAGTTCTTATGAACAACCATTCTGCTCGACCCACTGGCTCGATAGCTGTGCCTGAAGCACATGCTAATATTGCTGAGAGTTCTTGCAACCAAAATAAAAGCCGTGGGTAGAGGGAATGGAAGGGGAAGAAGGGAGCCATGTTCAAGGGCAAAGGCAAAGGAAAGCCTAAAGCTAGAGGTATGCCCAAGAAGGAGCAAGGTGAAAATGGTGGGAAGGAGCAAAAGCGAATGTTTCAGATGCGGGACAAAGGGACATTGGTCTCGCGAATTGTCGCACCCCCAAGCACCCGATTGACCTTTACCAACAAAGCAAGGGCAAAGGCAAAGGCCCCGAATCTCACTTCACCATTGAGCCCGAAGCTCACGTCTTGGCGATAACATGATTATCGGCGTAAATAGAAATGGTGAAAATTATCTCCTTGATAGTGACATATTTGGGGACACTCGGTGAACCCCAAGGAGGTCATATTCACCCAATGCAATGCCCACATGTACTAGTTTTAATTTCATCAAGCTTGGCCATGCATGCTCTAGGAGAGCATTTGTAATGTAGTAAATGGTCCAAACTCAATTGAGGTTTCCGAGGATTTGTGTAATGTTATCTTTTTTATAATGAATGCTTTATGCTTTATGTTAAATTCCTACTTATTATGGTATTTAACAAAGCATTTATGGGGACCCATGGTGAAAAGGAGATATGTCTTGTAGACAGCGGCACCACTAACACCATACTAAGGGAGACTAGATATTTCCAAACCTTGACTAAGAAAAATGGAAATATCATGACCATTGCCGGAAGCAATGCTCATATTGTAGGCAAATGAAGTGCTACACTTGTTCTCCCTATGGGTACACAAATATTTGTGAAAGATGCATTGTTGTACCACGACTCAAAGCGAACGCTTTTGAGTTTCAAGGATATCCGTGCAAATGGTTTCCATGTTGAAACCGAGATTGAGAAAGGTACCGAATACCTCCTCATCACTAAATCGACGGTTATCAAAAACAAGTGGTGGAAAGGCTCCCTTCATCGCCATCGGGTTTGTACTACACGTACATAAAACCCACTGAAGGGTATGTTGCAATGCAAGCCATATTCAAAGACTCAAAGTCATTTCGAATTGGGCATGACCGTTTGGGTCATCCTGGGTTGACTATGATGAGAAGAATCATCAACAATTCTATTGGCCATAGTGTTAAAAGCTTCCCAAATCCAGAAGATTTTATATGCACCGCGTGTGCAAAGGGAAAGCTAATCACTAGACCATCCCACCTGAAGATTAGGGATGAGTCACCCGCATTCTTGCAAAGGATTCAACGTGACATTTGTGGACCTATTTAGCCCCTGTCGGGTCCATTTAGATACTTCATGGTACTGATTGATGCATCCACTAGGTGGAGCCATGTGGACCTATTGTCCACTAGAAACCATGCTTTCTCTAAACTTATTGCACAAATAATCAGATTGAGAGCAAGTTTCCTTGATAACCGCATCCAATCCATTCGGATGGACAATCTTTGGTGAATTTAGGTCTAAAGCTTTTCGATGATTATTGCCTTGCAATGGGTATTAAAGTTGAGCATTCAGTACCACATGTCCACACACAAAATGGTCTAGCTAAATCCTTGATCAAAAGAATTAAATGGATTGCAAGACCATTATTGCAGAATTGTAAGTTGCCAACCGGTTGTTGGGGCCATGCAAAGATTACATCCGCAAAATTAATTCAACTCGGGCCAAGCGCATATCATGAGACATCCCCTCACAAATGGTGCGTGGGAAAGAACCAAGTATTTCCCATCTGCGTATATTTGGCGATCTTCGCATACGTGCCAATACCACCACCTCGGCAGTACATCAATGGGACCCCACCAGATGTTGGGGATATATGTTGGTTATGAGACTCTGTCCATAATCAAATACTTAGAGCCGATCTTCATACGGCTCGGTACGCTGATTGTGTCTTCGATGAAGACCATTTCCCGGCATTAGGGGAGATAGACATCCAATGGAATGCCGGGAAATTGAATGGAATGCTGGCGGAATGCAATCCATCGATCCACGCACCACCGAAACCGAACTAGAAGTTCGGAGAATTATACATTTACAAAATCTTGCGAATGAGCTGCCCGATGCCTTCACTAATCATAAAAGGGTGACAAGGTCACATATACCTGCGGTAAATGCGCCGGAGAGAGTCCAAGTACCTCAGAAGGGCAGTAACTCTGATGTCTCCACCAATCCTAGGAAAAGGGGGAGACCTCCGGGTGCAAAGGACAAGGTTCCGCAGAGACGTCCGCATAGACAAGGTCCTAAGCCACCTTCACCACTTAAGGAATCAATTGAGGAAGCTCTACCTGAGGTAGAGAATGCCCCTGAAGTGGCAAACCAACCCGAAGTTAGAGAAATCCCTAAAGGACATCATCCTGAAGATGAAAAACCCAATGCACCGTGCACACAACATCGCATTGGAAGGTTGGAACACCCCAACTCAATCGTTGTGGGAAATCACGATGAGTGGGAAGATGATCTTGAGGAGATCGCCACAAATTATGTGGAATCAGGAGAATCATACAATAGAAAGACCACAATTGTCGACATATACTTTGCCTCCAAAATTGCTGACTCATTGGATTCGGATCCAGAACCAAAGTCCCCGATGGAGTGCCGTAAGCGCTCGATTGGGAACAATGGAAAGCAGCGATTGAGGCGAATCTGCGCTCGCTTTGCCATAGAAAGGTTTTTGGACCTGTAGTCCTAACACCTCCAAAAGTCATCCCTGTCGGATGTAAATGGGTCTTCACTCGAAAGAGGAATGAACATGGCCAGGTGGTAAGATATAAAGCGAGACTGGTGGCACAAGGGTTCACTCAGAGACCCGACATCGATTTTGATGAAACATATTCTCCTGTCATGAGTGGCATAACGTTCCGATATCTCATTTCTATGGCAGCTAATATGAACTTAAAAATGCGGTTAATGGATGTCGTGACCGCATACTTGTATGGGTCACTTGATTCGAAATTTATATGATAGTTCCCTGAAGGACTCAAGGTCCCCGGACGAGAATCAAAATCGCAACATGTTTAGTGTTCGCCTGCAGCGATCATTATATGGCTTGAAACAATCCGATAGGATGTGGTTCAACCGCTTGAGTAACTACCTCCTGAAGAAGGGTTACACCAACAACGATGATTGTCCTTGTGTGTTCATAAAGAAATCCAAAGATGGATTTTGCATCATCTCGATCTATGTTGAGGAAGCATCAACTTACCTCAAGACGGAGTTTGAGATGAAAGACTTAGGTAAAACTAAGTTACGTTTTGGGCTGCGGCTCGAACACCTCCTTGAAGGAGTGTTTGTACACCGATCCACCTATACTAAGAGGGTAATTGAAAGGTTTAATATGGCCAGAAGCCATCCCCTGAAAACCCTATGGTCGTTCGATCATTGAAAATGGATAAAGAACCATTCCAACCCAAGGATGAGGATGAGAAAATATTAGGACCTGAAGCTCCATATCTCAGTGCCATAGGAGCACTAATGTACCTTGCAAATTGCACGAGGCCTGATATTGCATTTGCAGTAAACCTGTTGGCAAGGTACAGCGCCGCTCCTACTAGAAGACATTGGGTTGGCATAAACACCATCCTCAGGTATTTACAAGGTACCCAGGACCTTGGATTATGGTACCCGAAAGGAGGGGATTTCACTATGGTGGGTTATGTTGACGCCGGCTACATGTCTAACCCTCATAATGCCAAGTCATAAACTGGTTTTATTTTTCTCCGTGGTGGTGCAGCCATTTCTGGCGATGGTTCAAAAGCGGACTTTGGTTGCAACATCTACCAACCACTCGAAATAATCGCATATATATGAAGCGCGCACGCGAATGTGTTTGGCTACTGGCGAATGATTGATCACATCCGTAAGTCATGTGGCATGGAAACTACCAACACCCCTACCATTATCTATGAAGATAATGCGGCTTGTGTTGCACAGATGCATATGGGCTATGTCAAGAGCAATCTCATGAAGCATATTGCTCCTAAATTGTTTTATTCTCATGAGCTCCAAGAGAGCGGGGAAGTGGATATCCTGCAAGGTAGGTGGGTGTGACAACCGCAGATTTGTTCACAAAATCTCTGCTTTGCCTCTACCTTCCACAAGCATGTTCGTGGAATTGTCATGAGGCGACTTAGAAGTTGCAAGGTTCGGGGGAGAATTTCCCGGAAGACATAAGCTCATAAACTTGACCCGAAGGTCACAGGTCGATCTTGAAGATCCGACCGAAGTATCAACTGTTGTACTCTTTTTTCCTTGATGAGTTTTATCCCACTGGGTTTTCTCGTGCAAGGTTTTTAACGAGGCAACAGGTGCAATTCAAGCCGATGCATGCGATGTACTCTTTTCTCCTACTCCTTTTCTCACTAGGTTTTGAGAGGAGTTTTTGACGAGGCATTGGCATAGCACTTAATTGGCCAAGGGGAAGTGTTATGAATGAGTCAAAAGTCACTGAGATGACAGACTCATCATTGTGGCCAATTAATGAACAGCAGGAGAGGGAGCACTGTAGCAATGATTCATCACTGTAGCAAATTTGTATGTATCCTTATTGTCCCCCTATAAAGAGGGTCACTATTGGCTGATGTAAAGTGCAGTGAAAATAAATGAAATAACAGAGCTCCTGTTCTCCTCCATCCTGTGTTCTATCTTGTTCTTCTTGTGTTCTTGCTTCTCTAGTGTCCACAATATTGAGAGCTGATTTCTAACATTGCGCTGCTGCCTCTGCCTGTGGCCAGTCACTAATCTGCGTCGGCCACGCAGCACCAGCCGGCGGCCGCTGTGACATGCCATAGTGTGCCGCGTGGCAGCAGACCTGGCCAGTGTGCTACGAGATAAGAAAGATTATTGATTGGGCCAGTCGCCATTGGGCCATGTTGGGCCCTCCAATTCCAAGGCAGGGATGGGGAGAGATTTTGGATTTTGCCTCTTCCTTTTTTAGTTTTTGCCCGACTCGACATGCGTATTTTGGGCTTCCTTCCTTCCCTTCGTGGGTAGACAGAAACAATTGTTCTTATTCTATTGGGTTTGTATGGTATCATGATACGTATAAACTTTGTATACCTACTGATTTATTGATCTCTCAAATATTAGGTATGTCTTTGGGCATACAAGGGCATACCCCTGGTGCCGTCAGTGACATGTGATCTCCTTTTGAAAAACATAATATACTCTATTTTTTCCCCCCTCAGAAACTAATGAGCACTATGTTGAATATTCTAATTAATTATAGAAAAGCGAATAGATTTAATTCTAAAACAAGAAGTTTATACTAAAGCATACACAACTTTGTAGATCTACTCATGTGAAGTCTACGAAAATTGCATTTTTCTATTTTATGATTTTTCTATTATTTACTTGGTTTTTTAAATATTGAGACGAAATAAATAAAAAAAGAAAGAAAAATCACCTCCAAAACAACCGTAGGGACGTAAAACATACGGTGGACATTGGACCATGGATGATTACTCTCGGTAACGGTGCAAAAAAAGGGTCTAATTGTTTTCAAACTCGTATTTTTACAACGGAACCAAAACATAACTGAAAAATCAGGATGGGAAAACGATATAGAATGAAACATCTGAAATGGAACAAGCACTACAGGAAACTGAGTTCGCCTACGGGACTGCGTTTTGCGAAAGCACGCGACAAAGCAGCTCTCAGCAAAGTACGGCTTCGTCGACGGCCTTTCTCGGTGCAGCATTCCCCTCGGCGTAGACGCCTTTGCCGAGAGCTCGACCATCGGCAAAGCCGGACGATGAGGCAAAGTCCGGCTTTGCCGAGAGCGAAAGCTATTGGCCAAGGAAGACCCTTGGCAAAGAAATACTTTGCCGAGAACCCATCCCTTGCCTCGGCAAAGATACACGGAGGGTGACGCCGTCCACCCTGCTAGATTTGCGGACGACTAGATGCTAGGCCGTCGGCGGCAAAGGTTCCACCCTTTGCCGAGAGCTGTTCTCGGCGTTTTTTTTTGCACAACCCAAAACAGGTGCCACGTGTCCCTATGCAAATCAGATCTTCGCCGAGTACTTCACGATCTAGCTGTCGGCAAAGAGTTTTTTTTTGTTCCACAACGAACTTCGGGGGCCACGTGTCCCCTTATTCGCCGGCAGAAACCATCGCCGAGAGTCGTTTATGTGGTTCTCGGCAATTACATGCTTTGCCGAGAGCCCAATAACCAGCCCTCGTCAAAGTTTTTTTTTTTTTTTGATTTTGACATCATAACTTTTTCTGTAGCTTAGCTACAGTACATGGAGGTCCTTGTTTAAGTTTGCAATTTTTTTTTTCAAACTTTTCACTATATTTCATGAATTATCATGTATTATTAGTTTTTTTCAAAACTCAAATTTGAACTGCAAGAATAATGGATCTAAATGATTGGAAAAATGGTATACATGCTAATTCGAATAATAGAACCGCAAGTCATTCGAATAATGGATCTAAATTTGAACTACAAGTCATTCGAATGACTTGCGGTTCAAATTTGAGTTTTGAAAAAAAATTCAAATAATACATGATAATTCATGAAATATAGTGAAAAGTTGGAAAAAAATTGTAAACTTGAACAAGGACCTCCATCTACTGTAGCTAAGCTACGAAAAAGTTGTGATGGCAAAATCAAAAAAGTTGGCTTTGGCGAGCCTTGTTCTTTGGGCTCGGCGAAGAGGATCTTTCTTGAGCACCGGTATACGAGTGCTCGACAAAGTTTGTACACGTGTCATCCCATTCCGCGTTCCAAGTATTTTTTAAAAGATTGTCGATGGCGCTTTTGCCGACGTGACCACCCAGATCCGCCCTCGGCGATTAGTTTTTTTTTAAAAAAGCAGGAAACCCTAAAAATACAAAAAAATTTGCCGGTGGCGGGATCCGGCCGATCTCGACAAAGGGGGCATCCTTTGCCGGCGGCCCTCGATCCCGCCGTCGGCGAAGGAGAAAGGAATTTAAAAAAAAGAGAGAAAACCCCCGTCTTTGCGCGACTAACTCACACACTCACTTGCCGTCACCGGTGCCGCCACCGCCGCCAGCAAGACGCCACCGCCGGCGAGCGGCCGCTCCACCGCCGGCGCGCCCGCCACCGCCCGCCGCGCGCGCGCGCATCATCCGCCGGCCGCGCACCACGGCGCCACGCCGCCCGCGCCACCGACGCCCTGCGCCCGCGCAGGCACCCCACCGCCAACGAGCCCGGCCACACTGCGCTGCGCCGCCCACCGCGCCCGGCCGGCCGCGCCCCGTGATGCCCCAGCCATCGGCCAGGCGGTGCGAGGAGGAAGGGGAGGGAAGAGGAGGAGAGGAGAAGGGGGGGAGGAGGATTCTGCGCCGCCGACCCCTCGCACCGCCCGGAGAAGAAGTGTGAGGAGAAGAAGAAGGGGTGGGAAGAGGAGGAGGAGGGAGAAGGCGGAGGAGGGAGGCCACCGGTCCTCGTGCCGCCAGTCCGTGTCCGTGGTCGTGGTCCGTCGTCGTTCGTCCATCGCCCGAAGCAAGATGAGCATTCATACCTTGTAGTGGTCGTGGTATATGAATGTGTACCACACAATATTTATTTAAACTTTGGATACTCATTTGTTCAAACGTTTAACAAGCAAACTAGCCATTAATTAATTGGTTCACAGCAGGCTAGGTAATCAAATAGTATGTGCTCCTAATACCTAGAGGAGTACGTACTAGCCTAGTTAGCGGTAGCTCAACGTGTTACCGCTGGCGCATCTCTAATATAATATCACACGGTTACAGTGTTTCTGTAGTAACAATCGCAGCTATCACGTGCTTCACATGCGCCGAACTTTTCTTTTTAGAATTACACAGTACAACGCAAGCACTCACGACACGCACGCACACACACTCATTCCTATAAATACACGTACGCAAACCCTACCATTATGAGCACCTCCGAAGGACTGAGCACCCGGCAGATCCGAAGATTCCTGAAGTCACCATTGGCACCTCGTCGTCGACGGAAACGTCGTTTACCACGGAATGTATAACGCCGGTAAATGCTAAAAAAATCCCCGGACAGGCAACAGGCCGGACGTGCACATCCACAGATTTCAGGCCCAGATCGGTCAAGCAGAGACCCCATTATGTCAAAAAAAAAAAAAACAAAAGCAGAGAGCCCATCACGTAGCAGGTGCAACGCAGCCTGCTGCTGTATTTTCTAAAAAAAAAAAAAACAGCCTACTATAAAGTGTGCCGCGCCCGGGAGCCGAGTGGGCGATGTGTCCGGCCGGCCGGGTGCGCCGCCGACGCCGAATCGCGGCGAGTATGACCACATACGCCGCACAGGGAGGGACAGCCTGAGCTGGGGCACACAGTCACAGCTAGCGCATGCATGGAAGCTTCCCTCCTCCGATCGCGTCGCGGTGGTTGTTCCCGCCGGCGTTTGGTGGCGCCAGCTGGCTGGCTGATCCATCCATCGGCGTCCAACAGTTTCTTGTCGCGCAGCTGCCACGTAACTGAGCATGAGTATTGTCGTGTAGCACAGTTTCCTTCACCCGTCGATGCACGTGCGTGCATGTACGTACGTCCATCCAACTCTGCCGGTACGGTGCCGGCTGTTGGGCCTACACTGCTGCCACACGTGTGACGGTGTGAGATCGAATCACTTGAGTATACGTGTGTATATAGGGCGGGCGTGCTTGGTTTGCTTTGGCTCACAAATGCGGCGGCGGCGGAGGGCCAGCACATCACGGTGGTGCCGTAGCCGTCGAGGAGGCGCGAGGATGAGCAGCCTTTCTCGAGGAGGTGTAGGTCACGGAGGAACGCTTCTCCTCCAGCAGCTCCGAACAGGCGCCGGCCGGACGGCGACGGCAACAGGCACGCCATTGTTATAGAGACAGAGATTTGTGTAGGCTTAGAGAGAGAGAGGTGTGAGGCGTGTCTGACGACGTCTGAGTTTGTGGACTGTGATGGAGAATGAGCAAGCCAAGGAAGGGAGGGTGGGGACCTTATAATGGAGGGAGAGGAGAGGAGGAGGAGGAGGCCATGGGAGGCAGATGAGACAAGGTGAGGTGAGTGTGCAATGAAATAGGTATGGCTTACTACCTGATTGACTACAGTCTGAACTCAGTACTTTAAGCTCGTGTGGGAGTGAGTGCATTGGTCATTTGGAGGGACATCTTTTGTTGTGATGAAAAAGAGGAGAAATCCTGAATGTGCAAGCGATACCGGCTGTGTTTAGATGGATGAAGTTTGGGAAAAAATGTCACATCGGATACTGTAGTACTTTTTGTTTGTTTGTGGTAATTGTTGTCCTACCATGACCTAATAGGCTCAAAAGATTCGTCTCATCGTGTACATTAAAGCTATGTAATTAGTTTTTTTATTTACCTACATTTAGTGCTCCATGCATGAGGCAAAAGATTTGATGTGATAGGTGAATGGTGAATTTTGGAGAGAGAGTTGGAGGAACTAAACAGGGCCGGTGTTGCTGTGAAATGGCCAGGTGGAAAACTGAAAAGGCTGGGGACTGGGAGTGCAGAGATGAACGGCGCTTGTCCTGGAGTTGGTGCACTACTGGTCGTCAGGATATTCAATTTCAATGAGTCAGCGAGGAGTTGCTGCAGTGGTTTCAATGGCAAGCAGGGCAGTTATGTTTTCAGGCAGCTTTTGCAGTTTTTCCTGTCCAGTGTGTGTGTTTTTCAGATCTTCAGGTCTGTGCAGGTCTGGTCTCGCGTAGTGCTCGTCCATATGTGGTCAGCGAGGAGGAGTTGCTGCAGTGGTTTTGATGGCAAGAGGACAGTTATGTTTTCAGGCAGCTTTTGCAGTTTTTCCTGTCCAGTGTGTGTGTTTCAGCTGTTCAGGTTTGTGCAGGTCTGGTCTCGAGTAGTGCCCGTCTTTCTGAGAGAGTAATAGGAAATGTTGCAGTAGAGAGCACTGTAGTATCTTAGGTGCGACCACTAGCTTAGCTACTATACGAGTACATTCGCAATATCGAGCAGTTGTGTCTGTATTCAAGTGCCCATGCTCCATTTCAAATTTCAGCGTGTCGTGCGTTTGGTCATGAGATGGGATGTGGAAGCTATTCGTTTTTAAGTACGCGATGTTTTTTTTTTGTTTGATTTCCACGAATTGATGAGGATGAATGTGACCATAACTACTCCCCTGCGTTTCAAATTATTATTAGATTTGTTTTTCTCGAATACGTAAAAAGGTTTGCGCATCTTTTTATATTAAGCAGAGATAAGTATGTTAGAAATAAGCTAATTGAAAGTTGTGTTAAAAACCAACAGACTCGCATTTTGGAAAGGTTTAATGAATGTGAAAGATTGCTTTTGGACCTTGGCCGTTTTAACATTAAGGATGGGTCCCAAACTAGATTCTGGTTTGATATCTGGTTGGGAAATAAACCCCTAAAAGATAAATTTCCTTCCCTGTTTAATATTGTGCGATCAAAACAAGATTTGGTTGCCAAAGTACTAAATACCGTACTGCTAAATATTTCGTTTAGGAGACATTTAAGCGGTGCAAACCTAGAAATTTGCTTGGTACGAGATTGTTGCTTCGATACAAGATATTGATTTCACGGAGGAAAGAGATACTTTTTTTGGGGGGGGGGGGGTGTCCTAAATGCATCCGGTTGTTTTACAGTCAAATCCATATACGCTACGTTAATTAACAATGGTATTCGAGTGCCACAGGATATTTGGCGTATTAAAGTACCAATGAAAATAAAATTTTTTCTTTGGTATCTGAAAAAGGGTGTTATTTTAATTAAAGATAATTTAGTTAGATTTAAACCGGAATGGTGATAAGATTTGTTCTTTTTGTCATTTACGTAAAACAATTCAACACCTATTTTTTCACGTGCGGCGCACGCTAAATTTCTATGGCGAGCTGTACATTTCTTTGTTTAGATTATCACCACCGACAAACTTGGGCAACCTGTTTGGGCGATGGACCAAAATTGCAAAAGCAAAAAATTAAATTCATTGTTATTGCTTGCAGCTTCGGCATTACTTTGGGCAATTTGGATAACGAGGAATGAAGTGGTTTTTTGATAAATGTAGACCAAAATCTTTCTTGAAGGTGCTATTCGGGGGGAACACGGCTACGTCGGTGGGCAAGTCTGAGCCTGGCTGAGGATCGGCGTGACCAGCTCATGTTTGCCGGGCGTACCTTGAAACTTCGGTATTTGCACTTTTTAGTTCCGGGGGATGGCTTTCTTCAAGATTTATTGGTCATGTTTAGATCAAACCTTCCTTTGTTCTTAGTTTTATCCAAACTTTGGTCGGGCCTGGTTGTTCATTTGTAGCTTTTGGAGTTCGAATTTGGTTGTAATAATTGGCCTGATTCTATCGTTGATAGATGAAGCCGGATTATAGAATATAATCCATTATCTAAAAAAACAAAGTTTACAACGACGCGCCACAAATGACGCACTAGGGGGGAAACGAGTTATACAATCATTTCAGCCCACCCTAGCGGAAGGAAATCAAGACGCTATTACTCGCTAATTGAAGAACCTAGAAGCTTCCGACGAACAGGCGCGTCGGCTAGCGCGTCACGTCGATCGCCTCGGCGTCCCACCTGCGAGGATCCGCCGCAACGCCTCCTTATGAGAGGGGTTGGGATCCTTGAACCCGTTGTCGTGACGCCTCCTTCTCCTTGTTGCGGGGCTCTCTACAATGGTCGATGTATCCCAACATTGCATCGCCAATATCTCGCCCGCCGCAATGGCGGGAGCGAGAGTGGCTAAGCGGCGATCCTCTTGCTGCGGTGTGGCAACGTTGGCGACGGCGACTTCGCGCACGGGAAGAGGCAACAACGGCGACGACACCTTGCGCATCACCTTCCCCTGCGCGAACCGCTTCATCCTCGCGGTAAGGGAGTCGGGCGATGTGGCGACTACAACCACTCAGATTGGGGTCGACACGGTATCCACAATGTCGTGGCCGACCTTCCGGGGTAGCGGCGCTTGGTCCCGCCCCGCATCGGTCCGAAACCGGTGGCCACTCCAAATCGTCCACCGCGGCCGCCTCAACGCCCGTTGGTTCGTCGAACACACCCCCTCATTGGCGTGACCAGCAGACCCGGATGAGTGGTCACCCGGCGAGGCGGACGGGAAGGCGTTGGCGAGGCGTCGAACCATGTTGGGGAGGATCTTGTGGGGCGTCCACGACCAGCGGTGGCTGCGGGGCAACCCGGTTGTGCGCGGCCTCGAGCATCATCGGGTCGTCTCTGTGGTCACGACGATCTGCCACATCCCTATGCAAAGCCACCGACCGGCGGTTGACCTCGGCCGTTGGTCGACTCACGATGAGGGGACATTGCCGAACGCCCACGGTGCTTCCGCCGCGGGTGGCGCCCGGCGTCGGTGCCGCCATCCTTCATCACCGCCCTCATCGATGCCGCGCCCGCCGGTGCAGCCTGGTTTGAGCTCGCCGGTCCATCGGCATCGGGGGCGGCGGAGGCGACGATTGTAGCCCCGGCCCGGCGTCCCGAGGCGATCCGAGCCGGCGCTACACTCGACCAAGTTGAAAACCGCCGTCGGTTGACTCGACGCTGCCCGCAACCGGGGTTTCTTGGCGCCGTCGTAGCACCCAGAGTGGCCCTAACAAAAGCCGATGGTGCATCGCTATCGATGGCCCGGCCGCGGGCGGTCGGCCTCCTCACCGAGGACCGTGTCGACGCCGAGGCAGCTTGCAGTCCCTAGCAAGGTGGTGGAGGCCGCGACAACGCGAGCAACGCCGCGGTAGCCCGCGGCAGCGACACGGTGCGAGTAAGACAAATAGTTTAGGGCACTGTCGCGGCGCGCCAGAGGATCTTCGGGGAGGTGGTCGCGGGTTAACCTCCTCGGGGTCGTCGGCCGTGCCGCTGGCGGGAAGGATGTCACGCCACCCCTCCCGCGTTGGGGCGGACACCCTTCCGCGGCGGCCGAGGTGATGCCGGGCGGGGAACACGACCTTCCACCGGCCGGTAGGAATGCCGCTCACCGGCTATGCCCGGGTCTGCGTCACATTCCCGTCTTCTTCGAGGCCCGCGCCGCCACCGACCACCTCCGTATGGCACGCAACCACCGCGGAGGTTATGTTTTTTGGGAATTTGGCGATTCTACCCTTCTTTTATAGGCTAAAGGCGTTTTTACCCTCCTGTTTTCCAACTTGGCATTTTTTACCCTTCGTTTTTATTCCGAAAGCTCCGTCTACCCTTGCTTTTGACGACGTACACGCCAGATGCGAATAAAACACGAAAAAATAAAAAAGAAAAGAAGTGGCAGCCCTATTGACGAAATTGCCCCTTCCTATACACAAGTCGAGTCCGCTCCCATCGATCGCTCTCGCTCAACGCGCGCGGGAGGAAGCGCGGCCGCGGCCCCGCGGCCGCGAGATCCACGGCCGGCGCTATGATGAAGCCGACCAATTTATAAGAAATCAAGTATAATTCGCAGTACCGGCAATCGCAGTCTACACTTGAGTCCATATAAACCCGGTATTCGGAAATCTCCAAAGTGATTTCAAACTCATCAACAACACAACAAGGATCGTTGAGCTCGGTAGTTCCAATCCACAGGTATCTTAAACCAAATTTAATATATTATCATCGAGTGCGATGTACACATTTATTTACAAAGTAGTTCAGAGTGCGGAAGCAATAGTTTTCGAAAAACCAAGTAGTTATGCAAAATGAGAAATCAAAAATAAGATAGTGCCAACATAGTGTCAGCCCCGTATTAGCACAAGACAGGGAAATATGGAGACTGTCATGCCCTAGGCATTATTCTCAACCACAGCAACACACAACTGGCTAGGACAATGCAAGACGGAGTCACCGCAGAATGATGGGAAATAACCCGTGAGTACTCAATTGTACTCCGCAAGACTTACCCCGTCCCGAAACCGAAATAAGGAAAAGACTCCAAGGATCATGCTTGGCTTTATCGGAGCTGGTGACTCACATTTAATTTC
This sequence comes from Hyparrhenia diplandra, assembly GCA_015847255.1. Classification (NCBI taxonomy): domain Eukaryota; kingdom Viridiplantae; phylum Streptophyta; class Magnoliopsida; order Poales; family Poaceae; genus Hyparrhenia; species Hyparrhenia diplandra. Next base: position 1,074,004 of record JADLZK010004716.1, read on the forward strand.
ATAAAATAAGGTTGATTAGTGAGCCTACTCATACTACTTGAGTTCTTCCAAGTTAAAAGGTTATTTATTATATACATAACCATAGATCTGTATAGTCAAGGTTAAAGACATATGCTTCGAATATATAAATAAAAGCATAAGTAACTTGATCATAATTTTAACAGCTTAACAACATGATATTATAACATATATTGTGATATTAAGACTACATTGTCGTGGGCGCGGCCCGGGTTCTCACTGACCCGGGAGAGATGGCGATTCGAATCGATTGCAAACCCCGGGGCGAATACCCTGTCATAAACCAAGTCTACGTCATGACCGGCAGACCCGATCACTCCCGAGGATGTTACGGGACGTAAAGTCTCGATCTTGCCGGCTACCCCCTCCTTCTCGAGCACCCAAGTGGCGTAAGCAACGAGTACGACCCCTCGTGACGTATCTTCTTGTGCTCGATTAACCACACCAACCATCACCAAAGGAGGAGCGATAAAGCGGTATGGCGGCCCCTAACATTCCCACGAGCCGTGGCTCACGACGACCGCTGAGCCTACTAAATGCCGTGCACGTTCAACTTCCGACCACATTCGACAAAGAGTAAGTCCTTAATTGATGGGGTGGAAAGACCACAATATCCACCTAATCTCACATGTTTTACTTTATCGGGTTCTCAACGGCGACTTGACAATCACCCATGTGATTGTGCACAACATTTCCTCAAGTGACCGGAATCACTGCCTCACGCAATCATGATACTGAGCATTAACCTAGACCTCTATATAGGATAGGGCAACTTTCAGCAAGGATCATAATGCATCAACGGTTTCAACCATTTTCCTAAACTTAATGCATGAAACATATGAAAGACTCAAGTCAAATTAATTGGAAGAATTAGGAAAGGGCAGAATGCTCCGGGGCTTGCCTTCGAAGAGGGTTAGGCGGTGCCTTGGGCATTTCAACAGCTTGACGACGTGTCCTACCCGTGCAGGACTTCCTCTTGCTGTACTTCTAGATGTGTACTTCTCCTTCCTGCTGCTCCTTGATCTCCTCGTGCTCTCGTCCTTTCGATCCAATATGAATGTGTATGCCAGAATAAATATTAAGGAATGCATGATTGACAAGGAATGGATGAATGCATTATGATGTATGGTATTAGTAAGTGGATATCTCTTCTGTAGAAACACAATTATAACTACACAAGAAACCCTAATAACCTACATCAAGCAAAACACCCTATTTCACTAATCCTTTGGAAAATGGCAGCTAGATATGCTTTGTCGGTAAAATAGTCACAGGGAGTTCTATAACTCCAAATGCAGCAAACGAATACTCGTTGGAAAGCTAATGAAATTTCCTACAAAACATTCCATATCACCCTGAACTGATTCTAACATCTACAGGCTCGAAAATAGCAAAAACAGAGACTCTGTTTTCAGGGTAACAAGCAACATGCAACCACTATAACTCCCTAACCAAGCATGCAACTCTTACCAAATTTGACCAGCAAGCAAATAAGTTCATAATCTACCAAATAAACCTACTGGACAAGCCAAAAGATAAACTAAAGCTCATAAAATGACATTCCCTAAATATCCACTACACATGCACACTTTAAACATATAAAAGCTAGGATTAATAAATCTACCAAACTGCCAAGCTTATCAAACTAAGCTTACTAACAGATCCTATTCATGCTAAGAACATACAATAAAATTATCAACACACATTACCTTAACATAAACATGCATTTCTAGGCTATTTTCCACGCAACCTAAATATGGTAAATACATAACTACTTCAGAAAATTCTACAAAAATTACAGGAGCATGCTACTGACATATCACAGCTACCATAAAAATTTCATTGCAAGATCATGCATATACTAGCCTACACAAAAATGACATGCTAGCACTCAAACTAGGCATGAAAATACTTTGTACTATGAAAAGTATGAAACTGCCTAACCATGAACATGAAATGCTTCATAACAGTAACAAATGCATGTACAAAAATTATCATGGCAAAAACCTAGTAATTATTTTTCTATGAATTTCCTAAGAAAGCATGGCAAATAGCACATAAATCAAAAATCATAGTTCCACCACAGAACCTAGGGTCAAACATATTTTTACCATGCTGTACATCACAAAATATGAACATTTCACATAGGGACCCCTATTTTATCATGCACGAGAAATAAGATATGCATTTATCTATTTTCATGGCATTTCTTGGTATAAATATAAATAAATATAAAAACTACCAGAACAAGGCATCTCTTATTTTTCTATCAAAGATCAGAGCATAAAAAAGCACAACAAAATTTGTCTCACTCAATTCGGAGCTAAAATGACCGAGATATGAATTTTGAAAGCTAAGCATGTAATTCTAGAAAAACAGAAATATAAAAGGATATTCTGGCGGCAGCCGGGCCCACGCGTCGGTGACACGAGGCCGAGGGGCGGCGCGGGCGGCACGGGCGGATCTTCGCCATCGGTGGTCCTCCGGTGAAGGCGAGGGGGCACCTACGGACTCGTCTCGGCGAGACCCGTCGATTGGTGGCCGTTGGGCGGGCTGCGGTGGGCGGTGCCGGCGGTCGGCGGCGAGAGCGGCGGGCGGCGCGCTGCATGTCGGCGTTCGCCGGTTTGGTGATGAGGTGGTTCGCGAGGCGAGCACGGGGTGCGTGGGGTCGAGGCGGGCCGGATCGGGGTTTGGCGGTCGGGGGCGATGGCCGGTGGCGTTCGGCGGCGTGCATGGACAGCGGCCCGGCCGGCGGCGGTGGAAGCAACCCGCGTCCCCGGCGATGTCGAGGGCGGGGAGACTCGATTGGCGGGTGTTTGAGCACCGGGGTCGAGGAGGACCTAATCGCGCCCATTTGGTTGGGCGAGGCGGCCGGCCCGGTCGGCCACGCCGATCCGGCCGCGGCGGCTCTCCGGCGATGGTGGCTCGGCGGAAGCGGCGATTCGGCCCGCGGTGGTGCTCGATTTGGGCGGGGCTCGGGTTGGTGAGGTAGGGGGCGAGGTGGCGGGGTCGTAGGCGGCTGAATCGGCGGTGGTGCGGTGGTTAAGCGGCGTCGTCGCGTGTGCGGCGCCATGGCGGCGGTTCGACGCGGTCGGAAATCCGCGCGATCTTGCGTTCGTTCACGGCTCCTTTGGCTCGGGCTGCTTAGTCCGGGAGGTAGAGGGGATGACGGCGGGGCGGTGAGCGAGTTTTGGAGGGCTACGGCGTGGGGTGAGCGAGGAATGGGGGGTGGCGCCGGTGACGGCTGCGGCGGCGCCGGCCGCTGCTTGCCGCCCGTGGCTTGAGGGCGAGAAGGGGCGAGGGCGGGCGGGTGGCGTGCGCGAGGGGGCGTGCGGCGTCCACTTGAAGACACGAGCACGGCCGGGGCGACAGAGGTCGTGCGACACGCTGCACGGTGACTCGGCGCGTCGAGACAAGGATGGCGGCCGGTTTGAGGAGACAAGAAAAGTTCAAAGCGTCACTAAAGATCAATTCAAACCCTAATTCGATGTTTCATCTTTGTGCCTCGAGATACATGCAAAACCAGCCAAAACTCATATTGAATGAAATGTTCGTTATAAAATTTTGAGCATTTCATATATAGAAAGTTTTGGCTAGTTTGGCCTAAATTTAAAACTACGATCGAAGCACGGTCACTCTCGAAACCCGAGCAAACCCTAATTTCATGCTTGACCAAACAAATTTTGACTTTTCGAACACGATCCACCCACTCTCATGAAACGACCAGGTGATGACTTATGCTCTACACTAAATTACCCCACATTTCATGAAGGGTGCACGCACATGCATAAACCCTAGCTAGGACTTTTAATCAAAACAAGACAAAGTGCTTCCAAAGTCAAACAAGGTCAAATCAAGTCAAACTACCATTATAAAACATAATTAGGGAATATGACCAACATTGACCTTGCTCTAAAACATCCTATAAGCATCACTAAGAATAAATAAATATTAAACAACTAATTATGCTAGCATTTCATACATGAAATGATAAGACAAAGCATGACAAGCAAATTCAATGCAACTAAACATGTAAATGACATGTATCATTTTATGTGCATAGATGCATATGATCAAATGATGATTATGCTCATGAAATGTAGATGCTAATGACATGCTTAACACCAGGGTGTTACAAATCTTCCCCCTTAAAAGAAATCTCGTCCGAGATTTGGGGTTACTTAGCACTTGTTTGGAAAAAAAACATGGGATAAGTCGCAGGGGATACTTTTCTACCTCCTACATGGCATCATTCCTACTAGGGTCCTCTATGGAATCTTGTACAACCTTACAATCACATTATAATTTGCTCTTCCTCTGACATCCAAACTCGGATTGGTTCTTCAAAATAAGTCAAGTTGATGTTGACTTGAATTTCTCTGACTTGAATACATTTTCCAAATACTCTCAAACACTTCTCTCGTTGTATCCACCGAAAGGAACTAAAACTTGTCTTCATCCCTCTAGGTAAGCTGCACTTGCTACGCTAGTTTTCCTAGATAGGGACCTAGATAAGGATCTATCAATCTTGGTACTAACTTTCTTTCGATTCCAAACCTTCAATTGCTCCTCATGGTTGATGCTTGAGATATTCGTAGTCTCTATCTTGGGATCCAAAGGTATTTTGGTATCGGCGGTACGACCTTTCTAACATGTTGGAGCTCAGCGGCTAAGATTACGAGATATCTCAACCATTATCATCGTTGTGGGACTTGAGATATTTTTGAAACTAACATCTAATTGAGATAAATAATGTTGATCCTTATCTGTCTTGCAAACTGTTCAACCCATGAGCATTGGGTGCTCTCTTTAATCAAATAAAAAGTGACAATATCCATGAAAGGTGACACTACTCATGGAGATGGTCAGCAAATTCACTTTGTCCATCTCTTCTTGTAGTTTTTAATGTTGATGTCGGTGACTGTTCTTCCAAAAATCATCTTATTTGCCATTCCAAGGCAAAGCTCAAATTCAAGGATTGTATAAAGATCTTTCAACGAGGATATAGAATGGATGATCACGGAAAGTATCTGCAAAAAAAACAACACACTAGTGTAGTTTTGACATTGAGTCATGACTAGTAACGACGATACCGGTAGCGTCTTGAAGCGGCACACCTTGTGCTGCGATCCACAGGAGGCTCCCGGTTTATTCGCGGCACCATCGGTTATAATCACGACACCAAGCAATTCTACAACCAATGTGATATTTACATGCCATCGATAGACCTTGCATGGATAAGCATCACATGCAAGTTGGGGTTAAGAAAACAAGAAGTATCACATGATTCAAGAGGCAAAAGAGAGTGATTTTCGGAAGATTGATCTCTCGAGCTCTCTTATCCTTCTTCATAACATGACGGTCATCGACCATTGGGTATAATCATCTTCAATCTTGAAGTGTGCTCTCATTGTTCTTTGAGTTTCTAAGTGATGAAAGAATTGCTTCTATCTAACCTCAGGTCCTTTGATTATCTGCTTTTCAAAGGAACTCTAAACCAAACATTATGCACATTGGAGGGTGCAGCAAGTTGAATTCTCTTCTAGCAATGGATTGTCAAGGGGGCAATGTGTTCTCGGACTCGAGAGATCTACATAGTGATAGCCTTTGGCTTGCACGGATGGTAGAGCACTTCCAAATTGTCCTAAGATGCCGGCTCTAATTATCTTCTTTGTCTCGTCTCTAGCACGTCTCAAGCGAAGGTTTAAGGAAGACTCTTGTAGTTGGCATAAACACGACACACATCCGAGTAGGTTAGGGGTACAAATCCTTCGGAGTATGCTCTTATAGCTGAAATTTCCAATTCTTGTGTTGGGTAATTCACCTCAGATTTCCTCAGTTGCCACGAAGCATAATAATTACCCGTCCTTCTTGTATAAGTGCACATCAAAACTTGTACCATAGGTACCACAAAACACATCAAAAGGTTCCTCCATGTTTGTACGTACAAACACTAGAGTGATGGTTAACAACTCTCATAAAAGTACAAAAGTCGTCTCACACTTCGGTGTTTACACAAATTTTCCATACTTCTTACAACAACGTTGTCATGGGTTCGAGGAATCTTAGGTCGGTTATAAATTTATAACTGACTAAACTTAAGAAAACTCCAAACCATAGTGACACACATTATTGTCTTCAAATTCATATTCACTCGGACTAAATTGGGATCCATAGCAATATCGTCTTCACATAGAACATGTTCAAGGAACTGCACTCTCTGCAACCAAATTTTCTACTTGCTGGAACTTAGTATAACACTGGTGTTCTTCGAAGTTGGTCAACGCTATTCTCGGAGGTTCTACATGGTCTTCATCGTTTCTGAATATACCACAAGGTTATTGATAAACACGACCACGAAGTTATAACTTGTGTGTGCATACCAATTTCATCTGGTACACAAAATAAGCTAGAGCAATTGTCAGGTCAAAGGACATGACAAAAGACTCATGAAGCCTATATCTTGTAGAGAAGCGGTCTTCAAAATGTCTTGTGGTCAAATCCTGTTTTTGGTGGTAACTTGGGATGAAGATCAATCTAATTAGCATCCGAGTAAACTTTGATCCAATAAATCTTGCATCTATAGCTTCAATTCGCTACTCATTTGATGGCATCCTATATAGCCTTCCAGGAATAGGTATTATTCCCGGTACTAACTTCACACCTTTATCGATGTACCGGTAACTTGCAACATAGCGAAGATATGATGCAATTGGTGCACGATTATCCGGGTTCTTTTTCCATCTCGAGTCTCTCGGGATAATTGCTCATTTCAAAAGGTCCATAATTGCTCTCCATTAAATTTATCCAACTTAATTCCAAAATGACATCTTAACTCCAATGGAACAATACTGCTAGAGAAGCTAAGATTTGTTAACTCTCAATCTTAATCATTGTCGAGTGGATAGGATATCCAAGTTCCAATTTCAACTATCTCTCCACGATGCTATTGTATATATGTTCGACTCATAAATGAATGTAAAGATTCGAGGTCAAACAAAACAACGGCATTAAAAATGGTCGGTTAGGCACGTATGGATGGTTACGGCCCTTCTCCTGGGTTCTCTTTAGTATTGGTGCAATGGGCGTTGACGGTCACTAACGACACTTTTTTAACGTCAACATTCTACCAATAAGGGGGTGAAACTATACCTTACTACACACATATACATTTATTATTGACATATTTCCACTTGTAGTGTCCAAATTATTATTATGCAGATTTATATAAGAAACAAGTGGAAAATACACCAAAAGGCGCCTCCCGGAAAGCGCAATCTGGAGAACATCAAGCCCAAGGGAGAAATGGACCAAACATGCGAAGCGGGCCAAGCAAACATCGCCACACAACTTTTCAAGCCCAAACACGCCAGCCTGCCAAGGCCCGGCCCGAACCGAGCCGAGACGGTGCGCGCACCACTGGTGCGCCTCGCACCCATCCTGAGAGGCGGTTCGGGCCCGGAGTTTGGCGAGGCGGTTTGTTACCTTCCAAAAGCGGCGTTGCCGGCGTTGGTTGGTCGGTTTAGCAAACTAGGAAGGTGTTCCCAGTCGGTTTTGGCTCCTTCCATATGAGGAGGGATATTTTCCAATAAGCCCCCTCTCCTCTCTGAGAAAAAAAAGAAAGAAAAAAATAATAATAAGAGGAGAGAGGAGCGAGGGTTGGCCCTATATGGTCAAAGTAAACAATGAAGACACGACTCCACCCCCGCATTGCTTCCATGTAAGCAAGAAGGGATCTTTCTCTCCCAAGACCTTTGTTGCACCTGAGTAAATTCGGTATGCCTCCCTCTACTCGGTGTGAGGGAAGTCATTACCAAATCAAGATCATCACGCTACCGATGCAAAGCATTTATAAACTCTATCCTCAAACCGCCGGTCAAGTACACTCGGGTATGCAAAGGTCAAAAAAAAAAAAGAATAAAAAAATAAAGAGAAAAGGTAAAGGAAAGGAGGAACATCCTCCTTTACACCTTTTATGACCACTAAGGCCCATGGTCCATATACACTACATGTGTGTATCACCTAAGCCTTGTGGCCACTTTGAGATGGATCGTCAAGCTACCCACCGCGGGAATTTCAACATCTTGCCTTCATGCAGCGGTTGGTACACACACACACCAGTGCGCAAAGGTAATAATTCACCAATTCTTTTTACTCATACTTATCTCCATAAAAAAGTCCATGTTTTCTTTGTTTATGAAATACGCCTTGGGTTTGAATGTATTTTCATTCTAGAGTGTGATACATCCATTGGTCTTTTAAATCAAGCATGGTGCTTGGGTTAAAATGGTCTTCTTTAATCAAAGTTTGACATGGTGTTGATACTTGATTACTGAACCCGACAGAGGCGACATCATATACATTTGAATTATTTTATGATAGAGATAAGTCAAGGCTAGACCTACATTGTATTTTTATCTTAGCCTTGTTTGAGTTTGAAAAAGTTTAGTAAAGTTTTTTTTCTATCCTCCCTTGATAATAAAATTATCAAAAAAAAAAATTGAAAAAACAAAGTTAAATAAATAAAACAACACAAGCTGCTCTTTTTGCTCCTTCTTGCATATGTTTCAAAAAATTTGGTAATCGCGAGAAGGATGGTAAGTCCACTCGCAAATCTACCATATACTAACCATGCAGGAAAAGACCAAAAAGCACGGGGGTACAACCCCGATCCGATGAGCATTGAGCTAGCTTGGGGAGGACCCTAACAAGGTAATGACAAACCTACACTCTCATCCTCTGTCCATTACCTTCCAAAAAAAAAAAAATATGTGTTTTTAAAAAAAATATTTTATTATCAAAATAAACAAAAATATTTACTACACAAAAATCTATAAGTAAATATTTTTGAAAAACTAAAATAAAAATCTTTATAAATAAAATAAATTCTTCTATGAAAAAAAAACTAAGAAAAATATTTTCCTAAATAAAACATATTTTCTAAATAAATTTTTAGTATATAAAAAACTATAATCATTTTGTTAAGCCTTTGCAATGCCTTTTTTCTCCATTGGATGAATCTTGTTTATCAATTCATGCTTCCTTTCTCTATGCTAGCATGTTATGGTTTGGGAGTGGTGATCATTCATATGGTGATCATACTTTCATAGACTTTTTTGAATTGAGCATGGTGCTTAGGTCAAAAAGTCTACCCTAATCAGATTAGACATGGAGTCGAGTTTGATTATTGAACGAGAGCTGCCGGTGTAGAATTTGGTAGACCATATGGACTAACCCCTGCAGGAATTTATCAACATCATGAGGGTAAATCAAGAGATGACAATGGAGATCAGAAGTTGTTTGGTGAACCAAAAAAAAAAAAAAAAAAAAATAATAATAATAAAATAAATAAAAATAAAACCTTTGAAACTCCAAGAATGGTTGTCCCGCTCTTTTAAGATCATCACAAGACAAGCTTGGGGAGTCTCTGGCACGCTCAAAAGATGATGTTGATCAAAGATCCATTCATAGCGTTCACAAGCTAGCAACGTTCATAAAACAGAAGGTAAGTCAAAAAGGCGGCTTGGGGAGGACTCCCACAAAGGTAATTCATATCTCACATTCCATTCAGTTATTTTCTTATCTTATATGAATGATGAGGTATGAGAATAAAAAAATAAAGAGGGGAAGAAGAAAGAGAGAGAGGAGATTTTTCCACTCCATACATATGTGTTGTAGAAATGTTTAGTTCTACCCCTGTTGAAATGATGAATAGTTGCTCTACGTCTTATGTTTACTTTGTGCCTAGTTTATAATTCGAATTTCTCTAAAGTTTGGGTTTAGTGGCTAAGTCTAAGAACTCATCCTAAAAAAACCTGATTCATGTGGGTTGCATAAGCTCTATCTAGTCTAAGTTGTTGCCAAAGTATGATATGGTACAAATGGATTTGCTATGATTTCGTCCAAAAAGAGAAACTTGACATCCGGGAATCTAATTTGAAAGAAAAGAGAAATGATATGGGCTATGCTAAAAAAAAAAAAGAGAAAACAAAAAAAAAAAAGAGAGATGAAAAATGGACATGTGTCAGGGCGAGTAGAGCCCACATCTCAAAAAAAAAAAAAAAAAAAAAAAGAAAGGAAATAAAAGACAAAAGTCTAGGGCGACGAGCCCACCTCTCCAAAAAAAATATATATAGCAATAAAGCCTATACTTTCTCGAAAAACAAAATAGAACTTAAAATAAATAAATCCCGGATGAGAAAGTTGATCAAAAGAATGAATGAAAAGTATTTCTGTTATAACCGTTCTATCGGCAACCGCCCAAGGCTTTGAGAAAAGCTAAAAAGCCCCGCTACGATGAAAGGTAATAAAAAGGTGAGCAAAGGCATGCCATTTTATTCAAACTCTAGTAGAAAATCTTATTATAATCCCGGCACTTGTGAAACATAATCGGCATAGTAGCAACTCCTGATCAACAACCAAGTACTTATCTTTTTGCTCGAGGACGCGCAAAGGGTAAGCTTGGGGGAGTTTGTTGACGGTCACTAACGACACTTTTTTAACGTCAACATTCTACCAATAAGGGGGTGAAACTATACCTTACTACACACATATACATTTATTATTGACATATTTCCACTTGTAGTGTCCAAATTATTATTGTGCAGATTTATATAAGAAACAAGTAGAAAATACACCAAAAGGCGCCTCCCTGGAAAGCGCAATCTGGAGAACATCAAGCCCAAGGGAGAAATGGACCAAACACGCAGAACTGGGCCAAGCAAACATCGCCACACAACTTTTCAAGCCCAAACACGCCAGCCCCGCCAAGGCCCGCCCCGGCAGAGCCCGGTCTTGTGCGCGCGCACCACTGGTGCGCCCGCACCCATCGAGGTGGTTTAGGCCCGAGGTTTTGGCGAGGAGGTTTGTTACCTTCAAAAAGCGTTGGCGTTCGACGTTGGTTGGTCGGTTTATCAAACTAGGAAGGTGTTCCCAGGTCGGTTTTGGCTCCTTCCATATGAGGAGGACATTTTCCAATAAGCCCCCTCTCCTCTACCTATAAAAGGAGGCCATCTCCCACCATTGTGACACACACCACACAATGTAGCCTCTTCTTCTTCTTCTTCTTCTTCCTCTCCCTTTCTTCTTCTTCTTCTTCTTCTTCTTCTTCTTCTTCTTCTTCTTCTTCTTCTTCTTTTTTCTTCTTTATAGATTAGTAGTAGAATAATAAGGAGAAAGGCCATGAGCTTACTTGGAGAGCTTGGACATCTTGTATCTTTCGGTATGAATAATATCAAGAGTTCCCTTTTGTTCTTGCTCTCATCTTATCAATATAGTCATGTTCTTGAATTAGAGCAAAGTCCTTATGATATAATCTTGATTGATGAACTAGTATATAGTTTCTATATCATGATCTTGTCATATAGAACATTGTGCTTAATCTTTCTTGCATACATGTTTAGACCAAGAGCTAGATTGCTATGATGAGTTCTAGAGAGTTAGCCTTGGTTAATGTTGGGTTGCGGGATTGATAGTCGTTCCTTGGGGCGGTGCTGCGGTAGAAGGGCCCCGGGGGACGGGTAAGCCTTGTTAACACGCCCGGAGTAATAATCACTAGTGTGGACGTGGTGTCTAGACTAAAGGTTTTCTATCTTTTGTGGCGCATCCCACGGTTGAGGGGGTAGGCGGGCGGGTTGTGGCCGGCCTTGTCCGTCCCTTGTAATCCCCACGTTCGGGTGTGGCGCGAGTGCAATTGCGGACAGCGTCCCTTTGGGCGTGGGCGGTGCCCGAAGTGGTCGGCGAGACCTTGGCTATCTTGACTTAGAATCTCTAACGATAGAACATGTGTGTATACGCTATCTTGACATGACTATCTAGGATATGCCTGCTCCACATTAGACTTATTCTTTTATTCTTTCTTTTATCTTTATCCTTGAGATTGGCTTGAGTGTGTGTGTCAAGTTATCCTATTACCTATCTTATTTTATCCCTTTTATGAACATTGGTCTATTATACATTCGTGTTATCTTGACCATGTCGAATTAGAGACTTTTACACCATGCCTTCCTTTGGGAAAATATAAATAACGATACCCCTGAATACTTAGGGTGAAATGCTACAATGATAGATCCATGCGCTGCGCGGATGAATATCTTTTTGGCAAGATCTATCACCGTTGATGTACCTAGAGTTATCAGGCACGGTGGTTTCACTTAGGAATGTCAACGGCGCATTTGGCGCCGTTATTGGAGATGGGTTCTAAACCACATTTCTAATGATTGCGCTTAAGAAATGCAACAATGGGCTTGTTCAAACTTCAGTTTTGTTGGTCTCGTTCTTCCTTGGGTGTAGACAAAAATCACCAAAAAAGTGCCCAAACTTCTCACTTTGTCATTTCACTTGTTTCCCAAAAAGGGTCTGTACCTAGCATTTTAGGTCGTCCTTCTCTTCTACATCGGAGTGGCATAGGATCTCTTGTATCAAGGGTTTTTCGTATTGTGGCTCGCCGATTGGTGCATCTTGAAATCTTGCAACAAACCAAAGATAGCCGATCGATGGGTAGTGGAAGTGTCTTTCCAAGCTAAGCCATCTTCAAAGGGCTTCTTCTTGATCCTGGTGGCAAAACAGGTGTTGTTATTATTGTCTTTCATATGCGGGGGCAAGGAAGGTCTTTCTCAACAATATTATGTATCTTTGACATTGGGTCCTCCCTGAACAACTGACTCCTTGGCTTCAGAGTTCTCGTACTCTAGGGTATAGCAAGATAAATTGTCGAAGGCATGTAGGTACCAAGTTATTGTTTTGGCACCCTGCATTGCCCTCATAAGTTCATCCGCTACATAGCGATCCCACCGAAGTACTTATAAGCCTCACAAAAGTTTGTGTGGGCCTAGTCCAGGTAATAGAAGTTTTAACTGGGTAAATGGCACAATGGTGAGAACACCATACCCCTACCAGTGCATCCAACAGATGGGTGGTAGACTCAGTCTTCAATATTTCGTCAACAAAGTAGGACAACTTGCTTTCCAAGGTCAAGTTACTTGTCAGTTTCTCTGAGGAAGACGAGGTTTGATATCTGTGAAACCTTTTGGGGTGTTGTACTGATTACTTCGCTCTCATGGTGCCCACAACAACCCTACATGGAGTTGCACAAAAATGTTGCGTAACTCTCCCAAGAGCTAGTTAAAGAACAACTCTGGTTAAAAAAGATAGGGTGGTGGTAGCTGCGGTTCTCTTCTCTAGCGAATGCGGGATCTAAGGCATCTCCAATTGTCCTTAGTGGGGATTACAAGTCGATAATTCCAATAGTGAATATGGATATTACATTAGAGCTACACGGAATTTATTGAGGAGTCAACAAATAAAGGTAACCATAACTTAATCATCATATCACCACCACACTAATACACCAAAATTGTGTATAGTGCACGCATAAAGCACAAAACTTTCATGGATCTTGTATCTTTCACTAAATCCATCGAGGTTTGAAGCTTGAGTGTTAATCCATTACTGCTCTTCCAAAGAATCCGTAGTTGAAATAAAGTCTCATCAGAAGGATTAGGCTAACGATAAGGCTAGGATACAATTCTCAACAGGATCACGTGAGAAACTCAACATCTAGCGTACATCTATGGAAACGAGGCATAGCTACTGACGTCCAATTAAACGTTCAACATGTCACCTCCATCATCGGCATCCTCTGAATCATCATCCTCTTCACGGTGCATGAAGATAGTGTGCATTGACAACCGATAATACTTCTTTCCTTGTAGCTATGTTGTATCTCATCAATCCTTTGCACACATCCTGATTTTGCTGCCTCAACTGATCATTCTGACATCTCATTTCCGAAGTCATGTGTCAGTGGAAAAGACATCGTTCTTGCTCTTCACTCGTAATCTAAGCACTACTAGATTGGTCTCCTTATAGGTTATACTAGCTAATCTTGGCTCTAGGTCCAACACTCGTTTTAAGCGCTATCGCGTGGCACTATAGGCTAGTCTTTCTAGGGGTCGAGCTAATCATTGACGTTGTAAGTCCAACAACATTGCCTGAGCTGGGTTCATCTTTTTCTCACAATCTACCTTTAAGCTGCCACCGTGGTGTCTTAATTATTCCAACGTCTCTTGCGCAGCTTGCAACCCTCGAGTTGCTACTCTGTTTCATTCTGCACTCTCAAGGTTGCATCCTTATTAATTGTCGCCTAGTGAAGCATGTTGGTGACCTTACGCTCGTCCTTCTAGCATTAATCTGCTCTCACTTTCTCCTCGTTAGCTACTACCATAGTATTCATCATCGGCACTCCTTGCCATTCATGATCCAAAGTGTGGCAAACATGATACTCCTAGCCTCGTGGGAGCTACCATGCCTTTCATCAAAGTTGTACCCTCTTGAATAGATCCAATTAGCAACATTTTTGGGTTACCTACGAGATTCGATGTTGTTGTACCCTTCTAGGTTTCTAAGATTTCTTCTCGTCAAGAGTCTCCTTAGCGAATCAACCACTACTACTTAAGTTGGTCACTTTTATCAAAAAGGGATGAGTACCTTAACAAGGGACGATCGAGAGAGAGGAAAGGAAAGGAAAAAGAATGCATTTCCATTTTATTTATGTGAATGCATGAATCGATAACCATTATAAACATGATGCATGAGCGTAACTTACGTCCTCACAGCATTAGGAAAGATTAGTTACTACTCGTTATAAGTGGTGGCACAACCAACGTTCTCTCAAAAGAAAATAATTCGCAACTAGTCGATCTACACGTTTTCTTGCGGTTAGTGTACTGCAGTTTCATTTCATCCCACAATATATTTATGCAATGCATGAATTTAAATTGCATATACCGCTTCGTCGGGTCCACCGACGGCATCGCATACCTTGCGGAAAAAACATTTTTACACCCGACACACTGTGTACCCATACACAAGTCTACGGGGGCACTACCCGACCATTGAGCTCTCAAAACATTTTATTTTTACCCCTAGACCGGCGTTTGTCCGATCATGCTCTCACAGCTCACATCTTTACCTTGGGCGTAGAGGCATTGAACATCATTTACCAGGGGCGTAGAGGTATTTCGATCCATTCATGACTACTCAAGTAAGTAGCCCCCGTACTGCACGGCCGTACGGCAACCCAAAGACAAACAACAAAATATGATGCATAACCCATCCCAAGTTAGTAAAGCCACTTTGTCCTTAATTGGGCATAAAGGGTATGACCATGGCACTATTAATTTTGCAAATCTTTTACTCACACCACTGAAAAGATTTTGTTTCGCAAAATTTTCACAAAAGATTAGTGGTTCATTTTAATTTTAATACCATATCGGATTGTTAAGTCTTGAACTAAGCTCGATGCCGCCTGTGATGAGAGCCGACCAATTTATAAGAAATCAAGTATAATTCGCAATTACCGAAGCAATCACAGTCTACACTTGAGTCCATATAAACCCGGTATTCGGAAATCTCGAAAGTGATTTCAAACTCATCAACAACACAACAAGGATCGTTGAGCTCGAGTAGTTCAAATCCACGGGTATCTTAAACCAAATTCAATATATTATCATCAGAGTGCGATGTACACATTTATTTACAAAGTAGTTCAGAGTGCGGAAGCAATAGTTTTCGAAAAACCAAGTAGTTGTACAGCGGAAATCAAAATAAGATAGTGCCAACATAGTGTCAGCCCGGTATTAGCACAAGACAGGGAAATATGGAGACTGCCATGCCCTAGGCATTATTCTCAACCACAGCAACACACAACTGGCTAGGACCATGCAAGACGGAGTCACCTGCAACAGTGGGAAATAACCCGTGAGTACTCAATTGTACTCCGCAAGACTTACCCGTCTGAAACCAGAAATAAGGAAAAGACTCCAAGGATCATGCTTGGCTTTATCTGGAGCTGGCTGACTCACATTTAATTTCATAAAATAAGGTTGATTAGTGAGCCTACTCATACTACTTGAGTTCTTCCAAGTTAAAAGGTTATTTATTATATACATAACCATAGATCCTGTATAGTCAAGGTTAAAGACATATGCTCGATAATATAAAAACAAACATAAGTAACTTGATCATAATTTTTTAACAGCGACAACATGATAGTATAACATAGATTGTGATATTAAGACTACATTGTCGTGGACGCAACACTGGGTTCTCACCGACCGGGAGAGATGGCGATTCGAATCGATTGCAAACCAGGTGGCGAATACCCTGTCATAAACCGAGGTCTACGTCATGACGCGGACCCGATCACTCCCGGGGCGTTACGGGGCGTAAAGTCTCGATCTTTGCCGGCTACCCCCTCCTTCTCGAGCACCCAAGTGAGCGTAAGCAACGAGTCACGACCCCTCGTGCGCATCTTCTTGTGCCCGATTAACCACACCAACCATCACCAAAGGAGGAGCGATAAGCGAGCATGGCCGCCCCTAACATTCCCACGAGCCGTGGCTCGACCCAGCGGAGCCTACTAAATGCCGTGTGCGTTCAACTTCCGAGGCCACATTCGACAAAGAGTAAGTCCCAAATTGATCGGTGGAAAGACCACAATATCCACCCTAATCTCACATGTTTTACTTTATCACGTTCTCAACAGCTGGCTTGACAATCACCCATGTGATTGTGCACAACATTTCCTCAAGTGACCGGAATCGCGCCTCTTTGCAATCATGATGCGAGCATTAACCTAGACCTCTATATAGGATAGGGCAACTTTCAGCAAGGATCATAATGCATCAACGGTTTCAACCATTTTCCTAAACTTAATGCATGAAACATATGAAAGACTCAAGTCAAATTAATTGGAAGAATTAGGAAAGGGCAGAAGACTCCGGGGCTTGCCTTGAGGAAGAGGGTTAGAAGGTGCCTTGGGCACTTCAGCAGCTTGATGACATGTCCTGCCCCGTCTGGGACTTCCTCTTGCTGTACTTCTAGATGTGTACTTCTCCTTCCTGCTGCTCCTTGATCTCCTCGTGCTCTCGTCCTTTCGATCCAATATGAATGTGTATGCCAGAATAAATATTAAGGAATGCATGATTGACAAGGAATGGATGAATGCATTATGATGTATGGTATTAGTAAGTGGATATCTCTTCTATAGAAACACAATTATAACTACACAAGAAACCCTAATAACCTACATCAAGCAAAACACCCTATTTCACTAATCACTGGAAAATGGCAGCTAGATATCTTTGTCGGTAAAGTAAAACGATCACCACGAGGGAGTTCTATAACTCCAAATGCAGCAAACGAATACTCGTTGGAAAGCTAATGAAATTTCCTACAAAACATTCCATATCACCCTGAACTGATTCTAACATCTACAGCCTCGAAAATAGCAAAAACAGAGACTCTGTTTTCAGGGTAACAAGCAACATGCAACCACTATAACTCCTAACCAAGCATGCAACTCTTACCAAATTTGACCAGCAAGCAAATAAGTTCATAATCTACCAAATAAACCTACTGGACAAGCCAAAAAGATAAACTAAAGCTCACAAAATGACATTCCCTAAATATCCACTACACATGCATAAACCTAGCTTGTTGCTGCCCATGGCTTGAGGGCGAAGGGAGCGAGGGGTGTTGACACTCAATTAATGCATGTTTTACTACCACCAACGTGAACCACTAATACAATATTACATGTGAAAACATAACCAAACATTATTTATCGGCGACGAGTTCCACGAGTTTTCTTTATTTCAAGTTGTTTTGCGGGAATGTTATGGAAATACAAATAAAGTATGCCAAATAAAGTGGAAGCGCACCACGAGAAATACGCCAAAGAGAGAATCAAGCAAGAGGACCAAACCCGCGCACAATCTGGCCCATGCACCACCATAGGCCCAACATGTGAGGGACAAACGCGCATAGCGAGGAGAAGGCCGGGGCCGGGAGGCCCGGCCCGGGGGGCGGCCGGCACACCGCGGCGGCCGGCGCCAAATTTTGGCCAAACTTCCCGCCCCTTTCTGGCGGTTTGAGGCGGTCTTCACGCGGGCGGTTGCATGCGGTGCAAACTTTCGTCCCGCCAAAAACACCTCGAAGCAAGGAGAGCCCTCCATTCCCTCCTCCTCTCCACTATATAAAAAGAGGCACTCCTCACTTGTACACACACAACACACCTCGACTTTTTTGTACCTCTACGAAAGCTTGACTCCTATGTGAGTAATATTCGCTTTCTTTGCAATTCTTGAGCAATCTATTTGACTAAAGTTTAGTGCTCGCTTACTTGCTTTATGGGATTTCCGTTCGACCGAAGAAGGCTCTAGTTTTCACGTGAAACTAGTTTAAGTAACCGCTAGCACGGACATGGTGTGCGGGCTAGAGTTTACCTGAGATTGCGCCCAATGCTACGGAATAGTTGTGGTAGCCCCCGGGGGTGGATGACCGACCAGGCCTTTGTAGTCCACCACGTACGTATTGGTGTTTTTCGTAGAGCTTACGGCGGCCTTCCCCGTTACCGTTTTCCCAGTCTTTTCTAGAATCGGAAAGGTCGTTGTTCAGTAGCCAGGTGTAGTAAGCCGAGACTTTAGTTATCTAGTGACCTTGGGCTAAGCTTAGAAAACCCTCTCGTCCTACCAAAAATATTTATCTATCTTATCTCTTGGACGTATTGATCCCTTCTAGTTCACTTCTCATTCCCGGGTGGAAATCGATACCACTGAATACTCGGGTGAAAGCTACAACGGTACTTTCGTGCGCGCGCGGATTTATCGTGTGCGTTAAAAAAATACCAACAAGGGGCGGGTGGTGGCGTGCGGCGGGGGCGCGCGCGTCCACTTGAAGACACGGCGCGGCGAGGGGCGGCGAGAGGTCGCGCGACCGCGCGCGGGTGATTGCGCGTCGAGACAAGGATGGCCGGCCCGGTTTTGAGAGACTAGAAAAGTTCAAGCGTCACTAAAGATCAATTCAAACCCTAATTCGATCTGTTTCATGCTGTGCCTCGAGATACGTGCAAAACCAGCCAAAAACTCATATTGAATGAAATGTTCGTTATAAAATTACGAGCATTTCATATATAGAAAGTTTTGGCTAGTTTGGCCTAAATTTAAAACTACGATCAACGAAAGCACGGCCACTCGAAACCCGAGCAAACCCTAATTTCATGCTTGACCAAACAAATTTTGACTTTTAGAACACGATCCTCCCACTCTCATGAAACAACCAGGTGATGACTTATGCTCTACACTAAATTACCCCACATTTCATGAAGGGTGCACACACATGCATAAACCCTAGCTAGGACTTTTAATCAAAACAAGACAAAGTGCTTACCATTATAAAACATAATTAGGGGAATATGACCAACGTTGACCTTGCTCTAAAACATCCTATAAGCATCACTAAGAATAAATAAATATTAAACAACTAATTATGCCAGCATTTCATACATGAAATGATAAGACAAAGCATGACAAGCAAATTCAATGCAACTAAACATGTAAATGACATGTATCATTTTATGTGCATAGATGCATATGATAAAATGATGATTATGCTCATGAAATGCGGATGCTAATGACATGCTTAACACCAGGGGTGTTACAGACGCCTCCCTTCCCGATCGTCCCTCCCAACCACCGGGCGGCTCCTCCCTCCCCGGCCGTCCCTCCCCCACCACCGGCTCCTCCATCCCATTTGTTGGCGGTCATTATCCAGTATATTATACCGCCAACCTTTATCAATTCATGAGAAAGGAGCAAACTTATGTTACATATACCTTTACTTCTAACCTAGTTCCACTTGTATTCGTAGAAATTATGTTTTTGCGGTATAAGAGTGGAAAGCAGTACAAAGTCGCCAAATAAATTAGAAAGCGTATTGAATAAAAAGACGCCAAGGAGTGGATCAATCAAGAGGACCAAACCCAGCGCACAATTTGGCCCATGCACCATCATAGGCCCAATATTTGAAGGACAAAAGCGCGCAACGAGGAGAAGGCCGGGGGCTGGGAGGCCCGGCCCGGGGGGCCTGGGCCGGCCTTGGGGGGGCGGCGGCGCAAATTTTCGCCAAAATTTTTCGCCCCTTTCTCTGCGGTTTGGACCCGGTCTTCACGCGGCGGTTGCATGCGGTCAAAGTTTCATTCCGCCAAGAAGACCTCAAAGCAAGGAGAGCCCTCCATTCACTTCTCCTCTCCACTATATAAAGAGAGGCACCCCCTCACTTACACACACACACTCACACACAACACATTACACATTGTTACATCCTTACCTTGAGCTCTACTCTCTCCACTTCATTAGTTTAGTAGTAGGATTTGAGTTAGGCAAAGCTTCAAGGAGGGCTTGTCTCCTTGGAAGGATCTTTTGGTAATTTACTATGAAGTTCTTTCCTTTATTCAAGTCTCATTATTTATATCACAATGCATATGAACTAGAGTATAGTTATCCTCATGTTATAATCATATTGTGCCAACTAGAGTATAGTTAGTATGATGTGAAATTTAACATGACTAACTTTAGGCAAATTGAATCATATATCGTTCTTGGAGCGTAGTAGAACTAAGCTCGGGTGATGGTGCGAGGTGTACCTTCGGGTTTACCATTACTCTTGCCATGTCGATCCGTAGGGTCGGGGTACCTAGGGGTTTAGGTAGTTTTCTATAAGCGTAAGCGTGGTGCTTAGGTCTATAGAGAATCATCGGGAAATCTTAGGCATCCCACGGTAGTGAGGTAGGCGGCGGATGGTGATAGCTCGTTAGGTCCTTCGCACTCCTCCACGTCAGGGTGTCGGGTTGGGGTCTTATCAAGTGTCACCGGGGTGGCATATACCGGCCACGGGCATCTCCTCATCACTTTAGCCCATCTACGCAATGAACCATGAATGACATATGTAGACTATAGTCGACACATTGGCGATATTAGAATAGCCAACTCAACATAGATTTTCCCTTTCTTGTTATTTCCTATTTATTCCTTCTAGTCTTTGAAGAAGTGTGTGTGTCACCACTATCTCCAATATTATTGTCACTTACCCTCGTACATGATTGGTGGCTATCCATACATATATTGTGGGCTATCATCATCATATTAAATCTAAACCTGCCTTCCCATGGGAAAATATAAATGAACGATACCCGAATACTCGGGTGAAATGCTACGATGATAGATCCGTGCGCTTGCGGGTTGACCCTTGCAATATTCAATTTATCTATCACTGACGCTCTCTCGGCGTTATCATTAAGGATAATATTTATTCTTAGTGATTGCATTAAGAAACGCCAACAAGCATTTAAAGCGCCGTTCTTGAAAGGAAAGGCAAGGTTAAAAAAAAAAAATATTAATAAAGATGATCATAACCACATGTATGGATGATAGCCTTAATCTTTGCAGGCTAACTCTTTTTGTTTTCTTCCCATTTGTGGATGAAAACGAGGGGATAGTGTATGACTGGTCGCAACTGCCGAATAACCGTCGGCGATCCGCAGAGGCTTCCCGGGAAGGAGTCGGGCTCGGGCCACTCTTCTTTGTCATCACTCCGAGGAGGTTTTTGTCATCCAAGTACCATCTTCATCAACACTCATGGCCACCAAGACACTCTATGACTACTCGTCCCCCATCGTGGGCAATGTCGATTGGCCCCCGTGTCAACTTGGGCGACAAGAACTTTGAGATAAGGTGGCCTCATCATGATGGTACAAGCAAGTCCATTTTGTGGGCGCCAAGCGGGACGCAAATGCTCATCTCGAACTTCTTGGGGCGTGTGACACAATCGTCATCAGGGCGTTGAGCGGATGCAATCGGGCTCCGCTTGTTTCCCTTCTCCCTTGTGGGGAAAGCGAAGCAATGGTTCTACAAGGACAAGGAGGTGTCGGCACTTGGAGTAAATGCTCCACCGCATTCCTCGCAAGGTTCTTCCCAATGGGCAAAACCAATGCCCTGCGGCAAAATTTCCAATTTTCAGCGGGACGACAATGGAACCCATACGGAGGCGTAGGAGAGGCTGCAAGAGTACATCCTCGCTTTGCCGCACCATGGCATGGAGAAGTGGCTCGTCTTCGAGAACTTCTACAATGGTCTTACGACCATGTCGAAGGGCCACATAGATGCTGGCTTTGGAGGGGCGTTCTTATCCCTCTTTGTTGAGAAAGCGAAGTGCTCATTGAGAAGATGATCGAGAACCAAGGCTGGGGAGAAGAACGGGCCCCTCAAAAAACACAAAAGGTATGCACACGAGTAAAGGGAGACATATCTACTTGCTGCAAAGATCGATCTCGATGAAAAAGACTGGGCGACCGGGCTCCGTCAAGCGGTGCTACACTCCCCATGGACTCACATATGACATGTGAAGTGCGTGGAGAGGTTGAACATTCGGGAAGTTCTTGTCCCGAAACTTCGAGAAGAAGTAGCCTACGTCAACAGCGGTTTCGTCCAGGTAATAACAATGGGTGGAACAATCGAATCGCCCACAAGGAGGTAACAATTACAATTCGAATTACAATTCCAATTTCAATTCCAATCAACCCTCCTTGAAAGATTTAGTTTATGGTCAAGCTAAAATTAATGAAAATCTTAATAAAAAAAGATATCGTTTAATGATAAAATGCTTGAAGACATAAACACCAAACTTGAGAATTTATCTTACATTGTAATTAATCAATTGAGCTTAAATAAAAGGTTGAAAAACAATTGTCACATTTAGCAACTTACATTCCTATTAATCAAGATGGAAAAATCCCTAGTCAACCTACGGAAAAGGTTAATGCACGGTGCCCCACGAGGAGCGGTAAGTCTACTCGTGATCCACCATATCCTAAACATGCGCGCGAAAAAACTCTCGGCAATCCCGGCAACCACGACAAGACAACACGGACGCTCCACCAATCGAAGAAGAAGAACCGGAGAGGAAAGGATTACAACTCAAACTTATGGGGACACAAACTTCATGCCCTTTCCTTCCGGAAGAAAATCAACCGTGGATGAACAATTTGCCCGGTTTGTTGAGATGATCCGGAAGATTCATGTGGATGTACCACTAATGGACGTACTCCACATGCCATCTTACGCCAAATTTGTCAAAGCCATCATCAACAATAAGCTGCCTCTACCAACCACCGAGGTGGTAAAACTATGAAGCATGTAGCGTAGCTATACTAAACAAACTCAGGAGAAGAAGAAAAGACCCGGGATGTCCCACCATCACCGTTCAATAGGGACTCAAAGGATTGAGCATGCCCTATGCGACACAGGGGGCAAGCGTCGGTGTCATGTCCAAAAGCTGTGTTTGACAAGATGAACTTCACCAACCTGGCACCAACAAGCATGTTGCTCAAATTGCCGACTCCGCGATCCGTCACCCGGCGGAGTAGCGAGAAGGCGTGCTGTTAGAATCGAGAGATCACCGTGCCGAGTTGACTTTGTGGTGCTAGAAATGGAAACCACTAAGGAAAACACCTTTGATCTTGGGACGACCATTCCCGAGCAATTTGGGGCACATATCGATGTCGGCCGGGAGAAATCCGGCTTCAACATCAATGAAAAGGAGGAAATCTTCAACTTCGCCCCTAAGCACTGAACATTGTTCCATGCTCTACATCAAACACAAGCCTACCTTGAAGGAAGACACACCTACCATGTCACCATCCAAAAATACGAAGAAGGCATGGCGTGTGAAGCAGCCTAAAGGTAAAGCTTCACTAAGGTAAGAAATAAATATTTTCCTTCTATAAATTTATTTTCCTCATATTAAATTATTTTTAATATTTGAATTCAAAACCTCTTTAATTAATCAATTTCCTTTTTATTACCATATTCTTTAATATTAAAAAGAATTCCTTTTCATATTTTAATCCCATTGCCATATTTCCCATGTCAATTAAAATATAAAAATAATAATATAGATAAAATATATATATTGATAAGATTTTATAAATAATGCCATATTCTACGAATAAAACTTTATTCCAAAAAAATTCTTAAACATTTATAAAATGAGAGAAAATGAAAAAACAAAGTTTCGGGTCGAACCCGACCTTTGCACCATCGCACTGCTGGTCGGATTCGACCGTTTGAACGCAATCGGCCAAAGCGGGCGACGAGAGGACCCGGAATGGGGCCGGCCGCCGCGTGGGCGCCCCCCCACGGCGGCGCCTCTGTCACGGGCCAAAGCGGCCACATCGCCTAGCCGTTGCCCTCGTCCGAGTGTCGGGGGTGCATCGGGATATAAATTCGCGAGGTGGCCAGGGAGAGCTCTCCACCCCTCTCATTCTCACTCCCTCACTCTCTCATTTTGCTACTTGCTCACTTCTTGCACTCCACAAAGCATTCCCAAGCTCTAGTACAAGAACACCCGGCTCTCTCTCTCTCACAAGCTCTCTCTCCCAAGTTCTCTCAAGAGTAAGCACTTGCTTCCATTCCGTTCGCTTTTTGTTCGCTAACATGTTCGGGGAAAAGCGGCAAGCGCGATCAGAAGGGCGTGAGAAGAAGCGCGAGGCTCTCCTAAGGAAGTTCGGGTACACACTTCGACAACACCGAAGCATACGAAGAAGACGCACCCTCGCAAGAGCAAGAGCAAGAACAAGCACCCACGGGGATGACGATTGAGGAAGCCGATGCACCGCACCTCGACTGGAAGGAGAGCGGGAGATGCAAGCCTACAACATCCTCAAGAACAGAGACTTCGCTCCCGCTCCTCGCTTCACGGCCCGCCCTCGAAAAAAACTAGGTATGGACAACGAATTCCCCATCATTTGGAAAAGCGTCGGATGGTCGGGATTGCTCCCTGGATGAGTCGGGCTCTCGCCTCCTCACCATCAATTTCTAGGATCTTTGGAAGTTCATGATCAGGGTGTTAGCCGGACTTTTTAGTCAATTTCACTATTACACTTGGCAAGAACTAGCTAGGCACATAGGCTTTGATGCTAAGAAATGTTGCACAAACCTAGCTATTGCTTTACCGATTTTAATCGCGTGCGCCTTTTTCACTGAAATCTCCATCATAGTTCCTACAGATCCTAGGTTTCGTCCTACTAATGCCAACATACATCACCCAACATTGAAATTTATGCAAAAATGGATTGCCATAACTTTGTTCCCTATGCAAGAATTTCGTCGTCTTTTGGATGTTGAGATGCAATGCCTCTTTGCCATAGTTCACAAGAGAAAGATTGCTCTGTAAAAGAAATCATGCATGCTTAGCAATTTTAAACAATCCACACTGTTTATTGTACCTCTCTTGTGACAAGGATTGCTAGTAACATTGGTGCATTGCAAGGCAAGAATGTCACATACCTAGATACTCCACCTCGGAAATTTCATTATCACACGATGCAAGGGCACATAATAAAATTTGATGAGAATGACCACGAGAAGATTATCTATTATTTTTTAGGATATATAAATGAGATTCAGCTCACTAACAGGAACTCTCATTATATAAATCCCCATCACTCACCTTCGCTCTAGTTGAGCTAGGCGAAGCACGCAGAGTTACGTTTCTCGCGAGGTCATCACGAAGGAGAGCTACGGGCGAGGCTAGTGGTTCCACGGATGCCCACGGCCTACACCCGTACCGGTGCCACGCCGGGTTCTTTACACCAACGCTGAACCCGGGCTCACACCCACCTTCGGTATGAGGGGATGTTCACACCTCATCCGGACCAAGGCGGAGGGTCAGCATGGCATGAGACACACCACGGTGTCCTCCAACTCGAAGGGATGCCACCACCCGCGTCACTCTACGGTGGACCCCCAGGCGCTCAAGAGATCAACACCCGGCTCGGGAATGTGGAACTCCGCCGCGAGGTGAGATTCGCGATCACTCCTTTGGTTTTGTGCGGGTTTCCGATCAACGCCATCAGCGGTACACGCAACACCAGCGGAGGGAGGCGGGAACGGAGGCGGCGGGGAGCACGAGGCACGATTGGCGTTTTGGCGCCACATGGGGTACTACCCCCTAACCCATAGGCCATCGGTGGCTTGGGGAGGACCCCCACGGAGGTAAGTACCTACCTCCCCTATCATTTTATTTTATCTCTTAGTTTTTCATTTTCATTTCCTTAAAAAAATGAAAAAATGAAAAAAAGAACAAAAATATGATTCCACTCCAATATGTAGTATAAGGATGCTTAATTTCTCTGAAGTTGAAATGATGAATAGTTGCTATGTCTATAGTTCAATTTGCATCTAGTTCATAACATTGTATTTCTCAATGTTTAAGTTTATTGGCTCAACTTGTCTTGTCCTAAAACTTAATGATTTGTGGGTATGCAAACACATGATTCTTCTCTAAGCTATTGCCGGATATGATATGGTAAAAATAGAATCTACTATGATTTTGTTCTAAGAGAGATTCATCATTCGGAGAATAATTTCCAAAATTCCTTAATGATCAAAATTCTCATGATAGCCTATGTGAGACACTTTGTCATACGCTTTTGATCAAGATTCACATTCACATTGCCAAAAATAGGTTATGGGCTAAGCTAGAAAAAATGGACGTGTGTCCGAAAAAAAATAAAACAATGGGTACTTCGATACCCGCCTCAAAAAAAAAAAAAGAAGAGAGAGAAGAATAATGGACAAGTGTCCGAGGGCGAGTAGAGCCCACTTCTCTAAAAAGAAATAAGAGCTAGCCCATACCTTATCAAAAGAAATAAAATTTCACTTGCACATCTTGATCAAGGCTTATGACTTGTTTCTCCTTATGGTTTGCACACACGAGATGATTCAAGGAATCATTACGAAAAAATCTCATGAATGATCAAAAGAATGAATGACTAGTGTTTCTATGAAAACTGTTCTATCTTGCAATAACCCAAGAGTTTGAAAAATGTCACAAGCCCCATATGATTTAAGTATACAAGGATAGATAAAAATGCCAACTTATTTAAACAACGGAAGAATACTTTATTATGAGCATGGTACATTTTGAAATATATCGGCATTGTAGCAACTCCGATCAACAACCAAACACTTAGCTATTTGCTCGCGACGAGCAAAGGTTAAGCAGGGGACTTGTTGGCGGTCATTATCAGTATATTATACCGCCAACCTTTATCCAATTCATGAGAAAGGAGCAAACTTATGTTACATATACCTTTACTTCTAACCTAGTTCCACTTGTATTCGTAGAAATTATGTTTTGCGGGTATAAGAGTGGAAACGGTACAAAAGTCGCCAAATAAATTAGAAAGCGTATTGAATAAAAGACGCCAAGGAGTGGATCAATCAAGAGGACCAAACCCAGCGCACAATTTGGCCCATGCACCATCATAGGCCCAACATTTGAAGGACAAAATGCGCAAGAGAGAAGGCGGGGCTGGGAGGAGGCCCGCCAGGTGGGCGGCCCGCGAGGGCGGCCGGCGCAAATTTTCGCCAAAATTTTCCGCCCTTTCTGGGGCGGTTTGGACCGGTCTTCCTCACGGCGGTTGCATGCGGTGCAAAGTTTCGTTCCGCCAAGAAGACCTCAAAGCAAGGAGAGCCCTCCATTCACTTCTCCTCTCCACTATATAAAAGAGGCACCCCCCTCACTTACACACACACACTCACACACACAACACATTACACATTGTTACATCCTTACCTTGAGCTCTACTCTCTCCACTTCATTAGTTTAGTAGTAGGATTTGAGTTAGGCAAAGCTTCAAGGAGGGCTTGTCTCCTTGGAAGGATCTTTTGGTAATTTACTATGAAGTTCTTTCCTTTATTCAAGTCTCATTATTTATATCACAATGCATATGAACTAGAGTATAGTTATCCTCATGTTATAATCATATTGTGCCAACTAGAGTATAGTTAGTATGATGTGAAATTTAACATGACTAACTTTAGGCTAATTGAATCATATATCGTTCTTGGAGCGTAGTAGAACTAAGCTCGGGTGATGGTGCGGGGTGTACCTTCGGGTTTACCTTTACTCTTGCCATGTCGATCCGTAGGGTCGGGGGTACCTAGGGGGTTTAGGTAGTTTTCTATAAACGTAAGCGTGGTGCTTAGGTCTATAGAGAATCATCGGGAAATGCCAGGCATCCCACGGTAGTGGTAGGCGGCCGGATGGTGACAGCTCTGTTCGCCGTCCGCGCACTCCTCCACGTCGGGTGTCGGGTTGGGGTCTTATCAAGTGTCACCGGCTGGCATATACCGGCCCGCGGGCATCTCCTCATCACTTTAGCCCATCTGCGCAATGAACCATGAATGACATATGTAGACTATAGTCGACGCGCATTGGCGATATTAGAATAGCCAACTCAACATAGATTTTCCCTTTCTTGTTATTTCCTATTTATTCCTTCTAGTGCTCAAGAAGTGTGTGTGTGTCACCACTATCTCCAATATTATTGTCACTTACCCCTGTACATGATTGGTGGCTATCCATACATACATTGTGGGCTATCATCATCATATTAAATCTAAACCTGCCTTCCCATGGGAAAATATAAATGAACGATACCCGAATACTCCGGGTGAAATGCTACGATGTTAGATCCGTGCGCTTATGGTTGACCCTTGCAATATTCAATTTATCTATCACCCGACGCTCTCTCGACGTTATCATTAAGGATAATATTTATTCTTATTGATTGCGTTAAGAAACACCAACACCCGCCAAAGCCGCCCCTTCTTCTCCCATCCTAGGCCGCCCCTCCTTCACCATGGGGCGGGGCGGCTGGGGTTTTCGAGGGGGTAGGGTTTTGGGGCGGGCGGGGAGGAGGAGCTCCAGCCGGCGCCGGGGAGGAGGTCCCCAAAGACGGCCACGGGAGGGGGAGGAGCTCGTCTCGCTCTCCATCTTCCTCTCTTCCTCACCCTAGGACATAGCAACCATGGAGGAGCCAAGGTATTTCCCTCCCCTTTCTCCAATTCTTGAGTGTGTTTATTTCTTGCCGTGAATTTGTAGATGGGTTGACTTGTTTGTTTCGTGCTGCGATTTGTAGGACAAGTCACAATAAATTGGAACTTGTTGTTAGAATGTTGATTAGGGAAGAATGAAACAAAAACATGTCAAGCCAATAGAAAAATAACAGACAATGTACCTCTCCTCTATCTAGTGAAAAATTTAAATAGCTCACAGTGGGGGGCCTTCCCTGCTGTATATTTCGTTCAAAGAAATTTAAATAGCCATGTGCAAGTAAGGCAATATAAATCATCCCTTGACATTATTGCTTTGGTGTTATCTGATCTTTTGCTTTAGGAAGTCGGTACTATTGAATGTCTTTGTTGCAAAACTATATGCTTTAGTACACAGTAGCCCACTTGCTAGTATTGTTTTGAGCTAATTACCTAGTATCATTTTTGCAGAATATAGGTAAATAAACTGATTATCATCATTGGACAATAATATTTCAGTTAGAAAAGCAACAGGTAGAAACAAATTCAATGACACAATTATATGTCTGCCTTCCCTAACTTGACACCACAAAGTTGAAACAGACATCAGATACTATTCCAGGAATGGTCATATAAAAATTCAATGCTAAGATCCCAAGCATGGGGAAATAACCTGTAGCATGACAAGTCAAGGTGAATACACACTGATAGCTTATATCTTGGATATGCCAAGTTCCGCGTCATTCCAATGAGATATTCTTTAGGTACAAATAAAAGGTAAGACCACACTATGCATATTGCCCTCAGTAGCACAAGAGGGATATTCCTTTTTATTAAAATATTAGTTCTTCATATATATATTATCCCTTGCATTCAGAAAATGCATATATTATATTCCCACAACTCTGATCACTTATATATTCATGAAGTCTTAAACCAAAGTAACTACAGGGGAGAGAGTTAATGTGGAGTATCTGAACAAACCGGGGAAATGCTTATACTGCAGCTGCTCACCTCCTGAATTGTCCTATAAAAATTTCTTGAAAGTTCAAACAGCAACATGCTATGTCAGAAAGATCTAGAATTATTAGATCAACCATTTTAGTGTTCCCCAAAAAAATTAACTTGCTTCTACTCTATTTTGTTGAAGTGGAAGTGGTAGTGTACAGGGAAGGGGAAGTTCAACACATCCCAATATTGAAGCAAGTGGTTCAGGAAGGGGGACAACACGGCGTAGACAATACACATCTGGAAGGCTTGCTACTTTGTTGGGTTTCAATGCTTGAGATGTGGCTCACCATTAGTTGCTACTAGTTCCTGCTTTTGGATGACATGTCATTTAGACCTCTATGTTAGTATTTGGCATGTGCCTTCGGACCTCTATGTTAGAATGTTGATTTGGATCCGTATATGAGCATGTTGATTTGGACCTCTATGTCGGCATGCATTTGGACCTCTATGTTACATGGTACTTTGATGGCCAAATATATGGATCTATATGTTTGGATCATTTTTGTTGTGTGATATTGAATTGTAATTATATGGAATATATGCTGAAATCTTTGTCAAAATTAACCAAAAAACTGTACACAAAATGTTGATACAAAACAGGGGGTAAAAACACACATCTAAGAAAAAATAGGGGTAAAAACGAATGAGCAAAGTTGTCCTTTTCACACCGTTAATTGGACATAACAGAGTAAGGGTAAACATTCCCTTCGTTTGAAAAAGTGAGGGTAAAAATGCCCAGCCAAAAAAAAAAAACGAGGGTAAAATCACCTTTGGGTCCGAAACCGAGGATAAAAATGCCCACCAAAAAAACGAGGGTAAAATCACCTTTGTTTCTCGACTCATATTTTTGTTCATGTCTGTAGATACACCCTACTTGTATATACTTGTATGAGACAACTACGCTACACTTGTATATGACACGCAATCGTGATCATGACTCAAGAAAAGGCATCACGTTGTTAAACCCATTAATTTCATTTTTACAGTAACGTCTTGGAAACTCCTCACACGGAAGCAAAAGCTGATCCAATTCTCTGTAGTAGTAGTATTCCTTGCATGCATGCGTGCATTTGAATGAACCAGACGCACGAGTGTTGAGACCACGTGCTTTGCTTGCTACACTTACGACAACACCTCACGACAACACCTCAGCAATCTGGTGCCTGTCCTCACTCCGCTTGCATGCCCCTCCCGTGACCGCATCTGGTGCAGTGCAGAGCACCTCAGCAATCGCCACCGTACGTGTTGCTCTCAAAATTTTCAATACCCCTCATCTGGTCGTTGGGGTCACCTAGCCACCGAGCTAGGGCGCTGCTTCCTGTCGCCTTCGTCGCCGCACACACACATCCTCGTCCCGGCGCCCCCACAAGATCCACACCTCATCTTGTCACGATGGTCATCATCATCACTCCATCCTCGGTTTGTTTCTTCCTTCCATCTCGGTTTAAAAAATTCAGACCTGTGCGTGCATGCACACCGCAACAGCAGCACCAGCGTGTTCAACGGTGATCCAATCCTTCGTGGTGACACTTGTCCGCCTCGCAGCACACTGCAGACAGACCGTAGTATACTATAATCGCAGGATTCGGAGGTAATATAATCGTGCGATTGAGTCGCGGGCGACAGACAGCAGGCGAATATAATCCGCGTGATTGCGCTGCTGCTGCTGATGATTTGTCCGTCGCCTAGCATACGTGCGCGCAATCGGCCTGTCGCGCTGTAGCCTGCGGGGAGAACTCGCGCCGCTGTCGTCTTGCCATCCTAGTCCTAGCCAGCTCGTCGTGGCGACGACCCGGACGGACTGTCGGAGACTCGTCGGGGATGGCCGTCACAATCGCACTGGCAACAGCACAGTGCTTACGCTTGTGTGTCAACAATTTCAACCACAGACACCAATCGGCGCCGCCCACGCACCGGCCGGCGACCGTCGTCCAAGCGGCCATGGTGACATGCCGCGTGCGCCCCTGGCCCTGACTATTCGCGCCTGGCCGTCTACGTTCGCTGCGTGGATCCAAATAAAGGCCAAGATTAGAATGGGAGGCGGGTGCGGCAGTGGTGACGGATATTTTTAAATGCCAATAGCACGCTACGAGGTAAGAATGATTATTGATGGGCCAGTCGCTGTTGGGCCATGTTGGGCCGTCCAATTCCAAGGTAGGAGCGGCAGAGATTTTGGCTAGGTAATAAAATAGTAGGTGCTCCTAATACCTAGTGGAGTACGTACTACCCTAAGCAGTGGCTCAACGGGGCGTGTTAGCGGCCGACCATCTTGGTCGTGGGCGGCGGCCCGGCGGCCTGCTGGCCCGTCGCCTCCGCCTCGCCTCGTCTTCCTCCTCCGGCCCGCTCCGCCGTCGCCTCCGCCTCGTCTTCCACCTCCGCCCCGCCCGCGCGCTCCGCCCCGCCCGCCGGCGCCGTAGGGCTCGCTGAGCTTCCGGCGAGAGCTAGGGCAGCGCCGGGCTCGGCGGCCTACGGCGCCGGCGGCGCAGATCCCCTTCCTCCCCTTCTTCTTCTTCTTCCGCCAAACGCCATCGAGCTCGAACCGCGGCGCCGCCCGCCGCCATGGAGGACCTTGAACTCCCAGCCGCCGGCCCATACCCATCCGCATGGGTCTCTCCCCGGCCCGGGCTCGGCGGCGCGCCCGCCGAGCTCGCCCGCCGACCCGAGCCGCCTCCACCGCCGTGTCGACCGCGGCGGCCAGAGCCGGGGGCGTTTCTATGGCCGGGAGGTGGCGGAGGGGGAGGGAGGTCGACGGCGACGGCGACGAGCCCACCCTAAAGCTAGGGGCGGCGAGCCGGCGACATCCGTCGTCTTCAACCTCCGACGACGGCGCAGCGCGCCGCGGCTCGGGCTCCTCTGGCGGGCCTCTGGCGGGCTCGGCACGGGCGGCGGGCTGGCCCGACCTGGTCGGGCGCGACGTTCAGCGCCCGGACCGGTCGGCGCCGTTAACATTCGCCGGCTCAACGTGTTACCGCTGGGCGCATCTCTAATATAATCACACACGGTCACCGGGTTTCTGTAGTAACAATCGCAGCTATCACGTGCTTCACGCGCCCAACTGAGATACCGGACAGGCACATCCTCGAACTTCAGGGCATGATCGGTCAAGCGGAGAGCCCATCACGTAGCAAAGCATCCCTGCTGCTGTATTTTCTAAAAAAACAGCCAGGGTGTGTTTAGATGCCCAAACTCTGGGCAAAATTTTGCATGCATGTCACATCGAGACTGTAACACGTTTCGTTTGTTTGTGGTAATATATTATCCTACCATGGGGTAACTAGACTCAAAAAGAATCGCCTCGTAAAGTACATCTAAATTGTGTAATCAGTTTTTTTTTACCTACATTTTTACGCCGGACATGTGTCTTTTGGTGCATTTAATGCTTCGATGTGATGGGAATACAGAAAATTTTGAAGAGAAGTTGGGGCTCCTAGTTTAGTTCCCAAAGTTGGGAGGAGCTGAAATTTCTATAGCACACTTTGTAGCATTTTGTTTGTATTTTTAAATTACTGTCCAAACATTGATTAATTAAGCTCAAAATGTTTGTCTCGAAAAGTACAACAAAACTGTATAATTAGTTTTTATTATATATACTCCCTCCGGGATGGTATTAGAAGTCGTTCAGGACAACGACACGGTCTCCAAAACACAACTTTGACCTCTTATTATTACTAGTAAACATGCCCGTGCGATGCTCACGGGTGGTTTTAAACTACACTAATTTTTGAAGGCCACAATCTTTTATGTAATTTTTTTAATCCACGCTGGAATTGAATGTAATCAATAAAAGGTGAAGAGGGTAGCACACAACTTTTTTTACTAAACAGAAGTACTATTACAAGAATATTCGTACTATTGCAACTTTTTTTTTACTACACTAATAAAAGTACTATTGCAAGCAATCTCACGGAGCAGCACAAGAATTCATATGATACGGGAATTGTAATACTAACAGACTGACATTGCATGGATGTTTGTAAGGAGAAACGATTACCTGTTCCGGCATCTGTCTATCGGTGTCGTTGTCGTGAGCTAGTACTTCCTTCAGCGTTTGGCTTTCGATATTGTAGACCTGAGCAACACTCTTTTGATTGTTCTCGGTGTCTTGGAGCAGGGACATTTTGTTGAACTCGGCGATTTTTGAACTTAGCTCTCAGCAATCTTGTTCAGGTCGGCGAGAGTAGAGCTTGTTTACTTCTCCTCGGCGAGAGTAGGGCTTGGTTCTCCTCGGCGCGAGTTCTGAACATGGCTCTCACGGCCATATCTGATTTTTATTTATAGGTATAGGTAAGAGAAGCAGAAGAAATCCGATTGTTTTAAGAGTTCTAAGTCCAACATAGATAGGAATAGAAAGTAGCATAGGAGATTGATTTGTATTCCGATCCAACTTCGATTCTTTCTGTAACTTCTAATCCGGCCAGGCATAGGCTCCGTGCTCTGGGCAGTCGCACGAGTATAGGAAGTAAAGGATGTGATTAATATTCTATTTTTATTTTGATTTCTACCTTTTCTCTCCACGGCACACATTTTCTAAAAATATCATGTGTTGTTTTCGGACTTGATTCCACGTGGGACTTTGGTTTACTTCCGTTTATGTTTGGATGTATTGCCGGATAGAAAAAGACCGGTGGACACAATACTCATGGGCCGAGACAGTTTTTTACGTTTGCGCTGGGTGTGGCCTC
This sequence comes from Hyparrhenia diplandra, assembly GCA_015847255.1. Taxonomy (NCBI): domain Eukaryota; kingdom Viridiplantae; phylum Streptophyta; class Magnoliopsida; order Poales; family Poaceae; genus Hyparrhenia; species Hyparrhenia diplandra. The sequence continues at coordinate 1,108,433 of JADLZK010004716.1, forward strand.
CATATTGCACTCGCAATTTGCCGCACAGGCAGCCAAGCCCAGCAGTAGGAATCGTATACGGGTACGGAAGGCAGATATGAACATGTCCGGAAAGAAAACAGGGGTGGGAGGGCAGACCCAAAAAAAAAGTCAAGAAATTTTCTCTTTATTAGTAGGTATAGATAAAAATATTTATGAAAATGTGATGTATGTATACTTTTATTAAAGTATTTTTTTTAAGACAAATCTACTCATATAATTTTTATATTTACAAAATCAACAACTTAAAAGTTATTGATGATTTATATTCGATGTTTGACCCAAACCTTGTCCAAAAAACGACTTCTAATACCAGGTATAGGGAGTATATATTTAGTACTTCAAACATGTGTCGGTATTTTTGATGTGATGGGAAATCTTAATTTTGTATAGTGCAAAAACCTTTTTTGGACAAAGTTGGGGAACTAAACAAGGCAGCGTGCCGCGGCCGGGAGCCGAACCATGCAGATCCGCCGCGGAACGCGCGGAACGGGTGGGCGATGTGTGTCCGGCTGGGTGCGCCGCCGACGCCGAATCGCGGCGAGTATGACCACATACTATACGCCGCACAGGGAGGGACAGCCTGAGCTGGGGCTCACAGTCACGGCTAGACATTGATGGAAGCTTTCCTCCTCCGATCGCGTCGCGGTGGTTTGTTGTTCCCGCCGGCGTTTGGTGCCGTGCGTGCTTGCAACCAAACCAACGGAAGGCGCCAGCTGAGCTGGCTGATCCATTCATCGGCGTCAACATTTTCTTGTCGCGCGGCTGCGTGCCACGTAACTGAGCATGAGTATTGTCGTGTAGCGCAGTGTCCTTCACCGGTAGGTGCACGTGCGTGCATGTACGTCCATCCGACTCTGCCGGTACGGTGCCGGCTGTTGGGCCTACACTGCTGCCACACGTGTGACGGTGTGAGATCGAATCACTTGAGTATCATATGTGTCTGTATATATATAGGGCGGCGAAACCTCCGCCGTGTTCGGCTGGCCGGTGCTGGCTTGTTGTGAGAGAAAAGTACTGCTGGCTGGCTCGCTAGTGCTGGTTTGTTGTGAGAGAAAAATACTATTGGCTGGTGGCTGAACTAGCAAGCCGAACAAGGTGTCGATTGCGATTATTGCCTGATCTGGCCTCCCTCCCTGCTTCGGCAAAAACTGGATTTGCGTCCTTCTTTGTGCTGGACTGCACTGTACTGGCGGTTACGGCCAACAGCAGCATGAATGAGAAGCCGAGAGCGACGCTGAGGCAACTATAATCGGAGGCGTCATCTGCGTATGCACCGAGTAGTGCCCTGTGAAGAAAAAAGGGGCCATGCATATATAGAGTCATGATTAATGCTAATGTGGTCAGTTAACTGTCTCCACTTGTCGTGGTCGAATATGGCGGATATACCACCTAACACAGTAAAATGGCTCATGTGGGGCTCCGATGGCCTAGCTCAAGGGACACAAGACGCAAGATTTATACTGGTTCGGGGCAATCGGGCACCCTAGTCTAGTCTCCGGTCGGAGTCACTATGTGGCCGAGCTCAAACGCCGTGACGGGGTGAATACAAGCAGGTCGAGAGAGGGAGGCCGCCCCTGTGTCTCTCACGGGGGTGTGTGCGTATGAATGTCGTAGAGAGTTTTTTGTGCGAGCGGGATGTGAGAACCTGCCCTCTCCCCGGTGGCCAAGGCCCCCTTTATAACCGCAAGGGGAGGTACACGGGTGCCACAAGGAGAAGGATTAAAAAGGAGAAGAACACAAATAGAAGGGGTAAAGTGCTAAATGACGCGGGACTCCAAGGTCGCGCGGCGATCCACGATTGGTCGGGCATGGGCTCGTTCGAACATGTTCCGTCGCGCTTGGTCGCCGCCGTGACGCTGGATTCCGGGATGGGCGGTCCCGCCCCTATGCCCCGGCCGCAATCGTAGTAGGAACGCAGCGTCTTGTCGGGATGGCCCCGCCGTATTTGATGATGTCTTTTTGTCGTAGCTGTTGGCGGGCGCGGCGTGGTGGGATGCGGTTCCCGGAGACTTGGAGCTCGTGGGCTCCACATTGTTCCGAGCTCGAGGTCGGCGGGTCGAGATATGTCGCGCGGGTCTAGTGGCGAGGTCGCGGCGAGGCGGGAAATCGCTGGTCTCCCGAGCTCGTGTGCGGAGAAGAACTCGTTGTCGGGGAGAGCTCGACGAGGCGGAGAGGGCTCGATTGATGACCTCGTGCTCGCTCAGGACGCAAAGAGCTCGTGGCGGAAGAGCTCGTGACGAGACGGAAAGAGCTCATGCGGAAGAGCTCGCACGAGGCGGAGAGGGCTCGACCGATGACCTCGTACTTGTCCGGGACGGAAAGAGCTGCGTGCAGAAGAGCTCGTGACGAGACGGAAAGAGCTCATGCGGAAGAGCTTCGACGAGGCGGAGAGGGGCTCGACCGATGACCTCAGACTTGTCTGGGACGGAAAGAGCTCGTGCGGAGGAGCTCGTGACGAGACGGAGTCCTGCGGCCCGCCTCCGAGCTCGGCGCCGGAAGTCTCCTCGTGGGCTGGGCTCGTATAAGGCCGATCTGGACTGAGTGCGGCTCGATTTTGCCGCGATTAGTCATGTGCTTAGGGTACCCCTGAAATAGGTATCCCAGACCACTGAAAGAAATTAATTAAAAAGAGAATGTTATACACTAGTGGAGTGCTTTCAGTTCATGATCCACCACAAACATTTTTTTTTTTGAAACCGGAATTGTCCGTTTTGCATTAAGATAAGCTGGAGAGTTTAAGTGGCGGATCTAGTAGGTGGTCAGGGTGGTCCACCGACCACCCTGTGTGCGCGACACGTCATACACCCAAAATAGAAATTGTGAAAAATTGTGAATGTAAAACAAACGATTCAGGCTGATTGTTGATCAGTGTGTCGTCCGATCGTTGGTTTTACTCATTGATGAAGTATTTTTTCAGTCATCTTGATTTTTGAACAAATCATATTAAGATTTAACGTCGTCTTACCGAATTGTATAAGAATTTTTTTACGGCGCACACCCTATGCTACAATACTTACATCCTAGTCATACAACCGACGAGATGCCAAAAGTAAACTAGGCGACACACATACAAAAGGCACCGGCTAGAAGAGCTAAAAGGTTGTACTTTGGAAGGAAACCTATTTCATGATCCACCACGAACATGAATGGTGCAGCATGCCATTGTGTAATGCGCGGGCGATGACCGACGACGACTTGGAAACTTGAACAAGAACATCAACTTCATTGACAAATATAAATATCCATCCTTGTGTTACCAAACATTAGCCTACCATGCAAATGGCTTCCCGATGCGTTGGTTAAGTTGGACGTTGCTGCTGTCTCGTGCAGCAGTTGGGGGGCCAGCCAGCCGAGACATGTGAGATAAAAAGTTTTGTTTACGGATATATCTGGATTAGTTTGCTATATATCTGATTTGTCCTAGTTATTTTAAGATTAGTCATAGGAATCTATGACACCTATGTAATGTAACAAAAAATTATTGGCAATTTTAAAGGATGAACCCTGCCTTGTGTCCATTTGTTTTGAAAGATGATTTTTTTTTCCCATTGTCACTAGAACAACATACGAGAAACACAGTTTTCTTGATATCTTGAACGATCACATATTACTACTCCCTCCTGTTGACGTCAATTTGGATCACACACCAGCAAGGGCTAGTAAACTCGAGATCGTACACGATTGTGATAGTAACAAGAACACAGCGAATAGATGAAACCAGCATAAGCCGGTTAAGATGATTTGAAGTTCTTGGCCAGGCAAACTCCCAAACGCCTCCCGGTGAGACCCATCGGGGAGGAGATTGTCCTAGGATTCGCAAGGACACCTAGGCCTCCAAATCTCTTCGAAAGACATGACATACAACAAGGTAGAGAGAGAGAGTTAGGGCTTGTTGGTGTGAATGATGAATTGTAAAGGGACTAATATGTAAAAGGTAGAAGAAGAAATAGAGTGAACCTTTGGTCTGGAAGCAGCCAGAGAGTTCTTCCCCCAAATTCCAACATGGTATTCGGAGCCAGAACTAGGGTTAGGTTTACCCCAGGCGGCGGCGACAAGCTGTGGTGAGGAGCAGCGCACCGGTAGGGGTTACGCGGCCAGGCGAAGTACAAGGGCGGCACGACGCGAGCGACGCGCTGGCGTTGTCGCGGCTCGGAGCGAGCAGCAAGTGGGCGCGCGTATTCGGTGCAAGCAGCGAAGGCCTGACGCGCTTGTACGCACGGCGCCGGCGCGCTTCGGGGGGGCGTGCAGCTCCCGCGCGGGCGAATGGCATGACTCCGAGCGGACGCACGAAGAGGAGCAACGCTGGCGTACGGACACGGTGTGCAGGTGTAGCTGTCCTGTGTGAGGGCAGAGGTGTCTGTGTGTGGTGATGTGTGTGCGCGCGCGCGCCCCCCATTTCTTATCATCTGATGAGGTTTTCGTGAGGGTGAACTCTGATATGCAATTTTGCCTAATCTTGCAGCTGATTTAAACACTTCCTTTTGCCGTTAATAAAATAAAGAGATTTTTTATCATGCTTAGGATTAATATGAGCTCTCCATTTCGTTAGATCCAAGTGGTTAAAAAGTAAGAGGAACCAGATGGGAGTAACCTAAGCTGTGGGCTGCAACCAAAAATCACATGGGACCGGAATTGATATGTAATTAATTTTAAAGGGTATAATGGTCTTTTGATGTCTGATGAGGAGCTGCTTCTCCTTCACGTCGCTTTCGCCACCATCGACAGGCCTGTTTGGACAGTCGTTTCCGGGGGCGTTGGACTCCTCGTCCAGGACAAGCCTGTTTGCGTTTGGGCAGCCGTTTCCGTCTACTCGGAACTTCTGCTTCAGCTTCTCTAGTTGCTTGCTATCTGTCGGGAGGAGCCTGTTTGGACAGCAGGCAACAGCGACACCAGACTCCGCATCGCCAGCAACGCAGACGCTGTCGTGCCCAGTCTGCCACGTCGCCATGGGTAGGGGCCAGTCCACCATCAGATCCAAGTGCAACCATAAGCTCCACCTCCGTTGCATATCTGGCAGCCGCGGCGGCAGAGACTGCGATGGTCGGTGGACAGAGAAACGAGCGGTCCCTTGATTTGTCGCTGAGAAGCTGAATTACATAAAAAAACTGAGAAGCTGTAGACTAAAAATACTAAACTACCCTTGATTGTGAGAACTGAGGGGAGGAACCGGCTAAAACAAAATCAACAGGATCGGTTCCTCCAAGCATGGTAAACATTCTCTAAAATAAAACATGTTCAACGACATATATATGCTAGGCATCTACACTCACGATAGATATATATATGATCAGACAAACATAACAAAAAGGCGTGTTCAACATACACGCATTTGGCTGTTTATTTTCATGATAACATAGCACGTACTGAATAGAGATGCTTTAATACATATGACGAACAAATGTATACACCAACCTATATGTTGGTGAAAGACTCCACGAATAGAGAGTTGATAGTTTCCTTAATGGCATGATTATTGTTATACACATCCCCTTTGTATATAAACTCCATTGTTCTAGCCAGGTTGATTATCCTTTCTAGTAACTCCTTTGGTTGGGTTCTATGCGGTTTTTAAGCCACTCCTCATTAATATCTTTCCATGATTCTTCTATCAGTGCCTTTATCCTTTCACGTGCTAAAGAGACTGAAATATTGTGCTCCTTCATGCAGCTGTCGATTGTTGAAGCTACATCATCACAAGTCGTTGCTTCCTGCAAGTGCACCATTGCTTCATTAAATTGATCTAAAAGATTGGTTAACCATATCTCAAGCTATGCACATCTATGCTGTTTCTGTAACTTTATTTACATCATCTAATTAAATTTGAAACTATTATTAACCAAAGGTCTCCAATGGAGCTTACATATATATTATGCCTGACAACGTCAGTGGTAGAAAAAAGAGATAAATCCTTAAAATTTCTCATGAAAACCAGAAACATTTGCCTTATAATTTCATCATCTCACTCTAATCATCATTGGTAATAAATATAGCCACCATGTCTTTCAATTTTTTTTAAAAAAACGGAAACCTCAGTGTGTAAATATAACAAAATATGGATTCAAGATGTCAAAAAAAGGTAGGCAACATGAGTTGATATAATTTAAGCTAATAAACTGAATAGATATTAACGATTGATATATGTGCAATCCAAAGGATTATAACAAATATTGATATTATAGAGTATCCAAATGGGCAGGACAGAATAGAGAGTCATAGTAAATATAAGCAATTTTTACTAGTTATTATATGTATACTACATTTGCCACACAAAATTTTTTATATGTATGTACAATAAGATTTCTTGGATATGCTGGAGCACCATTTGATGTATAACAAATATTGAGGATCAAAAGTTTATACCTCGTATGATTCTGAAAGATCGTCTGACAGCCTCAGAATTACACAAAGTGCACGCACCATTTTAGGCATGCTAGAAACCCACTCAAAAGATTTTGTTGTTGCTATTTCTCCCATTCCAAGAAATGAAGCGCAACATAGTAGTTGGGATGAACTACTGATTGCTGAAACCTGTAAATGCTCATCAACGGTTCCTGGCACATACCTCTCCTCACGCCATTTGACCTCCATATTGTAAGCTCTCACGAGCTCTATTAACTGTATATACCAAATATAGAAACATTAGCTAGCTACTTAAAGAAGATTTTTTTTTTTTTTTGTTTTGCATATTTCTCAAACGATTCAAGAAAGCAATGGGGTAACCTCGAAGAAGCTATATACATATAGCTAGTCACTGTTTCCAACAATGTAAAGTGCTGATTGACATAGTCATGTGACATGTGGTGAGTCTATGTGCCTTGAGGTACTTGTATTGGCATGCAGGAGCCTTAGTGGCAAGCCTACACCATGACCAAGAGAAGGCTTGGTGATCATCATGTGCTTTGTGGAGTTCAAAAGTTCAAACACGGGCTAGGGGTTATGTTTTGGTATTCAACACCACAAGGAACATCTCCATGACTCGAAGTTTTCCCTTCCTCATTTGAGGTTTGCTTACCACGTTTGTGCTTCCTCTTATGTTCCTTTTCCTTTCCTAAACTAGCTTATTAGGATAGTTGTTCCCTTAGATATACCATGCAAGGCCTTTTTTTTTTGGTTGGTTACCTTATCGCAAAAAAAAAAAAAAAAAAAAAAAAAAAAAAATCTAACTGGCTCTGCACATGCTGGATAGCTTGCTTATGTTAATCTAATAATGTTATTTTTAAGCGTTAGAAAAAATTTTGATCCAATCACCTCTTCCCATGTACATCACATATACACAAAAGTCGACCATTAAAATTCCACAAGGGAGGCAAATTCAATTAGCTATTTGTGACACACCAGCTCATAGGGATCAGTTTGGCTTCACCATCTCATGATTCGAAGATATTGAAGAAATGGATGGATACCTCTAGGTCTCCACTTTTTGATGGCATGGGGTCTCCACATGTAATTGCATGTGCAGTAGAATGCTATTGAGGTTTAGGATATATTACAAGATACTAGAAGAATACCTCGTGCAGGATAGCTAATGAATTTTAATGGACGGTGTGGTATGCTAATTAACATGGCCAAATAAATACATGCTAGTGGATGATGATGTAGCTTATTGATATGGATTGCTTTGCATCAATAGATATGAGGACCATAATTACGAGCTAGTGGCTTGCAAGGGTTTATAATTGTATCATACGTACGCTATATAAAAATTTTAATACTTGTGCATGCTGTTTAATTAGTACCCATTTCTCTTACAGAACGTCATGTAAAAACCTTTTTAGTAGAGGCGCATGAAAATATACATACTATATATACTAAGTTTTAATTCAAGTAAAGCGCATTCTATATAAAATTGTCAAAGGTTGGTCCCAATCGCTTGTTGAGTATTAATTAGCACATAAATACGTCGATAGAAATGCTGACTTACAATGGTTTTAAAGTAGGACAAGCGGTATTTCTCCTGTACTTCGAGTTCACGGTCAATGTTTTCGATGTTATCCAAAACTTTTGCCAAAAATTAACTTCAGGTTATCTGGTAGATCTTGAGCAGTCTTTAGATCCCAGCTTGACATAATTAAAGATAAATAATATTGTAAGTAAAAGTCCAAATGAATGCTAGATAACATAAGTAATGCTTTTTCTCCGTATAAGTTATGCTTTGGGAAAAATGATTTCTAAGCTCTTAATGTAATGGGTCAAATGGTCAAATTAATAACCATATCTTAGATTTATTTATTTTATGTTTTGGGCCCCCAGCTGACTGTTACAATATAATTATGGACTGCCATCTCTAGAAAATTGGAAACAAAGTGAGCAATAAAAAAATTAGGAACATAGAAAACTAGTGCCATTTGTAGTGAGAACTGAACTAATAATATAAAAAAGTCAATTGATTTTGTCACCAGAGAATTGGAAAATTGAAGACGCAGTCACGCAATGATATTTCAGTAATCTTAAAAAATATTACAATATTAGCTAGGGTGGACCCAAAATTTCCATGGCGGTCTCTGTTGTTAAGTTATTTACAAGTATTTCATGAATAGTCAAGGTAGACAACCACTCCATTGTGAAGCTAAAACATGAATATATACAATGGTAGCAATGAAAGAACATTGTGATTCATCACTTGGTTACAAGGAAGATTGTTATTTTTCCCGTAATAAATAAGGACTGTCATTTGTACGAACAATAAACTTGAAAAAAAGCTATACTATTAATTAAATATTTTCAGCGCACAAGGTCTTTTCATATTAAGTTTTCACAGGGTAAAATTTTTTTAGTAGCAATAAACGCCAGCTAGTACGACTTTTAGTGTCCCCATTTAGGGAAGATGGTCTTGGAGCATGGTATATATTGATCGAGAGACATACCATTCTATGCATTTTGTAAACAGGTCGCATTCTTGTGAAGTTCCATAGATATCATAAACATCATCCAAGATTACTATAGTTGCCATCACCATTGACAATATTATTCTACCACGTGAGTAGACTGGTTCAAAACATACTCCAGTCATCCAAAAATAGTTCTCCACGATTCTATCGCGAGTGAATGAGAAATTTGCTTCAAGTTGTAGATCCTTCCACCACCTGTGTACATTTACGAACTCCTTGTTTTTCAATACTAGAAGTTTGCAAGTATATATAGGTTATTATAAACTGGTATAATTGTAATGGTGTGTGCGTCTCATAAGATTCAATAAGTTAATTTATATAATTCTGGGCATTAACAAACAGATTTTATTTACGTACCTTGAAAGGAGATTTAGCTCCTGCTGATAATAGTTTTGCATAAGATTGGAGTTTAACTTTGCAAGCGCTAATACCTTTCTGTCTATCATGGTGTCTCTCTCATATATTGATATATAGTTCTTGTAATCATATATTCGAACCCTCCGAGGGATTGGGATAGCAAGTGCAGATGCCACTTCACGAGCAAGTGTTCCTTCTTGACTCAGATAAGGTAATATTGAATTTAGACATCCTCTAGTGAAGGATATAGCGTCATCCAGTATTGTCTCCCCATGTGTCCTGAGATGCGCTGCATTATAAAGACTAAGAATGTCCCTTGGTTGATGCCATTCAAATCCCCCCTCTTCATCTTGAAATGTAGCAAACACGTCTAGGAGATGACATAAAAACTTCAGAATTATTAAATAGAAGAAGCGAACAAAATCTCGCACTTGGCCGTTGATATTATTGTGATTGAAAGGGCTCACCTACGAAGGCAGATTAATATACAAAACAAAAAAAATAATGGTACGCACACTACTACAGATTTCATTTTCATCATGGTTTCCAGCAGCACTTTTTTTTTTTTTCAAAAACTAACGGTCATAATATTTCACTGCCAGATGTGAAAAGCCCATCAGGCACTGTGGCTAGGTAAATAAGTCACCTCCGGTTGGCGAATGATCCGACAATGAAAACTAAAGGTGGTTACCTTTGCTAAATTTTACAATTTGCCAGTGGCGCAAAACAATTTTCACCATCGTTTTTTATGCCGTTTGAATGCAGACGGGTTGTAGTGGACCTCTGAACAAGCGGTGAAAATTGCTTTCACTACAGGCTCGGTAGACGGCCCTGTGGTGAAAACTGTGGTGATTTTGTATGCTAGATCATCCCCAAGCTGGTTGTGAAAGCAATTTTCATCACCTACCCAAACGCCGACTGTACTCCACCTACTATGCTTCAGCAGTGATAAACGTTTTCACAGCGGGAACACCTTATGACCCAGTGATGAAAACCACTGGAAGAAAATTAAACCTCTTTCCTCTCCACTTCTTCCCTCACTCCCTCTACTTGTTCACGTGTGACGCTCACCCTTACTTCAGCATTGTTGCTGCCATTTTCCACCAAGTTGCTCATAGAGACTCCTAATTCCCAAAGGATGAACATCACTTCCTTTGATCTAAGATTGGTAACTAGAGATACTTAACTTTCCCAGCTTGTTTCCTTAGCTAAATATTGAGTGTGAAGGAAAATCATCTTTCTTCCTTTTAGAATGCTTCTTATCATGGAGGCTGGCAAATTTTGAAGGTTGCACACAACACGAACTTACTCTAAGGTTGGTAGTATCGAACCTCTAATTTAATGGATACATATCTTATCTGCTTGGCTACATTTTTTCTAATATATTGAGATGAATGTGATGGAGATCATCTTAAATTTAATTGTTGTTACCATTTTAGAGGGTAACTTTTAAAATTGTGAAGGTTGCACATCACCAGTGTTATTTCTCTAAGGTCGGTATCCTTGGCACTCACAATTGCGAATGACTTAGATTTTTAGCGGACGTTTTTATTGGGTAAATTGTGTTTTACCGTACAACAACTAGAAAGTGGGTGCAGATTACCTCAGCATCTTGTATATTACTCAATTCGGTGCATAAACAAGTCATCTTTGAGTGTTAAGAGAATAACTCTTACCTGCTGACACTCGGTGACAACGACGACGGAGAAGATAGAACCACAAAGAAACCGTATGAAGATCGCAGTCGCTGACATCAGCATCAATAATTTGTGGTAGCACGCTGTTGATCTCCTCTTCAAAAAGGTAATCCAAGCAAAAGGAGCTCCAACACGTAGATCAGATGGACCCTTTGATGTAGGCTACTAGTAGTTGGACTTGACAGCAGTTTGGCCACATCTTCCTTTTAGCTTTTGTCCTCGTTCTTCCATCAATTTCTAAGCGAAAAAAGCAACTTAACAAAATTACAAGGTTTTAGTTGAGGGGGAAGCCATTATTTTTCCATCCATTTTTTTCCGGCAGTGTCACAATATATTTAAAAGGGCAAACTTCATAACCTTCGTTCAACAAATAAAATAGTCAAAATAATGCTTATTGTATAAAAATCTTTTTAATAGGGCAATAATATATATTTCAGGCGACAATCGGGGTTGCTGGGGTTCTGGTGCATGCGGCAATCAGGGTTGCCGGGGTTGTTAGGGAAGAGGAAGAAGAGGAGGAAGGCGGCGGCCGCCGACTGGGGAGGCGTGGTGGTGGCGCACGTGCGCGAGGGAGAGATAGAGCCTAGGGCTGGAGAGTGAAGCTGTTGGGAAAGACTTGCATCTAAAGAAACCCCTGATTTGATTCAACTGATTACAAGTCCCTTGTATTTATAGTCCGGGAAAGACTTGCATCTAAAAAAAACCCCTGATTTGATTTCCTATTTTATTCCTATTTTATTTCCTAAATATATCTATTACTTAATTGTGAAACAGATGACAATGACGTGTTGACGGCGGGTGACGATGGCGGCCAGCCACCAGACGCCAAGACGCGCTTTGGCCTTGGGTCCTAGGCCGCGCCAATTGGTCCCTTCAATTTGGCACGTGACAATATATGTATGGTATGCATGTACACGTACGAGCACATATATAAGATATTCCTTTTGTCCCAAATTATAAATCGTTCTAATTAATTTCTTGATAGTCTAAAAACCATATCAAGTTTGACTAAAATTATAGAGTGCAAAATATAATGATTTATGGCATCAAATAAGTGTACCATAAATATATAATAAATAAAGAATCTAATGACACTTATTATGTTTATAATTATAATTTTATTATATACATTTAGATGCTTTGATTCTCAAAGAGAGTTGGAATGGCAAATTGGCTTGTAGTTCAATGGTGGGACGGTCCGGTGGGGACGCTATCCACCAGTGGTTCAAATCCTGTTGCCAGACCTTTTCCCTGGGATTTTCCCAGGATTTCTTTGGCGTTATGCATTAAGTGGTAAGCGACGTTCCGTTAACGACGAGGCGCCAATGATGACTTCGAAACCCAGATCTGCGGGTGCTCGGTCCTCTGGAGGTGCTCATAGCGGTAGGGTTTTGCGTATGTGTATTCATATTAGAATGACTTATAATTTGGGATCGATCTAGCTAGGAATTTTTTTAAAAAAGTGTATATTAAAAAAAGGAAGGAAGATTATGTAAATGTTATCATTATTTTAAGCTGCAGTAATTAAGTAGGTATTGATGATGAACAACAAACCAGTTGCAGGGGTGTTGTGGGGTTGCTGTATTCAAGGAAGAAGTCTCCCCACACAGAAGGGTGGAAACCGGCAGCAGGGTTCTCGCTCGAGCGTCGACCCATATCATCGTCGAATGAGTAGTGCTGCTGCTGGCTACCATAGGCCACCATTCTCGACTTTGCCCGGGGTACCAGCATGGCGTGGCGCCTCCAGAGTGACCACGTCGACGACACGTTCTTGGACCGGTGGTGATGACGATGTCGATGCAGACTATGGTGGCTTCTACTACTGTTGCAGGGCTGCTGCAGCCACAAGGTGGTTGTTGTAATCACACTCCACCCCATCTCGATCGTAAAGCAACAAACGTTGTATGTAGCTACCCTTGGCCTTGGTTCAATTATTCTTAGCACCAGACTGCTGGTTTATATAGACGTGCTGATCCCAATAATCAGCGTGCGACGCTGCTTTAGTCTTCGTTCTTATCATCCCACAGCTGTCCTACATTTATGAATATGTGTGATCAATTCTGTGTGATGCTGGCCACTCATCTGAATGGTGGTTAAGTCATGGACCTCATGGTAACAGTGTTCGAGCCATATGCATGTTCCTACTTCGATTCCTCTCGATTAGTATTATCAATCAGTCTGACGTAACTGATGATGCCATTATTTTTGTTGTGGCTTACAAAAGCTTGTCGTGGTATCATTGTCATTGATCGAACGTGTGATCTTATCTGTCCTAAGTACACTACAACTGATATTTTGGCATTGTTCCGGGAATTCTAAAATATTTTTGAGATTGAGTAGAAAGTAAGACATCACATCTTACTATTACTAATCAGAAGCATCAATGGAGCCTCCACATTAATTGATCTCAGCATACGCTAAAAAAATACTAGAATTTCTCACATTAATCTGAAACATCATGCCATCAAAAATCAGTAACTCTAACCCTATATAACCATCGGATCCATTTTTGTCTTTGTAGACTACTACTAATTAGACACCTATATGCTCTACAAAAGTAAAAGATAAAAAAGATAAATCTTAGAAATTCTTATATTAATCAGAACCATCAGGCTATCAAATCAATAACCCTAGCCATCTATAATCATCAGACTTGTTATTGTTTCTTTTTTTTTTTTTTTGGTACAAAATCACCCACCTATGCCATTATAAAAAAATCAATTTTCAAGAGGAAAAAATATTAGAAGATTACAATGACGTGAGTAAGTGCCTATCTAATCTGAGTTTGTTGCCATGTGCAAACAAACGTCATATTCAGGTTGCAACAGGTCTTTTAAAACCTCACAATATAGGTCATATGTTTAATGGCAGGCTTAGAGGTGTCAACAAGGATGCCAAGCTTTTTGCTTCTACTGGGAGGAGCTGCGACTTGTTGGTCTATTTGGCTCAGCAGGAATGATATTGTTTCTGAAAAGAAAAAAATTGTAATCCAGGTTATCTATTTGGTTACCCACTGGCTACGTACTTGGGCTATTGTGCACAAGCCGGATTTGTAGGAAACAGTTGTAGCGGTATCACAATAATTGACGCAAATGGTCAAGGATATTTTCTCTCAGGCACATGGGTGGCGGTCTAGTTTACTAATTGATAGTCACTGGATTGTGCTGGGCTTGTTTTTCTCTCTTTGGTTTGTGTGTCTTATGTTGGGGAGAGGCCAGAAGTTGCCTCTTTTGGTTTTGTACGTATCACCGATGTATTGCTACTAAGGTTTAATAAAAGCTTCCTTTATAAAAAAATGCGCAAACAAAACGTGTGCTGGTACCCTTTCGTCGATCCTGTTAGTGATTTTTGGCATAGTGATACCATCACATCCGACCTTCAAAAGCAGAATTTACAACGATATAATGGCAAGATATATACGGTAACCTACCAATATTCATGCTTTCTTCCACATATGCAACTTTTTCCTCTAACTACTACCGAAATCATTTTACAAGACACTGCACAATCTTTTTCGCGGGCGGGCGTTGAGTTTGCCCGCCACGGTTAATTGGCAGACATTTTTTATTTACCATGACGAACACTTTTGTGCGCTATAGAAAATTGATTAAAGCGGGCGGACAACTTAAAAACGCCCGCCATGGTTAATATCTATTTTCTGTGGCGGCCATTTTAACGTGCCCGTCACGGTAAATTGATTAACTGTGGCAGGCATTTAATAAGCCTGCCATGGAAAATCGTCAAGGCCCAATAAGGCCAGTATGCCCGATAATCGTCTTCTTATATCAATATACAAAGTGTTAGGTTTCCAACTCACACTTCCTCCTGTCCCCAACCCAACGGGCGGCTCCCTCTGTCTCCTTTTGTACCCGACCCCCCCTCCCCACATGTCAATCGAACCCGATGCGGGTTTCCTCTCCATTAGCACCGCCTCCTCACTTCGCCCTCCTCTCTCTCCCCACACACTTCCCTCCCTCGCAGCGTTAACCGGTAGGCGGTGGCCAGGAGCCGGCGGGGATGAGGACACGGGCCGACGCCGCCGATCTTCCT
Source organism: Hyparrhenia diplandra (assembly GCA_015847255.1). Lineage (NCBI taxonomy): Eukaryota > Viridiplantae > Streptophyta > Magnoliopsida > Poales > Poaceae > Hyparrhenia > Hyparrhenia diplandra. Next base: position 1,123,446 of record JADLZK010004716.1, read on the forward strand.
CGGTAGCGGTGGCTGGTATGCGGAGCAACACTGGTGGCGGCCGGGAACCGACGGGGATGGGGACACTGGGCGACGGCGGCGATCCGGATGGGGGTTGGCTAGATCTGGCGGATGTCGCGTCCCCGGCGGCGACGATGCAGGTACAGGTGCGTCTTCGCGTTCCTCTTCAATCCGTCTTCCGCTTCCCTCACACTACCCTCTTCCCTTTTGTGCACGCACGCCGGAGGCTTGGAGCTGCGACGGCGGTGCTCAAGGACGGGGGGCTGCTCGGCGCACTCCTTTCTCCGGCCCTCCTCCATTTCGCAGCGGTGGCGGCGGGAGGCGGTTGCAGCTGGGGCGACGGATCGACAACGATTTAGATCCATGTGGCCCGGATCAAGGCCCGTTTGGGCTTTTCATCTTTTTATTTTTTGAAATCATTAACCGTGACAGGCCCGCCTGCCATGGAAAATGAATGAACCGTGGCGGGCATTAGAGCCCGTCACGGTTAAGTCACCATTAACCGTGACCTTGCCAGCATGACGGGCTCTAATGCCCACCACGGTTAATCTAGAACACCCGTCACATATAAGAAATTCTGTAGTAGTGGCTACATATTATGCTTTTATTATCATATCAATCCACGGTTATTGTCATATATATATATATATATATATATATATATATAAAGAAAAAAAAGTTACGTTGGACAAACATCATGCCAACCTAGGAAGTCTTGTGCACTTGTGAGATCATTTTGAAAGTATTGCAACGAAAATATTAGAGCAGCTCTAAGAAGCTATTTAATAAAAATTCGCTATCATCTCAAAATATGACCATCATCTATTCCAGATTTCCCGCTAGTCAAAGATAGAAAATGATTTTTGTGTCCCTAGATTACGCATAGGATATAGACATAGATAAGTTGGAGTGTGGAAAGATGTAGATAACATTTTTAAATATAGGGAATGTATGCTATGGAAACCAGCCAGTATGCAAACTATGAAAACTCCAATTATGGCCACAAGGTCTCGGATCCAACGTGTGGGTTTTTTTTTCACTTACACCCCCACCTGTTGGGTTTAAATCTAACCCGTGCGTATCCAGGTCAAACGGTTTAAGTGAAAAAAGCTCGCTTGCCTTCATGGACATTGATCCAAATCCTATGGCTTTGATTGTAGTTTCCATAGCACACATTCCCTTTTAACTAATAGTATATTGTAACCCCATAATATTTCATGTTTAACTAATAGTATATTGTAACCCCATAATATTTCATATAACATGCATGACTCTCCCCTCCCTCCCCACCTGTTGTCGCCCTTCGCCTCCACCACCGCTGTCGCCACAACCGCAACCACCACCGTCCCTCCTCACCATGATGTCTCCCACCGGTGATCTGCTACTAATTCAAGTTGGGCTCATCCTCTGATCTGGTCAATCGGCTAGACTTTGACCGTGGATTAGAGGTTCAAGACAAAGTTTGGCGACTTTACAGAGCTCCGGTACATTTTCCCTACCTCACCCATGATGTATCTTTTCTTCTCCTAGTCACCTTTTTGAAGATTTCTGATTCGCTTGACTGAACAAAATTAGTGAGTCTTGCTCTTCAATCATGTCTCTGGGAGGTCATGCTAAAGATTTTCATGTTAAATTGTTGGAACACGATCTATCCAGCGAGCTGGAACGTGACAATGTCCACGTCGTGGTGCTCACGTCGTGTCGAAGTCACCTGATGATGAACTCGCCGAGACTGAGTTAGCAGTAGATGGAAAAAGTTAACCTAAGACAAGAAATAATTGCGCCGCCCAACCTAGCAGCTTTTTGAGTTCATTGATGGTTGTTTTTATATAGGACCGATACATGTCCCACGCCGTGTCGAACTCGAACGTCGACCGAACGGACTCCGTTACATGCGCAAGTCGCGCCACAGCGTGAACCACCTAGACTCCTAGGATTAGTAGTGGGCAGCCACGCCTCTACCCAAGCTATCCACAACATGCCAATCCACAATCTAATGACCTTTATTACATGAGGACTCTAGTGCTGTAGATTTAGCTAACAATTCTCCCCCTAAACTCTACTGCACCTTGAAGATGCCTAGGGCACTCCGATGTTCCATGAACTTCACTCGCCCAAGAGCTTTTGTAAATATGTCAACCATCTATTCTGCAGTGCCAACATGATCAACCTTCAATTTGCCCTCCTCGATACACTCACGAAGGAAGTGATACTTTGTGTCGATATGCTTGCTTCGATCATGATGAACCGGGTTCTTGCTGAGTGCTATCGCGGACATATTGTCCATGAGTAGTCTCACTGGCTCCTCCTTCACTCCCATGAGATCAGAAATTAGTCAACTTAGCCATATGCCTTGGCATGCTGCCGCCGCCGCTGCTACATATTCTCGCTTCGCACGATGATAAAGCAACAATCCTTTGCTTCTGCGATGCCCAAGTGACGGCATTGTTTCCAAGAAAATACACCACGCCAGTCGTGCTCTTCCTGTGTTCTATGTCACTGGCAAAGTCACTGTCACTGAAGCCATGTAGAATTATCTTCAGACTAGTGCTTCGCCCATAGCTGCAACTATACCCAATGGTACCTTTAAGATACCGTAGGATTCTTTTCACTGCATGCCAATGCTCCTTCCCGGGTGCCTCCATATGACGACTGACAACCCCAACCGCATAGGCCAAGTCCGGTCGAGTGTTGACAATGTATCTAATACTCCCTATGATACTCCTATACGATGTACAGTCCCCAGCCTGGTCCTTCTCCTGTTTCTTCAGCTTGAGTCTCTCTTCCATAGGTGTGTCACAAGGATTGCAGTCCTGCATCCCTGTCGACTCGAGGACCTTCAGTGCATATGCACTTTGGCTCAATGTGATGCCTTCGACTCCTTGTTTCACCTCGATCCCTATGTAATAACTAAGAAGCTCGAGGTCACCATACTGAACCTCTTCTTCATCTCTCGTCTTGAACTCGCACAATAACAATAACGTTTGGACCGGAGATGATGAGATCGTCCACATAGACTCCCACAATGAGAAAAGACTGCTGGCTTGCTCTTCTGTACACAACATTGTCCATCTTACTCCTAGCAAATCCTATTGCAAGGAGCTCTTTATCAAGCTTCACGTTACAAGCTCTCGGCGCCTGCTTCAACCCATATAAAGCTTTGCGTAGCTTCAACACCTTCTCCCCTGTGCCAATCAAAAAACCTGGAGGCTATTTGACATAGACAGATTCAGAGAGATCACCGTTCAGAAAAGCCGAATTCACATCCATGTGATGCACTTCCCAACCTCCCTGCACTGCCAATGCCAATAACACCCAAACAGTCTCTATTCTGGTCACAGGAGTGAACACTTCGTCGAAGTCTACGCCTTGTTGTTGAGAATACCCCTTTGCAACGAGCCTCACCTTGTGCTTGATGATCTTGCCTTTATGGTCTTTTTTCACTTTAAAAACCCATTTGAGCCCTATCGCTCTCTGCTGAATGGAAAATCACAGACATCCCATGTCCGATTGTCTTCGATGGAATTCATCTTGGCTTGCATTGTCTGCGTCTCAAAGCAATGTTGCTTCAACGCGTCTTCAACCGACCTTGGCTCTTGCAAAGAACCGGACACAATCCATCAGTATTCAAGTTCCTTTGGTTCGTTGAATCGAGCAACTCAGCCATAGTCCTCAAAGGCCGAGGCTGCCCATTGGTATCTGTTGATGCATCCATCGGTGGTGTGGCCCAATGGATGAGAACGATCGATGGTGTTGATCCCGATCTTCCGGAGATTCCCGAGATCGAGCTTGATGGTGTCTCGAGGGGCTTGGATTGAACTCCGCAATCGAGCGTAGCAAGATCTTCAAGAGCTTCAATGTCTGAACCTAATACGATAACGGGGTCTGTTGTCGGATATTCGTCAAAGTCATCGTCTGAGTACTGAACTGAAAAACTGGGTGCTCCATCGCTTGCTTGGTTGTCTGTTGTTTCTCTCCCCCAATCCCAAGCCTTCTTCTCGTCGAATATAATGTCTCTCGAAATAATCAGCTTGCCCACAACTGGATCATACACCCTAAACCCCTTTGCTCTGGGTTCATAGCCAAAAAACACTCCACGCACCGATCTATCAGCAAGCTTGGTCACTCTGGGCCCAACCAATTTGGAAAAAGTAACACAGCCAAACATTCGTAGATGCCGGACTCCAGGTCTTCTCCCATACCATGCCTCGTACGGTGTCTTGCCACTCAAACTCTTTGTAGGTGATATGTTCAGAAGATAGACGGCCGTATGAATAGCTTCTCCCCAGAAACGACCAGGCACAGACATGCTTTTCATCAAGCACCGTGCTGTTTCAACCACCATCTGGTTTCTTCTCTCTACCACGCCATTCTGTTGGGGAGTATAGGGTGTGGTGGTATTGTGTTTAATGCCCGATTCAACGTAGAAAAACACAAACGCCTTTGAGTTGAACTCACCACCCCTATCCGTCTCAGTAGTGCCCTTAACTTTCTTCCTGGCTCCACCTTAGCTGTAGTTTTGATCTTTTTGAACATCGACAGAGCCTAATCTTTGGAAGTCGGCAGCCTTTAGCCACACATATCTCGTATGGTCATCAACCACCAGTAGGAAGTAGGACTTTTTTCCTGGTGTGGCCGGTTGGATTGGCCCGCATAGATCACTGTGCACCAGATCCAGACTTTGAGCTGCTCTATATGCTGATGCTTGTGGAAAGGGCTTCCTGTGCTGCTTGCCAAGAGCACAGCCATCACACACCTGCTCAGCTCCTGAAGTGACCTGAAATTTAGATGACCATACCGAGCATGCCACAGCCATGCTTGATCATCCAACTTGGTTAGTAGACAAACAACTTGGTTAGTAGACAAACCGGCGAGGTTGTGTTTACTTTCATGATATAGAGCCTATTCTTCCTTTCTGCTCGAATCAGAACCCTTCGCTCCTTGCTTGTCTCCACCAGCTGTTTTCGCTCGAACACTTCCATAACACCATGATCAATCTTGACACGGCACCCACCTTCCTCTAGTTGTCCGAGACTAACAATGTTGCATTTTAGAGATGGAATATAGTATACCTCAGTTAGTACATGGTGGTCCTGGTTCCTCCCGGCGATTGTCACAGCTCCAACTCCCTAAATTGCAATTACTCGAACCATCGCCAAAGCGCACCGCCCCATTCACCGACTCATCAACACTTGCTAGTGCTTCTCGACAGCCAATTATGTAGTTTGTCGCCCCAGTGTCAAGCACCCACGCTCCTTGTGTGTATTCTCTAGGGAATACCCTGCCTTGATTCAAGAACACATAGTGAGGGTCTTCGATCTTGGTCTAAACGAGATTACAGACCTGTGCCATCATAAGTGCCCCGTTTTCATTGTCCCGATTGACATGGTGAGCCACCTCCCGGGCGTTCTCCCTTCTCGCTCCGTCTTACATTCTTTTCGCATAGTGCCCGTATATATTGCACTTGTTGCACCATCCTTTGCGTCTTGGAGTGCCAATGGAGGTGAGCCGCTTGCCAGAATTACGAGCGTCACCTCGTGCCCCAGCCTTCTCCTTCTGCTTTACGAATTTCTTGCCGCCCTTGTTGTCGGACGACTGTTGTCCGTCTAGCAACAACCGACTATTTCTCGCGAGCCATTCTTCTTCTCGTTATCAGAGAGTTGCCCGGCCTTCTCGGGGCTTCTTCCTCCTTTAACTCAAATCAATCTTACGTAGAACGAATGCGACCGACAAGATCCTCCACGGTCAACTTTTTCATATCAAAGCAAACATCCGGATTGAGATGGCAACCGATTGTATCGTGGTGGCAAGACTTTGAGAAATTTCCCGACGACTCGGGTGTCATCGATCGTCTCTCGCAAGACCTTTCAACTCTGTCACCAGCTTGGTGATCCTCACAACAAAGTCGCCGACCAACTCTCCGACCTTGAAAGTAATTGTCTCGAACTCGCCATGAGCTTACGTGCGGTAACCTCCTTGACGCGTTCGCCCCGAGTCGCATCATCTTGATTGCTTCCTAGGCCTCTTTTGCTATCTTTTTGTTCAGCAACATGGAGTGGAACTCAGGCGGCATGCCACACATTAGTGCCCCTAGAGCCAGCCGATCTTTGCGTCTCTCCACCTTATCCGTCTCCATTGCATCCCATAGACACATGCAATCGAGATTGCATTGCACCAGCGCTGACCACTCTTGGTAGTTCGATGCAGGATAACATGGGCCACACCGCATTTGCCGGCGGCCAAGTTCATCGTGACGCTCTTCTCTATCCTTGTCACCCATGGCGCTAGATCCGTTCTCATGCGCTTCTTCGCTCAACCGGTGATCCGATTCACCCCTGTTTCTTCTACTACTCCTCTTCTCCTCCGAACGTGCCCCGCCTCGTCGATCCTTGGCTCGATACCGGTTGTTGGAACACGAACTATCCGACGAGTTGGAGCGTGACAATGTCCACGCCGTGGGCGCTCACATCGTGTCGAGGTCACCGATGATGAACTCGCCGAGACCGGAGTTAGCGGTAGATGGAAACAAGTTAAGCTAAGACAAGAGATAATTGCGCCACGCAACCTAGCAGCTTTTTGAGTTTATTGATGGTTGTTTTTATATAGGACTGATACATGTCCCACACCGTGTCGAACTCAAACGTCGACCGAACGGACTCCGTTACATGCGCAAGTCACGCCACGACGTGAACCACCTAGAATCCTAGGAATAATGGGCAGGCACGCCTCTACACAAGCTATCCATAACATGCTAATCGACAATCTAATGACCTTTATTACATGAGGACTCTAGTGCTGTAGATTTAGCTAACATAAATTCCCTAGCCACAATCATTTTTGTTTCTCGGTTTTCTCTAAGGAGGTTGGATTTCTCATCTATAATCTTCGCTGTGTTACCACCTCCTCTTTTGATCTCTACTTCCACATATGGAGCAGTGGAGCCCCCCACTGGGAGAAGGAAAAGCATGCTTGGGAGATCGAACAAAAAAAGGAAGTCCTCTCCAGATGTAGCGTGGCTAGGTGCGGCGGTGGGGTCCCACCACGGCAAGCTCGGTGGGCTTTGGGGCTGGCGGGCTCGGTGGGGTACCAGGATTTTTTTTATTCCTTGATTAACTGTGGTGGGCATATGCCGGCAATGGAAAATTCACAATTTACCGTGACCTTACTTTGCGTGATGGGCGCCTTTGCTCGCCTCGGCTAATCTGAAACTCCCATCATGCAAAGCAAAATGTGTAGTAGTGTGGATCCAGTGATGGCGAGGTGGATCCAATCCAACAGCTGGCGGCCGGCGGCACAACCCTATGGTTGGCTTCTGCGCCCAGCGGCAGCGACCCCTATGGATGGGATCAGCGGGCTCGTGATGGGCTTGCTTGGCTTTTCCATGGGTTCTGTTTTTTTTGTTTTTTTTTTTTAACTGTGTTGGACAAAAAACTGCCTTGATTTACCATGACCTCGTGTCGCCACGGTGAATGTTTTGAGTAGTAGTGGTTGAACGTTGAAGACGAGAGCGGTAGGACCGCAGCATAGACAGACGGAGTGGGCTTCTAGCCTTTTTGGCTGTTTGCCTATTACATTACATATGGCCCTTGTTTCATATTTGGAGAGGCTAGCGCGCAAGCAGAAGCAGTCACGGACTGCAGCAAAGCAGGAGCCGGGAGCTCTCTCTTCCAAACAGCACCCCAATGCACCCAGTGGCCGCTCAGCCCCGGAGCCCCCATCCTTCTGTCGTGTGTCTGTTTGTGGTCCTTCTAGAAAAGGTGTGTCATCTTTCACCTGCTCCCAATCTCGGTGGTACTTGGTTGGTGATTGTGCTCTCTTGGTGTTTGTTGAATTGAATGTGAGTAAAAAATAGTGAATTGGTGTTCAGATTGTAGTCATTCACAGGAAAACTGAATTCGGTATTGCAACCTATCTGTATAGCGATGTAGCCTGTAAGAGACTGTAGTTTATTTTTTTTAAAAAAGTTTGACGTCAAACTGTAGTTAATTAGAGTGTATATTATATATGCCCAATAGAAAGAGAAGGTAGAAAAAAAAAAGAAAGAAACATGTTGGGTTTTAAGTAGTCTGATATGTATATATGTTGTCATTTTTAGCCAAAGTTCTGTACTTTAACTTCGCCCTACCTCTATTTTCGGACTCGGTCTGCCACTGCATACATAAACATGAGTAATATGGGTTGAATGTAGCTATAAATATAGAAATATAGAGTAATAGATAAAACAAAGTTTATATGGATAACATTACATAGCATTTATATGTGTTTTATGCTAGAAAATAGACAGTGGTGGGAAGTAATTATGATTAGTTGTGAGTTTAAACTTATCACATAATTCTAACATTTATACATCGTAACATTCTAGAATATGTATTAGCGTAGGTTGATGGACATGTTACATTGATGAATTTTATAAAAACAAAAGATTAGCGTAGGACCACGGCAGACTGTGACAATGATTATTTTCCTTGCTTCCCAAGTCTTCTTGGTCAATATATGCCTAACCAACCCTTATCTTAAGAGTAGCGTTGGTAATCACTCTGAATCTTCTGTGCTTAATTTTTTACCTGTTGCTTGCCGTCTGCCGATGTAAGTTTTCTGCTAGTTTGATAGATAGGGAACTCCGTTTTAAAATAGAAGACCTTCTACGTTTAGTCCACAGTTGACTTAACTGCTCTCGGTCCTGTGCATGGAATCCTGGCTTTTCTATATATCATCGCTTGGCAGGATAGATCCTCAAAAATGTTGTGTTTGTTGCTGTGGTGTTGAGGACTTGCTGTGACCCTTTTCGACCTCTTTAGGTTCTGGTTTCCTCTACTCTATCTGGAAGGTTGCTCGTCTTGTCTATCTTTTTTTTTGTATATTGATGAGTACCTTGCTTTCAATTCTACAGGTTGCATTGCTTTGATTGATCCTAATGGCAGCCCAGATGATCACTTCTGCCGTGTCCCAGGAGGCAGTCAATCAGGCCCTATCAAGGTTGCAGGACAGGTGTGAGCAGAAGTCAGAAGCCAAGGACCATGTGGAGAGGATGGAGATGGCGCACATCAGGCTAGAGGCTGCCCTCGAGACATCCAACAGGTGGAATATCACCACCAGTGCTCCATTGTTGCGCTGGCAGAGCAAGCTCAAGCGTGCCACGCAGGAGTGTGACCACACGCTGCGCAGGTGCAGGCAGCGTTTGCAAGAAGAGGAAGAGATGCAAAACAGTGTAAGGACCTCCTCCTTTCCTAACCGGATCGCTTACGCTACCTGGTCATTCGTCTCATCCATCTTTAGCCGTGATGGCAACGATGAGCTGAGAGGACATGCTGCTGTCCAGCGGTTTGAACGGTTTGCGGATGGTGCGAGCGAGTTCTTGAGGTATGTGGAGCTTGGTGGAACACCACACAGATATATGTTCTTTGACCCTCTTATACGTCATCTTCTTGCTGGCGAAGGAACAAAGTATTGCTTTGTTCGAGGGAGTCAACATCTATCATTTCTTCTACAGCCCTTTTGTACACCTGACCATGGGATGGAGGGTGTCCTGGTATTGTTGCTTGAAGATAGCCATGCTTCAGAGAATAGTTTCACTTTTATGGTCAGTTTACGGCTTTCCGAGAGCACCGACATAGTTGGGGTTGCCATAAGCTGCCTACAGCTATTCATACCTCATTTGAGCTCAACGGTCGATACCGTGAAGGCAAAACTTACCCAGTTGCCAACACAAGACTTGTGTTGGGTGTCTGATGTGTATTCTATTTGTGGCTGTCATCAACACCAAAACAATCTTAACACTATCTTTTCTAAATGGTTTCGACCCAACCCGGTTTGTTGTCAGCAACAAGATCGCCACTACGCCAAGAGTTACAGTGCCACTAGCTCATCATCTGAATCATTGCTCTGTAATATATACTTAGAACCAATTTTGCAAGTGTATCTGTTAGGCCACGTTGCACTCTCAGTTGAAGACAAGAGGCAAAGAACAGTTATCAACGGAGAAAGCAAAGCAAGCAGCACAAGAGACTTTCCATATCTGAAACTTGGAATGCATTTCTGGCCCCATACCACATCTGAAGATTTGTTGCCTAAAGTTGTGGGTTCAGCAATAGAGACTATCAACGGGGAGGCTGTGCAGCATGGCAGCCTGTATGCAAACATTTCCTTTGACCAGCTGGGCAAGATCATGCTACCAAAGGCGGTAGATTGCCTTCGTGGGAATGTTGCAGCTACCTCATATCAGATGCTGTGGAAGTCCATGCATGGCAGCGCATACCTTCGGGTCGAGAGGACCTCATGTAGACTAACCACTCGGAAATGTCCGGAACGACGGCAGGGAAAGAAGGTGCAGGGATGGGCAATTGCGAACAATGAGTTCATGAACTCGTGGATTGCGCACGTGCCTGTCCAGTTGCAGGGCTCAGTGGTGGACTCAGTTCACAAAGAGAAGCGATCGCCCCTACCGTTATTATTCAAAACTAATTCCTGTGTCCATGATTGTCCAATCATGTTGTTGTCTTTGCAATGTCACAGTTTTTTGGCAAGGAAGATCAAGTCATTGAGCATGTTCAATGCCTCCTCAAGGGTTTGATGGTACCAGGTGTGTGCCATTCGGTCATTTGGTTCCTACTAGAGGAAAAACTCGTCGGGATAGACAATTCAGATCAAAGGTTGTTAGACAATCTCACATGTTTTTTTTTTACCAGTGACAATCTCAAATGTTGCTGTGGTGTGTATGTGTGTGTAAGCCTTGTTGGTTATGGAGGAAAAGGGGACTTCCGTAAAAAAAAAAAAAAGGGGACTTCTGTAAAAGTTGGGTAGGAAAAGTAGACTTTTTTTTTTTTTTTTGGATTTTGCATTATCGAATATTCCATGTCACCCCCAATGCGTTTTTGTTTTTGCCCACATATGATTTCCTTTTGAAGGACATAATGTACTCAGTTCTTTTTCTCTGAGAAACTCAGCACGCAATTGAATATACTAAGTGAAACTGGTCCTGCCTCACACTTGGGCCATGAATGTTTAGTGTCGGTAATAATGCGAAAAGGGTCTACTTGTTTTCAAACTCGTATTTTTACATGGAACAGAAACAGAACTTCAAAAATCAGGATGGGAACAAGACATATATTGGGTAGAATGGAACTTCTGAAACGGAACATGCCATCAGGAACTTATCGATAATGACAGGGAGTGGGTAACTACAAGCAGGATTACAGACTGACCTGACCGCTTCAAATGTTCGGTAAGACACAATAGATATAAAAATAATGTTGAAACTTATAACCAAAGCACAACAATAATATATGAAACAGAGATAAGTTATGCTGGGAACAGTTGTTGCAACGACAACTAAATTGGTACAAGCGGTTTTTTTTTGTGCAAAACAGAAATCAGAAGCATTTGTAGTTTCCTGCACTAGATGCATCAACCTGCCAAATCTTACCTAACGACGCATGTAATTTGTTCCGGGGCCTCTGAATTAAGCAGCACCCCAATACCCACCAGAGCCACCATAGCCACCCAGTGGCAACCCTGATCCATTAGCTAAGTTTGGCAAGCAAAGCTGACAAGGCCTGCCCCAGAGCAGGATCGACACCTGGGGCAGCAGAAATACCACCAGGCAGTGAAGCCAATCCAGGCGCCAGAGGTGACATTGGCTGGATAATACCAACAGTCCCAGGCAGAGAATGGCTAGTAGCTCCATAACCAGCAGCAAAACCCTTTCCCCCAGCTCCTCCTAATTTGTTCACCTTTGGCCCATCAGTCACCTTCTGACAGTACAGCATCACTCCCTGAAAAGTCTTATGAGGCTCCTCAAGAGCCTTCTTGGCACTTTCAATGGTCTTGTAGACAAAAAGAGCAAATCCCTTGGGTTTCCCGGTGACCATGTCAAGCCCAAGCGGGCCTTCCTCGATCTCACCATACCTTGCAAAGAAGTGATGCAGCATTGTTGGATCGACACCTGCACCAACATTGCTGACAAATATCTTTCGTTGCGTGTACTCTGACACCGGTGGCATCTGCAACTGATCGGGACTGGCGCAGCGCTGTTGGCGCCCGCACCTCCATTGGCAGGGCCGACAGAGGCAAGCTGGCAGGCGGTGCTGCGGTTGCCTATCATCTTCTGGGGCTCGCGTAAAGCGGCTGCTCGGGCGCGCCCGGAGCGATGGCGGAAGTGGATGAACCCGTACCCCTTGCACTTGCCCGTGTTGTGATCGGCGACGACCGGATGTCCTCGATGTCGCCCGTATTGGCGAACGCCCGGACAGGGTGTTGGTTGTGGCGTCCCAGCCGAGGCCGTGGGCGAAGATCTTCCGCTGTGCCGGGTCGGGCGTCGCCCACGTGATGGATGGCGGTTAGCACGCCGTCGTGAGCGACGGCAGCGTGCCGCGTAAGCAGCCCGACGAGCTGGTCCTTGGGGAATAAATCCAGCAGCGCCTGGATCGAGGCCGGGTCGCTCTCCTCCTCTTCCTCTTCCACTTCCTCTTCGACCTCCACCTCCACCTCCTCCTCGATTTCCTCCTTTACCTCCTCGTCGCGGCCTGCCCCTGCGGCAGCTTCTCCATGGCCGTCTCAGCGGGGGTGACAGCCGAGAAGGCCTTGGTGGTGGTCAGGGAGGCCTTAACCGGCTTGACGGCTGCCGCCGGAGTGGGTTCAAGCTTCCGCTTCTTGCCCATGGCGACGGGCGATCTGGCGTGAGAAGCCGGGGATTGCGCCCTAGGGTTTAGGTTGAAATGTACAATATGCCTTCTATAAGTACAGGTTAGATGTTTTCTCCTAGGTTGTTGCCTTTTACGATACCGAATATATAGTTTCCTTGCCCGTTAGATCGGTAACATACGTCCGGACGTGCTCACCGCACCGGACGTGCGCTTCGTGGGCCTTGTGCCTGGAGCGAGAGGTCCTTTGCTGAGCGGCCCGAGGCGTTCGGCAAAGCCGTGATTACGCTTCGGCGAAGCCTTTTGTAGATCTACTCACGTGGAGTCTAAGAAAATTGCATTTTTAATTTTTTGATTTTTCTAGGATTTACTTGGTTTTTAAATATTCAGCCAAAATAAATAAAAAAAAAAAAAAAAAGAAAAACCACCTCCAAACCAAAACAACCGTAGGGGGAGGTAAAACATACGGTCTGCCTCACACTTGAACATTGGAACATGGAGTCTAATTGTTTTCAAACTCGTATTTTTGAACCACAACATAACTGAAAAATCAGGATTGGGAAACGATATATATGGGGTGAACATATATCTGAAATGGAACGAGCCAATCAGGAACTCATCGATAACGATCGGGACCGGAAGGCTGACCACTTCAAATGTTCGGTACGACACAATATATATAAATATCATGTTGCAAAGTTCACTACTACAAAATTATTTTCCATGGCAGTTATTTTTTATTTTTGAAAGCACCACTTAATCGAAGGCCAGGAAAAAACCCACCACGGTTAGTATTAAAAAAAACAAAAAGTGGAGAATTCCTGTGCACGGATTTGTGCCTTGCTGCCGATAGGGTTTCGAGAACGTGAAGGTGGAGCACCACCAACCAGATCCACTTTGCTATTACAGAATCTAGCCTCGCCGCCCACGGATCCGTGAGCCCCAAAGTTGGATCGATCCAGCCTCCTCGCCCGGCGGATCTAGAGGGTTGGGAGGAGTGTCGGTCGGATCCGGTGGAGGGAGGGAGGCACCGCCGCCACGCGCCCTTGGCCGCCACCACACACCAAGCTAGAGGGAGGTCGCCACCACCACCGGATCTACATGGGGAGGGAAAAGTTCTCCACCACCACCGCCGGCCGCCTTTGCCCACGACCCGCTCGTGCACCGTAGCTCGCATGTCGCCTCCATTTGCCGTCCGCGACGCTACCGGGATGGGACGACAAGGGTGACGAGAGGGCATGAAGGGAGGTGAGGGGCTCACACGAGGGAAGAGAGGGGTGGGGCCAGATTTGGTGAAACCCTAACGTGAGAAGTGAGATGGGAGGAGTGCGGTTGGGAGAGATAGAGGCACGAGGGAGAGCCCATCGGGAGATTTCATAATGAGGGAAAGAGAGGAGTGAAACCCTAAGTGATTTGTATATATAGTCGAGTGAGATTTTGGACTAGTTTGGGCCTTGTGTTATGGCTAGTAGGCCTTTTACGCGCCATCGTTAACTGATTTACCACGGCGGTTTTATAACCGTCGGCATTAATTTAAAAAAACAGACATGGTTAATTAAGGCATTAACCGTGGCATTATTTTTTAAAAAACCACCATAATTAGTAAAATAAAAACGTCTTTTAGAAGTTTCTTTTAGTAGGGCTTATAACCATACCACAACAATAATATAATATAATATATGAAACAAAGATAAGATACGTAGGGAACAGTAGTTGCAACAACGACAACTAAATTGATATTTCACATAAATTATTATATATTTTTTTAAGCATCCCTTAAATAGTTTAATTATAGGTCACCCGACCCTCAATGACCAAGGTCAACGAGTTGAGAGGTTTACTACTATTGGATCCGGCGAGGCTGGATCTGGTATGAGTGAGGTGGATCCAACAGTTGGCGGCTGGATCCTGATGGTCCGACAAGCGGCTACTATGGTGCCCCATGGATGGGCTCATCGGGCTTATGATGAGCTTGTTGGGCTTTCCCATGGGTTCTGTTTTTTCTTTTCATTTTTTTTGTTTTGTTAACCGTGGTGGACAAAAACCGCCTTGGTTTAACGTGGCCTTATATCTGTGGTGATTGGAATAACCGACACTGTTAATATTTTGAGTAGTAGTGGTTCATCGTTGAAGACAAGAGCGGCAGGAAAGTAGTGGTTCATCGTTGAAGACAAGAGCGGCAGGAACCCAGCATTAATGGACGGAGTGGGCTTGTAGCCTTTTGGGCTGTTGGCCTATTACATTCCGCATGGGCATTGTTTCACATTTGGGGAGGCCAGCGCGCAAGCAGAAGCAGCCACCAGCGCGCAAGCAGCAGCAGCCACGGACTGCAGCAAGCAGGAGCCGCGAGCCCTCTCTTCCTCTAGGAGACTCGGAGTCTCGCGCCCACTTCTAAACACCCCGCACCCAGTGGCCGCTCAGCCCCACAGCATCCGATCCTTCTGCCGTGTGTCTGCGTCTGGTTCTTCTAGAAAAGGTGTGTCATCTTTCATCTGCTCCCAATCTCGCCGGTACTTGGTTGGTGATGGTGCTCTCTAGGTGTTTGTTCAATTGACCGTGAGTAAAAAATAGTGAGTTGGTGTTCAGATTGTAGTCATTCACAGCAAAACTGAATTCCGGTATTGCAACCTACCTGTATAGGGATGTAGCCTGTAAGAGATTGTAGTTTATTTTTTTAAAAAAAAGTTTGACGTCAAACTGTAGTTAATTAGAGTGTATTTTGTATATGCCCAATAGAAAGAGAAGGTAGAAAACAAAAGAAAGAAACATATTGGTTTAATCAGGAAACATAGAGGTGTCTCCAGAATTCTAGTAAATTTGATTGTAGTTAAATCAGGAAACATGTTGGGTTTTAAGTAGTCTAATATGTATATATGTTGTCATTTTTAGCGAAAGTTTTGTAGTTTCAGTTCTCCATACCTCTATTTTGGGGCTGGGTCCACCACTACATACAAAAAAACATGAATACGATGAATATGGCCTGGAATAGCTATACATAAAGAGATATAGAGTGATAGATAAAACAATGTTTGTAGGTATTACATTACATAGTATGTATATGTGTTTTATGCTAGAAAATGACAAAGTGGTTGGAAGTAATTATGATACCTACTAATAAAGAGAGAAAATTTCAGTACCACCTTTTTTTTTCTACTTTTTTTGCCAATTTTTCTGCCCAACTAATTCGGTTTCCTGCCAAGCCAGGATACGTGTTCTGTATAGAATACGGAATGCGCATTACTAATCCTTGGGTATTTTTCTGCCCAACTAATTCGGTTTCCTGCCAAGCCAGGATACATTGTGCGGAAAGTTCACGTATACAACAGTGTTGGGCTTCCTAATCACATTCAGCCCGTGATTCAGCCCTACTTATTTTTCTTTCCAAATTAGCATGTCGCTGTGCTCCGACTTCGTCTTCCCTCCCTCCATCCGCACTTGGGATGTACGCCATCATTGGCGTAGGGACGGAGATGTATCTCCTCGCGGCGCGCCTGTAGATGGACGGCGGCGCAGGTAAAGGCATGAGGAACGTCTTCTTGTCGTCTGGGTCCAGGGCATCCCCTGCGGCTACCTAGGCTGGCTCCGGGAACTAAGGCCGCCCAACACAGCCACAGCAGGTCGACCGGCCGCCGCCTTTCCCGGCCGTCGCAGCACTCAGGTTGGATCCTGTAGCAAGTTAGCAACCAAGGCCCGACTGCGGCGCTACATCCAGCCACTTGCCTTGCAATCCCGAGTGCCCAGCTGCCATGTTCTTGCAAGTTGTTGGCACCACGGTGTTGGACGATGTAGTCGGAATTGGATTTGGAATCATTCGGACTTTGAATCCCAGGTTACGAACTCCATGTTTGACACAAGTTCTCTTAATTTTTTTGGTTCTACCTTTCTCTAAAATTAAAAGGTGCCATTGGGATATCATCGAACAATGGAACAATCTCGCCGAGCAGAGAAGCACCTCGGCGATCAGAACAAGTACCTGATCTCGCCGAGCAGAGAAGGTCCTGATCTTGTCGTACAACATCACCTTCAAATTCTGATTTTGCTGAGGTGAGCTCGAACAAATCTTCTCGAGATATACATGATCGACAAGGTTACCCATATATGAGTACTATTAGTTGGATATTCCCTATGGATTAGGTTTAGATGGGCGACCAATGTAGAAATAAGATGGCAATCGAGCATCGTTTACCAAATAAACCAACTGATGTTTTTTTTTACAACAATAAACCAACTGATGTTATGTATACAGATATATTGTGCAGAAATGGTAGCCTATACTGAAAGAAAGAGAGCAAAACAAGTTGAATTTTTTTTTCCTGGAATGCATCCTGAAGTGGTTGCTTGACTTCCAAGCCAATATAGTGTCGCCACAGACATAGAAGTGACCTCATAGTTGTGTCACACATAGCAATCTTCTTTTTGCGATAAGGAAAAATTCCATTGATACTAAAGCAAGTTACATTCTCTCGTTATAAAAGTAAACCAAACTACTCCACCTCCATTGATGGGAGACAAGAAACCTTGAAAAACCATAAATTCCACCATCTAGGATCACCATCCCAAACGGATATGCCCGGACGCAGAAGCTCCGATCCGAGCGAAACAGGGCCATCTCACCATCCACCGCCGCCATCCTCATACCCATCACTTTTTTGCAAAAGAGGAATAAACTACTAAAACTCCACATGCAAACATATTGAAATTGGCGCCGCCCGATTACGTCGTCGAACTCATCGTCGTTGCCTTCACCAGATTCGTCATGAGAGAACACAAGTTCAACCGACATCCAGATAGATATTGTTGAAAAACTAAGTCTCACTAGCCCATCGCCATGGCTACATAGAACCATAGCGAGACAAAGAAAGGGCTGGAGTACCTTATTCTCCATCAATGGTGATGTCTTCGCCTTGCTATCACCTGGCCGAGGAACGACATGCTCCATTGCTCCATCGATGATCTTGACGACGCTTTTTTACGCCGTGGCCAATCTCTTCGATTGGATTTCGGAGAAACCATGAATCTTGAAGACTCGATCTACTAGGAAAAAAATTATTAAAAAGCGATGGATCCCCACTCTCTTCAACCCCGGCGATGATTTGGAGGAGAAAGGGGGGGGGGCGGTGGTGGAAAGCGGGAGCCGGCGGCGGCGCCCTAGGGTTTGGGGCGGCAGCGCAAGAGCCTCCCGTGAATCAATGGAAAACTTACACATAGCAATCTTCGATGGCAAAAAATAAAACTATCTAAATATATATTGATATTGCGAGAGCACTCAACAATTCATCAACCGTCAGTAAGGATCCTACGTGAATCGAGTCGGAGAGTGGCTGGCAGCGCCCGACAAAGTGGCCCAATGCATGGCTGGCAAATGGTTTGGATTTACTTTTATACAAGTACATACAATAATCACATATTCAAGTGTATTCAAGTCGTATTCAGATCCAAATTATAAGATGTGTAAGTGTATAGAAAACACCATTAATATAGAAAAACAAAACGTCCTATAATTTAGAATGGAGGGAGTGTCATTTTCTTATATATAAGACTCTTATTACAATAGCATTAATTATGGGGCTTTCAAATTTATTTGATTTAAATTTAGATAAAAACTCTAATTAAATATAATAAAATAGGCAAGTCATTATTGTTGACATGAGCACCGGTGATGTAGATCCCGTTGCAACGCATGGGCACTTTTTCTAGTTATGATTAATTGTGAGTTTTAATTTATCACATAATTCTAACATTTATTCCTCGTAACGTTCTAGAATATGTAGGACCCCGGCTTGATGGACATGTAACATTAATAAATTTTTGCAAAACCAAAAGAACTCCATCTTGTTAGACTATGGCTGTGACAATGATTGTTTTTCCTTGCTTCCCAAGTCTTCTTGGTCAATATATGCCTAATAACCCTTATTTTAGAGTAGCGTAGGTAATCACTCTGAATCTTCCGTGCTTAATTTTTTACCTGTTGCTTGCCGTCTGCCGATTTAAATTTTCTGCTAGTAGATAGGGAACTCCGGTTTAAAAGAAGACCTTCTACGTTTAGTCCACAGTTGACTTAACTGCTCTCGGTCCTGTGCGTGCAGTTCTGGCTCACGATGGCACATGTCCCCATGCCTGACGCGTTCCTATGGCTTTTATATATATCACTTCGCTTGGCAGGATAGATCCCCAAAAATGTTGTGTTTGTTGCTGTGGTGTTGAGGACTTGCTGCCACACCCTGTTGTTCGACCTCTTCAGGTTCTGGTTTCCTCTACTCCAGCAGGTCGCTCGTCTTGTTTATCTTTTTTTGTATATTGATGAGTATTTGCTTTCGATTCAATAGGTTGCATTGCTTTGATTGATCCTAATGGCAGCCCAGATGGCCACTTCTGCCGTGGCCCAGGAGGCTGTCAATCAGGCCCTATCAAGGTTGAAGGACAGGTGTGAGCAGAAATCAGAAGCCAAAGACCGAGTGGAGAGGATGGAGATGGCGCACATCAGGATAGAGGCTGCCCTCGAGACATCCAACAGGTGGAACATCACCACCAGTGCTCCATTGCTGCGCTGGCAGAGCAAGCTCAAGCGCGCCGCGCAGGAGTGTGACCACACTTTGCGCAGGTGCAGGCAACGTTTGCAAGAAGACGAAGAGATGGAAAACAGTGTAAGGAGTTCATTTCCCAAAAAGATCGCTTATGCTGCCAGGTCGTTCGTCTCGTCGATCTTTAGCTGTGACAGGGAAGATGATCTGAGAGGCTCTGCAAACGTCCGGCGATTCGAACGGTTTTGCGGACGGTGCCAGCGAGTTCTTGAGGTACGTGGAGCTTGGTGGGACACCACGGACATATATGTTCTATGACCCTCTTATACGCCATCTTCTCGCTGGCAAAGGAACAAAATATTGCTTTGTTCGTGGGAGTCAACATCTGTCCTTTCTTTTACAGCCCTATAGAAGACATGACCATGGGTTGGATGGTGGCCTAGTATTGTTACTTAAAGATAGCAATGCTTCAGAGAACAATTTTCTTGTTGCTCTCAATTTACGGCTTTCCGAGAGTATCGACATAGTTGGTGTTGCATTAAGTTGCGTGCAGGTATTCACACCTCACTTGACCTCAACGGTGGAGGCCGTCAAGACAAAGCTCACCCAGTTACCAACACAAGACTTGTGTTGGGTATCATCTGTTTGTGAACGCACAAACGATCTTTACAGCACCTGTTCTAAATGGTTACAGCCAAACCCGCTTTGTTGTCAGCAACAAGATCATTACTATGCACAGAGCTACAATGCCACAAGCTCATCGTCAGAATCATTGCTCTGTGATATATACTTGGAACCAGTTATGCAAGTGTACCTGCTTGCCCATGTATCACTTTCAGTTGGGAAGAACAAGCAAAGAGCAGTGATCGATGGAGAAAGTGAAACAAGTTGCACGAGAGACTTTCCTTATCTGAAAGTTGGAATGCACTTCTGGCCCCATAGCTCCTTTGAAGATTTATTGCCAAGAGTTGAGGGTTCGGCAACAGAGGTGATCAACGGTGAGGTGCAGCATGGCAGCATGTATGCAAACATTTCCTGCTTTGAACAACTATGCAAGATGATGCTACCAAAGGCTGTAGGTTGCCTTCATGGGGATGTTGCAGCAACCTCATATCAGATGCTGTGGAAGTCTAAGCATGGTGGAGCAAACCTTCGGGTTGAGAAGATCTCATGGAGACTAATCACTCGAAAAGACATGGGTGGAAAACGTTCTGAAAGGCGGCAGGTCAAGAATGTACAGGGATGGGCAAGTGCAAATAATGATTTCATTAACTCATGGATTCCGCACGCACCTGACAAGTTTCTATGCTCAGCCATGGAGTGGTTGCTGAAAGAGAAGCGATTGCCCCAACCATTATTATTCAAAACTAATTCCTGTGTTCATGATTGTCCAATCATGTTGCTGTCTTTTCAATTTTTCAAATCCATGGCAAGTAAGATCAAGTCATTGAGCATGTTCAATGCCTAAAGGATTTGATTGTCCTACCAAGTGTGTGTCATTCGAGCATTGAGTTTCTAGTAGAGGATGCTTGTCATAACAGATACTTCATATATTGATGTGTTTGCTGTCGATTAATCAAGCATGTTCCTGTTGGTGTGGATGTGTGTGTAAGCCTTCTTATATATTCAATTATGTAATATTGTAGAGAGATTTAAAGGTGAAAATTGAAAATCGATAAATAAAAGAACAGAGAGTTTCCCCAAGCTGTGTCTGTCCTCAAATTCTCTGCACTTTCCATTTAATCGTCAATATGGTATCATATGGGGTTAATTTTGTTGATTTAAACCCGATTTGGTGCTTGCGGTGCCGGCGTGCAGACACAGTTTGGTGTTCCTCACACATTTGGCAGTGTACAAATCTTATGTTCTTGTTTGCATGTTGAGGTGCTTGTTGATTCCAAATAGATCCAACCAAAAGTTAGTTTTTTTTTACAACAAACCAAAACTTAGATTTGGAGACATTATAGTGGGAGTCGAGGTTGATAGTCTTAGAGTTTTGTATCTATGTGACCATAAGAAATAGAGTAACTCACTTCAGGGCCTGAGAATTTGACTATTTGTGGTTCATCAAAGCATGGATTTTCTTTGCTAAAAAAAAACCATAGATTTTCTAAGAGCATTTTTATGTACTTGGAGAAATATTTTATAGGGTGTTTCTTTCTTTAGTGATAGGTGGATAATTCAATCTTACCTGCGAAGGTCATTATAAGGATTAAGAATGGTGTAGCTATAGATCTTATTGGTAAAGTATAATGAGTTTATTTATTGAACAACCAACTAAGGGACGCTTTGTGGAAGAATGTCCAAAAAAGCCCACAACCAAGGCCAAAAAGAAGGCATCAAGGCCAAGGTCTCACACATCAATCAAAACTTGGGATATATGATTCTTCTAGTGAAGAAGAAGTCAAGCACAGGAGTGGCAGGCAAAAGCACTTGTCATCAAGTTCTTCCCATGTGTGCCTTATGGCACGGGGTTAACACTCAAAACTCAAGCTCTAGTGAGAGTGAGTGATGATGACAATCATTCTTATGAAGATATTACTAAAACTATCATGTTCATTGAAGAAGTTTGCACTAAGCAAAGAGCTCAATTATAGGAACTAAAATCAAGAGCAAAGAATCATGATATCACTACTGATAAGCATCTAATGAAAATTATTGATGATCCAAAAGCAAAGTTAGCCAGCTCACAAGAAGTTTATGAAATTTTTATTGCTAAAATGGAAACACTTGGCAGACATAATGATAAGCTAACTAATATAAATGTTGCAAAACTTGAAGCTGTCGGTATTACCCCCGAGGTACCTTAAAGAAAATACCTCCTTTTGAAATAACTAAAATGTATGCTTCTACCTCTTGCATCGATTTAATTTTATTAGACTCACCCATGTGTGAACAAGCTTGTGTTGAGAATGTGATTGTAGATTCATGCTGACAAGAAGAAGTTGCAATGGAGAATGGGCAGCTCAAGCAAAAAATGGCTCTCCTCAACAAGGACTTGATCCTAGTGAAAGGCAAGATGGAGCATGCCTAACCTCATCAAGATAACACCATCAAGGGAGTGAAGAAGCTTGATGAGGGATTAACTATGCTTTTGTTAACACCAGATTTTGGCAACCCAGATAGGCTGACAGTTGGACTAGTACGCGGTGCTTATAATCAACGAAGCAACTCAAGAAGATAAAGATTATTCGGCAATAGCATGCACACAGAAGATGAATGCGGCCGGGTGTCCGTAGCAATCGGCAATTGGTCAAGCATTCGGCAAGCAGAAGAGGGCATTCGGCAGAGCTGACATCATCAGTCCAGGAATCGGCAATGAGCCAAATGCAGAGCAGCCGAATATGCGTGGTGCATATACACGTGTGTACTAGTTACCTTGGAGAGTATCCAAGTTCGGCTAGATAAGGAGCTTCACGTATGTGCCAACATATATGCTGGTGGGGCCCAAAGATGTACACCAAGGAAGTCAAGAGATCTCACGAGAAACAAGGAGAGCCAATAGAGATTAGAAAAAGGGCAAGCGTGTGCATGGTTAAAGAAAGAGAAGATCAGCTTGTATTGCCTTACATACGAGAAGGTTCCCAACAATCAGCCACGAATATTGGACTCAGAGAATATCCTGTACGTCTTATGGCATCATGATATGGAAGGAGCAAGGACACGTGACGTATACATACGTATATGTATAAGGCCGGTCAGATATTATGCATGGCAGGGTAACGCATTCGCACGCAGGACCTTTGCTGGTTGAACCAGAAGAGACGCGTCGGCCAAGACTTCATCGGCAAGGATTACAGAGAAAGGAAAATAGAGTCCATGTATTTTAATATTTCCTTGTATTAGCTAGCGTCACGTACGGAGCTTATCACGTACGTAGGTTACCATGCCTCGTTAGTCCAGGCTATATATATATATATATATATATATATATATATATATATATGTACCTCTCGTCATTGTAAAAGATCATCTACAATCAATACAATCAACCGGCCCCGTGCCAACTTCGAGTCCTTGTGTCGTGTCGTCGAGTTCTTCGAGAGGAACCATCGATCCGTCGACCTCCGTAAGTCTCGACAACCCTGTTTACTTCGATGGAATGGCCGTGCGGCTGGCGTTTGCTTAGTAGCAGGTAGTCTCGTTTATCTCGATGGGATGGCCGTGCGGCTGGCGTCTACTTGATGACGGGAAGTCTTTGTTTGTGTTTTAGTTTGTCTCGACGGAGTGGCCGTGCGGCTGGCGCTTGCTTGATGACTTAGCATGAACAGGATAGTTATCGGCTCTATTAGATTTGGCAAGATCTAGTAGATTCATTAAGTTACCACGTGTTTGCATGCTCTTTTATGTTTATTTTATATAGTTGTAACACTTTTATTGCCCAATCTAGATTGATTTTGGCTCGGCTTCACGTTATCATAGATCTATCCTATGCTTTCAATGCTTTATCCTGTCATGATGTTTAGATCTTATGTTTAAATCATATATCCATGATAGCCGAGTTTATATCAATCTAGATTGTCACATGTTGCGGGTTCAAGTACGTTAGATGAAGATAGGCCTTGACAGGATCGGGTACCGTGCGGCAGATGCAGGTCTTTGGGTTACTCTAGAGCTAGTCATCCGGTGGACTAGAATTGGGTTTAATCTGATAGGTTTTATTTAGGTTTACGTGTTTGTTCCTTCTTCATGGACCCGATTCGGTAACTTTGCGAATCACGGTTTACGCTTTTTAACAGTAGTGAGTGTTTATAAATCTATTTGGGTGATGGATGCTTTTAGCTTCTCATAACTAGACCGTATCATGCGATTGGATTAGTCTAGTTATTAGGAGTGGTGTAGATTTTAATTAAGTTGTATCATGCGGTGGATTGACTTAATTGAGTTTATGCTAGACGGGTTTAAGAAAGCTAGACGTGCGGCAGACTAGTTGGATTAGGCCTATGCATTTATTATTTAGATTAAATTTATTTATATGAGCTACCTTTCTTTTTATATTTTGGTATTGATCAAGCTTGTTTTGGGTTAAACTCCATGCTGTATTTAATATATTTTATATAGCTGATGCATCTTGATCTTTACTATCTTTTTTGTGACTATATATCTGTTTCGGCAATCTGCAACATTCTATTTGACATCATGTATAATTGCCGATTTATTCTTTTGCTAAATACATGTTTATCGGGAATCGGTTATTTTGCCGATTGCTATGACATTTGGCTCATGGGGCCGCCAAGTTTCTCTCCTTGTCAATTGCAGGTCAAATTGACTGGCACGTCACCGGATCAAAACTCCCGGGCTCTCAAGTTAAGCTAGCTACTTCGGCTTGTCAGTGTGTGCGGCACGGGAACAGATTTTGTGTCAACACACTTTTTGGCACGCCGGTGGGACACAATTGTTTTGATCGGAAGTCAGATCCTCTCACTCATTATTTTCAAGATCACGATGGAATGGCCTTCATTCTATATTTCATCGACAAGGTTCAGCCGCAAGGAAGCGATATAGATGAAGTCCAACATTAAATCGGTTTGATGGCCGATATCGTCAAGGACCGCCTCGTTCGGCTGGCTAGTGCTGGCTGGCTGGTGCTGGTTTAATGTGAGATAAAAGTACTGTTGGCTGGTGGCTAACAAGCCAGCCGAACAAGGCCGACGAGTCAGAATTTAAAAGCAACACGTCAATGGCAGGCTTACAAACCAACTCTTCCATACGTGCCATCTGCATGAGGCAGGTTGTGGCGTATGGCAACACGTTGGCACTAGATGATAAACTCGAGAAGATCAAAAGCTGCTACTCCTGCACCCCACCGCTTGAAGAATTTTACTATGCTGTTTGGTCGAAGAGTGCACAGATAGTTGGAAGAAAGATTGAGAAGCATCCTATTGAAGATTAATAAAGTGCTGTGTGCTGCATCAGATCAAAATCTATATTAAGCATGGTTTATAATATAGCTGAGTATATATATGTTGTTCTCGGCTAGAAGGCACATGTCAAGAAGGAATATACAAGACAAACCAGGCTGCTCAAACAGGAAGTCTATAGAGTTGAGTCCAACTGCTGTACATGTGAATCAAGAAGCAAGATATAAGAAATAGCAGAGGATAAAGATGGAGGAATTTCAAGAATAAGTATTAATTATCCTTTGGCAAGATATATAAGAAAAGTCATTCGGAAAACATCATTGCCAAAGTCGGATTTTTAAAGAAGGATCAAAGCTGCTTCACCAGAAGATTACTTTTGCTATTCGGCTATGGGTACGCAAAGGTAGCCGAATAGATTATGGAATTGCCGAATGAAAGGAGAACTCAACAGGTGCAATGCAAACCATCTTTCGGCAACTGGTCGTTTGCATGTTCAGGCTATGCATGTGGGTGGCTGATCATTAAAGCTATCACGTAAGACAAGAAAAACTAGAAGAGAGAAAGATACATATACATCAGGCTTGCACACACGGCAATATACACGTATGGCCAATTAGTATATTTGGCGAAAACATGAAGCTTTTGGAGAAGATGCACGTATACCCTGTAGCCGGCTTCCTAAGAGGCGCCAGTTTGGAAAGTTCTGGTGAGCTCTTGTGGATATCCATGCGCAATACGTATTTACTCAAGATACATGGAGAACAAAGAAAAGAATATTTGATTCGGCCACATATATGTGTCAGGCATGGACATGTCGGTTAAGTCTGGTGTCTCTCGTAAAGATATAGAAGTAAATTAGAGTTTGTGCATCAGGTAAATGCTTCCGTGAAGGCCACAGCATCCAACAGCTACGAGTTTTGTTGAGGAGATCGAATAGACTTCAAGAAGAACCAATAGTAATTGTTTCGATCACTCAGCCGATTCATATTTACATCGGCTAAGAATCGGTATACAAGTCTATTGACTCAAGAGTAGCACATCAAATCATTTGGCCGAGATGCAAGCAGAAGATCATATACAGCACGGAAAGATCTTCGACTCTTCATGGATATGGTGTGTGCCTATTTGTAGTCGTACATGAAGAAAAATACTATGCGCTGGAGGCCGATAAGTCCTACTGAAAATATATTGGCAATATTCAAGGCGGTGTGCAGTTGCTCGGACTCTTCGAAGAATCAAGATGGAATAATTTGGATAGCCGAGAAGGATTATCAGGGATATATGGTCAGTCCGTGTCCAAAAAGCATGCAAGCAAAGAGATCTGAGTTGCCTGCAAAGAGCGAGACGTATACATGTATACATAATCTCTAGAGTTGCATGTTCGGCTACTAATGAAGGAGCAAAGAGATGACTTCCATGTTGCAGTGAAATCAGATTTTGCAGAAGGAAATTAGCTGGGTAGCGCGTGCATGCCTGCCTCAGTTAATCGTACATGCGTATACGGGTTCAGGTGCAAAAAGCTAATAATTAGTGAAGCAACTCTGAAGGATGAGGTCATTTGGCAATGGTTCGCCCTCGGAAGGCGAAGAATAGATGCGGCTGGGTATCCTTGATATTCGGCAATCGAGGATTGGCTGTGTTCAGCCAAAAAGGAGGCCTGAAGGCTGAATTAAGGGACATACAAGTATAAATCATGAAGCACGACACAGAGGAAAGAGTGACATCAGTATGGGCCAAACAGCAGAGAGAAGAATTCTTGACTAATAGGAGATCCACCTCAATGATATTAAGAGCAAGCATAGTCGAGGTGATACTTACTCAGGTATTATTGTTCACAAATGAGGGTACAAATTTGTGAACCGGTAATGCTGCCAGGAGGTCAGAATGATAATACTGATGGGCCAACTGGAGTTGTTCGGGAATCAGACAGTGAAGTCAGATTGCAGCACAGTTGTTATAATACTACCTGTACAGTATATGATTCAGTCCAGGATGTTACCTTCATCACCCGAGTTAAAGGTGGCCGAATGATGGATTAGCAAGAGCACAAAGCTAATGGCTTGCTGGATAATTCAAGAAAAAATGACCAGTCTATCCTGTTGGTATAGCCAGATTTGATTCAAGTTCGGCTGGAGGGGAACATGCATGCCGTATTTATAAAGGTGGAAAGTTACTGCATGAGCATACAAGCCACGTCTTGTGATTCCAGGAAATATATACACAAGACAGTCGAAGGTATTGACTCGAGATTAAAAGCACAATGATGAGGATTGAGAAATCTATTCAGATCGGGCTGATATTTCCTCAAAGATATGTTCGGCTTTATGCTCAGAAACAAGCCGCAATATAAACCAAACGCGCAGCGCAGATAGCTAATCTTAGCAAGGAATTTGTTTATCAGCTGGATCATATGAGTCAATACACAAATAGTTGAAGTGGAAGACATGGTGTTATCAGCGCACGATGACCGGAATATTTTATTATGTACAGCTAAGCTGATAATTGTTGAGCAATGATTTGGCATTGGCTGGTCACAGATGAGTAACAGATAGCCAATAGCAAGGGAGGAATCAGTGTTCATGGGTAATGAAATCTAGTCGCACTAGCACTGGCATCACCTAGTCACACATGACTAAAAGGAGATAACTAGAAAAATCATTGAAGATGCATCCCGTTAAAGTACTCCGTAATGCACAATCGGCTGAGCATGACTTATTGTACAGCCGAGTACTTATATGTTGTTCAGAAGGAGCAGTAATGAGAGATGGTCGTTGCTGTCAGAAACTAGCTCAACTATTTTGTTTGTTCCTCTGAAAGATTATTCAAAGATGACATGATGCAGCAACGTCAGTCGATGGGAATTCTAGTCAAACATTTGCAATAATATATGTTTTGTCCATCGGCTCCGAGATAAAATATGCAGATAGCCGATGAAATTAGTTCCCTGCGTGGTGCCAATTTACGTGGTGCCAGCTCTATTTGCCGAAGGAAGTAGGGACCCTGAGGTTGTGTTCGGCATGCAGTAATGACACTATGGTTTGCCGAATGACATTATATATGGTTTGCCGAATGACCATATGGTTTACCGAATAACAGTAAGACAGCCTATGACAATGGAAGAATCAGCTATTAAGAAGACAAATTCGTTTGTGCAAAGAAAAAATCATCAGATTAGTAAATGCTCGTGGAGATAGGCAGTTTTGAAGATGGATCGGCTAATTAGCCTTGGGATTCAGAGCACTGCTATGAATGCACGCATAATATTCTTGGACAGTCACCAGTTGATCCTATATATGCATGATATCACTGATCGATAGTATGCAAATACTTTGGGTGACCATCAGTCAATCAGATGTATACGAGGTATTCTTTGCAGTAGCCAAAAACAAATCGGAGATAATCTCAATGAAACACACAGTAGTCAGAGCAAAGTCCAGAGTTCAAGTATACTACACAGGCTGCTACATACGTACGTACATGCTACATGTACAGATCCATATGCTACATGTAGAGAAAAGCTATCTTAGACAAAGAATTAAAGAGAGATCACACATACATGGGAGGTGACGTTGCAACTGAAGATAGTTTATATATGCTCTGTACATCATTCGGCAACTGATGGCCGATGGCCAAAAAGAATATCGGCTCCGATTATTCTGCTCGACCTTGCACAAGCTCATCGCTCTGGCACAAGTCTCCTCTTCCCATGGCAGTTACCAGAGACGGTTGAGTAAATTCATCTGCACCTTGGTTCTGCGACAACAAGATCTTATCTGAGGTAGTCAGGTGACAAAAAAAAAGAGGAGTTATGTTCAATGCATGCAGACAGCTGATATCATTAATGAAGAAATGCATCGGCTATTAGAAAAATTGTCATTAGGCTATCAACGAGGTTTATGCCAGTACAGGTGTCAGAAAGATTGATAAATCAAAGAAGGGATCATCAACACGGGAGTTCCTTCGGGTGTTCGATGTTGGTTGATTTCGCCTCCAGGATCTAACACTTGTTCATCGTCAGAACTCAACCTCGACTCTGGAGTTCACATTGTCTAAGAGGCAAGGGCCAAGAGTCCAGGGGAAAAGAAAATCTGCCTACAAGCGTCCTCACGAGAACTGAAAGAATGCTAATGTGTGATTCTGGGCAAAGAAATTTGTTGTGAGATCATCATCAGGATCAATATTCCTACGTGCGTGCTTGCTGGTAGTCTGAGCATAACTATTCTACTTGCTGTTTCCATATCTGAAAGCTTAGGATATATGGGCAAGCTTGTGCATCAGTGGGAAAGATGCAAGATATCTGGCCAAGTATGACACTAAATATGGTTCGAAGGAGAATGCACGCACGTGAGCTGTGCAACTTTGGCAGCATTTCCATCTAGTGCTTTCAGAATTCTTTGGGAACAGCAAGCTGGCAGAACGGAGCTGAGAGAGTGCGCGTATATTGGACTAATTTTGTTTGGACCGAACTCTACAAAATAGATATATCTAGTGAACGACCAACTGTGCATCTGTTCTCGATCTTCGTTCGCGTTGTATACCTCCCCGATCAAAAGCAAACATCTGGCAGAGCAAGCCCTTGGGAATTGACTGCTGAAGAGTGGAGAGGAATAGAGATAGATCAATTTCTGATTCGGCTAATAATGATGGGATCACCTGGACAAGATAAGAAGAAAGCCAAATGCGTACCAAGCAGAAGGCTGATAAAGCAGGTGTATGGGTTCCTGTCAAGATGATTCTGTTTTTCTCAGGAAGACAAAGCTGGTTCTGATGAGGAAAGAAAAGAAAAGTCATAATCGTTGCATCTAGCAGGAAGTCCATCCCGGACGTACGAACCGAAGACGAAGTTTCAAAGCTAAGTTATTGTCATGCTATCACAGGGATTAACGTTGAGGAAATCTTGAAGCGTGCTCGGCGTCAATTGCGCTTGGGGGGCCTGAGCCCGTCGTGCATGGATCTACGTACCTCCGAGAGTACCTTCATCTTCTTCGGGAAAAGCAGCGCACCATCAGTCCGATGCGTACAACAGGAGGATGATATGTATCTCGAGGAAACAAAAGGAGAAAGAAAGCCAGCTAGACGTCAAGATAAGGTTGGCTTATAGAGGATATATACATGTATGCACGATCACTAGACTTGCATGTTCGGCTATTAAAGGTACTCGTGCAAATATAGCCAATTAATACATTTGGCTACCTATATTTGTTCATGATTAAGGGGAGTCTGGAACAGATGTAGCCGATTGCAGTTGAGGTCTAAGTCATCAAAGATATCCGGCGCCATGGAACATTAGCCGCCATCCCAGTCACTTTTGATTCAGTCAGACATTATTCATCAATCTTTCGCTGGATACGAATCAAAGTGGCACCTGGTTGAAAAGGTCGATGAACTGGTCACATGCAACGGGCCTCAAGTCCCTGTATGAAACTATCAGAAGTCGTCATGTGAATAAGCCAAAGGAGACATGGATCGGCTTCTGTTGCCGATTGAGAAAATCATTGAATACATATTTAGGAAGTCCAAGAAAAAAATCCCTAAAGCTGCACCAAGGGTATACATGATGATTATAATAAAAGATGGAAAATTCGGAAAGTGTGTATACATCCGTATATGTCGAAGTCAAGATTGATACAGTGCGGAAAGGTCTCTAGCTCTTCACGGATACGGTGTATGCCTATGAGAGATTGTACATAAGGAAAAAAGATTAAAAGAATGTTTGGAGATGCCAATAATGACACACCGCTCCATTAGTTGCTACCTTCTTCAGTTTCTTCCCGATCAGTATCAGCAAAAGCATAAAGCTGAATGATCGGTTGAATGGCAAGGATGATTGGGAATCTCCTGTTGATATGTCCAAGCATACTGATTTGGATATCATATTCAAGTATTCTGACAGCTGAATTTGATTTGAGTTCGGCTGAAACTCTATTAGTCTTTGATTACTTGGAGATATTTTTCTTATGACCCATCAGTTATTTTTTTATGGGCATCAAGGATGATTTCATATTGTTGATCCTCCAGACAAAGACAACTGCTTTGGTAGCGGACAGATCGACTTGGGGCCACTACCAAAAAGAAATTGATATTACGTGCCAACAGAAAATTTTCAGATCACTGTTACTTGCCATAAGTATCTGACTAGAGGCAATTGCGATTCCGGCTATAGCATGTGCTTAATCAATTCCCCAGGTATTAAAATTGAAAGCCGAGGAATGTGGTGATCGGCTATGTTATCGTTCAGATAAATTTGGTGCCAAGATAAATGGACCAGCTCATGACGGCAAGCGGTACGCTGCGTTCATATTGGTGTCATGCTATTTATCTTCTCATGCCAGGATATAGGGGGGACGCAAACAACGGTACTTGTCAGTTATCCAAAAGTCGAAGTGCTATACCAATTGCTCTTTTGAAAAAAAAAAAAAAAAACAACATATGCTGATATGAGGAGGATACAAGCAGCAATAGAGAAAAGGGACAAATATCAAAAAGGAATCCATATAGAAGATATCAGATTACACATAGTCCAAGTCTCTCACAATGCAACGGCTGATTCCAATATAATAAATAAATCATCAACATCTTCATCGGCCCAGAATGAAGATGCATATAGGCTAATATGAAGAAGCATGGCAAAGAAGACTCTTAAGGTGGACAAGCTCGGCGTCTCAGATTATTACACGAGATGTGCTTTGGAGGCCTATGCTGCGCACAAGCATACACGTTGAACGACGCCAAGTGATTCATCATGGAGAAAGACGAGGCGAATGACTCACGAGCTCCTTCGTCTTCAAACGGTGGTTTGTGCAGCTCTACCTTTCTTCTCTATTATAAATTTTAATATTCCACTTTATATGTGATATAAATGTTTTAGTTTATCCATTGTTGAAATGATAAATAGATACTGTTTTATGTTTCACCCGTGCCTAGTTTATAACTTCGATTTCTTTTTAGATTTGGGTTTAGTGGTTATAATATTTGTCCCCGAAATCTTTGAAAACTTGTGGGTTGCATAGAGTTTGAGCTTTGTCTAAAGTGATCGTCGAATATGAATGGAAATAGAATTTGCTATGACATTGTTCTAAGAGATACTTGAGATCCGGAGAATTTAATAAAATAAAATAACAAAATTTACTTGATGTCACATTGAGCTTTGTCAAACTGTTCTCGACCACTAGTGAGATTATAGTCGTATTCCTATGATCAAGATTCACATACACGTTATAAGCTAATAAACTCCTTGATGAGGCATGGATATTCTCTCTTTGATTAGAACAAAATATGAGGCTATTCTAAAAAAAAAAAGTATTACAGAAAAAACGGCGGACACGTGTCCGCCAAAATTAAAACAATGGGTACTGATGCCCGCCATATAGAAAAAATGACGGTCGCGTGATTGCCAAATAAAAATAAAAGATGGCCAAAGGCCCAATAATAGCCTCATGGTTTTAAAATGATTAGAGAGAATGGCATGTACAAGTAAAAATACAAAAAAATATTCACTTGCACTTCTTGATCTAAGTATATGACTTGTATCTCCTTATGGTTCGGTTTTTGACTTTGCGATATTATGTGATACAATTTTATACAATGATAAAATAAAATAAATGAATAAAAACTCCGGAAGGAAGGTGATCAAGGGATGAAAGATAAGCAATTCTGTGGCTGTTCTATTTGCAATTGCTTTAAGAACTTAGCGAGAACTAAAAAGCCCCATGGTAGAAGAGATAGATGGATGAGTAGAGTACCATTTTGTTCAAGTTTAAAAGAAATTTTGGTTATAAACATGATACTCTTGAAATGTAATCAGCATGCAGTATCTCTTGATCAACAAAGATGGAGAAAATTATAACATCTATGCACATATGCATTTGCTGCTAACCTATTTCCACATGTATTGAGAATTATTGTTTTACGGGGATTACATGCAGAAGTGTGGAGATGTGGTGAAGGCTGTCTTTCTAAGTAGGCGTGTTTCAAGGGGAAAAGGAGACCCACCAATAACGATAGTGCATCAGAAAGACGGCTAGATTAAAACAAGTTCGAAGCTTGAAAATTCATACTCGAACTTGGGGGCTATGTTAACACCAGATTTTGGAAACCCAGATAGGCTGACAGTTGGACCAGTACGCGGTGCTTATAATCAACGAAGCAACTCAAGAAGATAAAGATTATTCGGCAAT
Source organism: Hyparrhenia diplandra (assembly GCA_015847255.1). Classification (NCBI taxonomy): domain Eukaryota; kingdom Viridiplantae; phylum Streptophyta; class Magnoliopsida; order Poales; family Poaceae; genus Hyparrhenia; species Hyparrhenia diplandra. Next base: position 1,156,643 of record JADLZK010004716.1, read on the forward strand.
AGCATGCACACAGAAGATGAATGCGGCCGGGTGTCCGTAGCAATCGGCAATTGGTCAAGCATTCGGCAAGCAGAAGAGGGCATTCGGCAGAGCTGACATCATCAGTCCAGGAATCGGCAATGAGCCAAATGCAGAGCAGCCGAATATGCGTGGTGCATATACACGTGTGTACTAGTTACCTTGGAGAGAGTATCCAAGTTCGGCTAGATAAGGAGCTTCACGTATGTGCCAACATATATGCTGGTGGGGCCCAAAGATGTACACCAAGGAAGTCAAGAGATCTCACGAGAAACAAGGAGAGCCAATAGAGATTAGAAAAAGGGCAAGCGTGTGCATGGTTAAAGAAAGAGAAGATCAACTTGTATTGCCTTACATACGAGAAGGTTCCCAACAATCAGCCACGAATATTGGACTCAGAGAATATCCTGTACGTCTTATGGCATCATGATATGGAAGGAGCAAGGACACGTGACGTATACATACGTATATGTATAAGGCCGGTCAGATATTATGCATGGCAGGGTAACGCATTCGCACGCAGGACCTTTGCTGGTTGAACCAGAAGAGACGCGTCGGCCAAGACTTCATCGGCAAGGATTACAGAGAAAGGAAAATAGAGTCCATGTATTTTAATATTTCCTTGTATTAGCTAGCGTCACATACGGAGCTTATCACGTACGTAGGTTACCATGCCTCGTTAGTCCAGGCTATATATATATATATGTACCTCTCGTCATTGTAAAAGATCATCTACAATCAATACAATCAACCGGCCCCGTGCCAACTTCGAGTCCTTGTGTCGTGTCGTCGAGTTCTTCGAGAGGAACCATCGATCCGTCGACCTCCGTAAGTCCCGACAACCCCTGTTTTTTGCCGATGGAATGGGCGCGGCGGCTGGCGTTTGCTTAGTAGCGCAGGTAGTCTCGTTTATCTCGATGGGATGGCCGTGCGGCTGGCGTCTACTTGATGACGGGGAAGTCTTTGTTTGTGTTTTAGTTTGTCTCGACGGAGTGGCCGCGTCTGGCCGGGCGCTTGTTTGATGACTTAGCATGAACGGGATAGTTATCGGCTCTATTAGATTTGGCAAGATCTAGTAGATTCATTAAGTTACCACGTGTTTGCATGCTCTTTTATGTTTATTTTATATAGTTGCAACACTTTTATTGCCCAATCTAGATTGATTTTGGCTCGGCTTCACGTTATCATAGATCTATCCTATGCTTTCAATGCTTTATCCTGTCATGATGTTTAGATCTTATGTTTAAATCATATATCCATGATAGCCGAGTTTATATCAATCTAGATTGTCACATGTTATGGTTCAAATACGTTAGATGAAGATAGGCCTTGACAGGATCGGGTACCGTGCGGCGAGATGCGTGTCTTTGGGTTACTCTAGAGCTAGTCATCCGGTGGACTAGAATTCGGTTTAATCGATAGGTTTTATTTAGGTTTACGTGTTTGTTCCTTCTTCATGGACCCCGATTCGGTAACTTTGCCGAATCACGGTTACGCTTTTAACGAGTAGTGAGTGTTTATAAATCTATTTGGGTGATGAATGCTTTTAGCTTCTCATAACTAGACCATATCATGCGGTGGATTAGTCTAGTTATTAGGAGTGGTGTAGATTTTAATTAAGTTGTATCATGCGGTGGATTGACTTAATTGAGTTTATGCTAGACGGGTTTAAGAAAGCTAGGCGTCGCGGCGAGACTAGTTGGATTAGGCCTATGCATTTATTATTTAGATTAAATTTATTTATATGAGCTACCTTTCTTTTTATATTTTGGTATTGATCAAGCTTGTTTTCGGTTAAACTCCATGCTGTATTTAATATATTTTATATGAGAACATATCTAGTGCACACCGGACTTATATGCAACCATGCACACTTCTAACTGGGCCACGGGATGTAGATCTAAAGGGCATGAGGTGATAACCAGGGGGGGGAGGTGGGAGGAGGGATTTGCAAAATTGTGATTAGAGCGGGAGTTAAGTGTAAAATTATCTAACCCTTGGATCATCATCCTATGACCCAGATTAGAAGTGTGCATGGTTGCATATAAGTCCGGTGTGCATATGATACGTTCTCATTTTATATAGCTGATGCATCTTGATCTTTACTATCTTTTTGCGACTATATATCTGTTTTCGCAATCCGCAACATTCTATTTGACATCATGTATAATTGCCGATTTATTCTTTTGCTAAATACATGTTTATCGGGGAATCGGTTATTTTGCCGATTGCTATGACATTTGGCTCATGGGGCCGCCAAGTTTCTCTCCTTGTCAATTGCAGGTCAAATTGATCGGCACGTCACCGGATCAAAACTCCCGGGCTCTCAAGTTAAGCTAGCTACTTCGGCTTGTCGGTGTGTGCAGCACAGGAACAAATTTTGTGTCAACAGCTTTGCTACGTGTGGCACAAGGAAGGTCACATGTTCTATGATTGCAAGGTAAAGGTTGGTGAACAAAAGAAGAAAGAGAAAACAAAAATAAAAGAAGCAAAGCTCTCAACACTTGCCCCAACAAGGTGGACAAGATGGCCACTAGACCGTACCATACTTGTTGAAGAAGTAGCAAGATGACAAGGTGGTGGCCATCAAGCATGGTGTTAAGCCAGCCAACACAAGAGCGGCCAAACAAGTTTGAGTGCCAAGGAAAATTATTTCAACCTTCAATGGCACTAAGAAAGTTTGGATCTGAAACGAGAAGTCCAATGAACTTCATGGAATTTGGAGACTTGCAAAAGTTTAGGTGCATATCACGGGGTGCCACCTTATCGAAAAATTATATATACATGCATTAGCTATAAGTAAGGTTTAAAACATAACAGAAATATTTCGATCCGAACCACATCGCTTTCTATGTTTGATCTGATTGAATTCGTATTTTTAGACAAATTTGAATTCGGTTCAAAATTTGGAATGCCAAATTCAGAACCGAACGAAAATGATTTCTTCAATCATTTTATACTTTTCTACTTTTAATTCGGGATATCCTGAATTCAAAATTGGCCACCCTTAGAAAAATTATATCTTTTACCTATGATCTCACTTGAAAATGATTTTTGCATGAAAATTGTACCACTCGATGAGATCTGCAACTTTCTAGTTTTCAGTTTTTTTCCTTTTACGGTCGTTAACATGTTCAAAAATTAAACAAAGTTTTAGTAAACACGTACAAGCCCTTGTTACTTTAGAAATATCATATCTTTTTATATAGTGTGAAATGGAGATACTTTTATATGAAACTTGTAGGACTTGGTAATTGTTATGCACAAGAAGAACGCCTTCAGGCGCCCAGGGTCATGGACCGACCATAAATCCTGTTCAATAAGTGGAACACATTAGCTGTCCGCTCTCCGGTTGGGCAGTAAGGGTCAGAGAAGGGCAATCATTCGTTCTTACAACCAGCATTTTTAAGTTAAGATCAAAGAATGTTATGCACTTGGTCACATACATGCTAATTGTTATGCACTTTGTCCTAGGGTCAATATTCCGTTATACCGACCGAGTTCGACACAATTCCTATCGAATTAGTTAGTTTTTGAAATTCCGTAGGTTCGTGTTCTTTTTTCTATCCGGCATTAGTGCTTGGCCACGGGTGTCTGCCCCATCCGGATGCGGCTCATCCACTCTTAGTATAAAAAAATCTCCACAACGCTTATTTGCTCATCCACCCTTGGTCTCGGTGTGGGCACATGTCCGCGCATCAACTTGCTGCCCTCCACCGTGCTGTGTGCCCTTCCCCAACAGCACACGTCCCCTGTCATGCCATGCCCTCCCACTACACCACAACCAATCGTCGGGCACGCCACGCCACCATCCCGCGCCTCGCCCCCATCCACCGCCGCGCCCCATCCACCTCGGCCGTCACATCACGGTGTGCACCATGCTACCACCACCCTGGCGCCACCGGAGGAGCCTACACCATGTCTAGGTATATGCTAGGATGTTGCTCTCGACGCCCCCCTTTCCTGATCTTGCTAGTTACCCACTAGGTAGGTCGTGGCTGCAGGTGATGTCTCAATGGTGCTCATCCGTAGGCGGGCGAAGTGGGTGGGAGGTCATGGTTCCACTGCCCAGATGTGGAGCGCGGTTCTAGACATGGGCACTAGATGGGAACATGACGAGGTGAGTGGATGCGATGTGGGAATGGGTGCCAGAGCTGCATCTAGACACGGGCTTGGGGATAGATGTCTGTGTTAGTTGATCTCCTCGCTAATAGGCCCAACGGCCTGTGGAGGGCTTGACCTCTGCATCTAGACACGGGCTTGGGCACAGATGTCTGTGTTAGTTGATCTCCTCGCTAATAAGACCAACGGCCTATTAGGGCTTGACCTCGCACCCTAATCGGGGACGCCCAGCCCAATACATGGCTGGTGGGCCCCCGTTGTGCAGCGTGGTATATAGGAGGGGTTCACACTACGAGGCTTCCCTCTAAGCCACCAGACCCACCAATATTGCCTACTCTGATCACGAGGGATGCCTGTGAGCGACGGTACTCCGATCACGAAGGATGCGCTGTGAGCGACCGGAACCTCCACTGGTTTTCTCTGTCATCACTGCATCGCTCCGCCAGTGCATCACGGGACTCCTCTTCTCCAATTCCATCCATAGCTGCTCGTGCGTAGAGTTTCACCGATGAACTTGTGATGGCTGCTGGATCCTCCTCCACGCCCACCGACGGGCCGATAACTCACCCACACTCAAATCTCCGCTCTCGCTTTTCCTCTCCACCATACACCTTGTTCGTCGCTTTCAGAGATAATCACCCGACTAGATGCTACTGGTGGTGATCCTAGAGTCTAACAGTCCGTCGCTAGCCTTAACATTTGTAAAACTAGTCAATCAACCTGTGCTCTCGCACGGGAAGAGTTTAAGAATACATAAGAAGTAGTTACTATTTCTTAATATATTTAACTAAAGTTAATTTGTACTTGTTCACCGATCATTTTGTAACATAGGCTAATGAAATGTAAATCTAACTTTTTTTTTCCTTGGTAAAAACAATTTACTAAATTGTCCATGAATAAATAAAGTTTCCACTAAAATTTGGGTATAGACTATTTAGAATGTTTTGGCAACATATAGAAACTATATAAAATAAGCCCCTCAATTATTAAAACCCAATGTGTTTATAAAATATAGCTATAAATCATAGTACATTTTTAATTTAGGAAAAAAGGATAATAAGTACGCACACGTACATTTGTTCCCATAGAGTGCCCAAAAACTATGTGATTTGGTTTATTGTATCTTTTGAATAATAGTAAAAATGTATCATAATCATAAGAAAGCCATGCAAATTGTTAGCATTCTACAAACACAAATCAAGACACATATATATATCTAAATGGAAATTGAAACTGCTGACTCACATCCTGATGAATTTGCTCAGGCATGAAAGTCCAATACAAACATCATTAACCGTACTTGAGTTTACCAATTTCTTTTTGTTGTGGTAGTAGAAACATGCACACTTCATCATAGATATAAAACACCCAAGACCAATTTTTTTTTTTTTAACATGGACTACAACATAAGAGCATCTCCAAGAGTCTCTCTAAAGTTTACTCACTAAATCATTATTTGAAGATCTTGGGTATTTGTTTTGTACACTGCAACAACTTTTGTAAATCTTGTGCAAAACTTTGTGTGCACTCTAGCTTGAGGGTGATTCTCTTTCTCAATCTTTGGATAGCGACAAATGTAGAATAGAGAATGTTTGTATTTGGAGATCCAATTAAAAGGCTGTTTGGAGAATGTCTGTATTTGGTGATTCTCTTTCTCAATCTTTAGACGCAAAATTTTTCACCAAAATCTCCATTCCTATAAATTAGGAAATATATGAAGAGTCTCTTCGAGTTGCTCTAAGACCAAATATTTGGATTGTAGTACAGTAGTAGTTGACTTGTGTTGATATTTTCACCTTATTAAACTGTAGTTTTGCTACAAATTGATACTGTTTTTTTTTTTTACAAAAAATCTATCGTCCATGTCAAAATATCTCCCTTCACAATCAAATACAGAAGACTACACAATAATAACTCAATAACGACCACATGTTTTGTGAAATTTCATAAAGTGATTTAACTAATTTATGTTGTTCTATGTTTAAGCAACAAATAAGATTAGATCTCCTCATATCCAAGAGCCCTTCTAAATTAAACTTAGTCCTCGTAGGGTGCAACTTAACAAAAATTCTCCATTTAATATTCCGTTTCTCCAAGTGGAACCTTAAATAACATATAGGGTGGACAATATGTCATTGTCACCCCCAAATTGAACGGACATAATGGAAGATTTATCATATCGCTAAATATACTATGTTGACGGTGGAAAATGTTGGATGGTGATTTTGCATACACGTTAAGGATTTGAGTGGTTGTATAGGGAAATTAATGTTCGATATGTTCTACACGCATTCTTTCTTAAGGACTGTACTGAACTATTTTTAGGCAATGGAAATTATTCTTTGCTTACGAATAATTCAAAGGTACCGCCCTTTTATTTTCCCACAAAAAGTTTATAAAAATAATACTTTAGTTACATTGTTCAATTAGAGAAAAGGTTCAAAAAACTAATACTTTAGATACATTGTTTTTAGAGATACGTGGATGTATTACCTTCATGAATGCGACTTCGTACACACATTGCAAATTAGCCATTGTACGGTCCAAGCTCTGATCTTTCTACTTGCATTAGGTCTGCATCGAATATTTCCTGTAATAGGAAAAATAAGCATAAGACAGAAATAAAACATATTATTTATATATAAAAAAATATTTTATAGGTAGAGGAAGGTCACCAAAAAATTGCCATGGTCTATTGGTCCGGATGATTTTTTTTTTTCAGTTAAACCAACCTTGCTAATTGCTATTTGCATGACTGCCCATTGTTGCATCACTTGCAAGATGCATCTTCCCCATCTTGGATAGGTTGACATCTCATGTAATGCATTAGTGATGCAACGTAACCTTTAGATTAAGCACCTAAAAAACTAATATTTAGTACATTATTCAATTAGAGAAAAAGTTAAAAAAAATAATACTTTAGATACATTGTTTTTAAAGATATGTGGATGTATTAAACCTTCATGAATGCGACTCCGTACACTCATTGCAAATTAGCCATCGCGTACGGTCCAAGCTCTGATCTTTCTACTTACATTAGGTCTGCATCGAATATTGCCTGTAATAGGAAAAATGAGCATAAGACAAAAAATAAAACATATTTTTTATACATAAAAATATTTTACAATAGAGGAAGGTCACCAAAATAATTACCATGGTCTATCACCTTGCTAATTGCTATTTGCATGACTGCCCATTGTTGCATGATGCATCTTGCCCATCTTGGAGAGGTTGACATCTCATATGGATGTAATGCATTAGTGATGCAATGTAACCTTTAGATTAAGCATCTGAATTTCTGTAGTACAAAGCAACAGAGCAGCAGAATAAAATCCAGCAGAGCACCTGAATCACAAGCTGCGCGGTCACTTCTGTAACTTGGTAGGGAAAGACTGGTTCATGTGCATGTAGCTAGTGAATCTGCCCTCAACCACAAAGTTGTGTCCACACACATGCTTGGCGTCTTCAGTGGCCAGGAACACGGCAGCCCTGTGCCTCGGAGGCGGCTCCGCCCAGCATAGCTGAGAACTTGTCCACCACCATTAGCGTGAGAACCGCGTAAGGCGAGATGCAGTTGATGCGGAGCTCGGCCACGGTGGCCTTGGCAATCCCCGGGATGACGGACTTGAACACCGAGTACGGGTACGTCCCCAGCCCGGCGAGGATGGATTGAACCCTCAGCCGGCAGCAGTGCCCGCATGCGGCGGCGCCAGCATGACGCACACGGCGTGCTTGATCCCCTGCCAGCGTCCCGTGCACATTCATGGACATGATGGTGTCGAACTGCATAAAGTCCAGGCTAGCCATTCTGAGACGTGCCGTGGGATAGTGCTAGCCCACAACGCCGGTGCTGTTGAGCTTGACGTCCTGCCGGCGGCATCCACAGCGAACCTGTCCTCCACGGCGACCTAGCATGGCACGAACAATCAAGAATTTATTGGCGTAGATAGATTGGATTAGGCAGCCACCGATATCTTTTATGCCTAGAAGATTTTTTTTTTTGGTTAAATCGGCAATTGTGGTATTATTAGTTCTCGGTACTCGTTAGATGCATTTTTCTCCTGAGAAAAGATATATTTATTTTTTAAAAAATCTATATGTAATGGCAGAGGTGGGTAAATTCTTAGATAACAAAATAGATCCAATGGTTACGGTTGGTTGTAGACTTTTGTTTTGATGGCCGGATGTTTCGATTAACGTGAGAATTTTTAACATTTTTCCTTTTTTTCTAAGCATCTGATGAGAGTTAACGTGGAGCTTTCGTTAGAGCCTCCAATTAGTAATAGTAAGATAAGATTGTAAGCTATCAAAAACAATGAAGTGTTGTCTAAAAATCATTATGTGGTAAAAGAATAAACGGGAAAGCTTTGAAATCATTCTGGTATGCACTATAGCGAGCGAGAAAAGTTCTATGATGTGATAACCAAATTAGTATAGAGCCAGTATGATACATCAGTATACGAAGGGTTAAATTCTTTGCGCCACAACACTATCTATTTGTAAACACAAAGGTAAGCCATGTGTCATGAAGTACTTCTGCAAAAACAAAAGAACTACAACTTGTTAGACTGACTCTGACAAGGATTATTTTCCTTGCCTCCCAAATCTTCTAATTGGCCAACATATATATATACTTAACCCTTAGCTTAGCGTAGCATAGGTAATCAACATATTGTAACTCCATCTCATCCGAAAGCAACATCTGCTTGTCTTGTCTAGTTTTTTTTTTTTTTTTTTTTTACCTGTTCCTTCCGATGTGCGATGGATGTTTTCTATCTATTTGATAAATTACACTAAGGAACTGTGGTTATATAAAAAAAAACAATGTCTTCTACGTTTAGTCCACTGTCTACTTAACTGCTCTGTTCTGACGAGTTCCTATGGCGTGTGTATATATGGCTTCAGTGGGATGGATAGATCCTCAAACCTTTTTGTTTGTTGCTGTGGCATTGACGTGGAGAGCTGGTAGGACTTGCTGGAAGTCCCTCCATTTAGTTCAACACTTCGACCTCTCCAGGTTCTGGTACGTTTCCTTTACTCTGTCAAGTTACTAGTCTCGTCCATCTTTAATTTTGTATATTGATATATTGATGAGTATCTTGCTTTCGGGGTTTTACTTTTTTGCCATAGCAATGCCACTTTTATGGACACTCTTATTTATTTGCCACTCAAACCCCACATGTCAGTGATCCAGATGGTCCCACTTGTCATTGACACATAGCTGGTTTGCATCCGTAAGAGTGACAAATAAATGAAAAATCCAAGCTCGCAGGATTCTATAAGTTGCATTGCTTTGGTCGATCCTAATGGCAGAGCTGGTCGGTTCTGCAGTTGCCCAGGAGACTATTAGCCAAGTCCTATCAAGATTCAAGGACAAGTGTGAGCAGAAGTCAGAAGCAAAGGACCAGATGGGGAGGATGGAGATGGCGCACATCAAGCTGGAGGCTACCCTCGAGACGTCTAACAGGTGGAATATCACCACCAGGGTGCCATTGCTATGTTGGCGAAGCAAGCTCAAGCGCACCGTGCAGGAGTGTGACCACACTCAGCGCATATGCAGGCAGCGCCTGCAGGAAGAGGAGGAGATGCAGGACAGTATAAGGAGCTCCTCTAATATGTTTACTTAAAGATAGCAATGCTCTGAGAATAATTTCCTTCTTACTCTGAATTTACAGCTCTCTAAGAGTATCAACATAGTTGGGGTTGCAGTAAGCTGTCTACAGCTATTCAAGCCACAACTGAGCTCTCAACAGTCGAGACCGTGAAAACAAAGCTCACCCAGCTACCAACACAAGACTTGTGCTGGGTATCCAATGTGTATTCCTTTTGTAGCTGTCGTGAAGACCAAGACAATCTTTACACCATATGTTTTAAATGGTTTTGGCCCAACCCACTTTGTTGTCGACAATAAGATCAGCACTACCTCGAGAACTACAATGCCACAAGCCCATCATCAAAATCGTTGCTTTGTGATATATACCGGGAACCAGTTATGAAACTGTTTCTGTTAGGCCACGACTCAGTCCCAGTTGGGAACAACAGGCAGAGAATAGTGGCCGATGGAGAGAGCGAAACACTAGAGGCTTTCTTCCTTATCTGAAACTTGGAATGCACTTCTGGCCCCATACCTCCTTCGAAGATTTGTCTGCAAGAGTTGGGGGTTCAACAACGGAGACAATCAACGGGGAGGCCGTGCAACAGGGCAGCTTGTATGCCAACATTTCCTTTCGAAGAGCAGGCCAAGATGATGTTTCCAAAGGCGGTAGATTGCCTTGGTGGGAATGTTGCAGCTACCTCATATCAGACGTTGTGGAAGTCCAAGCATGGCAGCGCATACCTTCGGGTAGAGAAGATCACACAAACTATACTGTCCAGTTGCAAGGATCAGTAGTGGACTCAATCCAGAAAGAGAAGCGATTGCCCCAGCCGTTATTATTCAAAACTAATTCATGTGTCCAAGATTGTCCAGTCATGTTGCTCTGTCTTCGCAATATCATAGATCTTTGACGAGGAAGATAAGTCATTGAGCACGTTCAATGCATAAATGATTGAGTACCAAGTGTGTGCCATTTGGGAATTTAGCTTCTACTAGACAGTTCAGATCGATACGTTGGCTGTCAGATTTTGTGTGTTCGTCTTACTGTTTGTGCATGTAAGCATTGTTATGTAATTATGCTTTTTTTTTAGATAACTTCATCTATCTGAAGATAGAATCAGACCAATTAAATCTCACACAAAACTTAGTTTTGGCTGTAAACACAAGACAGCCTCACACACGGACACAAAAAGGGAAGAATCAGACCAATTAAATCTCACACAAAACTTATTTGGCTGTAAACACAAGACAAGCTCACACACAGAAACAAAAGGGAAAAGTTCTTAACTAAACAAAACCAATGTGTCTCTGCGAAAGCCACCCATTGGACCGAAGAAATCAAGAGCCAACATTTCTAGGTGCGAAGCCACAAAGGTCATTTGGTCCTCAAGATCCTCATGCCTTTGCAGATTTGCCCATTGGCGTAGCCAATGCGTTCCTCAAAATAGTACATGTAAAAGAGATTTTGGTCTACATTTATCAAAAACCATCTTGTTTCTAGTTAACCAAATTGCCCAAAGAAGAGCTACAACTGTTGTTAATAATAATGCATTATACTTTTTGTTGCCCAATTTGGACCAATTGTAAAACAAATCATTTATACTCAAAGGTGGGGCAATTTCAAATAGTATATGTATAGAATGCTAGAGAAGTTTAGCATGAAAACAATCAAAAGAAGGTGTTGAATCAATTCTAAGGAGCGACAGAAAGAGCAACTAAGATCTCCATGCCAGTTTCTCCTTGCCAAATTATCTTTGGTCAAGATTACACCTCATTTTAAATACCACATAAAAACCTTAATTTTCATAGGTAAATTTGTTTGCCAAATATCCTAGGACACTCTCACCCCATTGTTAATTAACGTAGCATACAAAGACTTGACGTGAAGGTACCCGAGGCTCTTAAACCCCAAACAAACACATCTCTTTCCTCACGTAAGTGAACATGTTGTAGAGAAGTTACTATACGGTTTCAATTGATCACGTTTGCTCCCACTAAATTCGTTCGAAAAGAAGTATTTAGTCTTTGGAGCACTCATTACATTGGCTACAGTATCTTGTTTTCTCCTTACAATTGTTAAACAACGCTAGGAATCTTGTTTTGAGTGGTTTGTTGCCCAGCCAAGTATCTAATCAGAACCTTGTTTGTGTCCCATCATTTACCTTAAAATGATCTAACTCCATAAAATTGTCTTTAATTTTACATTCGTAAGACTCTTCCAAAAGTGTGAATCAGTTGGTTTCTTTGTACAACTCTCTAGAGTTTTATCCTTAATGCACTTATTTCTTAATAGATCTTGCCATAACCCTTCATCATTTAATAATTTGAACAACCACTTACTAAGTAGACACTTATTTTGAATCTCCAAATTTAGAATCCCAAGACCCGCTTGGTCTTTAGGTTGCAGCAATACCTCCCATTTGAATAGAAGCGTGATCTAAAGCAATCAATTTTTTTCAAGACTCCTTTCAATAATTCAAAGAAGGACATCATAAACATCGGTAAATGAGATAGCATTGAGTTTATAAGGACCAACCGACCCTGTACAGAAAGGAGTTTGCCTTTTCAACCACTTAATCTTTTTCTATTCTTTCTTCAATGATTTTCCAATCTTTATTGTTTAATTTTCTAAAATGCATAGGCAGTCAAAGATAGCGAAATGAAAACTACCAATGGCACAACCAAACAACTGCGAATAAAACTCTTCATGTTCTTTAGCTCGGCCAAAATGAAAGACCTCACTTTTATGAAATTTAATTTTTAAGCCGGATATTTGTTCGAATGTGCTAAGCAGAAATTTAATATTAATTGCCTTTTCGACATCGTGGCTCATAAAAATCACAAAGTGTCATCCGCATACTTGAAGTATTGATAGGCCATCCTGAACTAAATGAGGAATTAACCCTTCTATTTGACCCACGTTTGCTCGGCAATGAGTATGGCCAACATGTCCACCACTATGTTAAATAGTATAGGAGGCATGGGGTCACCTTGCCTTAAACCTTTTGGTTTGGAAGTAAGATCCCAATTGATAATTAACCTTAATATTGACATTGCCTCCTCGTGTGAAATGTTGTATCCAATTGCACCACTTATTTGAGAAACCTTTCATGCGTAATGCTTGTTGTAAAAAACTCCACTTTACTTTATCATAGGCTTTTTAAAGTCGATTTTGAAAATCACACCATCTCTTTTTTTTAGTGTAGTTCCTGAATAGTTTCATGTAAAATTACCTTCCATAATGTTTCTACCATCCAAGAAAGCCGATGCGAATCGGTCTTATAATTTTTTGGGCTATGATATTTTTTTTAGATAAAGGAAAATATATTTCGGCTTGATCATCCGAGGATGCATCACGCCAATAAAATTACAACCGAAAAACAAACAAGTGTTACAAGTAAGACCAAAGTCACCCGAAAAACACTTGGTGCACTTTAAAAAATAAAACAACTAAAATTCAACCACCATTGGAGACTCAGATCCTCGTAACCAGGCGTGTGCGATGAGCGCCACCTTGATGCCAGCGCCGGCCGACATCCAAGGGATCTTCCACAGCGAAGTCTCCAACGAGAAGATGCCATCCAAAGACGCCAACGCCGCCCCAACCGAACGGGTGTAGGTTTTCACCGTAGAGGTCGATCCACTTGAAAAGGCAAAGTGCCTCCAGCGAGGAAAGTGGCGCCCTCGGCGTCACCGCCCGTCGAACTAGTGAGCGGGCAATGCCATGTCCCCAGGGGCCACGCTATTCACGCCAACCGCGGGCGATGTGCACCGTCGCGAAATACTGATCTTGAAAATGCCGATGTCCACCGCCATCCTCGCCGTCCCTTTCCATGACACCTCCACCTTGACGAATCGTGGAAGCGACCATGGCTGGGCCACCGGTTTTGTCCCGACACGGCCAACCCAATTGCTTCCCGTCGCCGCCATCCGAGAACACCGCCACCATGGTCGACATACTGCGGCGCCCATCGTCCCGGGGTCGCCGAATCAGCCAAGACTGGTTCTCGGCGCCCGGATATGGGCGGGTCGATCGTGCCACCATGGGGTAGGATTCACCTCCCGCCCAAATCCTGCGCTCCTTTGCCCTTCATCACGTCGTCCGCATCGCCTCCAAATCCCCGGCCCGAGTAAGACACCGGATCCAGCCTCTAGGGTTGAGGATCCGATGTCCCACGCCGCCACCATGAACGCTTTGCGGACACACACCAAGTGCGGGCGCTGGATCCGGCCGCACGTCCGATCGCCACCCGGACACAAAGAGCGCCTTTCTTTGCGCCACGCCGAGGAAGAAGGGGAAGACGGGGAGACAAGCGCCACCGCTTACACCTTGCGCCCGGCAGGTTTCCGCGGTCTTGCTGCGGCAGGAGGCGGCACGCCTGCCGAGCACCACGCTGCTTTCGCCGAGACGTGGATTACCACGCCATCGCCGCCAAACACCATCGCACGCCGCCAAAGCGGGAGGGAGCCCGCCGCCGCCATCCCCGCGAGGCCGTGCGGCCTTGCCGACGGCCCCCCCCGGGGCGGCGGCGCGGATGAGGAGTGGAGGAGGGAGGGGCGGTGGCTAGGTTTGGCCGCCGCCCGAAGTCGCCCACGTGGGGGCGCTTCGGGGGCCGTTCGCCTCGGCTTCCGAGAGGCCAAACGGGAGGGAGGGGCCGGCTATGATATTTAATCTATTTATTGCTATCTCTCGGTGAAGATTTTTGAAAGAGACATTCAATAAACAGATGGGCTGTATTGTTGAACAGTTCTTGCATCCTTCTTTTTGGGCAACAAAATTATATTACCGAAGTTAAGACGATTAAGAGGCAAATTTCCTTGATGAAAATCAGAAAATAAAGCCATCAATTCATCCTTAATTACCCCATAACACCTGATAGAACTCCGAAGGAGAACCATCGAGGCCAGGTGCTTTGTAATGCTCCATTTGAAAAATAGCCGCTCTGACTTCTTCCTCAGAGAATGGCTCAGTTAATAACTCATTTTCTAGAGAAGAGACTTGAGGATGTCATCTGTTAGGGATTCATCTAAAGAAACCGATGAATCTTCGGTAGACTAAAAACAGGTTCTTATAATAACTTATAATATGCTTCTTAAGTTGAGCATCACCAGTTATTAAGTCATTGCCATCCTCAATTTGGAAAATACGAGTTTTCCGATGCCTAGCATTGACTACTAGGTGAAAAAAATTTAGTGTTGGCGTCACCTTCCAACAAATGTTTTACTTTAACCCTTTGGTACCACTTAAGTTCCTCTTCTCTAAGCAACTCAGCTAGTCTTTTTGTTTAACATATATTTTAAATTCCTTTCCGACTCACTTAATAGGATAGTCTCTTCCTTTTTATAGAGCTCATCCAACTTGTCTAAAAGATTAGACTTTTCCTTCTTGTAAACCCCACTAACATGTTTCGCCCAACCTCTAAGGTATTGATGGAGTTTTCTAATTTTCGTTTTGCCACCTTTCTATGGGTGAACCGAAAGTGGTGGTACTTTTGCCATATCTCTGTCACCATCTCACGAAAATCGTCTGTTCACAACCAGCCAAGTTCGAACTTAAACTGTGGCTGACAACTTGAGGACGATTTATTAGTTGAGAAGAGTAGAGGTGCATGGTCTGAAATCTCTCTAGATAGAGCATGAACCGTGGAATGAGCATATTTTGACTCCAATTCTGTACACACTAGAACCCTGTCTAATTTTTCAAATGTTTGGTTTGGTAAATTATTAGCCCAAGTACATTTCCTTCCGGTTAACTCTAATTCTCGGAAGTTTAAAGCATCAATTACTGCATTAAATAAAAAGAGCCATCTATCATTATAATTGTCATTGTTTTTCTCGTCTGGTCTATGAATAATATTAAAGTCGCCACCTATTATGATAGGTATAGCATCCTTTGAACATACTCGTGCTACATCTGACAAGAAATTAGACTTATAGTCTGCCTGTGTGCTGGTCCATAAATTGAGATTAAATTAAAAAGAAATCATCTTCTTTATTCCTCAGTTTGAACCGAATAAAAAAATCCCCTTCCTCTATTTCCCCAATATCAAAAGTTGAGGACACCTAAGATCATGCCATATTATAGAACTAAATGGATAAAACTGAATAGAGGTCAACAAAAGAACAGAGAGTGGAGATCCGGAGGATAGTTGGGAAGTTTCCCAACTTGTGTCCATTGGTTTTGTCCATGTAAAACCTACCTCTCTCCAATTAATCTTCAATATGGTATTAAAAAGTGGGTTGATGGTTTTGTTTGTTCCACTCAGTTTCTATGCACATAGCTGGCTGCAGCTCTTATATGTTCTTGTTGCTGGTGAGGTGGTTGTTGATTGCAGATGTATCCCATGAAAATGAAGATTTGTAGGCATTATAGTGGGCGTCGAGGTCTACCATCTTAGAGTTTTGTCGTCCCCATCGTCCAGCGACTCTCATCGATGAATCACCTCGACATATTTCTGAGTTGGACGATGGGGATGACAGAGCTGGTCTCTAGGCCGGGCCGAGGGGGCGGCGGGTGATGATGGCTGGGGAGGCGGCGGGGCTGAGGAGGCTCGACACGGAGGGCGGAGCAGGTGGTGGAGGCCGCCGGGCGGTGATGAAGGCTGGGGGGAGGCGGCGGGGTTGTGGTGGCTCGGGACGGCGGGCGGCGCTGGTGGTGGAACCTGGCAGCGGTGGAGGAGGGGTGGAGGCCTGCGGCGGGCATTTCTCGTGGGTCAACTGAATAATAACCACTACTGAAACCGAGCATAGTGCACTGATTGACGCTAGGGAGATCATAAGGGATTTGGACAAATGCCTATTTTTTTTTTTTCATTTCTGCAGTAGATATTGAGCATGAAGGTAAATGCAGTTGACGTATTCCGCCAGACCGCACAAAACTCATCATTACTGTTCTATACATTTGGTTGGTTGTACGCTTTTGACAACAGATGTCTTCTTTCTACAAGATGAAACCATCGTGTTAGACTCTGACTCTGACTCTGACTCTGACTCTGACAAGGATTATTTTTCTTGCTTCCAAATCTTCTCAGTGACTCAGTCAATAATATATACACCCTTAGTTTAGCGTAGGCAATCAATCCAAATTTGACCGACGAATAATTTAAAACAAGCAATATTGATGCACATCAACAATGAAGTAGCAGTAACAATATATTTGTGCTTACCATTTATCATAATATACTAAGCCAATCCGACAATTAAAACAATAGAAGATTGTTAGGTGTTGACAAAACACAATCCTTAAGCACGAAATCCTCACTAAAAAAGAAATAAATCATTTATTTTAAGCAAAAGAATTATATAATGTATCATTGAGAATTTGAAAATAGGTGCATTACCTCTTATAGATCTTATCTGCACCCTTTTTCCTTCCATGTTCATGAAGCGATTAACCACAACATCATTTGTAACTTTGTTTAATTCTTCTTTCTCCACATAGCAAATAAGTCTATTACTCAAGTGTGCATCACCCATGCGATCACTAAGAGTTGTTTTCACAATCTTCATCCCGGAAAATATTTTCTCCCAGCATTTAAAGTAGCAATGGGCAATACCAACACAAGTTTCAAAAGTCGATAAACCAATGGATAACAAATATTTTTTTTTGTTGCCACCATTCTTTGTGAAAGCTCACTGATAGTATTTATGTTGGAGAATCGATTGTCTTCCTTCACATCAGCAATGTAGAGGCCAAGATGTTGCCTAAGATCCCTCAAATCCATAGAGCTAAAATAATCAGGATATAATTTTGCTAAGTTTACCAAACTTTCCACATCAAAGTCATGAAATGAATCTCTTGGATTGAATGCAGCTGAATAAACAAGCAACTCAGCTTGTCTCACTAAATCTGCTATTAAGCTCTTGGACAAGCCAATCTATAACCTCATTAAAATAGTCCACTTCATAGTGATGTTTGTTTGTGATTCCAGATGCCTTCCTAGACCTTTTTGGGATCAACATATGCATCTTCCATTTCTAACCTTGTAATATCATGCATCTCACAAAACTCATTTACTTCATCTAATAATTTACTCCACCCATCTCTTCTAAGGTTACACAATTGTAATCTAGTTGATTGCAAACAGTTCATAGCATTCACAATGCTTGATCCTTGCGTTGTAATGCTAATGACAAAGTGTTTGTGATGGTTAGTGTGGTCAATAGGAGATGCAAATAAAAGACAAAGTCAAAAGATTGGAAATAGATTAAAAGATTTGATGTTTGGTCTCTATTTTTCCAATCTTGTCATCCTTTTTTCACAAACTGTAGCACTTCAACAACTGTAGAAAATAGGTAAACAAGACTTTAAAAAGTCTTATAATGGGAACTCCAACGAAAGTATCACTAGTACCGAAAATCATTTTTGTGGCGGGCAAAAACCTTTTTGCGTGGCGGGCATGGCTGCCCGTCACTAACGAAAGGTCACGGTTGCGCCACGGATAAGAGTACAAGCCGTGGCGGGCAACATAACGCGCCCGCCCGCCAAAATAAACTTAACCATTGCGGGCGCTTTTATGATGCCCGCCACGTTAAGTCTATTATGCGTGGCGGCGCCTTATGTTTCGCCACGCCTTTGATTTTTTTTTAAAAAATAAAATGCTATATACATGTACATATACATATACATATACATATACATATACATATACATATACATATACATATACATATACATATACATATACATATACATATACATATACATATACATATACATATACATATATCAATCCATACACACATATATATAAGAAAGACAGATACTCAAATATATATCATATATACATATATATACATCGATTCATATATACAAGTTTCACCGATCGATCCATTCGTTCATATCCAACAAGTACTAGTTAATTACAACTTTCATACAAAAATTGCGAGCTATATGTTGACTGGATGAAGATAGTCCTTAAGCCCTAGCTCTTCCCATCTCCTTAGCGGCGCAAACTCTGGAAACATCCCCAGCTCACTGTCCACATTGAAGTACGTCTGGCCTTCATGAACTACCATGTCTAGAACAAACTTGCGGATATGTCGCTATCAGGCTTTGAACCGCATCTCGTCGGTTGCTTTTTGTATTATCCCCGTGAACTTGTTCCTTGAGTCCTTGAGCCGCTGTCGGTATTTGGATTTGTACCTTTTGCGTGCTCGAGGTACTCACAGACGAAGAATCCACACAAGTTTGATCCGTATGGTTGTTTGAGGCACTGCACACAATAAACCAGTGTTATTAGTAATATCGAAGCAATAGCTAGGTAGTCGTACCAAGAAAAACTATGTTTCATTTACGTACCAGGAAATCTCGCCTGATTTTGAGTGTCTCTCCATTGCGCGCTTACACTTCTCGGACCGTCAATCCCAAAGATTCGGATCCTTCAAGTACCGCTTGTAAGAGCTGTATGAAATGCACTATATTGTCAACGATATATGATATTCGACTCTAGTATATAATTGACTAAGGAGTTCATCGATCACTTACAATCTCAAGACTTGTTCAAAGTGTCGGTGAGCCGTGCGGGTTTGATGAGCCTTGTAGTGAGTCAAAGACAACGGCCCTCCCGTCCTGAGGATAGATCATGAAACAGATCCAATGTCCTACGAGCCCTATTCCGTATTGGTAAGGCGCCGTAATACAATGATACCCATTTGGCTTGACCTTTTTCATTGCTGATGTCACGTACTCGCTACTTCCAACTTCTTAGCTCTTTCTTGCTTTTTTCAGATCTTCTATTTTTCCTCGTCCGTCAAGTTCACCAAGTCGGGATGGTCCTTTCTTAGTTTAAAACCGATGATCTGTCTCTCATTAATGTGCGATGGAGAGAGGTAAATAATACCATTCTTTAACTTGTGGCTGCATCGGGCTCAACCTACAAGGACATGTGGCGTGGCATAGGTACCTTTGAAACAAAGAATCTATATACGGATGCAAGGGACATGTGCAAGTAAAATTGCGCTTACATAGCAAACAAGGTGACTTGGGCAACGTCAATGTCCTCGTTGACGAAGTAGTCTCGACACGCCTCTTGAATGTAACCAAGAACTGGACATCGGTGTGGTAGTGGAAGCACTCCATACGAAGAAGGACACCGGCTATGCAATCCACGCTTTGCGCACTCTATGTACCACGCATGGAACTTCGAAGTCTCCCGGTCCTGCGGCATCGATGAGCCGGGCCTTTGGTATCATGTACTTCCCAAACTCGAAGCGAGCGGGGCATTCGTCCGAGACAAACCCGACATGAGGTGGGGATTTTGGCCTGCAAAAGCGGCGGTACAAATGTTAGCTACGGTTGAGAAAAGAAGTAGCTAATAACATATTACAACTCGTTATTTCAGCGGGGCATACCTTTCGGATCGAACATCTATTACGGGGGGCCTCTTGGGTGACGGGTACTTGTTGGCTACGACCTCCTCTTCATCGAATGTCGGCTTCTTCGGTGGTAGAGGGCATTTGCTAGGTCCAGCTCCTCGCTACGCTTCCCCGGCGCTTGAGGTGTTGTCCATTGGAGGCCTTTAGTGTAGATGGGTGTCTCGTTCCCTATTCTCTCCTCAGGATCTGGCACTGTGTTTTCGCCAATTGCTTCCTCGAATATCGGCTGCCCCTCATGTGCCGGCTCCTGAGGTGTCGGCTCCTGAGGTGTCGGCTCCTTAGGCTCCTCGGGTGCCGGCTCCTCCGTGTCGGCTCCTTAGGCTCCTTAGGTGCCGGCTCATTAGCCGGGTCGGGTCCTTAGGTGGAGCCGGGTCCTTAGCGGGGGTACTGGAACCATGAGGAGGGTCGTTGCCTCCACCGTCCCCACCATCTTCATCATCATCGGAAGAACCACCATAGGGGTCGGTGGCACTCGGGTCCTCTTTGTCTTCTTTGGTGTACCGGAAGGTGAAGTCAATTTCGACATCTTGAGCACAATGTCCACCTTCAGCCATAGTAGGTTGTAACACAGAGCAGTTCCTAGAGTATTGACCTCGTTATGACCGGGATAGTCCAGCTTCCGGTCTTCATATTACGCGCCATCGCACCCAATGTTGACTTTCAAGACATTCGGAGGGATCTCGTGCGCCGTACTCTTTGCAAGATCCGGAGGAAATACCACCCCCTCGGACACTGGCTTCCTCTTGCCCAACCTGCCGACAGGTATCAACAATACGCTTTGTGTCTCTTCGGTGATATCATCCATCTGGGTCTGTTCGGTCAACAAAGCAGAGTCTTCTTTGGGGTTCTTTGGGTGGGCATCGGCATACCGGCGTTGCGGAACATCTGGTTCGGACTTCGACCATCTAGGGTCGTTGCTCGTGAGAGCCTCTTTGATGGATTTGGGTGATCATTTGTTGCAAGGCCTCATCACGGCCTTCTGTCTCGGACCCTCCTTGTACCTGCGCCTCGTGTGACGCTGGGCAGCATCCGACCGCCACCAGCCCACCGTCGCCCAACTCTTCCTGGAGCTCATGCCACGGACGCGGCTGCGATGCTCGGGGTTTCCCAAGGCCAACGTCAGCGCATCGTGTCCCCGACGAATCTCGAGGGTCCCGCTGTTCTTAGCCGTAGTGGCCTCTATGACCTTCTTCTCGACCTCCTTCATCTCGGGCTTGGGCCTCGGCTTCTTGGGCTTGTGGCCGTAGAGGAAGTCGAGTCCTTTCATCACGGCCCTCGTACGGATCCGGCGGCCCCGGCTTCTGTCTTCTCCTTTCTTGCCCGCCACGCCCCGGCTTGTGTCCGACGTACCCAATATCGCCCATGTAGTGGGGCAGTTTGTTCCGTTTGGCTAGCTCTGTGAACTTCTCGCTCTTCGCCTTTGCTTCGGGCGTGTTTAGCCTTTTGCAGAACTCTTCCCATATTTCTTCGTCGATCATGTTGTACTTGGTGAAGGGTAGGCGTCCTTTCTTGAAAGTCTACGTTGAGCCTATACTTCCAGTTCGGAAGCTTCTTGCTGCGAGGATGTATACATGCTGCTCCACCTTTTCCATATCGGCGCCTTGCGGATCACGGAACCATTTACGTATCTCGCCCCACACCCGGAACTTGTCGGTGTTGGGGACGGCTTTCCGATCTCCCAAAAAGAATGCAGACCTTATCTTTCACTAAACATGAGATTTGAGTGTTGTACCAGCGGCAACTTTAGTGGGCAGCAGTGGCTCGCCCTGCGGCCCCAACTCTTGAATGACAAGGACCTCATCGATCTTCTTGTGCCTCCCATGGTCTCCCCTTCTCCGCTTTGGCTTGTCTCCCTTTGATTTGCCTCGAAGAGGTGGTCGTGGACGTAGGGGGTTGTTGCTCGAGCCGCTTGTGGAGGGAGCGGTGGCAGCTCGTTCAGCCCTGTACTTCCTTAACCCGACACTTCTTGCCGTGCTTCGTCCCTCGGGTTGAAATTAGGATCTTCTTCCTCCTCTCAGACGTTTCCTTCTACCCTTACACGGGCTATAATGACGCTCCGCTTGCGTCTTGGGAAGTACTAGAGCTGCCTGGGAGCTAAGCGACTCCCATTCAAAGCGACCTTGAGGCTGGTCTTGTTCATTCGCCATTTCAAGCTACAAATATATAGTGCATTACTACTAGTATATAGGACGAGTAGACAAGCGTAATTCAAAATTGCAGTAAAGAGAGAAATGAAAAGATTGGCTCGAGATATAGCCCCCTTGTGATCATCCACATCGCTTCTAAACTGGTTGCTTTGTACAAGCCGTCCTAGTTTAGAAGCTTCCAATATAGGGGACATTCAATCATCATAGCCGCTGCCTCAGCCCCCAATAATTAAGTTCATGTCATTGCATATATGCCACTGCCTCAGCACTAATGGGTTCACATCATTGCATATATGTTCAAAACAACAGCCCCATGCCAAGCTTAAAAAATAATAGTAGAGTACAAGCAAAAAAAGAGTCCAAATTGGCTAATATGTCATGTCCAACATAAAAAATTGCAGAAAGGCAGCTTTACTGAAAACAACTAAGGCAACTTTACTGAAAACAGCTAAGGAGATGCATCATAGTTAAGGGAAGTAATCACAGTCCATATACAAATAGGGTAGCTAACCATAGGGTAGCATTGACAGCAAATAGGTAGCAGTCCAAAACAGCTATACTATATATATATGTGACTATATATGTAAGGGCAACAGTCCAAAACAGCTAGACTATATATATGCAAGAACATGAAAATGGGTGGTTTAGGCATCATAGTTAAGGGCAATGACAAATTAAGGGTAGTGACAAATTAAGGGCAGCAAATTAAGCTAAGTCATATATAGAGGGCAGTGGTTTAGGCATCATAGCAACATTTATATGCTCGGTTTCAAAATGCATCACAGGTAGCAACATATATAGAGGGGGGGCTTTGGGCTTGTACTAAAGGCACAATAACAAAGCACTATTGTGCTGCAAAGATGGCAACAGCCATACACATGAGGGGGTGAGCTTTGGGCAGTTTTTAAAGAAATGGAAACTGTCAAGAGCACTTAAAAAAGAGTCACAGTTTAGGCTCCAGTTTAGTAATGTTGTGGTAAAGCCCTTTGCCATTTCAAATTAAAAAAGAGTCACAGTTTAGGCCAAAGAGAGGAATAGGCAATTGCAGTGACATAATTAAGCTCAGTGACATATATAGCATCATGGGCGTGATGTAAGTAAAATTGACATATAAAATTACAGTGACATAATTAAGCTCAGTGACATATATAGCATCATGGGCAGTGCCAAAGCTCAGTGACATATATAGCATCATGGGCAAAATTCACATATAAAATTGTAGTGACAAGCATCATGGGCAGCAAATTAATTCGCATCACGGGATAGAAGCACCATAAACCCAAAATAATTGCATCTTAATTCAAAGCGGGCAGAGGGAGAGGCACCAGCGGGCGGGGAACTAGGGCCTGAAGCAGCACTGCACCAGCAAAGACGGACCGGGCACCACGGGCAACACCACACCGGTAGCACCGAGGGTCACGCCAACACCACGGAGGAGGCGGTCGCCGGATAGGAGGGAGAGGCACCAGCGCGTCGCCCGTGACAATGGAAGAAGATGGAAGCAGGGTCACCGGCGGCGACTGGAAGACGGAGGCCAGCGGCACGGACGACGGCGATGGCGCGGTTGGCGGCCCAGCCGCGAGTCGGCGAGGGGGGGGGGGACGGGGGCGGCGGCCCGTGTCGCGAGTTAGGGTTCCACCGCGGCGGGCGTGGCGGACGGAGAAGGAGCGGGACGGGGACGCGGACGCCAAGCGCTGGACGAGCGAGCGCACGGGGGGATGGCGAGGTCACCGCGCGGTGGATCGAGGGCACGTGATTTGAAGGCGGCGGCGGCGACGACGAAAAAATTTGGGCACCTTCCGGGTTAGAATTAGAACCGGTGAAGGACTTAGGCAAATATTTAAGAACGCCCGCACTATTTATAGCTGGGCACTTTTGCGTGGCGGGCGCTCTAACATGCCCGCAATGCAAAATGTTTTGCGTGGCGGGTGGCTTAGGGCGCCCACAACGTGAAACATTTTGCGTTGCGGGCGGCTTAGGGGGCGCAAGCGGTTAACATTTTTCAGAAAAATGTTAGAAAAATATCTTAAAATGATTTTAAATGGGATAAAATTATGAAAAATGGTTATAAATTGAGAAAAAAAATCTTAAAATGGTTCTAATACCTTTCTTGATGAGTTCTATGACCTTTTTATTCAAATGTTTTTGAAAGTAGGTCGTTTAGTGCTCCATTTGACCAAGGTTTGACTAGGTCAAACTTTTGACTTTTTAAAAGTGTAGTTTTTCGAAACCCTAGACGGCCTCCATTTGAAAAGTCATGAATACCACTTTTTTGTTAAGCTCTCCAAGATCTTAATTTGGTATTAGGGTCGACTTTCCATTTTTGAATTTTTGACTTCTCGAAATTTGAAATTGAATTTTTTCACATTCTGACGACATTTCGAGGCCATAGATGGCCTAGGTTTGAAAAGTCATGAATACCAAAAGTTTATAACTCATCATGATCTACAATTCATATATAGGTCATTTTTTGCATCTCGAGAAAGTGTTACGAACAAGTAGTTCAAAAATGACAAGTCTCCCCCGTAGTTCCCGAAACTCGTGGAGATGTATGATTTTAGGACTATTGTTTTCAAACACTTTCTTAAATGCAAAATGACCTATACACCAAGTGTGTATCTTGATGAGTTGTATCACCTTTGTATTCAAATTTTTTGAAACTAGGTCGTTTAGTGCTCCTGTTTGACCAAGGTTTGACTAGGTCAAACTTTTGACTTTTTAAAACTGTAGTTTTTCGTGAGCCCTAGACGGCCTCCATTTGAAAAGTCATGAATACCACTTTTGTTAAGCTCTCCAAGATCTAAATTTGGTATTAGGGTGAACTTTCCATTTTTGAATTTTTGACGCCTCGAATTTTGAAATTTGAATTTTTTGCACATTCGGACGACATTTCGAGGCCCCGAGATGGCCTAGGTTTGAAAAGTCATGAATACAAAAGTTTATAACTCATCATGATCTACAATTCATATATATGTCATTTTTGCATCTCGAGAAAGTGTTACAAACATGTAGCTCAAAATTCAGAATCTTTGTTTTACATCAAAAACTGTAACTTTTCATTTTTCGCACGTGTCGTGTCACTACTACATTATTACATATCATTTTGCTGCTGGTGCTATGGTGGTCTTCTTCTCGCCATCGGGCGGGTCCGAGGCATCATTTTAGTCTTGACGGGATTGATTACGTCCTCAAGGGCCTTCATCTTTTCTCGGAAAATCAGAAATTTTGGAACTCATCATAGTTGTTGTATGTTTGGGACTCTAGACCCCATCGCCTCCCACGATCCGCCGCTTTCTGTCACAACAATATGTCTACTTGTGTTTCTGGCGTTCATATAGTAGGCTACTTGTGCGACATTGGATGCAAGCACCCACTGATTATCTTTGTACCAGACACTTTGAAGGTTCACGGTGGTTAGCCCATAATCGTCCACTAGAACTGCCTGTGGCTTGACCCACTGGCAACGAAAAACGGTTTTTGTAGGTGACCGCCATAGTCAAGTTCCCATATTTCTTCGACTTGTGCAAAGCATGTCATCTTCTCCCTCGTCTCGTTGTTGATGCCCTCATATCGAACACCGCTGTTCTGTGATGCGCTCTTCTTGTCCTTCTCTTTCATTGTGGAACCTATACCCGTTGACGTCATACCCTTGCCACGTGGTGATCCGCATGGACGGGGGCGACACAAGCTTCTTCTTTGTCTCGCATCATCTCACGGGGAATGTTCGCTCTTTGAGCCTTTGGAGGAAAGCGTTCTTGTGTTCCTTCTCGCCCATTCCTTCGAATTCGGGCGCTTCCAATTTGCACGGCGGACCTCTTTGAGGTGCTTTTTAACATATGTGTCCATGATCACCAATTGATGAAGGATGATGTAGTGAGCTTCTAGCACTGTTTGCCTAGGTACGTCGGTACGTGCTTTTCGCCCCGCGCACCCCATCCCCGAGGTTCTTCCTTCATGTTGATGTACTGGAAGCCCAATAGCCCTCCCATCTTTTATGTACTTCATACACCAGTTCACGGCCTCTTGGCTTGTGTATGCCTCAATCATCGAGCCCTCTGGGTAAGCGCGGTTATGAACGAATCGATTGAGGGTAGACATTAGTCACTCAGTGGTCCACATCGCCTGTAAGTACACGGGTCCGAGCTGCTCTATCTGATCAACCATGTGCATCATCAGGTGTGGCATGATATCAAAGAACGGCGGTGGGAAGCACATCTCTATCTGGCACATTGTTTCCGCGATGAACTCTTTCAGCGCAGGCAGATCGGCTTTGGCAATGACCTTTTGGGTGATTTGGTTAAAGAAGTATGACATCCTTGTGACCAGCATCTTCACGTATTTTGGACGAATAGCTTTGATCACAATTGGAAGAAACACCGTCAACATGATGTGAGCATCGTGCACGTTGAAGTTTGTCATCGTGAGGTCTTTCATGGATACCAGACTCTTGATGTTGGAAGAGAAACCGGTCGGTACCTTGATACCCCTCATCAACCGACACATAGCCAACTTTTCATCTCTCGTTAGGTTGTAGGCCGCACCTGGGAGTTCAGCTTTACCGTTCGGAAGCCGTGTAGCGTGAATTTCCGGTCGGATTCCCATGTTAACAAGATCTTGACGTGACTTGATACCGTCCTTCGTCTTCAACTTGATATCCATCAGGAGACCGATCGTGCTTTCGAAGACATTTTTCTCAAGGTGCATAGAGTCGATGGCATGGGGTGTATGCAGTATCTTCCAGTACTTTAGATACTTGAAGAAAATTGACTTCTTCTTGAAAGGAACGACAGGAGGAGGCGCTTCTTCGTCCTCTAATTTATCCCTCTTTCTCTTCGATGTCTTGGAGGTGCCGTCTTCCTCATCTTTCTTCTTCTTCTTTCCAAACTCGCACTCCAAGTCCTTCACCATGTCAAACACCTTCGGACCATAACCGGTCGGTGACGGCTGAGGTTTCGACTCGCCCTTGTTGTCAAAGTATATATTCATCTTCTCATCTCTGTACCTATGCTTACTGCAGAGGAAGCATCTGTGTTCCATGTACACCGTTTTGGTGGATCCCTTCAGGTAAGTGGAGCAGGTTTCTTTGATGCAAACTGTACAGGCGGTCTTCCCTTTAATCTGCCCCGATAATGAAAACAGGCCGGGGTAATCAGTGATGGTGACAAAGATGATGGCACGAAGAGTGAACTTCTCCTTGCGGTACGCATCAACCATCTTGACCCCATCATCAAATAGTACCTGCATCTCCTCCATGAACGGCTCCAGGAACACATCTATGTCGTTGTCGGGCTGCCTCGGTCCAGAAATCAGCATGGTGAGCAAAACATACCTCCGCTTTTGACAAAGATGTGGAGGTAGATTGTACATGGTGAGGACGACCGCCCGTCGGCTGTGTGTGCTGCTCAGATCTCCAAATGGGTTCATTCCGTCAGTACTCAATGCAAACCGAACGTTCCTGGGCTCTTGTGCAAAGTCAGGGTAGGCGGCGTCAAAGTCTTGCCACTACTTAGCATCCGAAGGGTTTCGTAGCTTCCCGTCATCCTTTAGACGATCGCTAGATGCATGCCAGGTCAAGTGCTTAGCATCCTCAGGGTTTCCATACAGAGCCTGCAGTCTATCAGTGACAGGAAGGTACCACATTGACAGCGCTGGACGTTTCCTCTGCGTGTAACCTTCCTCTTCCGCGTCCTGTGTTGACATGATCTTCTTCGCTGCCGCACTGGTTTTCTTCGCCCCCTTCTTCTTTTTTTTCGGCCGTCCTCCTTCCTCATCAACCTCATCATCCACGCGACATCCGGCATTCCTCTTGTATCGACTAGCACCACAAAGGCGGACAAGCCCCGGTCAAATTCTCATCTTGGTAGCCCCGATCACAGGATCTGATGGATTCGGGCGGGGCATCGAACTTTTTGAGCTTCATCGCCACTGGCCGGATCAACTTCTTGGCACGATACGTATTTGCAGGAACCTTGTTAGGCGTTGGATACGTGGTAGCAAGGTAACTTACAAGCTCATTGAAGCTAGTGTCAGACCAGCCATGACGAGACTTCAACATCAGTAAATTCAGGTTAAAACTCAGCGCCGTGCAACCCTTCGGACTGTCTTTGTAAAGCGGATCAATTGTTGCCTGCTTCATCTGTTTGAAGTTCTCCAACCATCTCAGGCACCCAAACAGAATGTCGTCCTCATCGAGTTGGTTGACCAAATCTTCAAAAACCCGGACATCCTCTGGCTGCATCATAGGAGTCTCTGCTCGCCGCCCCTCCATCACCACCACCGTCATCGCCGTCATCGCCAACGTCGGCCCGTGCTTTCGAATAAATCGATGGAATTGGACCGCCTGGTGGACTTTTTGTAATCTTGGATCGGCCGGGGACCGCCTCGGGCATGGATCGACCGGTGGATTGAAGGGTGGAACTTCTTCGCCATGAAAAGTCCGGACCAAATAGTCTTTTTGAAGCCATGCATGATTAGGTGAGATCGCACCAAGGTGTCATTGAACGCTTTGCATTCTTGCATTTTTGCGCAGGGACGTATAATCGGGCTCGTTGAATTATCTCATTATTGTCGCTTCGCACGACGAGCAACAAACTTCTTCACCTCATCAATGTATTCGTCCTCAATCCTCAAAGCATCTCATACATCCAATTGGGCTCGGTGTCTCTCCATCCCTGTCTCCCTACTCTTCCAAAAGCTACCGTTACATAGTACTCAAACCAAAAAAAAAAAAAAAGAGAAGAAATTCCACCATAGATCTAGATCTAGAGAAAGGCAGTTTTCTCTCTCCTCCATGGATCTAGACCTAGAGAGGGGGATGAAAAAGAGGGAAAGAAAGATGAAAAGAGGCAAAAACCGACCAATTAGTGTCTTCTCCTCCCCCAAATCAAAGCCAAAAGACCCAAATCAAAGATTTAGTCAAAATTTTGGTCAAAACCTCCCCCCCCCACAAGTTGGAAGAGGAAGATCCATGGAGGAAGAAGGAGGGGCGCCCGGCCCGATTTTATAGGCCTCGGGCCTTTTGCGCGGCGGGCGCCGCAACGGTTAAGATCATCTTTTGCGTGGCGGGCGCGTTAAAGGCGCCCGCCACACGGGAGTGCGACGCCTCGCGGCGGGGGGGCAGATCATTTCCGTGGCGGGTGCAAATTATGCCCGCCACGGAAATGATCAGGCCCTCGCCGCAAAATCGAATCGGTACTAGTGTATCTCCAGATCTTTGAAGACATTGCTCTTGATTTAACCCTCTTCCAGTTTCTAGCTTCCCACAACCTAAGGCCTTTGACACCTTTTCATGATTGATATCCCTAATCATGTCCCTTCTCTTGGCTGATCCACCCACCACATTTAGTAAACTATGAATCATGGTTAAGAAATTGCTAATACCCTTATGTTTTCTCACAATAGCCACAATAACTAACTGAAGTTGGTGAGCAAAACAATGAACATAATATGCTAACCTACTTTCTCTCAAAATTAATGATTGTAGTCCATTCAACTCACCTCGCATGTTGCTAGCACCATCATACCCATGGCCTCTAACTTTTTTAAGCTGAGCTTAAATTTTGCAAGTAGAGAATCATTAGATGACTTGAGACAAGAAGAAGAAGTTTCAGTCACATGCACAAGACCAACAAATCTCTCTTTCACAATTCCACGTTTGTCAACATACCTCAACACCACAGTACGATGGATGTTTCATTCTGTCCGTTCTATATAGACAGAGAACTCCGGTCAAAAATAAGATCTTCTAAGTTTAGTCCAACATCGACTTAACTACTGTCGCGCTCGTCGGTCCTTGTGCGTGGAATTCTGGGTCATACGATGGCAACCCCACGCCTGACGCGTTCACATGGGGTGTCTATATATCATTTCACTCTCGAGGTGAGGTCCTCCTGTCCTGCCTCCGTATTCTCTGGGCAAATTTCCAGGACGTGCTTCTCTCAGGCTCCTACAAATAAAGTGACTCGGGCTCTTACAAGCCACAGTTGGCATGCTCGGCAGGATAGTAGATTATCGAACTACTGTTGTGTTTGTTGCCGGGTGGTGTTGACACTGTACTTGACACACAGCTGGTAAGTACGACGCCAACAACTAGTTCGACCTCTCTAGGTTGCTCGTCTTGTCTATATCTAGTATATTCAAGGTTTTAAATCTGCTATCTCTGGCAATTATTGTTTGAGAAGAATTTAGCTAATTTTTTGGTATCTACAATTTATCTGTTAGCTGCCACTATAGCCCGATATATCCGACTAATTGCTGTTTTAGCAAAACGCTATTTAAACACTGATTACTGAGTACCTTGCTATTCTACAGGTCGAATTGCTCTGGTAGATCCAAATGGCTGCAGAGATGGTCGGTTCTGTAGTTGGCCAGGAGGCTGTCAATCATGTCTTATCAAGACTGAAGGACAGGTGTGAGCAGAAGTCAGAAACCAAGGACAGAGTGGAGAGGATGGAGATGGCGCACATCAGGCTAGAGGCTGCCCTCCAGACATCCAACAGGTGGAACATCACCACCAGCGCGCCACTGCTGCGCTGGCAGAGCAAGCTCAAGCGTGCTTCGCAGGAGTGCGACCAGACTCTGCGCAGGTGCAGGCAGCGTTTGCAAGAAGAGGAAGAGATGAAAAACAGTGTAAGGAGCTCCTCCTTTCCTAACCGGATCGCTTACGCTGCCAGGTCGTTCGTCTCATCCATCTTTAGTCGTGACGGTGAGGATGAGCTAAGTGGCTCAGCTGCCGTCCGGCGGTTCGAGCGGTTTGCGGATGGTGCGAGCGAGTTCTTGAGGTATGTCGAGCTTGGTGGAACACCATGCAGATATATGTTCTTTGACCCTCTTGTACGCCATCTTCTGGCTGGCAAAGCAACAAAGTATTGCATTGTTGGTGGGAGTCAACATCTGTCCCTTCTTCTACAGCCCCATAGTCTATTTGACCATGAGATGCAGGTTGCTCTCGCATTTTTACTTGAAGATAGCAATGCTTCAAAGAATAATTTCGTTTTTGGCCTTGAATTACGGCTCTCCGAGAGTACTGACATTGTTGGGGTTGCTGTAAACTGCCTACAACTGTTCATACCTCACTTGAGCTTAACAGTCGAGACCGTGAAGACAAAGCTCACCCAGGTACCAACACAAGACTTATGCTGGGTATCCTCTGTTTGTGAGTACCAAAACAATCTTTACAGCTCCTTTTCCAAATGGCTTAGACCAAACCCATTTTGTTGTCCACAACAAGATCATCACTATGCCTACAATGCCACAAGCCCCTCATCAAAATCATTGCTGTGTGATATTTACTTGGAACCAGTTTTGAATGTGTATCTGTTGGGCCACGTTGCACTCTCAGTTAGGAACAATAGGCAAAGAGCAGTGGTCGGTGGAGAAACAAGAGGCTCGAGAGACTTTCCTTATCTGAAACTTGGAATGCACTTCTGGCCACATACTTCCTCTGAAACTGTGCTACCTAGAGTTGGGGGTTCAGCAACAGAGACAGTCAACGGGGAGGCCGTGCAACATGGCAGCCTGTATGCCAACATTTCCTTTGAACAGCTAGGGAAGATGATGCTGCCAAAGGCGGTAGACTGCCTCTGTGAGAATGTTGCAGCTACGTCATATCAGATGTTGTGGAAGTCCAAGCATGGCAGCACACACCTTCGGGTCGAGAAGATCTCACAAACTACTCGGAAAGACATGGGAGGAAAACGTCCCAAACGACGACAGGGCAGGAATGCACAGGGATGGGCAAGTGCGAACAGTGAGTTCATGAACTCATGGATTGCGCATGTACCTGTCCAGTTGCAAGGCTTAGTAGTGGACTTAGTCCAGGAGCAGAAGCGATTGCCTCAACAGTTATTATTCAAAAACTAATCCATGTGTCCAGGATTGTCCAATCATGTTGCTGTCTTTGCAATTTTACAGATCTTTGGCTAGGAAGATCAAGTCTTCGAGCATGCTCAATGCATAAAGGATTTGACGGTACCAAGTGTGTGCCATTCGGGTATTAAGTTCGGGTATTAAGTTCCTACCAGCGAGAGGCTCGTCGGGACAGACAGTTCAGATCAATGTGTTGGTTATCAGGCTATCTCACATTTTCTTGTTCGTGTGTGTAAGCCTATTACTTTGGAATACATGATATTCGTTGACGCCTAAATTTGTCCAAAGTGCAAAACAGACTTCGCCATCATGTTGCTATCATCGAAACAGCCCCCGTATGAAGAAGACAACTTTTCAGGGCCTGACCTAGCCGAAACCGCTAAGCCGGTTCCCAAAACTAGATAATCCATTCTTTTTAAAACTTTCTGTGCTGTAAGAATAGATTGCATCATTAGATCATCTGGTCGAGCAAATAAAAAAAACATAGACTGACACTACTAAAAATTTCTTTTCTGTGGCGGGCGTTTTTGGTTTTCCAAGGCGGACATTAGAGCCCGTCACAGATGCATGGTCATGGTTACGGACTGTGGCAGGCACGCGTTAGGAACGCCCACCATAGAAAAGAATTTAAGAATAACAGTCACGGTAAATTAAAAACAACCATGGTTAATTGAGACATTAACTACTGTGATATTTTCTAAAAGTACCCTAGTTAATTAAATGAAAATGCCTTGTAAAAAGTTTTTTCAGTAGTGCTTTTAACCATAGCACAACAATAATATAATATATGAAACAAATATAAGTTATGTATGGAACAGTAGTTGCAACAACGACGACTGAATTGATATTTCACATAAATTATACATTTTTAAGCATCCCTTCAAATAGTTCAATAGCTCGAGCATTTGGGTGCATGCTAAAATGATTGCTCATGCAATTGTAGTCAAGATATGAGTTTAATTTTTGACTAAAATCAATACTTAAATAACGTATAGAAAGAGTGCTTTGAACGAAATATATAAGAAACATTTGTGTTTCAACTTAACAGACATATAAAAAGATTGAACAAACTAATATTATACAAAATGGAAATCTGCAATCTAAGATTTATTAAATCATAATACATCGGTTCTAGTGGAAACCTTTAATTACATAACTTGGCCTAATGTTTGAACTAAACATATTGTCAGAAACCGCTGCTGCCTAGGGCCCAAGGCCCAAAGCGCGTCTTGGCCTGGCGGCCCGACGCCGCCGTCGTCCGCCTCGACACGTCATCGTCATCTGCTTCGCTATTAAGTAAATAAAGTAGGAATAAAACAGGAAATCAAATCAGGAATTCTTTAGATTCAAGTCTCTCACGGACTATAAATATGGATCTTTAATCGGTTGCAATCAATCAAAAATAAAGAGGTAACTCCCAACAGCTTCCAGCTCTCGGCCCTAGGCTCCCTCTCTCTCCCTCGCAAGACGTGCACGCCGCACCCCATGCTGCAGCCACCGCCACGCCACCACCTCGCGCCCCGGCCGCCCCCGCCGCCACCCTCCTCTTCTTCCTCTTCTCCAACAGCCCCGGCAACCCGGATTGCCGCCCAGCGCTACGGCAACCCCGATTGCCGCCGGCACCAGCGCCGCCGACAACCCCGATTTGCGGCCGCGCGCCTCCGGCAACCCCGATTGCCGCCACGCCAATCCCTCCCAGGCAACCCTCATCGCCGCCATTGTCCAGTTTCACCGCCGTTAAGGTGTCACCAACCGCCGGAATCCTTCCTTTGCTCAGGATACCGGTGGTATCCGAGAGACCGGGGCGATTCCCACCACCGATGGCTTCCCGAGATTGACGAGTTCTTCGTGGCCTCCCAGCCTGCCGTCCCTACCCGGAGATGATCATGGAGGCCCTCTACGCTTGGATAAGAGAACGCTGCCGACAAAGCTGCGATCTCCAACTACATCAAGGTCAAGTACAGCTCCATCCTTCCATCTCTGCACCACGCCATCTTCGCAGGACACTTCTCCCGTATGAAGGCCACCGGTGAGCTCGACAACCTCCTCGATGCTGCCCCCACCATGGGCGCCACCGACGACAACAGTGCTCCCACGGGCGCCGCCGACATCGTCCCCTCCATGATCACCAACGCTACAAGCAACGATGCACAAGCTACCAAAGCTCGATCAGATCAGATCAGGAGGCCACCACCGACGCCCACCACCGCCGCTCGACGAAAATCCTACCCAACTAGGCCAACGCCGCGAGGCTCCAACGACAGTGTAGATAAGTCCCTATGCTACCAACATCCTTTTTGACACTGGGAACACCATGAGCATCCACACTAGCAGCAACTCAACGACGTCACCCGACGTCGACGCTGACGTCAACACTCTCAACCCCAACGTCCTCGACACCGACAACGCTCCGAAGGGCGCCCCAACAACATCAGCAACGACCACGACATCGCCAACATCTTCATTAGCATGGGCAACATAACGACATCGCCGGACGTCACCCTCGACGCCGCTGACCCCAGCCTCAACATACGGACATCGCCGATGCCATGCACACCATGGGCGGCAACCATGTCGCTCCACCCTACATCAACATCACCAACGCTTCGCCAAGAGGATCGCCAAAGCAATGATGATGACAACTCCGACATCCTCGACGTCGCCATCAACGTCGCCCGACAACGATGTTCCGGATATCAACAACAACTCCAAGGGCACGAACAACGACGACCCCCTAGCCGCCAACGTCGACACAGGCAACCACGATGTCGGCCCCATGGGCGCCGCCACAGATGAGAACACCGACGCCCCTAGGCCCCGCTAAGCAAGCTGCGTACCTATTCCCTACTACAACACCAGCAAGTGTATCATGGGCAACCCCACTCTCAGTGATCCAACTTCTTGATGACTCGGCGCAGAAGGCGCCCCCTTCAGCACGACGACTGTGGAACATCAGGTACACCGCTATCCAACTAACAAGAGCGGCACCCCTGTTCCTCTGGCTCCACTGCATGACAAGAAAGGTGCCACTAGAGAACGTGGATACCGCACAAGGTGTCTCGCATGTAACCGGGCCGCCCATCGACATCGACGCTACCGGTGACTTGGCGTGACCTTGACAAAGCGGACACCGATACGACTACATCTATGCCTCGAAGTTTGCCAACGGCCTCTACGCCTCCCATCGGGAGAGGCCCTACGGGAGGCCCGCTCAAAGGACACAACGATCCGCCTTGCTAGTCTCCTCAACGCCCCTCCGCCACGTGCATTGCACAACTCGGCAACAGGCAATGGACACGATGACATCAACAACGACATCGACAATGGCAACTTGGCTATGGCGACCGGGGACGACTTCGAGAATTAGCCGACGCGTGGAAGCGTTGCCTCGTCGAATGGGGGAGATATCATGCCCCAGGTTTGGGTCAAGATTAGAAAGGGTCAAGCACCCTCATCTTCGCCCGGCTTACTCCCTCGATACAAGTGGATGAAACAAACTTCGAACATGATGCTTCGATCAACCGTCAACGACAATAGCTTTGCGGAACCACGGCGTGAGGACACCTTTGCCCAGGGAAGGGGGGGAGTGATGTCACAAACCGCCGCACGCCTAGGGCCCCAGCGCCCCTGGAGGCCGGTCGCCGTCGCCCGCCTCGACACGTCATCGTCATCTGCTTCGCCATTAAGTAATGGTTATTTAGGAAATAAAGTAGGAATAAAATAGGAAATCAAATGAGGATTTCTTTAAATGCAAGTCTCCCCGGACTATAAATGCAATCGGTTGCAATCAATAACAATATAAAGGGGTAACTCCCAACGGCTTCAGCTCTCGGCCCTAGGCTCCCTCTCCCCCTCGCAAGACGTGCGCCGCCAAGACCCCCACGCCGCCGCCACTGCCATGCCGCCACCTCGCCGCCCTCCTCTTCTTCCTCTTCTCCAACAACCCAGCAACCCGGATTGCCGCCGGCGCTGGCAACCCAAATTGCCGCCCGGCACCAGCACCCGGCAACCCCGATTGCGCCAGCGCCTCGGCAACCCCGATCGGCTTTTCGCGCCAATCTCTCCCCGGCAACCCCGATTGCCGCCGCCGCTGTCCGGTTCGCCGTCATTCGTGTCACCGACCCCGGAATCCTTCTAGTCCGTGACACATGTATGAACATTAGCAAACCGACCTATAGGGCAAGGTCGGCGCCGCCTACACTCCTGCTTTCAGATCATTGACCCTCAAAGGTCGACGGGTTGAGAGGTTCACTACTACTGGTACGAGATCCGGTGAGGCTGGATCCGGTGGCAGTGAGGTGAATCCAACATCTGGCGACCGGATCCGGGAGGTCCAGTGACCCGGCGGCAGCGGCGCCCAATGGATGGGCTCGGCGGGCTCGTGATGGGCTTGCTAGGCTTTTCCACGTGTTCTGATTTTTTTCTTTAATTTTATTAACCGTAGTGGACAAAAAACCGCCTTGATTTACCGTGGCCTTATGTGTGACGGTTCATATTTTGAGTAGTTCGTAGTGGTTGAACGTTGAAGACAAGAGCGGCCGGACCGCAGCGTAAACAGATGGAGCGGGGTTGTAGCCTTTTTGGGCTGTTTGCCTATTACATTACACATGGGCCTTTGTTTCACATTTGGGAGCTCGCAAGCAGAACCAGCAAGAAGCAGGAGCCGGGAGCCCTCTCTTCCTCTCTCGGAGACTCGGGGTGGCTCGCGCCCACTTCCAAACACCACCCCAACGCACCAAGTGGCCGCTCGGCCCCGGAGCCCCCCATCCTTCTGCCGTCTGTCTGTGTGTGGTCTTTCTAGAAAAGGTGCGTCATCTTTCATTCCCAATCTCGCCGGTACTCGGTTGGTGATGGTGCTCTTTAGGTGTTTGTTGAATTGACCCTGAGTAAAAAAATAGTGAATTGGTGTTCAGATTGTAATCATTCACAGGAAAACTGAATTCGGGATTGCAACATACCTATATAGGGATGTAGCTTGTAAGCGATTGTAGTTTATTTTTTTTAAAAAAAAGTTTGACGTCAAACTGTAGTAAATTAGAGTGTATATTAGTATATGCCCAACAGAAGAGAAGGTAGAAAACAAAGAAAGAAACATATTGGTTTTTTTAATCAGGTAATATGTTGGGTTTTAAGTAGTCTGATAATATATGCTGTCATTTTTAGCCAAAGTTTTGTAGGTTACGTTTTTGCCCTACCTCTATTTTCGGGCTGGGTCTGCCACTGCATACCGAAACATGAGTACGATGAATATGGGTTGGAATAGCTATAAATACAGAAATATAGAGTAATAGATGAAGCAAAGTTTATAGAGATTACATTACATAGTATTTATATGTGTTTTATGCTAGAAAATGGACAAAGTGGTAGGAAGTAATTATGAGTAGTTGTGAGTTTAAATTTATTAGGAAGACAGCTCTGCAGGATCCAGACCACAGAAAGTGACACCCAAATTCTTAATTACCTTCTTGGAGATGGTGGGTGGCTTTGCCTCGCAGCCAATACACTTGCTGCACTCTTGAGCAGCCACAGCAGCTTTGAAGCCCTTATGCTTGACTTTAAGCCTTTCACTTCTCTTTACATCAGCTTCAGACATCGGGGCCTTACCCTTGTTGGAGCATCTCTTCTTCTTAGGAGTTGGACACTGCCTATTGGCCTCATCAGGGAGCTCTGATTCTTCCAAAAAGGGTTCTAGAATAACAAAAGAAGTGGACTCTAGATTAGAGCAAGCAGAGAGTATACCAGAAGGACAATCTTTTGGTAGGTGGTAGAGAGAGGCAGTACCAAATTTAGCAGATTCTGGGGTCATCAAGTTCCAAGCATCGGACTGAAAAAAAGAAGAGGCCCAATTATAAGTAGCTGGCTGTAAGAGAAAAAAAAAAGAGAAGAAGTTCATCCAATGATCAGGGATAATAACTAAGAAAGAGTTAGGAGAGGGGGTAGAAAAGAATCTTACCCAGTTTCTTAGAGCCTCAGGATAGGGAGCTGAAAAGGATGGTCCTTGATCACACCATCCAGGACTGAACAACTGCTGAGAAAAGGAGTTCTTCTGAAACCACCCATCCTGACTATTCAAGGGATCCTGTACTTGAAAGAAACCTATGCTAGGACTGAATAATTGATGGGAGAGGGACTGTTTCTGAGCCTACCAATCCTCATTCATCATCTGGTCCTGAATCTGTGTTGCCTTGTTCGTGGGAGTCAACATCTGGCATTTCTTCTACAGTTTTTTTTTTTTTTTTTTTTTTTTTTTTTTTTTTTTTGAGAATTCTACCTGATCAGGGGATGGAGACTACCCTAATATGTTTACTTAAAGATAGCAATGCTCCAGAGAATTATTTCCTTCTTATTCTCAATTTACGGCTCTTTGAGAGTACCGACATAGTTGGGGTTGCAGACTTGCAGTAAGCTGCCTACAGCTATTCAAGCCACAATTGAGCTCAACAGTCGAGACCATGAAAACAAAGCTCACCCAGCTACCAACACAAGACTTGTGCTGGGTATCTAATGTGTATTCTTTTTCTAGCTGTCATGAAGACCAAGACAATCTTTACACCATCTGTTTTAAATGGTTTCAGCCCAACCCACTTTGTTGTCAACAACAAGATCAGCACTACCTCGAGAACTACAATGCCACAAGCCCGTCATCAAAATCGTTGCTTTGTGATATATACCTGGAACCAGTTATGAAACTGTTTCTGTTAGGCCACGTCTCAGTCCCATCCCAGTTGGGAAGAACAGGCAGAGAACAGTGGCCGATGGAGAGAGCGAAACAAGAAGCACTAGAGACTTTCCTTATCTGAAACTTGGAATGCACTTCTGGCCCCATACCTCCTTCGAAGATTTGTCTGCAAGAGTTGGGGGTTCAGCAACTGAGACAATCAACGGGGAGGCCGTGCAACAGGGCAGCTTGTATGCCAACATTTCCTTTCGAAGAGCTGGGTAAGACGATGTTTCCAAAGGAGGTAGATTGCCTTGGTGGGAATGTTGCAGCTACCTCATATCAGGCGTTGTGGAAGTCCAAGCATGGCAGCGCATACCTTCGGGTCGAGAAGATCACACAAACCACTCGGAAAAACATGGGAGGGAAACATCCTGAACGACAGCAGGGCAAGAAGGTACAGGGATGGGCAAGTCCAAACAGTGAGTTCATGAACTCGTGGATTGCGCACGCACCTGTCCAGTTGCAACTTGCAAGGATCAGTAGTGGACTCAATCCAGAAAGAGAAGCGACTGCCCCAGCCGTTATTATTCAAAACTAATTCATGTGTCCAAGATTGTCCAGTCATGTTGCTGTCTTCGCAATATCACAGATCTTTGGCGAGGAAGATCATGTCATTGAGCACGTTCAATGCTGGCGGGCAGCCTGCATTGCCAACACAGCCTGTATGCCAACATTTCCTTTGAACAGCTAGGCAAGATGATCCTGCCAAAGGCTGTAGACTGCCTTGGTGGGAATGTTCCAGCTACCTCATATCAGATGTTGTGGAAGTCCAAGCATGGCGGCACATACCTGCGGGCCGAGCAGACCACACAAACTACTCGGAAAGGCATGGGCGGAAAACGCCCTGACCAACGACAGGACAAGAATACACAAGGATGGGCAAGTGCGAACAGTGAGTTCATGAAGTCATGGATTGCGCATGCACCTGTCCAGTTGCAAGGCTTAGTAGTGGACTTCGTCCAGAAAGAGAAGCGATTGCCTCAACAGTTATTATTCGAAACTAATCCATGCATTCAGGATTGTCCAATCATGTTGCTGTCTTTGGAATATTACAGAGCTTTGGCGAGGAAGATCAAGTCATCGAGCATGCTCAATGCATAACGGATTTGATGGTACCAAGTGTGTGTCATTCGTTTGTTAAGCTTTCAATAAAGCCGGGCGTGCGCCTTTAGTCTAAAAGTGTGTGTCATTCGGGCGTTGAGTTTCTACCGGAGAAGCTCGTTGGGATAGACAGTTCAGATCAATATGTTGGTTGTCAGACTATCTCACATTTTCTTGTTGGTGTGTGTGTGTGTGTGTAAACCTATTATTTAGTAATACATGATATTTGTTGACGCCTAAAATTGTCCAAAGTGCAAAACAGACTTTGCCATCATGTTTATATCATCGAAACAACACCCTATGAAGATATCAACTTTTCAGGGGTTGACCTAGCGAAACCAGCTAAGCTGGTTCCCAAAACCGGCTAATCCATTCTTTTTTCATACTTTATCAACTGTATAAGAATAGATTGCATAATTGCATATCTTCTCGTCGGGCTGATAAAAAACATGCGGATCCCATAGTGAAGTCAAAGGTGTTCAGCCTCGTCGGTCGCGAACAAGTATTTCTGGCCTCGTCGGTCGCGGAAAAGAAAAACGTCCCAGCCACGTCGGTCGGGGAAGAAGGATGACTTGATATGGATCACCGGCCTTGGCGGTGCGGAAAATGGTAGGTGAATGTTAGACTTGTGCTCATGATGTACTTAGGATGACTTCAGGGGAAGAAGCCTTGAGACGCGTAGACTTGGCGCTCGTGTAAACTTCTTAAATGTGTATACTTGGCGCTAGCTCTCGCCAAGCCTACAAGAAGTTGTGCTGATAAAGCTCACCGACAAAATTATGCTAAGCCTCGGGTGAATCGTACATTGCGCCAAGATATTAATCTCATTACTGAGTCGTGAGTCAGCCATGCATTGCCACACGACGTTGTACCTCGATCATGCATTGCGCCACGATTTGAATAACTTAACCATGCATTGCGCCATGGTATTAATCAATTAACTTGGTCGTGCATTGCACCACGACACCAATTCGTGCGTTGTGCCACGGTTTTATTTGTTCGGCCATGCATTGCGCCACGGCATTTATTTATTTGACCATGCATTGGGCCATGGTTTTAATCGCTCCACTGTGCATTGCGCCACAACCTTTATATATATAAAGGGGCTGAGTATCAATTATTGACAAGCAAGTAGTGACTTTGATTTTCAACAGCCCGGTTAATCTTGACTTAATATTCGCACCTCCAAGGCCGGTGATTCATCTGAAGTCATCTTTTTCCCCTGACCCGGCGAGGCTAGGATGTTTTTTTTTTCCGCGACCGACGAGGTCGGAAATACTTGCTCGCGACCGACGAGGCCGTTGACTTCATTGTGGGATCCGCAAGGCGAGGCCGGATACCCTTTGCTAGAGACCGACAAGGCTCTAGCACCATTTTCATTTTATTTCTGCTTATGCATATGCTTTGGAGACAACTCTTTATATATTTGGAGACGACAACGGCGACCATCGGCATAGCTTAATCGGAGGTGTTCGGTGGTCCGACACCACGGATGTAATTAATCGGTGGCCTTTAGAGGCCCCGGGAACCAGAAACTACACAATCCTCCGATTGTCGGATGGAGCTTCGGCACAAATATATAAAAGTGGGAGATTGTACTTTGTAATTCTCTGAAGAATGAATAAAGTGATGTTTCCCTAAATCTGTCTTATTTGTGTTTATTGCACATTTACATTACTTTGTATACGAATGTATACTGGCATGCTCAAGGCTTATTTAGTACTAAGTACTACAATCCGTGAATCACATAGAGATCACGCCTTAGTGATTTTTCTGGCGAAACAAATTGGCACACCGGTTTCTATTGTTGATTGGGTAGATTATTTTCTTGAAGATGCAGAACCTGTAAACAGCAAAGAGTGTGTTCCTCTACCCTCGTTCTTTTACGCCTCTATTGAGGATCCGTTGATGAAGGAGCTGGATTTCTGTGTTGACAATGGAGATGGTGAACGACAGCCTTGTGTTTATTTTGCCAACAGGGTTATGTGATTTAGGCATGGCTTCACGCGTCTGCAGCTGCTAGCGGCATTCATCTCTGCGTGGCTATGCTCGTATTGTGTCCCAATTGGACAAGGTGCATTTATTCGAACGGAAGTATTTATGGCTGCAACCTCAATTGCTCAAGGCACTCGACGGAGTATCGCAGTTGCAAGCATGGCTCACTTATACAGAAGCCTAGATAGCATATCAGATTTCATTAAAGAGAGCGACAATAATTTTGC
The DNA here is from genome assembly GCA_015847255.1 of Hyparrhenia diplandra. Lineage (NCBI taxonomy): Eukaryota > Viridiplantae > Streptophyta > Magnoliopsida > Poales > Poaceae > Hyparrhenia > Hyparrhenia diplandra. Next base: position 1,198,814 of record JADLZK010004716.1, read on the forward strand.
TAGTGAATGTGAACTGCCTCTGCCCATGCATTTCGTCATGGGTTGGTATTCTTGTTATTGGACAGCATTGTCGCCTGATCCAACCTCCAAGTCTTCAATCATAGATTCGCCTCCCTTTATCTTAGATGTGTGGAAAATTTTGAAGATTAAGATTGACTTGGTAGAAGCACATCAACTTTTCCTAGAGGCTAACAAAGACGGTTCCTTGTGGGCCCTTGGTTTTTAGGCCGGCTGAATAACAATTTTCAGAGCGCACCCCGACTAATAGTTGATGAGCGTGGAACCCGACAGCGCCTACCTTTACAAGATGTGGAAATCTTGATGAGCTGCACCGTAGGTGGTGTCTCATATCGTCGGTGTCAATTTTATCAGAACCTCATATATGCTCCAAACAATTTGCACGTATGCACAATTGTGATCAAGGCATTCCGGATTTTACTGTTGATGGCACCCTTGCCTATCTAGCTGCTGACAGAGCTGATACTCTTGGCGTGTTGAGTCCTCCTTGCATATTGGCTTCCTGGGGGCACACGTTTGATATGCAGGCCCAGAACAGGGCCCTTGGCTGTTCTAGGGGTTACTAATATTGGTGCAATGCTTGTCTTAGATTTCTCGCACAAGCCACTTCTTTTGTTTCAGGAACTATGGCTCCTTGAGCGGCAGGGAAAAGGCATATACAGCTAGGTATGTTTTCTTTCCCTTCTCTTCTTTTATAACCCTTTTTTTTGTACTATCTGATATCTATTTATTTCAGATTGCCAAGACATGGCCACTGCACCTTTGGAACGGGCGCCACGAAGCACTGTCGTTCCAGGCCCTTCAACTCATGGAAAGTAAACCACGGGATCCTGTTCCAAGCTTGCCAATTGAGGTGGATGTTGAGAAGGATTCAACTCCTGTCACAGAAGAAACACCTGCTCCTATCGCAGATGAAATACAGGCGGTCACTGAAAACACCCCTCCTGTACAGGCCACGGAAGACACTTATCAAATAGGGATGCTGCACAAACAATTGTTGATATTGACACAGCAACAAATAAAAACCGGAAGACCTCCAAGCGAGTTTCGGTTAATGGTGCCTCTGGGGGGCCCTCAACTCCCTTCAGTCAAACGCAAAATTGCTACTGATCAGGATGAGACTCAACAGCCTAGAGTCAAGAAGAACTGGGTTTGCAAGAAAGGTATATACCCATTACCCTCTCCCTTTTTCTTAATTTATTTATTTTTTTCCTCTTAGGCGGGAAATTCTTTTGTGCAGAGGTGTAATACTGACATTCACCTTTTTCCTTTTTTTAGTCAAATGGAGTATTCCGGCTAGTCTGCAGGAGGTCGAAAACATAAATGCCCAGATTAGCAGAATCATCGAAGAATTCAAAACAACCACGGGTGATATCTCTACTGTGCCGTCCTGTTTCGCCTCCGATGCCGTTATCGTGCAAGAATCTGGTATAATCGATCCTTCAAAGCGAAGCATGTTCAAGTACGTCAAGCAGGACGTGCAAGGACTACAAGCTATGCTGAACATGGAGAAGCTGGATGATCAAGCCTACCCTTATCAAAGACATCGGTCTCGTTCTGACTCATTGGACAGGGCTGTTTTCGGATGGTGAGTCAATCAAATTAACCGGAGGCTTGAAGCTATTCATGGAAGCACGGGAGAAGCTAGTGGGTATTTTGGGCATGTGTGGAGCGTCTGTAACCTCAGCAGCCAGAGATTATGCTAAGGAGTTGAGTCAGAAGGCTGCTGCGATCGGAAAGGAGACGTACTTTTTTGATATTGCAAGATAATCCGAGTTTCTGTTAAACAAATTGAAACTAGACCTCGTGGGCATCATTATAGTGATCAATCAACATCACTATACAAATTTATCCGAGTTTCAATATCACCCCTAGAACAGCCAAGGGCCCTGTTCTGGGACTGCATATTAAACGTGTGCCCCTCAGGAAGCCAATATGCAAGGAGCCGACGATTCAACACGCCAAGAGTTTCAGCTCTGTCGGCAGCTGGATAGGCAAGAGTGCCATCAACAGTAAAAACCGGAATACCTTGATCACAATTGTGCATACGTGCAAATCTGTTTGGAGCATATATGAGGTTCTAATAAAAGTGACACCGACGATATGAGACACCACCTACGGTGCAGCTCATCAAGATTTCCACATCTTGTAAAGGTAGGCGCTGTCGGGTTCCGCGCTCATCAACTATTAGCCGGGGTGCGCTCTGAAAATTATTATGCAGCTGGCCTAAAAACCAAGGGCCCTCAAGGAACCGTCTTTGTTAGCCTCTAGGAAAAGTTGATCTGCTTCTACCAAATCAATCTTAATCTTCAAAATTTGCCACACATCTACGATAAAGGGAGGCGAATCTGTGATTGAAGACTTGGAGGTTGGATCAGGCGACAATGCTGTCCAATAACAAGAATACCAACCCATGATGAAATGCATGGGCAGAGGCAGTTCACATTGACTAGCGGAATTTTTTTTTTCGAAATCGTGCAACCGCGGCACGTATTATATTAAGAGAAGTGGGAGTTCATACACGAACTCACGTCCGCCAAAATATTTGGCCGGCGTGAGTTTAGCACACTAGACAAAAGGCGTCGGCTGAAACGACGGTGCACTTTGGTTGTGACCCTTGGTTAAACTAAATGTGCGACTAAGTGCGCTGGACCCTATTGCGCGGCAGGCCCCTCTCGTAGCTTAGCAGTGCTAGGTGTGAGTACCCGCCGCCACCCACTCGACTGCCTCGTCTCACGATCGCCTTTGACGAGCTGCGCCGGCGCCCCTCACAATGTTGTCGAAGGTCCTCCGATTCCTCTCTTTCCATGTCTCCCAGGCGACCAACAGGACTAGGGAGTCGAATCCCTTTCTGTACTCGTTGGCGACCCTTGTACGCGAAGCGAGCCACCATAGCACCAAGCTGTCATTGGCGGTCGGGCAGAGGTGATCCCATCCCAGGCGGTGAAGAATGCGGTGCCATACCTCCCTGGTGAAGACGCAAGCGGCGAGGAGGTGGTCGGAGGTTTCAGGTAGCTGTGAGCACAGGGCGCAGTCTGCCGTGGTCTGTAGCCCATGTCGCATGCGTCTGTCGGCAGTCCACAGACGGCCATGCAACCCAAGCCAAAAGAAGAACTTGACCTTGGGCGGTGCCTTGGTTCGCCAGAGTTGTTTTGCAATCGAGAAGCTCCGTGGATCCGAGGAAGAATGCACGGTGTCGGGCCCAGGTGTATTCTCCCGAGGTCGCCCACTTCCAGACGAAACGGTCTGGAGTTCCGGGTTGTAGTTCAATCCCCTGCAACCTGTGCCAGAGCTCGGCGTATTCCACTAGGCCGGTCATGGATAGGGACGCGGTGATGTCGGTGGTCCACCGTCCGCCGTCTAGGGCGTCACTGACGGATCGCCGCCCGCCTCCTCGCTACCGATCGAGCGTACAAGCTGGGCATCGGGCGCAGATGGGGCCATCCGGGAGCCGTGAGTCGTCCAGAATCTTGTCCGCTTCGCCCCCAACGACGACGATGACCGAGGCGGCGAACATCCCGTCGACAATGCGCCCGGCTTTGACGGAGGACGGAGGATAGGGCATCCGGCACGCCCCGCGGTCCACTCCCAACGGAAGACGCAGCGAAGCCAAGAATGCGGAGGTCCGGTAGGCCCAACCCACCACGGTCCCTCGGCGAACAGGCGATTGGCCACGCGACTTTGCACTTGCCGCTCGCTACCGTCGTGGCCCCCGCCCACACGAATGCCCTTCTGTGTTTGTCGACCTGTGAGATGCCCCATGAAGAGAGTGCGCAGCAGATGGAGATGTGCACCGGGATCGCCGAGAGGGTTGTCTGTGCCAAAGACTTCCTCTCCACCTGGTTGAGAAGCCCCGCCTTCCAGGTCGGGATCCTTGCCGCAACCTTGTCGACGAGCGCCCGCTCCACGGGCGCCGCTGTAGCCGAGTAACCGCCAACGGCGCCCGAGGTAAGTGACCGGGAACGGCTGTAGCCGGCATGGGAAGACCGCAAGGATCTCTTGCACCTGGTCCTCGGAGCACCGGATCGGAGTGAGTGAGCACTTGGCCAAATTCGTGGATAGCCCCGAGGCACCAGCGAACCACTGTAGGCCGGCCAGGATGCGCTGGAAGTCCGCCGCACGGGGTTGACTAGCGGAATTGTCGCCTCTTTAATGAAATCTGATATGCTATCTAGGCTGTTGTATAAGTGAGCCATGCTTGCAACTCCGATACTCCGTCAAGTGCCTTGAGCAATTGAGGTTGCAGCCATAAATACTTCCGGTCGAATAAAGGCGCTTTGTCCGATTGGGACACAATACGAGCATAGCCACACAGGGATGAATGCTGTTAGCAGCTGCACACGCATGAAGCCACGCCTAAATCGCATAACCCTGTTGGCAAAATAAACACAAGGCTGTCGTTTACCATCTCCATTGTCAACAAGGAAATCCAGCTGCTTCATCAACGGATCCTCGATAGAGGTATAAAAGAATGAGGGTAGAGGAACACACTCTTTGCTGTTTACAGGTTCTGCATCTTCAAGAAAATAATCTGCCCAATCAACAATAGAAATCGGGCCTCGAGAAGTCTCAGTGCTTCCACTTTTGTACCCACACAGCTCTGCATACGCTACAAATAACTCATGTGCTATTGGATCGGCCATTGCATCCACAGGCACGTACTCATCATAAACACGTCCAGAGATGGGAATAGCCATCGCATCCTGAAGAGCCAGTACGGGGTAGCCCATCTCTTCTTGAGAAGTGGCCAAGGTATGTCCATCGGTATTCCAGAAGGAGATGAAAGCCTGTATTAGTGGCCAGTTGGGCTCAATCTGATATGTGGAAGCCAATAGTCCTTTAATAACACCGGCCCGCTCAAGTGCTTCTCTTCCAAATTTCGACATAAGCATGGCTCGTGCTCATATGAGGTACTTCGGGCACGACGGAGCTGTTATTTGAAATTCCACCAGGACTTCTGTGGATGTTCCAAAAACTCTTGGGCAGCAGCATCAACAGGAGGAGCTGGAACATTTTCATCATCAACGGGGTACCCAGTAAGAGTGGGCTCTAAGGTAACAAAGGATCTAATTTCTTCTGTCTCGACTTCAGAACCAAAATGTTCACGATACGCTGGCCGGCGGGGCTTCACCATGGTCAGTAGTAATGGAGGATTTGCAAGCTTGGGATTTTCATTGGGTCCTTGCCTGATGACCAGCTTCGGCCCCCGTACAAGGTTATCAACTACCATGGAAGAATTTATGCACTTGTTAACTCCTTCTGTAAAAGTACTTTGCCCAGAAAGATATTGGAGTTGGCCGAGTCCGTGGATGATTCTGCTTCCTCTGGCTGTACTATTATCTCAGGCTTTGAGCGAACGAAATGAATGCGGCTTGGCGTGCGTGGGGGAATCTTTAGCTTTGCCCGGCCTCTTGCCCACTTACCCGAATTGTATGAATTAAAGTTAAAGAATTATTAAGAGAAGTACACATAAAAAAAAGTGTATATGCCCGGCAAGTAGTATTTACCTTTGAGGCGGCACGCTTTTGCAAGGCTTATCCGCATCACGAGAACCATGCTGAGTGTTAGCTGTGCCCTTGCTCGATTGGTTGGAACGTGGATCATGTTTGTCTATTGCTGGTTTCCTATCATCACGCTTGCTGGCTGCATCATCTTTTCCCCTGACCAGGGCTATAACTGTCTTGAGTACGGCGAGGTTGAAACTTGGGCAACGGTGCATCACGACGAGGTTGGTTGCGGCCTTGGAAACGATAACTGCCCTGAAAATCATCTGCATCTGTTCTCATCTCGCGATCAGAATACCTCATAGAGGCCTGATGATGGCCGGGTCGTCTATCAGGCCACGACCCCATAATAAGGACTATGACGCTCAGCATGGTCATCTCGTTGGACCCTTGGACGTGATCGACGAGGCGGTGGTGGTCTGCTTTGCTTTGGCCTCGCCATAGACTTGTTCGGATAGCCAGACGTTATCTACATATGTATATGTAATATAATAACGTGATTAGAAAAGCTAGCAGAGCAACGATGGACAGATATACGTGTATACGAGATCGAGATATACCTGCAAACGAACGAGGCGGCGAGATGAGCTAACTCGAGAAACAATTGCTAGGCAAGGCGATTGTTGCGTATATGGAACCAAAGGTGCTCAGGGGTTATGCGTATATATATATGGAATTAAGGGGCTCAGGCGTCATGTATTTATGGACCCGGACATGCAAGTTGTAGTATCTTGTTCGGACAATGATTAGGCAGGAGTTTGCCTCGTAATCCAAGCTGATTCAGGCGTACCCGGAAATAAACTCGGTTTCGAGCGTGTCACTTCTGAACAAAGTACAGCTCCAAATCGTTTTGGGCTAGGACTTTAATTTGGCCTAATTCAATTTTATTCAGCATGGGGGCACCAAGTAGAATCCATATTGGTTTCTCATATGAACTCCACTTGGTTGGGGGCATTTGTATGATGAAATTTTGGTATAGTGCCCACAATTATTAATTAGATAAAATATTAATTATTTTAAGCTGAAATCACAAGTATTTCATATGTGGCTTAATATTTCAAAGCCCATGCAAAATTGGCTATTTATTTGAGATGGCCATGTATTATTGGCCCATGTCTATTTTTGGCAGAATGAGTACGTTCATAAAATGGGCTAGCTAATATTCACTGTGGGCGTTCGGGTTACCCGATCCGATCGGGTCGGGTAGTTTGGGTATTTGGAAATTCGGGCAATTGAAATTGTTACCCGATAACAGCCCCAAAATTTCATTACCCGAAATTTCGGTACCGCAATTTCGGGTTCGGGTTCGGGTATGCCCGATCTATCCGAATTTATAGAAAAAACAACGAAGTACACAAAATTTTAGTAACAATTTAAACAAAGTTTCACTAATAATTTGTGTAGAATATCAACAACAATTTGTGAAGAATAATATATTATAGTCACATGTTCAAACCAAGAGAATTATATTCAAATAAAGTGATAATTTCAAGTGTTCAACTAACAACACATGATAAAAAATAAAGCCGAACACAAAATTTCGGGTAGTTCGGTACCAGCGTGCATTACCCGAATTACCCAAACTAATTTCGGATAATCAAAATCACTATCCGAACTTAGGATCGGGTACCTCGGTTCGGTAATTTGGGTCCGGTTCGATAGTTCAGGTATGGGTATTGGGTATCGGGTTTTTTTGCCCAGGGTGAGCTAATATATGCACGCATGGCCGCAGAGTTAGCGAGAAGTTCCAGCCGGGGATCATTTCATATACGGCCGCAATAGCGCCCGGATCGTTCGGCGCATGAGCGCGGCCGGACGGCGGTGCCTGTGGCCCATGTTCCCCTCTGTCCAATTAATTAAGCGATAGCCGCAGCGGTTGCCCCGCCTGACCCACATACTACAACAGCAAATTAGCTAGCAGCAGCGCTGAACGACCGCTTGCCCTGCCTGACCCACATGCTGCAACAGCAATTAGCTAGCTAGGCAGCAGCACACGCTGCACACCCCCACCCCAACGGCAGGCGCGCATGCTCCTGCTATGCCTGCACGCTTGGACAGAAGAGCATGTAGCAGAAAGTTTGAAGAAGCAGGAGCAACATCCCAATCTACTTTAAAATAGTTAGGGACCAACAGATAAAACATACTCCCTCCATATTGAAAAGGAAGTCGTTTTGGAAAAAGGCTTCGGTCAAACATTGGGAACATAAATGATTAATAACTTTTAAGTCGTTGAGTTTTGAAATGTGAAAATCATATCAATAGATTTGTCTGAAAAAAAAATACTTTCATAAAAGTATACATATATAATTTTTAATAAATATTTTGATAGAAAAAGAAGTCAAAGTTACACTTTGGAGACCGTGTCGATGTCCTAAACGACTTCCTTTTCAATATGGAGGGAGTACATATGAAGGTAGTTGAAACACTTAAAACTACAATCTGAAACACTTGAAAAGCACATCCCGATCTACTTTTTGCAATAGAGCGGAAAACAACAATTGAAACATAGCACTCAAAACTAGTTGAAACATAAGACCTAAAACTAGTTGAAACACTTGAAACATGCCTCTTTTGAAACATCGATAAAACATATCTCCAAACATGTGAAAACACATGATCTACTTTGCAATAGCGGAAAACAATAGTTGAAACATAAGACTGAAAACTAGTTGAAACACTTGAAACATGCCTTTTTTGAAACATCGATAAAAACATATCTCGAAACATGTGAAAACACTCGATCTATTTTTTCAACATATGAATGGTTCGGTTGAAACATCTGAGCGAAAAAATTGAGGGGACTGAATAGGACCCAAAGCTTGCTGCAAACTTCAAATCTAGAGGAGGAGGAGGAGGACGAGGCTCAGAGGAAGAGGGCTCGGTCGGAGCTACCCGTCATCATCTCCTTCTTCAGTTGAAGGGGCGTGGTCCACAGTGAGGGCGCGCGGGAGCAGGGAGACGATGTGGCTGGAGTCGATCTCGGGGAGCACGAACTCCTTCTCGGACCAGACGCCCGAGCCGTAGGGCCAGGCGGTGCGGTCGACGCGGGAGTCGAAGAGGTCGCACCAGTAGGAGCCTGCGTAGCGCGCCAGCGCCTCCATGTCGTGACGCACGTCGAGGAGTCCTCCCGAGCTGGAGCGGTAGACCACCTCGTGCAGCGAGTAGCGCCGGCAGGAAGGGCTCGTACCAGGCCGAGAAGCCCTGCACCGCTGAAGGGGAACAGGTCGCGTTGCAGAGCAGGGGAGGCGTCGCTGGCTTGCGGGCGCCGGCAGCGAAGCAGAGGGCACGGGGGCGCGGCGGCTGTAGGGGAATGTGAGCGGTCACTGATGGTGGGTGGCTTCCAGGTACTAGTATCATTGATGGGCCGGGCTTTGTGTGCCGCGTCCGGACAAATTGTCTGGACGGACACCCGGGAACAACTGTTTCCGTTTCATATATGGTCGGCAAAGATCTTGATTATAACAAAGGCAACGTATCATGTGCAACCAAGTTTCGTGTGCAACCTATGCAACCATCAATTAAGGCCACAAGATTTGGATCTAACTCGTGTGTATCCAAGTGGGAGGGTTTAAGTGCAAAAAACCTGACGTTGGATCTAGATCCTATGGTAGTGCAGCATGCACGCGCTGCCCATCTGCTCGCCCCATGCCGGAGGTAGGCAGCAGTCACGCTCCACCCCGTTGCAACGCACGGGCATGTTTGCTAGTTATAACAAAAGCAAATATATGTTTGTTGTAAACGGTTGAACAATGAACATGTATCTTTATCTATATAAAAATTCAGATATCTGTCATGCATTCTCGCGTAAGGCAGTAAGACTCTTTTGCTAGGCTCATGGTTTAGAGACTCAGGTGCATGCATATCTCGGCCAAGAAAAGAGATACGTATACGCATTCGTGATGAGTCTGTCTCTCAGATATGCACTAGTTAGCTTGCATGGCAAGGATGCATTCGTTGGCTGTTGGCTTGCATGGCAAGGGCACGTAAACACCCAAGACACTGGATATACGGATATACACCAAGGAATATACCATTTGTGGAGATCATTACATTGACTTGGCCAAGAAGTTGATGGCCTCATTGGCCTGGGTCAGCCCCTATATAAACAGCCGGTCATTCGATGGGCAGGGGCATTCGCCATTGCCATCCGCATTCGCTCTCGCATTCACGTCCGTCTCATTCGCACACACGCCCTGCACCTCCACGCACAACAGCGCCGCCGCTTCGCTCTCCAGTTCACGCACGCCGGAGAAACCAGCCGTCGACCTCGCCGCCCGTCGACCTCGCCGCCGTCGTCGTCCGACACTCCCACTCGCACGTCGTCAAACCCTGGCAGCCTCAACAACATCCATGGCCGCCCACGCTTACGGTGAGATTTTATATTTTGTTTGATTTGTTGATCTTGTATTGCATGCATGGCCAAGAATACAAGTAGATGCATCTCGCCGGGAGTCTACTCCTCATGTACGTCCAGCAAAAGCGGCAGTACACCGGCGGCCAAGCAACGATGAAATGCGGGCAGCACGCACGGGAGCCCAGCAAGTCGGCGGCCATCTTCAAGTTGATGACCCTAAATCCATATATCTACAATAGCATCTCAGCAAGAACACGGAGTCAACAAGCAGCGGCAAGATCGGCAGCACATGGCCGCCTATCGCAAGACGGCGTCCTGGCAGCCGACCGCAAGCATATGACAAGGGCAGCACAACAGCACGTCCGGCAAGGGCGGCACATCAGCATGTCCCAGCGAAAGCACAGCGGCAGCAAACACTAGTACATAAACCTACTATAGGGCGGCTCAGGGATGGATTGTAGGGGCGGTTTTCATGGACGCCCCTAACTCTCCGTCCTACAGTGAAAATACCGCAGGGGCGGTTACCCCGAGCCGCCCTACTATGGACAATCGGGGGGCGGCTGATAATTCAAACCGCCCTTAAACAAGAAAACTTTAGGGGCGGCTGATAATTCAAAACCGCCCTTAAACAAAAACTTCAGGGGCGCCTAATCAAGCAAGCCGCCCTATCATTTTCTACTGTAGGGGGCGGATAAATCCAAAACCGCCCCTACACTCCATTTGTCTGTAAAAAAAATAAAAATTATAATATTTGTAACCACCTCTATAGTGCTATTCCCGCCAAAATTAAATCTAATTTGGAGTGAGATAATACACATAACTCACAAAAGTCATAATAAAGTCGCAAATAACAGTTAATTTACATAATTTGTGTCGCAAATAACAGTTAGTTTACATAATTTGGCGTCGCGGCCAGAAAAATTCACCTACGTCACATCCCTAATGATAGCCCTTCCCACTCACGAAGATGTCGGTACTTTGGATTCTTATGCAACTCGGACGATGTGTCTTTGAAGCTACCTTTGACATGTATAATCTGATCTAATATGAAGTCACAAAGGCTAGCAACGAGATCCAGAAGGTGGTCATCTTTGTAAGGGTCACCTTTTATCCCTATCTCTTCTCTCGTCTACACAATTAGCATATAAGAGAGAGACTAGTGAGCATATATATAGAGAGATATAGAGAACAGTGAGCATATGAGAATAGTGAGCATATATAAATAGAGAGAAAGTAGTGAGCATATATACCAAGTCTGGGTGTCTCATGTAGGAAAGGGTGTTACTCATCGCCATGCATACGTAATAGCCACAGTGTACACTTCCGGATTTCTGTTGGGGGCACTGTATATATAAAATTGTTAGGTAATGCATTTAAGGTTATGCAGTAATGAAATAGGTCATACTTACGCAACAATCTGTTTTGACAACCAGTTTCTCCTTCCTTTTTGGATTATGTCTCCCCTTGTGCTCGGTAACATACCAGCGATACGCCCTGTTCAAACAAATTTCACAAATGCAACTTGTTAGTGTGGGTTAGAAGGTTATATACAAATATATAAGAGGGTTCTCGATATGCATACGATTTGAGTATCGCTATGAAGTCTTTATATGCGGACACGGGATAGTTCATTGAATCCATAACCCACGCTTGGCCGAACGCGACATCGACACATATAGCAATCCCAGTGATTCCTGCATAAATTCAATCATAGAAAATGATAAGCTCGCCCACGATAATATGTATTCAAAAGCTTTATGTACAGGTTGAACTTACCCGAAGTAGTATGGTAGCCATATCAAATTGTTATGTTGGAGATTTTTGAAAGCCATGGCTATGTACGCCGCCATCCTAATGGCCTCATCCTTGATCGCATCCATCCGGGATTTTTCTTTCTCCTCCTTGGTCTTTCCAAGCTTCTAACTCTTTGCCATTCAGGTCCCAACGCTTAGGATATGCAAAACGGATTGTGCTATGTGTCGAGGGTCCACGTACCCATGTTTCACACTGAACCTGTTTTGCAAGGTGCGCTTGCATCCTACAGGAGAACACTCAGGTTAGTTACTTCGTTATCAAAATAAAGAATAAAACCATATCAAGCGGCAAAGGACTTACAGAGCGTAGATGTGGACTAGATTTATGTCCATTGAACTGAGGCGATACAATGTACGGACGCCGGCGAAGTCGAAGGCAATGTGCGCACCAGGTCCTCCGAATATACCGCCGTGGTATTCACATGATATCGAGGTTATGCCTCGCCGACGATGCGATCAAGTACCAATCATGGAACTTTTTCATTCCACGTGGCATGTCTTGGATGACATGGTTTGGTAGGAAGCCCTTGCCTATTTCAAATTTTTTCGGGCATCTCTTTGTCCATTTGACTTTTCCAACATCCGGATACTTGATTGCCGGAGTGTGATTATCGGTGACCGAGGTTCGTAAGCCCCTTCTTTGACTTGGTTCTCGTGCTTGAACCGGTCATGGGCGAAAACCACATGGACACCAACGTGGCATCCTTAACTCGCGTAAAGACTGGCCTTATGTGGAATGGACGCTTTTTTCTTAGCTCTGACTCATCCCATAACTTGTTCGTAACGCATTTGCTCTTTATGAGGTCGTTCTACCTTAGGCTCTTCAACAGAGTTCTTTTTTCGAGCCACCGCTCTTCAACACGAGTTTCATTCAGAGACACCTGCTCTGTAGGAGGCGTAGTAGGTCGTTCCACCTCAGGTTGTTGCTCCATTGAAGGCGGAGAAGAGTGTGGCAACTCAGGCATTTCTTCGTCATGGGTTGGTGACAGTACCTCTCCCCTCCTCGCGAACTCCCCGCAGCTTGTGGCGGTGTCGAATGACTTGGTGGTGTAGGCGAACAACCGGTCAATACGATGTCCCGTTTGTGCCACAAGATGAACCGCCCAATCACTTTGGCCAAGTTCGTTCAAGTCCCTCGGGAGTTGGGTGTTCAAACGTATAATCCATATAATGGTCCCGCACGGTATGCACCTCGACCCTAGTGTAGTCTGGCGGGATAGGCTTACCATGCCACTTGCCCCCAGGGATATGTGCCACACCCGTTGCAACAACCTTCATTGTGTTCCCCCTTCCCATTAGAACCACCAAGTTGCAACTAGTTGGTTCCCGTATGCGATCAACGGTTGTGCCTGTAGTGGAACCTTGGCTGCTAGGGGAACGCGGAGGGCTCCCCGACTACTACAAGTTGACCGGGCGGGTCCATAGAAAGCCCTTTCTCCTCGAGCACCTTCGCTACCATAGCCTTCACTGTGCTTTCAAGATCGGCCTCTCGGTCTCTACCATGTTTCTTGTACATGTGCCTATCCTCTTCGAAGCCATGTCTCCAGGTCATTCTTTTCCCTAAACCCCCGGTGCGCCCCGGGTGCTCGACATTTCCCAAGGCTAGGCTAAACTCGTCCCTCTCTCCTCGAAGGTATGAATGAGCCCTTCTCCTTTTCTTCACCGTATTTGAAAATCTTCGATACTACCTCCTCGGTTTCCGGTTTATCAAACTTAAGGGAAGAACCGGGCGTTACGGTACTCCTCGCGATGTATCCAATTCCTTGAGCGCACCCTCAAATGCTGCATCGGAATACCAGGCTGCTTGTGCCTCTTCGCCCCTCTTCCGAAAAGACGGTTCTACCGCAGCAGCCAGCCACCGGAACCTAAATGAGTAGGGTGTATGTTCCTCTTCGCTAGCAGCCGTTACGGGCATCGAGGGCCATTGCTTCGTGAAGTCTTTTAAGCCCACGAGATCATCCCATTGACTCGCGGTTATTTTTCCATACTTGTGAAACGGAGTTCGCCTCGATTGATATATTTGATGTTGAGCTCACTCCTCCAACGTCTGAATGACTCCCCCATTGTTCTAAAGGCTTGACGTTTCACGGCCTCCTCAGTACCAGCTGGAAACCTAAAATTGATTAGCAGCTTCTTCCATAGGCCCCTCTTTGTCTCCTCCGGTATTTGTGGCCATGACGGGACAAATTGGGTTCAACTCATCTCTTACAAGGGCGCCATCGATACGGAATTTTGCTCTCATCTTCCGTGGCTCACGAATTTCCTTTTGCGGACTGACCTCTGTTATCACATAGACAATGTCCTTGTCAGGATACCGGTTGGGTTTTCTTATCCCTCGTTTCCTCTTAGGCGCCGAGGTCATGGTCGTGGCCGAGGGTTCTAGAACAGAGGCAGCATTGTTCAACTCTGTGGCTGCTACCTCTGCTCTTTGTTTATTTGTTGTGTCTTCTTCATCGTAACGTTGCGGACGCTGACATCGTCTTTTTGGAGGAGATTCAACAGGGACCTATGTACACGGGAGTCAAGAGTGTTAATGGTTGTAACACGATAAAGCATTGGAAAAAATTGATTACTAAGGCTTTATCTCTACCTCGTCAAGAGGGTCGAAGTCCTTGTCTAGGTCGTCCTCCGTTGGCCTATGCCTTGGTTCACGTGGAAAAGGATCCTCGGGACTTACATATCCCTGCTCATCATCGTCATCAGAGTCGTCATCACAGTCATCATCATCTCCTTCTATTCCATTTTCTACATCCTCGAATGGGTATATATTATGCATCGCTTCTACATCCTTGTCTATCGCTGCGTTGAAAGCCTCCTGACTCACGACGTGTGGTTCTCCCTTTTCTAAGGTTTTCTCGTGCACAGGGCTTCGGGCTGCACTGTATCTTGTCGGGGACATTTTCTGGTTTAATCTAATTAGAATAAAAGGATTTAGCGTTAGATACGCTAGAAGGGTACTTGTATCATAAAGGCATAAAATGGCAACATATGAAAAAATAAACAAGTAGTGGGTAGCTCTCAAATTAGCGGGTTGGATTGTCTCAATACACCCTTTTGTATCATCGAGCAAAATCTAGAAGAGAGCAAAATAAACAAGTAGTAGTAGTAGTAGAGGCCTCAGATACATGTCAAATCATCATTTGATCGTGAACTTGGAGCATAAAGGCATCAAAAGGACAGTGAGAATATAGAAAACACGGTAGGGGCGGCTGATAATGTTACCAAGTTCCTCACAAGTTCATGATCATCAACTAATGCTCCATATAATTTTGGAGTTGACATTTTTCATCATCGGCATGGAGAGAGGAGAGGGGAGGAGGACAAACAAAAACAGTGAGCAACAGATAATAAAGGGGACAAGATAGGTCACCAAGAGAGGAAGTAGTATAGAGTAGTCGATAGTAGTTGAGAAAGGGAAGGGTACAGAGAAGACCCACATTAACTGCCACCAAGTTCTAGAAGAGAGCAGCCCCACATTGGCACCAACAACAAGTAGTAGATGAGAGAGCAGCAGTAGTAGAAGAGAAGTAGTGGTAGAGACCAGCAGCCACCAACAAGAAGTAATAGAAGAGAGCAGTGTTGACACCTCTTATGATATACTTTTATGTGTCAACTAAACATGAAATAAGGGCATGAAAACAAATAATCACCTAGACTAGGGGCTCTACTAACATATTTCCACGAAGTTTTGGTGATTTATATATTTTCAGGGATTAAACGTAAAAACACGGGGAAAAGCCCAGAGTTTGAAGCCCATATGACAAAGAGATTTATCCGAGAAGATTTCTAGCCCAAAATGCGGACTAAAACATTCTAGGAGACACCGTAAGGCGATACAATACCGAAGGAAGACTCCGTAAGAGTCCGGAGCGGGCGGGCCGCCAGATTGGCCCCGGCACCCGCCAGTGGTTGGTCCACATGTCGCCCCCCTTTTTATGTCGGTTACAACCGCCATTGAGGAGTAATCTAGTCCACAAATTGAAGTCGGTTTGATCCAAGGGCTCACATTCATCCCCTGGGCTATAAAAGAAGACCCTCGCCTCTGTGGCATAGGCATTCAATTCATTATTCATTATTCCGGTCAGCCTACCGGCGTAAGTAGAAGAGATTTTCTCCACCGAGAGATTAGGTTAGCTACTTGTCTAGTTCTAGTTAATCTAGTTCTAGTTCGTCTAGTTGATTAGCAAGTCGATTCAAGAAGAGAGCTTGTGCCTACCCCGAGTTCTAGATCTTCAAGTCACCATTTAAATCGGTATTATCTTGTATCCAAAGTGACTTTATTCTATTTCAAAATTATGTGTTGGTTTGCTATGTTCTTACTTTATTCTAGTAGTATATTTGATATAGTCATGATTTACGATGGATTCATGTATCTATTCGTAGAGCGCCTAACTCAATTCTCGAGTGGGTTAGGTGGTAAAAATACTTATGTAAGCATGGAGCTTAGATATGATTTACCTCGCGTTTGCACCTTATATTCCGGGTAGTGTGGTAGATCGCTGGGTGTGATAATCCCGTTGAGTCTTCTATATTCCACCCCCATCTATAAGTTTAGTTGAACATGGTTTTGAGGATGATTTTGCTTTTGTTCCCGATCTTCCTTATAAATCTTCATGATGCATAGATCCATGGTAGTTGTGCTATATATGATAATGTAGGACCTAGGGTAGATGTTTTGACTTAGTAGATTCAATGCTATCCAAGAATTCTCGTCTCTTAATTGTAGTCCAATGTTAAATCTAACTGTTAGTAGTCTATACTTATCTCTCGTGTGTGATATCTCCGCCTTTATCATTATCATATTCATATCTTATCATTATTGGCTTACCCTCGCTAAAGTAGCACTAGTGATCGAGCCTCTCTCATAAGTATGCCATGCATCAATAGTATATATACCCAACTTCAGTTTCCCCGTGGTAAAATATAAATGATAAACCTGGATTACTCCCGGTGAAATGCTACGGTAGTATTTTTTTTTATTGTGCGCTGCGGATAGCCCTTTTATTATTTTCTAGAAAGATTGCAGCCAACACATTACAGATATCACCCATGCATTTCTAGCATTAAGCTCGGGATGACAACCTAGCCTACGGTAGTGCTATGAGATGGACCACACTTGAGTTAGCTTAGTGCATATGCCTTAGGTGAGATTAACTCCACCTATTGGTGTAATGACGTTAAGGAAGACCAACAAGCATTTCGGCCGCTGTCGGGAAGGAATAGAGGCTAACTAGAGATCTTGATACATGGAAACTTATGATGAGATCCAAACTAGGACATTTGCTTTAGCAGGCTTACCCTTGTTTGTCTCTTGTTTACATTTTTATACGGGGTTTATGATTGGAAATTGATCGTGATTCACTCCACTTCATTCATCGTAATCGATCAATCAAGAGGAAGCATACACCAGTTCCTCGGCTATGGTCGGCATGGATCCTTACGAGTTCTCGCTCCAAGCAATGAGAACATTCCGCGATCGGACCTACACTTCAAACTAACAATCTTGAGTTCGAGCTCAAGCCAAGCCTCATCAACATGGTTCAAGCTACTCCATTCAGCGGAAGGATACACGAAGATGCACGCTCACATCTGCAGAATTTCCTGGAGATTGCCAACACCTTCACACCCAAGGACATTTCCCGAGATATCATATTACTCCGCCTATTCCCTTTCTCATTAGCGGGAAAAGCGAGTTATGGTTCTACGCCCAACAAAGAAGAAAACAAGACATGGGATAAATGTTCAAAAGCCTTCCTATCAAAGTTCTTCCCTACGGGCAAAACCAATGCCCTACGAGGAAAAATTATCAACTTTCGCCAGCAAAAGGAGAATCAATTCCCATGCATGGGAACGCTTT
Organism: Hyparrhenia diplandra; assembly: GCA_015847255.1. Lineage (NCBI taxonomy): Eukaryota > Viridiplantae > Streptophyta > Magnoliopsida > Poales > Poaceae > Hyparrhenia > Hyparrhenia diplandra. The sequence goes on from JADLZK010004716.1 coordinate 1,216,361, forward strand.
TATAAGAATACATATCAGATTGCCCTCATCATGGATTAGAAGATTGGTTGCTCATGCAAGGATTTTATCATGGATTATCACAAAGAGCAAAAAGAGCAACTAGATGCAAACCGCTAAAGGATCATTTTTATCACTCACTCTTGGAAAAGCTGAAATACTCATGAACAAGATATCGAAAATCAAGGTTGGACCCAAGAGAACATTCAACACTACCATCAATTAGAAGAAGTGCCGTAAGAAGTAAAAGCAATATCAACCAAGATGGATGTGTTATTAAATTGGCTTGAACAACGAGCCAATTACAAGAAGGATCGATGTGCTCTTCAAGACTATATTGACTCAAAGATCGATTCGAGCCCTGGCCGCCCACAATTCCAGTTCAACTCAATCAATACAAGAAAGGAATTCACAACCTCGATCCAACCACCAAGGTAAGTACCAAGGTAATTTTTCTAAGCAACCATCTTTGAGAGAGTTAATTGAAGCACAAGTTAGAGTTAATGATAATCTTTCTAAGAAGCTTGCCGCTAATGATAAAGTTTTAGAAGACATACACCTTAAGATGGATAATTTCTCTGTTGTTTTAAAAGAACAACTTACATATAATAAAAAGATAGAATCTCAAATAGCAAGGTTGTCTGTTGACCGCCTGTTGCCACTAACCCCGAAAGGTGTACATAATATCACTACAAGAGGTGGCAAGGCTACACGAGATCCACCAGATCCGAGAAAGATGGTAAAGCCACCAAGAAAACCGACAAATAAAGACCAAAGCAGCAAAGACAACAACACCACCTTTGGTACCACCAATCATACCGTAAGAAGAAGAAAAGGATGATGACATAGAGATCTTTGCTCATAGCCCTCAAATGAGACAAGATTTTCATGATGCAAACCTCTTACCGTATCCTCGAAGAAGTCGTAGACCCCAAGTGGATGAACAATTTGGAAAGTTCGTAGAGGTAATCCGTAGTTATACATCAATATACCTCTACTCGATGCCATCCAAGTCCCTACCTAGGCAAGGTATCTCGTGAGATATCTTGAACAAGAAGAGACCACTGCCCACTATAGAGGTAATCAAGCTAACGTAAGAATGCAAATGAGGCTATCCTCAATATATTGCCACACAAGATGAAAGATCCAGGATGCCCCACCATTGATTGCTCAATCGAGATCAACAATTTAATGCACTATGTGATCTTGAGCAAGTGTTAGTGTGATGCCCAAGACTGTCTTTGACAAACTCAAGCACACAACTCGAACCAACTTCAATATCATTACGGTGGCGGACCAATCAATCGATATCCATCGTGAATCGAGAACGCACCAGTCAATATCGAGGATTCTTCGCACCTGTAGATTTTGTAGTAATCGACATGCCACCGCACAGAGTATCAATCATTCTCGGACGGCCTTTCTTAAGCACACCCAATGCCCACATCAATGTCACCGCGGAGAGATCACATTCAACCTAAATGGACAAGAAGAGAAGTTCGCCTTCAAACCTGCACTGCAGCTCAGCTCGACAAAGAAACAAAATTGAACTGTAAGAAGAATCATCATCACCACCCTCTGGTAACGGAGGATGGACCTGATAATTAATCACTTTGGAAAGTCTCCGTTCGAGGACTTTAACTACGGACCCTGCCGTAAGAGGTAAGTCGGTAATTATCCATATTTACTTTATCTGCACTATATAATTACACTTGGCATCAGAAAAATTCATGCCCCATATAAATAAATTTACGGTGTGTCAAAACCTGTGAAAATATTTATTGTGGTGGCCCAAAAATATTTATTCTTGCACTAGCATTTTCATTTCCTGCATATATATATCAAAATACCAAAAATATTTTCTTAGTGGTGGACCCCACTTGTCATACAGCTATCTCTCTTTTTACCTAACTTGGATAAGACATTTTGCACTCACTCTCTACCTACCACCATGCACCACATCCTGCCATGCTTTTCCACCGAAAACCTCACTCATTCACATGGCCTTGGGACAACAAACATGCTGGACGGAGGAGAAGCCATTTGGGCCCACCACCCTGGCGGCCGCCACCCCCATTCTTGGCGCCCGCCAGCTCCATCTCTCCCCTATAAAAGCCCTTCCACACCTCGTCTTCTCATCACCTCTCCTCTGCAATGCTTAACATTTCCACTCATATTTCGAAGTTCTAGTTCCCAGAAAGCTTCAAGCTTTGTAGTAGAGAGGAGGAGAAAAGAAGAAGGGAGAAGTAGTAGAAAAATTCTTGAGAGAGAAGGAAGCTTTGAGCTTTAGTAGTAGTAGATCATGAAGTTTTAGTGGAGGTGCTGTCCAATTAAGTAATCAAGATAAAACTTTTGCTAGGGGAAGTTCTGTCAAAATAAAAACAACCTTGCAATATTCTTTTCGGACGACTAACCCCTCGGACGACCGACTTTGGACACCTAACCCCTAACTATTATTTTTCTAACCCCTCTACTAGTTCTTGTGTTTTGTGTGCACTAATATTTTGCAAGATGAGTTTCTTCAAGAGTTTCAGCAAGAGGTCCTCGAAGCAGCTTCAACAACTTAACGAGTCTTCATCCATGTCCCTAGAGATAAGCCACGGCAGCCCGGGGCAAGGTACATCATCACATCCAACCCCTACTGCACCCAGGAGGTTGACATCCGAGTCACACCTCAGGCTCCAGGGAGACTACGAGAGGACAAGGTACAAACAACTGAAGGACCGTAAGTTCACTCACACCCCTCTCGCTAGACCCTAATCTCATGATACAAATTGGTATGGACTCTGAGTTTTATTCGATCTTTCGTATTTTGGGGTGGGAAAATTTTGCAAACATAAGGGAGCAAGGCTCTAGACTTTTGACCTTGGAATTTCTTTGCACCCTCCGTACTAATGAGGATGGAGTTTCATTTAGACTTTTCCAACAAGAACATTCTCTTACATGGAGAGGCCTTAGTAATGTCCTTGGCTTTCTACCCTCTTGCACCTTAGACCCCAGCATAGCATTAGAGGAGTTCAACCCCACTTGTATTTGGAAAGACATTGCTAATATAGACACATTCACTGATGCCAAAGCCACTGATATCCATTTACCTACCCTTCGTTTCTTCCACAAGTGGATTGTTTACATCATATTTCCCAAAAAGGAGACTAGGAACGTCGGGGTAGGAGAGTTACATTGATTTATGCAGCCCTTAAGAGGAGACAAATTTCACTGACTCAAATGGTTCAGCACTAGATGACCATACCACACATCTTGGGACCTATCAGTTGCACATCCCTGATCACTAGAATTGCAAACAATCTTGGAGTGATGGAGAACGCCTCGGTAGCCTACATAGGAGAAGATAGACCCCTTCTTGGTTTTGAATACTTTAATAAGGCTCATATTATGAAGAAGAGGGAAGCATTTATTATATGAATCATGCTATCATTGAGAGATTCAGTTGCCTAACCCCGATCTCTCCTCTATCGAAAGTTGATCGATCTTTTGAATGTGCAGCACAGCCGATGAACATGTCAAGAACCACGCCACAATCGTCAAGCAACCGCCCACCTAACCAATTTGATGAATGCTGATCCAAATCCACAAGAGCCGCATTTGCATCATATCAACAATGGACATATCCACCACCATCACAGGCTCACTACGGACAATACGAACAATCTCCCCAATCATCGCACGAAGGGCCAAGTGAACCGGATGGAGATGCACGCATTCGTCGCAAAACCTACCATGGGAGTGGCTACTTCCATAACACACCGTACTTCCCACCGGGGATATCCTCATAATTTCGAAACGGTCACAACTCTTTTTGCGAGGATATGGACAAAGAAGGAAACGATCTCCTACAAGGAATCTTCAAAGATCGGCCCGTAACATGAATGAGAACCAAACCACCTTCCAAAGAAGAGCAAAGAACACGGAACACACAGACGACCCAGGACATCACCGATCCGAGAGACTCCGTGGACTCCTTCTCCGACCAGCTGAACACCACGACCGGACGCCGCAGCCCGACGCCGAACCATCGCACCAATAACCAGCTTGGGGGAGTAACCCCCACTCGGCCGTAAGTTTCCATTGCCCGGTATTTATTTATCTATTTATATATATAAGTTTGCTTAGTTTGGTTTTAAAAAAAAAGAAGTATAACATGAAAAACCAAATAAAAAGAGTGTGTATAATTAGTTTGCTTTAAATTTTGTTGCTTTAAATAAAATAGTAGCTATCCTTTATGCTTGGAGATGATGAATAGTTGCTCGCTTAATTTTTTTCTCGCAAATGCCTATCATTGATTTAGAGTTCTCCCATGATATGGACACAACTGTTTAGACTTGAAAATTTACCTTGAGCTTGAAATTTTGTGGGAGCATACATCTAAGCTAATCTAGGTAATTGATTGATATGAGATGAGAAAGTCCGAAATGCTATTTATCTTGCTCCTAGTTGCACTAAATTTCGGAGATTTGATTTTGAAAATCTAAAAATATTGCATGATGAGTTCCTATATGACGTAGAGTTCAAAATTCCTACCACACCATACTCATGCTTTTTAGAATAGGAAACCCCCAATTTTCACTACTTGCTTAGTGTTGAGTTTGTGTCAAGCTTTGTGACCCTTCGGGACTTGTCATACAATTCCACATACAACGCCACATATATCTCCACACCACATATCATGTACCACTTCTACCCCTGGAAGTGTACAAACCCTTCATCCATTTTGCTAGCCATCAAAAATGTTTTACTCCTACCCCGGGAGTAGAAACCAAAAATATTTCTCTCTCTCATTATTATCTCTAAAACCCCCATTCATGCTCCATGTGTTTCATAAGTTTTATCTCTCAAACATTCATTTCTCACGACAAAAAGAAACTTGGGGCAATGCTAAAAAAAAAAAAAAAGAAGAGAAAGAGAGTTGAAAAAAATGGACAAGTGTCCGCAATGAAAACAATGGGTAATTAGATGCCCGCCTCTCTCGAAAAGAAAGAAAGAAAGAAAGAAAAGCTAGCCCAAGTCCTCTTTTATGTCTTCTCAAAATTCCAAAAGAGAGATCAAAATTCTTCAAAAGGAGCATAGTAGAATTAAGACCACTGTATCCCATCTTCCACCATATCCACCTCACAAATACATCCCATCCACCCACATTGTATGACTTGTTCCTTTGGATCCATTGTTTGACTTTACAATATGCACTTTGCAAGTATGTATATTTGTCTCCCACCTATGAACTCCAGATATAAGCCTTAGAAGATAGGATGAGAGAAAGGCACAACAATCGTTGCCTTGGTGAGGATCCAAAAATACTACATATGAGAGACTAGAAAGGGTCATACAATGGAACTCTGAGTTTTATTTTGAAAACTTATAAAAACTCCGCAACGTAGGTGAACAAAGAGCCCGAGACATAGTGCTTGACTAATTGTTCTATCTTTCAATCACCCAAGATCTAAGTGCAGGTAAAAGCCCCATACTTTTCGGGCAATATAGGTGAGTTGGAAGGTCAGAATGGTTCACCGTTTCGTGGAGAAGAATTCTATTGATGATCTGTGTATTTGTGAGAGAATAAAACATTGTAGCAATTCCTGATCCACTCTGGTGATATGCTTTGCTAGGGACTAGCAAAGGTTAAGCTTGGGGGAGCTTGTTGACACCTCTTATGATATACTTTTATGTGTCAACTAAACATGAAATAAGGGCATGAAAACAAATAATCACCTAGACTAGGGGCTCTACTAACATATTTCCACGAGTTTTGGTGATTTATATATTTTTTCGGGATTAAACGAGAAAAAACACAGAAAAAGCCCGCAGTTTGAAGCCCATATGACAAAGAGATTTATCCGAGAAGATTTCTAGCCCAAAAATGCGGACTAAAACATTCTAGGAGACACCAGAAGGTAGGACACCGAAGGAAGACTCGAAGAGTCCGGAGCCTGGCGGCCGCCGTGGTGGGTCCACACATGTCGGCCCTCCCCTTTTTATGTCGGTTACAACCGCCATTGAGGAGTAATCTAGTCCACAATTTGAAGTCGGTTTGATCCAAGGGCTCACATTCATCCCCCAGGGCTATAAAAGAAGACCCCCTGCCCCCAGGGCATAGGCATTCAATTCATTATTCATTATTCCAGTCAGCCTACCAGGCAGAAGTAGAAGAGATTTTCTCCACTAGAGATTAGGTTAGCTACTTGTCTAGTTCTAGTTAATCTAGTTCTAGTTCGTCTAGTTGATTAGCAAGTCAGATTCAAGAAGAGCCGGGTGTGCCTACCCGGAGTTCTAGATCTTCAAGTCACCACGAAACTGGTATTATCTTGTATCCGGTGACTTTATTCTATTTCAATATTATGTGTTGGTTTGCTATGTTCTTACTTTATTCTAGTAGTATATTTGATATAGTCATGATTTACGATGGATGAATGTATCTATTCGTAGAGCGCCTAACTCAATTCTCGAGTGGGTTAGGTGGTAAAAATACTTATGTAAGCATGGAGCTTAGATATGATTTTACCCTGCGTTTGCACCTTATATTCGGGTAGTGTGGTAGATCGCGGGTGTGATAATCCTGTTGAGTCTTCTATATTCCACCCCCCGTCTATAAGTTTAGTTGAACATGGTTTTGAGGATGATTTTTCTTTGTTCCTGATCTTCCTTATAAATCTTCATGATGCATAGATCCATGGTAGTTGTGCTATATATGATAATGTAGGACCTAGGGTAGATGTTTTGACTTAGTAGATTCATTGCTATCCAAGAATTCTGTCTCTTAATTGTAGTCCAATGTTAAATCTAACTGTTAGTAGTCTATACTTATCTCTCGTGTTTGATATCTCTCGCCTTTATCATTATCATATTCATATCTTATCATTATTGGCTTACCTCGCTAAAGTAGCACTAGTGATCGAGTGTTGACGGTAGAAATACCTGTTTTTACATAGTCAAACCGTCAACAAAGTACTCCTTTTGGAAGCTAACATACATATAAACAATGATTTCTTATGCAAATAACCTAGTTCCACATGTAGATGTCATTCTTTGTATACAGATGTGAAACTAGTGGAACTCGGGCTGAAATGACACATTTGGTCACCATCCAAATCCAACACCCCAAGTATGGCCATTGGACAATTTGACACCACCATCATGATCTCCATGTCCTATGAAGCTTCCACACAAAATTTGAAGTCATTTGGCCACAAGACCTACATCGGCCGATGCATGACCATTTCATCCCGAGACATCCGACATGTGGGGACACCTTCTAGAAGAGTTGAGAAGGCCAAGGCCCAATGGACCAAAGATCGGCCGACCATGATACTTTGGCCCAAACTCTTCCAATGCGACCGCCACATCACTAATCCATGGGGAACAAGAGAAGGCACCTGATTGGTCCGTCAATACGTCCCATGGATCGTGTTGGTACAAAATGAACGCCACGGCAAGTTCCGGACTCAAGACACGTAAACCCCATTGGGGCCAATGTTCCCAAAGACCAGGGGGTGGCCCATAGGTCATGGACCATGGTCGGCCGACCATGGCCCATTTGGCCAAGGACGCCCTCCCACGCCCATCACATTGTCCACATGCTGAAATTACCTCACACGTTGATCTTAAGGCGGGTTGCATGGCGGTTTGATCCAACGGAGGGCAATAGAGGTCACGTGGATCGATGACGGCGCCGAGTAGCCCCTACTCCACCTTGGGGCTATAAATACCCCCACCCCTTCACTTCCAAGAGATGACCACAAGGAGAACTCCACTCCAATGTAGTAGGCTAAGCCCCTGCTCCTTTAGTGTAGTAGTAGAGTGAGAGAGGGAAGTCTTCGGGAGGAAGCCCTGTGTCTGTCGGGGAATCTCCTCCGAGGTGTACCTCTGCGGGTGTACTTCTTCTAGTGAGTAATACATCCGAAGTTCTTTTATACTTTGCATATCCGGTTTAGTATAGTAGCTATTCACTCGTTCTTCATTGGTACATTGCTTTGCTTTAGTAGAGTGTTCTAGCCTAGCTAAGTACGGGGGTTAGAATAGTAAGAGTTAGCGTAGACGTGGTGTCTAGGCTATACCTTACCAGTGTATGCCGCTTGTCGCACGGATGGATTGTGATAGCCAAGAAGGTAGTGACAGCCCCTTCCGGTCTCTCGTATAGATCACCACGTGTTTAGGCAAGTTCTTAAAAGGTAAGGCTCCAAAGAAAATAGTAGTTTGGTAGTGGTGACTTTATTCACCGATTATCACCTACGCCTCCAAGTGTCCGAGGGCCGATAAAGCCACGTTTAGCTACCTAGCCTATCCAGATATCATAGCTATAGAAAACCTCTCAACTCAACTACCAAATACACACCTTGTGTCATCATAGGACGAGTCTTGATTCTTTGTTAGTTCACTTCACGTTCCTCGTGGAAATCGATACCTGGAATACTCCTGGTGAAAAGCTACACCGACAGCCGCGGCGCTTTGCGGTTTACCGTTGCCATACTTAGGTGTATCAGTCCCTTAGTGGTAACACTAAAGAACTGTCAACATCGAGCCTCTCTCATAAGTATGCCATGCATCAATAGTATATTAGCCCAACTTCAGTTTCTTCCCTGTGGTAAAATATAAATGATAAACCTGGATTACTCCCGGTGAAATGCTACGGTAGTATTTTTATCTGTGCGCTTGCGGATAGCCCTTTTTTATTATTTTCTAGAAAGATTGCAGCCAACACATTACAGATATCACCCATGCATTTCTAGCATTGCTGCTGGGGATGACAACCTAGCCTACGGTAGTGCTATGAGATGGACCACACTTGAGTTAGCTTAGTGCATATGCCTTAGGTGAGATTAACTCCACCTATTGGTGTAATGACGTTAAGGAAGACCAACAAGCAGCAGCCAATAGCCATGTAAGAAAAATACTAGGAGTAGATGGGCTATAGGCAGCCATACCAAGAATATAGCGTAAATGAAAGATGCAAACTATTCATGCGAATATAAGGAATGACTTAAATCCAATGAAAAAAACAGCAGTAGAACAAAAAAAACATCCCTACTTGGCTGTAAAACACATAATATATGCCAAATCCAATGAAAAACAACAATAGAAGAACAAAAACTCATATAGATGGCGGTAATTATCAACATATGCTAGTACAATCACATGAAATGGTAATTATTAAGTGATAAACAGTAACGACATATACTTCTAATTTGGCTCATTAGGTACAAATTTGGCTCAGATTTGTCCCCTTGTCATCTCATCGCTCATAAACTGGTTGCTTATGTAAGCCATCCTAGTTTATAAGGTTTCAAGTATAGAGGGACTCAAAATCATCATAGCTACTGCCTCAGCTTAAAAGGGTTCACGCGTCATTGCATATGCCACTGCCTCAGCCCTATGTTTTACAATTATATAAAAAGATCATCATTGTATATGCCACTTAGTATATAAAAAGATTAATCATATCATTGCACATGCCACTACCAGCATCTCAATTTAGTCAAAATTTTCCCAAAAATCAGCTAGGTATGAATTGGAAGCTTGGAAAATGCTCAACTAAGTTTAGAAAATTTCATCCCTTTCCATCACATACAAGTATGGCAGTGGCTAAAAATTTCATAAAAATGTAGCTAAGTATGGCAGTGGCATAATAGTGCTCAGCTAAAAAAATTCAGTAGGCATCACAAGCAGCATGTTCTTCACTGGCAGCATCACAGAACTCACCAAAGCAATATTTAGTGCATCCGAACGTAACAGTTATGAAGTTCCTAGAGCAGCAAACAAAAATTGGGGTTTGGGGCTTTAGACAGCAGCTCATCGGTGTATGGTGCGCCGACCACCGTCGCCGTCCGTGGCGGCAGCGGCTCCGATGAGAGCCAAACCTTAAGTGGTCGGGCGTCGAGGTCGAGACAAGGGCGTGAGATGGCGCGGCCGCCCTGGAGGGTCGAGGTCGGATCGAGAGGGCGCGCCCGCAGCCGGAGGTCGAGGTCGGAGATGGCGGCGCACGGCCACCGTGGAGGTCGCCGAGGTCGGAGAAGAGGGCACGCGGCGCCGCGCAGCGGTCGAGGTTGAAGACAAGACGCCGCGGAGATCCCGGCGCCGAGAGGTCGAGAGAGGAGGAGCGCCCGGCCGGCCGGCGCCGGGCGCCGGCTAGGGTTTCGAGCAAAGCAGCGGGGCGGTGGCTCAAACCGTACCCTAGCCGTGGGGCGGACGATGGCAGCCGGCGCGGGGAGGGAGGATCGAGGAGGGAGGATGGAGGGAGGAGGGAGGAGGAAGCGGGTGCGGCGGCGGCGGTGGTGGAGAAAAATTTCGGCAGCCGACGGCATCGCGGGAGAGAAGAGCGCCCCGCCCCAGCCAAAATTTCGGCCCCCTCACCTCCAAACATATATATTACCAAGGGAACATAGTAGGGCGGCTCCCGATTCAGCCGCCCTAGAGTAGTTTTTTTTAAAAAATCAAAATATTGCCAGACTTGATAAAGGAATTATTTCGGCCGGACACGGCCGACGCGCAACAAGAAGAGCGTCCGACGCAATCTTCACCAAACACGCTCATCGTAAAGCGTCCGACGCCCTTGTCTCCAATTGGTCCGGCGCTCGGTCTTCAATTCACCGAGACAAAGACACGCCGGACGCTCCTCCGGCTGGTCCCGCCCCCTTCCAAACCGCGTCCGTCGTATACATTTCAATCCCATTCTTCATCGAACGACTTGTTTCCTTAATGGTACGGCGAGAGGGAAAGGGAGACTTAGGTGGATGACCCCGGGAAATTGTTGCATTACGACTTGTTGCATTACATTTTTTTTCCCCGAATTTTGGTGAAGGTCGCGAACCGAAATTTTGCTAGCTGGAAGGCTTCCGTCCATTTGGAGCACTTGACGGTGTAACAGGCCAGGGGCACCGCGGCTAACGAGGAGGCGTGCGCCACCGCCGATGGAGTCGAGAAACAGGAGAGGGCGCCAATTTGAAGCGCCTAGAATGAGGAAGGGACGACAGTTCTAGATCCGCGTCTCCGAGCAACGGGAAATTGCCAGGTCGTTGGCTTGCCCACCAGCGGCTCCGGCGGCGGTCCTTTTTTTCCCATCTGTGGGCGTCGGTCAAATAAGAATAAACCAAAGGTACAATGTAAAGCTCATGTGAAATCGAGTAAAGCCCCGGGTTTAAGCATATGAGCATAAAGCATGTGACATGACTTAAATATTATGAAGTAGAGAGCACATAAGTCACATAAGATCCACAAATGCATCAACAAGAGTATCACAAGTGCATGAAAGCATAGACATGATGCATGAGAGTAGCTAACACATCAAAAGAACGAAACCCTCTCACAAGCTCCCCTAAAGCTACTCAACGTCAGTTCAGAACAACAATCGACAACCCTACAACGCCGACAAACGACCCCCCAACCGGACATGGCTTCATGCACCTCGGCATCAACTTGAGTTTGTGTCGTCTTCGGCCTGTGGTGTCTCCCCTACTTCACTACCACTGTCAATCGGCCAAGCGGTGAGAAGTGGGACACCAGTTGTAGACGTTCCCGCACCATATGTAAGCTGGAGGATATTGCACATACCTGAAAATGTAGTCACCATAATTATAAGAACTTATGCAACGTTAATAAAGGATTGGTGCATTCTTACTAACTTACCCATGTTGTATGTCCCAAAGGTTGGTGTAACTTGCTGATATGGAGTCCAGGTGAGTTGGGCGGAAACTGGTGTGTAGAAGGAAGTGTGGCCACTTGAACCCTGCACCTCTTGGGTGGAAACTGCTGTGTAGAGGGGACTGTAGCCACTAAAACTCTGCACTTGTTGGGTGGGACCTTCCCAGAAGAGACTGTGGCCACTAGAACTCTGCACTTGTTGGGTGGGACCTTCCCAGTCATTGAATGACCCGTCGCCACTAGATCCTTGCACAACTTGGGTTGAACCTTCGCAGTCATTGAATGACCCTTCCCCACTAGATCCCTGAACTTCGCTTGAACCTTCCCACATACTAACTGCCCCTTCACCACTTGATTCCTCAGTACCTTGTTGGGTGGGACCTTCCAAGTCATTGAAGGGAAAGTGACCGCCACTAGGGGCTGGTGAAGTTACGATGTACTCTGCAATTAGATTCAAGTGAGGTAACTTAATTGTGAGGTAGTTCATAGCAAACTATCTAGGTGCAACATGGATACTAGCAATGTATCTAGCTAATTAAAGACTGGTTGTACCATACCCAATGCCAAGAAATCGTAACCATCAGAATAATAGGATTCTGGGCGTGGCTTGTGAACCGGGAGCTTCGAGGGCTCACTCTTCTTCGGGAACAATGACATCCGAACCCGACCAGCTGCAGTAAGTGTGACAAATGTTAGATGCAGCTATCTATCATTAAGAGAGAAAGGTTGTGTTGTAACTATAGTTACCCGTTTGTTGTTGTGGTGGGAAAGGCGGATGGCGACCGTGTATTTCGAACCAAATTGGCCAAACGAACACCATGTTGTCGTCGGTCTGTCGAACAACAAGTTGACCAGTCCTTGGTAGAAGCTTGCGTGATGCAACAGTGGTGAAACACGTGGTCATATCTTCAAAAGTATGGTTGGCTTCATCAACTGCACATATGTTGGTGAAGATTCTCATAGCTGCCTCCATCGGCCGACTCCAAAGTTGTGGTGGCAGCCCATGAATAGTAACCTTAAGTGGTTGCAGTACCGTTTCTTCACGTGTTTCTTCAGGGATACAAATTTCATCGGGTGAAATTGCTTTATCCAAGGTGTATAGAAAGGCACCATAATATCTTTCCCATGGCATGATCGGCAACAATGTTCCTTGCACAGGAAGACTTCCAAAATTCACAATCTCATCCACTACGTGCTTATTACGATGCCAAATAATGAAATCATGACGAAATCGTCCAATGTGTTCCATGGTAACCTGATTGGGCAAATATTCCTGAAGTTCATGAAAGACATGCTGGCGTTCGATATGATAGTTGTAGTCGTCATCCATACACATCAGGATGACGATATATCCTTGAATGGCTTGTCCATAATAGTCTAGTTCCCCCTCACTAAAGTAGGTACAGGTCTTCCGGTTGTAATCCACCATCGGATGGTCAGCGAGGTGAGGTCTTCCTACAAAAAAAGGAACAACCTATATGTAAGCATCCTGCAGGCTTTGAATTTGAGATAGGCTTTGTACGGAGTGTACAACTTTACTTAAGTTGGAAAAAAAAAGGATCCATAAAATCCATTTTCCATTCCCATTCTATGAATTTGAGATAGGCTTTGTATATATGAACATTCAGCAGTTGTGTACTCTAAAATTCCAGCCAAATAGCATAATTTCTTAAGTATATTCTAATTCCTCTAAGAAGAAGGGGTCCAAACGGGCCCTAAATGAAATCCACGTGCTATTATCTCTCACTTCCTTCTTCACTTTACACAAATATAGTAAACTCCAAAATCCAAAATGTCACAAGCTTTAGAAGCCCAAATCTCTTGGGTTTGCACGAGTAGATTGTGGGTGCATGCGTAGTGCTCGTGGACAAAACATCCTGTATTCATGGGAAATAAACTAGGGCACCACTATATAGTACTGCCACTAGGCACTAGCTACTCTTCCATTTGGTCTTATCCTAGCTAGAGATCTCGATCTTCTTGTCTTGTCAATCTTAATGAAGGTGATGATTATAAATTTGTGCGTGTGCTCGCATAACGGCGTAAGAGACCGAAAGAGAATAGCATAATCATTTTCACGTATATGGATACGGAGAAGCATCATTTTCCAACACACAGATATGGATACGGAGTTGCATTAAGTTCTGTTGGCACAAAATCTGCACCCCGTGCCGCACACACCGACAAGCCGAAGTAGCTAGCTTAACCCCGAGAGCCCGGGTGTGTTGAACGCTTTGCGTGCCGATCAATTTGACCTGAATTGACAAGGAAATAAATCAGGAGATCAGGAACATGCCCGGTGTGACCAAGACAGTTCCACATATACGGCCCTCGGCCACTTTTACGACGACATATAGCTATGTGAGCTATCTGCCAACAGGTTCATGAACGCGTTCGGTAAGCATAGACAAAACAGGGAAGAGTCCAGTTACCGAACGGGCATGATAATACATGTTCAAACAAATAAAACGATCATAAAGATGTAATATCATAAAGCTCATGACATGGATCGAATCATTCATCAACATGATAGATAGAAACAAGGTAAATCATAAACTTAAACCTGATCTAGATAACACATGCATAGGTTTCATCCAACTAGTTCGCGCCGCACGCCTAGCCTTCCTAAACCCGTCAAGCTTAAACCCGAAACAAGCTAATCCACCGCATGATACGACTTGCCCGAATATAAACCACTTACTACAACTAGATCAATCCACCGCATGATACAATCTAATCATAATAAGCTAAAAGCATACATTCATCTACTAGATAGATCTACGTGTACTCATTACTCGTTAAAGCGTAGAACCGTATTCGGGTGCTTGCCGAATCGGGATCCATGAAGAAGGAACTTGCACGTAAAACACGATCATAACCTATCACATTAAACCGATTTCTAGTCCACCGGATGACTAGCTCTAGAGTAACCCAAAGACCTGCATCTGCCGCACGGTACCCGGTCCTGTCAAGGCTAATCCTGCATCTAACGTACATGAACCCGCAACACGTGACAACCTAGATTGATCTAAGCTCGGCTACGATAAACAGATAGATCTAGTGACATGATAAAGTAGACATGAAAAACATTAAAGACAACTAGATCTATGACAAATATAAAGCCGAGCCTAATCAATCTAAATTGAGCAAAAGTGTGTGCAAACATAATAATAAACCAATTAAATCATACATCACACGGTAACTTGATGAATTCATTAGATCTTGCCGAATCTAATGAAGCCGATAACTAGCCCCAAGCTAGACCTTAGCCTGCCGCACGACTCATGATCTAACAAAGAACCCTCTTGTTCCTTATAGCTAAATCCACCGGGCGATAAAGCGTAAACAAGACTTCTTGGAATAATCTAAATCTGCCGGACGATACTAGACATGGTGCAAGGTTGCCGGTACTTACGGAGGTCGACGGGTCGATGATTCCTCTCGCAGTAGATCGACGACACGACTTGGACTCGAAGGGTGGCATGGAGCCGGTTTGTTGTATTGATTGATTGAGAGTTTTTACAGTTGCCAAGGGTTCGATATTTATACCCCGGACTTGACACGACTCCTAGCCGATTACGACTAAACAAGAGATAAAACTAATGACGATAGCCTTAAGCTCCAAGCCTAATCGGAGTTCCTTGCCGTAGTGCGCCGTGGGCTCCTTGTAGGCTTCCCTCCGATTGTTGCCGATTCACTTGATGTCTTCGTTTTGGGCTTCACGCCGATGGGCCCCCGAATCGGCCCATGTCCGGTTGACGCCGCTCGCCAAATGGCCCGGCCAAGCATATGGTTACCGAACATTTTCTTCCCGATCACACCTTACTCGCACTCGACACTAGCCTCGCCGCTTGCTCCCCGGGCCTACTATTTTTCGGTGTTAACACATGCCCCCTCAATTTTGAGATAAAGACATTTGTCTCGAATTGATCTGCTTTATCCATTTGCGAAGTTCACCCGCCAAGTCCCCTTGCAAGAAGTTCGAAACCCTAGACTTGCCTTGGGGATCTCGGCTTTCGCTTTCTATGGTTTCTTTCGATTCAATCCTTCGGGTAAATTTTGCCACTTTTCCATTCCATCTTATCGTCGTATTGGAAACTCTCCTTATTTCTTCCCTCATTTCTTCGAAGGAATATGAAGACCAAATCTTAATCCCGACCGAGGAGAATCATGATGCCTACTTTCTTGGGCCCAAGGGTGATTCTAACCCATCGATTTCATTGCCAAGGAGAGCCAGAGAATCCCTTTCAAGTTTGGGGTAACGCCGGCCACCAAAACAGTGGAAGAATTCCTTCAAATCTTGGCCTCTTCCCCCAATTGCGGGGTGGCGGGATTGGTACAAAAGAATGCCGTCGACTAAATCAAGGAGCGCATATTGGGATACCTAGGACATTTCCCACTTTGTTTAGAGCTATCTTTGTCGAATACCCCAAAAAAACAAGGATCTTTTGATAGCAAAAGCATCTCATTTTTGGTCTAATGCCACCAATTCCTTCATCTTTGGAAATGGGCCGATGACAGTTACCCTCGGCCGATGTCTTCATGATGACAGGTCTGAACATTACTGAACCAATTCTGCCCGGAAATACCAATATGGTAGCAAGCAATCGGCAGTGAAGACCGAAGCTGCTTGGACTCGGCATATCGGCGACTATATGTCATCGGGTCCTGTTTCTGACATGGAGTACAAAGCTTTCTTGAACTTCTGGCTGTGCAGGTTCCTTTTCTGTGGCAAGTCCAATGAACCTATCTTGAATCATATGGTGATGGCCGAGGACCTGGTTGCCCAAAAGAAGATCTCACTGGTTAAATATCTCTTGGGAGCAACCTATCATATGATGCACCAAACTGTCACCCAAATGTTTCTTTGGTAAAGGTGTCTCTTGTGTGAATGGTCCTTGGTGGTTGATTCAGATGTGGTTGCAACTATATATGCATAAATTGGTCGAGTGGATCTTTCCAATTTAAAATTCCCTTCGGTTAACCATTCTCAAGATGAATCACCCCAAACCAAAGCATGTCGGACATATGGAGAGGCTGCTTCTTCTATCATCATTGAAGATGATATTGGACATCTGTTCAAGATCTTCTACAAGGGCTTTAATGACACACACTGGTTTCCATATATCGAAAATGAGGACTTCACTCTTCCTTGCAAGTTCAGTTATGAACAAGGCTATGTGGATGGGCTTTCAACGAGTATCTTTAACTCAATTATTAAACCATGCATACTGCCGGCAGAATTTCACAATGGAAGACAGTCCGCCCAACCTATGAATTTTACTATCCAAAATGTGGTAGCCAGACAACTAGGATGTGGTCAACTGCCCCCGAGATTATACTTTTCAAAGGTTATCAAGCCAAGAGAGACTATTACTGAAGAGATGCAATCAGTGAAGATTTTTAACCTAGGAGAAAATTTTCCGGAATATAGCCCACAACCTTTTGTCCTGATTCAAATTGCTCACCCTTCCTTTTCATCTTGGTGGAAAGCAGTAGCCAGCCATATCCACGGTTTTGGGTTTCAAAATGCAAAATATTTCGGTGCCTACCGAAATGGACTAAATTCGGAAATTCGGAAATTTCAGACCGGTTTTCAATTAAGTTGACCAGTCAAACTTTTTGAATTTGACCGAAATCTAACCGAATTTTGACCGAAATTTGACAAATTTGGTCCGAAATTTTGATAAAAAAACAGAACAGCATCAAAATCAATTAAAAACAATTAAATAGTGTATCATGTTTCTATCAAGGCTGTTAATTAAACAATTTATAATAGTTTTTAAACACAGGATGGTGCTCCAGATGGCCGTCTGTGGTGCTGCAGCTTCAGCAAGGCCAACGCTTGCACTACCCCTGGTCCTCATCCTGCTGATTGATGCCGATGCTGCTGCTACCTCCATAAGCAGGACCTGCACCCAAAAGGACGAGTTTCATGAACATCAAAAAATCTCACAAGATTCAACTCATGAACGGACAAACTATAATAGCAATGGTGGATTGGGGATTGAGAGGATTCAAGATATGGATTCAGGAGAAGAGGAAGGGGAGATGATGCCATGTTGGGGGATGAATCGATGGAACGAGAGATCCACCACCGTCCTCACCTATTGTTGGCACAAAATCTACACCCCGTGCCGCCGCACACACCGACAAGCCGAAGTAGCTAGCTTAACCTGGAGCCCGGGTGTGTTGAATCGGTTGCGTGCCAGTCAATTTGACCTGTAAATTGACAAGGGAATAAACTGTGAGATCAGGAACGTGCCTGGTGTGACCAAGACAGTTCCACATATACGGCCCCCCGAAGCTTACTTACGACGACATATAGCTATATGAGCTATCTGCCAACAGGTTCATGAACGCGTTCGGTAAGCATAGACAAAACAGGGGAAGAGTCCAGTTACCGAATGGGCATGATAATACATGTTTGAATAAATAAAACGATCATAAATATGTAACATCATAAAGCTCATGACATGGATCGAATCATTCATTAGCACGATAGACAGAAAGTAGGTAAATCATAAACATAAACCTCATCTAGATAACACATGCATAGGTTTCATCTAACTAGTCTGCCGCACGTCTAGCCTTCCTAAACCCGTCAAGCTTAAACCCGAAACAAGCTAATCCACCGCATGATACGACTTGCCCGAATATAAACCACTCACTACAACTAGATCAATCCACCGCATGATACAATCTAATCATAACAAGCTAAAAGCACGCATTCATCTAGATAGATTTACATATACTCATTACTCGTTAAAGCATAACCGTATTCGATGGCTTACCGAATCGGGGTCCATGAAGAAGGAACTTGCACGTAAAACATGATCATAACCTATCAGATTAAACCGATCTCTAGTCCACCGGACGACTAGCTCTAGAGTAACCGAAAGACCTGCATTCGCCGCACGGTACCCGGTCTGTCAAGGCTAATCCTACAATTAACGTACATGAACCCACAACACGTGACAACCTAGATTGATCTAGCTCGGCTACACAAATAGACGGATTCGATTGACATGATAAAACATACGTGAAAGCATTGATGACAACTAGATCTATGACAGATATAAAGCCGAGCCTAATCAATCTAAATTGGGCAAAGATTGTGTGCGAATATAAATAAAAACAAGTAAATCACACAACACATGGTAACTTAATGAATTCACCGGATCTTGCCGAATCTAATGAAGCCGATAACTAGCTCCAAGCTAGACCTTAGTCTGCCGCACGACTCATGATCTAACAAAGAACCCTCTTGTTCCTGATAGCAAAATCCGCCGGACGATAAAGCGTAAACAAGACTACTTGCAATAATCTAAATCCGCCGGACGATACTAGACATGGTGCAAGGTTGCCGGTACTTACGGAGGTCGACGGGTCGATGATTGCCCTCGCAGTAGATCGACGACACGACTTGGACTCGAAGGGTGGCGCGGAGCTGATTTGTTGTATTGATTGATTGAGAGTTTTTACGGTTGCCGGGGCTCGACATTTATACCTCGGACTTGACATGAGTCCTAGCTGACACGACTAGCTGATTACGACTAAACGAAAGATAAACTATCTACGATAAACTTAAGCTCCAAGCCCAATCGGATCCTTCCGTCGTAGCACGTCGTGGGCTTCCTTGTAAGCTTGACTGCTGCCGATCGTCTCGATGCTTCCATGTTGGGCTTCTCGCCGATGGGCTCCCGAATCGGCCCATGTTGCCCTGCCGAATGGCCAGGTCACACTTCTGGTTACCGAACACCTTGCTTGCCGATTTCTCCCCATCAATACCTCGCACTGGGCCTAGCTATCTGCTTTCCAGGGCTTACCAATTTTTGGTGTTAACACATGCCCCCTCAATTTCGAGATAAAGATATTTGTCTAGCTCGGAATTGACCGATGTCTCTCTCCCGAATGATCTCGACCGTTCCATCTCTTGCAAGGGCTTTTCGGTAAGATCCTCCATCTAGGTCACGCGCTTTCACAACGCCTATTGGACTCCCTTCGGTTATAAATGCTAGCCGTCCCCTTGCACCGAGAGCCCATCCAGAAAATCTCGCATTTGCCAATCTTCCTTTTCCTCATACCAATGGCGAGCTCAGGCAACAAGCATTCCGCCGGCGGTGATGCCGAGGGCTCCAACCCCAAGAAGTCGGCGACAGGGTGAGTCTAAATCTTACCTTCTTGTGTGTCCCAATCTTTGTGGTGGCCAACTTTATTTCTTTTATTTTTATTCCCAGCGCCGAGGCCCAGGCGGAAATCCGCCGACTCCGTCGCGAGCTTGAGGAGGAGGAGGCAGCCCATGACAATGCTATCGCCACAATGGAGGCGCTCGAACGTCGTATAGCGGAGTACCACCAGCGCGAGGATGCTTTCACCGAGCATTTAAACCGTGAGTACCTTTTCAATCTGAAAACTCTCCTTCCTTTTTCACTCAATCTGATCTTTCAGTTCTTTCTTTCCAGGCGAAGCTCAACACTTCTGCTATGTGATCGTCGCCGCCCGGGAGTGGTCCAAGCGTTCTATGCTCCGGAGGACGTCCGAGCCCAAAGGGTGTATGAGGCGCTTCTCCATCTCTAGGTTGTCTTCGATGGCCTCTCTGGGAGGGGTCCTCTTCCTCCTCCACCACCAGGCTGCTGTTAGACGCGCCTTGTAATGGTTCTGGATGTAGCTTGGACTCCTTTTAATAAAATGTAATATGTTTGAACACCTCGACACTTCAATCTTTTGTCTATGTATGTTCTTTTCCTTTTCTGCAATGCTGGCGACTTGTGATGAATCGAACTGAGTAGCATGTACCTCCTGATCGATCATCGTTTTTGAGAGAAAAAAACCCCGCATTGAGTAGCCGAATAGGTTCCTTGATGACGTCATCTCGCCCAATCGGGATTTTTCTAGCATAAAATATTGCCCACTCGACCTTTCAACAAATTCATTCAAAGCTCACTAACTTTCTCTTCTCCCGATAAACCAACCAAGGGCAAAAATGTCAGTCCGAAACTGTCCCCTAAGGATTCCTTGTATCGAGCAATTTATGCTGCACCGATTTATTGCGACCCGGCGCACTCACATTCTGCTCTGAAGGCGACACGTCAAAATCATGCCGGCTGTTTTTAAAAGTATGCAGGTACCACACGTGTACAATTTTTGGGCTAAAGGCGATGTTTCCATCGGCTATATCTCCTTAAAAGATACTCTTATGCTCCAACTTTGACACTGGGATAGAACTTTTTAAGGAATTTTCCGTTGATAGCAGACCTGAATTCCTCTCCCTGTAGTGTCTTTAAAATATACGCATTGCCAGGCACTCGTCGTAGTATCCGAAAAGGTCCTGCCCAATTAGGAGACCATTTGCCATATTCTTTATCCTTAGTCCCAATTGGCAATATTACTTTCCAAACCAGATCACCTTCAACGAATTCTTTGACCTTGACTTTCTTATTATAGTGTTTGGCAACACGTATTTTATTCTTTTCAATGTTTTCCAAAGCTTTTAGACTAATCTGATGCAAATCTTCCAATTCATCCATCATCAAATTCTTATAATCACCGCTCTGTAAATCTTTCTGTATCGTGACATGCCTAGATCCTGCCTCCATCTCCCAAGGTAATACGGCATGATGTCCATATACTAACTCATATGGAGATGTTTGGGTTGATCCATGACAAGCCATTCGGTAGGCCCACAAAGCTTCATTGAGCGATAGATGCCACTTTCGGGGCCTGTCAATAATCTTCTTTTGGATGATCTTAATCATAATTTTATTCAAGCTTCAGCTTGGCCATTAGCTTGAGCATAATATGGTGATGAATTTAGTAGTTCGATTCCCATCTCTTGACAAAAAAACGAGGAATTCGGCGGATATAAACCGACTTCCTTGATCGGTGGTAATGGTCTCAGGGATTTCGAATCTGTAAACTATATGCTCTTTAACAAAATCAACCATATTTTCTGATGTTACCTTTTTTAGAGGAATGGCTTCAACCCACTTGGTGAAATAATCGGTTGCCAACAATACGAACTGATGACCTTTGCTTGAAGGAGGATGAATCTGGCCGATCAAGTCAATCCCCCATCCCCTAAATGGCTAGGGTTTAACAATAGGATTCAAGGCTGACGCTGGAGCTCTTTGAATATTACCAAACTTCTGACAATCTTGACATCCTTTGTAATATTCAAAACAGTCTTCTAACATAGTTGGCCAAAAGTAACCAGTTCTCTTGATTATCCACTTCATTCGGTAGGCCGATTGATGCGCACCACATAAGCCCTCGTGTACTTCGAACACAACCTTTTTGGCCTCTTCTTGACTCAAACATTTAAGCAACACTCCATCCCGTAGATTTATAGTATAAACAATCATCGAGCAAAACGAACTTAATAGCCTTATACCCGAGTTTTGCGCGGGAAACCTTCTTTGATGGATCCTTAAGATATTCAACGATCTCAGTTCTCCAATCATCAACCTCTTGACTCTTTTCAAGAGCGGACACATCGATAGTATTAATGTTCCGATCGTCTTTATATCCGGAGGCACTCGAGCTAATTTGTTTGCTTCATCATTTTGTTCTCGAGGGAATATGATGTAAAGTCACCACTTTGAATATTCTTAGCAATTCTTGGCATTCTTTTATAATACTTTCTCAAAATATCATCCTTACATTCATACTCTCCGTTAGTTGCTTGATTACCAATTCGAATCTCTGAAAACTTGAACTGCGCAACGGCCTCCACTTCTACAAGCAATTGAAGCCCTTTGAGTAACGCCCGTACTCGCTTTATTGTTAGTTGCAAAGTAGCACCGATAGCAATCGCAAATTTGAAAGTTGCCCCCTAGGCGACACCAACAAGTATGCCAATACCACCTCCTTTGTTGCAGGATGAACCATCAAAGAATAAGGCCCAAGAAGTAAAATTAATCATACTAGAGGAAGGGTTACGATGTTGAGTGATAAAGTCGACCATGATCTGTCCCTTAATAGCTTTTGCCGACTCATACTTCAAATCGAACTTCGACAAAGTGCCAAAATCCATTTACCAATTCTCCCGTTCAAGATATCGGCATTGACAACATATGCTTGATTACATCAAACTTGGACACAATCACGCATTCGGCTTTTAACAAATAGTGCCGAAGTTTAGTGCATGAGAAATATACACACAAGCATATTTTTTTCCATAGCCGAATAGCGTGTCTCGGGGTCCAACAATTTTCGGCTAAGATAGGCCACTACTCGCTCTTTTTTCCATCTTCTTCTTGCATGAGGGCCGATCCTATAGTTAGGTCATCGGTACGACACGCATACATCTTGAATGGTTTGTCCAACTTTGGAGGCACCAATACGGGAGGTGTTTTCATATAATCCTTGATTTCTTCCAAAGCTTTTCTGTTGTACGTCCCCCCCATGCAAACTTCGATTCTTTTTCGGTTTCAACAATGGTGAGAACGGTAAAACCTTTTCCGACAAATTGGATATGAATCTCCTT
The DNA here is from genome assembly GCA_015847255.1 of Hyparrhenia diplandra. NCBI lineage: Eukaryota > Viridiplantae > Streptophyta > Magnoliopsida > Poales > Poaceae > Hyparrhenia > Hyparrhenia diplandra. The sequence goes on from JADLZK010004716.1 coordinate 1,239,492, forward strand.
ACGAAATTGATCTTACCAAGCAAGGATTGTAATTCCGTGAGATTTGTCGGGAGGGGATATGTTTTTGATAGCTTCTCGCACTTTTCTTTCCAATCTCAATCCCATTTTTATGGACGAAGAATCCCAAGAACTCACCAAATTTGAAACTCCAAAGGCACATTTATTGGGATTCATCTTCAAACCATGCTTCCCGGTGCACTCCAAGGTTTTCCTCAAATCTACTAAATGCTCTTCATGGCTTTTAGATTTGATCACTACGTCATCAATATAGATTTCTACTATCTTGCCGATCAACTCATGAAATATATAATTCATGGCTCTCGATACGTTGCACCTAAGGCATTCTTCAAACCAAATGTCATGACAATCCATTCAAACAACCCAATGTGTCGGGACATCCGAAAGCTCGTCTTTTTGAAATATCTTCAACTACCATAAAGATTTGATTATACCCAGCATTACCATCCATGAAACTAATCACCTCATGCCCGGCAGCAGAATCCACAAGCAAATCAGCAACTGGCATGGGATATCCATCCATAGGTGTGGCTTTGTTAAGATCTCTGAAATCTATGCACACACGCATCTTCCCATTCTTTTTATAAACAGGAACAATGTTTGAAATCCACTCTGCATACCGCATGGCCGAATGAATTCTGCTTCCAGTAACCTTTCAATCTCCTTTTTCACGTCGGCCCAAGTACCTTTTCCTCATAGATTTTTCAGGGAGGTTGTTTGAAAGGCCTATAACCTTGCTTAATCGGCAGCTTATGTTCTACTATAGACCGATCCAGTCGTGGCATCTCCGAGTAATCCCATGCAAAACAATCCTTAAACTCCTTAAGAAGACTTATCAGTTTTAATCTGTACTCTGCATCTAACTGAGAACTGATATAAGTCGGCCTCGGCTTATCACCTTCACCTATGTCTACTTCTTCCAATTTGTCAGCCGACATAAAACCATGTCCCAGCTTCCCTTTGTTTCCATCAATAGGATTACCCATTAAAAATTACTGTATGAGCCGACTGTTTGGATCGGCTGTTGATCCTGATAACGAGCATTAACCGGACCTTCTGTCCACCCTCTTCCTGAGAAGCATTCCACGCCATCATACTCCCAGAATGATGTGTCGCGGCGACACTTACCGAATCATCAGCTTGGACTATTTCGACTTCATCACCATCCCATTGAATTAGGACTTGATGCATGGTGGAGGGAACACAACGATTAGCATGAATCCAATCCCTCGCCAAGCAACAGCACTGTATGACCCTTTTTTGTCAATCACGAAGAATGTAGTGATCAATGTCTTTGAGCCGATCATTAATTCAACATGAACGGCTCCATGAGTCTCTGAAGAGTTGCCAGCAAAGTCCCGGAGGATAATATCTGTCTTTAGCAAGTCTTCTTCTGTCATCCCCAACTTTCTGAAAGTAGTATATGGCATGACATCGATAGCAGCACCTCCATCAACAAACATCTTGGTCAGGGGCTTTCCATTGATAAACCCTTTTAGATAAAGTGGCCTCAGATGAGTATGCTTCCTAGGTTTGTCAAACACAGCTTGTCTTGATAGAGCCAACTGCCCCAATAGGTCGATCATCTCCTTGCTATCAAAATCCGAATAGGCCTCTTCATCTGAATAAGCATCCTCTTCTTGATTTGCTGGGGCTGCAAATTCTACTGGCAGATAGAAGACCATATTCACATCAGCCGAATACTCACTTACCGAATGATCATCTACCGAATGCTCCTGTTCATCGAGCTTCTTCTTCGGTCGCCAAACTTTCTTTGGCTGGGTTGCTGCTTCCTTGAGTTCCCTGTTTCTCAGTCGTTGGACTCTTCTCTTTTGGCTCTTCCTCAAACCAGGAGGACACCACTGTCCCTTCTGCCAAACATGCTCCTGAGAATACTCCTCATCAAGCTCATCATACTCTTCATGATCAACCCATGCTTGGTCAGCAACCCTTTTGCCCTTTTCAATTTTTAAACGCCGATCATCCTCTGGGAATCTTGCCCCCAGCCTCTCCTGGATAGGACGGCGGTTGACTCGTGTCTGCCTGTACCCATGATATTGATCACTACATTCAGGACAGTTATTCCGGGCAGGCAGTTTCAAGCCTTCATTCGGCAATGTCGAAAAGGGACAGCCCCAATGGGACTTTTCCTGCTCTTGTATGTACTCTTCCTGTTCCAGACGATACATCTCCTCTTCGTACCTTTGTTGCTCCTCTGCATACTGCTGATCTCGCAAGTATTGCTTCTCCTGCTGCCTTTGCCACTTGTTCAACAGTATACGTGAGGTAACCTTGGGCTTTGATGTTTCACCTCTTTTCTGTTTTCGGCTATTCTGAAACCGAACATTGCGTTGCTGTAACTCCACGCTGGTCACTTGCCGACTAGGATCAACTGAACCACTTTGCTTTGCTCTGTCAGAAGTCAGCACCTTCATTTTACCTTTCGCTTTAAGATCGAGCGGACACCATGTTCATGGAGAAAGATATCATATTCATAGGGAAAGGCCTATCATCAATCTTCATATTATTGTTAAACTTCAAATGCCCTTCCTGAATAGCCCTCTGGATGCGTTGCCTGAACACCCGACAGTCATTGATGGAGTGAGAATTGGTGTCATGGAAACCACAGTACCTCTTGTCTTTCACACCATCAGGCCTCTTCATGGTATGGTTTTGAGGCGGTTTGATGCGTCCTTCCTTTACCCAAACAATTCAAAGAGTTTATCTCGATTTGGAGACATCAAAATCATATCCATATGCCCCCTTGCCTTGCTTCATCCAAGCGTTGATTAACCTCGCATGGGCTCCTTTCCCTGGACCAGCTCTGCAGCAGCTATCTCATCCAAATCATCATCTCCCCCGTCTTCTAGAAAGTGTTGATATGCTTCATAAGCTACGTTGCCCCCTTTCTGATACCGGGTATCTTTCTTGATGCTCTGGAATTGATTAGCCATTAGTGACAGACGCCTAGAGAGCTGTCCAAGATCATCAAACTCCATGCCAACCAGCTTCTCTCTAATTCTTTGGATGCATACCACGATATAGCTACAAATGGGTAACCGGTGATCCGGTAGATTCAATGAATAGCGAAATTTTTAGTTTCTCCGAACCTACGCAAGAACTCCCGAGGTGTTTCATTATATCTTTGTGTTATCCCCATTAGGTCAACAAGCTCCTTCTCATTGGAACCACTAAAGAAGTAAGAATGGAACTTCTGCTCAAGTTCAGCCCAGGTCCCAATGGAATTAGCCGGCAATGTTGCAAACCAAACAAATGCCGGCCCTGTAAGAGACGAAGGGAAATAACGGATCTTCCAAGCTTCATCTGCAGCTAGCTCTCCCAACTGTATCAGGTACCGACTGATATGTTTGGTGGTGGTAGTATCATCTTGTCCAGAGAACTTGGTCAGGTCACTTGGAGGCTTCAATCTTGAAGGAAGAGCTACTCATTGTACCAATCTGGATATGGTGACCGATACATATAAGGCCAATTTTTGGGCTTCAGTCCAAACTGATTTTGCATCATATCGGCCATTCTCTGCAAGAGTATATCCATACTTGCATTCTGAGACCCATGTGACTGTCCTGAAGGCTTGTATCCAGGATTCGGCAGTGCATTGATAGCCGAATAATCAGAAAACTCGGTATAACCAGGACCATAAGGATTTCTTTGTAGACCACCAGACGTTGGAGCTATGGTATAAGTATTGTACGTTGGCGTGCCCCCATAGGTTCCAAATGCCAGGTCTTCATAAGTAGTATTCTTGTTTTCTGCAGTCTTGGTTTTGCCTTTCTTTGCCCCCTTAGACACTTCTTCCTCATCATCTTCTTTCTCAGCTTCAGTATCTTCAAGGACAGGACCTTTATGACGTGTTTTCGGATTTGACTCATTGAAGTGTGTTGGTCCAGTGAGCTCTTCAAACCTTTCTTCAAAGTATCTATCAACATCATGTCCAAAACTGTTTCTCATTATGCTCCGAAAAGTATTGAGGAAAATCATATTGTGGTTGCCCATTGTCCTAGCAACAGCTTCTTGGATAATGTTCTGCATCTGATTCATCTCATACTGATCAAGAGGCTCTCCAGATTCAAGACCTTTCGTAGATTCAGCTTTTGGAGTACTTTCCCACTCTTGTTCTTAGAGAAACAGTCTAAGCACTTGTTCTGGAAAGCGTCACATTCTTGTCTCACCAAAGTCATCATGTCGACCGGCAGGTCATCCATGGTGACTTTGACGACGTAGCTGCTATCATCAGGCATCTTGGCTTCGGATCTTCAAGTTTGTCCCACCGAGCGTGCCAAAAAGTGTGTTGGCACAAAATCTGCACCCTGTGCTGCACACACTGACAAGCCGAAGTAGCTAGCTTAACCTGGAGCCTAGGTGTGTTGAATCCGGTTGCGTGCCAGTCAATTTGACTTGTAAATGGACAAGGGAATAAACTGTGAGATCAGGAACGTGCTCGGTGTGACCAAGACAGTTCCACATATACGCCCCGAAGCCACTTACGGACGACATATATATATGTGAGCTATCGCGCCAACAAGGTTCATGAACGCGTTCGGTAAGCATAGACAAAACAGGGAAGAGTCCAGGTTACCGAACGGGCATGATAATACATGTTTGAATAAATAAAACGATCATAAATATGTAACATCATAAAGCTCATGACATGGATCGAATCATTCATTAACACGATAGATTTAAAGCGGGTAAATCATAAACATAAACCTCATCTAGATAACACATGCATAGGTTTCATCTAACTAGTTCGCCGCAGACGCCTAGCCTTCCTAAACCCGTCAAGCTTAAACCCGAAACAAGCTAATCCACCGCATGATACGACTTGCCCGAATATAATGTAGTGATCAACGTCTTTGAGCCGATCATTAGTTCAACATGAACAGCTCCATGAGTCTCAAGGATTGCCAAAGAAAGTCGCTAAGTATAATATCTGTCTTCAACAAATCCTCCTCGGTCATCCCCAATTTTCTGAAAGTAGTGTAGGGCATGACATTGATAGCAGCGCCTCCATCAACAAACATTTTAGTCAAAGGCTTTCCATTGACAAACCCTTTCAAATAGAGTGGTCTCAGATGAGTGTGCTTCCTGGGTTTGTCAAATACGGCCTGCCTTGATAAAGCCAACTGTGCCAACAGATCAATCATTTCTTTACTGGCAAATTTCATCGGGATATAGAAGACCATATTCACATCAGCCGAGTACTCATCTACCGAATGGTCGTCTACCGAATGCTCTTGTTCATCAATCTTCTTCTTCGGACGCCAGACTTTCTTCGGTTGGGTTGCTGCTTCTTTGAGCTCTCTGTTTCTCAGTCGTTGGACTCTTCTTTTCTGGCTTTTCCTCAGACCAGGAGGACACCATTGTCCTTTCTGCCATACATACTCCTGAGAATACTCCTCATCAAGCTCATCATACTCTTCATGATCAACCCATGCTTGATCAGCAATCCTTTTGCCTTTTTCAATTTTTAGACGCCGATCATCCTCTGGGAATTTTGCCCCCAGCCTCTCCTGGATAGGGACGGCGGTTAACTCGTGCTTGCCTATATCCATGATATTGATCACTACACTTTCGGGACAATTATTGCAGGCGGGGCAATTTCAAGCCTTCATTCCAGCAATGTCTGAAAAAGGGACAACCCCAATGAGACTTTTCCTGTTCTTGTATATACTCTTCTTGTTCCAGGCGATACATCTCTTCCTCATACCTTTGTTGCTCCTCTGCATACTGCTGGTCCCGCAAATATTGCTTTTCTTGTTGCCTTTGCCATTTGTTCAGCAGTATACGTGAAGTAACCCTAGGCTTTGATGTCTCTCCCTTTTTTGTTCGGCTATTCTGAAACCGAACATTCCGTTGCTGAAACTCCACATTGGTCACTTGCCAACTAGGATCAACTGAACCATTGCTTTGCTCTATCGTAAGTCAGCACCTTCATTTCACCTTTCTCCTTGGGATCGGCGGACACCATATTCATAGAGAAAGATATCATATTCATAGGAAAAGGCCTATCATCAATTTTCATATTGTTGTTAAACTTCAGGTACCCTTCCCGAATAGCCCCTCAATGCATTGCCCGAACACCCGACGGTCGTTGATGGAGTGAGAATTGGTGTCATGAAAACCACAATACCTCTTATCTTTCACCCCATCAGGCCTTTTCATTGCATGGTTTTCAGGCAGTTTGATGCGTCCTTCCTTTACTAGCAATTCAAAGAGTTTGTTTGACTTGGAGACATCAAAATCATATCCATATGCCCCCTTGCCTTGCTTCATCCAGCGTTGATTAACCTGCATGGGCTCCTTTCCCCAGACAAGCTCTGCAGCAGCTATCTCATCCAAATCATCATCCTCCCCATCTTCTAGAAAGTTTTGATATGCTTCATAAGCTACGTTGCCCCCTTTCTGATACCGGGTATCTTTCTTGATGCTCTGGAACTGGCTAGTTGTTGACACCTATTATAGCATAATATTAATAGTCAACTAAACATGAAATAAGAGCATAAAATGAATAATCACATAGACTAGGGGCTTTACTTGACAGAATTCCACGAGTTTTGGTGATTTATATAATTTTTAGGGATTTATCAGAAAAATACAGGAAAAGCCCGGAGTTTGCACCTCATACGACAATGAGACTTGCCCGAGAAGATTTTCAACCCAAAATGCGGACTAAAACATTCTAGAAGACACCGGAAGGCAAAGGCCACCGAAGGAGAACTCGAGAAGACTACGGAGCCTGGCGGCCGCCGGGGAAGGTTCCCGGCGCCCGAGGTGGTGGGGCCACATGTCAGCCTCAGCCTTTTAGGTCGGTTTCATACCGACATTGAGGACAAATCTATGCCATTATTGAAGTCGGTTTGATCCAAGGGCTGATATTCATCCCCTAGGGCTATATAACAAGACCCCCTGCCCCCAGGGTAAAACCCTAATTCATTATTGTATTCATTAGATCAAGAGAAGAGTCCCTTGAAAGGATCTCTTTCTTAGGTTTAGTTACTAGAAAATAAGGAGAGAGGAGAGGTGAGAGCTTTGATGAGAAGTTGGATTTGTTGGCTTCTCCTCAACTTTGTACCTCTACGGATCTAATTCTTCATCGAAGTTGCATCCGCATTCTTCATTTACTTATTCTATGTTTTCTTCTTGATTAAGTTCTTATTATACTTTGCTTACTTGATCTCCGCTCATATTGAGTGCTCTAGTCTTAAGATCTAGATTAGAGTAGTAAACGTTAGTGTAGACGTGGTGTCTAGACTATAGTTTACCCCGAGTTTGCGCCAATCTTACGGATAGTTGTGGTAGCCCTGCAGGTGACGGCTCTGTTAGGCCATTGTAGTCCACCACGTATAGGTTGGTGTTTCGTAGAGCTTTTTGGCGGCCTTCCCCGATCACCCCTTCCCAGTCTTAATCGAGGATCGGAAAGGTACCGTTGCTCCATAGTAAGTGAGAGATAGTATCTTGATCTTGATTGATTAGAACAACTTAGAATTCCATAGACATCCCACTCTTCCTAACCAAAAATACTTGTCACTCATTATCCTTGGGCGACCTTTGAGACTTTCTAGTACACTTCACGTTCCCGTGGAAATCGATACCTTGGAATACTTCCCGTGAAAACTACACCGTATCCATGCGCTGCGGATTTCTCTGCTTTGCGTTAATTTATACCAACAAGCTTTTGGCGCCGTTCTTGTCGGGGAACGGTAGTCGTTCTAGTTTAGAACCAAGTTCGCTGCATTTATCCTTTTTCTTTTTACCACTACCTTTACCACATGGATTCCACTCCTATATATGAACTTTTAGCTCCAAAGGTCGAATTGCTAGAGCCACCAAAATCATCACATCCTATTCTTACGGATGGCTTTGAGCTTCGTCCTGCTTTTTATAGCCATGGTTCGGGAGCAATCCTTCTCTGGGCTAGAAGACGAAAATCCTTACACCCACCTTAGGGAATTTGAGCATTTGTGTTCTTGCCTAAATATTGCTGGCATGACACAAGAGACCCTTAAATGGAAATTGTTTCAGTTCTCCCTTTTGGGTAGAGCGAAACAGTGGTATGCTCATACCGTAGGAGGCGCAAATGGAAATTGGGAGGAACTTCGAGACAAATTTTGTCTTGCTTTCTTCCCTCTTTTCTCGAATCGCTGCCCTTAGAATAGAAGTTCTTACCTTTCAACAAAAAGAGAAGGAGACTTTAGGAGCAGCTTGGGCTAGATTCATGAGTCTTATTAACACAGGCCCAAACCTTTCCTTGCCTGAAAATATCCTTTTATACCACTTCTATCTTGGACTCAGCAAGGAAGCTGCTCTTCATGTTGACTTAGCTTCTGGAGGTTCATTCTCACACGAAACCATTATTAGTAAGGGAAAAGCCATTCTTGATAAAATTCTTGAGAACACTCCCTAATCGGTGTTTTTGATGAGTTTCCTAAAGAAGAAGAAGTTGAGCCAAGCCCCGAACCACAACAACAACAAGAGGAGAATCACACAACCGAATCCGAAATTCCTTTAGTTTCTTCTAAAAATTTGGTTGACGTAGAAACTCCCATCACGGAAACACAACACATTGTGGAGGATGATGAATCCAATCCACCCATGTTTCCCTTTGAAATCGAGGATGGTCTTTTTGAAGATTTTGGAAATGCCTCGAATTTTCCACTACAAGTGAAGCCTCCGGTGCACTTTGCACCATTTGAGGATGAAGAGGGTCCACCTAATGATCCTTTCCTTATGGAACACATCAAAGGACTCTCGGCCATCATGAGCCATGAGTGGTTGGCAGAAACGGAGTTATCCTCTGAGGTAGCCCGAATCATTGCCCCCTCAGAGTCTCTAACTTGTATTCTAAAGAATACGACCATTGAGGCTCACTATAATCCTACCGTTGGGATGAATATAATATCAAAGTCTTTAGCTAAAGAGCTTATTCCCAACGAGACTCGATCCCATCTCATAAACTTTTAAGAACTCCTTCTGGAATTACACTTGAGAGTTATGGGGCCATGAGATCTATTCCTTTGCGCATAAGAGGCTGTGAGTATCGTCTAGACTTTCACATCTATGACATCTCGGACATGTCCCTCTTGATTGGTGTACCTTTAGGAGCACTTTTTCAAGAGAGACCAAAACAAGGTCTCTTGGATTTAAAGCTAGGAAATTCTCCTATCATTTGTTTCACTCAAGACGCTCACATAATGCGATAGTAGAACCCACGCCTGAACAAGATCCCATGGAGGATGTCTTAATGGCACAACTAGTAGAGATGGCCGAACCAGTGTTCGATGTTGAACACTTCATTGAAGAAGAGGAAGAGCTGGCAGAGCCAATTGAATTAGATGAAACAGAGGTGCCACCACGACCCTCAGTTGAGCTAAAACCCCTTCCTCCTAGGGATACTCACTCGAAGAAACCCATAAACTTGTCACTATCTTAGAAAGACATAAACCAGCCATAGGATACTCACTCGAAGACCTCATAGGGATTAGTCCCGCTCTCTGCACTCATCGGATTCCTATCGATCCTGATTCTTCACCATCGTGGGAACCACAACGGAGACTTAACAACGCTATGCGAGAGGTTGTTAAGAAAGAGGTCCTCAGGCTTTTGCACGCCGGGATTATCTATCCTGTGCCACATAGTGAGTGGGTTAGTCCGGTCCAAGTTGTGCCCAAGAAAGGAGGAATGACGGTTGTTACAAATGAGAAGAATGAACTCATTCCCCAACGAACTATCACAGGGTGGCGTATGTGCATTGACTACCGAAAGCTTAACAAGGCAACAAAGAAAGATCACTTCCCGTTACCCTTCATTGATGAAATGTTGGAACGGCTTGCAAAACACTCTTTCTTTTGTTTCCTTGATGGGTATTTTGGGTATCATCAAATCCCAATCCACCCTGATGATCAAAATAAGACCACTTTTACATGCTCGTATGGAACTTATGCATACCGACGAATGTCATACGGTTTTTGTGCAATGCTCCAGCTTCTTTCCAACGGTGCATGACGTCTATTTTCTCTGAAATGATTGAGAAGATTATGGAGGTGTTCATGGATGACTTTACCGTCTATGGCAAAACCTTTGATGATTGCTTAGAAAATTTAGACAAGGTCTTACAACGTTGTGAAGAAAAGCACTTAGTCCTAAACTGGGAAAAATGTCACTTTATGGTTCGAGAAGGGATAGTGCTAGGACATAAGGTGTCCGAACGTGGGATAGAAGTAGATAGAGCAAAGATTGAAGTTATTGAACAACTTCCACCTCCCACAAATGTGAAAGGAGTCCGAAGCTTTCTAGGCCACGCAGGTTCTATAGGCGATTCATCAAACACTTTTCTCAAATCGCTAGACCCTTGACTAGCCTCTTAGCCAAAGATGCACCTTTTGTCTTCGACAATGAGTGCCATGAATCCTTTGAAATCCTTAAAAAGGCACTCATCTCAGCTCCAATCATCCAACCACCTGATTGGACGTTGCCTTTTGAGATCATGTGTGATGCTAGCAACTTTGCTGTAGGAGCCATTCTTGGCCAAACTAAGGATAAAAAGCACTATGCTATATCCTATGCTAGCAAAACCTTATGTGGACCACAGCTTAATTATGCTACCACTGAAAAAGAGATGTTAGCTATAGTCTTTGCAGTAGACAAGTTTAGATCTTACTTAGTGGGGGCCAAGGTGATTATTTACACCGACCATGCTGCTTTTAAATACCTCCTCACAAAGAAAGATGCTAAGCCTCGGTTAATCCGATGGATTCTTTTACTCCAAGAGTTTGACATAGAAATAAGAGATAAGAAAGGAGTAGAGAATTCGGTAGCCGACCACTTGTCTAGGCTTCCATATAAGGAAACATATGAGATACCTATTAATGACTATTTGAGGGACGACACGCTCCTCAAGATCACACACTCCGACCCTTGGTACGCGAATATTGTGAATTATTTGGTCGCAGGTTATCTAGCACCAGGGGAGGATAAGAGGAAACTCAAATATGATGCTCGTTGCCACTTGTGGGATGATCCATATCTCTATCAAGATTGCTCTGATATATTGTTACGGAGATGTGTCCCAATAGAAGAAGGGTTGAAGATTATAGAGATGTCATGCATCACCTTATGGAGGACATTATGGAGTATATCGTACACATGCTAAGATCTGGCAAAGCAGATTCTCTTGGCCAACAATGTATCAAGATACAAAGGAGTATGTGAAAAGATGCCCGGATGTCGGAAGCATGGAAACATCAATACTACTCGAGATGCAATGCCACTTATGAACAATCTTCAAGTGGAGTTGTTTGATGTCCTGGGGAATCGACTACATGGGACCATTCCCAAGGTCCGGAGATGCTTGAATACATCTTGGTGGCAGTTGACTATGTGTCCAAGTGGGTAGAAGCAATGCCATGTCGAGCCAATGATTCAAAGCATGTCAAGAAGATGTTTCATGAAATAATATTCCCAAGGTTTGGTACACCTCGATTGGTCATAAGTGATGGAGGAACACATTTCATCGACAAGTCCTTCAGAAAATTCTTGATAGAATATGGAGTCAAACATAATATTGTTACTCCCTACCATCCTCAAACAAGCGGTCAAGCTGAGACATCAAATAAATAGATCAAGAACATTCTACAAAAGACCGTAGATGAGATGGGAAAGAAATGGAAGTACAAGCTTCATGATGCACTATGGGCCTATCGAACTGCATTCAAGACACCCATAGGCATGTCACCTTATCAGCTTGTATATGGAAAAACATGCCACTTGCCTGTTGAACTAGAATTCAGAGCACATTGGGCAATCAAGAAATGGAACATGGATCCTCATCTAGCTGGGAAGAATCGTCAGATGCAAATATCTGAGCTAGAAGAATGGAGAGAAAAGGCTTATCACAGTTCCAAGATTTACAAAGAGAGAACAAAAAGATGGCATGATAAGAGAATCAAGCACAAAGAGTTCAATCCTGGTGATAAAGTTTTACTATTCAACTCAAGAGTGAAGCTCTTTGGTCATGGAAAACTTAGAAGCTAGTGGGAAGGGCCATTCAAAGTGATTGAAGTTGCACCACATGGCGCAGTCACGCTTCAGGATGATACAGGTAACATATTCAAGGTAAATGGCCAACATTTAAAAGTTTTTCTAGAACCAGTAAAACTTAGAAGAAATTGACGCGTGATTGAATTTTTGCAATTTAATGAACCAATATAAAAGCTCTAGACAACTAAAATTTATGTGGCTAACCACTAACGCTTAACCTGTTCCACAAGTTTTGTTGTCTATTTGAGTTGATCAGGATTCAAGGGAGAGAGACATGATAGGCCGACACCATCGTCACCATCTACCTCAACTTCGACATCATCAACAACCTAACACTTCAATCTAGCTTGGGGGAGGGCACCCCCAGTCATCATGATAAGTATCTCTATTATATATTTAGCAAATATTTGGTTTGCTTAGTTTTCTAAAGGGTTTGATAAGAGTCTAGTTTTATAAAGTCTAGTCGTTTAAAGTGTCTTTGCTAGAGTGTGAGAATAAATAATTAAAAGAGAGTGTACACCCGTTTGCTTTTGCTCAACTAAAATGAATCCTAAAAAATTGACAACTTGGACATGATGAATAGTTGCTCTACCGTAATTCCTTTCAAGTACCTAGCTTTAAAGCTTAATTTCTCTTAAGCCTTAAATGCAAACTACTTTGACTTGAGATTTGCTCTGAACACGAAACCTATGGGTTGCAAATGCTTGCTCTAAAGTCTAGGTAATTGACGGATATGATATATGAAAGTTTGAGCTGATGTTTATCTTACTCCTAGTGATACTAGATTTTTGGAGATTTATTTTTTGAAAATTAAATTACGCATGATAAGTTCAAAGATGACAGAGTGTTGAAACTCCTACCACGGGCATATATACATGCTTTGTAGTTTAGGAAAACCTTTTTGAGATATATATAGGCTGCTTGCTTTTGCATTGAGTTTGGTCAATCTCATGCGACCCTTAGAAACTTGTCATCCGATCATACACTCCATCCACCTCATTATCACACTCCACTCTACCCCATTGCATTTATGATACTGCCACTCTGGGACTACGTTTCCACCATACATCCACCTCATATCCACCATAGACTCACCATATGTATTCATCAAAAATGTTCTACTCCTATCCTGAGAGAGAACAACCAAAAATATTCCCTATATATATATCCACTCAGCCAACATCTATGAAACTCCGCTACTCTTGTCTATCTCTCAAAAGTATCATACCAAAGAGATTTGGGTTGTATCTAAAAAAAAAGAGAAAATAAAGGAGAGTTAAAAAAAATGGACATGTGTTCGCTAAAAAAACAATGGGTGCTTAGATGCCCGCCTCTCCATATATAAAAAAAAAAAAGAGAGAGAGAAAAGAAAGAAAGAAAGAAAGAAAAAGGATACAACCCGGATGCTCTCAACTATTTCCAAAGAGAGAAGATAGATCAAGGAGAAAAGTAGAATTAGGTTTTCCCCCTCATATACACTTCATTGCACTTCATTCCATTCGTTTCATTCACCTCATACACCTACTACCATATTTATTCCACCACATCATACACATGCACCATTTGATCGGTGTGACTCGTGACTTTGGATCCATTGATTGAACTTTTATATATATGCTTAGTAAGTAGATTTAGTTTTCTCCCACCTATGAGCTCCACATATAACCTTTAGATATAGGGTGAGAGAGAAGAAGGCAGAGTGTCCTACTGCCTTATTCCAAAAATACCACATATTATCGAGAGAAGGCAACACAACATTATTGCCTCGGTGAGGATCCACAAATACCACAAATGAGAAACTTGAGAGGGTCATACAAAAGGAACTTTGAGTTTTATTTTGAAAACTTGCAAAAACTCGGAATGATAGTTGATCAAAGAGTTTGAGACAAGGTGCTTGACTTGATTGTTCTATCTTTCAATTGCCCAAGATCCCAAGAAAAGGCTATAAGCTCCATGGTTAAAGGTAATATGGGTAAGTTGAAAGTTGAAAAGGTTTATTCTAATCCGGAGGAGAAATTTTGTTTGAAAGCATGTGTACTTTTGAGGCGTGAAAGCGTTACGGCAACTCCCCGATCCATTGCTAAGTTTGGCTTTGCTAGGGACTAGCAAAGGGTAAGCTTGGGGAGCTTGTTGACACCTGTTATAGCATAATATTAATAGTCAACTAAACATGAAATAAGAGCATAAAATGAATAATCACATAGACTAGGGGCTTTACTAATGAGAATTCCACGAGTTTTGGTGATTTATATAATTTTAGGGATTTAAATGAAAAATACTGAGGAAAAGCCCGAGTTTGCACCTCATACGACAATGAGACCTGCCCGAGAAGATTTCCAACCCAAAATGCAGACTAAAACATTCTAGAAGACACCAGAAGGAAGGCCACCAAGGAGAACTCCGTAAGACTCACGGAGCCTAGTGGCCGCCAGGAAGGTTCCTGGCGCCCGCCGTGGTGGGGCCACATGTCGGCCTCAGCCTTTTAGGTCGGTTTCATACCGACATTGAGGACAAATCTACACCGCTATTGAAGTCGGTTTGATCCAAGGGCTGATATTCATCCCCTAGGGCTATATAACAAGACCCCCGCCTTTTTGGGGTAAAACCCTAATTCATTATTGTATTCATTAGATCAAGAGAAGGGTCCCTTGAAAGGATCTCTCTCTTAGGTTTAGTTACTAGAAAATAAGGAGAGAGGAGAGGTGAGAGCTTTGATGAGAAGTTGGATTTGTCGGCTTCTCCTCAACTTTGTACCTCTACGGATCTAATTCTTCATCGAGTTGCATCCAGGTTCTTCATTTACTAATTCTATGTTTTTCTTCTTGATTAAGTTCTTATTATACTTTGCTTACTTGATCTCCGCTCGTGTTGAGTGCTCTAGTCTTAAGATCTAGATTAGAGTAGTAAACGACGTTAGTGTAGACGTGGTGTCTAGACTATAGTTTACCTGAGTTTGCGCCCAATCTTACGGATAGTTGTGGTAGCCCCAGAGGTGACAGCTCTGTTAGGCCATTGTAGTCCACCACGTATAGGTTGGTGTTTCGTAGAGCTTTTTGGCGGCCTTCCCCCGATCACCCCTTCCCAGTCTTAATCGAGGATCGGAAAGGTACCGTTGCTCCGGTAAGTGAGAGATAGTATCTTGATCTTGATTGAGTAGAACAACTTAGAATACCGTAGACATCCCTCTCTTCCTAACCAAAAATACTTGTCATTCATTATCCTTGGGCGACCTTGAGACTTTCTAGTACACTTCACGTTCCCCGTGGAAATCGATACCTTGGAATACTTCCGGGTGAAAGCTACACCGGTATCCGTGCGCTTGCGGATTTCTCTGTTTGCGTTAATTTATACCAACACTAGTAATTAGTGCCAAACACCTTGAGAGCTGCCCAAGATCATCAAACTCCATGCCAACTGACTTCTCCCTAATTGCTGGATGCATACCACGTATAGCCACACGGTGAGGGGATGATCCGTAGATCCAATGAATAGCAGAAATTTTTGGTTTCTCTGAACCTACGCAAAAACTCCTGAGGTGTTTCATTATATCTCTGTGTCAACCCCATCAGGTCAACAAGCTCCTTCTCATTGGAACCACTAAAGAAGTAAGAATGAAATTTCTGCTCAAGTTCAGCCCAGGTCCCAATGGAGTTGGCCGGCAATGTTGCAAACCAAACAAAAGCTGGCCCTATAAGAGAGGAAGGGAAATAACGGATCCTCCAAGCTTCATCTGTAGCAAGCTCTCCCAGCTGTATCAGATACCGACTGATATGTTCTGTAGTGGTAGTATCATCCTGCCCAGAAAACTTGGTCAAATCACTTGGCGGCTTTAGTCTTGAAGGAAGAGCTACCCTGTTGTACCAATCTGGATATGGTGATTGATACATATAAGGCCGATTCTTAGGCTTCAATCCAAATTGGTTTTGCATCATATCGGCCATTCTCTGTAAGAGTATATCCATACTTGTATTCTGGGACCCATGTGACTGCCCTGAAGGCTTGTACCCAGGATTCGGCAATGCATTGATAGCCGAATAATCAGAAAATTCAGTATAACCAGGACCGAAAGGATTCTTCTGCAGACCACCAGTCATTGGAGCTATGGAATAAGCGTTGTATGCTGGAATGCCCCCAGAGGTACCAAATGCCAAATCTCCATAAGTAGTATTTTTTATTTTACGTGGTCTTGGTTTTACCCTTCTTTGCCCCCTTAGACACTTCTTCTCCATCATCCTCTTTTTCAGCATCGGTGTCTATAAGGACAGGACTCCTCTGATGAGATTTCGGTCTTGGCTCATGGAAATAAACTGGTCCACCAAGCTCACCGAATCTCTCTTCAAAGTATCTAGCAACATCAGGGCCAAAACTGCTTCTCATGATGCCCCGAAAAGTATTGAGAAAAATCATATTGTGATTGGCCATTGTCTTGGCAAATTGACTTCTTGAATGATTTCCTACATCTGATTAATCTTAGGCTGATCAGGAGCTTCTTCAGGTTCCAGGATCTTTGGCAGATCCAACTTCTGAAGCACTTTGCCACTTTTGTTCTTAGAGAAACAGTCTAGGCACTTGTTCATGAAGGCATCACATTCTTGTCTCACCAAGGCACTCATGTCAGCGGCAAGTCGTCCATGGTGACCTTGATGACGTTGCTGCTATCATCAGGCATTTTCGCTTTAGATCTTCAAGTTTGTCCCACCGGGCGTGCCAAAAAGTGTGTTGGCACAAAATCTGCACCCTGTGCCGCACAAACTGACAAGCCGATGTAGCTAGCTTAACCTGAGAGCCCGGGTGTGTTGAACCGGTTGCGTGCGATCAATTTGACCTGTAATTGACAAGGGAATAAATGTGAGATCGGGGAACATGCCCGGTGTGACCAAGACAGTTCCATATATACGGCCCTGAAGCCACTTACGATGATGACATATAGCTATGTGAGCTATACGCCAACAGTTCATGAACACGTTCGGTAAGCATAGACAAAACAGGGAAGAGTCCGATTCTTCGAGCGGGTATGATAATACATGTTCAAACAAATAAAACGATCATAAAGATGTAATATCATAAAGCTCATGACATGGATCGAATGATTCATCAACATGATAGATAGAAACAGGTAAATCATAAACATAAACCCGATCTAGATAACACATGCATAGGTTTCATCCAACTAGTCTGCCGCACGTCTAGCCTTCCTAAACCCGTCAAGCTTAAACCCGAAACAAGCTAATCCACCGCATGATACGACTTGCCCGAATATAAACCACTTACTACAACTAGATCAATCCACCGCATGATATAATCTAATCATAATAAGCTAAAAGCACACATTCATCTAGATAGATCTACGTGTACTCATTACTCGTTAAAGCGTAACCGTGATTCGGCGAGGCTTGCCGTATCGGGATCCATGAAGAAGGAACTTGCACGTAAAACACGATCATAACCTATCGATTAAAACCGATTTCTAGTCCACCGGATGACAAGCTCTAGAGTAACCCAAAGACACGCATCGCCGCCACGGTACCCGGTCCCTGTCAAGGCTAATCCCGCATCTAACGTTACATGAACCCGCAACACGTGACAACCTAGATTGATCCAAGCTCGGCTACGATAAGCGAGATAGATCTAGTGACATGATAAAGTAGACATGAAAAACATTAAAGACAACTAGATCTATGACAAATATAAAGCCGAGCCTAATCAATCTAAATTGGGCAAAAGTGTGTGCAAACATAATAATAAACCAATTAAATCATACATCACACGGTAACTTGATGAATTCATTAGATCTTGCCGAATCTAATGAAGCCGATAACTAGCCCCAAGCTAGACCTTAGCCTGTCGCACGACTCATGATCTAACAAAGAACCCTCTTGTTCCTGATAGCTAAATCCGCCGGATGATAAACCATAAACAAGACTTCTTGCAATAATCTAAATCCGCCGGACGATACTAGACATGGTGCAAGGTTGCCGGTATTTTACGGGAGGTCGACGGGTCGATGATTCCTCTCGATAGATCGGCGACATGACTTGGACTCGAAGGGTGGCGCGGAGCTGGTTTGTTGTATTGATTGATTGAGAGTTTTCACAGTTGCCAAGGGTTCGATATTTATACCCTGGACTTGACACGCCTCCTAGCTAATTACGACTAAACAAGAGATAAAACTAATGACGATAGCCTTAAGCTCCAAGCCCAATCGGAATTCCTTGCCGTAGTGCGCCGTGGGCTCCTTGTAGGCTTCCCTCTAATTGTTGCCGATTCACTTGATGTCTTCGTTTTGGGCTTCATGTCGATGGGCTCCCCGAATCGGCCCCTTGTGCGGTTGATGTCGCTCTGCCGAATGGCCAGGCCAAGCATATGGTTACCGAACATTTTCTTCCCGATCACACCTTACTCGCACTCGACACTAGCCTCTTTGCTTGCTCCCCCGGGCCTACTATTTTTCGGTGTTAACAAGTTCTTACTATCTTTGTCGGCGGATTTGGAAACACCGCGCTCTGCAAACCCACGCACCCCCTACCCACCGCGCCCAAAGAACGAGCAAGGCCCCCAGCTGGAAGGGAATGGGAAACCACCCCCAATGTCACCCGCGCTGCGAGCCACCATCTGGCGGCTTAAGTCGTGGCACGCAACGATGAGGCGGCCGCCATTGGGGGCTGCGCCACTTGGAGAGAGGCCGGAGCTGGTTTTATGGAGAATGCGGGTTTAAGGTGGCTTGGGCTCGGAGGAATCTGGGCGGTGGCGGTGCAGGACCGGATGCGGCGGTGAGGGGAAGCTCACGAAAGCGGCAGGCGTGGGGCGGCGAGCAGGGGGGAGCAAGGGGAGCAAAACAGCAACGGGACACGGTCGGCCCGTCGGAGGCAGCAAACAACCCTAAAAAAAAAAGAAAAAAAGACCTAAATGACTCATTTTCACCAATGTACATCAATGCCCTTGGATTGATCTCCGAGTGCACTGAGAGGGGTAAATTTGGAATTGACAAAAAAACCGCCGGGCCGAAACAAGCGTTGTCGAGGCCGTGTCCGGCGACGACTAAGCGGGACGCTCCGGCGCACCGTTCGTTTTGGGCTATTTTCATAACACGGCGCCGGATCTTTGGGGTCTCCGCGCACGATGTTTCGACAAACCGGCGTCCGTCGGCCACCCCGCGGTGCACCCCCTTACTAGATTGCGTCCGCCCATGATCCCCGCGTCCGTCGCGAGATAATTCAACGGTGGCAGCCGGTTTCCTTTGACATGTGGGCCCTCTTGTCTTGCCCTCGTCGGTTTCCCGACACGCTTCGACCAAACGCCGCCCACGGCATCGTGCCAATCACCGTGCTCGCCGCCCATGGAACCCTAACCACTAGGCGCCGCCGCAACAAATTTTGCTGCTAGGGACGAAGTTCCACGCCGGAGATCGTCATCGTCGACTTCTCTATGCCCCCAGCCGGCTACTTTAGCACTTGTGGTTAAGGATGGCAACGGGTCGGGTTCGGATCGGGTGTAGTCTCCGTGCACCCAAACCCAAAACCCAAAATAAACATCGGTCGAAGTAACCCGAAACCCTGAAATATTTTCATGAGTCAACTTTCAATAAACTTAATAATTTAAGTAAACAAATTATTATTTACATATTATAAACATAATTTTAATTCCAAATGATTTATTTCGGTATCCATTGGATATCCACGAGTGGAATACTAAACCTGAACCCGAAACCGAAAAGTTTGGGTGAAAAATCGTACCCAAACCGAACCCGCGGATTACCCCCCGAACCCGATCCGCTGCCATCCTTACTTGTGGTGAGCTCCACCCTCGCTGCATGCTTTGCCCGCCAAGTGTTCGATAGTTTGCCCCATGGCAATAGGATCTTGTATTGATCCGATTTTCAATCCATTTTTCTACAACAACCATTCCTTGATCGTCGAGGTGTGTCACGAGTTGATTCCTTACCTTTTCATAGGATGATTGCAAGGTATTAGGTATAAACCCCATTTCATTCTATCTCGTACCTAAGACTACACGCTTCTCTGAGGGGTTTCTCGCCTCTAGTTAAAATTATTCATGTTATAAATCCTTCTATATTCTATTTCGCAATGAGTCGTGATCCATGACAAATTGCGAGAGTTGAACCCTAGGCCAAACACGAGAATAAGGATCGAGGCCAAGCCTCGCACTACTAATTTTTACCCCTGTTACATCGGCATTTTGTTGATGTAATAGGGCCTAAATTGATGTGATAGCTTGGTGTTGCATCATTTACGTGTTTGATGCGAGCCGATGCAAGTGCTCTTGATGCAATAGCCTTTCGCATCGGTTACTTGTGGTTGATGCGAGAAGCAACTATTGCATCGCCCATCCATTGTCTCTTGCATCAAAATTGAGAGATGCAATAGCTTATTGCTTCGAAATCATGTTGATGCAATACATCTATTGCATGCGGCTATCGTTCGATGCAAGAGACTTTGTTGCATCAATATGAGGTTCGATGCTATATAATCTTATGCATCACCATTTTGATCCGATGCAAAAGGTTCTATTGCATCGACGCTTATGTTCGATGCAATTCAAGCTATTGCATCGAGGCTATGTTTGATGCGATTAGAGCTATTGCATCGACATGAGGTTCGATGCAATTTGAACTATCACATCAACATGAGGTTCGATGCAATTCGAACTAACACATCGACATGAGCTTGGATGTAATACAAACTATTGCACCGACATGAGATTTGAAGGACAACCAATTATTGCATCGAATTCATTGCACATAAATTCATAAAATTACAAAATTCAATGGCACAAACAGGGCAATCATATTAATAACTTGGATCCTAAGCATTCAATCGTTTATACAATGTAAGAAAGTCAAATGTCTTCCTATTTCCAAATAGGTAATTGCAAAGTTGAACTGCATTCCAATCCACTAACTTATGCTACAAATAGGCAACCATAAATAGAAATACATGTCTCTTAGCACGAGAACAACATGACATCTTTCTCGTTTCACAATATTTGATTCATATCGGCTTTGCCAAGACTAACTTCGGGGTTGATCTTCCCTGAAAAAGTCAAAATGACTTTGCGTTAGTAATATATATAGTTGATCACATAGTTGGAATCAAACAAAGACAACAACATTTTTGGGTTTAACAAATAGAATGGATAATCAAGCCGAACTATAAACACACAAGGCACGAACTCCTGATTGCTCATGTTAAGTGAACAAACATACATGTATAAGTGAACAAAGTTCATGTTAATAATGTGGACAACAACTTAGAATGACACCTGATTGCTCATACCTTTCCTCCTTTCTTTTTGCATTGTTGTTTTTTTTGCAACAGTATTCCTTAGTGCCTGTGATGTAATAAATGTCAGTGTCTCATTACTATCTTTATCATTTGCGAAAAGTGATTTGTTGGTGCTACGAGTGAGGCGACTATGTTGGATACTCTTCTGTTTGCTCAACAATACACTGTCTGCTGCAGCCTGTAAAAACCAAAAGATTTGAAGGAGCAATCACCACTTAGCAATTCTAAGAATTTGTTCAACTACAGGTGATAATTTTGATGTATATTACCTGTTGCACATGTTCGATCCTTGGATGGGAGTGGGAACAACAGCGGGGTTCATTATGTGTGCCACAGGGCGGATTCTCGTACCGACTGCATATTTAAAAAAGGATTCACACATTATGGCAAAACAAATGTATGTATCCATTACATTGCAGTTTGCATTTATCAAAAAAAATAACTGTGCTAAATCTGCACCTTCATTTCCACTAACCCTAATTTCAATACCAGTAACATTATTTGTGAATTTTGAAGGATGAGTGGTTGTTTCTGCAGGTTGAGAGGTTGTTGTGGTTGGTGCAGCATTCTTGCATTGGAGTTATAAGGAGAAACATTAGCAATGAATATTTACTAAAATCAATGATGTTGGCAATAATTAAGAAGTACTATTATTACCAAAGGCGGTGCTTGATTGTGTTGTTTCATTAGTGAAAAGAACTCTTACCTTAGTTCTTCTCTAAGTTCTTCTCTAAGCTCTTCTCTAATCTCCTCTGTAATCCTGCTACTTATACTCTCCAATTGATGTTGCAGCTGCTGAATTTTTTCCTTGTCGCTCTCCCTCTCGGCGGCTTGAACGTCCTTGTCGCTCTCCCTCTCAGCGGCTTGAGCGGTATCTTTGTTCTTTTTAACCTCTCTACCTCAGCTTGCATCTCACTATTTTTCTGTTGGGCTGCTGCTGCTATTCCAGATGCACGAGCTTGCTCTACAATTTGTTCATTCATAAGTTGGTTTTGGGCGGATACTTTTGCCAAGTATTCATGTCTAGGACCTTTCCTGCTCCTGCATCCAAAGTGGTTTCCTTGTAGGTTTCATGAAGAATGTGCCTTTCTTGTTCTTTTGAAATCACAGAACCTTCCAACTCAATTCTCTCTACAACTTTGGAGAAGGCGCTTTCCTAAATTTAAGAACACAATTAGTGTTTTCAACTTCAGCAAGTAGCAACACCAGTTCAGTTCAAGTTTAATAAGAATTGGGTAAAATGGATAGTTTGGAAATCAACTTTGTATCAGTTAGATTCATGTACTGATTACTTCCTAAAAAATCCAAGTCCATGTTAATCATGCGAATATGATTCCTAGCAAAGCATGTTGAGAGGTAAAAAGCAATCGACAATTGAATGATAGCATTTCGAGATATGTATGACATCGAGATAAATGAATAAAACATGTTATGAGAACATACATCACTGGACACTTGTTTACTGAGTAGCCCAGCTCTATTCAAATGACTTTAAAGAACATGACTTAACTAAATAAAGCATCTAACGTAAGCAACTTGCTTTTCCCAGAAAGCTCCTAGAAATCTAGGCATGCAACAGCTGTACAGAAAATAAATCATATCTGGAGATGTACAAGGGCAAATGTCTTGCAAGAGGACATTCTGGAAAGCTTATAAAATTATCTAGATTTCATATTCAGACGTCAAAGCATGATTTAGAAATTAAGTACTTCGAAATAGTAGAATTACAAAAACTACTCTGCTGAAACAGAGAGCACCAAAAACTGAGAGGAAATAAATGTATGCCTGAGACAGGAAACCCAAACCATAGTAGGCAAGTATATAGATAGGAATTACTTATGGAAAAACATAACTACAGAGGTACAATTCACACGGTGAGGATGCATTATTAATATGAAAATTATTCAGGTGTCAATGTTTTCAGGTGGCAGCAATATTCTTGAAAAGAATGACCAAACTCCTCTTATAATTGCAGATTTCAGAGTGCAGGCCCCACCCAATATCTAAATTGTTCTTTCAATAAAAAAGAATAGTGTTATAATATCATGTGTGCACTTATCCTATCTCTTCCCAGGAAACACAAGCATACCAACCAATTATAATCGAAAGCTTAAAACTAAAAATATTTGTAAATAGACTGAGAAGCTCCTAAATATTCAGTTTCAGTAAACCAGTATGCTTTAAATATGATAAGTTACTAGGTCAACATATTTGCAACCAATTATTTTTAGAACACTGTGTCGGTTAAAATATAGGGGACCTCTACAGATTGTGCGATTCTATAGTTGTTAACCCTATAAGAAAGAGCATAAATTCTGCAGCCGAGATGACTACTTTGGTTCAGTTATTTGAAGCCTGAAATGTTCAGTTTTAAACAACATAAGCAATTTGAACGCTCTGCACCTTATGACAGTGGCACAAGTCGTAACAGCAACGATGCATATGAGCGCAGAGATCTAATCAATGATCCAAGCATAAAAAATTCAGAATCATTGCTGATAACTAACTGGTGCATTGCATGTAGATTATTGGAGACGCACGGGCATTGCCATGGCCGTTCTACTGGCATGCAGTGCACATGAGAAGGGAAAACAATACCATCACTACATAAACTGCATATCAACAAGTACCTAAGTTGGTCATCCTTTTGCTTCTCGGGTCCATCTTGTCGACGATGAGGTGTGTCTATGACACCTTCAGGGCTAGACTGTGTGGAGAACCTCCTGCTGGATGGAGGAGATGGCGATCTCAGGGAGGAGACAGCAACCTCTTGGACGAAGGAGACCGTGACCTCCTGGTAGACGGCCTCCGCGGAGGGAGGCGACGGCGACGGCGACCTCCTGGTAGACAGCCTTCGCGGAGGAGGCGGCGACGGCGACCTCCTCGTACACGGGCTCCGCGGAGGCGGCAGCGGTGGCGACCTACCAGTAGTAGACGACGACGGCGCGCGTGCGGTCTTCTCCATCGCACCTCGGGTGGAGAAGATGCGATGGAGAACCGCTAGGATAGGGGCGGCGGCTCCTGTTTGCTCCTGTTTTACCGTGATGTAGATTAGTAGAGTATTAACCGTGTATTAGGGAGAGAGAAAGTAATTAGCGGCCCACTTGTTTTTTCGCGGGAGGAGGGCGCGCGCTCTGGAAATTTTCGCGGTTTTGGGATGGGTTGGCGGCAACTGAACGCGGGAGTTGCCGCCAACGCGGGATGTTTGTCAAAAAAAAAAAAAAAAAAAAACTGAACGCGGGAGGGATAATCGGAACGTACGGGAAGTGGCAGAGACAGACGCAAAGTGCAGCCGGCGCGCGGGGTAAATTTTTTGGCCAAGATCATTGTTTCGATCGTGACATATCCATGGAGATGGTGTGGTGCATGCGTCCGTCTGCATATTTGATTGGCCAGCAATGATAAATCTTCCTTCCATCACGTCCGGTCCAATGACCATGCTTCTCATCGATCAGCACGCACATTGCTAAGCTGATGAACTGAATAATATATTAATATAATAATATTAATAATAATAGGAATGCCATATACTGAATTTTCAAATCTATAATTTAAGTATAAAACATATTTAACTAATCTAATTACATGATTTATTTTTGTATTTGTGTGATTTATTTTGTAGTTTTTTACTACTTGATTTATTTTTTTTTACATTTTATATTTTTAAGATAATTACATCATATTAGAAAACTAATAAAATGATAATATATGATTTTGTATTGGAACAATAAACTATTTTTGAACACTTAGGACTTTTTTCTCTTTGTGTCATTGTTCGTGGTGAGGGCCCTCGGTTGCAAGTGTCTTCTTCATCAGTATATTTGAGTTCCACGATGAGAACCTAGTTCACTCAATGTCTTGTGCGTCGGTAGCGGCAACATCCGGGGCTGGGGATGAAGCAACGGTGACAAGGCACCAACATATTCTTGTTGCCGAGTCAAGTAGGGGTATTGTTGTTATATGCTGAGCTGTCGCCTCGCTCATATTTTGAGATCCGTTGTGGCAGGGGCCATAGTTGGCATGTCAGGTGTATGACGCCAACGTTGTAAGATCTGATGTTGTTGTTTGGTGCGATTTGGGGGCGACTTTGCTATGAGGGGAGGAACCCTCACTAGGACCCCTAATCAGCCTTGCGGTCCTTGCTTACTCAAAGTACAACCCCTAGAGCATCCACAAGGTTGGCTCCATGAGTCTTGGCGATGTGGTAGGCAATGGTTCCGGCATTCGCGACACTCCTAGTATTTCGATGCGGTGAAGCTCGACTGGCCACCTTCCGGGACCATAGTCAATGATCGCATACTGAAGAGCCTAGGGATGGTGGGAAAAGGAAGGCGAACGGAAGTGGTTACGATTTTGCGTGCTTGTACAAGATTGCCCCTAGGTGGGCCTAGTTGTCAGTGATCATGCGACCACGATCCTGATGTAAAATGTCGGTGGCTCTTGGTATCTCCTACACATACTATGGGGCATCATAGTGTAAAAGGATGGTCGATTCGACCAATTGAATGCCATTTACCCGCTTTTTGTCTTAATTTCGTTACCCTCGGCACAAGACTTCCATAACCCACTCACATGACAAGTTTTTCCTATGGTAAACCCTCGCCCTCCTTCCACTTTCGGTCACGGCGATGATGCACTCGCTTCAATGCGCACTGAACACATATTCACCATGAGCAAAGATGTACTCACCCCATTTATCGTCGTTCGGACCTTTAAATTTATTTAAATTATAAACAAGATTGAGGCTCTTATTCACCCCATTGATCGCCGTTCCAAATCTTTTAAATTTATTTAAATTATAAAAAACAAACGATTACAAAAAGATACTCTAATATAAAAAAATAAATATTTTGGTGATCAGAAAAACGAAATTTAAATTTCATTAAATTGTCATGTAAAAATTATAAAGTTGACTACTGAATTGCCTAGAATTAAAAAATTATAGAAAAAAAATTGATTACTGACAATAAAAGTACGAAACAATATAAAAATTCAAGTAGATGTTTCACAAAATATATTACTAGATATAAACGGCGTATTGGGAAAGTGGCCATGAGGTGCCTGATCAAATTTTGTCCCTGCCTTGATCGCCTTTGTTTTTTGAGTTTGGCGGCTCTGGCGGTGCCCAGCAAAATTTGGCCACGACACCGTGGCGCGAATGCAAGCGGGCTTCAATTTGGGCCAAATCGTTGGCGCGCAAACCAGCCGCCGGATTTTTGGCTTGGCTGCGTTGGAGTCTAAATATCCCGATCTGTCTCCTCTCTGCCACACGTGTGAGCAGTTACCGCCTGGCTTTGTCTCCTTGGAGTCATCGACGCTTTCGGCTTCCCAGATCGGCCATGCCGCACGGGCGCACGGCGCCCCCGCCCCAGCAGCCACCGCCTCCCCAAATCGCTGCGGCGTCGACCTCTACCTCTACAAGGCGCAATATCGGTTTGTCCACTCTTTTACTCGTGTGACAGTGCCTTGCCTTCCTCTCCTGTTTTTTTTTTTCAGCTGCTGGAGTTTGGCAAAGGGAAGGAGAAGTGATTGAGTCGGGCAACGGCGAATCAACTCGCAAATCTAGTGTCAAGCTCTGTTCTACAAACTGTCTACTCATCTCAATGTCGTTTCGTTGCTTCGATTTGTTGCTACTTGCTATATAATAACCAGTGACACTGACTGTCTTGGTTTACAGGACTGCTTATTGTACTTCTAATAGATGTATTGTTTTCAAGAGCAGTTATTATGGTCAGCTCTATTTTCGGCACTAGCCGGAGGTCACCATGTCAGCTCGGTTTTCTGCACGATCAGCATGAGCTCTCCGAGAAGGCATTGATGCGAGGGCAAGTGAATTCATGTCCTCTACGTGTGAATCCTGGAGCCTTAATGACAAGATCGAATCCATTGAGGTATACTCCACTTACGTTCTTCTGTCCCTATCCTGTACCTAGATATGTGAGTAAAACATGATGCTTACCTCTGTACTATTGCAGGTCTTAAAATGTGAGTACGCAGACTGAGGGGAGATTGTCAACCATGCTCAGGTATCTTGAGTGACTACTTCCATGCTCACTACCTTCCTTTCATTTTTACCTGAATTAGAATGTTTCAGAGTTCACTAATATAAACTAATTCTAGTTGTTCTCTCTACAGACTGAAAGTGACAAGTATGGTGGAGAGGTTATCATCTGAAGATGTTAGTGAAGTTCTTGCAATTACATACAGGTAAATTTTGTTACTGTTGTTTTTGTTATTAACATGCTATGCCTGTTTGTAAATAAGAAAGCTTTCATCAGAACTTAGTGGGCATACCAGCTTCAGTCAGCTATCTTGTAAAACAATAGTAATATACACCAGCTCTTCCAAGAGAATTTCAGTATATATAATGGCATGAAGTTCTAGCGTAAATATATTGCAGTGCAGTTCAACTGATGATTATATTGTACCTTATATATGCAGGTTTTATCTTGTTATTTATTATGATGGAATATGGCTTCTATACATTAAAAGTTTTGTTACTGTAAGTAAAATGAAGCACATTGTTCACATTTTTTTTTTTTCAAAGAACACTAACTTAATGAAGTCTGAATAATTGTATACAATCTTCTTTTTAACTTTCGTAGAAGAAGTTTCTTCTCTATGATGATATCTGATTCTTAGTTTTGTAGTACCCATTAGATATCTGATTGTTAGTTTTGTAGTACCCATTAGATATCTGATTTTCTTCATTTAGCATCAATTGGTTAGCTTTCTTGGAATAAAACCGATACCGACTTAAATATTACTTATTCTCATAATATGCAGAAAATAGCTGGAAGAAACAAACATTTCGGGCTACATTTTCACTAAACAAATTTGGTGGTGAATATGCTTGGGCTCGCATTTTACTTTTCTAATGGAGGAAGCTCAAGATTTTATCATGATTGATGATGCATGACTTACAGAACTTCGATACAATGGCTGGCAGCTGCCTTCGTATATGGCAAGTTCAGGATAGTTGTTCTGGTTGAGAAAGTAATTTTGTTATAGTAAACTAACTTTAAGGCTTGTGTTGTTTTTCCTAGGCAATCCAACGGTTATAACTCTTTGTTGAAGACTTCGTAAACTCTTAATGAAATATGCATTGTCCATAAAAAGATTCCAGTAACCAGTTCTTGCTTGATAGAAACCCCTAAAACCTACTAGTAAGAGCAGCATGGGCATCATAGATGGAGTGTGGTGACTTTATGTTGTGCTGGACTTAAGTTCGCTAATTTGTGATGGAAATATATGAATGCTCTGGGTTCCATCAATATTAGCAACGCAAGTTGTTGTGAAATGATGAAAATATACAATTGGGAGGGCACATGTGGCATCTATACCTTTTAAAATTTATTAGTTTAGGACTGATGGGTTGATGGGCCACGATCAACTTGGCCTTTTCCTTTGTCAATTGTTATGGGCCTCTAAATCAAAAGGTTTATTATATACCAAATACAAAATTATATGTATGGCCCCTGGTGATTACCCCGGCTTGCACCCCCTAGAGCTGGCGCCGTCGACTCTTGTCTCTAGAAACAAATGTCGTATGATGCCTGATGGGCCCTGATCAACGCCTTGCCTCCAGAAACAAATGTCGTATCCTTCTATTACTGATGCCTGATGGGCCACGTAATAATTACCTAAAGGGTATACGACATGTGCTTATGGGCTGGGTTAGCTTATGCACATACAGTCAAAAACATGATTAGATATATAATAGTATAAAAGTTAAAAGTAGACTAGTCTTTTTTAATAAATAATTAATAATTTACTTATTAGGCGCCCATTGTTTTTAAAAAATTAACAATTCACTTATTAGATACCCACAAGGTATTTTCACCGTTAGTCAATATTTTTTTCAAAAATACGGTTGCATCAAACACAAATCCGTTGCAATAGTACTTCATAATTGCATCCATATTCTAAATCGGTGCAATATCAGCTACATAATGCATCAAAAATCCAATACTAACGCAACCAAATGTGTGTCGATGCAATAATATGTACCTATTGCATCCCTTGTTCCAAATGATGTGATAGATCACACCTATTGCATCGATATGAACTAGTATCGCATCCAACTCTTTTTGATGCAATATCTAGTCATTATTGCATCGATTCCAAAATTTGATGCAATAGCAGCCACCTATTACATCAGATTTTAGTTTGATGCAAGGGGGCGTGATGCAATAGGGTCAAAATTTAGTAGTGGATCGCAAGGCGTCAGTTCACCATCTTGTCGGTTGCTTGATCGATCGGTGATAGTATGAGGTGCAAGCATGCTACACGGGCTACAGGGGCAGCAGGGGGCAGTGGTGGTGATGAGGGACGCCCTCCTAGCATTCCTGACTTAATTGCTAAAGGGAAGGGCACAACAATCTTACGTTGTCATTAATTACGAAACTACCTTGGAGGCCTAGATGCTTTCAATCTCTCGCTTTTTGGTAATTGATGACAACAACCTCAGTATGTGAAAGAGAGGAGGTTTTCAACGCTTAGATTGCATGAACTTGTGACGGTAAGAGCACAAGGGGTTAGAACAAGTCCATGCAAGCTAAGTTCACATTGTACTAAGAAATATGATTTAGGCATAAGTACAATGTAGAGCTCATATGTAATGAGAGTAAAGCGGAAGCAAAGCATATGAGCATGAAACATGTGATATGTCATAGAAAATATGAAAGTAGAGAGCACATGATCACATATAATCCACAAATGCATCAACCAAAGTACCAATAGTGCATGAAAACATAAACATGATGCATGCGAGTATCTAGCACATCAAAAGGCGAAAACCTCTCACAAGCTCCCCTAAAGCTAACATACTCGATCCCCCTCCCCCTTTGGCATCAAGAACCAAAGACTACGGGTCGGTCGGAGGAGGAGGTGCAGACGAGCGGTCTCGGCGGGCGTCTCGCTAGAACGGGGCGATGGGCGTCATCTGGGCTCGTCTCTCGACTCGCTGACCACCAAGCGAAGGGCCCATGGACTGGAAACCGCGCACGAGAAGCGGTTCGGGCCATCTCTCGTGGTAGCGGGGAGGAACTGCCCCTCAAGAAGTGGCACCAACCGCCCGACCTCGGGCTCGGAAAGCAAAGCAACCTGGGAAGTGGAGGTAGTCGGGGTGCCATCCGTGACTCGCCACACCGGGGCACGGAGTCGTAGAGGGTGCCGACGACGGAGGGTGAAGGCTGTGCCATGCCGCCGTGACGAAATCCGAAGTTGGCCTCGCTTTGTAGTGTTCGGCAAGAAAGGGTGAGCCCTGTGATCTCCCCGATAAGTAGCACCAAGTCCAGCTCCCGAGCCTGGGAAAGCACCGCATCTCGCGTGATGGGCGACAACTCGTAGCTAGGAGTCCCCTCAACCTCGAGGGCCTCGAGGCGTGGGGCAGCCAACCGACTCGAGTGAAAGGGTCGGGTGCCCGAGTCGTAGGGGGTGGTAACCGCCCCCCAGGCGGTAATGGTCCCCGAGGTGGTGCTTGTCCCCCGAATCGGTATCCGACCTAGCAAGCCGGGTAGGCGGTGGGACTCAGGAAACTAAATCATGTGAGTGATAAGCCCCATGTCCGCTTCTGGCCGCCGCCGTCACGCTTCGAACTCAAATCTGCCGGGCGCTGAAACTCGGCCGTTGTCGCTGAAACTCATCCTCGCCCGGGCGTTCATGGCGGCAAAGGGACTCGAATTCGGCGCCGGGGCGCTCCATCCTCTCCGTTGCGACGCCTGGCGATCCATCCGCCAATCATACGCTTCGACAAAGTGAGTGCCAGCGCCACCGGCCTCGCATCGCGGCCGGGCGAGGAACGTAATCAGGGATAAACTCCTCGTCGGAACTGTCAGTCGTGTCAAAGTAGAACTCAGGACTAGGTAACTCCCCTATCTCCTGGGCCTCAAGGTCAGCCTCCTCTACCTCTGCAATCTGTTGAATAGTAGCATCCTGCTCTGCTGTGGTCTCAGGCATGGCGGGTCCACGACTCTGGAGAGGGGTGACTGGAGATCCATGCCTCAACCTCTGAGCTGGGTTGTACACTGGAAACTCTGGCGTGGTCGGGGGCATGCTCTGAATAAATCAGCTGCGTGTCGGGACTCCGTGTGTAGATCAAATGCGTGATCCAATGAGCATAGTGCATGTGCCTCTTCGTGCTAAAACTCCCATAAATGACATCCTCCATATCAAAAAGCATCAAGTCCCAGATGTCGAACGGTACCTTCCTCACAAGATGTGACACTATCCACTGCTGGAGACGAGTGAACCCCTCTCTGAAACCTCCCCAGGGCAGGATAGTCTGCCGAACAAGGGCGTCAAGAGCACGAGCTGTGGGTGTCAACTATGTAGGTGCCCTGCTAGAACCAGCTCCAAAGTCACCTTTGAAGCACTCCCTCATAATCTTGGCATCTGGTAGTACGCCGAGGTGGGCACGGTAAGGTGGGTCCAACCTAGGGTAACACAGCCTGTGAAGTCTGGTCGGACAAAACGGAATCTTCAATATCTCCCGGACACAAGCACTCACCGAGCTCTTTGGGGGCTGACCAAGAAAGGAGAAAGCAATCTCAGAGTGATCAGGTGCAATCCAAAGAGTGGCATAGAACTCAAGAATCCAAGAGGGGACATAGCTCCCTGTCCGGCGAATCAGGTCTGAAAACTAGAAAGGTAGTCAACGTGCTGCCTGAACACCTCGCCCAAGACTCTGATAAAGCTCTGTATGTTGATCACTCTATGAGGTGTAAACCTTTGCCCGAGTCTCAACAAAAGTCCGGTGAAAGTCCTCCTGGATAGCTGTGTGGAAGTAGTCCACTCCAGGCTGCCTCCGCTCTGGGAACCAGTCCTCTAGAGGCACTGTCCGTAGATTTTTTATCGTCTTGGCGTTGAGTCTCTGTTGACAGTTCTTTAGTGTTACCACTAAAGGACTGATACACCTAAGTATGGCAACGGTAAACCGCAGTTTATACGGCCTGTCGGTGTAGCTTTTCACCGGGAGTATTCGGTATCGATTTCCACGAGGAACGTGAAGTGAACTAACAAAGAATCAAGACTCGTCCTATGATGACACAAGGTGTGTATTTGGTAGTTGAGTTGAGAGGTTTTCTATAGCTATGATATCCGGATAGGCTAGGTAGCTAAACGTGGCTTTATCAGCCCTCGGACACTTGGAGGCGTGAGGTGATAATCGGTGAATAAAGTCACCACTACCAAACTACTATTTTTTGGAGCCTTACCTTTTAAGAACTTGCCTAAACACGTGGTGATCTATACGAGACCGGAAGGGCTGTCACTACCTTCCGGGCTATCACAATCCATCCGTGCGGCAAGTGGCATACATGGTAAGGTATAGCCTAGACACCACGTCTCACGCTAACTCTTACTATTCTAACCCCGTACTTAGCTAGGCTAGAACACTCTACTAAAGCAAAGCAATGTACCAATGAAGAACGAGTGAATAGCTACTATACTAAACCGGATATGCAAAGTATAAAAGAACTTCGGATGTATTACTCACTAGAAGAAGTACACCCCAGAGGTACACCTCGGAGGAGATTCCAGACGCGGGGGGGCTTCCTCCGGAAGACTTCCCTCTCTCACTCTACTACTACACTAAAGGAGCAGGGCTTCGCCTACTACATTAGAGTGGAGTTCTCCTTGTGGTCATGTCTTGGAAGTGAAGGGGTGGGGGGGTATTTATAGCCCCAAGGTGGAGTAGGGGCTACTCCGGCGCCACGTCATCGATCCACGTGACCTCTATTGCCCTCCGTTGGATCAAACCGCCATGCAACGCCTTAAGATCAACGTGTGAGGTAATTTCAGCATGTGGACAATGTGATGGGCGTGGGAGGACGTCCTTGGCTAAATGGGCCATGGTCGGCCCGACCATGGTCCATGACCTGTGGGCCACCCCGGTCTTTGGGAACATTGGCCCCACCGGTTTACGTGTCTTGAGTGCGGAACTTGCCGTGGCGTTCATTTTGTACCAACACGATCCATGGGGCGTATTGGCCGGACCAATCAGTGCCTTCTCTTGTTCCCCACGGATTAGTGATGTGGCAGGTCGCATTGGAAGAGTTTGGGCCAAAGTATCATGGTCGGCCGATCTTTGGTCCATTGGGCCTTGGCCTTCTCCAACTCTTCTAGAAGGTGTCCCCACATGTCGGGATGTCTCGGGATGAAATGGTCATGCATCGGCCGATGTAGGTCTTGTGGCCAAATGACTTCAAATTTTGTGTGGAAGCTTCATAGGACATGGAGATCATGATGGTGGTGTCAAATTGTCCAATGGCCATACTTGGGGTGTTATTTGGATGGTGACCAAATGTGTCATTTCGGCCCGAGTTCCACTAGTTTCACATCGTATACAAAGAATGACATCTACATGTGGAACTAGGTTATTTGCATAAGAAATCATTGTTTATATGTATGTTAGCTTCCAAAAGGAGTACTTTGTTGACGGTTTGACTATGTAAAAGCAGGGGTATTTCTACCGTCAACAAGATCCCCCACACTTACATCTTTGCTTGTCCTCAAGCAAAGGAGGAGGTTGAAGTAAACATGGACATAACACTTATGAGATATTGAACTACCATAAGATTATTTCTAAGCATTTCCTATGTGAGTAGGATATGTGGTTGTGTCTATCATAAATCCTTGAGAAGTTGGGAAATGGAATAGTTCAAAGCAAGTCATCTTCCTTAATCACATCTTAGTTCTTGGAGTTTTTTTATATATAAGTTAAAAAAAGAAAATCACATAGATCACTTATACTCCTCGATTGGGTACTCTCAAGTCACTCAATAGTGTATAGATCCTCACCACGGCATAACATGAAAGTGCCTTTTTGTTTCATCCTACTACAAAGGTCTATGTGGAGGCGAGGTAGGGATAAACATGATTGCATACTTGCATTGCATATATTGTAAAAGTCAAAACTAGGATCCTAAGAGAAAAGTATCATGCCCTTAGATCAAGAATGTGCATGTGTGTGGAAAATATGGATAACTTTTGTTTTGCTCCTTCATTGGATGTGATCTCTCTTTCTACCTTATTATTATTATTATTATTATTGAGACATGGCTATCATAAATATACATACTTGGACCTTCATGTGTCCAACTTTTTTTTGGAGAGGTGGGTTCTACTCACCCTCGGACTTGTGTCCATTATTTTTCTTCTCTCTCTCTTTTTTTTTTTTTTACTTTTGCATAGCTAATGTCTCTTTTCACCATCTATATATCTAGAGAGATCACAACTTAAAGCATAGAGCATTTTGATGGTGGAACTGGGAAAAGGGATGTAGTGCGTACTTCTAGTGTAGAAGTAGCATATAGATGTGGAGTGTACGTGATCTTGATCTTGGGAGCATGATATAATCCTCAACAAGGGTCACTAGATTTGCCAAAACTCAATACAACCGCAAGTAGCGTATATGGGGCGCTGAACATGTATGAGTAATGCATATGGCTTTTGGTTGGTATTTTCATCATTGAGGAGTGTGTGACACTATGGTTTTATGTTTTTATCAAGACAAATCTCCAAGTACCTTGAGTAAAAGAGGTTGATGCATAAGCTCGAACTATATCACAAGTCACAACATCTTAGTCAATATGACTTTTCCCTAATAATGTATTTTTCCCACAAACATAAGTTTGCACAAGAAATAAACTTTATGACAGATTTTTATCTTCAAGATGTCATGAAAATGTTACTTCTTCAAAGTTTTATTTTTCAGGTGCTTCTTCTAGTTTTATATTTATAAATTAAAAAAGGGATAAAACGAATAGATATAATCTAAAATGAATAGAAAAATGAGGGGATGAGAATTGCAAACCGGTGGGGAAGTGTCACGGATCTTCGGACAGGTGGGCCCGAGGGGGTCCAAGGTGGCATCGGCCGATGCCACTTTTGGAGCTAACGACAAATCGGCCACCGTGGTGCTCTTCCTCTCATCCGATAGATCAATCCACGACTTTGGCGGTTTTCCAATTCTTGAAAATTGATTGGTCGGCCGACCAACCTTTTTGTGGCCGTTCGGGCTCAAATTTTCACAAAGTGTGTTCTTGATGCGAAGGTGATCAACGTGGCGGGGGTCCAAACATTGTGATCCTTACATTTAGGTGGTCGGCCGATGTGCCTCTTATGGCCATTCGGGCTCAAATTTTCCACGGTGTGTTCTTGATGCGAAGGTGATCAACGTGGCGGGGTCCAAACGTTGATATCCTTTGTTGGAGTGGTTGGCGATCACCCCCAGCGGCTTTTGCGCGGCACGAGACACATCGGCAAAGAAAACATCAAGTGCGGGTGTTACGCTAGTGGAAAAACACTAGCGTAACTCAAATGTTCATTTTTTAGAGATTTCATACAATGGGCGTAACTTCGAGGCACCTCCCTATGTGGAGACCGGGCTCAAGGCATGCCACATGTGTGTTTTGGCATCGTGGACTGCATTGGCCAACCTAAGGTCACGTCGGCCGTCACATCGATGCCTAGGTTGGTCTCTAGTAGGGGTTATGGCTAGTGGAGTCACATCAATGACGTCCATGATCATGATGTCATTTTGATGTATGTTGGGCGCTATGGGTTTATGGATGGACCCTTGGGTTCCTTACCCGGATCATTGATGGGCGCCCAAATGTGGTGGTGGGTATGGCTGATGGTGAAGAGAGAAGTGAGGGTAGAAAGGCTTAAGGAGAGAGGTGTGCCAACGACTCCCGGTTTGACTCCGAGCTCGGGACACTCCTCCATCAATGATAGGGAGGCCTCTGAACATTAGGTGACCAATTTGGTGTGAAGTGCACAGGTTGGCTCATGCACCAAAACACGAAGTCGAACCAATGGTCTAGGCGTGTTCTATAGTGTGTCTAGAACATACCTCACCGCCCTCGAGCCAAAAGGCTCTAGTAGGGTCGGCCGATGTGCCAAGTTGTGTCCCGACCCATCCTAATGGTCTAAGCATGATCACTATGATTTCCTATACTCATCTCACTCGCCCCAGAGCCAAATGACTAGAATGGATGAGTCGGCCGATGTGGGTTCGACCCAACGGTCTGAACCGTTTAGTGGGATGTCATCCTTGAACTCTCCCAAAAATGCCTCAAGTGTCCGTGAGCTCGGAAGGCTCACTTCCTAGGTCTGCCGACCCTCATATTTTTGGATTTGGGAAAAGCTTGAGACTCCGTCACACTCATCTCTACGCTCTCCTCTACATATTCACCAAAGTTGGGCCCTATTGGCCACTTTTTAGTGCATCGGCCGATGCACCTTTGATGGCCAAACATGCTCAAATTTTGCATGGTAGATACTTCAACTATGTAGATCTAGAAGAGCTAGTCAAATTTCATATGCAAACCACAAAAATAGGACATGTGGTTTCAGTTTAGTTAAATCATTATTGAAAGGGTACTTTTGTCATGTCATCTTTTGGCTATGCATATGAACAAGAAATTAATTTGCTAGCCACTTACCTCAAAAAGTTGTCATCATACTTGTTGATGATGAGGGATGGCCATCTTGATGTTCTAGCATCTTCAATGTCCTAATAGCTTGGGTCTTGGGTTGGATGTGAGGATCGTCTTGTCTTTGGAGTTGAACCCTTTAATCATCTTGCCATGGCGTGTCCATATTCTTTCCTAAAAAGAGATTAGCGGACAACACATACCCAAAGGAAGCAAAGTTGGGGTAATGGTGTTATCTAGCTAAGGGTGATATTCCATGCTACAAATATAGGTTTTAGTATTTAGTAGAGATCAACTTTCCCTTGTTGGAGTATCAATCATTTATTGTTCACCAAACATTCTCGAGAACTTACGCTAAGAACATGAATCAAATTTTGCATCCTAATTCTATGCAAAACATCTTTTTTGGTTCAAATAATCAAACTTGACACCATGTCTTGTTTGATTAAGGAAGGGCATTTAACCTAAGCACCATGCTTAATTTAAATAACCTATGAGAGCCTTGTATACATTACTCTCAAACCAAACATGTTTAGAAACAGAAAAGGTCTAACAAGATTCATTTGCATAATTAAGATGAGACATTAATGGTGAACTAATGATACATTTTTTTATGACTAAGCAAAGTGAGCAAGACATTATGCAAAAGCAAAGTAGAAACAACTAAACAACACATGAAGCATGTCATGAGTTCTTTAGAGACTTCCATCCCCCACACTTGGATTTTTGTAGCGTTTGATGCAAAGCAATACCAAGTGTAGGTGATGGAGTCCTCCATCGAACATGCTTTGCCGGTGTTTAGATTGATTTACCTTGTAGTTCTATCCTTCATTATTTTTGTGTAAACCTGAAAGGGTTAGTTACAAAAATACCGAAGGAAACTTTCACAATTATGTCTCAAAGATTTCTTTTCTGAGTCATTTGACAACTTTTATTAGTGTGATGAAATATCGAGTTGTCTTTAGGAAGTGCTTGTTTTAAGACATAAGCTGGTCTTTGGGAAACCTCTAAAAATCTCATATTGGTGATAGCGTTTCCCCTCCAACACCAATCTTTACGTCACGCCAAACTACTATGAGATTTGGAATGCTTATGATAAACATAAGCATCTACAACCATGATTTCAAATATTTTATGGACAAGGAACAATAGTGGGTTGTAGCTCTTATGGTTGGTGGTGGTAAAGTGGGAGGATATAATTGGAATATTTGTCAAAGAAGCATGAATTTTGAAAGAAGGGTAGAAAATAGCTTCCATGATCATCCTTGATTTCTTTGTTTTCAAGCTCTAAAGTTGATGTCTCATGAATTTCCATAGGTAAACACTTTGGTTACGTCATTCCATGCCTATGACATTCCATGGTCATCTCCTTTGTCCAAGACTTCTCTTGGATAGAGGGGTCTCGGGGTGAGCTTTATAAGAGGATGAGCAATTTCTTCTTCATGACTATCACGAGTCCTCCTGTAGACTTGGATGAGTCACGGGGATAGAAAGAGATTGACTTGAGCTCATCCTTTGCATTCCTAGAGTCATTGATCGAGGCGATCATAAGACTCATAAGGGAAAGTACAATGGGGGTGCTTTCGGGCGATAGATTGGTTTAGAATTGGGTCTTGAGAATATATGGGTTGTGGGCATAGAAGGGAAGAGGCTAGATTCTTCTTGATGTTTTGATTCTCCTTCTATGGGCTCACTTTCGACATTTCTTGGCAGAGACTTATGCCCCACTTGAGGTTTTGAGAGGTAAGATGATGATGATTTGGGATGCTTTTGACGAGATCCTTCATTTAGGGATTTAGAATGGTGTCTCTTTGAAGGTCCCTTTTTGGAAATGGTGATTCAAGGTGTTCCCATAATCAGCAAAATCGGGAAATAGATCCTCTTCGAATTTGTAAGGATGTTTGAAGGTTGAATTTCTTCTTCCTTCGCAATCACGGGGTATTTGTGGTTCGGGATTGATGGCAGGACTTTTGGATAGGAATGGTGGTGTTTGTGCCATTGAGATCTCCTTTTGCTTGGGGATTGGGTTTTCCTCTAAAGCTTCATCGTAGATGTTAGTGTAAGGGGTGTTCTCAAAGATCCTAGAGAGAACTTTCTTCCCTTCACTACTTGAGGGGGAGACGCAAGAAAGCTCCCCCGAAGCTATGTCAAGGTTTTGGGCTGATTCCTTGGTAAGGCCGCAATAGAAATGTTGCAATAATGCGGTTTAGAAATACCAAGGTCAGGGGCCATATGATGTTGAATCGGTGATACGGGCCTGGGCTATGCCCGGATATTCCTTTTTCATACGCTCAAAGGATAGGACCTCTATTCGAAGATGGACAACACGGGGAGATAGGGAAGAAGGTAAGACAAAATTTGGTTTGAAGCTTTTCCCATTCTCCTCCTATACTCTCTACATAGCGAGCATACCATTGTTTAGCTTTTCCCGTTAAAGAGAACGGAAAGAGCTTCCAACGAAGGGTATCTCATGTCATGCCCTCAATGTGAAGACATGAACACAATTGCTCAAACTCACGCAAATGAGCATAGGGGTTCTCATCTTTGTCCCCAGGAGAAAGGTTTTTTTCTGAACCATGGCTATGAAGCCTGGGCGAAGCTCATAGCTAGATATATGGATGGGTTGTGATGATGGTGGAGGCTCCAAACAAGCGCCCTTTGGAGCGGCGAAATGGGATATGGGTGTTTGGTTCATTGTGGAAAAGGAAAAAGAAAAGAAAGGTAAAAATAAAAAGATAACTTTCGGACGACCCAATTCAATGTTAAGATAGCTACCGTTCCTAAGAAGCGGCGCCAGGAAAAAGCTTGTTGACAGTTCTTTAGTGTTACCACTAAAGGACTAATACACCTAAGTATGGCAAGCGGGTAAAGCGCCGTTTTGTCGGG
Source organism: Hyparrhenia diplandra (assembly GCA_015847255.1). Taxonomy (NCBI): domain Eukaryota; kingdom Viridiplantae; phylum Streptophyta; class Magnoliopsida; order Poales; family Poaceae; genus Hyparrhenia; species Hyparrhenia diplandra. Next base: position 1,279,195 of record JADLZK010004716.1, read on the forward strand.
TGTAGCTTTTCACCGGGAGTATTCGGTATCGATTTCCACGAGGAACGTGAAGTGAACTAACAAAGAATCAAGACTCGTCCTATGATGACACAAGGTGTGTATTTGGTAGTTGAGTTGAGAGGTTTTCTATAGCTATGATATCCGGATAGGCTAGGTAGCTAAACGTGGCTTTATCAGCCCTCGGACACTTGGAGGCGTGAGGTGATAATCACGGTGAATAAAGTCACCACTACCAAACTACTATTTTCTTTGGAGCCTTACCTTTTAAGAACTTGCCTAAACACGTGGTGATCTATACAGACCCCGAAGGGGTGTCACTACCTTCTTGGCTATCACAATCCATCCGTGCGGCAAGCGGCATACACGGTAAGGTATAGCCTAGACACCACGTCTACGCTAACTCTTACTATTCTAACCACGTACTTAGCTAGGCTAGAACACTCTACTAAAGCAAAGCAATGTACCAATGAAGAACGAGTGAATAGCTACTATACTAAACCGGATATGCAAAGTATAAAAGAACTCGAGATGTATTACTCACTAGAAGAAGTACACCCTTGCAGAGGTACACCTCGGAGGAGATTCCCAGAACCGGGGCTTCCTCGAGAAGACTTCCCTGTCTCACTCTACTACTACACTAAAGGGAGCGGGGGCTTCGCCTACTACATTGGAGTGGAGTTCTCCTTGTGGTCATGTCTTGGAAGTGAAGGGGTGGGGGGTATTTATAGCCCCAAGGTGGAGTAGGGGGCTACTCGGGCGCCACATCATCGATCCAGCGTGACCTCTATTGCCCTCCGTTGGATCAAACCGCCATGCAACCGCCTTAAGATCAACGTGTGAGGTAATTTCAGCATGTGGACAATGTGATGAGCGTGGGAGGGCGTCCTTGGCTAAATGGGCCATGGTCGGCCGACCATGGTCCATGACACAATGGGCCACCCCCGTGCTTTGGGAACATTGGCCCCACCGTCGGGTTTACGTGTCTTGAGTCGGAACTTGCCGTGGCGTTCATTTTGTACCAACACGATCCATGGGGACGTATTGGCCGGACCAATCAGGGTGCCTTCTCTTGTTCCCCCACGGATTAGTGATGTGGCAGGTCGCATTGGAAGAGTTTGGGCCAAAGTATCATGGTCGGCCGATGCTGGTCCATTGGGCCTTGGCCTTCTCCAACTCTTCTAGAAGGTGTCCCCACATGTCAGGATGTCTCGGGATGAAATGGTCATGCATCGGCCGATGTAGGTCTTGTGGCCAAATGACTTCAAATGTTGTGTGGAAGCTTCATAGGACATGGAGATCATGATGGTGGTGTCAAATTGTCCAATGGCCATACTTGGGGTGTTGACTGGAAGGTGACCAAATGTGTCATTTCAGCCCGAGTTCCACTAGTTTCACATCGTATACAAAGAATGACATCTACATGTGGAACTAGGTTATTTGCATAAGAAATCATTGTTTATATGTATGTTAGCTTCCAAAAGGAGTACTTTGTTGATGGTTTGACTATGTAAAAACAGGGTATTTCTACCGTCAACAATCTCCTGAGGTCATAGTGCTTCGGCTTCGGACCTTGACGGCGGGACGCTGACGGAGCTGGAGGAGAAGCTGGCGCCTGCTGAGACAACTAAGGCCTGTGCTCGAACCCGGAGGACCGGCGACGAGGTGGGTCCCTGCTGCTGCTCCATGAGCTCCTCCGCCATGGCCTCGGCCTCGCCCCTGAAGAGCTCGCTGAAGAGTCTCTGTCTCGAATAGCGATCCCCTCCCCCCGTTTGCGAGTGCCGCACTCTGTGCCTTTCTGCTGCAACTACCGCTGCTAGGGCCTGAGCTTTGCCTGGAGACAAGCGACGACGCTTGGCTATCTTCTTCCTTTGCTTCTGAACAGCCTTGTGCTTCCCCTTAGCCATCAAGTCAGGAATGCTAGGAGGGCGTTGCTCATCACACCCATTGCCCCCTCAGAAGCCCCCCCTGTGAGCTTGCTTGCACCTCATACCGACTGATCAATCAAGCAAACAACCTCTTTGCATGGGTGGAATAAGAGAGGATTATAACATGAATTCTACTCTAGAGGCGAGGAAACCCTAGTATTAGAAGCAAGCAAAAAAGAGATAAGAGATAGACGGGTTTGGTTTAGGGGTTACACCTAGCCTTGCGATCCTGTGAAAAGATGAGAAACGACGTGTGGGGGCCCTCAGGAATCAATAGATGTCACTTTGCATGGAAGATTGGCGAAGGGTTTGAGTCAAAACAAAGTGAAAAATGGTGGTTCGGACATTTTGTCGAGCACTTGGCGTGCATGGTGTGAACTAAGAGTGGAAGCTCACCACAATTCAATCCATGGCAGCGGGGGGTAGAGAATGGGGTCGAGGACGACGATCGCCGGCGAGGAAGGTCTTCCCGGCGGCGCTGGATGAACTCCCCACGGCGGCGGTGGTGCCGGGGCAATGGCGGCACGGTTAGGATGGTGCGGTGGGCGGGCGCAGGGCGACGCGTCTTTGGGCGGGTCTGGGCGGGCGGCGGCTATGGGCGCTGGGCTGAGTGGCGACGCTAGGGCAGCGGGGCCGACGGGCGGTGAGACGGGAGGCGGCGACGCAAGGCCGAGCAAGGGCGCGGTAGGCGGGGCGGGAGCGGCGTCGGGAGGAAGAAGTGAAAAACCGCCGGGCCCGATTTGATTTAAGGAGGAAAGGTCAACCGTCGCCGAAACGCAGGCGTCGGACGCGGCCGGGCGGGTACGATGGACGCCGGAAATCCGAGCGGACGCGATCCAAAAGAGGCTATGCAGCTTCGGGGTGCCGACGGACGCCGGGATCAACAGACGGACCTTCGGCAAGCGGCGTCCGGCGTGCGAAAAGTTGTCCAGTTTCAAAACGCGTGTCGGAGCGCCCGGGTCCCTCCATGACGGACGCGAAGCGGAAACACTTGTTCGGCGTCCGTCGTGGATCCAAATTAAGTCCATTATGGTGACCATTCACAACACGCGCGGACGGCGATGTAAAGTGTCTGGCTGCTCTTGCATCGCGTCCGCGATAATTTTTTGCTAAAAAATTCTCCATTCTTCCAACCAAGTTCGAATTTGAATAAAAACCAAATAAGCACCAATTGGAACAGGTCATGGAAGTCCTCACTCAAATCCTCGATTTTACAAATATTTATGCAAGTTGTGAACCTTATGGAATGTTTAATGAATTTTTATTCTAAATGTCACTGTTGTTGGGATCATCATATATTTCATATATATTGTCCATTTTTCTACATATGCAAGCTGTGAATCATCAAAACATATGGCACATATCTGTCAATTTTTGAGAGATAACACAATGCAATAGAAACATCCTTCCATTTTAGAGATAACACAATGCAACCTAGAATGTCAAATGTGACTGCATATATATTTCATATAGATGGCATACATTGTCAAACTGTGACTGCATATATATTGTCAAACTGCGGACTGCATATATATTGCTAAATTGTGGGCTACCCCATGTGCCTTCACCGATCCTCTGGACATCGGCAGTTTAAGGTTAGATTGCTTAGGAAAAATGTAAAAGGTTGGGCCTTGAATATAAATGCACGGATTAGGATTTAGGAAACAAAACAAGAGTGTTGGTCTTCCTTAACGTCATTACACCAATAGGTGGAGTTAATCTCACCTAAGGTATATGCGCTAAGCTAACTCATTGTGGTTCATCTCATAGCACTACCGTAGGCTAGGTTGTCATCCCCAGCAGCAATGCTAGAAATGCATGGGTGATATCTGTAATGTGTTGGCTGCAATCTTTCTAGAAAATAATACAAAAGGGCTATCATAAAGCGCCGCGAGATAAAAATACTACCGTAGCATTTCACGAGGGGAGTAATCCGGGTTCATCATTTATATTTTACCACGGGAAGAAACTAAAGTTGGGCTGATATACTATTGATGCATGGCATTCTTATGAGAGTGTCTATCACTAGTGCTAATTTAGCAGGGGTAAGCCAATAATGATAAGATATGATAATGATAATGATAAAAAAGAGAGTATAGACTACTAAAACTTAGACTTAACATTGGACTACATTTCAGAGATAGAATTCTTGGGTAGCATTGAATCTACTAAGTCAAAACATCTATTCTAGGTCCTACATTATCACATATAGCACAACTACCACGGATCTATGCATCATGAAGATTTGTAAGGAAAATCGGGGAACAAAGCAAGACAATCCTCAAAACCATGTTCAACTAAACTTATAAAGCGGGGTGGAATATAAAAGACTCAACAGGATTATCACACCCCGATCTACCACACATCCCGGAATATAAGGTGCAAACGCGGGTAAATCATATCTAAGCACCATGCTTACATAAGTATTTTTACCACCTAACCCACTCGAGAATTGAATTAGGCGCTCTACGAATAGATACATGAATCCATCATAAATCATGACTATATCAAATATACTACTAGAATAAAGTAAGAACATAGCAAACCAACACATAATATTGAAATAGAATAAAGTCATTGGATACAAGATAATACCGGTTTAAAGTGGTGACTTGAAGATCTAGAATTCGGGTAGGCACACCCGACTCTTCTTGAATCGACTTGCTAATCAACTAGATGAACTAGAACTAGATTAACTAGAACTAGACAAGTAGCTAACCTAATCTCGGTGGAGAAAATCTCTTCTACTTCTACGGTAGGTTGACGGAATAATGAATAATGAATTGATTCTATGCCCAGGGAGCGGGGGTCTTCTTTATAGCCCAGGGGATGAATGTGAGCCCTTGGATCAAACCGACTTCAATTTGTGGACTAGATTACTCCTCAATGGCGGTTGCAACCGACATAAAAGGGAGGAGGCTGGTAGGCCCTCCTGGCGGGTGCTAGGAACCTTCTGGCGGCCGCGGGCTCCAGAGCCTTATCGAGTCCTCCTTCGGGGGCCTGCCTTACGGGGTCTTCTAGAATGTTTTAGTCCACATTTTGGCTGGAAATCTTCTCGGGTAAATATCTTTGTCGTATGGGCTTCAAACTCGGGCTTTTCTGTGTTTTTCTGTTTAATCCTCGAAAATATATAAATCACCAAAACTCATGGAAATATGTTAGTAAAGCCCCTAGTCTAGGTGATTATTGTTTTCATGCCCTTATTTCATGTTTAGTTGACACATAAAAGTATATCATAAGAGGTGTCAACAAGCTCCCCAAACTTATCCTTTGCTAGTCCCTAGCAAAGCATATCCTGAGTGGATCAGGAGTTGCTACAATGTTTTATTTTCTCACAAACACACAGATCATCAATAGAATTCTTCTCCAAGAAAGGGTGAACCATTCGACCTTTCAACTCACCTATTTTGCACGAAAAATATGGGGCTTGTACCTGCACTTAAATCTTGGGTGATTGAAAGATAGAACGATTAGTCAAGCACTATGTCTCAAGCTCTTTGTTCACCTCTGTTTTGGAGTTTTTATAAATTTTCAAAATAAAACTTCGAGTTCCATTGTATGACCCTTTATAGTCTCTCATATGTGGTATTTTTGGATCCTCACCAAGGCAACGATGTTGTGCCTTTCTCTCTCAAAGTATGTGGTATTTGTGGAACATGGCAGGTGTAACATGCCTTCTCTCATCCTATCTTCTAAGGCTTATATCCGGAGCTCATAGGTGGGAGACATCGCATACATACTTGGAAAGCGTATATTGTAAAGTCAAACAATGGATCCAAAGGAACAAGTCATACAATGTGGACGAATGGGTTGTATTTGTGAGGTGGATATGGTGGAAAATGGGATATAGTGATCCTAATTCTACTATTCTCCTTTTGAAGAATTTTGATCTCTCTTTTGGAATTTTGAGAAGACATAAAAAGAGAACTTGGGCTAGCTTTTCTTTCTTCTTTTTTTTTTTTTTTAAAGAGGTGGGCATCTAAGTACCCATTGTTTTCATTCAGGACACTTGTCCATTTTTTTTCAACTCTTTTTTTTTTTTTTTAGCATTGCCCCAAGTTTCTTTTTGTCGGAGAAATATTTGAGAGATAATACTATAAAACACATGGAGCATAAATGGGGTTTTTAGAGATAATAGTGAGGGAGAGAAATATTTTTGGTGTTTACTCGGGGTAGAAGTGAAACATTTTTGGATGGCTAGCAAAATGGATGAAGGGTTTGTACACTTCTAGGGTAGAAGTGGTACATGATATGTGGTGTGTATGTGGTGTAGAATATGTGGAGATATATGTGGCATTGTATGACAAGTTCAGGGTCACAAAGCTCGACACAAACTCAACACTAAGCAAGTAGTGAATCATAAGGTTTTCCTATTCTAAAAGCATGGATATGGCTGTGGTAGGAATTTATAACTCTCTGTCATAAAGGAACTCATCATGCAATATTTTCAGGGTTTTCAAAATCAAATCTCTCAATTTAGTGTAACTAGGAGCAAGATAAATAGCGGCTCGGACTTTCTCATATCATATCAGTCAATTACCTAGATTAGCTTAGATGTATGCTCCCACAAAATTTCAAGCTCAAGGTAAATCTTCAAGTCTAAACAGTTGTGTCCATATCATGGGAGAACTCTAAATCAATGATAGGCATTCTTGAGTAAAATTAAACAGAGCAACTATTCATCATCTCCAAGCATAAAGATAGCTACTATTTTATTTATCGAACAACAAAATTAAGCAAACTTAATTATACACACTCTTTTTATTTGGTTTTTTCATGTTATGCATCTTTTTTTTTTTAGCAAAGCAAACCAAACTAAGCAAACATATATATAAGATAAATAGATAAATAAATACCGGGCAATGGAACTTACCTGGCGAGTGGGGGTCCTCCCCAAGCTTGTTGTTGATGCAGTGGTTCGTTGGCGTCGGCCTGCAACGGGCGCCCGATCGTGGTGTTAAATTTGGTCGGAGAAGGAGTCCACGGAGTCTCGGGTCGGTGATGTTCTGGGTCGTCGTGCAATGCGTTCGGGTTCTTTGCTCTTCTTTGGAAGGTGGTTTGGCTCTCATTTATGTTTTGGGACGGTGTTGTAGATTCCTTGTAGAAGATAGTTCCCTTGCTGTCCATATCCTGCAAAAGAGTTGCGACCTGGTTCGAAATCATGGGGATGCTCTTGGTGTGAAGTACCTGGTGTGTCTCGGAAGTAGCCACTCCCGCGATAGGTCTCGCGGTGAATGCGTGCGTCTCCACCGTGTTCACTTGGCCCTCCTTGCGATGATTGGGGAGATTGTTCGTATTGTCCATAGTGGGCTTGTGATGGTGGTGGATATGTCCATTGTTGATATGATGCAAATGCTGGTTCCTGTGGATTGGGGTCAGCATTCATCCAAACTGGTTCATGGGAGGTTGCTTGGCGGTGTGGCGTGGTTCTTGACATGTTCACCGGCTGTGCCTGCACATTCAAAAGATACGACTGTACTCGATATATGGAGAGATCAGGGTTAGGCAACTGAATCTCTCCAATGATAGCATGATTCATATAATAAATGCTTCCCCTCTTCTTCATGATATGAGCCTTGTTAAAATATTCAAAACCAAGAAGGGGTCTAGCATCTCCTATGTAGGCTAAAGAAGCATGTTCCATCACTCCAAGATTGTTTGCAATTCTAGTGATGAGGGATGTGCAACTAATGTTTCCTAGAATGTGTGGCATGGTCATCCAATGTTGAGCTATGAGAGACACTGGTGAGAGTTGTCTCCTACTCATGGCTGCATACATCACTTGTAACTCTCCTATCCTGACATTCCTAGTTTCCTTTTTAGGGAAAAGAGTGTAAACAATCCATTTGTGGAAGAAACGAAGGGTAGGTAGGTGGATATCAGTGGCTTTGGCATCAGTGAATGTGTCTATATTGGCAATGTCTTTCCAAATAGAAGTGGGGTTGAACTCTTCTAACGCTATCTTTGGGGTCTAGAGTGCAAGAGGGTAGAAAGCCAAGGACATTGCTAAGAGCTCTCCGTGTAAGAGAATGTTCTTGTTGAAAGAGTCTAAAAGTAATTCTATCCTCCATGACACAAAGAGTGCAAAGAAATTCCAAGGTCAAAAGTCTAGAGCCCTGCTTTGTGATTTTTGCAAAATTTTCCCACCCCAAAGCGCGAAAGATTGAATAAAATTCAGAATCCATACCTATTTCGGCCATGAAAGTAGGGTCTAATATAGGAGTGTGAGTGAACTTACGGTCCTTCAGTTCTTTGTACCTTGCCTTCTCGTAGTCTCCATGGAGCTTGAGGTGTGACTCGGATGTCAACCTCCTAGGTGCAGTGGGAGTTGGATGCGTTGGTGTACCTTGCCCCAGGGCTGCGTGGCTCATCTCCGATGGAGACATGGATGAAGACTCGCCAAGTTGTTGAAGGCGCCGAGGATCTCTTGCCGAAGCCTCTCAAGAAACTCATCCTGCAAAATGTTAATGCACAAAAACACAAGAACTAGTGGAGGGGTTAGAAAATATAAAAGTTAGGGGTTAGCCGTCCAAAGTCAGTCGTCGAGGGGGTTAGTCGTGCAAAGAAAATTGCAAGTTGTATTTAATTTTGACAGAACTTCCCCTAGCAAAAGTTTTATCTTGATTACTTAATTGGACAGCAACTCCACTAAGCTTCTTAATTTTCTACTACTAAGCTCAAAGCTTCTTTCTCTCAAGAATTTTTCTACGACTTCTTCCTTCTCTTCTTTTCTCCTCCTCTCTACAAAGCTTGAAGCTTTCTGGGAACTAGAACTTCGAAATATGAGTGGAAATGTTGAGCAATGCAGGAGGAGAGGTGATGAGAAGACGAGATGTGGAAGGGTTTTTATAGGGGAGAGAAGGAGGCTGGGCGGGCGCCAGAGATTGGGGTGGCGGCCGCCATGGTGGTGGGCCCAAATGCACTCTCCTCCGGTCCGGCATGTTTGTTGCCCCAAGGCCATGTGATTGAGTGAGATTTTCGATTGGAAAAGAATGGCAGGATGCGGTGGATGGTGGTAGGTAGAGAGTGAGTGGCAAAATGTCTTGTCCAAGTTAGGTAAGAAGAGAGATAGGTGTATGACAAGTAGGGTCCACCACTAAGAAAAAAATATTTTTGGTATTTTTGATATATAAATGCAGGAAATAAATGCTAATGCAAGAATAATATTTTTGGGCCACCACAATAAATGTTTTCCACAAGTTTTGACACGCTGGAAAAATTATTTATATGGGGCATAAATTTTTACGATGCAAAATGTGAATAAGTAATGCATAGAAAGTAAATGTGGATAATTACCGACTTACCTCGGCGAGGGTTCATAGTTAAAGTCCTCGAGCGGGGGACTTTCCAAAGTGATTAATTATCGGGTGCATCCCCGTTTCGAGAGGTGGTGATGATGACTCTTCTTGGGTTCAATCTTGTTTCTTTGTCGGTGAGCTGCAGTGCGGGTTTGAAGGCAAACTTCTCTTCTTGCCCATTTAGGTTGAATGTGATCTCTCCGCCGTGACATTGATGTGGGCATTGGCGTGTGCTTAAGAATGGTCGTCCAGAATGATTGACACTCACGGAGTCCGGTGGCATGTCAGTACTACAAAATCCACAGTGCACGAAGAATCCTCGATATTGACCGGGTGCGTTTTCGGCGATTCACGATGGATATCGATTGATTGGTTTGCCGGTTGCAATGATATTGAAGTTGGTTCCAAGGTTGTGTGCTTGAGTTTGTCGAAGAGCAGGCTTGGGCATCACTGCCGACACTTGCTCCAAGATCACATAGTGCATTGAAGTGCTGATCTCCGATTGAGCAATCAATGGCGGGGCATCTGGGTCTTTCATCTTGTGTGGCAAGTATATTAAGGATGGCCTCGCTGCATTCTTATGTTAACTTGATTACCTCCGTAGTGGGCAGTGGTCTCTTCTTGTTCAAGATATCTCGGAGATACCTTGCATAGGTAGGGACTTGGATGGCATCAAGTAGAGGTATGTTGATGTATAGCTTCGGATTACCTCTACGAACTTTCCAAACTGCTCATCCACTTGGGGTCTCACGACTTCTTCGAGGGTGCGGTAAGAGGTTTGCATCATGAAAATCTTGTCTCATTTGAGGGCCGTGAACAAAGATCTCTATGTCATCATCCTTTTCTTCTTCTTCCGGTAGATTTGGTGGTACCATAGGTATTTTTGGTGGTGTTCTTTCTTTGGGTCTTTTCTTTGGTTTCACCGGTGGTGCTCTTCTTGGTGGCTTTACGATCTTTCTTGGATCAGGTGGATCTCGTGTAGCCTTGCCACCTCTTGTAGTGATATTATGTACCGCTTTCGAGTTAGTGGCAACAGGGAGTGCAGCAGACAATCTTGCTATTTGAGATTCTATCTTTTTATTATATGCAAGCTGATCTTTTAAAGCAACAGAGAAATTATCCATCTTAAGGTGTATGTCTTCTAAAACTTTATCATTAGCAGCAAGCTTCTTAGAAAGATTATCATTAACTCTAACTTGTGCTTCAATTAACTCTCTTAAAGATGGTTGTTTAGAAAAATTACCTTGGTACTTACCTTGGTAGTTGGATCGAGGTTGTGAATTCCTTTCTTGTATTGATTGAGTTGAACTGGAATTGTGAAAGGGGGCTCGAATTTGATCTTTGAATCAATATAGTCTTGAAGAGCCCTGTCGATCCTTCTTGTAATTGGCTCATTTGTTCAAGCCAATTTAGTAACACATCCATCTTGGTTGATATTGTTTTGACTTCTTACGGCACTTCTTCTAATTGATGGTAGTGTTGAATGTTCTCTTGGGTCCAGCCTTGATTTTCTGATATCTTGTCCATGAGTATTTCAGCTTTTCCAAGAGTGAGTGATAAAAATGATCCTTCAGCAGTGGCATCTAGTTGCTCTTTTGCTCTCTGTGATAATCCATGATAAAATCCTTGCATGAGCAACCAATCTTCTAATCCATGATGAGGGCAATCTGATATGTATTCTTGTAAACGTTCCCATGCATCTGGAATTGTTTCTCCTTTCTGCTGCTGGAAGTTGATGACTTTTCCTCGTAGGGCATTGGTTTTGCCCGTAGGGAAGAACTTTGATAGGAAGGCTTTCGAACATTTATCCCATGTCTTGTTTTCTTCTTTGTTGGCGTAGAACCATAACTTCGCTTTTCCCGCTAATGAGAAAGGGAATAGGCGGAGTAATATGATGTCTCGGGAGATGTCCTTGGGTGTGAAGGTGTGGCGATCTCCAGAAAGTTCCGCAGATGCGAGCGTGCATCTTCATGTATCCTTCCACTGAATGGAGTAGCTTGAACCATGTTGATGAGGCTTGGCTTGAGCTCGAACTCAAGATTGTTAGTTTGAAGTGTAGGTCCAGTGCGAATGTTCTCATTGCTTGGAGGGAGAAGAGAACTCTCGTAAGGATCTTTCAGCCATAGCTTCGTGAAGGCGGTGTATGCTTCCTCTTGATTGATCGACGACGATGAATGAAGTGGAGTGAATCACGATCAATTTCCAATCATAAACCCTGTATAAAATGTAAACAAGAGACAAACAAGGGTAAGCCTGCTAAAGCAGCGGCCCTAGTTTGGATCTCATCATAAGTTTCCATGTATCAAGATCTCTAGTTAGCCTCTATTCCTTCCCTGGCAACGGCGCCAGAAATGCTTGTTGGTCTTCCTTAACGTCATTACACCAATAGGTGGAGTTAATCTCACCTAAGGTATATGCGCTAAGCTAACTCATTGTGGTTCATCTCATAGCACGACCGTAGGCTAGGTTGTCATCCCCAGCAGCAATGCTAGAAATGCATGGGTGATATACGTAATGTGTTGGCTGCAATCTTTCTAGAAAATAATACAAAAGGGCTATCCATAAACGCCGCGAATAAAAATACTATCGTAGCATTTCACAGGGAGTAATCGGGTTCATCATTTATATTTTACCACGGGGAAGAAACCGAAGTTGGGCTGATATACTATTGATGCATGGCATTCTTATGAGAGTATCTATCACTAGTGCTACTTTAGCAGGGGGTAAGCCAATAATGATAAGATATGATAATGATAATGATAAAGGCAGAGATATCACACAGAGATAGGTATAGACTACTAAAACTTAGACTTAACATTGGACTACATTTCAGAGATAGAATTCTTGGGTAGCATTGAATCTACTAAGTCAAAACATCTATTCTAGGTCCTACATTATCACATATAGCACAACTACTCTGGATCTATGCATCATGAAGATTTGTAAGGAAAATCAGGAACAAAGCAAGACAATCCTCAAAACCATGTTCAACTAAACTTATAAACGGGGGGTGGAATATAAAAGACTCAACAGGATTATCACACCCGTGATCTACCACACATCCCGGAATATAAGGTGCAAACGTAGGTAAATCATATCTAAGCACCATGCTTACATAAGTATTTTTACCACCTAACCCACTCGAGAATTGAATTAGGCGTTCTACCGAATAGATACATGAATCCGTCATAAATCACGACTATATCAAATATACTACTAGAAGAAAAAGTAAGAACATAGCAAACCAACACATAATATTGAAATAGAATAAAGTCACCGGATACAAGATAATACCAGTTTCGTGGTGACTTGAAGATCTAGAATTCGGGTAGGCACACCGACTCTTCTTGAATCGACTTGCTAATCAACTAGACGAACTAGAACTAGATTAACTAGAACTAGACAAGTAGCTAACCTAATCTCCGGTGGAGAAAATCTCTTCTATTTGCCTGGTAGGCTGACTGGAATAATGAATAATGAATTGATTCTATGCCCTGGGGGCGGGGGTCTTCTTTATAATACGGGGATGAATGTGAGCCCTTGGATCAAACCGACTTCAATTTGTGGACTAGATTACTCCTCAATGGCGGCCGCTTAACCCGACATAAAAGGGGAGGCGACTGGTGGGCCCTCGGCGGGCGCCAGAGCCTTCTGGCGGCCGCCAGGCTCGAGAGCCTTACGAGTCCTCCGCCGGGGCCTGCCTTCCGGGGTCTTCTAGAATGTTTTAGTCCACATTTCGGGCCGGAAATCTTCTCGGGTAAAGTATCTTTGTCGTATGGGCTTCAAACTCTGGGCTTTTTCTGTGTTTTTTCTGTTTAATCCCTAAAAATATATAAATCACCAAAACTTCGTGGAAATATGTTAGTAAAGCCCCTAGTCTAGGTGATTATTGTTTTTAATGCTGTTGCATTTCTTAAGCGCAATCACTAGAAGCAGGTTTAGAACCCATCTCTAATAACGGCGCTAGAAATGCGCCGTTGACATTCCTAAGTGAAACCACCGTGTCGGTGATAACACTAGGTACATCAACGGTGATAGATCTTGCCAATTAAGATATTCATCCATAGCGCCGCGGATCTATCATTGTAGCATTTCACCCAGGAGATATTGAGGGTATCGTTATTTATATTTTCCCAAAGGAAGGCATGGTGGAAAAGGATCTAATAGAGACATGAGCGAGGGATAACATGACTATGTAGTGGACCAATGCTCATAACAGGGATATAAAGGAACGGTAAAGGGATAACTTGACACACTCACTCAAGCCAAACTCAAGGATAAAGATAAATAAGGAATAAAGAAAGACCTAAGTGGAGCATCTGATTCTAGTCATGGCTGTGCATAGAACCAGTTGATAGTCGGGCAACACGCATGAACAGGAGGTCGGGCTGAGAATGAAATGGGACGGGGAGACTCGTGTGCCATACTGACCCAATAGAAGCATTTGAACTCCTACGGCACACACGAGCGTGGGGGGATTTCAAAGGGGACGGTCAAGGCTTGTCACGACTCAAGGTGGTGCGCGCGCACTGTCTGGGTTTCGGTTCGGGCCGGGCCTTGGCAGTTTGGCGTGTTTGGGCTTGAAAAGTTGTGTGGCGATGTTTGCTCGCCCGGTTCTGCGCGTGTTTGGTCCATGTCTCCCTTGGGCTTGATGTTCTCGGGAATGCGCTTTCGAGGGGAGGCCTTTTGGTGTATTTTCCACTTGTTTCTTATATAAATCTGCACAATGATAATTTGGACACTACAAGTGGAAATATGTCAATAATAAATGTATATGTGTGTAGTAAGGTATAGTTTCACCCCTTATTGGTAGAATGTTGACGTTAAAAATATGTGGGTTGGTGACCAGTCAACAAACTCCCCCAAGCTTACCCTTTTGGCGTCCTCGAGCAAAGATAAGTACTTGGTTGTTGATCGGGGAGTTTCTACTATGCGATTATGTTTTTCAAGTGCCGGGGTTATAATAAGATTTTCTACTAGAGTTTGAATAAAATGGCACATCTTTTTCTCACCCTTTATTACCATTCATCGTAGCGGGGCTTTTTAGCTTTTCTCAAAGTCTTGGGCGGTTATAGATAGAGCGGTTATAATGTAAATACTTTTCATTCATCCTTTTGATCAACTTTCTCATCAGGGAGTTTTTTTTTTAAGTTCTATTTTGTTTTTCGAGAAAGTATGGGCTTTATTGCTATATTTTTTTTTTTTGGAGAGGTGGGCTCTGCTCGCCCTAGACTTTTTTTTCTTTTATTTCCTCTTTTTTTTTTTTTTTTTTTGAGATGTGGGCTCTACTCGCCCTCGGACACATGTCCATTTTTCATCTCTTTTTTTTTTTCTTTTCTTTTTTTTTTTTTTTTAGCATAGCCCATATCATTTCTCTTTTCTTTCAAATTAGATTTCCGGATGTCAAGTTTCTCTTTTTGGACAAAATCATAGCAAATCCATTTGTACCATATCATACTTGGCAACAACTTAGACTAGATAGAGCCTATGCAACCCACATGAATCAGGTTTTTTTTTTTTTTTTTTTTAGGATGAGTTTTTTAGATTTAGCCACTAAACCCAAACTTTAGAGAAATTCGAATTATAAACTAGGCACAAAGGCAAAACATAAAAGCGAGCAACTATTCATCATTTCAACGGGGGTAGAACTAAACATTTCTACAACACATATATATGGAGTGGAATAAATCTCCTTTCTCTCTTTCTTCTTCCCCTCTTTTTTTTTATTATTATTATTTTTTTATTCTCATACCTCATCATTTATATAAGATAAGAAAATAACTGAATGGAATGTGAGATGCGAGTTACCTTTGTGGGAGTCCTCCCCAAGCTAGCTTTTGACTTACCTTCGGTTTATGAACGTTGCTAGCTTGTGAACGCTATGAATAGATCTTTGATTAACATCGTCTTTTGAGCGTGCTAGGGAGACTCCCCAAGCTTGTCTTGTGATGATCTTGGAAGAGCGGGACAACCATTCTTGGGGTTTCAAAGATTTTTATTTATTTTATTTTATTTTTTATTTTATCATTATCATCATTTTTTTTGGTTCACCAAACAACTCACGATCTCCATTGTCATCTCTTGGACTTACCCTCATGATGTTGATAAATTCTGCAAGGGTTAGTCCATATGGTCGACCAAATTCTACATTAGCATCTCGATTCAATAATCAAACTCGACTCCATGTCTAATCGATTAGGGTAGACTTTTTGACCTAAGCACCATGCTTAATTCAAAAACACCTATGGAAGTATGATCACTTTCGAGTAACCAAATCTTCCAAACCAAAACATGCCAACATAGAAAAAGGACGCATGAAATGAAAACAAGATTCATCCAATGGAGATAAAGGCATTGCAAGGCGAACAAAATGATTATAGTTGTTTTTTTTATATATATATATATATTAAAAATTTATTTAGAAAATATGTTTTATTTAGGAAAATATTTTTCTTAGTTAGTTTTTTTCATAGAAGAATTTATTTTATTTATAAAGGTTTTTATTGTAGTTTTTTGAAAATATTTACTTATAGATTTTTATGTAGTAAATATTTTTGTTTATTTTGATAATTAAATATTTTATAAAACTTTTTTTTTTTGAAAGGTAATGGACAGAGGATGAGAGTGTAGGGTTCTCATTACCTTGGTAGGATCTTCCCCAAGCTAGCTCGGTGCTCATCGGATTGGGGTTTTACCCCGTGCTCTTTTGACTTTTTCTGCATGGTTAGTATATGGTAGATTCACGAGTGGACTTACCATCCTCGTGATTACCAAAATTCAAAGCATATGCAGGAAGGAGCATTTCGAGCAAGCTAGGTGTTCAAGATTTTTTTTTTTTTTGAAATTTATTATAAAGGGAGGACAAAAACTTCACCAAACTTTTCAAACTCAAGCAAGGCTAAGATAAAGATGCAATATAAGTCTAGCCTTGTTTTATCTCCATGATGAAATAATTTTTTTATATATATATATGGGGATAAGTATGAGTAAAAAAGAATTGGTGAATTATTACCTTTGCGTGCACTGAGTGTGTGTACCAACCACGCATGAAGGTAAGATGTTAAAACTCCCGCGGTGGTAGCTTGATGATCCATCTCAAAGGACCACAAGACTTAGGTGATACACTGGGTAGTGTATATGGACCATGGGCCTTAGTGGTCACAAAGGTGTAAAGGAGTATGTTCCTCCTTTCCTTTACCTTCTTTTTTTTCTTTTATTGGACCTTTGCGTGCACTGAAAGTGTACTTGACCGGCAGCTTGGGGATAGAGTTCATAATTCTTTGCATCGGTAGCGTGATGATCTTGATTTGGTAATGACTTCCTCATACCGGGAGTAGAGGGAGGCATACCAAACTCACCCAGTGCAACAAAGGTCTTTGGAGAGAAAGATCCCTTCTTGCTTACATGGAAGTAATGAAGGGTGGAGTCAGTGTCTTTGTTGTTTACTTTGACCTTGTGGGGCCAACCTTTGCTCCTCTCTCCTCTTATTTTTTTTCTCTTTTTTTTTTTAAACAACCATTTTTTTTTTCTATATATATATTTTTTTTTTCTTTATATTTTTTTATCTCTCCTTTTTTTCAACTCTTTTTCCTTTTTTTTTTTTTATATATAGCAAGGTGAGGCTAATCTCTTATTCATCTCTCTTTTTTTTTCATCATATATTTTTTTTTCTCTTTTTTCATCATATTTTTTTTATGATCCCCTTGTACGTGGAACTTGATATTATCACCGTCCTCCCTCTCACACTTGGACTTTTTGCAAAAATTGAGATTGTGCAAGGTCGGGGTCTCCTTTTTGAGTCGTTCCTCCGCCCAAGAGCATCAAAGTTTTCTTGATGATGTAGCCCCCATGTTTCCAAAGCGTCGCGTGCCCTTTGTTCTTCTTAGTCTCCACGAAATGGTTAGCGACAAGAATACCCGAAGGCGCATACTAACTTGATAACATGCCCTTGCTTTTTATTTATAAGATATATATATATATATTTTTTTTTTTTTTTCTTTAGAAAGTTTTTTTTATAAAAGATTTTTTTTTCTCTTTTTTCTAGATAAACCTGTTACCAACAAAGGTCACTACACATGCATATTATCATGATGAACATGTTCCAAAAGATTCCTTAGAAAAAACCAATGCCTTCCCGAGAGCGGCGCGAGAAATGCTTGTTGCATTTCTTAAGCGCAATCACTAGAAACAGGTTTAGAACCCATCTCTAATAACGGTGCTAGAAATGCGCCCGTTGACATTCCTAAGTGAAACCACCGTGTCGGTGATAACACTAGGTACATCAACGGCGATAGATCTTGCCAATTAAGATATATTCATCCGCAAAGCGCACGGATCTATCATTGTAGCATTTCACCCGGAGATATTCAGGGTATCGTTATTTATATTTTCCCCAAAGGAAGGCATGGTGAAAAAGGATCTAATAGAGACATGAACGGGATAACATGACTATGTAGTGGACCAATGCTCATAATGAGGGGATATAAAGGAGCGGTAAAGGGATAACTTGACACACTCACTCAAGCCAAACTCAAGGATAAAGATAAATAAGGAATAAAGAAAGACCTAAGTGGAGCATACTGATTCTAGTCATGGGCTGTGCATAGAACCGCTTGATAGTCGGGCAACACGCATGAGCGAGGAGGTCGAGCTGAGAATGAAATGGACAGGGGAGACTCCGGGTGCCATACTGCCCAATAGAAGCATTTCTGAACTCCTACGGCACACACACCTAACGTGGGGGATTTCAAGGGGCGGTCAAGGCTTGTCACGACCAAGCCGCCTACCCCCTCAACCGTGGCATGCACTCATATTCCGAAGGGATACGGCATCCAGGACACCACGCCCGCAAGATACTAGGACACTACTCATGTCCCCATGGCCCCCACCCTACGGATGGGCCGGAATAGGACACGAGCAAGCCCGAAGGACACAACGAACCGCCATTCAAAGACAATCCCGACACTACCCAATTATATTGCATGAATGGTTTAAGCATAAAGTTCTATATGACGATATCACAACATAGAAACTATAGACTAGTTCATGTGTCATGATCATGTCAAGAACAACATGTCGAGATCATAGGATAAATCACGAGGTATAGAAATAACATGAAGACTCTAATCCTAATGCACAACCAAGATAAGATAAGAGCAAGGCTTTGGAAGAATACCATAGAAAGATTTATTTTTTGGAATCCATCTTCCAAGGAGCCAAGCCCTCCTTGGTAGTTTTGCCTAGCTCCACATCCTAAACTACTAATCCTACTAGGAGGAGGAAGAAGAAGAAGTGGAGAGGAGAGAGTAGCTTTCTTGTGAGGTGTGTGTTACAATGGTGGGAGATGGCCTCCTTTTATAGGTAGAGGAGAGGGGGCTCATTGGAAAATGTCCCTCTCCATATGGAAGGAGCCAAAACCGACATTGGGAATACCTTCCTAGTTTGCTAAACCGACCAACCAACGTCTAAGAACGCCCGGTTTTGGAAGGTAACAAACCGCCTCGCCAAACACGGGCCCGAAGCGCCTCGGGATGGGGGCGGGGCGCACAGTGGGTGCGCGCACTGTCTGGGCTTCGGTTCGGGCCGGGCCTTGGCATTTGGCGTGTTTGGGCTTGAAAAGTTGTGTGGCGATGTTTGCTCGGCCCGATTCTCGTGTTTGGTCCATTTCTCCCTTGGGCTTGATGTTCTCCAGGAATGCGCTTTCCAGGGAGGCGCCTTTTGGTGTATTTTCCACTTGTTTCTTATATAAATCTGCACAATGATAATTTGGACACTACAAGTGGAAATATGTCAATAATAAATGTATATGTGTGTAGTAAGGTATAGTTTCACCCCCTTATTGGTAGAATGTTGACGTTAAAAATATGTCGTTGGTGACCGTCAACAATGCCCTTATTTCATGTTTAGTTGACACATAAAAGTATATCAAAAAGAGGTGTCAACAAAAGAGCTCCTTAAGGAGCATGAAGTTTTAGATATTAGACTTGAAAAAGGTGAGTTATCTATGGGTGAGAGAAACAGGGATGAAGGAGATTATAGCTAACTTAGAAGCTATTTGGTGTAGAGACAGAGTAAAGGAAGCCACTAAATTGGACACCACGTGCGATCATTAGGCTTACAAAATGCCAACCTTTTGTGTGTAAAATAGGAGCAAATGACAGTCTAGTTAGGCATACAAACCGCCAAGCTTCATGCGTAATATACATAAGATCCTTATGTTAGGCAAACTAAGGTGGATAGAAATGCCACTCTTTTGGGCATACAAACCGCCATTTCGTGTGTGTAATATAAGTGAATGCAAGATCAATGGCATTTCTAGATGGCAAAATAGTCATTTTGGTCTTTGAACTTTGCGGCAAAGGGTCAACTTCGTCCCTCAACTTTCGTGATTGACCCGGTTTAGTCCCTCAACTCTCAGTTTTGGGCCAAATCCATCCTTGTGGTGATATGGTGTTCTATATTAGCATAAGACAAGTGCAAAATGCCCCTTTTACCCTTAACTCATTTTGGTCAAACATATATATGTCCTCATACTCTATTAATATCACGCAATAATATATTTTTAGCTAACACAAAATATAGTTTCTAAAAAAGTGTATCCGCTTGTACTTTTTAAAGTCATTTATTCAAATTTGATAGATAAATTATATGTGCTCAAACATATATTTACTTTTAGTATATGTGAAACTTCAAGGGTAAAATACACATTTTATATTAGTTTCATGTTAATATGGAGCCCCCCATATAAGCATAAGGAAGAGTTTGGCCCAAAATTGAAAGTTGAGGGGCTAAACTAATATCTGAAAGTTGAGGGACGAAGTTGACCCTTCTGCAAAGTTCAAGGACTAAATTGGCTATTTTGCCTTTCTAGATCTATTACTCTTGTTTTCACTTTGCACGGCCAAATGTTTTTGTCCAAAATCTGTCAATTTTTGTTTTTTGACAATACAAAATCACATCAATTGTATTCAATGAATCAAGACCAATGCATCACAATTAAATGTGCCAAACTGATTTCAATGAACAAAACACATTCCATTTCATTCAAAGCGAGTTCATTGCACCAAATTTGCATTACATCGAGAGGCCTTCTTGTCACGCCCCACTTTTAATGGGTCGTTAATCACACGTGTTTGCGCCCGGGATCATGCGGACACAGTACGTTACTCAACCTATGCTCTCTCCGTATATAGTTTTTTAGTGCGGATGAGTCGACCCAAAGATATGAGTCGACTTCTTTCTCTCTCCTTATTGAGTCGGCCGCGAAGTCGGCTTCTCCGGCCAGATTGCATCGACTTTTCACCGCCACATCGGGCGTTGAGTCGACCAGCGGAGAAGCCCTTAGTAGCAGAATGATGGTGAGCAGAATTAATAGTAAACCGAGCTATAGAAATATAGGATGGAAAGGGGCTTACCGTGGCGACGAAGGGTCACCAAGTCGGGTTGCAATATCAGAGTTGGCCAACCGAGAAGCGGTGGATTAACTATGACAACGCCTCATTACCTACTGTGCGTCTTGTGTGTGGATGAAATCTGGGCTTCAACGTCCTTCTCCTAAGCAAACACCTCTCGAATTCCTACGATACACTGTCCTCTACCTTGTCGTCGATCTTACCTTCACATGTGCCGATATTTATAAAAATAGAGGGGTGAGTACAAACGTACTCAGCAAGTCCCAACTAGGGGGTTGTAATTATTAAGGGTTTGGGCCCTAGCAAAGTCTCTAAAACTGCTCTCGCTAGTTCCCGGATTATCTCATGTCATCACTGCTGTCATGACACCACAGAATAATCATCGTGGGTGTATATCTAATCATAGATATTCAGGCCTAGCACTTGCCCATTCCAAGGACGTGGCTATTCGAATAGATTTAAATAACTCTACAGAGGTTGTACACTTTCCCCACACGATGGTCCATCTTCTCCCATGTACGGTGGTCAAAGGTGGTCCAACAAGATCCCGTACCCGCTTGGATGCCTCCTAGGTATATCGGTATAATCTTCACCACGACTTCTCAAGGGTTGGAAGGATGACGCATCATCCTAGATAATATGGTGATACCAAATCACCCACGGCTTTACAGGTAATACCTTATTACCCAACTTTGTCTTATCCACGCAACACACCCAATCATTAATCATAAATATGTGCACCTAGCACCTGCGCCCGCTGCGCCCAAACACTTACTTGGAAGATCACTTTCGGCATCCACGCCAACCGGACCATGGGGCCACTCTCCCCATGTCTGCTCCTGATAGGTCGTTTGCCTACGCCGGCCACCTTGGATCGAACTATACCTCAACCCAACGGGGTGTGGAATCAAGCCGCCCATATCGCCGTGTGGTCATGCGTAATATCACACTAGGTAGAAGGTCTATGAACCGGTCCTTAGGGAGATGAGCATCTCTCCACGGGATTCATCCCGATTGTGATTAGTCCACCTCCATGTAGACTATCACCACTCACCTTTTGTTGGAGGGTTCACATTATTAATTAAGTTGCATTGCTCTCGTATTTAGTCGGGTTATAATGTTATTCATCATCATCTCATTCACATAGCAATATATACCATGATCATCATCTCATAAGGTTGGATTAATTATTTAGGTCAAGATTATTAAGGGAGGGTAAGGACTTGCACAGGAGGTTCTTACGAATCGGCACGGCGTCGAACGTCTCCTAGCGCGTGCCGGGCGGATACTCCTAATCGGGTCGATGTAGAACTACGGTGGTACCGATAACCTAGCTTGAACTAGAGAAACCAAAACAAGCATAGTACATTATGGTGGCAATAGGTTAGATGCATAGAGCTAGATTTTTAGATGAATTATGGAAGTCGTTTGACGCTAAACGGAGTTAAATTGCATGAGTTATGGATTTTATAATATTAATCCCTAATTAAATCATTAGGGTAATATTATATTATAATTTTATCATGTAATAATATTGGAACTAATTACATGATAAAATTCTATAAATCAAATAATGAATTTACAAAATTTTTCGGGAATTTTTTTCGACACGGGAAATGGTACTTATAGTAATCTGTGTACATGTATCGGGGTACATAGCAATTTGCAAAGTGTACACAGAAATGTCCCATCTGTGACCAATGATGTCGGTGGACGCCCACGGTGGTGGCCACGTGGGGCAGGCGTAGGCGGCAGGGTCTCCTTAAGCGGCGGACGGCGGTGGGGAATTGGAGGGCACGCGGTTCCGCTCCTCATTGGGCGCGACCTTAACGGGCGTCCACGGCAAGCGGGCGGCGGCGCTCCATCCCGTCCCCCCGCCGAGCCGGGCGGGCGCCTCGCCGGAAGTTCGCCGGATTGTCGCCGGCGCTTGTTGCTCGTCGCGACAACCTGTCGAACTACCTCGCCGTCTTGGTTGCGTTGGCCGGCACCCAGTGGCGGAAGGGTCCCTCGTCCTCGACCGGCGGCGGGTCGCGGGCGATCCCCCGGTGGCGGCGGTGCTCGGGGATTCCCCTAGGGAAGCACAAAGACGGAAGAAAAGAGGGGGAATCGAACAACGAGAGCGACGAGTAAGCCAACGGACTCACTAGTTGGGCCTAGCAACACGGCGAGATCAACTGGAACGCCTTGACCTAACTGCGGCGGCGGCGGAGCAAGGTTTGGGGAAACGCGGATTCCACGGGCGGGAAGAAGGGAAGGGGGAACCGAGGTGAGCACCTCATGTTTGGATCCCGGCAGAGCTCGGGGTGTGGTGGCGAGGCCGATTGAGCTCCCCGGAGGGAGCTATTTATAACCGTCCCATGGCGGGGCTTCGTCGGAGATATTTCTCCGCCTCCGCGATCTTTTTCGGCAAGCTCCTTGTGCACGGCGACCCGGAGCACGGGCATCGCCTTGCGGCGGCGCGCACGCCTCGGTCTCCGGTGAGCTAGCTATAGCGTGGTCTCCTCGCACAGGGTGCGGTTGTTGGCCGCCATGGCGGTATCTCCATGGTGTTGGTCAGCGGTGGCGCTCTGTTCGCGGTTTGACCCGCCCCCCTTTGGTCAGGTGCGTCCGGGCGCGAGGTGAGCCGGCATCGCTATTGGGGATCAATGGCGCCACTATGTGCGCGCGTCTTCGTGCATAGTAGGGCGGGGCCACCATGTCGTCGCTCGCGTCGGGAGGTAGGAGACGACGGTGGGACCCGCCAGCCGCCGAGGGGGGGGGGGGAGAAGAGTTGGGCGCGGCCGGGGTGTTCTTTGGGCCTCGCTGATGGGCTTGCCAAGGCTGGCCCGTTCGCGTGGAAGAGAAGGAAAGAGGAGGGAAGGGAGTACTGCTGGGCCGGAATGAGCCCATGAGCTTATCTTCCTTTCTCTATTCTTTCTCCTTTTCTATTCCTCTTTTATTCCCTTTTCCCTTGTGTGTAAATATGTATATATATTTATTGTTTTTATTTGCATAAGCCCTTGGACTCGTATTCTCCTAGCTTGCAATTATGAGAATATTTATGCAAGGAGACTTATACAAATATATGTATATATATACATATGTGTGTACACACTTCTCCCCAAATTGAGATTTCATGTGTGTTATATATTGTAATTATTTGTATAAGCACATTTAGATTCTCATGACTTCCATTGTTGAGAATATTTATTTATTGTGCTCATACAATATTCATATATATCTTTGGTTCACGCGTGTCTCGATATTTATCATCTAATTCCAGGGGAAAACTTGTAAATTACTTCATGCAATATCTTCCATAATTACGAAATCTAGTTGATGTGTCAACTTACCTCCCACCATAAGTTCTCAAGCAAGATTTCCTAGTTTTCTATATGGTGAGAGTTTGAATGCAGGGTTTTTCGAAAACAAGGTTTGGTTTAGCGGAAAATAAAACAAGCTTTAGTTGTAATTCGAAAAGTTCAAATTTTTTAGTGAATTTTAAAATGATGCAAAAACACGGGTGTTACACTTACTTCAGCATCATACCGATGACACCAACAACAACAAACACAGTAACAATCACACAACAGACAACTCCAATTTGACCTAGGCCTACAAGCTTCTTCAGCTTTGCATCTAAACCAGCAATCCCACTCTTTAGTGCCTCCACATCATGTTCTTCTCCCTGCAATCCTCCAAGTTCATCATTATTCACAACAAATTGGGGTGAATGGCCTCCATCTCTGGCAATCAGTCCCTTTGCAACCAGAAAACGCTCATACTTGTCTTGAAACAAGTACCAAGGGCACGTTCTGGATCTGCACTTGCAAATTGTTGACCAAATCGAGAGCACGACCCGGATCAAAGCCAAGAACACCAAACCTACAGCAAAAAATGGCACTTGGGACTTACATCTCTTTCATGGAATCGACATTTGAAGAAAACGGCCCCGAGGAACCTTGGATCCGGGACCACATACGAGCTCCAAGACCTCTCGCACCGCATTTGGGGCACGGCACAAGCGGCAACCCGTCTTCTCCCCGCGGTCGGATGGCAAGCGCTCGTGTGAGCTCCCAACGCCGCAATGGCGGATGACGCTCCCATGACGACTTCGGGTAGGGTGGACCAAGCTCGTGAGAGCTTCGAGGAAGCCAGCCACCAACGCCTAGCAGCCTCCGCTGCCGCAAAGCGTCGGTCTCCTATACCCTAGCCTGGCCGGTGCGAAGGAGGAGGAAGAGAGACGAGATGAGACAGGGGAGGGGGGCTTCATTTAGAAGGGATGGACCTGACATGCGGGCCCCATCATCTAAGCCCAGTCAGCAGAGCAGCCAAGCCCAACGTGTCAAACCAGGTCCACGCTGGCTGCGATAGGGCAAAGTCGACCATACGGAAAGAAGCGCCGGACGCGACCGGCGGTATCGCCCGGACGCGCTAATGTCGGGCGGACGCAGTCCGGTAAGGGCTGCGGCCTGGGTTGCCAACGGATGCGGGTGCCGACCGTCGGGCGCTGGTCCCCGGCGTCCGGCGTGTTCTGGAAATTCAGTCCAAACTCGAAAGGGCCGTCGGAGTGTCCGGATCACGCAGCGTCGGACGCTGTGGAAGTACTGTTTCAGCGTCCACCGCCTGTTCCTTGCACACCTTTACTTCAATCTTCGCGAAGCCGTCTTCCAACCAAGTTCCAATTAAAATAAGAGCCAAACAAACACCAATTGGAACAGGTCGAGATGTCCTCACTCAAACCCTTGATTGCTACATTACATAGGCTTAACTTAATTTTTGAAAATAGACGATAAAAACAATCGAGGAGCATCGTACGGCAAGTAATAGAGTTTTTCAACCATTAGGAGCGGCAAATGGATTTTCAGCAGATTCCAAAGAATAAAGTCCCACCTTGACAAACTTGCGGTAATTTGAAACGTCAATAGTTTAATACTTGCATCATTCGAAACATGCATAATTTGACCCAAATAAACATCAATCAGAAGTAACCGTCCTTAACTTCAAAGATTACATAGCCACAATAAAAAGTCTCACAACATTCGAAACATAGTTCAGCCGTGCCAACAACAGTTCGCGGCAAAGACAACCAAGCTACTCAACGACAGTTCACAACAACAATCGACAACCCTACAACTTCAACATACAACCCCCAACCAGACATGGCTTCATGCACCTCGGCATCAGCTTGAGTTTGTGTCATCTTCGGCCTTGGGTGTCTCCCCTACTTCACTACCATTGTCTTCTAGACAAGCGGTGAGAAGTACACCAGTTGTAGATGGTCCCGCACCATATGCAAGCTGGGGGAAGTTGTTCATACCTGAAAACATAGTCACCATAATTATAAGAACTAATGCAACGTTAACAAAGGATTGGTGCATTCTTACTGACTTACCCATGTTGTTTGTCCCAAAGGCTGGTGTAACTTGCTGATATTGAGTCCAGGTGAGTTGGGTGGAAACTGCTGTATAGAAGGAAGTGTGGCCACTTGAAGTGTAGCCACTTGAACTCTGCACCGCTTGGGTTGAAACTGCTGTGTAGAAGGGGCTGTAGCCACTAAAACTCTGCACTTGTTGGGTGGGACCTTCCCAGTCATTGAAGGGATTGTGGTCACTAGAACTCTGCACTTGTTGGGTAGGACCTCCCCCGTCATTGAATGACCCTTCGCCACTAGATCCTTGCACAACTTGGATTGAACCTTCGCTGTCATTGAATGACCCTTCCCCACTAGATCCCTGAACTTCGCTTGGACCTTCCAACATACTAACTGCCCCTTCGCCACTTGATTCCTCAGTACCTTGTTGGGTGGGACCTTCCGAGTCATTGAAGGGAAAGTGACCATCACTAGGGGCTGGTGAAGTCACGATGTACTCTGCAGTTAGATTCAAGCGAGGTAACTTAATTGTGATGTAGTTCATAGCAAATTATCTAGGTGCAGCATCGATACTAGCAATGTATAAAGCTAATTAAAAACTGATTGTTTCATACCCACTGCCTCGAAATCGTCAGACTCATAGTCAGTGTAATAGGATTCTGGGCGTGGATGGTGAACCGGGAACGTTGCGGGGTCCCTTACCCTCGGGACCAATGACAACCGAACCCGAGTGTTGAGCGCAGGTGCTGTAAGTGTGACAAATGTTAGATGCAGCAATGTATCATTTAAGAGAGAAAGGTTGTGTTGTAACTATAGTTACCCGGTTCTCTAGTTGGTGAGAATTGGTCACCGCGTAAGCCACAGTCGAACCAAAGTGGCCAAGCCCACCCAAATACGTCGTCTTGAGATCGAACGACAAGTTGACCAGTCCTTGGTAGAGTCTTGGGCGATGTAACTGTGGTGAACCACACAGACATATCACCAAAAGTACGGCCGGATTCTAGAATTGGACATATGTTGTTGAAGATTCTGTTAGCTAGCTCCATCGGGTGTTTCCAAAGTTGTGGTGGCAGCCCATGAATAGATACCCTAAGTGGTATCTGCTGTAGTTCATCTTGTGTTTGTGCAGGGATAGGAGGATTATTCAAGGTAATCCTTTTATCAAGGGAGTATGGAAAGGCACCACAATGTTTTTCCCATGGCATGATCAGCAGCTGTGTTCCTAGCACTGTAACACTTTGAAACTCCACGAACTGCTGCACTACTTCTTTCTTATGCCAGATAAGGTATTCATGACGATATCGTGCAAGGTTATGATCGTAAATCTGATTGGGCATAATCTGTTTCCCAATTTCATCCAAGATTTGCTGGCGATCGATAAAAGAGGTGATTTTATAATCCATACAGCACAGGATGGCGATACGTCCTTCAACGTCTGCACTATAATGTTCCAGTTCCCACTCAGTCATGTATGTGCACGTCTTCCGGTAGAAGGACGCCATCAGATGGTTAGCAAGGTGATGTCTTCCTACAAAAAAAAAGGAACAACCTACATGTGTCAGGAGATCAGCCATAATGAATGGAAGTTAACACTGCCTCTATAAACTATAAGAAACATCAATGACAAATGGATGAGATATAAGAATTTCAACCATTTTGAACCATTTTCATCATACTTAACAACCATGTTTAGGCATGGACAGGTTTGGACATCTAGATTCTAACCCAATCCAAAATGAAGCGGCAAGATTCATTAACATAACACATATATAGTGTACTAAGTGTCCCACATAACTACTAACTGTAGTATTATTACAGAGCAACAAGTCTCAAATATATTAGTCTCAGATTTAGGAAATTATAAGAGTAATAGAAGGCATTCTGGCATCCAATTCATGCAGCAGCAAGTTCCTACTACTCCTCATTTGTCAAAGTGTCATCCACAAAATCATCAGGCTGCAGATCCTACACTAGCACTTGCAGTAGCACTTGCACTAGCACCGCTGAAATTGGAAGACGCCATGTACTCTACTGCATACAAGCAGATCGAGATTGGGGAGAGGAAGAAGAGTAGATCGAGAATGGGGAAGGGGATAACTCACCGGATCGAGCAGGATCCATGCGGATTCCGGTGAGTGGGCAGGGGCAGGTGCTCGGCGGGCGGGTGCTTTCGTCTAAAGGCGGCCGGCGGGTGCTCGTCTGAGGCGGCCGGCGGGCAGGGGAGCTCATCTACGGCGGACGGCGATGGCGGGCGGCGAGCTGAGGTCGCTGGCTGCGCGGCAGCAGTGACGAGAGAGGTGGCAGCGGCGGCGGATGGGGGCGTTGGCGAGATGGGGGCGACGCGACGGAGATGGAGGCCAAACCAAAATAGTTTCGCTCAATTGCCCAAGTGAGTAAGCCGATTCCGCCCGGCCGCAGCATAATATACACGGCTGAGATATTAGGGCGGTTGGAGACTCAACCGCCCCTAATACGGCACCCACTAGGGGCACTTCATACACCCACGGCGCCTACATTTGTTTTCAGTTTTATTATTTCAAAAATTCCATTAATCTTTAATAAATGTATTTGAGGGATTAAATGATACTTAATGAAATTTTGATAAATGAAAATTATTAAGATATACACTTTAAAAAAAATAGAGAATTTTCAATTTTGGAACCCTAGATGGTTTGCAAATGAAAAGTCATGAATACCAACTCTACTCACGTCGTCAAGATCTACAATTCACATGTAGGATATTCTTGCATTTGACAAAGTTTTGATAAACATTCTTCACAGATGGACACATACATGCATAAATGTAGTCTCGCACATACATAAAAGGTAGTCCCACTCTTACATTATAAAGTTTTGCGAGACACACACGTTCAACAACTATTTAGCTTGCCGTGATGACTTTCCCCTTGACACCTTTTCGCTCCCATGGCAATATGTCTTTGGGTAGTTTTTTTCAACATCACCGATCTTCTTCACAAAGTCCGTGAATAGCTGTATTTCAGCATAAGTATTGTACTCATCAACATCGCCCACGCCATCAACTCCGATAATCGCATTTGTTTCAGGGGACAACGACATGCTTTGTCTTCTTCATTGGTTTGTTGGGATTGATCGCATCGGTGTTGACATCTCATAGCACGATCACAAAAGGATGAGTTAAGACCCAACCTCAGGACGGCGCTAGAAATGTATAAATGGTATCTATCTAATAAGTCAGCCTGGATGTGGAGTTAATCTCACATTCCAGCAAAAGTTAGTTGAGGTCAATGAAAGAGTTAGGCGGAATTAGTTATGGTATGTATGCCCTGCAACACTATCCATAGTGGAGTTAATCTCACTAGGATATGAGCAAAAGTTATACCACACATCTCTAGGCATCACCTACGTACTAGTCTGTCACCCTAGCAGCAATGCTCTAGGAAATGCGTATTTGGTATTCTTGGAATATGCCACTTGAACTCTATATAATCTATAAGGCGGGTATCCGCAAGCGCACGGATAGAAATACCAATTGTAGCACTTCACCGAGGAGTCTATCCGGGTATCGTATTTATATTTTACCACGGGGGAAGGGGTAGGCTACGGAATAGGAGAGAGAGAGGGTTGGTGCATTAATGATTGAGTGCATCACCTTGCGGTATGATAATGTAGAGTAAACCATATGCATCGAACAATACTCAAAAGCAGGATAAGTCACATAATAAAAGATAATAATAATAATAATGATAATGGTAAATGCTCAAGTCTAAGGCGATAGTATGCCACTAGTATCATAATAAATTTCATTAACATGGTATAATAAAGATCAAGATGGAACATTCCTAAGTCATTCATAATCATATGTCAATGAATACTACGATTAGTGCAGTATACCTAGCTATCATGGCAAGGTTGCAAATATATCTACACATGGTGAACATTACTAAGGAAGATGGGGAACATAGCAAGTCTACCATAGTAATAAAGCTCAACTAGTCCTACATTCGGGGGGTGGAATATAAAAGACTCAGTGGCGTGGTCACACCCACGATCTACCACATTGTTGCATTTCTTAAGCGCAATCAATTGAAAACAGGTTTAGAACCCGTCCCCAACAACGGCGCTCAGAAATGCGCCGTTGACATCCGCAAGTGGAACCACCGTGTCGGTGATAAGACCGGGAACATCAACGGGATAGATCTTGTCATATTAGATATTTATCCGCAAAGCGCACGGATCTATCATTGTAGCATTTCACCCCTGAAGTATTGGGGTATCGTTATTTATATTTTCCCAAAGGAAGGCTTTGCACAAGAGGCCAGCATGGCATTTGAATAGAGGAACATGTGTTTGCTTAGACCAACTCATTCATAACAGGGGTAAGCAATAACGGTTTTAAGATAGTGTGACACACACATAGGAAATCCACCTTGAAAGGATAAAGGAAAATAGAGAAAGAAAGAATGAATATCCTAATGGAGTAGTCTAATGTATCTAGTCATGACCATTACAAATGAATAGTTAGGATCATATGCAACACGATAATAAGAATGGTTAGGTCTAGGATAACGGGGAGACTTCCGGTACCATCCGGCCCAATGGAAAGCATTTACGAACTCCTACACAACTATGCTAACGTGGGGGGATTACGAAGGACGGACTAGGCTGTCACAACCCAGCCGCCTACCCCCTCGTCCGTTGCATGCCATCATATCCGAAGGTGTCGTAATACCCGAGCACCACGCCCGTGCATTAGAGCACTACTCAAGTCCCCCCAGGATCCCCACCCTACGGATGGACGGATTAAGATAAGAGCAAACCCGAAGGAACGACGAACCGTTATCCCACCTCTAATCATGTTAAGCATACGATGATCGATGAAGAACGAATATGAACATGTCAAGATCATGATACACAAACTATATACTAGTTCATATACCAACACAAGAACATGAACAAAACTATACTCTAATTCATAAGTTAGATCATAGACATAGAAATAAGACTTGCAAGTAGAAAGAGGCTCCATTGAGATATATTACCAAGGCACTCTTCCTAGGAGACAACCCTCCTTGTAGCTTCTCTACTCCACTTCTAGCCAAAGATGAAGAAGAAGAAGAAGAAAGTGGTAGAGAGAGAGGTGGTGATGCTGTAGGTAGACTCCAAGTGTGGTGTGTGTGAGAGAGGAGGAGAGGGGGGATATTTATATACATGAGAGAGGGGCCTAAATGCTAAAACTACCTAAACCGACCTTGAATACACGTCCAAGTGCGGTGAACCGCCAACGCACCCCGAACCGCCCTCCTCGGCATTGAATGGACCGCCTCACCAAAGCCGGGCCCGAACCGCCTTTGGAGAGGTGCGGGCGCACCTTGGGGTGCGGCCGCACCCTCCCCGGGGCTCGCATACGGGTCGGGCCTTGGCGGGCCGGCATCAATCCTCCCAGAAGTTGTGTCATGGGCTTTGCTCGGTCCCTGTTTGTCATTTTGGCCCATTTCCATCACAGGCTTGGTATTCTTCCAAAGTGCGCTTTCGGAGGATGGCGTATTTCTGGGTCGTATTTCCACTGTATTTATATAAAATCCTACAAAATGTATTTTGAACACTACAAGTGGAAATATGTGAGTAATAAATGTATATGAGCATGATCAAGTCTAGTTTTACTCCCCTTTTTTGGTCGAAAGTGTTGACGTTTTAATTCCGTAGTTGGTTACCGTCAACAAACTCCCCAAGCTTACCCTTTGCGCGTCCTCGAGCAAAAGATAAATACTTGGTTGTTGATCGGGAGTTGCTACTATGCTGATTACATTTTCACAGTGCCATTTATAACAAAGATTTCTCTACGGTTTGAATAAAATGGCATGTCTTATTCACCTTTTATTACCTTTCATCGTAATGGGGCTTTTTTAGCCATCTCAAAGTCATGGGTGATTGCCAAGTAGAATGGTTATAAAGAGACACTAGACATCATCCTTTTGATCAACTTTCACCTCCGGGGTTTATTTAAGTTTTATTTGTTTTTGAGAAAGTATGGGCTTATATATATATTTTTGGAGAGGTGGGTTCTTCTCACCCTTGGACTTGTGTCCTTTATTTCCTCTCTTTTTCACCATCAATTTTTTTTTTTGAGATGTGGGCTCTACTCGCCCTCGAACACTTGTCCCTTTTTCATCTCTTTTTCTCTCTCTTTTTTTTTTTAACATAGCCCATATCTTTCTTTTTATTAGATTCTCGGAAGTTAAGTCTTTCTTTGGAATGACATCATAGCAGAATCTATTTGTACCAAGTCATGTTTGGCAATACTTAGACTAGATTAGGCTTATGCAACCCACATGAATCAGGCTTTTCAAGATGAATTTTAAACTTAGCCACTAAACCCAAACTCTAGAGAAATTTAAGTTATAAACTAGGCACATGCAAAACATAAGACAGAGCAACTATTCATCATTTCAACAAGGGAATAGCTAAACTTTTTCATAGCTCATATGTATAGGCATGAAAGCACAAGAGAAGCTACTTATTCTATTTTTGGATATTTTTTTTTTCCAATGCAAGAGTGCTTGGAAATTTAAACATGCTAAAATAAAATAAGAATTGTTGAAAATAAATATGCAATGCAATGATACTGCGGGGGTCCTCCCCAAGCTATACGGGAGGCCTCTTGATCGGGATCGAAGCCTTGGTGCCTCCGAATGCTCTCAGCGTTCGATTGCGGCGACCATGTCGACATTGAGCTGGTTCCAACGTTCTTTGATTTTGATACTCCCGACTCTGCGCCCATCGATGGGTGTTTTGCACATGAGTATTGAGCGTGTGCTCAATGTTCTCGATCTTGGACGTTGAGTTACGTAGGTGGGCGTTGATGCCCTCCGCCCCATGTCTTGACCGTCTTGGCGGGATTTGTGGAGGCATATCGTCGAGCTGCTCGAAAAGTCCACCCTATTGGCCCTCCATGCTACGAGTCTCCTTCGGGCCACTCACGGTGCTCTGGTGTGCTAGGCCGAGGTTCCCACCTAGGATCATACCGGGTATTACCCATGGGGTCCCCATAGAATAGAAACACGGAGCACGGAACATCCGTGCGGGGATGTGGTGGTGGCGTGAAGTATGCCGCATGTGAACTTGAACCAGCCTCGGTCCTCCCGCACGCTGCGTGTGGAGCTGCTTGAAGCTTCCTTCCTGCGCACACTAGTAGCGATCTCGAGCTCAAAGGTTAATGGATAGGTTGTTATACAACCGTAGATCCGGGTTAGGTAACCGAATCACAGTTGTATAGCCAGGAAAAGTATGACCAAGCTCACCTGAAGGTAAAGTCCTAGCCAAATGCCCTAGAACTAGCTGTGCCGCAGTCCAATACTCACGGGGTGTGGTGATATACTCTATCTGCTCATTGTCCAAGGCCCCAATCGCAGAAGTTTATACGTGTGATGAGTGATGTGCGGGTAATGCACGGCAACCTTAGTGATAATGTGATAAAGGTTCCCGCACATTGTGACAGAGCCGACCAATTTATAAAAAATCAAGTATAATTCACAATTACCGAAGCAATCGCAGTCTACACTTGAGTCCATATAAACCCGGTATTCTGGAAATCTCCGAGTGATTTCAAACTCATCAACAAGACAACAAGGATCGTTGAGCTCAGTAGTTCAAATCCGCAGGTGTCTTAAACCAAATTCAATTTATTATAATCAGAGTGTGATGTACACATTTGTTCCAAAAGTAGTTTAGAGTACGGAAGCAATAACTTTCGAAAACAAAATAGTTGTACAGCGGAAGTAAAATAAGATAGTGCCAACATAGTGTCAACCCGGTAGTAGCACTAGACAGGAAAAAATGGAGATTGCCATGCCCTAGGCATTATTCTTCACCACAGCAACATACAACTGGCTCGGATCATGCTAGACGGAATCACCTGCAACATCGGGAATTAACCCGTGAGTACTCAATTGTACTCCGCAAGACTTACCCGTCTGAAACCAGAAAATAAGGAAAAGACTCCAAAGGATTATGCTTGGCTTTATCGAGTCGGGGTGACTCACATTTAATTTCATAAAATAAGGTTGATTAGTGAGCCTACACATACTACTTGAATTCTTCCAAGTTAAAAGGTTATTTATTATATACATAACCATAGATCTGTATAGTCAAGGTTAAAGACATATGCTCAATAATATAAATAACAAAGATAAGTAACTTGATCAATATTTTAACAAAGAAACATGATAATATAACATATATTGTGATATTAAGACTACATTGCCGTGGAGGTATCCGGGTTCTCACTATCCGGAGAGATGGCGATTCGAATCAATTGCAAAACCAGGTGGCGAATACCCCGACACACACCAAGTCTACTAGATCAAGGTAGACCCGATTACTCCTCAAGATGTTACGGGGCGTAAAAGTCTCGGTCTTGCCCGGCTACCCCTCGTTCTCGGGTGCCAAGTGAGCGTGCAACGAGACCGACATCATCGTCGCGCATCTTCTTGCACCCAATAAAAACCCCTCGCAACCAACGCCAAAGGAGGAGCGATAAAGCGAGCATGGCGGCCCCTAACATTCTTGCGAGTTTCGCGTGGCTCACGACCCCGCGGAGCCTACTATATGCCGTGCATGCGTTCAACTTCCGACCACGGCCGAAACAAAGTATGAGTCCTTAATCGATCAGGTGGAAAGGACCACAAACTCCACCCAATCTCACATGTTTTACTTTATCGAGGGGTTCGGCGAAGAACTTGTTAGTCACCCATGTGACTAACCACAAACATCCTCTCAAGTGACCGGAATCACCGTCTCTTTGCAATCACCATGCGAGCATTTATAACCTAGACCTCTAAATAGGATAGGGCATCAACTTCAACAAGGATATGCGTGCATCAACGGTTTCAACCACTTTCCTAAACTTAATGCATCAACATATATAAAGGGCGCAATCAATTTAGTTAGAAAGCATAGGAAAGGGCAGCATGCTAGGGGCTTGCCTTCGAGAAAGATGTTAGAGCGATGCCTTGGGCACTTCAGCAGCTTGACGACATGCCCTGCTTCCTCCTGGAACTTCCTCTTTGCTGTACTTCTAGATGTGTACTTCTCCTTCCCTCTTGCTCCTTGATTTCCACGTGCTCTCCCTTTCGATCCAATATGAATGTGTATGCCGGGATAAATATTAAGGAATGCATGATTGACAAGGAATGGATGAATGCATTATGATGCATGACATTAGTAAGTGGATATCTCTTCCGTAGAAACACGATTATAACTACACAAGAAACCCTAATGATCTACATCAAGCAACACCCTAATTCACTAATCACTAGAAAATGGCAGCTAGACATCTTTGTCACTAAAAGCGATTACACATGGAGTTCTATAACTCCAAATGCAGCGAACGAATACTCGTTGGAAAGCTAACGAAATTTCCTACAAAACATTCCATATCACCCCTGACCTGATTCTGTCATCCACAGCCTTGAAAACAGCAAAAACAGAGACTCTGTTTTCAGGCAACCTACAACTTACAAAGTCTACTATAAATCACTCAAGCATGTACTTCCTCTAGGACTTTTCCAGCACGCATACCAAGTCATCATCTATCAAATAAACTTACTGGTCAAGCCAAAAGATAAACTAATGCACATGAAATGATATTCCCTAAACAAACACTACACATGCACACTTTAAATATAAAAGCTAGAATTAAACTAGTTTACCAAAAAACACAACACTATCAAACTAAGCATACCAACAGGCCCTAAACATGCTAGTAACAACTAATAAAATTATTAGCACACATTACTCTAATGTAAACATATACTTCTAGGCTATTTTCTATGCAACATAATTATGATAAATACATAAACAACTCAGAAAATTCTACAAAAATTACCAGAGCATCCTACTGACATAACAAGGCTACCATAAAAATATCATAGCAAGATCATGCCTATACTGTCCTACACAAAAATCACTAGGAGACAATAAATCTAGGCATGAAAATACTATGTACTAAGAAAAGTGTCAGACAACAGATTTCTGAGTATGACAAGCTACTAAAACTATCAAAACCAAGCATGCCAAGTCTCACATTCAAAACCCTAGTAATTATTTTTCTATGAATTTCCTAAGTAAGCATGGTAAATAGCACATAAATCAAAAATGGTATTTCCACCAAAGAACCTAGGGTCAAACATATTTTTCCCATGATATACATCACAAAACATGAACATTTTGTACAGGCACCACTATTTTACCATGCACCAAAAGAAAGATACACATTTATCTATTTTCATGGCATTTACTAGCATAAATACAAATAAATATAAAAAAACTACAAGAATAAGGCATCTCATATTTTTCTATCAAAGATCAGAGCATAACAAGCACAACAAAATTGGTCTCACTCAATTCGAGCTAAAATGACCAAGTTATGGAATTTACAAGCTATGCATGCAAATCTGAAAATAAAACAATAAAGGATATTTTTGGCCGACGATGGGGCCCGCTTCGTCGCTGACCGAAAAACAGGGGCGGGCTGGACCGACGGGATCTTGCCGACGGTGGGCTTTCCGGCTAAGGCGTGGCATGGCCGGTTCTCACGCCGAGGCCCACACGCCGGGGTGTGTTTGGTTGGCCCCGAGGAGCACCGCGGGGCTCGCCGGGCGGCATGGCGACGGGCGGCGCTTTGTACGCGCAGCGGTGCGACAAGCCGTGACGGCGACCGGACAGGCGAGTATGGGCGACGCGAGGTCAAGGCGAAGCAGAACCCCAACTTAATCGGGAGGGATTCATGGCGGGCGGGAGGCGCCGGGCGACGCACGGCCGGGCGGGGCGATGTAAACGGGCGCCGCATGGCCGGGCGCTCCGGCGAACGGGCGCTGGGCGCTGTCGATTGGCGGGCGTCAAGCATCAGCGCATCGAGGCAGCTTGATGCGCACGCTGGGATGGACGGTGAGGCTCGGGCTGCACTGGCCACGGCGGGTGGTGCGCGGCCAAGGCCGGGCTGGACGGCGGGCGGCGGAACTCGCCGCTCCTGGATGCGTGCCTCGGCTCGAGCCTGTGTTGGTCGTGGGAGGTAGAGGGTGAGGTGGCGGAGCTTTGGGCGGCTAGAGCGGGCCGTGGGCGCTGCTGTGGGCGTGCGGCACGGGCGGGCGACAGGGAAGCGCGGCCATGGCGGCCGATTTTTTCCGGCGATGGCGGAAACGGCCGGCTAGGCCCTACCTTTGCTCGATTCCGGGTTCCAGCTGGTCGGACGGATGGTGCTCAAGGTGTCGAGGCTCTGGGCGGGTTTGGACGAGCGTGGACGGGTCGTGGTGGCGTTCGACGCCGACGGGCGGTGATGGTACGGGCGGGCGCTTATTTGCGGCGCTTCGGCTGGCTCTTGAGAGGAGAAGGGAGAGGTGGAGCGTGGAGTGGCGAGCAAGGGACGGGCCTCTCGTTGACGGTCACTAACGACACATTTTTAATGTCAACATTCTACCAATAAGGGGTTGAAACTATACCTTACTACACACATATACTTTTATTATTGACATAATTCCACTTGTAGTGCCAAAATAATTTTATGCAGGATTTATATAAAAACCAAGTGGAAAATATACCAAAAGACGCCTCCCTTGAAAGCGCATTCCTGATTTAACATCAAGCCCAAGGGAGAAATGGACCAAACACATTAGAACCGGGCCGAGCAAACACCGCCATACAACTTTTCAGGCCCAAAGACGCCAGCCTGCCAAAGCCCAGCCCGGCCGGGGCCCAGCAGGGTGTAGCGCAAGACCACCGGGTAAAGGCCGCACTCCCGAGGCGGCTCGGGCCCAACTTCGGGAGGCAGTTTGTTACCTTCCAAAACCGGCGTTCTGCCGACATTGGTTGGTCGGTTTAGCAAACTAGGAAGGTATTCCCAGGTCGGTTTTGGCTCCTTCCATATGGGGAGGGACATTTTCCAATGAGCCCCCTCTCCTCTACCTATAAAAGGAGGCCATCTCCTACCATTGTAACACACACCACACAATGTAGCCTCTCTCTTCTTCTTCTTCTTCTTCTTCCTCTCCCTTTCTTCTTCTTCTTTCTTCTTCTTTTTCTTCTTCTTAGTTTGTACTTAGGAGGAGCTTGGCAAGGATTAATAAAGGAGAGCAAGACATTTTGGAGCTATTCGGTATGATCAATTTAGAGTTCTTCATCTTGTTCTTGTTCTCTACTTATCAATATAGTCATGTTCTTGAATTAGAGCAAAGTCCTTATGACATAATCTTGATTGATGAACTAGTATATAGTTTCTATATCATGATCTTGTCTTATGGAACATCGCGCTTAATTTATCATACATACATGTTTAGACCAAGAGCTAGATCGATATGATGAGTTCTACCTAGAGTTAGACTTGGTTGATGTTGGGTTGCGGGATTGATAGTCGTTCCTTCCGGGCGGTGCTCGTAGAAGGACCAGGGGGCGGTAAGCCTTGTATACATGCCGGAGTAATAATCACTAGTGTAGACGTGGTGTCTAGACTAAGGGTTTTCTATCTTTTGTGGTGCATCCCACGGTTGAGGGCGTAGGGCGGCCGGGTTGTGACAGACCTTGTCCGTCCCTTGTAATCCCCCCACGCTCGAAAGTGTGGCTAAAGGCTAAATGCCTGTCTCCATCCCGCCTTTGGGCGATTAGGTGCCTCAAGTAATTCAACAGAGACCTTGGCTTTCTTGAACTAGAATCTCTAACAAGAAAAACATGTGTGTATCCGCTATCTTGACATGACTATCTAGGATATGCCCGCTCCATATTAGATTTATTCTTTTATTCATTATTTTACCTTTATCCTTGGGATTGGCTTGAGTGTGTGTGTCAAGCTATCCTATTACCTATCCTAGTTTACCCCTATTATGATCATTGGTCTACTATACATTCGTGTCATCTTGACCATGTCCGAATTAGAGACTTTTACACCATGCCTTCCTTTGGGAAAAATATAAATAACGATACCTCGAATACATCCGAAAGTGAAATGCTACAATGATAGATCCGATGCGCTTTTGCGGATGAATATCTTATTTGGCAAGATCTATCACCGTTGATGTACCTAGTGTTATCACCGACACACGGTGGTTTCACTTAGAATGTCAACGGCGCATTTCTGGCGCCGTTATTGGAGATGGGTTCTAAACCCTTTTCTAGTGATTGCGCTTTTAAGAAATGCAACAAGCATTTCTCGGCGCCTGTTTTGGGAAGGCGTTGGTTAAAGGGATGATCTATTAGGACATGTTCCCGATAATATGCATGTGTAGTGATCTTTGTTCATCTTAGGTTTATCTTAAAAAAATTAAAATTAAAATTAAAATTAACTTAAAAAAAAAATCTTATAAATAAAAAAGCAAGGATATGTTATCAAGTTAGTATGCACCTTTGGGTATTCTTGTCACTAACCATTTCCAGGTGGAGACTAAGAAGAACAAAGGAGCACGCGATGCCCTGAAAACATTGGGCTACATCAAGAAAAACTTTGATGCTCTTGGGTGAGGAATGCACTCAAAAGGAGACCACGACCTTGCACACTTTCGACTTTTTTCACCTAAAGTACAAGTGTGAGAGGGAGGACGGTGATAATATCAAGTTCCACGCACAAGGGGATTATTAAAAAAAGTGTGAAAGAAGTGAAAAAAAAAAAAAAAAAAAGAAAAAAAGAGAGAGATAAATAGGAGATTAGCCTCCCCTTGCTATAAAAAGAAAAAAAAAAAAAAAAGAAGCGAGAAAGAAATAAGAGGAGAGAGGGAGCAGGTTGGCCCCATATGGCCAAAATAAACAATGAAGGCACCGACTCCACCGGCATTGCTTCCATGTAAGCAAGAAGGGATCTTTCTCTCCCAAGACCTTTGCTTACTTCGAGTGAGTTTGGTCACGCCTCCCTCTACTGCCGGTGTGAGTAAGTCATAAACCAAACCAAGATCATCATGCCACCGATGCAAAGAACTCGAACTCTATCTTCAAGCCGTCTGGTCAAGTATACTCGGGCATGCGAAGGTCCAATAAAAAAAAAAAAAAAAGAAGAAGGTAAAGGAAAGGAGGAACATCCTCCTTTACACCTTTGTGACCACTAAGGCCCATGGTCCATATACACTACCTGTGTGTATCACCTAAGCCTTGTGGTCCGCCCTGAGATGGATCATCAAGCTACCACCGCGGGAGTTTCAACATTTTGCCTTCATGCGTGGTTGGTACACACACACTTTCAATACGCCAAAAGGTAATAATTCACCAATTCTTTTTACTCATACTTATCTCCATATATAAAAAAAAAAAAATATTTCATCTTGGAGATAAAACAAGGCTAGACTTATATTGCATCTTTATCTTAGCCTTGTTTGAGTATGAAAAGTTTGGTGAAGCTTTTATGTTCTCCCTTGACAATAAAATCCTAAAATAAAAATCTTTGAAAAAAAAAACAAGCTGCTCTTTTTGCTCCTTCCTCGCATATGTTTTGAAATTTGGTAATCACGAAGGATGGTAAATCCACTCGTGAATCTACCTTATACTAACCATGCAGGAAAAGTCAAAAGCACGGGGAGTAAAACCCCGATCCAATGGGCTTTGAGCTAGCTTGGGGAGGACCAAAAACATGGTAATGTGAACCTTACACTCACATCCTCTGCCCATTACCTTTCAAAAAAAAAAAAAAATGTGTGTTCTATAAAATATTTAATTATCAAAATTAACAAAAATATTTACTACACAAAAATCTATAAGTAAATATTTTCGAAAAACTAAAAAAAAAAAATCTTTATAAATAAATTCTTCTATGAAAAAAAAAACTAAGAAAAAAAAATAATTTTTTTTCAATAAAACATATTTTCTGAATAAATTTTTAGTAAAAAAAAAATTTAATCTTTTTGTTCACCTTTCAAAGTCTTCATCTTCATTGGATGAATCTTATTGCTCTTTTCATGCTTCCTCTTTCTATATTGGCACGTTTAAGTTTGGAAGTTTTTGTCATACTAGTTGATCATACTTCCATAGGCGTTTTGAATTAAGCATGGTGCTTAGGTCAAAAAGTCTACCTTAATCAGATTAGACATGGAGTCGAAGTCTGATTATTGAACTAGAGTCGCTAGTGTAGATTTTGGTCAAATCTATGGACTAACCCCCCGCAGGATTTTTTATCAAACATCATGAGGGTAAGTCCAAGAGATGACAATGGAGATCGAGAAGTTGTTTGGTGAACCAAAAAAAAATAATGATAATGATAAAATAAAAATAAAACCCTTTGAAACCCCAAGAATGATTGTCCCGCTCTTCCAAGATCATGATAAGACAAGCTTGGGGGAGTCTCCCCGGCACGCTCAAAAAGGCGATGTTAATCAAAGATCTATTCATAGCATTCACAAGCTAGCAATGTTCATAAAACCGAAGGTAAGTCAAAAGCTAGTTTGGGGAGGACTCCCACAAAGGTAACTCAGATCTCACATTCCATTCGGTTATTTCCTTTATCTTATATGAGTGATGAGGTATGAGAATAAAAAAATAATAATAAAAAAAAAAAAAAAGAGGGGAAGAAGAAAGAGAGAGGAGATTTATTCCACTCCATATGTATGTGTTGTAGAAATGTTTAGTTCTACCCCCGTTGAAATGATGAATAGTTGCTCGTCTTATGTATTGCCACGTGCCTAGTTTATAATTCGAATTTCTCTAAAGTTTGGGTTTAGTGGCTAAGTCTAAAAACTCATCGAAAAAAAAACCCCGATTCATGTGGGTTGCATAGGCTCTATCTAGTCTAAGTTGTTGCCAAGTATGATATGGTACAAATGGATTTGCTATGATTTCGCCCAAAAAGAGAAACTTGATATCCGGGAATCTAATTTGAAAGAAAAGAGAAATGATATGGGCTATGCTAAAAAAAAAAAAAAAAAAAAAAAAAAAGAGATGAAAAATGGACATGTGTCCGAGGGCGAGTAGAGCCCACATCTCAAAAAAAAAAAAAAAAAAAAAAGAAAGAGAGAAAATAAAAGACAAAGTCTAGGGCGAAATAGAGCCCACCTTTCAAAAAAACAATATATATATAGCAATAAAGCCCATACTTTTCGAAAACCAAAATAGAAATAAATAAATCCCGGATGAGAAAAGTTGATCAAAAGGATGAATGAAAAGTATTTCTATTATAACCGTTCTATCCGCAAACGCCCAAGACTTTGAGAAAAGCTAAAAAGCCCCGCTCACGATGAAAGGTAATAAAGGGTGAGAAAAAAGATGTGCCATTTTATTCAAACTCTAGTAGAAAATCTTATTATAACCCCCGCACTTGAAAAACATAATCGCATAGTAGCAACTCCTCGATCAACAACCAAGTACTTATCTTTTTGCTCGAGGATGCTAAAGGGTAAGTTTGGGGTAGTTTGTTGACGGTCACTAACGACACATTTTTAATGTCAACATTCTACCAATAAGGGGTTAAAACTATACCTTACTACACACATATACTTTTATTATTGACATAATTCCACTTGTAGTGCCAAAATAATTTTATGCAGGATTTATATAAAAACCAAGTGGAAAATATACCAAAAAAGACGCCTCCCCTTGAAAGCGCATTCTTGACGAACATCAAGCCCAAGGGAGAAATGGACCAAACACTTTGAAATGGGCGAGCAAACACCGCCATACAACTTTTCAGGCCCAAAGACGCCAACTGCCAAAGCCCGGCCCGAACGGGGGGCCGAAAGAGGGCGCTGGCGCACCACCTCGGTGCGGCCGCACTCCCTACCGAGGCGGCGGCCGGGCCCAACCGGGGAGGCGGTTTGTTACCTTCCAAAACCGACGTTGCCGACGTTGGTTGGTCGGTTTAGCAAACTAGGAAGGTATTCCCGTGTCGGTTTTGGCTCCTTCCATATGGGGAGGGACATTTTCCAATGAGCCCCCTCTCCTCTACCTATAAAAAGGAGGCCATCTCCTACCATTGTAACACACACCGATAATGTAGCCTCTCTCTTCTTCTTCTTCTTCTTCTTCCTCTCCCTTTCTTCTTCTTCTTTTCTTCTTCTTTTTTCTTCTTCTTAGTTTGTACTTAGGAGGAGCTTGGCAAGGATTAATAAAGGAGAGCAAGACATTTTGGAGCTATTCGGTATGATCAATTTAGAGTTCTTCATCTTGTTCTTGTTCTCTACTTATCAATATAGTCATGTTCTTGAATTAGAGCAAAGTCCTTATGACATAATCTTGATTGATGAACTAGTATATAGTTTCTATATCATGATCTTGTCTTATGGAACATCGTGCTTAATTTATCATACATACATGTTTAGACCAAGAGCTAGATCGATATGATGAGTTCTACCTAGAGTTAGACTTGGTTGATGTTGGGTTCTTGGGATTGATAGTCGTTCCTTCCTGGGCGGT
Source organism: Hyparrhenia diplandra (assembly GCA_015847255.1). Lineage (NCBI taxonomy): Eukaryota > Viridiplantae > Streptophyta > Magnoliopsida > Poales > Poaceae > Hyparrhenia > Hyparrhenia diplandra. The sequence goes on from JADLZK010004716.1 coordinate 1,322,534, forward strand.
GCTCGGGTAGAAGGACCGAGGGACGGGTAAGCCTTGTATACACGCCGCAGTAATAATCACTAGTGTAGACGTGGTGTCTAGACTAAGGGTTTTCTATCTTTTGTGGCGCATCCCACGGTTGAGGGCGTAGGCGGCCGGGTTGTGACGACTTTGTCCGTCCTTTGTAATCCCCCACGTTGGTGTGGCGCTAGATGCTAAATGCCGGTCTCCATCCCAGTTTGGGCGACACGGTGTCTCAAGTAATTCAACAGAGACCTTGACTTTCTTGAACTAGAATCTCTAACAATAAAACATGTGTGTATCCGCTATCTTGACATGACTATCTAGGATATGCCCGCTCCATATTAGATTTATTCTTTTTATTCATTATTTTACCTTTATCCTTGAGATTGGCTTGAGTGTGTGTGTCAAGCTATCCTATTACCTATCCTAATTTACCCCTATTATGATCATTGGTCTACTATACATTGCGTGTCATCTTGACCATGTCCGAATTGGAGACTTTTACACCATGCCTTCCTTTCGAAAAAATATAAATAACGATACCTCGAATACTTCCGGGTGAAATGCTACAATGATAGATCCGTGTGCTTGGCGGATGAATATCTTATTTGGCAAGATCTATCACCGTTGATGTACCTAGTGTTATCACCGACACGGTGGTTTCAATTAGGAATGTCAACGGCGCATTTTCGGGCGCCGTTATTGGAGATGGGTTCTAAACCTGTTTCTAGTGATTGCGCTTTAAGAAATGCAACAGCCTCCCTTCACTAAGACGGCACGGCGCGCGAGGGGAAGGCAGAGGATGCGCGCTCCACGCCGCTACGGGTCGGGCGCTGTCACCTGACGCGGGGGACGGGTAGCGGTGGTGGCGAGTTTGTCTCTTTCTCTTTTTTTAACTAAAAACCCCAAATCCAAACTGTTTTGCCTTGTGCCTCGAGATACGTGCCGATTCAGCCAAAACTCATATGAAATGAAATGTTCCTTACGAAATTCTGAGCAAAACATGTATACAAACTTTCTCCTAATTCGGTCTAGATTGAAACTACGATCGATCGAAGCTAAACTACTCCGATGGTCAAACAAACCCTAATTTCGTTCAAATCAAACAAATTTCGACTTTTAGAACACGATCCACCCACTTTCATGAAAGCGATCCTATAACACCTTTTGTTCTACACTAAATTACCCACACATTTCATGAAGAGTGCACACACATGCATAAACCCTAGCTAGGACTTTTAAGCAACACAAGACAAATCACTTTCAAAGTGAAACTAGGTCAAACCAAGTCAAACTATCATTATAAAACATAATTAGAAAACATGAACAACATCAACCTTGCTCTAAAACATCTTATAAATATAACTAAGAATAAATAAATATTAAACAACCAATTATGCAAGCATTTCATACATGAAATGATAAGGCAAAAGCACCACATGCAATGATAAGCAAAACATGATATAAATGATGGATGCTTGCATGCTAATGATGCTTATGGTATGAAATGCATATTCTAATGACATGATTAACACCAGGGTGTTACAAATCTACCCCTTAAAGAAATCTCGTCCGAGATTTGGTGTTACTTAGCACTTATTTGAAAAACATGGGATAAGTCTCACGAAGATACTTTTTCTACTTCCTACATGGCATTATCCCCATCGGGGTCCTCTATGGCATCTTGTACAATTTTACAATCACTTTACAACTTTCTCATTCTTTGACATCCAAATTGGATTGGTTCTTCAAAATAAGTGTTGGCATTTCTTAACGCAATCAAAGGAAGCGGTATAAAACCCATCCCCAATAAGAGCTGAGAAATGCGCCTTGGCCGACATTCCCAAGTAAACCACCATGCGGTGATCCGAAATGGAACTATCAACGGGATAGATCTTGCCATCTTAGATATTCATCATAGCGCCGCATTATCTATCATTGTAGCATTTCACCCGGAAGTATTGAGGGTATCGTTATTTATATTTTCCCAAAGGAAGGCATATGATTAATAAATTAGCATGGCATCTGAATAGAGGAACATGTGTTTGCTTAGACCAAAATGTTCATAACGGGGTAAGCAATAATGGTTCATGGATAGTGTGACACACACTTAAGAATCCTCCAAAGAAAAGGATAAAGAAAATAGATAAAGAATAAATGAATAAATGAATAACCTAATGGAGTAGTTCTTAATGTGTATCTAGTCATGGCCATACAAATGAATAGTTAGGATCATATGCAAACCCGATCTAAGCGTGGTTAGGTCTAGGATAATGAGGGAGACTCGGGTGCCATACGGCCCAATAGAAGCATTTACTGAACTCCCTCGGAACATACTTAACGTGGGGGATTTCAAAGGGCGGTCAAGGCTTGTCACGCGACCAAGCCGCCTACCCCTCAACCGTGGCATGCCCTCATATTTGCAGGTGTCGTAATACCGGGCACCATGCCCGCGTATTAGAGAACTACTCTTGTCCCCCCGGGATCCCCACTCGCCGAATGGGACGGACTAGAACAAGAGCAAACCCGAAGGAACAACGAACCGTTATCCCACCTCTAATCAAGTTAGGCATATGATGATCGATGATGAATCAGAATGAACATGTCAAGATTATGATATGTAAACTATATGCTAGTTCATATACCAACACAAGAACATGAACAAAACTATACTCTAGTTCATAAGTTAGGCCAAAAACATGGATATAAGACTTGCAAATAGAAGAATGCTCCATAGAGTAGATGTATTACCAAAGCACTTTCTTCTAGGAGACAAGCCCTCCTTGTAGCTCTTCTACCTCCAAGTGCTAACCAAGAAAGAATAAAGAAGAAGAAAGAAGAAGAAGGAAGAAGTAGAAGAAGAGAGAGAGGTAGAGGTGGTAGAGAGAGAGAAATTGCTGGTTTCTTTGGACTCCAAGTGGTGTGTGTTGAGAGAGGGAGAGAGGGGGCCTACTTATACACTTGGAGGAGGGGCCTAAATGCTAAAATACACCAAAACCGACCTGGAAAACCTTCCTTCGCGGCGCAAAACCGACCAACTAAGGGCGGGAAACCCCGTTTGGAAGGTGCACGAACCGCCTCCCGAGGCGGGAAAAACCGCCAGGGGAGGGTGCGGCCGCACCATCTGCGCGCACCCCAAGGCTTCGGCTCGGCCGCCCGGTCTTGGCGGGTGTCGATCTTTCGCTACGAAAAGTTGTGGGCCGGGCTTTGCTCGGCCTGCATTTGATGTTTTGGGTCGATTTGCTCTTGGGCTTGATTTTGCAATGATGCGCTTTCCGGAAGGCGTACTTTTGGTCGATTTTTCACTTGCTTTTATTATAAATCACGCAAAATAAAATACAAGGCACTACAAGTGGAATTTATTAGTGGTAAATGCATATGAGTATAAAAAGGTTTAATTTTACTCCCTTTATGGTAGTAAGTTGACAGGAAAAATATGTCGTTGGTTACCGTCAACAAACTCCCCAAGCTTACCCTTTTCTTTGGCGTCCTCGAGCAAAAAGAGATAAGTACTTGGTTGTTGATCAGGAGTTGCTACTATGCCGATTACGTTTTACAAGTGCCGGGGTTATAATAAGATTTTCTACTATAGTTTGAATAAAATGGCACATCTTTTTCCCACCCTTTATTACCTTTCATTGTAGCGGGGCTTTCCGGCTTTTTTCTCAAAGCCTTGGGCGGTTGCCGATAGAACGGTTATAACAGAGGTGCTTATCATTCATCCTTTTGATCAACTTTTTATCCGGGATTTTATTTAGATAATATATTTTTTTTCGAGAAAGCTTGGGCTTTATTGCTATATATTTTTTTGGAGAGGTGGGCTCGCTTTCGTCCTAGACTTTTGTCTTTTTATTTCCTCTCTTTTCTCTTTTTTTTTTTTTTTAGAGATGTGGGCTCTATTAGCCCTTGGACACTTGTCCATTTTTCATCTCTTTTTTAGCATAGCCCAAAAACATTTCTCTTTTTAAAGCTTAGATTCCTGATGTCAAGTTTCTCTTTTGGGACTAAGTCATAGCAAATCCATTTGTACCATATCATATTTGGCAACAACTTAGACTAGATAGAGCATATGCAACCCACATGAATCGTGCTTTTTTTCGGGATGAGTTTTAGAATTAGCCACTAAACCCAAACTTTAGAGAACTTCGAATTATAAATCAAGGCATGTGCAAAGCATAAGACGTGAGCAACTATTCATCATTTCAACAAGGGACTAAGACTAAACATTTTTATAGCTCATATATATAAGCATTTAAGGCACAAAGAAGAGCTACTTATTTTATTTTTGGTTTTTTTTTTAGTTTTAGTTTTTTTTCAATGCAAGATCTAGCTGAAATTTAAACATGCTAAAATAAAATGAAAAATTGAGGGAAATAAATATGCAATGCAATGATACGTGGGGGTCCTCCCCAAGCTATCGGAGGCCTTGATCGGGATCGAAGCCTTGGTACCTCGGGAATGCTTCCTCGCGTCGCGTTGCGTAGTAGCCATGTTGGACTCAATTGGGTCCATCTTCATGGCTAATGCAAAAAACCATTGAGCGAGACCTCGGGGTGTAAGGGTTAGTTGAAAGTATAAACTTTCACACCCGTGATCTTGCTTTCGGCATAATGTTTTTGGTGGAGAAAAAATGGAGTGTAGAACAAGTGGGAGAGAGTGTGAGAGTGAGAAAGAATGAAAATGAGAGGTGGGTGCTCTCACACCGGTGCTTTCGGGCTATTTATAGCCGAAAGCCAACGGCCGAGGGTCGCTTCCACACAACGGCTAGGAGCCGTTCATGGTTATGGGACTCGGACCGGCGCTAAAGCGGCCGTGCGGTGCGGGCGCACCTTGGGGTGCTTGCAGCAAGCACCCTTCCCGGTCTCTCATTTGGCGCCTTGGCGTGGCGTGCTAACTTGGTCACGAAAAGTTCGTGGCCGTTGTTCGCTTGTCCCTGGTTCGACCATTTTCTCCCCTTTTTAAATTTCTCCAAAAATTTTCAAATATAAATTTATTTTTGAATAGAAAAATTATTTTAAAAATATTTTTATATATACTTTTTATGTAAGAAATATTTTTTCTTCATTTTTCATGAAAGAATTCATTTTATTTATAAAAACTTTTTATTTTAGTTTTCGAAAATATTTACTTATAGATTTTATGTAATAAATATTTTTGTTTATTTTGATGATAAAACATTTTTTTAAAACACTTTTTTTTTCAAATATACCCCATTTTTTTTCTTTTGAAATATACCCCATTTTTTTCTTTTTTGAGCGGGTTATTTATAGTCGGCTGTCGACTTTTCCCTAAAGCATTGGCGGGAGGTACCGCTTCGGGGTCTCGGAGCGGATCCTTCAACATTCCACAGGTCTTGATGACGATGATTGGGTGTGTTGTTGCTTGTACCCAATGAATGGGCACTTTACCGCCTTGTCTTTGATATGGAAGACGATGAAGCCCTTCCCGGCATCGATGTCGGCTTTGGCCGTATAGAGGAATGGTCTCCCCGGGAGGAGAGACACATCTTCCTTTGGGCCCATATCCGTGACCACAAAGTGCGGCCGGGGATGTATTCATCTTGGATTTTGATCAACATGTCTTCAAAGTATTTCCCTCCGCCGCCTTGTTGATTGATCCGCCATTTGGAGGACGAATTTGGCGGGAGTAAGTGTCCCTCCATGGATTTTGTTGAAGGTAGCCTTGGACATCACGATGATATCGGCCCCCAAGTCACAAAATGCATTAGCGAAGTTGTGGGGGCCAATAGCATAGCCGATGATCGGACGCTTCGTGGTCCGCCTTCTTGGCGATAAACGGCGAGTCCACGGGGATCTTCTTCAGCTCTCTGGGTTGACTGAGCCTCAGAGATATCATGTTAATCGACTTGTGTGGGACCTCAGGTTGCCCCGGGATCCTTCCCCGAGTCGTTAAGCGGCACTTGGCCTGTCTGGGCTAGCCGCGTCTCTATCATCTTGTTGAAGCTGAGCTGGTTCTTCACAGCTGATGTCAACCCTTCAAGCTTGTTATTTACACCCTCAAGGATCTTGTCTTGATGGCTCATCTTTTTGGTAAGATTTTCGTTAATTTTCGCCTGGCCCAGTACCAGGTCCTTTAATGATGGCTGACCAGGGTTATAATTGGAGTTGTATCCCTGGTTGCCTTGGAATGGTGGCCTGGACCGGGTTGTTCCGCTTTACCGCTACGGGTTGGCGATACCCGTTCTTGTTGTTGATGAAGGGCTTCTTCACGGGCCTCGTGGCGCTTATCCCTCGAGTGGCCAACCTCACCACACGTCTCACAGGTCATGTGAGCGCCTGCGGGCGTGACCGGGCGCCGCCGGGCAAGAGTATCCGTCTTTGCGCTCCTCCAGTCTCTTCAGCCAGAAGATCCATTTTTGCGGCAAGCATATCCGCCTCCTTCACGGTATGCATGCCTTTTTGTGTTTTGGCCGGGGCTCTGTCTTCGCCCCGGCTCGATTTGCCACCATCTTATCAATCGGGGCTGTTGTTCGATCGATGGTGAGCGATAGAAATGCGCCACCCGGCGGCGGCGTCGAGGTGCCCCTTGGATATGGCCGTGAGACCATTGTAAAAGTTCTCGAAAGCACCAGCCGGTTCTCCATCCCATGGTGCGGGCATGCCGAATGTATTCTTGCAGCCTCTCCCACGCCTCCGGGATGGGTTCCATTGATGTCTCATTGGAAATTGGCAATCCTCCCCTCGGGGCATTGGTTTTGCCCCATGGGGAAGAACTTGGCGAGGAACGCGGAGCACTTGGCCCACGCACCGACGACTTCCTTGTCCTTGTAGAACCATCTGTTTCGCCTTCCCCATGAGGGGAGAAGGGGAACAGCGGAGCCCGATGACGCCGCGACATCTTTGATGACTATTATATCGCACGGCTCAAGGAAGTGCCGGAGATGAGCATTTGCGCCCCTCGCGGCAGATCCACGGTAATGGATCGCTCGCACCATGGTGATCGGCCAAAGGCGCGGCTCAAAAGTTTTTGTCCGCCACATTCACCACCGCCCGGTGGGCACGTTGGTGACAGCCGGGGAGTTGAGAAATCGCGGCGACCACGGGCCATAGCTTGGGTTGCGGTTGGTGCGGGGATGTCGGTTTCGACCGTTCGGGTTCCTGAAGAAGAAGTGGCACGAGACCAGAGTTCTTCCTTAGGAGTGCCTCGGATCGGAGGTGAAGTTTTCAGAGCGTAAGGAAACCCGACATACACTATCCTGTTTTCACCCACAACGGAGAAAACATAAAAGGTTAACTCAGACGAGCAAATGGTAGCCACACACACAGTTCATATTCATAGCTTGACTATTTATTTATTTATTTCTTTTCACAATGCCTTCCGCAACGGCGCCGAAATGCTTGTTGGCATTTCTTAACGCAATCAAAGGAAAGCAGTATAAAACCCATCCCCAATAAGAGCGCCGAAATGCGTCGTCGACATTCCCAAGTAAACCACCATGTCGGTGATCCGAAATGGAATCGTCAACGGGATAGATCTTGCCATCTTATATATTCATCCGCAGCGCACGGATCTATCATTGTAGCATTTCACCCGGAAGTATTCAGGAATCATTATTTATATTTTCCCAAAGGAAGGCATGTGATTAATAAATTAGCATGGCATCTGTTGACGGTGAAAACACCCTTAATTTACACCATAAAAACACCCGTCAATATCCCTGTTTCGAAAAGGAAGAACAACATTTCATGAACATATTTTATCCAATAACCTAGTTCCACTTGTAGATGTCATTATTTTTTCGCAGATGTGAATTCGGAGGAAATCGGCCGTAACAACACGTAGAGTCGCCATCGGTCGGTGACCCAATTATGGAAATTGGGCAAAATACCATCACCATCATGATCTCCATGTTCTAGGATGACTCTACACAAAATTTGAAGACATTTGGCCACAAGACCAGCATCGGCCGACCATCAACATTTCGTCACAAGACATCCTGACATGTGGGGACAGCTTCTAGAAGGGCTGGGGAAGGTCAAGGCCCAATGGGCAAGCATCGGCCGACCATTGACCATTGGCCCAAACCCTTCCCACGTGACTTGCCACGTCACCAATCCATGGGAAACTAAGAGAAGACACCGATTGGTCGCCTAAGACGTCCCCCGGATCGTGTGGGTACAAAACGGATGACACGACAAGTTCTCGCACTCAAGACACACAAACCGCGGTGGGGCCGGCATCTCCAAAGACGAGGATGGCCCATTACGTCATGGACCATGGTCGGCCGACCATGGCCCATTTGGCCACCGACAACCCCCCCACGCCTATCACATTGTCCATGTGATTATTTTATCCATCCGTTGATTCTAAGGCGGTTTATCCAAGGCCTACGAGGTGGGATCACGCGGATCGATGACATGGCAGTGGAGTAGCCCCTACTCAACCTCCACTATAAATAGAGGGCCACACCCCCCTCTCCATTCATGATGGTTGCAAGCTTCAAGTAGTTTAGTTCCACTTGTATTAGTAGTGTAGGTATTTCTAGTGTGGGAGAGAAGAGTTAAGTAGTGAGCGCCGCCGGGATTTCTAATTTGGTCTTCTAGAGTTTCCTGCTGAGTCTTGTATCTTTTCTCTTGTAAGACTTTATTCATTTATGCATATATAAACCTTGCTCTCCTTTACTTTAGCTTATTAACTTAGTAATGCGACTTTAGTCTAGTTCTCTAGTCTATAGTTGTTATGATATAGTCTTCCATAGTGGTGCATTTAAGTTGCGGTTCGGTCTTGGTTCATATTGGACCCTCGCTGTGTGTGATCATTGTCTCGCAAGAGGTGCTTTAGTTGATCTTCGTGCACACAACTAGAGTAGTAAGAGGAAGTATAAGCGTGGTGCTTAGACTCAATCTTACCTGTGGTTATCGCTGTCGCACGGATGGATTGTGGTAGCCGATAAGGAAGTGATGTTCTTCTACGGTCTTTGTGTAAGCCACCACGTGTTTATAGGCAAGTTCTCAAAAGATAAGGCTTCAATAACATAGTAGCAGGGTCAAGTGGTGTTTCTTTTCACCATTGCTTACCTCTTTGCCTAGCATACTGATCGTGTGAACCCCAAACTTGTGTGAACACCACATTTGATTAGACTAGATTCATAAAAGTAGAGTAAAGTTATACAAGAATCCTATACTTTTTCCTACCTCCCCACAAAGATTTACCTCACTTATCAATTAGAGCTGCTTTTTGTCTTGTGACATCATCATCCCTTCCTATAAATTTCCATTATTCCCTCACGCTAATTGAATTAAAGTTATAGTAGACAAAACAGATCATTCCTTTATTAATTTCCTAGCTATTGTTTCCCTTGGGCTAAATATAAATAACGATACCTTGGAATACTCCCGGGTGAAGTGCTACAACGGTATTTTTTCACAGGCGCTATGAATCCCCAATAGCAATAAGATATACCCTTACATATTTGCCGGGTCGTGTTCTTTGAGATAGGTTCTAAGATCTACTTCTAGTGACAACGCTAAGTAAATATCAACAAGCATTTTCGGCCGTTGCTTGGAAGCATATCGCCTAGGACTTTTGATAAACTTGATCCGGAATCTACCATCAATCTAGTCACCAATTAGTTGTAGGGTTTATCCTTGCTTTGTTTCCACTTTATTGTGAAGACAGGCATTGCATGAGCGGTTTCCAACTACCGAGAGCAATTTCGAAAAATCTAGAGAAACTCTTGAGAAATACTAGACGCCGTCTAGTTCCTCCTCAAAGGTTCATCTCGAATCGGACCCGTTCAAGGAAGGAATTAACACACCCATTGTTAAGGAAGCCATGGCTCGAAGACCATCTCGACTATCTTTGCCCCATCGGCTACTAACATAGCCACGGGACCACACGCCAACTTGGGGATGCCTCCTTTGAACTCAAGCCGGCACTTATCAATTTGGTGCAAGCAAACCCATTCTATGGAAAGCCCGGTGAGGACGCCAATGCACACCTTCAACACTTCCTAGAAGTGAGTGACACCTGTCAATCAAAGAAGTAACGGTAGAAAGCATCCGCTTGCGTCTATTCCCGTTCTCCTTACTCGGGAAGGCAAAGCAATGGTTCTATGCCCACCGTGAAGATATTGGCACATGGGACAAGTGTGCAAATGCATTCCTCAAGAAATTCTTCCCGATTGGTAGAACCAATGCTCTTCGAGGAAGAATCTCAAGCTTTCAACAACAGACAGGACGAGACTCTTCCCGAAGCATGGGAACGTCTCCAAGAATACATTCGACTGCCCTCATCATGGAATAGAAGAATGGTTGATAATTCAAGGGTTCTATCACGGGTTAACAAACATAACCCGAAGCCACCTCGATCTTTGCTTCTTTGGAGGAGCTTTCTTTTCACTCAAGGTCAAGGATGCCAAAGATCTCATTGAGAAGATGGTAGCTAACCAAGGATGGATTGAGGAACAGTCACCCGATCAAAAAAAGAGAGTCACTAACACAACAAAGGAAGTAGAAGAACTCTCAAAGCAAAGATGGATCTCTTAATGGAAGAGGTAACTCAACCACCTCAAGAACTGATCCAACAAAACCTTGGGAATAAGGAGGAAGTGAGTTTCATCAACGAATATGAGCGCCTAATCCAACAAAAGCGCTTCACGCCCCCTCAACCAAGGTAACGGAGGTAACAATTTGAATACTTTCAACAATCAGCCTTCGTTAAAAAGAGTTAGCTTTGAAACAAGTAAAAATTAATAAAAATATGAGTAACAAATTACTTGCTAATACTAAAATAATTGAAAAACTAAATGAAAATATGGATAGTCTTCTTGCCTCCATTACGGATCAACTAAGTTTCAATAAAATGATAGAAAATCAGTTAGCTCGGTTGAAACCCTTTGTTCCTCAACATGGTAAGAGTCTTGAGAGTGTTGCAAATATTAATGCGGTAACTTACGAGAAGGGGTAAGACCACTCGAGATCCCGCCATATCCTCGACATGACAGGAAAGGCCACCGACCAAGGCAAGGGAGGAAAACACGGAGAAAGAAGAACTTCCCAAGAAAGATGACGATAGCAAGTCCCACGAAAAGATAGCTCCGCATGAGTACTACGACACCAGCGTACTATTACCATTCCCTCGGTCCAAGGAAGCAATGCGCCGAAACGAACAATTCGGGAAATTTGTTGAGGTAATACACAAATTATATGTCAATATTCCATTACTCGATGCAATGCGGGTACCCACCTATGCCAAATATTTACGAGACATCCTCAACAACAAACGTCCAATATCCACAAGCGGAGGTTATTCAACCCGAGAAGAGTGTAGCGCAGCTATACTAAATCAAGCCCCCGTTAAAGAAGAAGGATCCGGGATGCCCAACAATCGACTTTCGATAGGCACACAACACTTTGACCAAGCACTATGTGACTTGGGAGCAAGTGTCGATGTCATGCCAAAGGTAGTGTTCAACAAACTCAATTGTAAAACTACCTTGTCCCCTACATCAATGTGCTTGCAGTTAGCGGACCAATCAATTCGCTACCTGCGGGGGTTGCCGAGAATATACCCGGTCAAAATCGAGACTACTTCATCCCGGTAGATTTCGTAGTACTTTGGACATGGAAGTAGACAAGAAAGTCCCACTCATCCTCGGAAGACCATTCCTGAGTACGGCCAATGCACACATTGATGTCGGAGCAAAAGAGAGATCAATTCAACATCAATGGATCCCAAGAGAAGTTTGCCTTCAGACCCAAGCTAGAGCAATGCTCTATAATTAAGGTAAAACAAATTGATTTTCAAATTGCCACAATTCTTCGATAAAAACAAGGCAAAGAGAAAACCTCGACCGAAAGTCAAGAGAGTCTGGCGGAAGAAAGTGGTACAACCCTGCGTCCTTCCAAAGAACGGGGGGACTGTAGCACCAAAGTATTAAACAAAACGAGAAGTCCAATTCCAAGGACTCTAAACTCGGAGAACCGACCACGTGTAAGACAGTATATATTCCAACTCTAATCTCACTTAATATTTTTCTCGGTTTATTTTCATTCTTTTTTCTTTGAACTTTACGAACCTAACTCTCAACCAAACTTCACAAAACATTAGAGGACATTAAGAGGGAGGATTAGCAAGTAATTAAGGAGTCAAGTGGGCCCCTTGGCCACATTGGCCGATGCCCCAAATAGGACCCACGCCCACTTACTCCTCTCCTCTCTCATCTAGGCATCTCATGATGTGCATGTGCATGCATGGAATCAAAGGAGGGGTAAAGTTGATGGTCGGCCGACCACCCTTGGCTGCCATCTTTCCTCCTCCCCATCTCATTCTCTCACATATGCACCATCACATATTGTCCTTGTTGAGATTCCCATGAACAAAAGCCAACACACTTCCTTTTTACTTGACTTTCATCCCTTTCCATGCAACAAAGGTTGGTACTTGGGGAACCAACATAGTGGAAGCATGACATACTCATGGACAAAGTAGGAGACATCGTCATGTCATGTCCTTGTTCCCCCACTCACACCCAAAGCCCAAGAAAACACTATAACCAAGGATGTTTGGAATCAAATTTTTTTTTTTTTCACTTTACCTTTACCATGCATGGGGAACATTTTATGACACCTTGGACCAAGTGGGGACATGGGGCATGGTCGGACCGACCATGGCACCCCATCCATCCCACTTTGGCACCATGCCCTAGTTTGTACCATGTAGTAGTGGCCTTGTCCCTAGAAGTACAAGCACCAAAGCTTAAGAGTAAAACATGCCATGCTTAACAAAGATGAAGAGGTGATGGGTGTTTGGTCGGCCAAACAATTTCCTTGGGCCTTGATCTCTTTCCCTCACTTCCATGCTTCATGTCATGCTTGAAAAAAAAGTGAAAGGTGGGGAAGGGTGCATGGTCGGCCGACCATGTCACTTGATCCCTTCTCCTTTCTTTCACTTTCTTGTCTCATGAGAAGAAGTGCCATGCATGAGAGAGTGGAGGAGGTGAAAGGGGGGTGGTCGGCCGACCATAGTGTTGGGCTTGCCTCCCTTCCTCTCACTTCTACCAAGCACCATGCACACTCCAAAATTTGAAACCGAAGGAGGGAAGAAGTTGAGGTGCAAACCAACTATAAATAGGGGTGCAAGGCATGCACATTCTCCTCACCCCTCTATCACACAACTCATTCACTCAACCAAAGCCCTCTCTCCCATTTTCTCCTTGCTCTCGTATTCATCAAGAGAAAAACCAAAAATATTTTCCCTTATTCTTATTTACTTTCCATCCCAAGAAGAAAAGCCAAAAATATTTCTCCTTTACCACCTTGGTTGTCTCCACATGGTAAGTAGGTAAGTCACCCACGGGTCCATTTATATTTATTTGGACTAACCCCTACCATAATCCTTGTCCTATTAGTGCTTTTTTGTAAGTGTTGCAGGATGAAAAATGTGTTAAGATCAGCGAAGAAGAAGTTAGGAGCAGCATTATCGGGAAGCCGATCTCACCATTCAGGGCTCCCAAGGGAGTGCACCATCCCGTGATGCCTCCTCAAGAACCATTCAGATGACTGATTTAGAGGAAGCATCAATGCACGGCTCAACCGCCACGGAGATAATCTCATCCGATGGCCAAGACTACGAGCAACCCGAAGAGGATGCCTTTGCCTTCATAGGTAATGAGCATCAACATGAAGAATATGAAGCAATGTCGGAAGGATCGAGTCACCCCGGTGAGAACATTCCACCCCGAGTCAGGTCTCCACTTCACCCCGGATGAGCTCCACATCTACAACAAGCTAAAGAATCGCCAATTCGAACACACTAAGGTATACGATCCCTTACTTCTCCAAGAAATAGGTATGGATGAAGAGTTCAAAACGGTATTTTCGCCATAGGATGGGAGGCATTAGGGACACTTGAAAATGAACTTGGTAGCAAAGAACTCACTCTTGAATTTTTAAGCACATTAAAAACATCTGAAACTGAATTGTGTTTTCGCATGGCGATCAAGAGTACAAATTCACATGGGGACAACTTAGTTGTGCACTAGGATTTGGCTGAAACTTGCAATTTAAATTTAGAAGGTGCCACTAGAGAATTCGAGAAAAATGATTTCGGTATCAAACAACCGGTTTACATGATAGCTCAAGACCTAGGACTAATCATTTTCATAATCCTACCTTAGCGCCTTTTGCATAAATGGATAGGCATGACCTTTTTTCCCAAGACCGGACACTAGGCTAGTGACCTTAAAGTGCATGAGAATTTGCACGCCATGATCCATAAAATTCATATCTCACATTTAAAGCCCTAGTAGAACATTGGGAATCCGCCTTTGGAAGGTTGGGGCCAATTGAATTCACCTCTTTGATCACTAGGATAGCCGACACCATGTGTTTGGACATAGACGGTATTAGTTACATAAACACCGAGAGGGTACGGATTGGGTACGAATCTTTCAAGCAAGGTCACACATGTGTAGTAGAAAACGAAATGGCACCATGTACATGACTTACTATGGGCACACACTTAAGATTCCTCTCCGTCCGAGGAACTTCGCTTGTATAGCGGATGTCCCTTACTCTTAAACTTGGACCCAACATATGGGAGAAGGAGTTTTGCTAGTTTTGGTGCGGGAAGGAGGACCACCAGAGCCGGACAAGAGATGCACAAGATACTCATGTTGGCACCTCTAGGGGTTTGAGCTATGAGGATGACAACGAGGAAGAGGAGGACATGGCTACCTCCTCCTCCGGTTGGGCTCCAAGTTCAAGTGATATGTCACGCACACGAAGAGCTCGTGCTTCCTCCAAGCACAAGCGGAAGATGTGGCGGGATACTGAAGAGATTTGACCTTGCTCACCGACCGGTTTGGAAACCTCCGGGTAAGACACGATGCTCTTGAGAATACAATGCGAGGGGATACGGGGCCGGACTTTAAGGGCCATGCAAAGAATACATGCACACACACTATGGGTACCCAACACCACCACCACCACCGTAAGGCCAAGAAAAGCAAGCTTGGGGAGGTTCCTCCCCCACTAAGGTAAGTTTACTTTTTCCGCAATTTTATTACATGCATTTCCTAAAAAAAAAAAAAAAAAAAAAAAAAATTGTGGAGATGATGAATAGTTGCTCGTCTATAATTTCTCTTGTACCTAGTTTATGCCTTTGTATTCCCCAATGTTTAAGTTTGTTGGCTAAAACATATCTCATCCTAAATATTGTGGGTTGCAAATACACGATCCTGTTTCCAAAGTTGTTGCTAGACATGATATGGTGCAAAAAGAGATTCTCGCTATAAATTCATTCTTAGAGAAACTTGACATCCGGGAAATTTCAAATAATATAATAAGAGATATGGGCTATATATATATATATATATATATATATATATATATATATATATATATATATATATATATATATATATAATAAAAAAAGAGATGAAAAATGGACACAAGTCCGAGGGCGAGAAGAGCCCACATCTCTAGAGAAATAGAGAGGAAATAATGGACACAAGTCCGAGGGCGAGAAGAGCCCACCTCTCCCAAAAAAAAAAAAAAAAAAGAGAGCCCATACTCTCTCTAAATAACACTAATCCCGGATAGATGGTTAATCAAAAGAATGAATGTGTAGTGTCTCTCAGAGCAACCGTTCTATCTTGCAAACCGTGAAGAACATAGAAAAAGTTAAAAAGCCCCACATGATTGAGGGAGGAAAATTAAATATGCCAACTTATTTAAACAAAGGAAGAATATTTAGACATAAGCAAGGTACACTTGAAATTATATAAAGCATTGTAGCAACTCCCGATCCACCAAAACCAAATAAAATCTTTTTACTCGGGGACGAGTAAAAAGGCAAGCTTGGGGATTTTGTTGACGGTGAAAACACCCTTAATTTACACCATAAAAACACCATCAATATCCCTGTTTCGAAAGGAAGAACAACATTTCATGAACATATTTTATCCAATAACCTAGTTCCACTTGTAGATGTCATTATTTTTTTTCCGCAGATGTGAATTGAGGAAATCTGGCCAGAACAACACGTAGAGTCGCCATCGATCCCGTTGACCCAAGTATGGAAATTGGGCAAAATACCATCACCATCATGATCTCCATGTTCTAGGATGACTCTACACAAAAATTTGAAGACATTTGGCCACAAGACCAAAGATCGGCCGACCATCAACATTTCATCACAAGACATCGACATGTGGGGGGGACTTCTAGAAGGGCGGGGATGGTCAAGGCCCAATGGGCAAGCATCGGCCGACCATTGACCATTGGCCCAAACCCTTCCCACGTGACTTGCCATGTCACCAATCCATGGGAAACTAAGAGAAGACACCCGATTGGTCGCCTAAGACGCCCCCGGATCATGTGGGTACAAACGGATGACACGACAAGTTACGCACTCAAGACACACAAACCGACAGTGGGGCCAAAGATCTCCAAAGACACGAGGATGGCCCACGCCATGGACCATGGTCGGCCGACCATGGCCCATTTGGCCACCGACGCCCCCCACGCCTACCACATTGTCCACGTGATTATTTTATCCATCCGTTGATTCTAAGGCGGTTTATCCAAGGGCTACGAGGTGGGATCACGTGGATCGATGACATGGCAAAGTGGAGTAGCCCCTACTCAACCTCCACTATAAATAGAGGGCCACACCCCCTCTCCATTCATGATGGTTGCAAGCTTCAAGTAGTTTAGTTCCACTTGTATTAGTAGTGTAGGTATTTCTAGTGTGGGAGAGAAGAGTTGAGTAGTGAGCGCCTTTCGGGATTCGGAGCCGGTCTTCTAGAGTTTCCTGCAGTCTTGTATCTTTTCTCTTGTAAGACTTTATTCATTTATGCATATATAAACCTTGCTCTCCTTTACTTTTAGTTTATTAACTTAGTAACGACTTTAGTCTAGTTCTCTAGTCTATAGTTGTTATGATATAGTCTTCCATAGTGGTGCATTTAAGTTGCGGTTCAGTCTTGGTTCATATTGGACCCCGCTTTTGTGTGTGATCATTGTCTCGCAAGAGGTGCTTTAGTTGATCTTCGTGCACACAACTAGAGTAGTAAGAGGAAGTATAAGCGCGGTGCTTAGACTCAATCTTACCTGTGGTTATCGCTGTCGCACGGATGGATTGTGGTAGCCAGAAGGAAGTGATGACCCTTCCGGTCTTTGTGTAAGCCACCACGTGTTTATAGGCAAGTTCTCAAAAAGATAAGGCTTCAAGAACATAGTAGCGGTGGTCAAGTGGTGTTTCTTTTCACCATTGCTTACCTACTTGCCTAGCATACTGATCGTGTGAACCCCAAACTTGTGTGAACACCACATTTGATTAGACTAGATTCATAAAAGTAGAGTAAAGTTATACAAGAATCCTATACTTTTTCCTACCTCCCCACAAAGATTTACCTCACTTATCAATTAGAGCTGCTTTTGTCTTGTGACATCATCATCCCTTCCTATAAATTTCCATTATTCCCCCACGCTTAATTGAATTAAAGTTATAGTAGACAAACAGATCATTCCTTTATTAATTTCCTAGCTATTCTTTCCCTTGGGCTAAATATAAATAACAATACCTTGGAATACTCCCGGGTGAAGTGCTACAACGGTATTTTTAAGGCGCTAGGAATCCCCAATAGCAATAAGATATACCCTTACATATTGCCTGGTCGTGTTGTAGAGATAGGTTCTAAGATCTACTTCTAGTGACAACGCTAAGTAAATATCAACAAAGATCTGAATAGAGGAACATGTGTTTGCTTAGACCAAAATATTCATAATGAGGGTAAGCAATAATGGTTCATGGATAGTGTGACACACACTTAAGAATCCTCCAAAGAAAAGGATAAAGAAAAATAGATAAAGAATAAATGAATAAATGAATAACCTAATGGAGTAGTTCTTAATGTATCTAGTCATGGCCATACAAATGAATAGTTAGGATCATATGCAAACTAATCTAAGCGTGGTTAGGTCTAGGATAACAGGAGACTCCGGGTGCCATACTGCCCAATAGAAGCATTTACGAACTCCTACGTAACATACGAACGGGGGGATTTCAAAGGACGGTCAAGGCTTGTCACGACCAAGCCGCCTACCCCCTCAACCGTGGCATGCCCTCATATTTGCGAGGTGTCGAATACCCGGGCACCATGCCCCGCAGTATTAGAGAACTACTCTTGTCCCCCGGGATCCCCACTTTCGTCGAATGGACGGACTAGAACAAGAGCAAACCCGAAGGAACAACGAACCGTTATCCCACCTCTAATCAAGTTAGGCATATGATGATCGATGATGAATCAGAATGAACATGTCAAGATTATGATATGTAAACTATATGCTAGTTCATATACCAACACAAGAACATGAACAAAACTATACTCTAGTTCATAAGTTAGGCCAAGAACATGGATATAAGACTTGCAAATAGAAGAATGCTCCATAGAGTAGATGTATTACCAAAGCACTTTCTTCTAGGAGACAAGCCCTCCTTGTAGCTCTTCTACCCAAGTGCTAACCAAGAAAGAATAAAGAAGAAGAAAGAAGAAGAAGGAAGAAGTAGAAGAAAGAGAGAGGTAGAGGTGGTAGAGAGAGAGAAATTGCTGGTTTTTTGGACTCCAAGTGGTGTGTGTTGAGAGAGGGAGAGAGGGGGCCTACTTATACACTTGGAGGAGGGGCCTAAATGCTAAAATACACCAAAACCGACACGAAAAACCTTCCTTCATTGTGCAAACCGACCAACTAAGGGCGGAAACCCCATTTGAAGGTGCACGAACTGCCTCCCCGAGGTTGGGGCGAAACCGCCTCGAGGGGAGGGTGCGGCCGCACCATGGTAGGCATACAAGATTCCCCTAGGCTCGGCCGCCAGTCTTGGTGGGTGTCATCTTTCGCCTCGAAGTTGTGGGCCGGGCTTTGCTCGGCCTAGATTTGATGTTTTGGGTCGATTTGCTCTTTGGGTTTGGATTTTGCAATGATGCGCTTTCCTAAGGCGTACTTTGGTCGATTTTCCACTTGCTTTTATTATAAACCGCAAAATAAAATACAAGGCACTACAAGTGGAATTTATTAGTGGTAAATGCATATGAGTATAAAAGGTTTAATTTTACTCCCTTTATGGTAGTAAGTTCGGGAAAAAAAATATGTCGTTGGTTACCACAACAATAAGTCAAGTTGATGTTGACTTGAATTTCTCGACTTGAATGCATTTACCAAGTATTCTCGGACATTTCTCGGTCGTAACACATAGAAGAACTGAAACTTGCCTTCATCCATCTAGATAATCGCACTTGCTAAGCTAGTTTTTCCTAGATAGGGACCCATCGTTCTCAAAACTAAACTCCCTAGGTAAGGGGCTACTAATCTTGGTGTTAACCTTCTTTTGATTCCTAGCCTCCAATTCTCTTCATGGTTGATGCTTGATATAATCATAACCTCTATCATGGGATCCAAAGGTATTCTCAGGCCTCGGTATGACCTTTCTAACGTGTTGGAGATTACCGGCTAACTTCTAGGATATCTCAACCATTATCGCCTTTTCCGACTTGAGAGATTTTGAAACTAACATCCGACCGAGATAAATAATGTTGATCCTCCTTTGCTTTGCAAACTGCTCAAAAACCCCGAGCATTGGGTGCTCTCCTTGATCAAATAAAAGTGACACTACCTATGGAGATGGTCAAGAACTTCTCTTTGAGATTTTGAAACTAACATCCGACCGAGATAAATAATGTTGATCCTCCTTTGCTTTGCAAACTGCTCAAACCCTGAGCATTGGGTGCTCTCCTTGATCAAATAAAAGTGACACATGTCCATAAAAGTGACACTACCTATGGAGAAGGTCAGCAACTTCTCTTTGTCTATCTCTTCTTGTAGTCTGTTAATGTTGATGTCAGTGACCTGCTCTTCCAAAAATCATCTTATTTGCCATTTCAAGGCAAAGCTCAAATTCAAGGATCGTATAAAGATCATTCAATAGGATATAGAATAGATGATCAAGGAAAGTATCTGCAGAAAACACACTAGTGTAGTTTTGACAAATGAGTCATGACTAGTAATGACGATACCAAATAGCGTGCGAAAGCAAACAACTTATGTCGGCCGCCCACAAGAGGCTCCCGGTTTTCGTCAAGGCACCATCGTTATAAATCATGACACCATAGCAATTCTACAACCAATGTGATATTTAACATGCCACTGATAGACCTTGCATGGATAAGCATCGCACGCAAGTTAGGGTTAAGAACACAAGAAGTATCACATGAGTCAAGAGGCAAAAGAGAATGATTTTCTAAGACCGATCTCGAGCTCTCTTGTCCTTATTCATAACATGACGATCATCAAACATTGGGTATAATCTTCTTTAATCCTCGAAGTGGACTCGATTGTTTCTTTGAGTTCCCCGAGTGATGAAAGAATTGCTTGTATCTAATCTCATGTCCTTGATTAGCTGTCTTCCAAAGGAGCTTCAAACCAAACGTTATGCACATTGAGGGTGCATCAAGTTGAATCCTTCTTCTAGCAATGGGTTGTCAAGGTGCACGGTGCCTTCATATTCTAGGCATCTACACTGTGATAGCCTTCACCTTGCACGGATGGTAGGGCACTTCTAGATTGTCCTAAGGTACCAACTCTAAATATCTTCTTTGTCTTGTCTGTAGCACGTCTTGAGTGAAGATCATCTCAAGATTCTTGTATCCGGCATAAGGTTGATACACCTCCCAATTATGTTAGGGCACAAATCCTACGGAGTATGCACTTATAGCTGAAATTTCCGATTCCTGTGTTGAGTAATTCACCTCATGTTTCCTCAGTTGTCATGAGGTATAAATAATTACCCATCTCTCTTATATAGGTGCACATCGACACTTGTACCATGGTACTACGAAAACACATCAAAAGGTTCCTCCATTTTGTGACGCATAAACACTAGAGTGATTGTTAACAACTCTCATAAAAGTACAAAAGTCGTCTCACACTTCAGTGTTTACACTAATTTCTTATCCTTTTCCAACAACGTTGTCATGGATTCGGGAATCTTAGGTCGGTTATAAATTGATAACTGACTAAACGTAGAAGAAAACCCAATCCACAATGACAAACATCATTGTCTTCAAATTCATGGTCACCGAACTATATTTGGATCCATATCAATATTGTCCTCAAATAGAACATGTCCAAGGAAATTGCGTTTCTTCAATTGAATTTTCTACTTGTCGGATCTAGCATAGTTACCGGTGTGCTACATGGTCTTCACCATCTCTGAATGTACCACGATGTTATCGATAAACACGACCATGAAGTATAACTTGGGCATGAATACCAATTTCATTGGGGTACATAAAATAAGCTAGAGAATCGTCAGGTCAAAGGACATGACAAAATACTCATACATCCTATATCTTGTAAAGAAGCGGTCTTCAAAATATCTTGTGGTCAAATCTTGTATTATCGGTATTCCGGATGACGATCGTTCTATTTAGCATCCGACAATCGACCAAGAGAATGTCAACGTAGGAAACGAATATTTGTTGTTAATGCTACAAGACCGAAAGTGGTCGGTAATCCACACACATTGTAAGGATTGATCCAATAAATCTTGCACTTGTAGCTTCAATTCGGCTAACTCATTTGATGGCATCCTATATAGCCTTCCAGGAATATGTATTATCCCTGGTACCAACTTCACACCTTTATCTGATGTACCAGTAACTTGCAACATAGTGAAGATATGATGCAATTGGTGCACGATTATCTGGGTTCTTTTTCCATCTCGGGAGTATTTCAGGATAATTGCTCATCTCAAAATGTCTATAATTGCTCCCCAATATAATCATCCAACTTAATTCCAAAATAACATACTAGCTCCAACAAGACAATACTACGAGAGAAGTTAAAATTTTCTTAACTCTCCATCCTAATCCTTGCCAAACCGACCGATATAACCATGTTCCACTTCAATTATCTCTCCATGATGCTCTTGTATATATGTTCGACTCATAATGAATGTAAGGATTCGAGGTCAAACAAAACAACAACATTAAAATGGTTGGTTAGGCACGATCGATGGTTATGGCCCTTCTTCTTGGATCTCTTCAAAGTATTGGTGCAATGAGCTTGTTCTTCCTTGGGTGTACATAAAATCATAATAAGTGCCCGAGCTTCTCACAGTCATTGCAGTTGTTGCCCCCAAAGGGCACGTACCAAGTGCTCTGAGTCATCTTGCTTTTCTTAATCGGAGTGACATAGGATTTCTTGCACCTAGGTTTTCATATTGTGACTCCTTCGTGATGGTCCATATTGAAAACTTGCAACTAACAAGGATAGACGATCAACGGGCATTGGAAATGTCTTTCTAAGCTAAGCCATCTTCAAAAGGGGTTCTTCTCGATTCTGGTGGCAACACAACTGTTGTTATCGTTATCTTTCATATGCGGGCAAGGAAGGTCTTCCCGCGACGAAATTCTAAACGGTATTCTCAGATCTTGATAGTGAGTCCTTTCTGAAACTAACCAACTCCTTAGCTTCAAAGTTCTCATACTTTAAGGCATAGCGAGTAATTAAATTGTCGAAGGCTTGTAGGTACCAAGTTATTTTGGCACAATGGTGAGAACACCATATTCCTACTAGTCCATCCAACGGTGGGCGGTATACTCGATCTTCAGTATTTCTCCAACCAAAGTAGGCCAAACTTGCTTTCCAAAGGTCAAATTACTTTTGGCTTCTCCGAGGCGTAAGGGGTTTGGTATCTATGAAATCTTTTGGGGTGTTGCAACCGATTACTTTTACTTTCATGGTGTCCACAACAACCCTATGTGATGTTGCGCAAAATGTTGCGTAACTCTCCCACGAGCTAGTTAAAGAACGGCTCTCCCGGTTAACGAGAGAGGGTGGTGGTAGCTCGCTGGTTTTCTTCTCTAACCGAATACAGGATCCGAGGCATCTCCACATGTCCATAGCGGGGATTACAAGTCGATGATTCCAATAGTGAATATGGATATTAAATTAGAGCTACACTAAATTTATTGAGAAGTCAACAAATAAAGGTAACCATAATTTAATCATCATATCATCATAGCACTAATACACAAAAAGGTGCATAGTGTATGCCTAAAGCACAAAACTTTCATGGGGCTCGTATCCTTCATCAAATCCATCGAGGTTGTAGTTCATTTAATGAAGTCAGGTGATTAATCCATTACTTCACTTCCAAAGGATCCGTTGTTGAAATAAAGTCTCATGAGAAGGATTAAGCTAATGATAAAGCTAAGATACATTTCTCAACCGGGATCACGTGAGAAACTTAACATCTAGCGCACATCTATGAAAAAACGAGGCATATCTACGAACGCCCAATGAAGCGTTTAACATGTTACCTCCATCATCGGCATCTTCTTCATGGTGCGTAAGGATAGTGTGCATTGAACAATGATAATACTCCTTTCTTTGTAGTTACATTGTATCTCATAAATCCTTTGCACACCTCCTAATTCTCATTGCCTCAACCGATCATTCGACATCTTATTTCCGAAGTCATGTGTCGAAATGGAAAGACATCATTCCTCGCTCTTCACTGCATTACCCTAAGCTAACCGCTAGGTTGGTCTCCTTATCGGCCATACTATCTAACCTTGGCTTTAGGTCCAACACTCCTCTTAGCACTATCATGGGGTACTGTAGGCTAGTCTTTCTAGGGGTCGAGCTAATCATTGACGTTGTAGATCCAACAACATTGCTTGAGTTGGGTTCTTCTTCTTCTCACAATCCATGGTGTCTCAATCATTCCGACCTCTTGTGCATAGCTTGCAACCCTCGAGCCGCTACTCTGTTTCATTTCGCATTCTCCAAGGCCGCACGCTTGTCGGTAATTACTTGTGAAGCACGCTGGTGACCTTCTCGCTTGTCCTCCCCCGGTATTCCTTTGCTCTCACTTTCTCCTCATTATCTACTACCATGGTATTCTTGTACCGATACTCCTTGCCATTGATGATCCAAAATGTGGCAAACTGTGGTACTCGTGATCTCATAAAAGCTACCATGCCTTCCATCCAAGTTGTACTATCCGACCGGATGCAATTAGCAACACTTTGGTCATCTCGGGGAATACCGATGTCGTTGTATCTGCCGAGGCTTGTCATTGAATTAGCTACTACTAGCTGTTGCTACAAGGGCCTTTTGTGAACAAGGGTTTGGTGATTTTTGTGAGAGTAAAACTATAAGTTGATCACTTTTATCAAAATGGGACGAGTACCTTAACGAGGGACGACGAGAGAAGAAAAGGAAAGAGAGGGAATGCATTTCCATTTTATTTATGTGAATGCATGAATGCGATAACCATTATAAACATGATGCATGAACGTAACTTACGCCCCTCATAGCATTAGGAAAGATTAGTTACTACTCGCTATAAGTGATGGCACCACCAACGTTCTCTCAAAAGAAAATAAGTCGCAACTAGTCGATCTACTGTGTTTTGTGTGGTTAGTGTACCCGACGCCTTCATTTCAAAGCCCACAATATATTTATGCAATGCATGAATTTAAATTGCATATACCGCTTCGTCAGGTCCACCCGACGCAAGCATCGCATACCTTAAGCGGAAAAACACATTTTACACCCGCACACCTGTGTACCCATACAAAAGTCTACATGGGGGCACCACCCGACCACCGGAGCTCTCAAAACATTTTATTTTTACCCCCTAGATCGGCGTTTGTCCGATCATGCTCTCACAACTCACATCTTTACCTTGGGCGTAGAGGCATTGAACATCATTTACCCGGGCGTAGAGGTATTTCGATCCATACATGACTACTCAAGTGAGTAGCCCATTATTAACCGGCCGCACGGCAACCAAACACAAACAACAAAATATGATGCGTAAAACCCATCCCAAGTTAGTAGGGCCACCGACTATCCTTAATTGGGCATAAAGGGTATGACCATGGCACTATTAATTTTGCAAATCTTTTACTCACACCATCAAAAAGATTTTGTTTCGCAAGATTTTCACAAAAAGATTAGTGGTTCATTTTAATTTAAACACCAGATCGGATTTTAAGTACTCGAACTAAGCTCGATGCCACCAGGATGTGAGCCGACCAATTTATAAGAAATCAGTATAATTCGCGAATTACCAAGCAATCGCAGATTTACACTTGAGTCCATATAAACCCGTATTCCGGAAATCTCCGAAAGTGATTTCAAACTCATCAACAAGACAACAAGGATCGTTGAGCTCAAAGAGTTCAAATCAAGCAGTGTCTTAAACCAAATTCAATTTATTATAATCGTAGTGCGATGTACACATTTGTTCCAAAAGTAGTTCGTAGTACGGAAGCAATAACTTTTGAAAATAAAATAGTTGTACAAGCGGAAGTAAAATAAGATAGTGCCAACATAGTGTCAACCCGGTAGTAGCACTAGACAGAAAAATGGAGATTGCCATGCCCTAGGCATTATTCTTCACCACAAAGAACATACAACCGGCTCGGATCATGCTAGACGGAATCACCTACAACATCGGGAATTAACCCGTGAGTACTCAATTGTACTCCGCGAGACTTACCCGTCTCGAAACCGTAAAATAAGGAAAAGACTCCAAAGGATTATGCTTGGCTTTATCTCGAGTCGGGTCGACTCACATTTAATTTCATAAAATAAGGTTGATTAGTGAGCCTACACATACTACTTGAATTCTTCCAAGTTAAAAGGTTATTTATTATATACATAACCATAGATCCTCAGTATAGTCAAGGTTAAAGACATATGCTCAAGAATATAAATAACAAAGATAAGTAACTTGATCAATATTTTAACAAAGAAGAAAGATGATAATATAACATATATTGTGATATTAAGACTACATTGCCGTGGAGGTATCCCGGTTCTCACTATCCGAGAGATGGCGATTCAATCGATTGCAAACCCACCGGGCGAATACCCCGACACACACCAAGTCTACTAGATCAAGGTAGACCCGACATTCCTCAAGATGTTACGGACGTAAAAGTCTCGATCTTGCCGGCTACCCCCTCCTTCTCGGTGCCAAGTGAGCGTGCAACGAGACCGACATCATCGTGCGCATCTTCTTGCACCCAATAAAAACCCTCCGCAACCAACGCCAAAGGAGGAGCGATAAAGCGAGCATGGCCGCCCCTAACATTCTTTTGTGAAGTTTCGGGCTCACGACCCCGCGGAGCCTACTATATGCCGTGCACGTTCAACTTCCGACCACAGCCCCGACAAAGTATGAGTCCTTAATCGATCAGGTGGAAAGGACCACAAACTCCACCCAATCTCACATGTTTTACTTTATCAGGTTCTCAGCAGCAGCTTGTTAGTCACCCATGTGACTAACCACAAACATCCTCTCAAGTGACCGGAATCACTATCTACTGCAATCACCATACTGAGCATTTATAACCTAGACCTCTAAATAGGATAGGGCATCAACTTCAACAAGGATATCTGTGCATCAACGGTTTCAACCACTTTCCTAAACTTAATGCATCAACATATATAAAGGACGCAATCAATTTAGTTAGAAAGCATAGGAAAGGGCAGCATGCACCGGGGCTTGCCTTCAGAAAGATGTTAGACGATGCCTTGGGCACTTCAGCAGCTTGACGACATGCCCTGCTTCCTCTGGAACTTCCTCTTGCTGTACTTCTAGATGTGTACTTCTCCTTCCTGCTGCTCCTTGATTTCCACGTGCTCTCCCTTTCGATCCAATATGAATGTGTATGCCAGGATAAATATTAAGGAATGCATGATTGACAAGGAATGGATGAATGCATTATGATGCATGACATTAGTAAGTGGATATCTCTTCTGTAGAAACACGATTATAACTACACAAGAAACCCTAATGATCTACATCAAGCAACACCCTAATTCACTAATCACTAGAAAATGGCAGCTAGACATGCTGTCACTAAAACAGTCACACATGGAGTTCTATAACTCCAAATGCAGCGAACGAATACTCGTTAGAAAGCTAACGAAATTTCCTACAAAACATTCCATATCACCCTGACCTGATTCTGTCATCCACAGCCTTGAAAACAGCAAAAACAGAGACTCTGTTTTCAGGCAACCTACAACTTACAAAGTCTACTATAAATCACTCAAGCATGTACTTCCTCTAGGACTTTTCCAGCACGCATACCAAGTCATCATCTATCAAATAAACTTACTGGTCAAGCCAAAAGATAAACTAATGCACATGAAATGATATTCCCTAAACAAACACTACACATGCACACTTTAAATATAAAAGCTAGAATTAAACTAGTTTACCAAAAAACACAACACTATCAAACTAGGCATACCAACAGGCCCTAAACATGCTAGTAACAACTAATAAAATTATTAGCACACATTACTCTAATGTAAACATATACTTCTAGGCTATTTTCTATGCAACATAATTATGATAAATACATAAACAACTCAGAAAATTCTACAAAAATTACCAGAGCATCCTACTGACATAACAAGGCTACCATAAAAAAATATCATAGCAAGATCATGCCTATACTGGCCCTACACAAAAATCACTAGGAGACAATAAATCTAGGCATGAAAATACTATGTACTAAGAAAAGTGTCGACAACAGATTTCTCGAGTATGACAAGCTACTAAAACCTATCAAAACCAAGCATGCCAAGTCTCACATTCAAAACCCTAGTAATTATTTTTCTATGAATTTCCTAAGTAAGCATGGTAAATAGCACATAAATCAAAAAATGGTATTTCCACCAAAGAACCTAGGGTCAAACATATTTTTCCCATGATATACATCACAAAAACATGAACATTTTGTACAGGCACCACTATTTTATCATGCACCAAAAGAAAGATACACATTTATCTATTTTCATGGCATTTACTAGCATAAATACAAATAAATATAAAAACTACAAGAATAAGGCATCTCATATTTTTCTATCAAAGATCGAGCATAACAAGCACAACAAAATTGGTCTCACTCAATTTGGAGCTAAAAATGACTAAGTTATGGAATTTACAAGCTATGCATGCAAATCAAAATAAAACAATAAAGGATATTTCGGCCGACGATGGGGCCCCCGCCGCTGACCGAAAAACAGGGGCGGCGCTGGACCGACGGGATCTTGCCGACGGTGGGCTTTTCCGCTAAGGCATGGGCATGGCCGGGTTCTCACGCCGAGGCGCACACGCCGGTGTGCTTGGTTGGCCCGGAGGAGCACCGGAAGGGCTCGCGGGCGTGCATGGCGACGGCGGCGTTGTACGGGCGGCGGGTGCGCCATTTTCGTGACGGCAAACTGGCAAGGCGAGCATGGGCGACGCGAGGTCAAGGCGGCGTAACCCTAACTTAATCGTGAGGGATTCGGCGGGCGGGAGGCGCGGGCGACGGCAGACGCCGGCCGGGCGGGCGTTGTAAACGTCGGCATGGCTCGGTGTTCCAAGAACCGGGATGTGCGGCTCGATTGGTGGGCGCCGTGGCATCAGGCAGAGATCGAGGCGGCTCGATGCGCACGCCGGGATGGACGGTGAGGCTCAGGGCTGCACCGGCCACGACGGTGGTGGTGCGGCCGCGCCCGGCGGGACGGCGGGCGGCGGAAACTCGCCGCTTTCACCGTGGATGCATGCCTCGGCTAGAGCTCCAGGTTGGTCATGGAGGTAGAGGGCGAGGTGGCGGAGCTTTGGGTGAGCTAGAGCGGGCCGTGGCGTGGTTGCGCGCCGCGGCGGCACGGGCGACAGCGGCGGCCATGGCGGCCGATTTTTTCCCGGGCGATGGCGGAAACGGGCGGCTAGGCCCTACCTTTGCTCGATTCGGGTTCCAGCTGGTCGACGGATGGTGCTCAAGGTGTCGAGGCTCCTGGCGGGTTTGACGAGCGTGGGACGGGTCGTGGTGGCGCTCGACGCCGACGGGCGGTGATGGTACGGCGGCGTTTGCTTTGTGCCGCTGGCTGGCTCGCGAGGAGGAGAAGGGAGGCGGGAGCGTGGAGTGGCGAGCAAGGGACGGGCCTCCCTTCACTAAGACGGCATGGCACGGCAGGGAAGGTAGAGGACGCGCAGCTCCACGCATCGCGCGTGGTCGGCGCGGTCACGACGGGCAACGGTGGCCGGGCCAGTTTGTCTCTTTCTCTTTTTTAACTAAAAACCCCAAATCCAAACTGTTTTGCCTTGTGCCTCGAGATA
The DNA here is from genome assembly GCA_015847255.1 of Hyparrhenia diplandra. NCBI lineage: Eukaryota > Viridiplantae > Streptophyta > Magnoliopsida > Poales > Poaceae > Hyparrhenia > Hyparrhenia diplandra. Next base: position 1,351,697 of record JADLZK010004716.1, read on the forward strand.
CGTGCCGATTCAGCCAAAACTCATATGGAATGAAATGTTCCTTACGAAATTCTGAGCAAAACATGTATACAAACTTTCTCCTAATTCGGTCTAGATTGAAACTACGATCGATCGAAGCTAAACTACTCCGATGGTCAAACAAACCCTAATTTCGTTCAAATCAAATCAAACAAATTTCGACTTTTTTCGAACACGATCCACCCACTTTCATGAAACGATCCTATAACACCTTTTGTTCTACACTAAATTACCCACACATTTCATGAAGAGTGCACACACATGCATAAACCCTAGCTAGGACTTTTAAGCAACACAAGACAAATCACTTTCAAAGTGAAACTAGGTCAAACCAAGTCAAACTATCATTATAAAACATAGTTAGAAAACATGAACAACATCAACCTTTTCTAAAACATCTTATAAATATAACTAAGAATAAATAAACATTAAACAACCAATTATGCAAGCATTTCATACATGAAATGATAAGGCAAAGCACCACATGCAATGATAAGCAAAACATGATATAAATGACAGATGCTTGCATGCTAATGATGCTTATGGTATGAAATGCATATGCTAATGACATGATTAACACCAGGGTGTTACACACATTTCTACCACGGGAGCTACTTTCACCTTGTGGACAATAGCATAGAGAAGCTTAAGTTCTGTCTCATTCACCCATCTAACCCCGTGTCTAGGAAACAATGCCAAGGACATCCAGCGATGAATGAATCTAAGTGATGGGTGCTGGATCTATGAGTGACGAGGCTTGAAGACACCGGCCTCATGAGCACCGGAAATGTCTTCCCAAAACTGATTTCTAACAAAGCCGGGCAATGCACTATCCACGCTCTAATGCACATTTGTAACTAAAGCCCAAGTGACTAGCTAGGTCCGCCCAAGTGATGTGATAAGAACGACCGAAAAGGCAGCAAGAAATCCCTAGCTTATCTTCTACCAAGGTGCATAAAAACTAGATTGTTAGGAGGCGAGAACCTTCCTCCTCGAGAGGGAGAAAATCTAGCCACCCGACTGCTTTCCAAATAGTATGAAATTCTTCGGCCCATACCCGTCGCCGAGAAGATTGGGGTCGATCCCGGGCGTGTGCTGGAACTCATGATCCTTGAGTAGGAGATATGCTTGCATCTCCCGGGCGCCCCTGATGTCGAGGTACGGAGCGTCGGCTTCGTCGATCGTCGGGGGAGCTTGAGCTTCCTCCCCGACGGGTGCAGCATCTTCTTGCATGGGGGAGCTCTCTTGTTCGGTGGAGTCGAAAGCGGAGCTTGTGCTTGTTTGTCTTGAGCTTTGCCTTGATGACCGCCTCAACCCGCTAAGCGCTTTTTCGACTTTCTTCATGGCTCCTGCAAAAACGCTTAAGCAAAATCTCGGGTGTGCAAGGGTTGATGAAAGTATGGACTTTCACACCCGTGATCTTGCTTGGCACAATATTTTTGGTGGAGAAAATGGAGTGTAGAGCAAAGTGGGAGAGAGTGTGAGAGTGAGAGTGAGTGAGAATGGATGGGGTGAGCTCACACCGGCTTCATGGCTTTTTATAGCCGAGCCAACACCTCGACGCGCCACTTGCAACGGATAGGAGCCGCTGGGAAAGGTGGGGGCCCGGGGCGAAGCAGCCTGTGGTGCGCCGCACCTGGGTGGGCGCGGGCGCACCCCGCCCGCCGCCGTTGGGCTTTGGCGGGCGCCAACGGTCACGAGAAGTTGGTGACCGTTGTTTGCCCCCCGGTTCGACCGTTTTTTCTCCCCTTCTTGATTTTCTCCAAAAATTTTCAAAAATTTGTTTTGTTTTTTTTTTAAAAAATACGTAAAAAATTATTTTTGAAGATATTTTCTTATATATTTTTATTAGAAGATATTTTTACTTATTTTTCATAAAGAATTTATTTTATTTATAAAACTTTTGTTTTCAAATATATATAAATAAACATATAGATTTATTTTATCAATAAATATTTTTGTTTTGATAAAATTTTGAAAATACATAAACACATATATATATTATTTTTTTTTCAAATGCCAATTTACCCGTTGGCAAAGGGACAGGTTATTTATAGTCAGCCCGCCGACTCTTTGCCTTATCGGCGGGAAGCATCCGCCTCCGGGGTTTTGAGTCGATCCTTCAATGCACCATACCGGCCTTTCGCCGCTTTGGGTTGAGTGCATTTTTTGTTGTACCCAATGAATGGGCACTTTACCGCCTTACTGCGACATGGAAGATGACGAAGCCTTTCCCCATGAATATGTCGCCTTGGCCGTGAAAAGGAATGGCCTCCCAAGAATGAGAGACACATCCTCTGTTGGGCCCATGTCCAGGATTACGAAATCCACGGGGATGTACTCCGTCTGTATCTTGATAAGCATGTCCTCGAGTATTCCCTTTGGCCGCCGTGTTGATTGATCTGCCATTTGGAGGACGAAGTTGGCAGGAGTGAGTGTACCTCCATGGATTCTATTGTAGGTGGCCTTGGACATCACGTTGATATCGGGCCCCGAGATCGCACGCGCCAACGAATGTGTGGGGGCCAATAGCACAATTGATGATTGGGCGTCCAGGGTCACCCTTCTTGGCAATGAACGGCGAGCTCATAGGGATCTTGTCATACTCGGAAGGTTGACTCAGCCTCAGAGATATCATGTTAACTGACTCATGCGGAGTCTTAGGTTGCCCTGGGATCCTGCCTGAGTCGTTAACTGGCACTTGAGCGAAAGCAATCCGAGCCAGCTGCGTCTCGATCATCTTGTTAAAGCTTAGCTGGTTCTTCATAGCTAATGTCAATCCTTCGAGCTTGTTATTTACCCCTTCAAGGATCTTGTCGGTTTGGCTCATCTTATTGGTGAGGTTTTCGTTGATTTTGGCTTGGCCAAGTACCGTGTCCTTACGTGAAGGTTGACCGAGTTGTGATTGAGTTGTATCCCCGGTTACCTTGGTAAGGTGGCCTGGACTGATTGTTTTGCCAGCCATTCCCCCGTTGGCGGTACCCGTTGCTGTTGTTGATAAAGGCGGTGTCTTCACGGGTCTCGGGGCAATTATTCCCCGAGTGGCGAAGCTCACCACAGGTCTCACACGTCATGTGTGAGTCCGTGGCATGGACTGGGCGCCTCATAGCTTCTTTTTTAGCGGCGCGCTCTCCCAGCCGCTTCAACAGGAGATCCATTTTTACGACAAGCATATCCGCCTCCTTCACGGTATGCATGCCTTTTTGTATTTTGGCCTGGGGGTTCGCCCTCCCCGCTACGGTTTGCCACCATCTTGTCAATGAGGGCTGTTGCCTCATCGATGGTGAGCGATAGAAAGGCGCCACCAGAAGCGGCGTCTAGGTGCCCCTTCGATATGGCCGTGAGACCGTTGTAGAAGTTCTGGAGCACCAGCCAATTCTCCATCCCGTGGTGCGGGCATGCTTGAATATATTCCTGCTGACCTCTCCCATGCCTCCGAAATGGGTTCCATTGCATTTTGCTGGAAATTGGCGATCCTTCCCCGCAGGGCATTGGTTTTGCCCATGGGGAAGAACTTAGCCAGGAATGCCGTGGAACACTTGGTCCACGTGTTGACAGCTTCCTTGTCCTTATAGAACCACTGCTTCGCCTTCCCCACAAGGGAGAAGGGAAACAGACGGAGCCTGATAACGTCGGCTTCGACGTCCTTGATGACAATTATCGCACAGCTCAAGGAAGTGTTGGAGATGAGCGTTATGCCTCCGCCAGGCAAATCCACGTAATGGACTGGCCTCGCACCATGGTGATTAGCCCGCACGGAGCTCAAAGTTCTTATCCGCCACATTGACCACCGGCCCACGTGGGCACGTTGGTGTTGACGGTCACTAACAACGCATTTTTAACGCCAACATCCTACCATAAAGGGGTGAAACCATACATTATCATACTCATATACATTTATCACTAATAAATTCCACTTGTAGTGTCTTGTATTTTATTTTGCGAGTTATAATAAAAAGCAAGTGGAAAAATCGACCAAAGTACGCCATCCGAAAGCGCATAATTGCAAAACTCAAGCCCAAGAGCAAATCGACCCAAAACATCAAATGCGGGCCGAGCAAAGCCCGCCCACAACTTTTCAGGATGGGAGACAACACCACCGGCCCGGGGGCGGCCGAGCCTGTGGGGGTGCGCGCAAGACCGCCTAGTGCGGCCGCACCCTCCCTCGAGGCTGCTTTGCCCAGCCTCGGGGGGCGGGCGGTTCGTGCACCTTCCAAACGGGGTTTCCGCCCTTAGTTGGTCGGTTTGCGCACATTAGGAAGGTTTACCAGTCGGTTTTGGTGTAATTTAGCACTTAGGCCCCTCCTCCAAGTGTATAAGTAGGCCCCCTCTCTCCCTCTCTCAACACACACCATTTGGAGCCTCCTCACTTTCTACTCTTCTTCTCCTCTCCTCTCTACTTCTCCACTTCTCTAGTTCTTTTAGTCTTTAGTAGTATTTGGAGCAAGGCTAAGCTTCATTGGAGAGCTTGTACTTGGGAGAAGGAATATTCTGAGATGAATACATTTATGGTTTATCCTCAAGTCTTGATCTCATATGCTTGTGCAATAGAGCTAGAGTATTTACATGTTATATTCTTGACATGTTGTTCTCGACACAATCATGATAAAAGAACTAGACTATAGTTCCTATGTCGTGGTTAGTCGTATAGAACTTAGGGCCTAAACCATTCGTGCCATGTATTTGAGTAGAGTAAGAGTTGTCCGAGGTGGCGGTTTGTTGTGTCCTTCGGGCTTGCTCGTGTCCTATTCCGGTCCATCCGTAGGGTGGGGGCCATGGGGGACATGAGTAGTGTCCTAGTATGCGGACGTGGTGTCCGGATGCCGTGTATCCTTCGGATATGAGTGCATGCCACGGTTGAGGGGGTAGGCGCTTGGTCGTAACAAGCCTTTGACCGTCCCTTGAAATCCCCCACGTTCGGTGTGTGCCGTAGGAGTTCGTAAATGCCTTCCTTTAGGGGCGGATGCTCCGGGAGGTCTCCCCCGTCCATCTCACTCTCAGACCCTAAAACTCTAGTCATCTATGTTTACATGATTATTAACTTGTTCTTTGCACAACTACTTTAGAATGCCTGCTCCACTTAGGAATATTCTTTATTCTTTATTTTTCTTTTATCCTTGAGGTTGGCCCAAGTGTGTGTCACACTATCTTAAACTATCATGACTTACCCCCGTATTGAGTATTGGTCAATCGCATAGACATGTCGTCTTGTTCATGCCCCCTCGCTAGAGTCCTACACCATGCCTTCCTTTGGGAAAATATAAATAACGATACCCTGAATATCTCGGGTGAAATGCTACAACGGTATTTCGCGGCGCTTTGCGGACTTGTTCTCAGTAAATGCTACAGAATACCACCGACATCCCGTGGCGATGGTAGCCGGAATGTAACAATTCCCGGCAAAGTCGTTGTGGGAAGTCAACTTTGTGGTTCCAGTGCTTTTGCCTTTTTTGGCACTTGCGCTTAGAAACGCAACAGCTTGGCGGCTGAATGGAGAAATGAAACTTTGCGACTTTTTGGGCCATAGCTTGCGTACGGTTGGTGCGTGGATGTCGGCTTCGATTGTCGGGTTCCGGCAGAAGAAGATGAAGATGATGAAGTAGTACGGGACCTGTTCTTCCTTAGGAGTGCCTCGGGGTTCTCGGCGAAGTTTGCGGGCAAATGGAAACCCGACATACACTATCCTCGTTTTCATCCACAATGGGAGAAAACATAAAAGATTAGCCTGTATGAGTAAGTGGTAGCCACGCGACAAAGTTCATATTCATAGCCGCCTAGTGATCTCTCATGACAAATGCCTTCCCGGCAACGGCGCTAGAAATGCTTGTTGCATTTCTTAAGCGCAATCAATTGAAAACAGGTTTAGAACCCGTCCCCAACGGCGACGCTCAGAAATGCGCCGTTGACATCCCCAAGTGGAACCACCGTGTCGGTGATAAGACCGGGAACATCAACGGGATAGATCTTGTCATATTAGATATTTATCCGCAAGCGCACGGATCTATCATTGTAGCATTTCACCCGGAAGTATTCAGGGTATTGTTATTTATATTTTCCCAAAGGAAGGCTTTGCACAAGAGGCTAGCATGACATTTGAATAGAGGAACATGTGTTTGCTTAGACCAACTCATTCATAACGAGGGGTAAGCAATAACGGTTTTAAGATAGTGTGACACACACATAGGAAATCCACCTTGAAAGGATAAAGGAAAATAGAGAAAGAATGAATGAATATCCTAATGGAGTAGTCTAATGTATCTAGTCATGACCATTACAAATGAATAGTTAGGATCATATGCAACACGATAATAAGAATGGTTAGGTCTAGGATAACAGGGAGACTTCCCGGTACCATCCGGCCCAATGGAAAGCATTTACGAACTCCTACACAACTATGCTAACGTGGGGGGATTACGAAGGACGGACTAGGCTGTCACAACCCTGCCGCCTACCCCCTCGTTCGTTGCATGCCGTCATATCCGAAGGTGTCGTAATACCCGAGCACCACGCCCGTGCATTAGAGCACTACTCAAGTCCCCTGGGATCCCCACCCTACGGATGGGACGGACTAAGACAAGAGCAAACCCAAGGAACGATTTAACTGTTATCCCACCTCTAATCATGTTAAGCATACGATGATCGATGAAGAACGAATATGAACATGTCAAGATCATGATACACAAACTATATACTAGTTCATATACCAACACAAGAACATGAACAAAACTATACTCTAATTCATAAGTTAGATCATAGACATAGAAATAAGACTTGCAAGTAGAAAGAGGCTCCATTGAGATATATTACCAAGGCACTCTTCCTAGGAGACAAGCCCTCCTTGTAGCTTCTCTACTCCACTTCTAGCCAAAGATGAAGAAGAAGAAGAAGAAGAAAGTGGTAGAGAGAGAGGTGGTGATGTTTGTAGGTAGACTCAAGTGTGGTGTGTGTGAGAGAGAGGAGGGAGGGGGCTATTTTATATACATGAGAGAGGGGCCTAAATGCTAAAACTACCTAAACCGACCTTGAATACACGCCCAAGTGCAAAGTGAACCGGCCAGCGCACCCCGAACTGTAACACCCTAAATTTGCATTGTTTTTAAAATAATTAAATTTGATTTAGTTATGCATTTATGTGTGCATCCAAACAATAGAAAATAATATTTTTGGTGAATTAAAATCAAATATAAGTTTATTACATGTTGATGCATACATCTTTGCTGCATTTATTTTATGTGATGAGTGGATTTTATTCAAACTTGAAACCAATTCAAATTCCATTTTGGAAATTGGTTTGCAAATCCTAGAAAATTAAAATGAAAATCCTATTCTTTTCCTCTCTACTCCTTTCTCTATTTTTCGGCCTTGTTGGCCCAACTCATTTGGGCCGGCCCAACTTGGCCAGCAACCGCCGCCGCCACGGCTTTGCCATCTTTTACATCGACGAGCCGGGCCCACCTGCCGGCGCCCTTCCTTCCCTTCCCTCGTTTCGCCTCCATAACGCACCGCGCCCGCGCGCTAGCGGAACCGTCGCCCCGCGCCCACGATCTCCCAACGTGGGAGCCGCCCCCGCGCCTCGGCCTTGAAGAAGGAGCCGCGGCCGCTTTACTCGCCCGCTTCCGTCCACTCCTCCTCGCTCCATTCGCCCTCGCATTCACGCGAGAAACCGCGACAGCGGAAGACGCTACGCCCGTTCGTCGCCCGGAGCCACCGCGTTGGACGCCCGCCGCCCACCGCACCTCCATCCGATTGCGTGTCCACGCTTCACCACTCAACGCGAATCTCCCCACGTTTCGGGCCGGGAATTCCTCTCTCACGCGGTCGCCGCCCTCACTCGTAGGAGCATGACGTCTCGACGCCCGCACGCCGTTCACCGGAGCCCGACGCCCTCGTTGTTTTTTCGCCAAATTGAAGTCGCGGTGAGCTTCGCATCGTTCCCCCTCGCTCCTTCGGTATATTCGGTTTATCAAAGTTCGTCCGTTTGGGACTGTTTGCGCGGCGCCGTAGTGCTTTCGACCGCCGCCATGGCCATGGTGATATGCCCGCCGGCCGGTCCCGACCCACGCTATGGCCCCTAGTAGCGTTCGCTTTTGACCTCCTTTCGCTCCGGTGCTCTCGATTGCGAGAACCGCGTGGCCCGTGGGCCGTTTCCCCGCCAAGACGCCGATGTGCTCGCCGTGGCCACGCGGCGGCGCCCGTCGTCGATTCGGCTCGGTGGCACGGGACCCCTCTCCTCCTCCCAACTTTCATCGGCCGTCACCTTCCAATCCAACGGCGCAGTCGTTAAGATACCCCCTTCGCGGGTCATCTTCATAAAGAGCCCCTCCGTTTCCACGGAAATCGCGATCTAGTCCCCACGGCCGAATTCCATTTCTGAAATTTCCATTTTATTTTATTTCAAAATCGTTTTGGTCTAATTACGAACCGCTGAATTCAAATGCTTATAAAATGCTCATTTTAACTCCAAATCGAATTGTTCAACTTGCGTTAGATTCAGTAGCGAAATACTCTACGTGTTAGTCGTACTGTACAGTAGGGTTTCATCTGTTAAATTTTGAGTTTAAGTTTAGTATTCATTCACGTTTAGGAAACCTTGTTTTCATCATAGTTTGCACGTTATAAATCCGTTTGCCCGTGATTTTCGGCGTCTACGTGTTCGTAGCGAGACGTAGGATCTGTTTACAAACTTTTTATTTTGTTTCCACGCTGTTGATGTACTGTTCTAACTATAGTTATGTTTGTCTTGTATGTTTGTACTTGGATTGCGTGTTGTTGCCTTGTTGGTCGAGTCCGGGCGGTGAGGAGTACGTTGGTGGTCAGGAGTACTTCGAGGAGCAGCGGGACCAGCAAGAGTTCACCGACCAAGGCAAGTATAGCATGGACCCTCCTTGATGTCCTATTTATTATTAAACACCTAAAACATGATGCATGTGTCTAATCCTCGTTACCCCTAAGGACATCCTAGAATTTTGCTACTTATTCCTTGCTACCTATGGTTACCTCGCATATGGGTAGATTGCTAGTGCTCAACCTTAATGAACATGATCTTATTGATGACTATGGTTATGTTAAAGATGATGAAGAATGGTAATGAGAACTGAACTATAGGGCAAGGGAGTGATGTTGCTCTTAGCCCTCCTTAAGGACTTATCCGTAGGGCAAAAGCTGGGATTTATCATTACAACCGTGAGGGCTACATGGCTCACGGTTTTAGCTCAAAGTATCCGGGATCTTGTCTAGCTTGTTAGAGGTTACTGAATAAGGCGTCAAGGGCCTTGACACTTTGGGTATAGTAATGCTTACGTTCATATGTGTATAGCCATGAGGGAGTGTGCCATGTGAAAGAGGGTTCTCTATATACGCTGCCGAGGAAACCTAGCGGCCCTAACTTGTTAGATCGGAACTGTGAAAGGCTTCATAGTGAACCCCGCCAACCTACCTCGGTAGTGGGTTAAGAGGCCGATCACCTCGGGCAAAAGGGCAATTCACGGCTCACGGTGAAAGTGTACACCTCTGCTTGCAGAGTTTGATCAAACCGATATATCGGCCCGTGCTCACGGTCATGAGCGGCCCGGGAAAACTCACGAGAATAGTTGATACTATGGAGATGGACATGATGATGAGACATGGAATCAAGATGATGATGATGGACTATGATGAGAAGGATATAACAATAATGATCATGAGGGAATGGGTAGCTTAAGCATAACTTGCTATACTATAAATGCTAAAACTTGACCTACTAAAATGCTAAACGATGAAGCCGTTGTCGACCCTTTTGAGCTTCATAAACCATGTTATACTTGTTGAGTACGTTGAGTACTCACCCTTGCTTTACTTTCTATTTTGGGAAAACCTTGGAATGCGGAACAGGATGTTGGAGGATATCGGGGACTACCGGGAGGACTTCTAGGCTTGAGTTCACCGGTTGACGCCCCACGTGATGGAGCCCCCGCTAGCGAGTGATAGCTATCTTATGTTATTGTTGTGTCCGGACTATGATCTTTGTGTAAGACTAAGTTTATCTTTATTGTTCGTTATGTAATATGCATGGTGAAGATACTATTTCTTGTAATTTGTCGACTTATGTGTGTGACGGTTCCCCTCGGGCACACATGAGATTAATGCATCCCATTTTATCCTTAAAATCGGGTGTGACACGAACCGCCCTCCTCGGCATTGAATGGACCGCCTCACCAAAGCCGGGCCCGAACCGCCTTTGGAGAGGTGCGGGCGCACCTTGGGGGTGCGGCCACACCCTCCCTGGGCTCGCCTTGGGCGGGGCCTTGGCGGGCCAGCGTCAATCCTCCCGAGAAGTTGTGTCATGGGCTTTGCTCGGTCCTGTTTGTCTGTTTTTGGCCCATTTCCATCCCGGGCTTGGTATTCTTCCAAAGTGCGCATTCCAGGATGGCGTATTTCTTGGTCGTATTTCCACCGTATTTATATAAAATCCTACAAAATGTATTTTGAACACTACAAGTGGAAATATGTGAGTAATAAATGTATATGAGCATGATCAAGTCTAGTTTTACTCCCTTTTTGGTCGAATGTTGACGTTTTAATTCCGTAGTTGATTACCGTCAACACACACTACCCCGAATATAGGGTGCAATCGCAGATAAACGTTGTATAAACACTACGTTTACACATTGCTTATCACCCATGTAGTGATCATCCACATGAGCGCTATACGACTCCATGCTTGAATATAAAGACAAACTCACTAAACTAAATATATAATCATAATAAGCTTGGAAACATATAACTAAGAACATAATAATTGAATAGAGCAAAGTCATAACAATTGTATTCCAACTCAATATTTATAGATTGGATACAAGAGCGAAGCCACAGGACGCTCGGTTCCTGCTACTCCTTGACGATCAGGAATCCAAGGCAAGCTTGGCCTCCTTCTACTTCTAAACTAGGTAGCTAATGCTCTAATTATGAGGGACTAGGGTTTGGGTCTAGACTAGAGGTCTTGATGATGGACTTGAGGTATGAATAATAATGAGAATAATGACCAGCCAGGGGCAGGGGGCCTGCTTATATAGCCCTGGGGGATGAACCATAGCCCTTGGATCAAACCGACCTTAATTTGTGGACTAGATTACTCCTCAATGGCGGTTACAACCGACCTAGGAAGCTGAGGCCGACAGGTGGGACCCACCTGGCGGGCGCCAGGAAGGTTCCTGGCGGCCGCCAGGGCCTGGACTCTTCTGGAGTTCTCCTTCCTGGTGTTGCCTTCTGGTGTCTTCTAGAATCTTTTAGTCCACTTTTTGGATTGAGTTTCGTCACGGTTAAGTCTTTTCATCGTATGGGGTGCAAACTCTTGGGCTTTTGTCTAGTTTTATCTGTTAAGTCCCTGCAAAGATATAAAATACCAAAACTCGTGGAAATATGTCGGTGAAGCCCCTAGTCTATGTTGGTATTCATTTTAAAGCTCTTTTTTTCATGTTTAGATGACTAGTTATTTCATGCTATAAGATATACCAACAAGCTCACCCAAGCTTACCTCTTGCTAGTCCCTAGCAAGACTAACTTCTAAGATATTGTTGGATCGGGGAGTTCGCAACGCTTTCATGCCTCCACAGTACACATGCTTTCAAACAAAATTTCTCTCTAGATAAGAATAAACTTCTCCAACCTTCAACTTACCCATATTACCTTTTACCTTGGGGCTTATAGCCTTTTCTTAAGTCTTGGGTAATTGAAAGATAGAACAGTCAAGTCAAGCACTGTGTCTCAAACCCTTTTGTTCAACTGTCCTTCTGGAGTTTTTTGCAAGTTTTCAAAATAAAACTCAAAGTTCCTTCAGTATGACCCTCTCTAATCTCTCATTTGTGGTATTTGTGGATCCTCACTAAGGCAACAAGGTTGTTTTGCCTTTCTCTCATAATATGTGGTATTTTTGGCTAAGGCAAGAGGGACACTATGCCTTCTTCTCTCTCACCCTATATCTAAGGCTTATATCTGGAGCTTCATAGGTGGGAGAAAACTAAATCTACTTACTAAGTATATATCGTAAGTTCAGTCAATGGATCCAAAGTCACGAGTCACACTGATCAGGTGGTGCATGTGTATGGTGTGGTGGAAAGAATATGGTGGTAGGTGTATGAAGTGGATGCAATGAAGTGTATAATGGATAAGGGTATAGAATAGATGTGGGAAGGAGCCTAATTCCATTTTCCTCCTTGAACTATCTTCTCTGTTTGGATATAATTTGAGAGCATCCGGGTTGTATCCTTTTTCTCTTTCTTTTTCTTCTCTCTTTTTTTTTTCATTTGGAGAGGCGGGCATCTAAGTACCCATTGTTTTCAGCGGACACTTGTCCATTTTTTTAACTCTCCTTTATTCTTTCTCTCTTTTTTTTCCAATACAACCCAAATCTCTTTTGTAACAACTTTGGAGAGATAGACAAGAGTAGTGGAGCTTTACAGGAATTGGCTGAGTGGATATATATAGGGAATATTTTTGGTTGCTCTCTCCCAGGGTAGGAGTAGAACATTTTTGGTGGCCATATATGGCGAGTCTATGGTGGATGTATGGTGGATGCGTACTCCCAGGGTGGCAGTAGCATAAATGCAAGCGGAGTAGAGTGGAGTGTGGTGAAATGAGGTGAATGGAGTGCATATGATCAGCATGACAACTTTCTAGGGGTCGGCATGAGATTGATCAAACTCAATGCAAAGCAAGCGACCTATATATCTCAAAAGGTTTTCCTAATCTACAAAGCATGTATGTATGGTTGTGGTAGGAGTTTCAACACTCTGGCATCTTGGAACTTATCATGTGAAATTTTGATTTTCAAAAATAAATCTCAGAAATCTAGTATCACTAGGAGTAAGATAAATGCAGACTCGGACTTTCATATATCATATTCGTCAATTACCTAGACTTTAGAGCAAGCATTTGCAACCCATAGGTTTTCGGGTTTAGAGTAAATCTCAAGTCAAAGCGGTTATGCATTTAAGGCTCAAGAGAAATTAAGCTTGAAAGCTAGGCACTGAAAAAGGAATTACGACGGAGACAACTATTCATCATCTCCATGTTGTCAAATTTTAGGATTCATTTTAGTTGAGCAAAAGCAAACATGTGGCTTTTCAAGCTTGATCATTTATTCTCACACTCTAGCAAAGACTCTTTTAAAACGCTAAACTTTATAAAACTAGACTCTATAGCAAACTCTAAGCAAACTTTCAGACAAACCAAATATTTAACTAATAATAATATATAGTAGAGATACTTATCGGGATAAATGGGGGTGCTCTCCCCAAAAATTTGGATTGAAGTGTAGGGTTGATGATGATGTGGAAGTTGAGGTAGATGGCAGTGGTGCTGTCCATTATGTCTCTCTCCCTTGAAATCTGCTGAACTCAAATAGACAAACAAAGCTAGTGGAACTTGATTAAGCGTTAGGGGTTAGCCACATTGCCACGAGGTTCTTCTAGATCAGCGGCATTAAATATTTTTGGATTTTTTTTTTTTCTTTCTATGCAAGAAAAGATAAAGAACTCATGGATGCATCTTTATTTTATTTTTATGCCACCACAAGTAAATATCCCTATGGGTGTTAGACCTCGGGTCTACTCACATGGGGATTAAAGGTTTTTTTTTTTCAAAACAAAGCACAAACTATTTTTGTTGTTTTCAAAGGTATAAGGATGATATGCAGATGCAATAAGATAAATATGCGAAAAGGAAATATGCAATGCAAAGTGCAAGGAATTAAATATGGATAACTACCGAGTTACCTTTCGGCGAGGGTTCGGCGATTAGAGTCCTCCGAACAGGACCTGTTGTTCTGTTCATTCCTCCCATGGTACATTAGTTGTCACATTGGGTGGCACTGATGACTCGATGATATTTTGGGAGATGTCTTCTTTTTTCCTCCACCTTTGCTTGGCCGGGTGGGCTCTTCTTTGGAGTGGATGGTTCTTCTGTCTTCTCTATGGAAGGCTTGCGTGTAGGGGTATTTCCTCTTTGTTCTTTAATTCTTCTCTAGCTTCCCTTATCACGGAGCAAACTTGTTGATCTCTTTTCAGCCAAGTACTCATTGCGTGCTTTCTCATATTCTTCCCATGATTCTCCTCCTTCTTCCAAGAACTCACTACGTGAAAGGAACTGTCTTTCTGGTGAAAGTCGAGCAAGTTTCTCCTTGGTGTATGCCGAGTCTTCTTTCACTTTCTTATCTAATTCTTTCATGGCTTCTCGATGTACCCTAAGATAATGTCCCATTATTGAGTCTTACGGTGCGTTCTTGTCAATTATATCCTTAGGTATCTCTTCCTCTTCTTGAGGATTCTTGATCCATTGCTTCTTTTGGCGGCGGCGAGGTGACCGCACTTCCTAGGTTTCTCATAATCATTGTAACTATTAAAGCACACTCTTACCTTTTCTGTAGGGAACTGAAAGTGGATCTCTCCGGTGCGGATGTAGATGATAGCGCGCGTGGTGTTGAGGAAAGGTCTCCCCAGCACGATCGGTGGATCTAGGTCGTCCCCCATGTCCATGACTAGGAAGTCGGTGAGGACATAGTGCTCGTTGATTTTTACTGGTACGTCTTTGGCAATCCCCTCCGGGAATCGGAATGATTGGTCCGCCATCTGCAGCTGCACATATGTTGGGTACAAAGGCATTTTACCATAAATATTTTCATACGTTACCTTTGCCATGAGATTGATGCTGGATCCCGTGTCGCAGAATGTGTTGTAGAAGTTTAATTGGTTGATAGAGCAATGAATGGTCGGGGTCCCTGGTTCATCTTGTTTACGTAGCATTGGAGATCTAAGTAGATAGTCGTTCTCAGAGCGTACCTGGTTGATCATCATTACCTTTGTAGGCTGAGCCTTTTTGTTCTTGTTCTGCTTCTTCTTCTTCTTGCCTCTTGCCCTCTCTTTGATGGTTGGTGTGTATACTTCAGGGTATGGTAGAGGTAAAGGTGGCGTAGGGAGAGCTAAGGTCTTATTCTTGCAGCTGAATCTCTCCCTTTGGTTGTTGACGGTTGTTGACGATTTTTGCGGTGTCGGCATAGATGATGGCCTTGGTGGTGGCGAGGAAAGGTCGTCCCAAAATGATCGGGGCGTTCTTACCTTTACCAGTATCAAGAACCACAAAGTCGGTGGCCACATAGAGCTTACCAACGTTCAAAGCGGGGCGTCTTCCGGGGATGCCCTCGGGGTAGCATAGTGACCGGGTGCGCAAGCCGCAAGCACATGGTTGTGTATAACAAATCTGAACCATGAATTTGTTCATAGATTACCTTAGGCATAATGTTGACGCTTGAGCCGAAGTCACAAAGTGCATTGTCGAAGGTGTGGGGTCCGATCTTGATGGTAATGAATGGTCTCCCCGGATCTCCTTTCTTGGCGGGCATGCCCCAGTCAGTCCATTTCGGGCCTTCTTTTGCGTCCCTAGTTTGTATACCTGCATAGAGGACATCGACAAGGTTTTCTTGATTCTAATTCTTAAGGCCGGCCCGGAATCTTACCAGGTGGTTAGTGGAAAGTATAGCCAACCGAGATCTGAGACTCTATCATCTTATTAAAGCTATGCTGATTTTTAATGGTAGAAGAAAAGCTATCCATTCTATTGTTTATAGTTTCTAGTATTTTATCATTGGAAGCTATCTTACGAGACAGATTCTCCATAGTTTTACCTTGGTTTAAAACAAGGTCTCTCAAGGAAGGCTGATTGAAATTATTATTGAAATTATTACCTTGATAGTTACCTTGGTAGTTACCTTGGTAGTTGGGCCTCTGTTGGTTCCAACCTTGATGTTGAGAACGGTAGTTGTTGTTGTTATTGATGAAGTTCACATCCTCCGCAATCTCTGGGCAGTTCTTGCCAGTGTGGCCTGTGTTGCCACATTCTTCACATGTCATGCGAGTATCGAGAATTTGCATGACTTCCTTTGGTTGAGGATCTCTATCCTCTAGCTTCTTCATTATAAGGTCCATCTTGGCAGACAGCATGTCTACCTCCTTCAGCTGGTGCATTCCTCTCTTGCGGGGTGGTTGACGGTCTTCGTTCCAACTCTGGTTGGAAGCTCTGTAGCTTTGGTCGGTGTAAAGTGATGTGAAAGCTCCTCATTTCTTTGCATCCATCGTCTCACGAGCGCTAGGAATGAGCCCGTGGTAGAAGGTCTGCAAGAGCAGCCTTTGTTCCATCCCATGATGTGGACATTCCGAGATATATTCTTGGAAGCGCTCCCACGCTTAGGGGACGGATTCATCGTGTTCTTTGTTGGAAATTGGTTAATCTTCCCTCTCAAGGCATTCGTCTTGCCTATAGGGGAAGAACTTGGCGAGGAAGGCAGTAGAGCAAAGTGACCAGGTAGTGTTCTTGTCTTTTGAAGCATAGAACCTTTGTTTCGCCTTTCCCAAGAGTGAGAATGGAAAGAGGCGTAGCGGGGATGGCGCCCCTTGGTACATCTTTGATGGTGAAAGTGCTGCAAATCTCCGGGAAGTGTTGGAGATGAGCACTAGCATCTTCATGTGCCTTTCCGAGAAGCTGGCTAGCTTGTACCATGTTGATGAGCCCAGGCTTGAGCTCTCAAAGCGCGTGGTCCCCAATTGCAACCTCGGACCCGTGCGAACATTGGCCATAGTTGGGCGAGAACTCTCGCAAGTTGTCTTGTCGCCCATGGCTTCAAATGTTGGCGATAAGCTTTTGCCCGATCCGATTAACGTCACGAATCGGAAGGTCTTGTTTGTTTATGCGAGTTTAGCTCTTTTTCGATTAATGCTTCGGATTGTCAATAAAGTTTTGGGACGGTTACTCCTATTCATACATTTACCCAAAGATAAGATCAAAAACAAGTAGCCAACAAGGGTAAGCCTTTGTTTGAGTATGTGATAATGGGTCCTCAATACATTATGTGATGCAAGTGATCTCTCTCTTATTCATGTGTGTGTTTAGGTTTGGCTAGCACCCTTCCCTTCAACAACGGCGCCCGAGAAATGCTTGTTGACATCTCATAGCACGATCACAAAAGGATGAGTTAAGACCCAACCTCAGGACGGCGCTAGAAATGCATAAATGATATCTATCTAATAAGTCAGCCTGGATGTGGAGTTAATCTCACATTCCAGCAAAAGTTAGTTGAGGTCAATGAAAGAGTTAGGCGGAATTAGTTATGGTATGTATGCCCTGCAACACTATCCATAGTGGAGTTAATCTCACTAGGATATGAGCAAAAGTTATACCACACATCTCTAGGCATCACCTACGTACTAGTCTGTCACCCTAGCAGCAATGCTCTAGGAAATGCGTATTTGGTATTCTTGGAATATGCCACTTGAACTCTATATAATCTATAAACTGGGTATCTGCAAGCGCACAGATAGAAATACCAATTGTAGCACTTCACCAGGAGTCTATCCAGGTATCGTATTTATATTTTACCACGAGGGAAGGGGTAGGCTACGGAATAGGAAAGAGAGGGTTGGTGTATTAATGATTGAGTGCATCACCTTGCAGTATGATAATGTAGAGTAAACCATATGCATCGAACAATACTCAAAACAGGATAAGTCACATAATAAAGATAATAATAATAATAATGATAATGGTAAATGCTCAAGTCTAAGACCATAGTATGCCACTAGTATCATAATCGGCTGTTAACATGGTATAATAAAGATCAAGATGGAACATTCCTAAGTCATTCATAATCATATGTCAATGAATACTACGATTAGTGCAGTACACCTAGCTATCATGGCAAGGTTGCAAATATATCTACACATGGTGAACATTACTAAGGAAGATCGGGAACATAGCAAGTCTACCATAGTAATAAAGCTCAACTAGTCCTACATTCGGGGGGTGGAATATAAAAGACTCAATGTGGTCACACCCACGATCTACCATACTACCCGGAATATAGGGTGCAATCGCAAATAAACGTTGTATAAACACCACGTTTACACATTGCTTATCACCCATGTAGTGATCATCCACATGAGCGCTATACGACTCCATGCTTGAATATAAAGACAAACTCACTAAACTAAATATATAATCATAATAAGCATGGAAACATATAACTAAGAACATAATAATTGAATAGAGCAAAGTCATAACAATTGTATTCCAACTCAATACTTACAGATTGGATACAAGAGCGAAGCCACGGGGCCTTCGGTTCACGCTACTCCTTGACGATCGGGAATCCAAGGCAAGCTTGGCCTCCTTCTACTTCTAAACTAGGTAGCTAATGCTCTAATTATGAGGGACTAGGGTTTGGGTCTAGACTAGAGGTCTTGATGATGGACTTGAGGTATGAATAATAATGAGAATAATGACCCGGCCCGGGGGGGGCCGCTTATATAGCCCAGGGGATGAACCATAGCCCTTGGATCAAACTGACCTTAATTTGTGGACTAGATTACTCCTCAATGGCGGTTCTGGCCGACCTAGGAAGCTGAGGCCGACAGGTGGGACCACACTGGCGGGAAAGGTTCTGGTGGTACGCCGGGGGGCCTGGACTCTTACGAGTTCTCCTTCCCGGTGTTGCCTTACGGTGTCTTCTAGAATCTTTTAGTCCACTTTTTTTGGATTGAGTTTCGTCACGGTTAAGTCTTTTTCATTGTATGGGGTGCAAACTCTTGGGCTTTTGTATGCGGTTTTATGTTAAGTCCCCTGCAAAGATATAAAATACCAAAACTCATGGAAATATGTCAGTGAAGCCCCTAGTCTATGTTCATATTCATTTTAAAGCTCTTTTTTCACGTTTAGATGACTAGTTATTTCATGCTATAAGATATACCAACATCAGGTAAATAGAAAACTTGTGCGACATGAAGCAACGGCCCAAGGGTCATCTCGGTGGCCTACATCACCGAGGTTAACGGTTGTCAACCCGATCTCGTTCAGTTGGTGTTCTTTCATCCAACGACATTTGAACACTGACCACCGCACTTCCATTCCGTAGTCAAGTTCCCATATTTCTTCAATGATGCCAAAGTAATTGATCTTTCAGTTCTTTTCGTTGACAGCTTTTATTCGAACCCCGCTGTTTTGGTTCACACATTTACTATCCTTCGCATAGGTATAGTATGTGTACCCATTGATGTCATATGCTTGCCACGTTGTGACTTGTCTCGATGGCCCTAATGCTAACCTGTTCTTGGTAATATCATCCTTGGTTTCCCCAAAGCGGTATGTCTTGGTCCCTCAACCATGAAGTTAATTGTTGCTTGTCTTTTTCGTGACCCACTCATCCGGCGGCCCTTCCTCTCCTCCGTAATGATAGCCAAGTGCTCATCAACGTAAAAAGGTCGCATAAGCGCTAAACTCTTTAACACACTTTTAATGTCGCTGACTCACTTGTTTGTATCCTTCGTCAACAAACACTTTTCTTCCCTCGATGCCTTTTCTAGCTAAGCTGTTGCATTTCTTAAGCGCAATCACTAGAAACAGGTTTAGAACCCATCTCTAATAACGGCGCCCGTAAAATGCGCCGTTGACATTCCCAAGTGAAACCACCGTGTCGGTGATCCGAGCGGGATTATCAACGGTGATAGATCTTGCCAAACAAGATATTCATCCGCAAGCGCCGCGGATCTATCATTGTAGCATTTCACCCGGAAGTATTCGTGGTATCGTTATTTATATTTTTCCCAAAAGGAAGGCATGGTGTAAAAGTCTCTAATTCGGACATGGTCGGGGATGACACGAATGTATAGTAGACCAATGATCATAATAGGGGTAAATTAGGATAAGTAATAGGATAACTTGACACAAACACCCGAGCCAATCTCAAGGATAAAGGTAAAATAATGAATAAAAGAATAAATCTAACATGGAGCAGGCATATCCTAGATAGTCATGTCAAGATAGCGAGATACACACATGTTTTACTATTAGAGATTCTAAGTCAAGATAGCCAAGGTCTCTGGCTGAATTGCCGGGCACCGGATAACACACTGTCGCGGCGTTCTGCCGGCCTACAGCTCTCGCCAACCACGGGACGTGGGGATTACTAAGGGCCGGACAGGGCGTCACCACACCGCCGCCTACCACCTCAACCGTGCGTGGAAGTCGAGGCAAGCGAAGGCGACCTCTAGCCTAGACACCATGTCTACGCTATTGACCACATACTCTAGCGTGTACAAGGCTTACCCGTAAACGGGGTCCTTCACCAGAGCAACCGCCACGAGGATGGACGACGAACCCGCAACCCAGCATCAACCAAGTCTAACTCTAGGTAGAACTCATCATATTGATATAGCTCTTGGTCTAAACATGTATGTATGAAATACAAAGCACAATATTCTAAATGACAAGATCATGATATAGAAACTATAGGCTAGTTCATCAATCAAGATTATATCATAAGAACTTTGCTCTAATTCAAGAACATGACTATATTGATAAGTAGAGAACAAGAACAAGATAAAGAACTCTAAATTGATCATACCGAATAGCTCCAAAATGTCTTGCTCTCCTTTGTTAATCCTTGCCAAACTCCTCCTAAGTACAAACTAAGAAGAAAAAGAAAGAAGAAGAAAGAAGAAGAAGAAAGAAGAAGAAAGGGAGAGGAAGAAGAAGAAGAAGAGAGGCTACATTGTGTGGTGTGTGTTACAATGAAGAAATGGCCTCTATTTATAGGAGAGGGGAAGAGAGGCAAAGGCAATACAAGGAAACAATTCCTGCCGCCTCCTAGGCATGCAAACCGACCCTACTAGGTCGGCATCTTAGTTTCCTAACAAGCAGTGTTGAAAACCGGAGCAAAACCGGTAATTAGGGTGGTGAACCGGAGCTAAAACCGAGTGAACCGCGCGCTGTCTGCTATTTCTGGAAGGGAATTCACAGTCGGTGGGCCAAAACCGGATGGTTTGGGCCGGTCCAACCGTGCCTGGGCGAGCAAACCGCCAACCGCCTTGGCTCCTCCAGTCCGCGCTCGCCACGTGCCCCTCCCAGGCCGGCCGGCGCGTCCGCCCGCGCGTGCGCGCGCTCCCGCGGGAGCCAACCGCTGGCCGCCACGTGGCTCGTCCTCGTTCGCTGGTTTGAATCAACCGCGCGCGCAGCGCGCGTCCTGTCGGGTACGAGCGGGAAAATTCCGCTTGGCCACGTGTCGCCACCACGTTGGCCTGCATGGTACTATTCTGGCACGTGGGTCCCACTTTGCATGGCAATTTTATTTACGTGATATCTTCTTATTCGAGTCCAAATATAGCAAATAATATATCCATTTCGATCAGCGCGACGAGATCTACGCACTGGTGTACTCCGTTCTGCCATCCAAGGTTGTTATGTCTTGGGCCTTTTTCCACTGGGGTGTTTGATGTCCATGATTATGCTTTCCGAATGCGTATTTACGATACTTTTCCACTTGCTTTGTATATAAATCCTGCAAAACATTATTTCGGCACTACAAGTGGAATTATGTCAATATTAAATGTATATGTGTGTAGTAAGGTATAGTTTCAACCCCTTATTGGTAGAATCTTGACGTTAAAAATGTGTCGTTAGTGATTTGTCAACACTAACCTACCCTTGTGAGCGTGAATCACGTTTACCAATCCCCCTCTGTACTTTTAGCCACTCTTGACAGCACTCAACGACTTCTTCAGTATTGTAACCCTCTATCAAGGAGCCCTCTGGGTATGCTCGAGTATGCACGAATCGGGTTAGAACCGACATGAATCGCTCAATGCACCACATTTCATGCAAGTAGCAAGGGCCTAGTGCCTCTATCTGATGAACCATGTGAATCATGAGATGTGGCATCATATCAAAATAAGCAGGCGGCAAACATATCTCTAGTTGGTTTTGGGTCTCCACCACGAAATCATGTAGTTCAGCAAGCTCTTTCCTACCAATCGTCTTCCGGGATATCTTCGAAAAGAAGTAGCACATGCGGGTGATGGCTATTTTCAAGAATTACGGCTTTATAACCACGATTACAATAGGTAGGAATACCATCAGCATTACATGACAATCGTGAGCCTTACAGTGTGTTATTGACAGGTCCTTCATGGACACTAGCTTCTTGACGTTCGCTGAAAACACAGTTGGAACTTTGACCGCCTTTAGGTACGTGCATATAGCCCTCCTCTCTTCTAGGGTCAAGTTGAAGCTAGCCACGGGCAAGGTGTATTTTCCATTATTCTCAAGTACAGGGTGAAGCTCGGGCTTCACTTTGAGCTGCACCATGTCTTTTCATGAATTCAGACCATCCTTTGACTTTTTCGTGTCCATCAAGAGACCCATGGTACTCTCAAAGACATTCTTCTTCAAGTGCATAGCATCAATTGCATGGGGAACCTCAAACTTTGGCCAATATTCCAAATAATGAAAGAAGATCGATTGTTTCTTGAAAGGTACGCCTTCGATAGGAGGTGTACTTCGATCTCTGTTTGTCCCATCTAGATTCTTCTTTCCATAGACGATGTGTAAGTTTTTCACCATTTTGAACACATGTTGCCCATTATGACGTCTCTCCGGAGGTGATTCAATCTCTGATTGTCGTCGAACCAGTGTTTGTATTTCACGCTTCGGTACTTGTGAGTTGTCTTTAAGTGGCATCGATTCCCCAAGTAAACCACCTTTTTGGATGCATTTAGATACACCCACACAGTACCATCCAAGCAGACTACGCATCCGGTCTTCCCTTTGATCTGTCCAGACAAAGCAAACAACGCGGGGTAGTCATTGATAGTAACAATGATTATGGCTTGACATATGAACAACTCCTTTCGGAACGCATCATACATCAACACCCCGTTCTTCCATAGAATCTCAAATTCTTGCAACACAGGCTCGATAAACACATCGATGTCAATGCTGGTTGTTTTGGACCTGAAATGAGAACGGTAAGGAAAAAGGTACTTTCTCGGTGACATAGGTACGTTGGAATGTTATACATGGTCAAGATCACTAGCCAAGTCTTTGTGGTCACTCATCCTCTCATTAAAGGGATTCACTCCATCGGTGCTTAATCCAAACCGTACATTCCTTGGGTGCGAAGAAGTCTTTATGATTCTCATCAAAGTTTTGCCACTGAGTACCATCGGCCGGGTGTGCAATCTTATTATCATCTATATTTCACTCATCTCGCCACCATGTCATGAGTGCGGCTTCTTTGGGGTTTAGGAAGATTCGCCTCAGGCGGTCTGTCACTGGAAGGTACCACATTACCAAGGCAGGAATCCTTCTCTGCTTCGGATCAATGCCTAATGGAGTGTCCTTTTGGACATGAGAATCGTATACACCGCTTTTTCCCACCCTTCTTCCTCTTGCACCCTATGGAAGCTTCGTCCCCCGTTGTAGAGATTGTTGTTCTTGTACCGACTGGCCCCACACCTAGGACATTTATCTAGACCCTTGAATGTGTCACCACGAAAAAGGATACAATGGTTTGGGCATACATGGATTTTTTCAACACTCATCGTTAATGGACTTATAACCTTTTTGCTTGGTAGGTATTGATGGGTGCGAGTTTGGTACGTGGGAGCAACCATGACGGGGAGAGACGCAATAGATCATTGAAACTACTGATCCGACCCAGCCGCATTTTTAGCCTTCAAGATGAGTAGCTCAAGCACAAAACGTAGCGTTGTCGGTGTGTCGGACAACCCTTTTCAACACCATACACAGTTTCCCGATCTTTGCTCTCACCCTCTCTAGGTTCTCTAGACCTCTCACGCCCCTTCCGCAATATTTACGGTCCAAGGGCATTAAGCATTTCATCCAAATAATCATCGTCATCTTGATCCCCTTCCGCGTGCGGCGGCGTCATTATCAACATCACCGGCTCCCCTACCATCCACGACACATGTGTTACGTCATCATTATGAAAGACATCTCTGTCCATACCATACCAACCAGCAAAGATTTGCGTAGTTCACTATCAGGCTCAGGGTTCCTTTCTGTTTGAAGCTCTTCTGAATACCTAGACAAGCGCTCTAGGGTTTCGGGGTCATCTCCTAGATCATCCATGTCGATGTCGCCAACATCATTTTCACCATGATGAATCCAGATCGTGTAATCCGTAACAAATCCTCGTGTAATCAAATGTTGTCACGATGGTCTCTACGTCTCTCCATGCTATCTCGTTCTTGCAATCGCGGCACGGACATATTATTGAATCATGTGCCAATGTCTTTGCATGATTCTTAACGAAACCACAGGCGCCTGGCTGTCGACGGAGATGTCGCCTACCACTTATTGCATAGCGCCGGCTCTTGAGTGAAAAATTTAAAAGTTTTGATCTTTGGAGGTTTAAAGTTTAATAGATTTGTCGTGGGAGTGCTAAAAGTAGACAAGGGCAAGAGTGGATCGGTCTAAAGAGACTTAATCCTTCTATATATATTAACATTTTTTTAATTTCTAGTTGATTGTTTCTGAAAGGTTGTGTGAACTGAACACTTTAGGTATAATTAAAGAGGTTGTAGACTAAATGGTGCTGAAGATGAGTTTCACATTCAGAATTGAGCTCTTACCTGTATGAGTCATGACGCATCCCAGCAACACCTTCGGCAGACCAAAACTCTTCTTGATGTCATAGCCGCCGGCTCGGAGCTTTTAGCAGTGATCTACATGCATGATGACTGCAACAGCAAAGAAGTTATAGACTAAATGGTGCTGAAAAGGAGTTTCACATTGAGAATTGAGCTCTTACCTGTATGAGTCATGACGCATCCCAACAACACCTTCGGCAGACCAAAACTCTTCTTAATGACATAGCCGCCGGCTCGGAGCTTTTAGCAGTGATCTACATGCATGATGACTGCAACAGCAAAGAAGTTGTAGACTAAATGGTGCTGAAAAGGAGGTTCACATTGAGAATTGAGCTCTTACGTGTATGAGTCATGACGCATCCCAACAACACCTTCGGCACACCAAAACTCTTCTTAATGACATACTCCCTCCGTCCCTTTGAAAGTGTCACTCTGGTTTCCGTGCCATCTTATTTGATCACTCGTCTTATTCAATTTTTTTTTGCATAAATATTATTTATTTTGTTATGACTTATTTTGTCATTAGAGATACTTTAATAATTATTTATTTAATTTATTATTTGTAGAAATTTTTTGAATAAAACGAATGGTCAAAGTTGATATCAAAAAGTCAAAAACGTCACTCTTAAGACAGAGGCAGTAGCCGCCGGCTCGGAGCTTTTAGCAGTGATCTACATGCATGCTGACTGCAACAGCTCATCGATGATGAATTGATGACGTTGTAGTGCGCCCGCCGCCAGGCGCCAGCTGTTCGAAATCCAGAAACAAACATTGCTATTGCTCCAAACAGAAGATTAGGCAACAGACCGATCTACGTACAATACTATTGCCATTGATTGAAGTTTTGAAATGAAGAGTGAGGTAAAGTTTGACTTCACTTATTTTTGTAGATTGCATAAGCATGATGAAATGGCGGCGGCGGGCCAATATGATTCCACCCACGCAAGAGGGCAAAAGAGAAGGTATCGGAGGAAGGATTGATTTTAATGTGTTTACTCGAATTATTTTTTATAATATATATGGAATAATATGTATATTTTTGTGGGTGTTGATTTTAACAGACTACTGTGTAATTTTATCTTGTAATGGCAGTGGTGGGTAATTTATACATAGACTAAGGGTGTTATTTTACATCTTTTTATAGTGGCAAATGTGGGTAATTTTCTTTTGAATAAAATTGATCCGGCGGCTATTATTGTTCGAGACTACGGATTGATGGTTTGATCTTTCTAATTATTGTGAGAATTTGTAGAATTTATCTTTTTTTCTTGACGATCGGTGAGGATCAACGTGGTGCTTTTCGTTGGAGTCTCTAATCAGTAATAACAATAATGATGGTAGTGGTGGTTAACTTGTACATAGACTAAAGGGGTTATTTTACATCTTTTTATAATGGCAAATGTGGGTAATTTTCTTTTATTATAAAATTGATCCCGCAGCTATTATTGTTCGAGACTACGGATTGATGGCTTGATCTTTCTAATTATTGTGAGAATTTATACAATTTATCTTTTTCTTAGCACATCTGGTGAGGATCATCGTGGTGCTTCTCTTGGAGCCTCTAATTAGTAATAGTAAGATTGATCTTTCTAATTATCGTGAAAATTTATAGAATTTATCTTTTTTTAGCGCATCCGGTGAGGATCAACGTGGTGCTTGAAGTACTTTCTAGAAGATGAAACCAACGTGTTAACTATGAGTCTGACAAGTATTATTTTTCTTGCTTCCCAAATCTTCTCAATCAATATAGGCTGTGTTTAGATCTTGAAAATTAACACTGTTCCAAACTGAAAGGTATAACACTTTTTGTTTGTTGGTGGTAAATATTATCCTATTATGGAGTAACTAGGCTCAAAAAGATTCATCTCGTAATGTACATCTAAATTGTGCAATTAGTTATTTTATTTGCCTACATTTCATACTCCATGCATGCATCTTTTGGTACATTTAATAATTCGGTGTGATGGGAATTTTGCAATTTCAAACCAAATTTGGATGATCTAAACACAACCATGTACCTAACCCTTAGTTTAGTACGTAATCAATCCTCTTCTGTGCTTATTCCACCAGCTCCTTGCTGATGTAGGATGGATGTTTCATTCTACGTTTAGTCAACGTCGACTTAACTACATATCATTTCACATCGTCCAAATGTTCTGGGTCCTTTGCGTGGAATTCTGGGTCACGATGGCACATGCCCACGCCCGACGCCGACGCGTTCCTCTATGGAGTGTCTATATATCATTTCACTCTTGAGGTCAGGTCCTCCTGTCCTGCCTCCGTATTCTCTTGGCAAATTTCCAGGACGTGCTTCTTACAAATAAAGTGACTCTGGCTCTTCGTATGTAGTTTCACAAAGCACAAGTCACAGTTGGCATGCCCGGCAGGATAGTAGATTCTCGAACTACTGTTGTGTTTGTTGCCGGCGGGTGGTGTTGACACTGCAATTGACACAGCTGGTACGTACGACCCCGACTAGCTCGTCTTGTCTATCTTTAGTATATTGACAAGGTTTTAAATTTCTGCCGCTATCTCTGGCTATAGTTGTTTGAGAAGAATTTAGCTAATTGCTATGGTACATCCAAATGACTATGAGCCATTCATTTGTTTTGAGAAGAATTTAGCTAATTGCTAAGGTTTTAAATCCTTTTGACTTTGTAACTAACTTTGGACTAATATATTTGGACTATCCTATAATTTTTGTA
This sequence comes from Hyparrhenia diplandra, assembly GCA_015847255.1. NCBI lineage: Eukaryota > Viridiplantae > Streptophyta > Magnoliopsida > Poales > Poaceae > Hyparrhenia > Hyparrhenia diplandra. The sequence goes on from JADLZK010004716.1 coordinate 1,378,887, forward strand.
TGTGACAACACACTTCACTTTACATGTGTACGTGATCAACGTAGGTATGTGATTGTGCAACAACCGGCCTTTTTTCGCTCCCAGTAGTAGCTCGGCAGTGCCGTAGTATTTTCCCCTTCTCCTCCCCCCGCCGCCCCTCCTACATCCACTTCGCCGGCTGTCACAGACCGGAAGGATTCCGGCGGTCGGTGACACAAACGGCGGCGGCAACGGCGGGCTGGCGGCTATGGGTGCCCTAGGGGCTGGGGGGCAACAGCAACAGTAGAGGAAGATGCAGAACTATTCTTTCTTGCTTGTCCCACAAAAGAGATTACAGGCTCCCTTTTTATATGGCCCTCCTAAAGGACATGTAATCCAAGCAATCTTTCTAAAGGTTTCCTTTATAAAGTTGGAATACCTTTTACAAGCAATCTTATTTATTTCCTAATAAGAGATTTTCTTATAGAGCTGGAATATCCCTTGCACACCAAAAAGTCCTAAGATAATCCTAACTTGATGGCCAGTAGAGACGGAGACGGGAAGGTGGCGGCGGTGGCCGCGCCCGGCCCTCTAGCCTTGGCGTTCCCCCTCCCCCCTTCCTGGGCCGGCCATGCTAGTTTGGGCCCTTTTGGCCCACCCATGGCTGGCCTGATTCCAGCATGTGACACCGCCCCCTTGCCTCCTTCTTCGGCATCCTTGTCGGCTTTTAACGAGGCAGGGGATCGATCCTCTTTTCACCCTCCATCCCCTCTTCCTCCTCCTTGTAAATCCCCAACCAAATAAGAGATATGAAGATCCTTTTCCTTTTCTTCTGTCGTTGCTTGAAGAAGGCCGGACCGGACATGGAAGATGCTGGCGTTTGCTTGAAGATGGCCGGTTTTCCTGCGGCCATGAAGGGCGGCGGTAATGGCACATCAGGCCTTCAGCCGTCGGTGCCACTCAAACAGGTCCCTGGCGGCGACCTCTTCGAGGTGGCAAGGCCTGGGTCTGTGCTCCTCCTCGAGGTCGGCGCCAATGTCAACGCGCGAGACTCCTGGGCCTCGGTTTCGTGCGGCTCGAGGCCGGTGCCACCTGCGTCCAGCGCACCTTCAACGGCGACCGTTGCCTCTACGAGCCGGCGGAGTCCACGCAAAGTAGCAAAGCGTCGAGGCAAAGAAACTACGATGCTGAGCGGACAACGCTCTGCTTCCGCCTCTACTCCAACGTCTATCGCATCTGCAGGCTGCTCGACACCGCCCTGGACGACCCTCACGAGGTCTGCTGCATCCCGGTCTCCAACCACGGCCCAGGCGGCGATGAGTGTCGATCGAGGCTTCACCATGCCGCCGCAGACGACCCCCGTCACCGTCCACATCTCCATCTCGAGCATGGGAGTGAGGCCGGGGCGACACGATGTCGCCATCTCCGAATTCGTCCACGACGCCGAGGGATCAAGCATGCGCTGGTTGGCCTGAAGGAGAAGCAGGTGACGCCGATGTCTGGGTGGTGGCGCCTGCACTGATGGCCTCTTTTGGGCGGCGGGCGGTAGGTCCTCTGCCACCAAAGCATGGGGGATTTTTTCCTGGAGCACCACATGGTGGGTCCCACAACCTGCAACGTTGGTCCCACAGCTCATGCGTGTCCTTCATGCACTGCTCCATGTTCTCTCCCTCCCCCCGGTATAGACACGTCGCCTCCCAAGATCTCCCATGTAGACACATGCCCCAACCTGGCTTTTTCTTTTTTTTTTCTCTTTCTTTTATCCCTCCTCAGTATCAGCCTTCGTGCAAGTATTTCCAGTCCACCCAGGAGTTACACCAATTGGTGGTGACCTGACGATCTCGCCTCCACCTAGGTTTCGACACCGAGCCTCATCCTATACCACCGGTGACAAGTTCTCTACACATACTTCGGTCACACGGCGTCAATTTCATCTTCGGCTTAGTCGTCCCTCCTTCAACCGTCGCATGGCGCGGTCTTTCCATCCGGCTATCCTCGTCTTTGGCGATACATCAGCTTACCGCCGGCGAGTTCGTCACGTCACTATCACCTCTGTTGTAATCCGGTCGGTGGACCAACTTGTAATGCAGCCTTCCCCTGAAGGTCTGGTTTGTAATATGGCTGCTTAACCTATAAAGCTGTTAGTTGTCAAAAAAAAAAAAAAAACGTGTGTATGTGATTAGCGTGCATGTACATAATTAGTTTGCTAGGTGAGCCAGTACGTAATTAATTTGAGTGAATAACATATTATTATTTACAAGAATATAAGTGTTTTTTTTTATAATTATAATTTTTGGTCAATCAAAATTTCTAATGTGGGAATCACAACTAGGTCGTCAAATTTTGCACAGTCCGATCCACACTGATAGCAAGAATTTAAAGTTTTGAAAATCTCCACACGGAAAAGGAAGTGACGCCACCAGCGTACGTATCAACGTGTGTATGTGCTGAGCCACCGTGACTTGGGGATCAAAATTCTAAAAAATCAAGGGCTCAAATTAATTTGACATATAATCTCTTAACATGTAAAAAGTGTACCATAGCATTACCCGGTATACGATTTATCTGTTAGCTGCCACTATAGCACGAAATATCCGGCTAATTGCTGCCACTATAATTAACATCGATTCTACAGGTTGTATTGCTCTGGTAGATCCTAATGGCTGCACAGATGGTCGGTTCTGCAGTGGCCCATGAGGCTGTTAACCAGGTCCTATCAAGAGTCACAGACAGGTGTGAGCAGAAGTCAGAAGCAAAGGAACACATAGAGAGGATGGAACTGGCACACATCAAGCTGGAGGCTGTCCTCGAGACATCTAACAAGTGGGAGGTCACCAGTGCGCCGTTGCTACGTTGGCGGAGCAAGCTCAAGCGCGCTTCGCAGGAGTGTGATCACACTCTGCGCAGGTGCAGGCTGCGTTTGCAAGAAAAAGAAGAGATGGAAAGCAGTGTAAGAAACTCCTCCTTTCTGAACTGGATCGCTCATGCTGCCAAGTCGTTCGTCTCGTCCATCATTAGTCGTGATGGCGAGGACGAGCTCAGAGGACTCGCTGCTGTCCGGCGGTTCGAGCGCTTTGCGGATGGTGCAAGCGAGTTCTTGAGGTATGTGGAACTCGGTGGCACGCCACGCCAGTATATGTTCTTCGACCCTCTTATTCGCCATCTTATGGCTGGCAAAGCAACAAAGTATTGTTTTGTTGGTGGGAGTCAACATCTGTCATTTCTTCTACAGCCCCTTAGGCCATCTGACCATGAGATGCAGGTTGGCCTCATATTGTTACTTGAAGATAGAAATGCTTCAGAGAATAATTTCTATCTTTCCCTCGATCTACGGCTATCCGAGAGTATCAACATTGTTGGGGTTGCTGTAAACTGCCTACAGCTGTTCATACCTCACTTGAGCTCAACCGTCGAGACCGTGAAGACAAAGCTCACCAAGGTACCAACACAAGACTTGTGTTGGGTATCAACTGTTTGGGAATGCCAAAACAATTGTTACAGCACCTGTTCAAAATGGCTTCAACCGAACCCGCTTTGTTGCCAGCAACAAGATCATTACTATGCCCAGAGCTACAATGCCAGAAGGTCGTCATCCGAATCATTGCTCTGTGATATATACTTGGAACCAGTTTTGAATGTGTATCTGTTGGGCCACGTTGCACTCTCAGTTGGAAACAATAGGCAAAGAGCAGATGTCAGTGGCGAAAGAAGCGGCTCAAGAGACTTTCCTTATCTGAAACTTGGAATGAACTTCTGGCCTCATACTTTCTCTGAAAATGTGCTACCTACAGTTGGGGGTTCAGCAACAGAGACAGTCAACGGGGAGGACGTGCAACATTGCAGCCTGTATGCCAACATTTCCTTTGAACAGCTAGGCAAAATGATGCTGCCAAAGGCGGTAGACTGCCTTCGTGAGAATGTTGCAGCTACCTCATATCAGATGTTGTGGAAGTCCAAGCATGGCGGCACATACCTTCGGGGCGAGAAGATCTCACAAACTACTCGGAAAGACAAGGGCGAAAGACGTGCCAAACGACGACAGGGCAAGAATGCTCAGGGATGGGCAAGAGCGAACAGTGAGTTCATGAAGTCATGGATTGCGCATACACCTGTCCAGTTGCAAGGCTTAGTAGTGGACTCAGTCCATAAAGAGAAGCGATTGCCTCAACAGTTATTATTCGAAACTATTCCATGTGTCCAGGATTGTCCAATCATGTTGTTGTCTTCGCAATATCATAGATCTTTGGCGACGGAGGTCAAGTCACTGAGCACGTTCAATGCATAAATTATTTGATGGCACCAAGTGTGTGCCAGTTGGGTATTTAGCTTCTACTAGATGAAGCTCGTCATGACAGACAGTTCAGATCGAAGATGGGAGTTGTTGATCATGTCTATTTTTGCGAAGTTTGGTTGTAACATTATAAACCGTACTGGTGTTTAGAATTTCCCTTTTTGCATTGAGCTCACTAGTTGAGCCAAAGTCCCTTGTGTTTCCTGTTTGGATTTCCTTGCCTCATGGCACTTTATATTGTGACACTCAGCTGTGCACCAGAAATGGTAGAGGCTGGAACTTTGTTCCCTTATCTAAAAAAATGTTGGCTATTAGATTTTGTGTGGTCGTGTATGTGTGTAAGCCTTGTTATGTAATTATGTAATATTGTATAACTAAATGGATAAAACTGAAAAGAGGTAAGCAAAATAGCAGAGAGTGGAGATGTGGAGGATAGTTGGGAACACTACTATAGAATTTATTTTACATGGCATTTAGCAAATCTTAATCATGGTGGGTTTTGTGCAAACCATCATGGTTAATACCTCAATTAACCATGGCGGTTAAAAACGCCACAGTAAATAGATTAACTACGGCGGTTTGGCAGTTTTTATAAATAAACCGCTGTGGTTAATTTTGGCCCATCTTGAATCCACACGACGCATCTCAGCCCGATAAAGAGCTTCCACGGTATATATACAGGATGGGTGAAACCCTAAACCTATCTCTCTCGGTCACATTCCTCACCAACACAACGCCGGCGCCCCTCAGCCCCCGAGCTATCAAATGCTCCCGACTCTCTCACGGAGGGCCGACACTAGCACGACTCTCTCCTGTCCCCTCCCCTCCCATGGTCGTGCGTGTGGGCTTGGCGAATCCGGCGATGGCCCTCGCGGGTGGCGCTGGGCCACCCGGTGCGGCGGCGTGCCGCGGGTCGCTCGGCTAGCGGTGGAGGCGCGGGCGGAAGCAGCGCAAGAGGGTTTTCCACGACCTCGGCAGGGCGTATGGCAGTTCTCGGGCGCGCATATCGTGCGGCGGGCGGGGACGAGAGATAGCACTGGGCGGGGGGCGAATCATGGAGGTGAGCGGTGGTTCTACACAGAGAGAGAGGGAGCGAGGAGAGAGATAGCGCGGGGCAGGGCAGGGCAGTGGTGAGCGGCGGTTCTGCGGCGCTGAGAGAGAGAGAGAGCGGAGCGGGGTCATCGCACGGGTAGGGTCATCCATTCGGGGCGGGGTCATTAGCAGGGCGGAGATGTCGTGCGCGTGGGCTTGGCGAATCCGGCGATTGCTCTCATGGTGGCATGTGGCTAGTCAGCGTGAGTGGGGGCGCGGGTCGCTCTCAGCTAGCGGCGGAGGCGCGATCGGGACGCGCAAGAGGGATTTCCACGACCTCAGCAAGGATGTATGGCAGTTTTGTAGTCGACGTGCGAACGGGCGGACGAGAGAGATAGCATGGGGCGGGAATGAATCATGGAGGTGAGTGGCAGTTTTGCGCAGAGAGAGCGGGGGAGAGAGAGCGCGGGGCAGGGCGTGGAGGTGGTGGGTGGTGGTTCTGCAGGGCTTGGAGAGAGAGAGTGGAGCGGGGTCATCGCACGGGTAGGGTCATCCGTTCGAGCGGGGTCATTAGCGGCGCGGAGATGATGACATTTGGTTCTTTTAGTAGTAGAATATGATGTTCCATTAAGTGTATCCCAAATCTCTAAAGATCAGATATAAGTTAGCCAGGTATATTAAAATTACGTAGCTGGATGGTCAAGGCATCCTAGACCTGCACCTCAGCGGCATTGCACTCTAGGCGAGGTGGCTATGGCTATGTCAAACTGATGAACAACGAGCTGACAACTACTGCTCTTGGTCAACAATGAGTTTAGGGTTGCGTCAAAAAAAAAAAAAAAGTTTGAGTTTAGGTGTTCTTTGACATGTTCATTGGGAACTGACGGACAACGACCTTTTGGACCGGGAGATGGCTTCAAGGACAAGCAATCAAGGATATCGCACCTGCACTGATCGCCCTTGTAAGCCACGGGAACATTCGCCAAACAACCATAGCGGCAGGGATCCTCGAGCGAGCTTAGCACTACTACTGGATTTATTAACCGTGACAGTTTATTAACCGTGACTGTTTTTGCAACTGCCACAGAGTTAGCCACGGTAAATGACCATTTACCATGGTGGTTTTTTGATGTCCATGGTCAATCCAAAAATACAAAAATGCTTAGATCCAGCCCTAAACGAGCTTGGATCTAGACCTGACCGTCGCGTGCATCGCTGTTGTCGGGTACCCATAAAAAGCTGAGGAAGACAAGGCGAATCCGGTGTCCTCGCCCCTAGATCTGGCGTCCCCGCCCCCAGATCCGACGAGAGGAAAGGGGAGAGAGGCCACGGCCATGGCCGCCAACGCCGTGCACGCCATGGTCGCCGCCGCCGCATAGAGCCCACTGCACCATCTCCGCCAGAGGAAAGGGGGGAGAGAGGCCATGGCCATGGCCACCAACGCCGTGCACGCCATGGTTGCCGCCGCCGCGATAGAGCCCACCGCACCATCTCCGTGCAGTTGGCGGAAGGGTAATGGGAGAGAGGAAGTGGCCCCACGCCACGTGCCATCCTCGGTGGTAGAGGAGGAGAAGTTGGGAGAGGGAGGCGTCGTCCTATGTGCCGATGTGAGTGGAGGGGAGGGGAGGGGTGATGGGAGAGAGGTAGTGGTGCGGGGTTGGAAATTGGCGAGGGAGCGGCGGCCCAGATCCGGCTGAGGCGGCTGCATGCACGAGGAAGTGGTGCGGCTTGAAGTCGCATTAGAGAGGGGCGCGGCGCGATGGGATGAGGATGGAGTGTTGGGGTTTGTGTGAGAGAGAGTGCGTCGAGTTTGATTTTATATGCTTGAGATGGTAGTGGGCCAGAATTGGCTTATGTGGATTGGCAGTTTGGGCCTTTACTCTGATTTTTACGAGGCATTTTTAAAAACGGCCATAGTTAATTAAGAAAACAGCAACGGTAAATCAAGACATTAACCATGGAAGCCGCCACGGTTAAGATTTGCCAAATGCCATACAAAATCAATCCAGTAGTAGTGTAACGTAGGTTAGGCAGATTTAAGGTGCGTTCACAGTGTTAGCCACGACGTTGTACTTGCGAGTCTGGGATATGGTGCAACGAGTGCAACTACTCATCCCAATCGGCTTACATAGCTCTACACTCGGCATTCCACCCGATCCCAAGCTGTGCGAGGATATGGAAGTCTTGGGTGTTGTTACGTGTCAAGATCTTCCTCTTTCTAGCGATTCAGAGAGGCGTCATTGGATGGCGGACAGAACGTGTAGGCACGGGCTGCATGTCGCAGATAATAGCTACCTTTGCGACCAGGAACCAAAAACCATCGACCATATCACGACATCTTGTCCATTCACCCACCAAGTATGTACTCAACATACTTCGTATGGACCCATCACAAATTGGAGGACAATCCCTACTAAAATGGTGAGGAAGGTGGAGACGGCAATGGCACAGTGACAAAAGGAAGGGGGCGGCACTCTTTTCTCCTTGACAACATGGAAGCTTTGGAAGGAGAGAATGCGAGGTACTTACGACCGTCGCCCAAGTGCTTGTCATCATCAAGCAAGCTACTAATAAATGGATTGAAGCCGGCGCTTGCAAACCACGTTGTCTAGCTAGTGTGTGAGTAATCGCCTTGGATTAGAAAGTGTAGGGGGCAAAGTTTCATTGTACTCCTGGTGGCGCATCTCGCCCCTGGTGGCGCTGCGGCTCGCGTTGTCGAAAGGGCGTTCCAGCCCTAGACGGCGGGATCCCTCTATGGTAGGGAGGAGCTAGGCCCTCCGGTGGCCGCCGACCAGTCGCATCTTTCGATCTTGGCCTTGACATCGTGGTACCACGTGTTCACCTTGGCAAGAGCCACCGAATTCCCGTCGCCAGTGGCATCGAACTCGGCAGCTGCTACTTGCCACCATTGGTGGCCTCTTGGCCTCTGTTGAACTTTCGGCGACACTCTTGTCCAAGGCTTGGAGCTCCACTGCCACAAAAGTGGCGTCTGCACGGACGACCTTGATTTTTAACCACACATATTATGTACTCAATGTTACAACAAGAAACAAAACTCTATTTTTTTATTTTTTTGTCGGGGGTAAAATTTTCTTTTTTTTTTTTACTCCTGACTTAACAACGATACATAGCCAAAACTAACAGAAGGCCATAGAGCTAAATAAATTTTTCTTTGAGGCCATACTGGCAAATTCAAATGAAAAAAGGCTAAATCCTAAGATGTTTTTTTTTTTTGGGAAGCCATGCAACTAAATCTCCAAAAAAACTTAGTTTATTGGTGTGTGGCAATGGCATGACTGTGCTTGCAGAGTTGCAGGTAGTGTGATCTTTGTGCAGCCAGCGAGCCTATGAACTGCGGATCAGCCCTAATCTGGGCCTTAATGAATGATAGCTGGCAATCAGAGTTGGGGTCTTGCGTGGCAGGCCGAAACGTTGGTGGCCTGCCGCTCCCTCTGATTCTTCCAATAAGGCAATAACTATATGAATACTCCCTCCGTCCCAGCCCATTTGTCGTTAGAAATTTGTGCGCTCCTCACATTCCGGAAATCGGCGACGAGACCATGGGACAGAGGGAGTATCTGAATTGAATGTATTATCCTATATATATAGAGTTAGCTAAAACGATAAGTTGATACAAAAAAAAGAGCAATGGAGTTAGCTAAAACGATAAGTTGATACCTGGTAAACACGAATAGGGGTGCAAATTGGTGACAATTAGGTGCACCTCCAAACCTCTTTAGTTCAAGTATTTGTATTATTTGTCCTAATTTTTTGAAGAAGTAGTACAAATACTTGAACTAAACAAGTTTGGAGGTGCACCTAAAGAATACCTTTGCACACCCTCAAACAGGAATCGGTTTCCAGTACATTACTACTTCCTCTGTTCCAAAATAAATGGCGTTTTCGCTTCGAGAAAACATCTGCCGGTAATTATATATTAAAATAGGATTAATATTTATATTACATAATTGGTATTATTGGAAAGATCTTTTGATCTAGTTTTTTAACAAATTTATTTGGAGATTTAAATTTTCTACGTATTTTCTACAAATCAAGTCAAGCTTGTGGCACTTAAAACCCAAAACGTCATTTATTTTTAGGACGGAGGGAGTACACGTTTAGACGCCAACCTTAATAAGCAGAACAGTGTGCAACTCTAAGCAGCGTGATTATTCAGGTTATTTTCAGTCATGACAAGACAATCCATAGCTAAGGCTGCGGCTTATTTCAGTACCGTCAACTGAACTAGTCAATCAGATTTGCCCTCCTGTGCACTGACCTCCTGCAGATAGTGCTCAGCATCCAAAGCGGACATGCACCCTGCAACATCCACAAGTAAATAATAGATATAATTACATATATTGGTCACTTGCATCCACAAGTACATATATATATATGTTCATATGATCGATTAAATCACCTAATGCAAGCTTCCTATATTGATCTTATAAAGAGACCATGAGAAGGACCAACCACCATTCTGACTTGTACATTACTACTAACAGACTTGTACATTCCTCTTGCCTACTCCACTACAGGTACCATCATCACCCACCCACTGGTACACGAAGAACATAGTCGATCCCTATGGAGGGATGCCCTGATCTTGTAAGAATCATCTATTACTCTCTAGGAGGTAACAGCTCAAATAAGTAAAGTTTTAGATACAACGATCCTTTAGATCTAATTGATGCATGCATGGTGGACTAGATATGATGAATCTTTTTAATTTTTATGACTTTGGATGCAACATAATTCAATTAGAATAAACTAGTTATTTTTTAATGCACTTGGTACTTAAAAAAATTAACGTGATTTACAACTTTACCGGTTTTAAATTTTAACATAAAAAATATCATCAAGCACATGATGAACCTGCTCAAAAAATTATTTCTGATACCCTGCTGTTATTAATTGGTGTACACAACTTTTAACCTTATAATGTGATGATACGTTTATACACATCATGACATGAGAATGGTAGTTGTCATTTTAGTTTAGCCATGGGAAAGAAAAAAAAAAAAAAAAAAAGACAATCGCACAAAAGAAAGGGAGCAGGCCAGCCAGCTTGCGCAAGAACAAGGAAGGGGCTGCATGCCCACATATGTCTCGCTTGATTAGAGGAATTTGAGAATATTTTACCTTTCTAAATACTGCACCATAGGCATTTTGTAGCCGTGAGAAGTTCCTTTACTAATACATATGTTTGCATATTGATCACTAGCAGTTGCAACACATGCAGAATAATCTTACAAAATGGCTATAGAGAAAATTTTCCAAAGCTCCTACTGATGTTACATATCTTGCAATATCATTCATGCAGAAATGGTCTACTTCTGCTTTAGGAGAAGAACAGAGTGCGGCTGGATCAAGTCAAGAAGACGATCGTGGAGTGGCTTAGAAATTTTCATCTAAGAACGTACTACAGATGTAATAGAGATCTAGATTTTGTTTCAGCGAACCTAGTTATGTTTCATGCCATTTTCTGTAGTGTTTATTGCCTGAACTCGTGGATGTAAACTGGTAACCCCAGTATGATGTTACTCTTGTTATGGCTTTCCGATAAGCCGAGTTATAAAGCTCATTTAAAAAAAATCACTAGCAATTGCAACACATGCAGAAATAATCGTACAAGAATCAGATATAGACCACTAGTACTAGAGTTCGCGTACCTGATCCAGCGGCAGTAATGGCCTGGCGATACTTCTTGTCCTGCACGTCGCCAGCCGCGAAGACCCCCTCCACACTGGTGTGGGTGGAGCCCGGCTTGGTGACCACGTATCCGGCCGGCGACTCCAGCTCGAGCTGCCCACCAAGGAACTCCGTCGCCGGCGTGTGCCCAATGGCGAAGAAGAGACCAGCCACCTGAAGATCCGTAACCTCACCACTCACCAGGTTCTTGACCTTGATGCCAGCCAACCGACGGCCGTCGTCCTCGCCGCCAAAGGCCTCGACAACCACCGAGTTCCAGACGACCTTGATCTTGGGGTTCTTGAGCACCCTGTCCTGCATGATCTTGGACGCCCAGAACGTGCTCCGGCGGTGGACGATGTAGACGCGGGAGCCGTACTTGGTGAGGAAGCTGGACTCCTCCATGGCAGAGTCGCCGCCGCCCACGACGGCGAGGGGCCTGTCACGGAAGATGGGGGCCGGGCCGTCACAAACAGCACACGCGGAGATGCCGTGGTTCCAGTACGTGTCGGCCCCTGGGAAGTGAAGCCTCCGCGCGACGGCGCCCGTGGCGACGATGACGGCGTCGGCGAGGACGGTCGTGGCCTTATCAGAGGCGACGCGGAACGGGCGCGCCGAGAAGTCGACGGCGGCGACGGTCTCGGTGACGATGGTGGTGCCGAAGCGCGCAGGGACTGTTCGCGGCAGCGCTTCATGAGGTCGCCGCCCATGATGCCCAAGGGGAAGCCAGGAAGTTGTCGACGACGGTGGTGGTGGTGAGCTGCCCGCCCGCGGCCACGCCGTTGGCCATCCAGCCCTCGAACAGCACCGGCTTGAGGTCTGCCCGGGCCGCATAGATGGCCGCCGTGTGCGCCGCCGGGCCGCCCTCCCGATGATGCACACGCGCGTGCGGAGTGGCGCAGCGGCGGATCCCTCCATGGCGACTGTTGCTTGGCTTCGCAGCGGTGATCTGTCTGTGCTCTGAATTCAGTTCGCAGCTCTGAATTACTCGTCCGTCTGCCGAAGTAGTCTGCATGGTCACTGGTCGACTGACTTTAAAGACCATCATTCCACCAACCAGTGGGCGCAGTGTGGAGTGTGGACATGTCAATCGTCGCCCTCTTTCCCCAATCTCTATGGATTAGAAGAAAAAACTTTAATTTAAACAAAAATATAAAAAATAACGTCTACTACGCAATTCATTTTCAGTGGCGGACTTTTTTATTTTCCGTTATGTGTTTTTTAAAACCGCCATGGAGCTAGAGTCACGGAAAATACAGCTATTTTCGGTGGCGGTTTCTGGCACCCAAAAAACCGCCACCATAAATCAAAAAAAAAAAAAAATGAAAAATCCAAACCCTAACCCTAATGGGCCCAGATCTGGTTGGAGCCGCCCCGATCTAGAGGGACGCCCGATCTGGAGCCGCAGCCGGGAGGATGCCCGGAGAGGACGGAGGCCGGGAGGAGCATGCCCCCGCCGCCTGGAGGAAGCGCCGGAGGAGGGCCGGATCCCGCGCCGCCGCCGCTGGAACCCGCATGCGCCGCCACCGGATCCCGCATGCGCGCCGCCGCCTGATCCCGCATGCACCGGCGCCGCCAAACCTCGACGACGAGCGAGCGCCGCCGAGCCTCCGAGATCCCGCACGCGCCTGCGCTGCCGAGGCTCCTCGCGACGGCGAAGCGCCACCGGTCCTCCATCCTTGCGCCGGAGAGGAGAGCGCCAGAGGGAGATGAGGAAGAGGAAGGGCCGACGGGAGCTGGGGAGGAGAGAGTCGCCGGTGATTTGCTCAAGAGGGAGAGGGAGAAGTGGGAGGCGCTCGGGAGGGAGAGGGAGAGTCGGCCGGTTGGGAGAATGAGGGAGAGAGAGAGAGAGAGAGGAGGGTAGGTGAGGGAGTGAATAAGTCTTGGTATATATACTTAGGGATGGTAGTGGTCTGAGGAGGGTATTGGACTCAGTTTGGGCCTAATTTTCCGTGGCGGGCAAATTACAAAAACCGCCACGGCTAATCGATTAACCGTGGTGGTTTTTCCGTGGCCGGGGGCTGCCAGGGCCACTTATTTTCCGTGGCGGTTATTCAAATGCCCGCTACGGAAAATAAAAACCAAACACCCCGCAAAATCAATCCTGTAGTAGTGGTGGTAACAAAAATTTTAGTAAAACTAATGATTTCATTAAAATAATGGATGTGATTGTGTTGGATGACTCGTAAACTTTCAAATTTTATTTTACTTATTACAAAGGAATGGTTTGCAATTTTAGGACCAACAAATATCTACTCTACTTTGATGAGGACCCTAACATAGCTGAAGAATGTAGTGTGGAGACATTCAATTTTGTTTTGTTTCTTTTTTTTTGGAGGAAAGTGGACAATCAATTTTGTTAGTTTGTAGAATGTCATCTTATATTAGTAGGCCATATATGTGTCAAAAATTCTTGAAACGGCACTAAAATGAAACAAGTTTGGTGTCGAAGGTGTGTTCGAAAGCGACTGTTGTAGCAAGTCCAAGTTAGGTCACTTTCGAAGCGACTTGCTCTAGTATAGCGGTCACTTAGCAGATTTAGCAATGAAGCAATTTTGAATGTAGACAATTGGCATTGTGTGTGTTACAAAATGGAATATTCAGATTCCACACAGTCTTCAAAAATAAGGTGACTTCCATAAGCAACTCGATTTTTCGGACAAAAAAAGTCTAGAATTAATGTCACTTAGCACAATTTGGAATCAAGCAATTCTAAAGATGTACAAGCTGTCACCCACCGTGACTAACCTATCTCCTCAAAATGGAAACCTGGCCAGCAAGCCGGCTGTTTCCAGTTCTAGCTCGGCAGTGGACAGACATGTGCATGTAGAATTAAGCATGCGTACACGCTGTGGCCTCTGCTTAATCTGTATGCGTACGTACATTGAGGTGAAAGAAACCTACCTGTATTGACTAGTGTTGCGTGTAGGAGCCAACACTGGAATTTTATAGGAGTATAGTGTTCATGACAAGTATTGAGGATTTAATTTGTAAAGTGCACTATTTTCAAAAAAAAAAAAAATTGTAAAGTGCACCCAGTTTCGGGCCATATCAAATCAAAGCTAAGGTTGGCCCCAGTGGCTTATAAACTGTTGCTACCTGAGACTTCTAAAGTGCACCCAGTTTTTCATGAGTTTTTCATGTATCTCATTTCAAGGCTCTACCACCCCTAACCCCAGTTTCTTCACAACTTCCAAATTCTATTGAAACTGACACTTTTAGGTATCCTGTCAAAGTGCTACAACGTCGACTTTAACCAATTGGTGATAGATTGGTGTCTGAAGTGCTTATCTAGTGGTCTTTGTGGTCTGCAACTGTGGCAACTTGGGAGCTTGAAGATGAGCTGAGGAAGCAGTTTCCTGCAGCACCGGCTTGGGGACAACCCGGTTTTCTAGATGGGAAGAATGTCAGGTATTCAACTGATGAAGCTGATCAAGAAGCAGGAGATCAAGCTCATACGCCAGCTGCTGGTTTAAATGAAGAAGGCAGGCAAGCATTCGACAATGGGTCTTCAAGCTGATCAAGCCCAAGAGGGCATCGCGGCCCGAAGTTTTTCAGCCCAGCCTGGAAGCCAGCCTATCCGTAGCGCTAGCGTAAAGGAGAGGGAGAGATCATCGTGGAGAACAAGTCTTAGAACAGAGCAGTTGCGTCTGGAATTGGCAGGGAGCACATTGCTCGCCTGATGTACCTGTTCTTCGACGAATTCGTGTTAAACTCCACTAAATTCCAGTTCTAAACTAGATACTCATCATAATATCCCAGTAATTGCCCTAGTACTTTTACTAAGTTTGCTCGGGGCAGGGTTGCATTTGGGCTTCACGCGATCCGTGAGAAGAGGGCCAGGTGATCCGTGAGAAGAGGGCCTGACGGGGATGCCTCCGACGCCAGCGCGGCAGCTATCCCAGCGCCGGTGCCTGCCCCTCCGTCCCCTCCTTCCTCACCACTCCAGACGTGGCACTCGATTCTAGATCGCTGAGCTCAAGACATCTGCCGCCAGCGCCCTCGGATCCAGCTTTCCCATGGCTGGAGCGGCGGCGCGTATCCTCCATTCTATAGAGGATAGCGCCCATGGAGATGGTTGGCGTGGAGCCCCGTTGTACGTGCGGCCCCGACTCCCGGTCGATGTCGGCACGCTACTCCTCTAGATCTATGGAGGAGGCTGCACCCTTCGGGCAACGCACAACATCAAGGTGGAGGGGCATTGGTGAGGGCACACGGTTTTAAGTGTGGGCCGATTTGTCAGTTGCAGTGGTGCTATCTACATCCAATGAGTTTCTTTCAAATTCTTTTTGGTGCACGTTGTCCAAGGTATGGTGGTTGATTCGAAGACCGTCATGAAGCGACATCGATATCTTTAGCACTGTCTTGATTAATAAACTCAATTCTTTTTCGATGTAGTAGATCTTTAGTACATATATCTTCATGTACTAAAGTTTTTTATTATCACTTTTAGTTTTTATAACAAGTTTAGCTGTGTGTGGCCACATATAGGCTTAGCCTGTGTGCGTTACCGCAGAGGCCGGAATGTTAATTCCTTTATAAGATCTTTGGGCCATTCTTTCACGCGGAAAACACGGATCGAAGGATCCACGAGGCGCCGCCGGCCGCTCCTCGCCTCCCCGGCCGTCACCGAGCCCAACGCCGGCACAACCCAACGGACGGCTGTGATGGCGGCGGCTGGGCCTTCCTCACCGAGTGCTCGCGACGCGCCAATCCTAATCGGCGGCGCTGGTACGCTCTTTTTGGCGGCCCTTCTCTACCTCTCACGGATCCCGCGGCCTAGAGGTCGGATGCATGGCCTCCGGTTGCCGGTCAGCGCAGCCTTGGTCGCGCGGACATCGCCGGTGCGCGGCGCCCCGACGAACTCGCCGTCCCTCCCATCACGATCCTGACGACTTGAGCATCGATCGGCTAGCGAGCAAATTCCACATCGCCGCCTCACTTGGCCTCCACCTCGAGCTCAAGACGCCCGACGCCAACACCCACCCACCCCGCCCTCTCCAAATCCGCCTTTCCCATGGCTGGAGCATCGTTACGCGTCCTCCATTCTATAGAGGATGACGCCCATGGAGATGGTTGCGTGGGGCCCCATTGTACGTGCGGAGCCGACTCCCGGTCCACGCCGGCGCGCTACTCCTCCAGATCTACGGAGGAGGCAGCGCCCTAGACGGTGGATTGAAGACAGTTCGGGGTCTTCCTCCCACACAAAAGATCGATGGTGGCTATCCCGAACGCCGCCCGATACATCAAGGTGGAGGGGCAACGGTGAGTGCACATGATTTCAAGCGTGGGCCGATTTACCAGCTGCAGTGGGGGTTGTCTACATCCAATAATTTTCTTTCAAGATCATTTTTGGTGCACGTTGTTCAAGGCGTGGTGGCTGATTCAAGACCGCCATGAAGCGACATCGATATCTTTAGCACCGTCTGGGTAGTAAGCTCAATTCTTTTTTTGGATGTAGTAGATCTTTAGTACATGTATCTTCATGTACTAAAGTGTTTTTATTCGTAATTTTTATAACAAGTTTGGCTGTGTGCGGTCACGCAGAGGCCTTAGGCTGTGTGCGTTACCGCAGAGGCCGGGATGTTAATTCCATTATCTAAAAACATAAGTTTGCTCCCATAACCATCACAAAGTTTTTTTTTTTGAAGAAACTGGAGCCCCTACAGGACAGTTTTATTAATATAACCATCACAAAGTCACAAGTCATT
This sequence comes from Hyparrhenia diplandra, assembly GCA_015847255.1. Lineage (NCBI taxonomy): Eukaryota > Viridiplantae > Streptophyta > Magnoliopsida > Poales > Poaceae > Hyparrhenia > Hyparrhenia diplandra. The sequence continues at coordinate 1,395,570 of JADLZK010004716.1, forward strand.
CTCTAGTTTCTACTTACAACTTAAGATATAAACTTCTGGCCCAGTTTCTTTGTTTGCGCCTTAGTACATTTATTTCCTATATACATACAAGAACAGCACAAAATGTCCTGAGAGCAATCAGTAAGCAGATGGAAGCTCCGAGGTGGTGGTAAAATATAGATTTTTCATATGTTGATGTGCAAGATCTACGTTACACGGATACGGATATGTGTATCGGATACAATACGTATCCGATACGTGGATACACTATTCTCTAAAAAAAACAGTGACACGGGATACGTCTAAGATTTTTAGTAACATTAATAATAACATGATTTAATATAAAACATAGTTTACAAATTAAAATATCTCTTAAAGTCATCCATAGATTACAGAACACAGGTTTACAGGACACTATTCTTCTTCTTTTGCTGGTCATCAACTTCAATTGGAGCACGATCATCACACGACACCATCTACATGGTGAACAGAAGTACAGAACTAACTACAAGGATCGTTGATTGCTGGGACTAAAGCTAGGGCTAGAGGAGATCACCTGAGGGCGAGGAGAGGGCTGCATCTGCTTGTAGCCTTGCATAGCCTGACCGCCGTCCGCCGATCGCCGGCTCGCCGCCATTGTCGTCGTCGCCAGTCACGAGTCTAATGGAAGGAAGTGCGAGAGGTGGAACGGCAGAATACGAGGCGACGCCAAGCATATAATATGAGCGTGCGGCCACCGGCGCGGGAGGCAGTACGTCGTGTGGAAGAGTAGAATTTATAAAAAGTTTATACAAAATTAATATCAAAGCCGGGATAGCTCAGTTGGGAGAGCGTCAGACTGAAGATCACGTGTTCGATCCACGTTCACCGCATTTTTTTAAATATTTGTATTTTGCTATTTGGTAATGCAAAGACATCCAGATGTTTGTTTTCCTGTTGCTGAAAGCAAGATCACCGAATAATAATCTTATACTACTAAAAAGGCTCAAAGGGTATCGTCACATTAGAACTAATCAAACGCTTCACCCCGTAATAACACATCCCGCTCCTTATCTCCGTAAATAAACACAACCGCTCCGCTCCTCTTCCACACGATCCCCGAAAGGAAACCGGCGGCGCTCCCTCTGGCTCTCCCGCAGGGTCCGCGAGGAAACCAGTCGATCGCCCAGTCCGCCCCGTCTCCGCGCCACGTCCCGTCGCCGAGTGCGGAACCACCACCCCGTCGCTCGGCGGACGCCGACGCCTCCCCGTCCGCTCCGACGACGAGCACCACATCTGCCCCGCCGAGCGCGGTTGCCGACGGTCATCGTCTGCCCCGTCTTCGCGGAACCGCCGCCCCATCGCCAAACGTGGTTGCCGAGCGCCGGGTCCGCCCCGACGCCGACGCCGCCCCTGCTCCTGATTTGCCCAGCGTAAGCCTTACTCCCCTTCTAATCAGTCGAGAACATGGATTCTATGGGAAATGTGTGGGCCTATGCACGATTCAATTGCATTTTAATTTGTTTTCTTGTTCTTGTTCCGAGTGTTAATGGCTGCACGCCAAGTGTTTGATTAAATAGCTATATGAGATTTTCCATGGGTATGACCGTATGGGGAATTACTGAAAGTCCATTGTATTTGATGACGAATCGAACAATGATGATCGGGAGAAGAAGCAGACAAATGCTGGAACCGTCTTATCCCCAACATCTGAAAACAATTAGTCAGTGCCTCTGGATAAAAATAAAATAAAAACATGATGAGGAGCAATTTTTTTAGCAGCTAGCAGGCAATTGAGTAGCTGCAATTGCGCTGTCATTATTTTATCTTTTAGCAGTCCTTCTCTTTCCTTTATTTGAGCATCCACTGCATTCAGTATATCGAGGACAATGAAACTAGCAGGATCATGAAAGTTCTCGTTAAGCCATAGGATTGAGTTTAGATAAAGTGTGATAACACAAGGGACAATGCTACAAAGCTTACACATCAAACACGTAATGATCCAAAGCCAGATTGGTGTGTTAACTGGGAACCGTGTTGTGTGACTTGTGTCTTCTAGGTTTGGTAAAACAATAGGTTTGGTTTGTTATTGTATCGATAAAATAAACCGAATGTCTTACAAGGACATACCACAACAGATGCATGTACTATTTTTTTCTCATGTATGAGACCATAGATATCAAAGTTGGGTGCATTTTAGAAACAAAACAGCAAATTCCAGTGTGTATGCCTTAATGTGACATTTGGTCAGTGATGCATCCCATCTATCTGTTCTATTTTTAAAGTAGGCGACATAATAATCTTTGACCATTTTGTTTGATCTTATTAGTTAGTGCCTGCAACCTTGTGATGTTATTCTGCTACTTATAATTCAGGTGCTAATTATAATTCTTCTACTGAAATTTTATTTCATGCCTTTGCAGATTTCTTTTTCTCAGCTTGGACCGCATATTCAGAGGACCTCTTGCACTCAGGGGCAGGTTCTTCATCAACCTCAGGTTCTTTCTGTCGTCTTATCCAGTAGCATCTACTCTATGTTTATTCCCTGCCTTTGCAGATTTCTTTTTCTCGGCTTGGGATGTCGTCGTTAGAAAGAAGTGCAGCCCCACTGACATGCTATCACACCAGGGCCAATGGCCAGCTGTCATGCTCTTTAAGCTGCTGGAACAGGGAACAACAAGTGATTGACCCCCAGGAAGCTGTTAAAAGGATAGCAAATCAGCAATACTAACCGACGTTAGATCACATAGAATTGATACTGTTCATGACCTTAACTAATCTTGTCGTATGATTCTGACACTGCAAAATGTTTAGTGCACAAGCAATCAGATTCCCTTGATCACCAACAGAATTAAATTGTTGCAGCTCTAGATTGTAGCCCAGAATTTCTTGCGCCACCGGGAGTAGTCTTAGACTCTTATCCCAGCCCATGGACTTGTATGTATCCTTCGATTAGAGTTTCTTTCGCTCCAGCCCATGAGTTGAACGTGTTGTTATAGTATTCTGATAGGATTTACTCTCTACCATGTTTTTGGAACAACAAAAGAAGCTATTCTGTCAACCTTTTTTTAGTGTATAGTTATGCAGATAAATTTGTGAACGAATACATTGAGGAATTAAAAGCTCTTGTCTTCCCCCTTTCATTTCAAAATGCACCTGGGATTCCAGGAAGGGGGCAATGGGAACTGCAGAGGGGGGCTATCAATTCTGGGATACTATGCTTTTGCTTTATTGTAGGGTGCTTTTTTGCTCATTTAATATATCGTTACAGCTTCAGTTCTTTACTAACAGTATGGCAATTTCGGCAGACAGATATCCTAACGGTGTCATCTCATATGATGGAAGATGGAACACACTACGATCAGGTGAACATGGCTATCTATTTGCCTCTTTTAATCAAATTATGACTCATTGCACATTAATTTGATTGCTTCTGTTTTTCATTTAGAAATTATTTTGCTGATAATATTCAAATATGCTTCGGATATTCATCATGTCAGTACTTAAACCATCTGTAGTCGACTACATTCTAATTATACAGTGTGGTGATCATCAAGTTGTGGTCATTTGAAACTACAAAGTTAGCTCTTGTGCACAACATGATCGATTTAGGATAAATTGGCCACGATATACAAAGTTGTCAAGGATCAATAGATAATGACTCTTTCTCTTAATTATGTTTAACATAATTTCAGCATATACTTTATGCTCAACGCTTTTCCCCTGTACTACTCCCAGTTTGCCCCAGTGTGATTCGTCCGCGTGGAATTCTCCTGGCAATCCGTGGGACTCCCGACTCGGTGGCCACCACCACCATCTTCGCGAGAGATCTCCAAGTGTGGTGGCTAGCACCAACGGATGTGTTTTCTGGATCAGTGAGCTGTACTCCTTGTATGAGTTGTGCACCACCGTCGAGGATGATGGCACCGCGGGGATCTAGGCGTTGTTGGCCATGGCCTGGTCGGCCATCCTATTTCCTGATTGTAAAATTATGATCTCAGTTCACGGCCTAACTGGTTGCATAAGAATTATTCACGCCATCAAAATATTGTTTTTAATTGCATAACACATGTTCAAACATGAATGAACAAGATATTTTTCCCATAGCAACGCACGGGCATTTACCTAGTAAAAAAAGCGTGTGCTTCAGAACACAAAGATGTCTGAAGAACAAACGGTAATAAATTGGACGACACGGCATAAATAGACATCTGTGATTGTCCAGATACACACTAAAATTCATTGCTCTATTACTGAACAGCACGAGCTGACCAATAATAAAGATGACTTCAGATCTACATGCAGTACATGAGAATTTTGCCATGTTGATCCAGTATATCTTGACTGAAGCATTTACTAGATAAATAGTTTTTGTTAAAAAAAATCTACATGCAACACTCTACTTGCTATTGTTTAGTAAAGCTCTTAACCCTATTTCCATTTCTCTAAATAGGCCGTTATAGTCTAGCTACGGCTCCACTGTAGCTTTGCTATTGTTTTTCCATAGGAATGATTATCGCTACAATTTTGTCAATCACTACTAAAGAAGACATTTTCATCAATGGCTGTTTTATGATATGAACTAGCGTTCAATATCATTCACTAATGGTTCATGATATGATAAACTGGTAAAAATAATGCTCTAGTTATGAAAGGACCATGAACTCCAAATAACTTAACTCCCATCCGAATCCTCTCTACCCACCCGACTCACCTATTCCCTCATCACCCTCCGCACCCCTCTTATCTGCCCAGCTCTCTCTCTCTCCACATGACAACACTGCCTTTTCCCCTCTCCCCATAGCAGTGGCACACGTCAAAATGGCAACAGGTACCTGAAACCCGAGTACCGATGGGTTTTACCCGATAAGAAGTTGGGTATGGAAGCAGTTTTCTACCCGGTATGTTATTAGGTAAAATCCTATACCATTATAGTACCCACACCTGCGTAATCGCGAGTAATAAACACCTGCAAAATAATTCCAAGATAACTAGGCAGCCCAATTTATTTTAGCCCACATAGCCCAATTTAGCCCAAAAACCTCCTAGTATATATGTTGAACCCTCTCAAACCTTAGCCATTAGCTCATTCACTCGACCCCCTCGCCCCTTCCCAAGCCGCACACGGGGGCGGGGGGGGCGCCCACGCAAGAATCGCGTCTGGGTGCAGCGCAGCGCGACTCTCCCTCGCCGTGCGACAAAGTCAGCGTCGGGCTCCACCCCTCCCCTCCTTCCCAGCCGCCACACAGGCCAAGGGCACGGCCGCACAACTACGTACGGAGCCGCGCGAGCGTGACCTCAACTCACGTCGTTGCGCAACAGAGTCGGCATCGGGCACTACACCACAACACCGCAATAGCGCTACACAATCGACGCTAAAAAATATCTTTAGGGATGAAGGATGTGACGCTAAAAATTCCTTAGAGACCATCGACGCCAAAGCTATCTTTAGCTATTCATTTCTCCGACGCAATAGGTACTCAGATTTAGGGGTCATCTTGTCGACGCTAAAATCAGCTCACCATCAAAAGGTCTGACGCCAAAAAGTGGCCCACCTCGGGTGCACTCGTGCGCCCCACCATGGCCCAGCCCAGCCACACATATTTTGGCCCAGGTCTGTATCGTAAAGTCCAGTGGTAAACCCTAACGTCCCAACCCAGCCGCCGCCCCGACTCCCAATCGCCCACAGCGTCGGGATATCCCTCTCCTCCCCGAGATCCTCCTCCCCGAGATCCTCCTCCCCACCCCACCGACCTCCCATCGCTCTTGCACGCAGCTCGTCAGCCATGGCGGAGCCTGACCGACCGCCACACCTGGTGCTCCCGCTGCTGGAGTTCCTACGGGTGTGGGACTCTACCCGGAGGTCTTTGGAGTTCCTTCTCCCTCGGGCCTCCACCAAGCTGTGGCGTGGAGCTCATGCAAGGGAGGCCAGATCCACGACCGCTCATGCGAGAGGGGCCAGATCATGGCTGTTCGTGCGAGGGAGACCGCATCTACCCTCGTGCTTGAGTACCTCTACCTCGCCAGCCCCGTCGCGCCCCTCTTCCTTCCCGTCGTCATGCACACCAACTTCTATTATTAGGCGGAAGTGAGTTTCTTGGACCATTCATATTTATGCCTGCCATTTTTGCTCTAACTAGTACTTCATGCGTACTATTATTAGGGGGAAATTGCATGCTTGAGGTAGGTTTCTTGCTCAGTGATAATAGTGGGCTGAAGTGAGATTGGACATTGTTGTGACAGTTTTTAGGTCATAATCCTAGCTTTAGTTGTTCTGTTGTTTCAATTTGATCAGATAGCAAATCTATCTTGATTTTATTCCATCAATTGTTGGCTATGTTCTTTTGTCAGTTGTTTTATTTACTTATGTAGAAAAACTCTATTCTAGACTGCAGTTAGAGAAACACATTTAATTTTACCTTCCCTAGAGTGTCACCCAGCTAGAGCCTAGAGATACAACAAGAGAAGTCAGCTGACCTAGATAAATGTCCACCCAAATGTGGATTTCAAGTTTATATAAGACTAATGCCCTGTTTTATCATTTATGAATCTTCAGAGCAGATTTTCTTTCGATATGGATTGCAAATACAACGGTGACTTGCAAGTGAAGGTGTATCTTTGTCCTTTTTAAATGCCTGTTCAAGTAAGTAGAAGTTCTCCTCTCTTTAGTTACTTTCCAAGCAGTTACTAATTATTGTTTTGTTATATGCTAGCTGATTTATTGGACCATAATGGTTCCCTCATACACTTAGGCTTGAATCAATTCTCAAAAAACAATTAGGCTTGAATATTCCAAAGGCCTCTTATCTAAAAATTCTACTCGGTTAATGTAATCTTAGGGTGCTGGTGGTTCAGGCAAATACCAATGAACCCTACAGGATGCAAACTAGGGTTTTTATACTAGGCATCTGTTCAGTCCAGTACATCTTGAAGGTATGAAGTGTATAATCTGAGTTTATTGCTTAGCACGTAGTTAATCCGTTCTCATGTTTAGAAGCCTAGATGAAAATATAATTACTGAAATTAGTGAATCCAATATTCTCAAGCAGATAGTGATGACTTGGTTGAAATTTGAGTGTTCTCAAGCAGACTGCATTCTCAAGTACATGTTTCGTGTAATAAACCTTGTGTATGAATATGAATCTTTAAATTTTGTGTAAACATGTAGTATAGAAGCAGCTCATGGTTTTTCCTGTTTTTTTTTTCACTGCAGTTCAGCAACCACAGCCGCAGGAGCAGATGGACAACAACTACTCTTTTTCTTTAGTGGCAACATGATGTTTGGCAACAATATTCTGGAATGCAACTCCTAATTGATGTTGTTGGGGCACTTGATGTATACAAAAGAGCAAGTAACCAGGTATATTTGTACTCCTTTTTCTCCAACAAATAAGTAGTTTTTGGGACCATGTACAGGCCAACTAAACTACTAATAGAACAAAGTATCAACTAAAATACTAATAACACTTGATATTTAGTGGTAACATAGAGGAGCAGGCTGTTCCATCCTACACTAATCATGAAACATGATGAAACAATTGTGGGTTCTATGTCCAGAATTAATTCATGTGGGTGCTATCTGTTATGAAAATTTTCCTGATGGGAGTTAGTTGTTGCTGCTGTAGACTACCTACTGATTGTGTCTTGTTCACATGGTTGCAGTTCTGCTCTTTATTTCCCACTTCTGAATGTCTACTTCTGTTATTGTGTGAGACCATGTACTTGGGTTCTCTTAATCTGTGTTAATCAGATGATCACCGTGGTTAACAAATACTCATGACGCTTTAGCTTACGATTTTGTGTTTGACTTCTTAAAATTGAACTGCACTTGTATTGTTAGCACTTCCTGTAGTAGCAAAATTGGTTGAACTAAAAAAAGTTCTATTTTCTTTTAAGAGTGAGTCTGACACCCCTCACTTTTGTAGATTTCAAGAATAAAAACACTGATTTGTGTGCTTATTGCTTTAAGTTACAATGGTTGTTGTATGGAAATCTCTACTTGTTTTGTGATCTTAAAGCAATAAAACATATGAACAAGGACATCTCTTTTTTTATGGTTTGTCTTTTATTTTACTGTCCAACAGCCCACCACGTCAATAAAATGTATGACCCAAAAAATATATCTGTTATGATTTTTTAATATGATTTGAGCTATAGACAACTCAATTCAAAATTACTTTTAACAAGCTTTAGAAATTTGGCATGGTGGTGGCAGAGATTCTGAATTTTCTTTGATGAGCAGTAGCATGTCCTCGCCGCCGCATACTTTTGAGCACTTGCTTTGTTCAGAATATCATTACTGTTATGCTACCTTAGTTCATTTGTTATTTTTTCTCTAATTACATTAATAATGCTAGGCATTGTTGTTAACTTTACAGGCCATTGCATCTTGGTCCAGGCTGCACCCTGCATGCAACATGCCGGTATTAATCTGACTACTTGAAGCATATTGTTCATGTTGGAAAAGGGGAAGCATTGTTTTCACTTATATATGATCTCCCATCTGTCTAGGTGATGATCTGCCCATCTCCTTCCAGCCTTCACTTAAATGTAACTTATCCAGCTTTATTGGAAATCTCTTGTGACCCATGACTTGTTGTATTTGGTTAATTATCTACCTACTGCTTGCTGTATTTTTAGTATTGTATATGCGGTTGATTTAAGCGTGCTTGCCCCTTGATGTGAGCCTAAATTGGCCAATTCACACTCATTTGCATGTGCTCTAGTCATGTAGCAGTAATAGTCTGTCTTGTTCGCTTCATTGTTTATTGACTTTGTTAGCCTGCATTAACATTTAAACTTCAATTTGGCAAGTGACTTTGGTTTGTCCATTGTTTTTGGTTAAAATTGTGAACTTCAAATACATTATCGAAATCTCAAAATCATTCAACATAGTCTGCTAATTCCCAAGTTTTATTTGCAGCCATAGCATGACTTGGAAGAGTGACGCACATGTCTGAAAAGAAAGAAATCTTCCTGTACATCCACCAGGTAAATGGATAAACATTGGTGTGTGCTGAGATGAATGATTTTGTTGCAAAATATGTGCAAATTGATGAACTAGTTATCTGCTATTGCGTCCACCAGGGGACCTTGATACTTTTCATGTCTTGATATTGTGTCCTCTCCTTACATGAATATGACTGCTAGCCTTAGATAACCTGCTGGTTAGCAACTGCTAGCTGTAGTAACTGCCAAGGTTGTAGTTTTGCCGAACAATTGCATTTATGTTTTTAGTAAAACTGATGTCCCCTCCTCAAATCTGCTGCAACTACCAAACATGATTAATTTGTCAAATTAATTTGCAAAACAATTTTTAAGTTACTTAAGTTGGAACTCACTTATGCAGCATGAAGGATGTTAGCAGCTCAATGGCACTTGATAGCAGTTGATAGCATCAGGTTTGTCAACTCTCTGTTCTTCATGCAACAACATCAGCTTGATGGTGGTGCCTTTTATTCTACAGTGAATAATCTTTAGGTTAACTTGTGCTTTATTTGTTCCTATAGCTAGATATATCATCTTGGTAATGCTAGCACTTTTTAATTACTTAATTCATTCCTGTTGTTGATTGCTTGTCATCTCGGTAATGCATATGCTATCACTTTAGCATTAACTTGTGCTTGGAATGATGCATAGAAATTTGTCTATCAGTCTCTTGCACTGAGCTTTAGAGAATGCTTGCATGTGTGTTCTCAGTAGCACTAGATCAATAGCAGCATGTGTTATTTTTCCTGGTTTAACCTTTGGTTTAATTTCTCTTGTTTAATTAATTAGGGAATTTATTAGCTGGTAAATTAGTAAGTTGTTGAATAGCAGCATGTTTGTTGACAGTAGCAACATGATTTAGCATGTGGTTGTTCAATATATACTCAATTTGTAGTTAGTTGATTAAGATCCAATTAATTTAACAAAAATAAAGCATAGTAACTTTACCTGGATATATGTTAACATGCTATTGGTTGCATGTCTTTTGGTTTCAGGTCTGTGATGGTGCTAATTAGCGAGTTTGTGGAGGGTTTGACACTCAAAACTGATTTATGTGTTAGTCTCTTTTTTGAGATAGGTAGCTAATACTAGACTTGTCATTGATGAACCGTTGCATGTTTGTAATGGTTGATCTTATATGTATGTCCCTGTGAGTGTTTGGACTAAATGAATGAATCTATTTATATGAGCAATGTACATAATGATGTTACTTTTGTGTTAAACTGTAACCAAATGGTCTTTTTTTTTTTTTTAAATGCATTCAAATTATCTCGTCAAACCATCGACGCTAAAAAGCATATATAATGTCAAGCTGTCCGACGCTATACAATATTGGCATGCTGTCTGACGCTATAGAGTGCTGGCATGCTATCTGACGCTATAGATATTCAGGCCAACAGACTGTCTGACGCTAAATGTCCGGTCTGACGCTAAAAATCTTTTAGCGTCAGACTTACTTACAGCGTCAGCTGAAGTCTGACGCTATATGTTCTTTTGGGTCGATCATCGACGCTATATGTATTTACAGCGTCAGACCATCCAAGGGTAATTGGGGTGTTGTGGTGTAGTGGGGGGGTTGCCGCGGTCTTCACTCCCTCCACCGCCGTCGGACTATCTTCTTCCCCTTCTGATGCATTGTCATCCGTTGTCGGCCTCATCTTCTTCCCCTTATGCTCTCGGGTCCATTGTTGGGTGCGGGTTAACCATCGGGTAAGAATTACCCATGCAGGTGGGGGTATGGAATGAATTCCCTACCCATCTATGGGTACGGGTAACCCGACCGTGTGATTTTGGCCTAGCGAGTGCGGGTACGGGTGCCTAGTACCCATCGGGTATGTACCTGTTGCCAAGTAGGCACACGACACACAAACCCGATGGCATAGCTTGCGTATGCATAGCAATGGGTGCCTCCTCTCGTCTACTCCACTCCAGGTACATGATGACCCCCTCGGACACAATCCCAGTCATCAGCCACCCACTGGGTATATGAAGAACATAGTTGAGCCCCATGGAGGGATATATGACCCGATCTAGTAAGATCCCTACCCCCTCCTCTCGGAAATCTCATGTGACCATCCGAGGTCTGGAGTGGAAATGGGCATCAACATCGACCAAAGGGGCCACAGTGGAGGAGAAATGTTACAAAACAAGGGAGTGTTCAGTTCCCATGCAAACCCAAAAAGTTGCTACAGTTCTCCGTCACATCAAATCTCTTGACGCATATATGGAGTACTAAACGTAGGTAAACAAAATAACTAATTGCACGGTTTGACTGAAAAGTACGAGACGAATCTTTTGAGCCTAGTTAGTCTATGGTTGGACAATAATTAACGAATACAAATGAAAACTGCTACTAGGATTTTTTTTTGTAGAGGCTATTACATGTGTTGAAATAATTTGTCAAGGATGTCTTGTAAGACATGAAGAGCGATAAATGTAATACATTTGTTAGGTGCACGACTATACTACACGATGATTCTTTCATAATCTTTACTCTGATTTTGTTCATCAGTTTTATTTTCTCTTCTTTGTGGAACAACTTGTATTTGCTTTTTAGTATAAACAACATGAGCTTTAATTTTAGAAATTGTGATCAACACACGTGCGACGCACGTGCACACGAATGGTTCAATAAAATCACTACATTATATTTTAGTTAGGCACGTGCGTGTCGCATGTGCTTCTTGACTAGTTTGTATAAAGAATTTGAATAAGACGAAGCGGTTAAATATGATATCTTAAAGTCAACCATATGAATTATTTGTGGACGGAGGGAGTAGTGTATAACCACAAGTGAAGGAAGTGTTACACTCAAAGCAAAGGCTTTGCTAAGTGTATAAGTCCCTTTTACTGAGTGTGTTTTTGACACTTTCGCAAAGAGCTTCAGTCCGGTAGTGGGAGGTCGTCGCTACGACGGTCACCTCGATTAATGTAGAGCAAGTATTATAGAAGGCTGTAAGCCGGCTAAATGATAACGTGGAGGAGAGAAGGGAGGAGAGAGAGGAGAAGCAGGCTGTAAGCTTACAGCCGGCTTGGACACAAGAACCAAGAAAGTTTGTGAGACAGACAACTGGACCCATTATTAAATACTGAAGACTTAACCATTGTACAGGTGGGCTGAGAAGTAGGCTAGCAATCGGCTGTATTATAATACTTGCTCTTAACGTAGTTGGTTGCCTCAGTGTGTCGGCTCCATTAATGGACAATTAAGGTGTCCGCCTCCATTATTAATTCTCCACTAATGAACAATTGAGGTTCACCATTGTACAGGTGGGCTGAGAAGTAGGCTAGCAATCGGCTGTATTATAATACTTGCTCTTAACAGAGTTGGTTGCCTCAGTGTGTCCGGCTCCATTAATGGACAATTAAGGTGTCCGCCTCCATTATTAATTCTCCACTAATGAACAATTGAGGTTCCTCATTTGCGGATACAAGTTGACTTTGATGCCTTCTTCTGTGCTTCTTGTGGGTCAACTGAAAAATAGAAACCACTGAAACCGAGCATACAAGTGCACTGATTGACGCTAGGGAGATCATAAGGGATTTCGACAAATGCCTATTTTTTTTCTCATTTCCGCAGTAGATATTGAGCGTGAAGGTAAATGCAGTTGATGTATTCCGCCACAAAGCTTATGTTGGGACCTGATGGTGGCTGAGCATCGTCGTTGAGCGGGAAGTGACAGAAGACACCGTTTCAAGTTAACGGGCTTCATCTCGATAGTTGGGCCATCGTAGATTTGTTTTGGGCCCAAGGCCGTGTAACAGGGGTATGAAACCTGGTGGAGTCGTGAGCGAGGATCATCGAATCCTCTGTAACCGCATTTGAACCTACTATGAATATTCGTCTGTCCGCCCAAATTTGCTCTCGTGCTCGTCCCCGACCTCTCCGTTCATGCTCTTCTAGCCCAAATTCTGCCTAAATCCTCTACTTTTTCTCTGATTTACTGATCGTGCCTAACAATTGGTATTAGAGCCACTGGTTTGTCGAGAAATTTTTCCTCAAATCGTGATTCGTCTTGGCGCCCAAGCAAACCAAGTTCCAGATCGAGATGTCGGCATCGATAGGGGATTTGTCCGGCAAGGTCGATGAGATCATGAAGTGCCTCGACAGGTTCTCCACCATGGACACCAAGCTCGCCGGAATGCAGGATATCGTCAAGCAGACGCTGGATGAGGTGCATGCGGTGAACAAGCACCAGACCACCATGGATCAGGCGCTGAAGGATCTGCATTCCAAAGCGGAGGTGCAGGCGTCTTCGATCCGCAACACCGACTCCCGCATCGACTACTTGGTGCGGCAGCTGGATTCGCTCGGCCTCGCATCGCGGTCGGCAACCAGGCGACCGCGACGACTACGAACCCGGCGGCCACGACGGTCGTCAATCTGCAGGCGCCTGGCGGAGGTGGACCGCAGGCGGCTCCACGGATTGATACTACGGTCAAAACTACGGTACCCAATCCCGCGCCTGGGGTGCTCGGTGGAATTCCTCAACCACCTCTCGTCAAGGGTGGCATGCCGCCCGTCGTACCCACCACGGTCGGACAGTTCCTACACCAGGAACTCGACCTCAACGTCGCACTAGCGTTGTAATCGCCATCTCCGGTGACAACAGCGGTGCGCCTCAACGGACTGGCGAGCACTGCAGCGGATTCCGTGGAACCCGACCGCAGCACGGCTTTGAGGGCACGTTTGACGAACTTTACCCTGATCATCCATTTCGTCCTCCACCATTTCTTAAACTTGAGTTTGCTAAGTTCGATGGCACGAGTCCGCCACCATTTACTATTCTATGCATTTGGTTGGTCTTACCCTGTTTTACAGCAGAAGTACTTTCAAGAAGATGAAACCGTCGTGTTAGACTATTGACTGAGAAGGTTAGGAAAGCAAGAAAAATAATCCTTGTCAGAGTCATACGTCGACTTTCTAGAAGTAAGCACAGAAGATTTGGATTGATCATCCTTTCCAGAAGATGAAGCCATCGTGTTAGACTATTGCATTTGGTTGGTTTTACCCTAAACCCTTAGTTTAGCTTAGGTAATCAATCCAAATCTTCAGTGCTACTTTTTACCTGCTCATTGCCGATGTGGTGGGCAAAAAGAAGTTCTTCTACGCATGGTCCAACGTCAAAAAGACAGAGAACTCCAGTCAAAAAGAAGTTCTACGCTTGGTCCAAACGTCAAAAAGACAGAGAACTCCAGTCAAAAGAAGTTCTTCTACGCTTGGTCCAACGTCGACTTAACTGCTCTTGGTCCAGTGCATGGAATTCTGGGTCACGATGGCATGCCGTCACGATTCAAACTCTTGGCCTGAGGTCCTCCTGTCCTGCCTCCGTATTCTCTTGGCAAATTTCCAGGAATTGCTTCTCTCAGGCAATTACAAATAGAAGTGACTCTGGTTCTTCGTATGTTGGCATGCTCGGAAGGATAGTAGATTCTTAAACTACTGTTGTGTTTGTTGCCGGGTGGTGTTGACACTGTACTTGACACAGCTGGTACGTACGACCCCAACAACTAGTTCGACCTCTTGAGGTTGCTCGTCTTGTCTATCTTTAGTATATTGATTAAAGTTCCTTGATTAAATCTCCTGCTATAGCTGCCGCAATCTCTGGCTATAGTTGTTTAAGAAAAACTTAGCTAATTTTTTTGGTGTACAATTTATCTGTAAGCTGCTAGTTACTGTTTTAGGAAAAGGTTATTTAAAACACTGATATTGAGTACATTTCTTTCCGAGCTCGCAGGACAATTGATTCTACAGGTCGCTTTGCTCTAGTATATCCTAATGGCTGCAGGGATGGTCGGTTCTGCAGTTGCTCAGGAGGCTGTCAATCAAGTCCTATCAAGATTGAAGGACAGGAGTCAGCAGAAGTTAGAAGCCAAGGACCGAGTGGAGAGGATGGAGATGGCGCACATTAGGCTAGAGGCTGCCCTCGAGACATCCAACAAGTGGAATATCACCACCAGCGCGCCACTGCTGCGCTGGCAGAGCAAGCTCAAGCGCTTCACAGGAGTGTGATCACACTCTGCGCAGGTGCAGGCAGCGTTTGCAAGAAGAGGAAGAGATGAAAAACAGTGTAAGGAGCTCCTCCTTTCCTAACCGGATCGCTTACGCTGCCAGTTCGTTCGTCTCATCCATCTTTAGCAGTGTTGGCGAAGATGATCTAAGTGGCTCCGCTGCTGTCGGGCGGTTCGAGCGGCTTGCAGATGGTGCGAGCGAGTTCTTGAGGTATGTCGAGCTCGGTGGAACACCACGCAGATATATGTTCTTTGACCCTCTTATACGCCATCTTCTGGCTGGCAAAGGAACAAAGTATTGCTTTGTTGGTGGGAGTCAACATCTGTCCTTTCTTCTACAGCCTGTTATGCCATCTGACCATGAGATGCAGGTTGCTCTCGCGTTGTTCCTTCAAGATAGCAATGCTTCAGAGAATAATTTCCTTCTTGCCCTCAATTTACGGCTCTCTGAGAGTATCGACATAGTTGGGGTTGCTGTAACCTGCCTACAGCTATTCACACCTCACTTGAGCTCAACCGTCGAGACCGTGAAGACAAAGCTCACCAAGGTACCAACACAAGACTTGTGTTGGGTATCATCTGTTTGTGAACACACAAACAATTTTACAGCACCTGTTCTAAATGGTTACAACCGAACCGGCTTTGTTGTCAGCAACAAGATCATAGCTATGCCCAGAGCTACAATGCCACAAGCTCATCATCGGAATCATTGTGTGATATGTACTTGGAACCGGTTACACGAGTGTACCTGTTCGCCCATGTATCACTCGCAGTTGGGAAGAACAAGCACAGAGCGGTCATCGATGGACAAAGTGAAACAAACTTCACGAGAGACTTTCCTTATATGAAACTTGGAATACATTTCTGGCCCCATAGCTCCTTTGAAGATTTGTCTCCGGGAGTTGAAGGTTCAGCAACAGAGATGATCAACGGGGAGGCCATGCAGCATGGCAGCTTGTATGTGAACATTTCCTGCTTTGAACAATTGTGCAAGATGATGCTACCAAAGGCGGTAGATTGCCTTCATGATAATGCTGCAGCTACCACATATCAGATGATGTGGAAGTCCAAACATGGTGGTGCATACCTTCGGGTCGAGAAGTTCTCAGGGAGACTAACCGCTCAGAAAGACATGGGTGAAAGAAGTTCTGAACGGCGGCAGGTGAAGAAGATACAGGGATGGGCAAGTGTGAATTATGATTTCATGAACTCGTGGATTGCGCACGCACCTGCCAAGTTTCTGGGCGCAGTCATGGAGTGGTTTCAGAAAGAGAAGCGATTTCCCAAACCATTATTATTCAAAACTAATTCCTGCGTTCATGATTGTCCAATCTTGTTGCTGTCTTTGCAATATTTCAGATATTTGTCAAGTAAGATCAAGTCAGCCAGCATGTTCAATGCCTAAAGGATTTCATGGTACCAAGCGTGTCCCATTCGAGCATTTTGTTCTCCTGGTGGCAGCTAAGATAGATATGTCTTTGTGTGCTCCTGTTAGTGTGTCTGTGTCTGTAAACCTTCTTATGTAATTACAAAAAAAGAGAAAAAAAACTGAGAGTGGAGATGTAGAAGACTAGAAGGGTAGTTGGAGAGTTTCCCGAACTTGTGTCCATGGGTCTTCACCTTGTAAACCCAGCCTCAGATTCTCTACAGTTTCCAGTTAATCTTCAACATGCTGGTTCCACGCAATTTCCATGATTTCTAGGTGCTTATGGTGAACTTGTGTCCATGGGTCTTCACCTTGTAAACCCAGCCTCAGATTCTCTGTAGTCTCCAGTTAATCTTCAACATGCTGGTTCCACGCAATTTCCAAGATTTCTAGGTGCTTATGGTGAACTTGTGTCCATGGGTCTTCACCTTGTAAACCCAGCCTCAGATTCTCTGCAGTTTCCAGTTAATCTTCAACATGCTGGTTCCACGCAACTTCCATGATTTCTAGGTGCTTATGATGAACTTGTGTCCATGGGTCCTCACCTTGTAAACCCAGCCTCAGATTCTCTGCAGTTTCCAGTTAATCTTCAACATGCTGGTTCCACACAATTTCCATTATTTCTAGGTGCTTATGGTGAACTTGTGTCCATGGGTCTTCACCTTGTAAACCCAGCCTCAGATTCTCTGCAGTTTCCAGTTAATCTTCAACATGCTGGTTCCATGCAACTTCCATGATTTCTAGGTGCTTATGGTGAACTTGTGTCCATGGGTCTTCACCTTGTAAACCCAGCCTCAGATTCTCTGCAGTTTCCAGTTAATCTTCAACATGCTGGTTCCACGCAATTTCCATGATTTCTAGGTGCTTATGGTGAGCTTGTGTCCATGGGTCTTCACCTTGTAAACCCAGCCTCAGATTCTCTACAGTTTCCGGTTAATCTTCAACATGCTGGTTCCACGCAATTTCCATGATTTCTAGGTGCTTATGGTGCTAGACATGCAGCCGCAATTTAGTGGTCCTCGTGGTTATATACTTAATAACATATGATGTTCCATTAAGTGTATCCAAAATCTTTAAATTTCTGAAATATCTAAAGATCAGATATAAGTTAGCCAGGTATATTAAAATCACATAGCTGGGTGGTCTGGGCATCCTGGACCTGCACCTCAGCGGCATTGCACTACAGGCGAGGTGGCTATGACTAAGTCAAACTGATGAACATCGAGCCTGGGCACAGCTACTGCTATCGGGTCAACAATGAGTTTAGGCATCTTCGACATGTCCACATATACCATCAATGTGAATGGACGGACAACAACCTTTTAGACCAGGAGATGGCTTCAAGGATAAGGAATCAAGGATATATATCGCACCGGCACTGATCGCCTTTGTAAGCCAGGAACATTCGCCAAACAACCAAAGTGGAAGGGATCCTCGTACGAGCCTAGCACTACTACTGGATTTATTAACTGTGACCGTTTTTTAGATTAACCATGGCGGTTTTTGAACCGCAACGGAGCCAAGGCCCTGATTCGGTCAAAAAGTGTCTCTATTGAGCCACGTATCACTCTCAGCTGGGAACAACAGGCAAAGAGCAGTGGTCAATGGAGGACGAGAAACAAGCTGTAAAAGAGACTTTTCTTATCTGAAACTTGCAATGCACTTCAGGCCCCATACCACCTCTGAAGATTTGCCACCTAAAGTTGGGGTTCCACCAATAGAGACGATCAACGGCGAGGCCGTGCAGCATGGAAGCCTACATGCGAATGTTTCCTTTGACCAGCTGGGCAAGATGATACTACCAAAGGCGGTAGATTGCGTTTGTGAGAATATTGCAGCTACCTCATATGAGATGCTGTGGAAGTCCAAGCATGGCGGCTCATATCTATAGATTGACAAGATCTCAAAAACCACTAGAAAAGACATCGGTGGAAAACGTCCTGAACGACGTCAGTGCAAGGTACAAGGATGGGCAAGTGCGAACAACGAGTTCATAAACTCGTGGGTTGCGCACATGCCTGTCCGTTTGCATGGCTTAGTAGTGGACTCAGTCGAGAAAGAGAAGCAATTGCAACCTTTATTATTCAGAACTAATTCAGGTGTCCCTGATTGTCCAATCATGTTGTTTTCTATGCAATATTACACATCATTGGCGAGGAAGATTGTTGGGGAGGCGACCCTCGCCAGCTCGGCAGCCCCCCGCAGGCCTCGCCGCGGGGGGCCAAGGACTAATCTCTTTTGAAAACATAAGTCTTGCAGGGCCATAGTAGCGGAGGGCCCTTCGTCGGTACGCGAGCGGTAAGGCCCCGACCCTCCGACAAGAGCGACCTCCGAAAGTCTGGGATCAAGTCCAGGAAGCGAGGCAACCCCCACGCCGCCGGGGAAGCGCCGGCGGAGGGAGCTCTCCAAGCAGCGCCAGTCCAAGCGGCGCGAAGGTCTAGCGGAGGAGCCCCTCGGGGGGCCGGCCCTCCGCAACCGCACGGCGCCGGCGGCCAGGGTGGAAACCCTACGCCCCAAAGACAGAGGGAAACTATAAGTGTATTTCCCGTACTAGCCCCGTATGAATAGTTACTAGCCCCCCTCGAAGGGGCCCATCTCGTAGCGTGTGTTCTCCCACCTACCGTGTACCAATTTGTAAAATCAGCCCCTCGACCCCTAGTATTCCTATAAATACCCGGGTACGGGCTCAAGGAAGGGGATCGATTCTTTGGCCAGTTTAAGTGCCATTTACGCGTTTTGTCACACCTGCGTCACGCCCTTTCGTACACCACGTCACACCATACGCGGGAGCTCGTACGCCCTCCGAACCCCGCCCCTCGGCAACATCAGCGAGGGAGGGCTGAGCGAGTCGTTCCGCTCCCCACCCGTGTTCCTAGCTCATCCCTGGGAAGCCCTCGCCCCCTTCCCGCCCCACCGGGAGCGAAGGCCAAGGGGGAGGTGAGTGACCCACCGGTTGGCGCCCGACCGTGGGGATCGACACAAAAAGCCCGGCCATGCCCGTAACTCGCCCGAACCGAAGCCCAGCGCCCGCGGCGGAATGAGTCCGCCCCGAAGGGAACCCCGCAGGGCGAACCCGACCGCCGGCCGACCTACGGCCCGTCACCCGGCCGGGGGTAGCTCCGCGCCAGAGCCGCGGGGGGAGGTCCGCCGTTTCGACCCGCCGCCGTCCCAACATCGGAGGTCACCAGAGAGGAAGCCCCCAATGCTCGGCAAGGCGACGTCCCACCTTTGGGGCGGGGGCCGTGGTCTAGCAGCCCGGTGACACAGAGGTCCCCGCCCCGTGCGAACCCCGCGGATCCGCCTCGAAGGGCTCCTCGAAAGTGCCACCCGAAGATGAAGAGGAGGAAACCGAACAAGGAGAGCAAGCGGCGGGGGGCCCTCCAAGCCCGGATCGCTGAAAAGAGGGAGGTTGCCGCAGGCCCCCGGATCGGAGGGGCAGCGTCGGGCGGAGACTCCGAGAACAGGCCGGTGGCCGGGACCGAGCCGGCATGGATCAACCAAAGAACTCGAGGCAGGCGGTGCACGAAGTCGGTGGGGAAGGGCGCCGCAACCCAGCAATCACCGCAACCCCACGCCAAGGGCAAGCCCCGCCCCCCGCGAACCCCACCACCACCGCCCGGCCGAATCAGCCACCGATACAACACCCCCAACCCTCCGCCCTCCGCATAAACCAGCTCTACCCATCTATCCCCATCGAAGAGGGTGCCGCCGCCACATCCAGGCGCACCCTCCGCAAAGCCACCATTACGACCCCAAATCCCCGCTCTCCTATGCGCTCCAGCTCGCGGAGTGGCCACCGGCATATAGCCACCAGCACCTGCCGAGGTACAACGGGGCCTCCGACCCCAGACAGTTCATCATGAGCTACGAAGCCGCCGTGGAAGCAGCAGGGGGAGATCACACCACAATGGCTAAATCTTTCATGATCATCGCGAGAGCGGTCGCTCAGTCTTGGTACTGCACGTTGCCCCCCAACTCGATCCGGAGCTGGTCCGACCTTCGAGATGCCCTGTGAGCAAACTTCAAGGGAGTCAACTCCGAACTCATCAACAGCACGGAGCTGCTGAACGTGGTGCAGAAGCCGAGCGAGCCCCTCCAAGAATGGTGGCGAAGATTCCTCCAAACCAAAGCCAGGACCGAAGGGGTCTCCGATCAGAGCGTCATCATGGCGGCAGTTGCTTGTATCCGCCCAGGCCCCTGCCACTCGAAAATTGAGCGGAGGCAGCCGAAAACATTAGCGGAGCTACACGAGATAATGGACAAATACTGCCGGGCCGACAACAGCCACAAGGCGAAGGTGGAATCTTTCCGACCCCCGTAGAATCAACACCGGGACGCCGCACTCCCCCCTGGCGGAGATAGCTACTCAAGGCCAGAGGCCATGAGGGTAGGGGCCATAAACAACAACCCTCCGGCGGGCCAAAAACCCAACCAACCACCCCCGAGGCCATACAACCCGCCAAGAACCCCCAGACCTAACCCTGACAGCAGCACCAGGCCTCCGCAAAAACAACCGTATTGCCACTACTGCGGAGAGGGCAAAGGCCACTACACCAAACAATGCCCCTACTTCGCCAAGGGAAAAGAAGCGATGGACAGGGAGCTAGCTTCGCAGAGCTCCCAGAGGCAGATCAACCACACAAGAAAACCAGCAAACACCCGCTCCACCCACTATACCTTCACCCCCTTCGACTACAGAACCCCAGCACACCCAGGCTTCCACTACCCCGCCTTCCACACAAATAACTCCAACTAGCACCAGCCGCGCTACTACCACCAAGACTACACAGTCTCACACCCCCCGGTGCCTCCGCAACCCAGCTACCCCAACCACACCCTGCCGCCACCGCCGCCGCTGCCTCCACTTCCCCCAACCCTACACCCACCCGTCAAATAAGAAATACGTGACAATCATCAAGAAACCAGATTCGTCATTCGGAGTCATCCTCGCAATCACGGGGCTCCAACGAAGACCACGGCAACAAACGCCAACAAGAAAAAGAGCACTATCGGAGGGTCCACCATGTAGGCACGGAGGGGCCTCACCGCAACAGCCGATGGTCGCACATCCCGATCACCTTCAGTGCCAGCGACATGAAGCTCAGAGACTACCCCCACACCGATGCGATGGTCATCGACACGAACATCGGAGGGTGGACGGTCACCAGGATACTAGTCGACACAGGCAGCTCCGCTGACATCCTGTTTGCCTCAACCTTCGACAAAATGGGCCTCGACAGAAAATTGCTGCAGCCGGCTGGAAACCCGCTCTTTGGCTTCGGCGGGCAGCAAGTTGCAACAATCGGAAAGAGAACGTGACCTTCGATGTAGTGGACATATACTACAACTACAATGCCATATTCGGTCGCAGGGTCACCAACGCATTCGATGCGGTCCTCCACCCAAGCTACCTCTGCATGAAAGTACCCTCCGCCGGCGGTATCATCGCTGTCTTCGGAGACCAGAACGCGGCAAGAAACGCGGAGGGAGCCGTGGCGCCAGGGCAGCGCAACATCCACAACCTTGAACAACAACCAGAGGGCCAAGGGGGCGAACCAGAGGGTGACGCGGAGCAAGCTCGCGGCTCGCCCGGCTGAAGAAACAAAAAGGTCGACTTTTTCGACCGACCCCAACAGAGGTAACCATCTCGGCACTCCTCGACCCGGTCCGCCGGTAGAGCTACTGCAGTGCCTCCGACAGAACTCCGGACGTATTCGCATGGTCCGCGGAGGATTTACGTGGTGTCGGGCCGAGACCTCATCGAGCACCACCTCAACGTAAGGCCAGATGCCACCCCAGTGAAACAGAAGCTCCACAAGATGTCGGATGAAAGGAGAATTGCAGCGCAGGCAGAGGTGAATCGCCTACTGGACGCGGAGGTCATCCGCCCGATCAAATACACCACTTGGCTATCCAACATCGTCATGGTCAAGAAGGCCAGCCTCAGCAAGGATGCAGCGGAGCCCCCCAGATGGAGAATGTATGTGGATTTCACCAGCCTCAACAAAGCGTGCCCCAAGGATGACTTCCCACAACCGCGGATCAGCTCCCTCGTCGACGTAGCAGCGGGGTGTGAGAGATCGCCCCTTTCGATCGCTTCTCGGGATACCACCAAATCGGATGAACCAAGCGGATGAAGAGAAGACCGGCTTCACAACACCCTTCGGAACCCGCCGCTTCCGGGGAGGATGGCCAAGGCCTCGCAACGCTGGCTCCTCTTTTCGCGCGCATGACGGCGGAGGTGTTCGGGATGACGACGCCGCTCACAGACGTTGATGACCGTGGTCAAAAGCAAGTCGAAAGAAGACCACATAACGGATCTGCAAAGAACCTTCGTCAAGCTCCGCGAAGCCAGACTGA
Organism: Hyparrhenia diplandra; assembly: GCA_015847255.1. NCBI lineage: Eukaryota > Viridiplantae > Streptophyta > Magnoliopsida > Poales > Poaceae > Hyparrhenia > Hyparrhenia diplandra. The sequence continues at coordinate 1,418,314 of JADLZK010004716.1, forward strand.
AACTTAACCCTGCCAAGTGCGTATTTGGGGTTAGCAAAGGAAAGTTGCTTGGTTGCCTTGTGTCAATCAAAGGAATCGAAGCCAACCCTCCAAGATCACAAAGAATCACCACGATGGAGCCTCCGAAGAATAGAAAGTCGGTCCAAAGGCTCGCGGGACGCCCCGCAGCCCCGGAGCGGGTTCATCTCCGATCGCCGAACGCGCCGCCATTTTTCCAAACGCCGAAGGGCTCCGAAGTTGTTCGACCGGGCCCTGGCGCAGCAAGAGGCCTTCGAAGATCTCAAGCGCTACCGAGAACCTTACCACTCTCGCTACTCCGCAACCCGAAGAAGGGCTCCTTTTATACGTTGCCGCCCGCCCACGCTAGATCGGTCGGTGCTCGTCAAGGAAACAAGCGAGGGGCACCAATCCAAGCAAGTGCCCATCAACTACGTTTCGGAAATTCTTGAAGGGCCCAAGCTGAACTACACCGAGCTGGAGAAGGTAGCATACGCAGTGGTCATGGCCGCAAGGAAACTCAAGCATTACTTCCAAGCTCACGAGATCACCATACCTTCGAGCTTTCCACTTGACAACATATTCAGAAACCCAGAATCCGTGGGCAGAATAGCGAAGTGGGCAACCGAGATCGGAGACCACGCTATAAGGTTCGCCGTAACGACCATCAAGTCTCGTGCCCTCGCAGATTTCCTCGCGGATTGGACACCGACACCTTCAACCAAGCGTACCAACTTGGACCCGATATGGATAGCACACACCGACGGAGCCTGGGGAGCACGCGGAGCCGGCATCGCCGCCGTCATCACCTCACCCTCCGGAGTCAAGCTGAGATACGCGGCCAGACTAGAGTTCCAGTGCACAAACAACACGGCGGAGTACGAGGCAGTACTCCTCGCTCTCAACAAGCTCCGCGCGATGTCGGTGCGAAGGGCCATCATCAAAACTGACTCGGAGGTGGTCTCGAAGCAAGCAGAGAAAGACAACATAGCCAGGCACCCCGAATTGCAGAAGTATTTGGCACGGCTCCGCAAGACGGAGGCATTCTTCCTCGGGGTCACAACCAAAACTATATCAGGCAGGGACAATGGAGAGGCCAACGAGCTAGCGAAGGCCGCAGCCCGAGCGGAGCCCCTCCCAGAGGACGTATTCTATGAGGTGTTGCACTCCCCCTCCGTCGAAGAAAACAACCCACCTTCGAAGTCCGTCAGCGCCATCCACAGTGAAGACTGGAGGGCTCCGATCATAGCATTCATAAAGGGCCTCTTCGAACCACAGTCCAAGGAAGAACAGAAGAGGGCCGAACAAAAAGTCCGGGGATACCGCCTGGTGGACAACAAGTCAGTATAAAGCCCTCAGAATCGCACCATGGCTCAAATGTGTATCCACAGGGCGAAGGCCGCGCCATCCTAGCGGAGATCCACGAAGGCATGCGGCTCGCACAACGTGACGAGCCCTAGTGGGAAAAGTGTTCAGGCAAGGGTTCTACCGGGCCAACGGCACTCAACGACGCAACAGAGTTGGTCAGCGGCTGCCGCGGGGTGCCCGGTGACAGCACATCATTCCAACAGGCCGGGGGCTCCGGCAACCCTCATCCCGCCCCACCGCCCCTTCGATGGGCAATCGACCTCATCGGACCAATGCCACCAGCTCGGGGAACCTCCGTTACGTAGTAGTGGCAGTTGAATACTTCACCAAATGGATCGAAGCCCGCCCCCTCGCAAGCATAACGTCCCATTCAGTGCAAAAGTTCTTTTGGCAGCCGATCGTTTGGCGCTTCGGGACCCCGCGAAGCATAACAGTAGACAATGGCACGCAATTTGACAAATAAGGCTTCTTGATTATGCCACAGATAGGGACCCAAATACACTTCGCCTCCGCAAGGCACCCCCAGCCTAACGGGCTTGTCGAAAAGAGCCAACGGCATAATTTTGCGGGGGCATCGGCGCTAAGGTCCAAGCGAAGCCAAGAGGAAAATGGGCGGAAGAGCTAACTCCTCCGGTGGTGTGGTCACACAACACCTCCAAAGCCGCGCGACCAAGTTCACGCCTTTCAAGCTCCTATTCGGAGAAGAAGCCGTCCTCGGAAGAACGAAGCACGAGTCGCCAAGGGTCACCAGCGAAGCCCCAGCAGCTAGAGGCGGTGACAAAAGACCTTCTCGAAGAAACAAGAAACATGGCCGTCATCAACCTCCGCGCCTACCGGGAGGAGACCACAAGATGGAGGAACAAGAAGCTCCACCTCCAAGACGATCTCCGTCGAGAGACCGCCCCGATCGGGAAGCGAACGCGAAGATGGCGGGCAAGTTCATGCCAAAATGGACAGGCCCCTACCTCGTCACAAAATCCGCAAGACCCGGCTCCTTCCACCTCCAAGATCTCGAAGGCCACGACCTCCCCACACATGGAACGTCGATGACCTTCGCAAATACTACCCTAGCGGTGCAATGTTCTGGGCACTCGCGAGTTGTAGGGGCTCCGATCGTTTTTTTTTTTTTTTTCTTTTTAGTTTCCGAGTCAAGACTATGAACAATTCGGGGCTGCACTCTTTTTTGCGAAGGGCGCAAGGTTTTTTAACGAGGCAAGTACCAAAATCAATATATGCGAGGTTAGTTCCCCTACATCGAAGAAGCACGAGATCAAAAAACCTGCACTGAAAGGGGCCGGATGACGCCACCCAGCCCTCATCGGTGCGAAGGTAACTGGGATTGACCATGCTCAAGGGGGCAGCGCAAGGCTGCACCCCGCGCGGTCAAACCAACTAAGAACCCCATTCCGATTATGCAAAGCCAGCGCCCGGGCACCTCCGCCGAGGGCTCGCAATGAAGTCGCCCGCGCTCTCCGAGTATGGGATCCGCGGAGGCGCACAAAAAGCCGGGCGCCACGGCACCTCCGCCAGGGGCTCGCAATGAAGTCGCCCCGCGCTCTCGAGTATGGGATCCGCGGAGGCGCACAAAAGCCGGGCGCCACGGCACCTCCGCCGGGGAGGGCTCGCAATGAAGTCACCCCGCGCTCTCCGAGTATGGGATCCGGGCGGAGGCGCACAAAAAGCCGGGCGCCCGGCACCTCCGCCGAGGGCTCGCAATGAAACCGCCCAGTGCTCTCCGAGTTTGAGACCCGCGGGCACAAAAGCCGGGCGCCCTGGCACCTCCGCCAGGGGCTCGCAATGAAACCGCCCCGCGCTCTCGAAGTTTGAGACCAGCGGGCGTCACAAAAGCCGGGCGCCCGGGCACCTCCGCCCGGGGGCTCGCAATGAAATCACCCCACGCTCTCCGAGTATGACCCGCGGAGGCACGCGGAGGCTAAGGGCAAGCCCTCCGCCGTACAAGCATTAAATCCACCCGCCAAGGACAAGACCTCCGCCGTACAAGCCTTATCCCCACCTACCAAGGACAGGGACTCCGCCGCACTAACCTTAAGTCTACCACCCACCGGGGACCGGACCTCCGCCCGCACTAACCTTAAGTCTACCACCCACCAGGGACCGGACCTCTGCCGTACAAACCTTAACTCCACCTACCAAGGACAACACCTACCCGACATACAAGCCATAAGCGCACAAGCATTCATGACAACCAACCAACACGAGAAACCCCGGGGGAGCACTATAAAACCACCCCCAACCCCCCCCAAAGCCCGAGCAGCGAGAGAGCAAAGCAACCGGTCGCACATGCCACCATGCCACCTCCCTTAGCCAAGCCCCGATCCTACAGAGCGGATGCGGGATACCTCGAAAACCTAGAACCCCCAATTCAGCGAAGGTACCACAATGGAAAATGTAAGCAAAGCCCGACCCCTCAAGGCGCAGACCGCGAAGTGCAATGAAGAGCAACAGCGCTACAGGTGCCTCCGAGGCAGCGAAACATCCACATCTCCGCAGCCCAACAAAGGCCAAATGCAGACAAACTAGAGCATTTCGGCACCCCGCAACCACCAACGCCCGGCCGCCCAGAACACCGCTGAACCCAGCCAACACGGAGCGGAGACCCCTCCGAAGGAGATACCACAATGGAGAATGTAACATCCTCCTGTGGGCAACTCCACCAAAGGAGTCAAAGTCCCGAAGGGGGGACGAGGCGTAGCCCCGAACATGAACGCGAGAAGGCGGCGCAACTGCGACAACCCGTAGCACCACCGTCAAGCAAAGCTAGGCAAGCTCAACGCTTCGGAGACCACCCCACAAGCCACCTCCGCAAGAGCTCCAATTCGCGCGACGGGGCGTCCACGTCCAACTCTCTGGACGAGGAGTCGCGGGCCCGCGGCAACGCAACGGAGTGCCCCCACATCAACAAAAAGCTTCAATAGGGAACCCTATGGCTAGTAAGGGGCCCTCCGCGTCCCCGAAAGAAGCATTGTAAAACCAAATCTGGTAATAAAAATCGACGAGTATTGCTATTTCATGCGGCTACAGCCGCAAGAGGGACGAGTCTCTCACACTAAGAAAAATAGGGACGCCCATTTGTTTCACGCGGCTACCTACCTAAAAAGACGCGCGAGTCTCGCACTAAGAAAAATAGGACGCGCGCATTTGTTTCACGCCGGCTACCTTCGCAAAAAGACGCAGCGAGTCTCGCACTAAGGAAAATAGGGGCCGCACATTTGCTTCACGCGGCTACCTTTGTAAAAAGACGCGCGAGTCTCGCACTAAGAAAAATAGGGGATGCATTTGTTTCACGCGGCTACCTTCGAAAGACGCGAGTCTCGCACTAAGGAAAATAGGGGGACGCCCGTTGCTTCACGCGGCTACCTTCGCAAAAAGACGCAGCGAGTCTCGCACTAAGAAAAACAGGGAACGCCCGCTGTTTCACGTGGCTATCTTCGCAAAGACGCGCGAGTCTCGCACTAAGAAAAATAGGGACGCCATTTGTTTCACGCGGCTACCTTCGCAAAAAAGAAGAAAAAGCGAGTCCACGCAAACAGACAAGCACAAAAGCCATTCTACAGATACATCATTTACAACAACGAGCAAGTTACAAAGCCCTTCGTGGCCCGAAAGCCCCTGGGGCCTCCGTGACACACCTCCTCCGCTATAGAAGTAACAACACCATGAAGAACCGCTCTAACAAGCATCTTCGCAACACGCTCCCCTAAGGCCTCCACATCAACTACCTCTACTAGCGGCTCATCGGTGAAGGAGCGACCTCGGTATAGCCGGCTCCGACACCACGAGCGGAAGGTCACCGCTCAATACCCGATGACGGTAGACCCTCCGCATGTCGCTCCATTCGAAACCAACGTCTTCTTGCCGGCACAACAACCCGACCTCCGCGATCCACCCAACACGCCGCTTGACCAAAGCGCTATGGCAACGGCCTCATCATCCTCAATGTCATCCTCCGCCCGCGGCGCGGCGCTGGCGCCGCCCCAAAAGCATCCGCTCCACTTGACGATCCGTCAAGTCATGGGAACGCCCGAGAAAGCCTCCGAGGCCCGGGTTGGCGGTCGTATTTCGAACCCTCCCCACCAAAACCGTTCGAAGGGCAGCCTGGGGAACCGCTGCATAGCGTGCACCCAGTCTCCCGAGATGAACACGTCTTGGCGGTCCATCATCGACGGAACCACATTGAGCATCCTCCGCGCAGGCCCTCGGGTACTTCTTGCTGCCAACGCAATCAACAATCGCTGTTAACTCCGGAATCCACCAAGACCAACCGCTAAGTTAAACGGACACAAATCGCGGAGGGCAAGAAATGGCGAAGCTGCCCATCCTTCATTAAGTTTCAAAATGCCCGAAGCGCAGAGTTTCGACGCCCGAGGGCCACAAACTTAGTCACCATAAAAACTAACAACTAAAGACGACCTACGGAGCCCTAGACCACCTCTTCGCCGGAGGTCTCTTGGCAAAGATCGGGTGGCCGGAGGAGTCGGCGGGAGGGTCTCTAGGTGCGGGCCCGCCCTGGGCCGGGACATCGGAAGTAGAAGCCACGGTCGGCGGCACGGGAGACGAGCGCCGACGGCGTCTGGGGCGACGGTGCGAGGGGCCGGGCAAGTGCCCAAATTTTCGGCCCGCGGCGGAGGTGCCGAGTCGCCTATAAGCCCCGACACCTCAACCCGTCCGGCGCCCCTTGGATCGCCTCCGGACGGCCGACAGCCCCTCCGGCCGGAGGCAACAATGCAAAGAAGCCACCTATAAACACGCCCCGGATCCCAAAACAACGCCAAGCCCTCCGATCCGCCCCACGCGGGCAAATGAACGACATCCGTACAACCCAAACAAACACAACCAACCCCGATCGGCGTCACCTCCAAACCAACCAACACCATCCCACCAAGCACGAGGAAACCCTAGCACGACACAAGAGCAAAGAGGGGCCGGGGCCAACCTCCGCGAGGCCCACGGCATCGGGGGACGCCGGCTGGCAGGGCCCATGGGGTGACCAACAGGCCACCCGCACGGGACCCTCCGGGGAAAGTCGATTTCGGCCGCTCCGCCCCCTCGGAGGAACCAAAGGCCCGAGGGGCTCTTGTTGGGGAGGGCGACTCGCCCGCTTCCTAAGAGACCCGCAGGCCTCGCCGCGAGGGGGCCAAGGACTAATCTCTTTTTGAAAACATAAGTCTTGCAGGGGCGAGTAGCGGAGGGCCCTTCGTCGGTATCGCAGTAGGGTAAGGCCCCGACCCTCCGACAAGAGCGACCTCCGAAAGTCCGGATCAAGTCCAGGAAGCGAGGCAACCCCACGCCACGGAAGCGCCGGGCGGAGGGAGCTCTCAAGCAGCCGCCCGGTCAAGCGGGCGCGAAGGTCTAGCGGAGGAGCCCCTCCGGGGCCGTCCCCTCCGAAAACCGCACCGGCGCCAAAGCCACGGAGGAAACTATAAGTGTATTTCCCGTACTAGTCTGTATGAATAGTTACTAGCCTGCCCATGAAGGGGCCCATCCGTAGCGTGTGTTCTCCCACCTACGTGTACCAATTTGTAAATCAGCCCCTCGACCCCCCGGTATTCCTATAAATACCCCGCGTACGGGCTCAAGGAAGGGGATCGATTCTTTGGCCAGTTTAAGTGCCATTTATGTTTTTTTGTCACACCCGCATCACGCCCTTTTCGCACACCACGCCAAACCATACGGGGAGCTCGCGGCGCCCTCCAACCCCCCCCTCGGCAACATATCGAGGGAGGGCTGAGCGGAGGCCGCCTCCTCCCCGCCCGTGTTCCTAGCTCATCCTCGGGAAGCCCTCGCCTTCTTCCCGCCCCTCCGGAGCGAAGGCCAAGGGGCAGGAGGACCCCCACAAAGATCAAATAATTGAGCACGATCGATTGCATAAAGGATATATTTGATGGTACCAATGGTGTGCCATACAGGCGTTGAGTTCCTATTAGAGGAAGCTCGTCATGAGAGAGGCGTTCGCACCATTATGTGGGCTGTCGGAGAATCTCTCATGTTCCTATCGGTGTGTCAGTTGGTGTGCGGACACATGGTTGATTACCATTTGTGTTTAGGTTTTTTGTGATGAGTGGTTGTCAACTCTCAACATTTTCCTTCTATTTACCTTTTCTTTTAGTTCAGTTACACTTATCCCGGCACACGCGGTGTGTCGGTTGACATTGTCTCTCGGCTTGTGTTGTGCGAGGTGTGGAGCTTGGACACGGTGCTTAATAGTGAGGTGATGACCAAGGAGGACGTGTCGTGCTCATGGACCCGGAGAGTGAAGGTCGGACGTCAGGCTTGGATCAAGGGACCGGATCGCCGGGTGGCCAGCCATGGTTGTTGACACATGGGACAATGACAAGTGCGAGGGCACGTGGAGTGACCGTGTCGATCGAGTCAAGACGGGCGGACATGCAAGTTGAGCGGGCAGCTCGAAGACTTGGTGGCCGGGTGGTCAACGGCGGTGGTGACGCGTGTCGGATCGGGTGGGCGTGTGTTCGTGATGACGCTACTCGCGGCCCGGTTTGGTTGTTTGGGCCTCAAAACCATCGACAACCGGTTTCACAGTTTTGGGCCTCAAAACTTGGGCGGAGGTTCCGAGGTGCAAGGACAACATGTGTAGGTATCAGGGAGTTTGTGTCGTAGTGAAGCTACCGGTAAGAAGGCACGGTGGCCGTCGGATCAGAATATCCTCGAGTCGGACCAATATGCCTCTGGCTATTCGGTGTTGGCCCATGTATCGATAGGGGGGTAGTTTGGTCATTAGGACCGAGACTATATAGAGAGAGGGCAACCGTCCATCTCATCTTTGCCTCTACATTTTGAGAAGTCCAGACATTTGAGATCAATTGTTCGTAGGAAGAGCACCCTTAGTGTGTTCATGCCCTCTGGTCTTTTTTTGGATCGATGGATCATGTCTCGTGTTCTTACGTGATTTGAGTTCTTGTCTTTGTGATTTTCGTTACTCTTTTCTCCTCCCCTTCCCAATCTGATTTCTTCGTTTGTGGGTGGTTTCAGTTTGTTTTTCTTGCATTGAAAGAAAGGATGGCACGATACAACTTTATCTACCGAAGGAAATCCTTTGATTTCTCATGTGTTAGGGTTCGTGTTCTTCGAGCCTGAATCGTGATCTGAAAATCCGGTTGATTTGCTCGGTCAAACACGAAATTCCTTTTGGGGATTTGGTCACCTACATGCCTAGATCGCCTAGCTCAATTTTTTTGTGACCTAAGATTGAGTTTTGATCGGATTTTGGGTTGAGGAGATTTTGAGTTCATGGTTGTTCTTGCTGTTTTCGGTGAGGTGCGGACAGTCCGGGTCCTAACCCGAACAGTCAAACCATCGTGTTCGGCCCCGAGGGGATCTTTTTGGTGTTCAAGTGTGAACCACCCGCCCCAAATAGCGGATAGTCTGATCTCGACCAGAAGCGTGTCCACAACCGCTGCAGAAAGTTGGCTTTTAAAATTTTGACCAGCGGACTGTCCGGGGTCTCGGTGCAGACTGTTCGTAGTGCAAAGTTTTTGAACTGCGGCCTGCCCGCCCACCAGGAGAGGACTGTCCGCAGGTCATTTTTTAGCACTGTCCATAACGTGTTTTCTGAAGTCGTTTTTTCGCTGTTTTGAACTCCGGACAGTCCGGCCTTCACCCCTAACTGTCTGCCCCTGTGCTGAAGTTGCTCTCTTTAATTCTTCTTGTGCGGGCTTTGCTTCCAATTCTCTCCGGTGATTATTGCACGTGTCTAATACTTCATCTTTAGCATCTCACTACTAGTTAGTGTTGCGTTACTCGTATTTTTGGAGAAATTGTGGTTTGTTGGTCGGTTTGAGTTTGAGGGATTCGTGAGACCTACAAGTCAAGAGTTCAAAATAATTTTTGAGGCTCCTATTTACCCTCCTCTAGTCGCCTTTAGTCCTTCAGTATGTAAGGCTTGTTACTTAGTAGTTATATAATATTCTAGGGTAAAATTACAAAATTTAAAAGAGATGAATATAAGGAAAGAGAGTGAAGATTCAGAAGGGTTGTTTTTGGAGACTTTCCAGTCTCCAACTTGTATTCTTTGGTCTACCCCTTGTAAGCCCTACATCTCAGATTCTCTACACTCCATTTTATTTGCAATTTGCAGTATGGTTAGGGTAGGGGGGCTGATTTTATACACACATATTGTGGAGGCAGGCTTCCTAAGGGTGACTGCCTTCGTTAATGGGTCCAGAATAGTGGTAGGTTGCCGTAGCACTGTAGTAGCATGAGATGGACGATGGATGTTTTTCTTGCTTCCCAAATCTTCTGATCAGTCAATATACACCTAACCCTTAATTTAGCGCACGTAATCAATCCAAATCTTCTGTGCTTATTTTTCATTGCCGATGTACGATGTTTCAGTTTATCCGTTTCATGGACAGAGAAACTCCGGTCAAAAATAAGATCTTCTGCGTTTAGTCAAACGTCGACTTGACTGCTGTCGGTCCTTTGCGTGGAATTCTGGGCCACGATGGCACATGCCCACGCCCGACGCGTTCCTATGGAGTGTCTAGGTGGTGTTTAGAGCACAACTTCCCTCCAAAATTTCCTGCATTCCGATCACATCCCATCACATCAAAACATTTAATGCACCCAAAAACGCTTGCCGGTCAGTATAAAATTTAGGTAAATAAAAAACTAATTGCACAGTTTAAATTTACATTACTTAGACGATTCTTTTGAGCCTAGTTACGTCATGGTAGGATAATATTTACCACTAACAAACAAAACGTGCTACAATCTTTTCCGTACGCTACAGTGCAAAATTTGACACGAATTTTTTTTTGGCAGCCCCCAATTCGGGGCTCTAAACACCGTATATATCATTTCACTCTTGAGGTGAGGTCCTTCTGTCTTGCCTCCGTATCTCTTGGCAAATTTCCAGGACATGCTTCTCTCATGCTCTTACAAATAAAGTGACTCTGGCTCTTCTCGTATGATTTGTCACACCTGCTACGTACGACCCCGACAACTAGTTCGACCTCTCCAGGTTGCTCGTGTTGTCTATCTCTAGTATATTGAGAAGGTTTTAAATCTCCTGTTATAGCTGCCGCTATCTCTGGCTATAGTTGTTTGAGAAGAATTTAGCTAATTGTTTTTGGCATACGATTTATCTGATAGCTGCCACTATTGCCCGATATATCCGGCTAATTTGCTCCCACTTTAACATCGATTCTACAGGTTGTATTGCTCTGGTACATCCTAATGGCTGCAGAGATGGTCGGTTCTGCAGTGGCCCATGAGGCTGTTAACCAGGTCATATCAAGATTCACGAACAGGTGTGAGCAGAAGTCAGAAGCAAAGGAACACATGGAGAGGATGGAACTGGCGATATCAAGCTGGAGGCTGTCCTCGAGACATCTAACAAGTGGGAGGTCACCAGTCCGCCGTTGCTACGCTGGTGGAGCAAGCTCAAGCGTGCTTCGCAGGAGTGTGATCACACTCTGCGCAGGTGCAGGCTGCGTTTGCAAGAAGATGAAGAGAAGGAGAGCAGTGTAAGAAACTCCTACTTTCTGAACCGGATCACGTTCGTCTCGTCCATCTTTATTTGTGATGGCGGGGGACGAGCTCAGAGGACTCGCTGCTGTCCGGCGGTTCGAGCGCTTTGCGGATGGTGCAAGTGAGTTCTTGAGGTATGTGGAGCTTGGCGGCACGCCACGCCAGTATTTATTCTTCAACCCTCTTATTCGCCATCTTTTGGCTGGCAAAGCAACAAAGTATTGTTTTGTTGGTGGGAGTCAACATCTGTCATTTCTTCTACAGCCCCTTAGGCCATCTGACCATGAGATGCATGTTTTTCTCTTATTGTTACTTGAAGATAGCAATGCTTCAAAGAATAATTTCTTTCTTTCACTCGATTTATGGCTCTCCGAGAGTATCGACATAGTTCGGGTTGCTGTAAACTGCCTACAGCTGTTCATACCTCACTTGAGCTTAACCGTCGAGACCGTGAAGATAAAGCTCACCAAGGTACCAAACACAAGACTTTGTGTTGGGTATCATCTGTTTGTGAACGCCAAAGCAATTTTTACAGCACCTGTTTTAAATGGCTTCAACCCAACCCGCTTTGTTGTCAGCAACAAGCAGATCATTACTATGCCCAGAGATACAATGCCACAAGGTCATCATCAGAATCATTGCTCTGGGATATATACTTGGAACCAGTTTTGAATGTGTATCAGTTGTGCCACGTTGCACTATCAATTGGGAAGAATAGGCAAAGAGCAGTGGTCGGTGGAGAAAGAAGGGGCTTGAAAGACTTTCCTTATCTCAAACTTGGAATGAACTTCTGGCCTCAGACTTTCTCTGAAACTGTGCTACCTAGAGTTGGGGGTTCAGCAAGAGACAGTCAACGGGGAGGCCGTGCAACATGGCAGCCTATATGCCAACATTTCCTTTGAACAGCTAGGCAAGATGATGGTGCCAAAGGCAGTAGACTACCTTCGTGAGAATGTTGCAGCTACCTCATATCAGATGTTGTGGAAGTCCAAGCATGGCGGCACATACCTTCGAGTTGAGAAGATCTCACAAACTACTCGGAAAGACATGGGCGGAAAACGTCCCAAACGACGACAGGACAACAATGCACAGGGCTGGGTAAGTGAGAACAGTGAGTTCATGAAATCATGGATTGCGCATGCACCTGTCCAGTTGTAAGGCTTAGTAGTGGACTTAGTCCAGGAAGAGAAGCGATTGCCTCAACAGTTATTATTCGAAACTAATCAATGTGTCCAGGATTGTCCAATCGTGTTGCTGTCTTCACAATATCATAGATCTTTGGCGATGGAGATCAAGTTATTGAGCACGTTCAGTGCATAAATTATTTGATGGCACCAAGTGTTGTGCCATTTGGGTATTTAGTTTCTACTAGAGGTAGCTCATCATGACAGACAGTTCAGATCGAAGATTGGAGTCGTTGATCATGTCCATTTTTTGCGGTTGTTGGTTGGAACTTTATAAACCGTATTGGTGTTTAGAATTTCCCTTTTCGCATTGAGCTCGAGCCAAACTCCATTTTGTTTCCTGTTTGGATTTCCTTGCCTTATGGCACTTTGTATTGTGACACTCAGCAGTGTACCAGAAATGGTAGAGGCTGAAACTTTGTTCCGTTGTAAAAAAAAAAATGTGGGCTATCAGATTTTGTGTGGTTGTGTAAGTGTTTATATGTGTGTAAGCCTTGTTATGTAATTATGTAATATTGTATAACTAAATGGATAAAACTGAAAAGAGGTAAAGAAAAGAGCAGAGAGTGGAGATCTGGAGGATAGCTGTGAACACTACTACAGAATTTATTTTACATGGCATTTTGCAAATCTTAATCGGGATGGGTTTTTGTGCAAACCGCCATGGTTAATACCTCGATTAACCGTGGCGGTTAAAAAATGCCACGATAAATAGATTAACCATGGCGGTTTGGCAGTTTTTATAAATAAACCGTTGTGGTTAATTCTAGCGCATCTTGAATCCATACGACCTATCTCAGTCCGATGCAAAAAGAGCTTCCACGGTATGTATACAGGATGGGAGAAACCCTAAACCTATCTCTCTCGGCCACATTCCTCACCAACTCAACCAAGGTGCCCCTCATCCCTTGAGCCATCAAACGTTCCTGACTCTCACATAGGGCCGACACTACCACCCAACTCGTCCCGTCCCCTCCTCTCCCCTCCCATGGCCGTGCGTGTGGGCTTGGTGAATCCGGCAACGGCCCTCGCGGTGGCAAGGGCCGCCAGGCGCAAGGGGGGGGTCGCCCTAGGCTAGTGGGGGAGGCGCAAGTGGGACATGTAGGATGGATTTCCACGACCTTGGTAAGGATGTATGGTAGTTCTACGGGCGTCCATATCTTGCGAGCAGGCAAACAAGAGAGACAGCCCAGGGTGAGGGCGAATCAGGGAGGTGGGTAGCGGTTCTGCACACAAAGAGAGAGAGAGAGAGAGAAAGAGAGAGAGAGAGAGAGAGAGAGAGAGAGAGAGAGAGAGAGAGAGAGAGAAAGAGAGGAGAGATAGCGCAGGGCGGGGCAGGGCGGTGGTGAGCGGCGGTTCCACGGCGTTGAGAGAGAGAGCAGAGTGGGGTCATCGCACGGGGCGGGGTCATCACATGGGGCGGAGATGATGACTTTTGGTTCTTTTTAGTAGTAGAATATGATGTTCCATTAAGTGTATCCCAAATCTCTAAAGATCAGACATAAGTTAGCCAAGTATATTAAAATCACATAGCTGGATGATCTAGGCATCCTAGACCTGCACCACGGTGGCATTGCACTACAGACGAGGTGGCTATGGCTATGTCAAACTGATGAACAAAGAGCCGACAACTACTGCTCTCGGTAAACAATGAGTTTAGGTGTTCTTTGACATGGTAACGTACGTATACCATCATTGGAAACTGATGGACAACGACCTTTTGGGCCGGGAGATGGCTTTAGGGACAAGTAATCAAGGATATTGCACCAGCACTGATCGCTTTTGTAAGCCACGGGAACATTTGCCAAACAACCGCACCGGAAGGGATCCTCGAGTGAGCCTAGCACTACTATTGGATTTATTAACCATGACAGTTTTTTTGGATTAACTATGACTGTTTTTGCAACTGCCACGGAGTCAACCATTTACTGTGGTGATCTTTTGATGTCAACCATGATTAATAAAAAAATACAAAAAGCTTAGATCCAGCCCTAAAGAGGCTTGGATCTAGACCCGCCGTGGTTGTGCGCCGCCGCCACCGGGTACCCATGACACGCTGAGGAAGAGGAAGATGGATCTGGTGTTCTCACCCCAGATCCGGCATCTCCTCCCCTAGATCCGGCGTACCCTACCCACATATCCAGCGGAGAGGAGAGGGAGAAAGAGGCCATGGCCATGGCCGCCACCGCCAAGACACGCCATGGTCACTGCCGCCGCATAGAGCCCCGCCAAACCATCTTTGCATAGTTGGCGGAGGGGTGATGGGAGAGAGGAAGTGGCCCCATGCCACGGTTGTCCCTCGGTGGTAGAGGAGCGAGATGGTGGGAGAGATGGTGCTGCTATCCTATGCGTTGGTGTGAGTGGAGGGAGGAGAGGGGTGGTGGGAGAGGGAATTGGTGCGGATTGGAACACGGTGAGGGAGCGAGTGGCCCAGATCCAAATTGAGGCGCTGCATGCACGAGAAAGTGGTTCAAGCGTGAAGTCGATATAGAGGGGGTGCGGTGCGATGGGATGAGGGAGAGAGTGTTGGGGTTTGTGAGGGAGAGAGAGTGTCGAGTTTGAATTTATATGCTTGAGATGGTAGTGGGATGGAATTAGCTTATGTGGATGTTGACGGTCACTAACAACACATTTTTAACGTCAACATTCTACCAATAAGGGGTTGAAACTATACCTTTACTACACACATATACATTTTTTACTCACATATTTCCACTTGTAGTGTTCAAATTATTATTGTGCAGATTTATATAAGAAACAAGTGGAAAATGTACCAAAAGGCGCCTCCTCGAAAGCGCATTCTCGAAGAACATCAAGCCCAAGGGAGAAATGGACCAAACACCAAACCGGGCCGAGCCAACGCCGCCTCTACAACTTTTCAGGCCCAACAACGCCACCTTGCCGAAGCTCAAATTTTGTCGGACCCGTGGGGGTGCGTGCGCACCCCAAGGTGCGGCCGCACCCTCCCTGAGGTGGCTCGGGCCCAGCTTCGGGGAGGCGGTTTGTTACCTTCCATACATAGCGCCACCGACGTTAGATGGTCGGTTTGGCGCTTTTGGAAGGTGTTCTCGTGTCGGTTTTGGCTCCTTCCATATGGGGAGGGACGGACATTTTCCAATGAGCCCCTCTCCTCTACCTATAAAAGGAGGCCATCTCCCACCATTGTAACACACACCACACATAAAAGGAGAGCAAGACATTTTGGAGCTATGCGGTATGAGCAATTTAGAGTTCTTCATCTTGTTCTTGTTCTCTACTTATCAATATAGTCATGTTCTTGAATTAGAGCAAAGTTCTTATGATATAATCTTGGTGGATGAACTAGTCTATAGTTCCTATATCATGATCTTGTCTTATAGAACATCGTGCTTAATTTATCATACATACATGTTTAGAGCTAGATCGATATGATGAGTTCTACCTAGAGTTAGGCTTGGTTGATGTTGGGGTTGGGATTGATAGTCGTTCCTTTGGGGCGCTCTAGTAGAAGGACCCGGGGGGGATGTAAGCTAGCCTTGTGTTGGCATTTGTTAAGTGCTAAAAGAATATGAAGGATTCCCGCAGCGCATGTAACACCTACCATTGTAACTTTTCCCTAGGATGAGTATTCTAGAGTATCGTATCCACAGGAAGCTTTGGCTAAAAGAATTCTAATAAATCACAATCATGTATCCACTAACTTAGCAAACCACTAGACTATAGTGAGGGGGTAATTGTTAAAGGATAAGTAAATGTCAATGCATAAAATAGTAACCTACCTAAGATATCAAAGAGTAGCTAAACTAATCAAGAGGTCAAAAGAGAGATTAGGGTTCCTAGGTACTTCTCTATTACTTAGGTTCTATGATAGCAATCATACCATAACACTTCGGGACATCGTAACACTAGCCATGGAAAGAGATGAGAAGGGGGCTAGAAGCTCCAACTACGGTCCTACAAACACCAACCCGAACGTGGTGGAATACATCGCCATCGGCTGTCATCACCGGGGGCTACCACAAACTATCCGTGGGGTTGGGTGCAATCTGGGGTAACCTCTAGTCTAGACACCATGTCTACACTATCAATTACTACTCTAATCACATATGATAACTAGAGCACTTTCGATGCGAAGCCGGAGATCACATGCAATAGCATAACAACTATACTTAACCATATATATAAAACATGGAAGTAAATAGAGAAGATAAATATGTGAATCATAAGTCTTGTAGAGAAGATACAAAGACATACCATACTCTGAAGACATATCTGCAAGCGGGGAGCATAGCTCCTCTCTCCTTTATTCTTGATTAGATCTAAGTTAGATCTAATCTAGTTCTAATTACATGTCTAATCTTTGTCTAATTACATAGCTAATCTACTTCTAATCTACCTCTAATTCACTAATCCCAGAGAGAGGTTATCCTTACATTGGGACACCTCTACAACTGAGAGTTAATGAATAATGAGATAGAATGAATTAGGGTTTAACCCTGGGGGCAGGGGGTCTTCTTATATAGGCCTTGGATATGAACGTGAACCCTTGGATCAAACCGACCTTGGCAACGGTGTAGATACAACCTCAATGTCGGTGGTAAACCGACATACAAAAGCCGATTTGGATTGGGCATCAGAGACGGCGCCGCGGTGGTGGACATCGGCGGCCGCCAGGTGGCATGCCACCTCGGCCTCCCGTTTCTTCCGGTGTCCTCTCGTACCTTCTAGAATGTTTTAGTCCACTTTTCGGTCGAAGTTGTTTCACGGACAAGTCTGGTCTTCATATGCCTTGTATATTCGGAACTTTCTCCATTATTCTCTACAATTATCTATTAAGTCCCTGAAATTATATAAATCACCAAAACTCATGGAATTATATTAGTAAAGCCCCTAGACTTATGTTTGATATTCATTTTAAGCCCTAATCCAAGTTTAGTTGACTAGTAAAATTATGCTATAACAGGTGTCAACAAGTTCCCCCAAGCTTACCCTTTGCTAGTCCCTAGCAAAGCCAAACTTAGCAATGGATCGGGGAGTTGCCGCAACACTATCACACCTTTTAAAGTACACATGCTTTCAAACAAAATTTCTCTCGGATAAGGATAAAATTTTTAAACTTCAACTTACCCTTATTACCTTTTTACCTTTTGGGGCTTATATCTTTTTCTTCAATCTTGGGTAATTGAAAGATAGAACAGCCAAGTCAAGCACTACGCCTCAAACTCTTTTGATCAACCGTCCTTCTAGAGTTTTTGCTGATTTTCAAAATAAAACTAAAAAGTTCCTCAAGATGACTCTCTCTAATCTCTCATTTGTGGTATTTGTGGATCCTCTCTAAGGCAATAAGATAGTGTTTGCCTTACTCTCATAATATGTAACATTTTTAGCTAAGGCAATAGCATACTATGCCTTCTTCTCTCTCACCTAATATATAAGACTTATATATCCGAGCTCATAGGTAGGAGAAAATAATTTATTTTCTTACTAAGCATATATCGTAAATTCAAGCAATGGATCCAAAGATACAAGTCACACCGATCAAGTGGTGCATGTGTATAGTGGATAGAATATAAATGTAGTATGTAATGAAGTGAATAGAATCGATGATGGGAAATCTTACTTTTGCTCCTTTTAGAATCTTCTCTCTTTTTATTTGGAACTTTATAGAGAACCCGGGTTGCATCTCTTTTTTTTTTTTTTTCTTTCTTTCTTTTTCAAGAGAGGTGGGCTCTGCTGGCCCCGGACTTGTGTCCATTATTTCCTCTCTTATAAAGATGTGGGTTCTATCGACCCCGGACACTTGTCCATTTTTCATCTTTATTTTTAGAGATGTGGGCTCTACTAGTCCTAACACTTGTTTATTTTTCATCTCTTTTTAGGGAGGTAGGCTCTACTCGCCTCGTAGGACTTTTGTCTATTTTTCATCTCCCTTTTTTTTTTAATGATAGACAACTTGAGATCTTTTTTTGCAATCTTTTTGAGAGGAATAAATGATGGAGCTTTTTGTAAGATATTGGCTAGCAATGAATGGGTAGATGGGTATAATAAATAGTGGATATAGTAGAATGGAATGGAGTGGAGTGTAGTGAATATGAGTAGAGTGTACATGAAAAGATGACAAGTTTCTAAGGGTCCACAAAGATTGAACAAACTCAATGCAAAGCAAGCGACCTATATATATATATATATATATATATATATATATATATATATATATATATATTTCAAAAGGTTTTCCTATTCTAATTAGCATGTATATATGGTCTGGGTAGGAGGTTCACACTCTTGTCACACAGAACTTATCATGTGCATTTTTAATTTTCAAAAGATAAATCTCCGTAAATCTAGTATCACTAGGAGTAAGATCAAATAGCCCGGACTATCATATATCATATCCGTCAATTACCTAGACTTTAGAGCAAGCATTTGCAACCCATAGGTTTCAGGTCTAGAGTAAATATCAAATCAAGGTAATTTTGCAAATGGAGCTCAAGAGAAATTAAGCTTGAAAGCTAGGTACTAGAAAAGTATAACAAATGAGCAACTATTCATCATCTCCATGGCTAGAGATTAACTTCGTAATTTATTTTATTGTCACACTCTAATATAGACTCTTAATAAAGACTAGATAGACTCTATTTATTTGGTTTCCTAAGTTATGCATCTTTTTATTTCTTTCCAATAAAGCTAACAAATCTAGATAAAATTAAATAAGATAAAGGGATACTTATTCGATACATGGGGGTTGCACTCCCTGCCGGATGTTGATATAGTCTTCAATGTTCTTGATGGTTGGAAGTAGAGATAGATAGTGATGGTGGTTGATTGATCTTCTTTTAGTGCCGCACACACCATATGTGTCATGTCTCTCTTCCTTGGGGTCCCTGAACTCAAATAGACAACAAAACTAGTGGAACTTGATTAAGCGCTAAGGGTTAGCCACATTGCTTTTTCTCAGTCTGAAATCTTCAAAGAAAGATTAAATATTTTTGGGGTTTTCTATGCAAAATAAAGAATGATGATGCATGCATATTTATTTTATTTTTATGCCACCACGGTAAAAATATTCTTGTGGGTTGTTACACACCACAAAATTACTTACATGGGGCTTAGAGTTTTTCATGTATATGCAACAAAACAAATATTTATTTTTCTTTTCTAATGCAATGCTAGTGTTGTAATGTAAATATGCTAAAGGAAAATGATTAAGCAATGCAAAAGAGCTAAATATGCTATGCATATAGATAACTACCGATCTTACCTTTTCGGTGAGGATTCAGGTGTTTTTAACTCCACCGAATGAGACTTCTTACCTTGTCATTTCCTTTGAGTGTATTATCCGATCTTGATGGTTGTGCTCCATGAGATGGTGAAGGACTACGCCACTCTTGTTCTTTTGTCTGGTCTTATGAGTTGGAGTGAAGCATAAGCAAGCGCCTTGTTTAGTGTGCATGCTTGTAGAACATTCACTTGTTGAATTCAGGAGAGACCGGTAGGCTTCTCCACCATTTTGCTCAAAGTGTGTCCTCGCTTGCAAAGTCATGGTAGAGATCAGTGCATGGGCTCTGTTGGTGGGAAAACACCAAATGTAACCAAAATTTCATTTATTCTTCTCTAACCATAGGCACAACAAACAAGATAGAGCTGATTCTTATATGCTTTACTTAAACCTAACTTGGGTAAAAAAGATCGAGAAGATTGAGCATGACTGTTTTGTGATTAAAACATTAAAACGAGGATCAAATCAAGCTCGTTGACTCTTGGAAGGGTTTTCTTATCTAAACATCAAAAGCATGATTATGATTCTTCCAAAGCAAGGTAAGCAACATTATAGCTTACAAGATTAGGACTATGAGATCAAGAGAATGGTAGTAGGAACAATTAAAGAAACAAAACATGTTGAGCTAATGAAGTTGGATCAGTAAAGTTGTTACTCTTAACATGTTTGGCTTTTGTTTATGAACAAGCCATAATTTTGGTAAAGCTTAAGTAATGACAACTTACCTCAAGATGTTACCTTATTATTGAGTGTGATAAACAGAACACCTTGTGGTGGTCCTTTTCTTCTAGGGAGAATTTGCTCAAGGACACCGCTAAAAGGTGGCATTTGTTATCAACCATCGAAAAAACGCTGGCCGGCCGCACGGAGACACCGATCAACCGCGGCATTTGCTAGAAGACACCGCTAGCATTATTTTATCCAATTTAATGAGAGAGCCACCTGAAATGACTAATTTACCCTCGCCGCCTTTATCTCCTCCCCGAAGAGTAGTACGAAAGTACAAGGAAAACGTATGGAGGCGGAGTCAGCCCGCGATGAGGACGAGGACGCATTTAAGACAACGGAACGGAACGCTGCCCAACACGCCACGCTCGCGCCCGAAGTCGCCCATGTCCATCGCCCCCCGCTTGGCCTCTTCTTCTTCTTGCCCGAAGTCGAAAGGACTTCCATCGAAGTCTACCACGGCAGCCTTCCGGGCGGCATGTTTGTGATAGCGGCTCCAACGGCCGCGGCTATCCTCCCTCTTCGCCACCAGGTGGTGCCCATGCCCGGATGTGCCCATGTGGGCGGCGGAGCCTCTTCTAGGCAGTCCACGGCCACGAAAGTGCAAGTAATTATCGCCCCCAAGCGTGCCTAGGAGCCGCAGAGTCGACGGAACTCCGCGACGCTGGGTCTCGCCGCCGGATTGAGAAAAATCAAGCGCAACGGTATTTTGGAACGATGCAAAGTCAACAAGGGCAAACATGTCGTGTATCAGAGTAGCTTTACATTAAATCTGAATATAATAGTGGGTATAATGTCCTACGGTAAAAATGGCAATACATTTGTAGTGTCTTTTGGCATAGACACAATTTTAGTGGGCCGTGAGCAAAAGTCACATTTGAACGGTGTCCTCCAAATTAATTTTGCCTTTCTTCTATGGCCTCTTCTTGTGTATCTTGTTCCACACTTGTCTCCTTTTATTGCATCATCCTTTTCTTTCTTGTTCTTTAAATTGCACTTGACCTTTTTGCTCCTCTCATGATTATTCCTACAATATTAGTTGACAAATATACCGAAGGAATATACAAGTAATTGTAAACAAGGGTAGAAATGTCATGGAGCTAAAGGTTGCCTCTATGCTAGAAAAGTTTTGGTTGATATTTTAATTAGCAAGTGCTCACTATTACTTTTTCTCTAGTGGGAAATTTTACTATACCTTAAGTTTGATTTTTATGCATGACATTGCGAACACATGGTTGATTTAGGTCGCATGTGTTTAGTTTTTGTGATGTAGTGATTGTCAACGATCAACATTTTCCTTCTATTTT